>JAVMKO010000013.1:33052406-34427096 GCA_032164245.1 Sternotherus odoratus | reverse complement strand
CTCCCCCTCGTTACCCCCCCCCTCCCGGTCGTCTCCGCCAGTGAGTATCCCGCCCCCCCTCGTGACGCCCCCTCCCCCCTCGTGACACCCCCCCCGGCCATCTCCGCCAGTGAGTATCCCGCCCCCCCTCGTGACACCCCCTCCCCCCTCGTGACACCCCCCCCTCCCGGCCATCTCCGCCAGTGAGTATCCCGCCCCCCCTCATGACCCCCCCCCTCCTGGCCATCTCCGCCAGGGAGTATCCCGCCCCCCCTCGTGACGCCCCCTCCCCCCTCGTGACACCCCCCCCTCCCGGTCGTCTCCGCCAGTGAGTTTCCCGCCCCCCCTCGTGACCCCCCCCTCCCGGCCGTCTCCGCCAGTGAGTATCCCGCCCCCCCTCATGACCCCCCCCCTCCTGGCCATCTCCGCCAGGGAGTATCCCGCCCCCCCTCGTGACGCCCCCTCCCCCCTCGTGACACCCCCCCCCCTCCCGGTCGTCTCCGCCAGTGAGTATCCCGCCCCCCCTCGTGACGCCCCCTCCCCCCTCGTGACACCCCCCCCCCTCCCGGCCGTCTCCGCCAGTGAGTATCCCGCCCCCCCCTCGTGACGCCCCCCCCCCTCGTGACACCCCCCCTCCCGGCCATCTCCGCCAGTGAGTATCCCGCCCCCCCTCGTGACGCCCCCCTCCCCCCTCGTGACACCCCCCCCCCTCCCGGCCGTCTCCGCCAGTGAGTATCCCGCCCCCCCCTCGTGACACCCCCCCTCCCGGCCATCTCCGCCAGTGAGTATCCCCCTCCCCCCTCGTGACACCCCCCCCCTCCCGGCCATCTCCGCCAGTGAGTATCCCGCCCCCCCTCGTGACGCCCCCCCCCCTCGTGACACCCCCCCCTCCCGGCCATCTCCGCCAGTGAGTATCCCCCTCCCCCCTCGTGACAACCCCCCCCCTCCCGGCCATCTCCGCCAGTGAGTATCCCGCCCCCCCTCGTGATGCCCCCTCCCCCCTCGTGACACCCCCCCCTCCCGGCCATCTCCGCCAGTGAGTATCCCGCCCCCCCTCGTGACGCCCCCCTCCCCCCTCGTGACACCCCCCCCCTCCCGGCCGTCTCCGCCAGTGAGTATCCCGCCCCCCCCTCGTGACCCCCCCCTTCCCGGCCATCTCCGCCAGTGAGTATCCCCCTCCCCCCTCGTGACACACCCCCCCTCCCGGCCGTCTCTGCCAGTGAGTATCCCGCCCCCCCTCGTGACCCCCCCCCTCCCGGCCATCTCCGCCAGGGAGTATCCCGCCCCCCCTCGTGACGCCCCCTCCCCCCTCGTGACACCCCCCCCTTCCCGGCCGTCTCCGCCAGTGAGTATCCCGCCCCCCCTCGTGACACCCCCCCCTCCCGGCCATCTCCGCCAGTGAGTATCCCGCGCCCCCTCCCCCCTCGTGACACCCCCCCCTCCCGGCCATCTCCGCCAGTGAGTATCCCGCCCCCCCTCGTGACCCCCCCTCCCGGCCATCTCCGCCAGTGAGTATCCCGCCCCCCCTCGTGACGCCCCCTCCCCCCTCGTGACACCCCCCCCTCCCGGCCATCTCCGCCAGTGAGTATCCCCCCCCCCTCGTGACACCCCCCCCTCCCGGCCGTCTCCGCCAGTGAGTATCCCGCCCCCCCCTCGTGACCCCCCCCCCTCCCGGCCATCTCCGCCAGTGAGTATCCCCCTCCCCCCTCGTTACCCCCCCCTCCCGGCCATCTCCGCCAGGGAGTATCCCGCCCCCCCTCGTGACGCCCCCTCCCCCCTCGTGACACCCCCCCCTCCCGGCCGTCTCTGCCAGTGAGTATCCCGCCCCCCCTCGTGACACCCCCCCCTCCCGGCCATCTCCGCCAGTGAGTATCCCGCGCCCCCTCCCCCCTCGTGACACCCCCCCCTCCCGGCCATCTCCGCCAGTGAGTATCCCGCCCCCCCCTCGTGACGCCCCCTCCCCCCTCGTGACACCCCCCCCTCCCGGCTGTCTCCGCCAGTGAGTATCCCGCCCCCCTCCGCCAGTGAGTATCCCGCCCCCCTCGTGACACCCCCCTCCCGGCCATCTCCGCCAGTGAGTATCCCGCCCCCCCCTCGTGACCCCCCCCCTCCCGGCCATCTCCGCCAGTGAGTATCCCCCTCCCCCCTCGTTACCCCCCCCTCCCGGCCATCTCCGCCAGGGAGTATCCCGCCCCCCCTCGTGACGCCCCCTCCCCCCTCGTGACACCCCCCCCTCCCGGCCGTCTCTGCCAGTGAGTATCCCGCCCCCCCTCGTGACACCCCCCCCTCCCGGCCATCTCCGCCAGTGAGTATCCCGCGCCCCCTCCCCCCTCGTGACACCCCCCCCCTCCCGGCCATCTCCGCCAGTGAGTATCCCGCCCCCCCCTCGTGACGCCCCCTCCCCCCTCGTGACACCCCCCCTCCCGGCTGTCTCCGCCAGTGAGTATCCCGCCCCCCTCCGCCAGTGAGTATCCCGCCCCCCCTCGTGACACCCCCCTCCCGGCCATCTCCGCCAGTAAGTATCCCCCATCTCCTCCCACCCTCCTCATGACACCTCCCCTCCCAGCCATCTCCGCCAGCGAGTATCCCGACCCCCTCGTGACACCCCCCCCCTCCCGGCCATCTCCGCCAGTGAGTATCCCGCGCCCCCTCCCCCCTCGTGACACCCCCCCTTCCGGCCATCTCCGCCAGCGAGTATCCCCGTCTTCTGCCAGCACCCCCCTGTGACACCCCCCCTCCCGGCCATCTCCCCTCATCTCCTCCAAGCATCCCTCCTGGCCCTCTCAGCTGGTATCTCTGCTTCCACCACCTGCCTCCCTCCACCAGTGAGTATGAACCCCCCAATCCAGGCCCATTAGTGACTCCCTGCAGTCCCAGCTCTTCTCCCCCACGCCTGCCCTGCTCCAGGTCCCCCCCTCAAGTCTGACCCTCTCCTCTCCTCTCCCCCCCCCCCCCCCCCAAGTCTGACCCTCTCCTCTCCTCTCCCCCCCCCCCAGCTTCAAGCTGCTGGAGAGCTCCAGCCAGAAGTTCCTGCAGGGGCTGGTGTACCTGATCGGGAACCTGCTGGGGCTGGCGCTGGCTGTCTACAAGTGCCAGTCCATGGGGCTGCTCCCCACCCACGCCTCCGACTGGCTGGCCTTCATCGAGCCCCCCGAGGTGAGGGGGAGGGCTCAGCTCCGGGGGCCAGTGGGGGGGATGCAGGAAGATGGGGTGGGGGCTGGCAGGGCTCAACTGACCCCCTTTCTCTTCTCGTTGCAGCGGATGGAGTACACAGGTGGGGGGCTGCTGCTGTGACCCCCCAACACTCCTCACTTCCAGAGCGATCACAGGTCCTCCAGGAGCCTCCACCCCCCCTGCTGGGCTTTGAGCCCCCCCCAGGGGAGGGGGTTCTAATAAAGCCACTGGGTAGTGCTGCCTCCAATGTCTTCTGTGGGGGGGTAGGAGGCAGGGTGCACCCCCCAAGCCCCAGCTCGATTGCCCCCACGCCCCTGCCCCCACAGCCACACTTACTGTATAAAATTTTATTCTTTACAGTTCTAGTACAGAGCAAAAAAAAAATCCCTCCTGCCCCCCCCCCACTGTAAACTGGGGCTCAACCCCAATAAGTTAAACGTCCCCCTCCCCCCAAAGATCAAGTAGCAGTTGCCAGGCCCTGCCTTCAATTGAAGCTGCAGGGGAAAGGAGAGTGGATTTGCCTGTTTCAAGGCTGCCCTGGGGTCCAGGGGGCTCCAGAAACCGCTTTGTCCAGCCTGCCATGATTAATGCTGAGCGACAAGAGCAGCTGGGGGGGCAGCAGGGCCCCCCCCCCCCTCTGGATCCAGCAACCCCAGCTCAGCCCCACAGCTGTGGAACATGAGTGAATGTGAAATAAAAAGTTAAGCCACATGTGTGATGAGTGGGTGGTTTTTCCTGGTTCTCAGCCCCACTCTGGCCCCTGCAGGGGGCAGCCCGGGCCTTAGGCCTAGGAAGTGGGATCAGGGAGTGGCACGGGCGTGCCCCCAAAAGCGTGGGAGAGGGGAGGAGCCCCCCAGGCCCCCCTGCCCTCCGCAGTGTGAGAGAAAGGAAGCAGCTTTGGCACTGCGTGGTGACGGGCACCCTGGGAAATCTCCCCCCTCCCTGCTGGGTGGGGGTTGCCCTCGGGTGGATCTAATAGCCCAGTCCCTGGGGTGCCACCCCCTTCCTTGCCCGGTGGGGGGAGAGAAGCAGGGTAACTGCGCTACAGCGGGATGCCCCCACTGAAGTTTGGCGCGCCCCTTGCCCCCAGCGTGGTGGGGGGGGCCAGCGGGGGGGGGGGCGCTCTAGGAGTAGATGGTGATGACCTCACTGCCGCCCCCCCGCACCAGCAGCACCCGCTCCAGCCCCTCCGTCAGCACCTCCAGGAACTCCATGTCTGGGGGGCGGGTCAAGGAGCCAACACCGGCCAGACAGACAGACAGACCGACCACGCCCCCTGCCCCCCCACTCCCCCAGCCCTCCCACTCCCCCCGGCCAAGGATACAGTTCTCATCGCCCGCGGGGTTGCGGGGTGGCCCTGGCATGTTGAGCAGGACCAGCTTGGCCTCGTGGGACTTGTTGACGATCACCTCGTTGAGTTTGACGGCCGTGTGCATGCGCCGCACGTTGGACTGGTCCCTGCGGGGGCGGGCGGGTTAGGGGCGGCCACCCGAGGGGGAACCCTGTGGGGGGAGAGCTGGGGAAGGCTCCGGGGGTGTTGGGGGGGGGGGGTGTCCTGATGCCACCCCAGGGCCTGAGGAAAGCATTTCTAGCCTCACATTGGGGCATCTCCATCAGCACCTCCGGGGATGATGGGAGGTGGGGGGACGGGCCCCAGGGGCTGATGGGAAGCGGGAGGGGCTTACGGCTTCATGTTGAGCAGGTCCTGCATGCCCTCGAGCGTCCGGGCCTTCTGCCCGCGGGCCGCCATGTACTTGTCCTTGGTCCAGGTCATCTGCACCTTCTCCTGGTAGGTCTCCGTCTCCTCGTCCTCGTCGGAGCCGATGCTGGTCAGGCGCAGCATGGAGTTGCGGTCCTTCACCAGCTGGGCCTGCGGGAAGCCGAGGGGGTGAGCGGGGGAGGGGATCCGCCCCCCCCCACCCCTCGGTCCCCACTTACCTCCCGGTCCCGCTCCGTCTTGGAGAGCCGCATGTGCCGCAGCATCTGGGAGCGCTGCTCCATCATCAGGGTCCGCTCGTAGGTGTAGGCCGAGATGTCGCTGTCGTGCTGCATGGGGCACCTGGGGGGTGAGCGGAGACCCGGGGGTGCGACCCGCCCCACCCCCGTTCCCAGGGCTGGCAGAGAACCCAGGAGTCCTGGCTCCCTCCCCCCTCCAAACCCTGGACCAAGCTGTCCCCCCACGGAGATCTATGCCTGGGAGACAGTCAACTCTTCAGTGCTGCCCGCTAGGGGCAGCCTCCCCCCTCCCATGGAGGGGCCCCAGAGCCTGGGGGGCCCCGTGGAGTCTCTCACCATCTCCACCACCTCCACCTCCGCCTCGATGCGCAGGTGGTACAGGAAAGTGGCCAGGTCCTTCTTCATCTGGATGCTGTTGTCCTCCAGCTGGGCCACCGTGAAGATGCGGATGTTGCATTTACGCCACACCTGGGGGCACGGGGGGGGGGGGGGGGGGGAACCAAGCAGCAGAGGGGTCAGCAGCGCCGGCCAGCTCCCCGGTCCTGCCCCCCCCTCTCCCGCCCCCCCCCGGGCACCTTGTGCTGCTTGAGCAGGAAGGCAGCAGCATGAGCATGCCCCCGTCGTGGACAATCCACCACACGTCGATGTTGCCCTCGGCGAAGGGCTCCGCGTTGCCCGGGTAGAAGGCCACGTTCTTGGCCACCAGCAGGGCCAGGCGGGCGGCTGTGGTGACCCGCACGGTGCCTAGGGGGGCAAGAGCGGGCGGAGGTCAGGGGGAGCCGGGGGGGGGGGATCCCAAGCCCAGGCCCCCTCCCCCCCCCCGTACCGATGAAGGTCTTCCAGGCGCGGGCGTCCTCGCTCTGGCGCCAGGCGTTGGGCCAGCCCATCGCCACCGTGTTGTGCTTCATGCCGCCCAGGCCGCAGGACTGGATGAGGTGGGAGATGCCCTCCCGCACCTTGGCCGCCACCACCAGCTGGCAGAAGCCCTTCACCCGCTCCGCCTCCATCAGGTGCTTGATGGTCTGCAAGACAGGCATGGGGGGGGGGGGGGGAGATGTAGGGGGCACGGTGCGGCTGGGGGGGCCTCTGCAAGCACCCGTGGGTGTTTGGCGGGGGCGGCACCGTGCTGCAGAAAGCAGTGTCAGCAGGGGGCGCTATGCCGCAGGGATCGGGGGGGGGGGGTACGGTGCTGGGGCTCAGCAAAGGACGCAATGCGGCTGGCATGGGGGTGGCACTTGGGGGGCAGCGTGCCATAGGGAGCAGGATGGAGGGACGCTTGCCTAGGGGTATCCCACGGGGGGGGGGGATGACCCAGCAGGGGCCGGGAGTCCTCAGTAGGGGGCACTGGGCCACACGGAGCAAGGACCCAGTGGGGGGGGGGGGTCAGGAGGGGGCACCGGGTGGCCGGCGGGGAATGGAGGAACAGTGGCGCCCGGGGCTGGGTGGCTCGGCCGGGGGTGCCAGGCTGCGGGGGGAGGATTCGGGGGGGGGGGGGCACCGCCCGGCAGGGGGCGACCTGCCCTGACCTGCTCGGCCGCCAGCCCCTCGGCGTAGTTCTCCAGGAAGTTGCCCACCATGACGGAGCCCACGATGGTCAGCCCCTTGCCCGCCTTGAGCTGGGAGGCGAAGGTCAGCAGGCGCGGGTGCTTCACGTGCAGGTCCTCGTCCAGCTTCAGCAGCACCAGCAGCTGGGGCCTGCGGGGAGCCAGGGGTCACGGAGGGGGGTCACCCCTGGAGCGGCGGGGCCGGGGGGGGGGAGGGGCTGGCCTACCTCCAGTTCTTGGTGTGGGGGGGCCCCTCCTCCAGGCGCAGCAGGGCGAAGCGGGCGGCGCTCAGCGACAGGCCCCGGATGCCGTCGCCCCACTCCTTCTCGGCTCTGCGGGGGGGAGAGAGCTGGGGAAACTGAGGCAGGGGAAGGGACCCGGCCGCGTTCGGACCGGACAGAACCCAGGCAACCTGGCTCCCAGCCCAGGCTTGTCCAACCACTAGACCCCACCCCCCTCCCAGAGCTGGGACAGAACCCAGGCGTCCGGGTGCCCAGCTCTAACCCATGAGACAGGGCTTCCTGTACAGAGCCAGGGCACTACATCCGGGAGGGTGGCCGGGGTGGGGGGGGGTTGTCTGCCCCATGGAGCGGGGCGTGGGGAACTCCCCGAGGTCAGGGAGGAAATGGGTGAACCCAGGAGTTTGGGGTTCCAGGCCCAGCCCGGGGGGGGCGACGCACCCCTGGTACTCGATGTACTTGTAGATCATGCCGGCGATCACCATGGCGACGATGGCGTAATACCAGGATGACACGAACATGAGCGCCAGGCAAATGCTCATGCCCACAAATGAGAGTGCCCTGCGGGGAGAGAGAACCCAGGAGTCCGGACCCCCATTCCGACCCACCAGGCTCCTCCAGAGCTGGGGAGAGAACCCAGGAGTCCTGTCACCCAGCTCCCCACCCCCCTAGACCCCACACCCCTCCCAGAGCTGGGGAGAGAACCCAGGAGTCCGGACCCGCATTCCGACCCACCAGGCTCCTCCCAGAGCTGGAGAGAGAACCCAGGAGTCCTGTCACCCACCTCCTCCCCACACCCCTCCCAGAGCTAGGGAGAGAACCAGGAGTCCAGACCCCCATTCCGACCCACCAGGCTCCTCCCAGAGCTGGAGAGAGAACCCAGGAGTTCTGTCACCCAGCTCCCCACCCCCCTAGACCCCACACCCCTCCCAGAGTTGGGGAGAGAACCCAGGAGTCCGGACCCCCATTCCGACCCACCAGGCCCCTCCAGAGCTCTGGGCTCCCAGACCCTCTTGCTCTAGCCACTAGACCCCGCTCTCCTTGTGGTGCTGGGTCAGAACCCAGGTGTCCGGGCCCCCTTACCAGTGGTAGTAGCGAAAGCGGGGTCTCCAGTTGGGGGTGCGCAGCAGGGTCTGCAGGGCGCAGGCCAGGTTGACGAAGAGGTAACACATCAGGAAGAACCTACGGCCCCGGACAGACGAGAGACAGTCGGGGGGGGGGGTGGCGCAACGGGGGCTCCCCCAGGGCCCAGGCTGAAATGCCACCAGGGGATCCCCCGCTCTGGGCTGCGGACACCAAACCCCAGCTGGAGGAAGGGGGAGGGGGTCTGCCCCCTCCACGGAGTCCTGCCCCCTCCCCCCTCGTGGCTCGGCGGGGAGCTTACATCGACAGGATGGGGGCCACCAGGTCCAGCGAGGCAATGAGGATGCCCAGTTCGGCGATACCCGCCGTCAGGAGCAGGGCCCACGTCGGCTCCCCGTTGGCTTTGCTGTGGCCGAAAACCTAGGGCGACAGCACACGGAAACCCACTTCAGGAATGCAGCCGGCTCTGGGGCGGGGCGGCTGGGTGACAGCTACACAGAACGCCGCACCGGGATGGCTCGCCCGGCGCGGAGATGCAGCCGGCTCTGGGGCGGGGCGGCCAGGTGAGACGGGCGGGAGAGCGCGGCGGGGCGCGACGGGCGGGAGAGCGCGGCGGGGCGCGACGGGCGGGAGAGCGCGGCGGGGCGCGACGGGCGGGAGAGCGCGGCGGGGCGCGACGGGCGGGAGAGCGCGGCGGGGCGCGACGGGCGGGAGAGCGCGGCGGGGCGCGACGGGCGGGAGAGGGCGGCCGGGCGCGACGGGCGGGAGAGGGCGGCCGGGCGGGAGAGGGCGGCCGGGCGCGACGGGCGGGAGAGGGCGGCCGGGCGGGAGAGGGCGGCCGGGCGCGACGGGCGGGAGAGGGCGGCCGGGCGGGAGAGGGCGGCCGGGCGGGACGGGCGGGAGAGGGCGGCCGGGCGGGAGAGGGCGGCCGGGCGGGACGGGCGGGAGAGGGCGGCCGGGCGGGAGAGGGCGGGAGAGGGCGGCCGGGCGGGAGAGGGCGGGAGGGCGAGACGGGCGGGAGAGCGCGGCGGGCGGGAGAGCGCGGCGGGCGGGAGAGCGCGGCGGGCGGGAGAGCGCAGCGGGCGGGAGAGCGCGGGCGGGCGGGAGAGCGGGGGCGGGGCGAGACGGGCGGGAGAGCGGGGGCGGGGCGAGACGGGCGGGAGAGCGGGGGGCGGGGCGAGACGGGCGGGAGAGCGCGGCGGGGCGAGACGGGCGGGAGAGCGCGGCCGGGCGGGACAGCGCGGCGGGGCGGCCGGGCGAGACGGGTGGGACAGCGCGGCCGGGCGAGGCGGGCGGGACAGCGCGGCCGGGCGAGGCGGGCGGGACAGCGCGGCGGGCGAGGCGGGCGGGACAGCGCGGCCGGGCGAGGCGGGCGGGACGGGAGGGAGAGCGCGGCCGGGCGCGACGGGCGGGACAGGGCGGCGGGGCGCGACGGGAGGGAGAGCGCGGCCGGGCGCGACGGGCGGGACAGGGCGGCGGGGCGCGACGGGCGGGAGAGGGCGGCGGGGCGCGACGGGCGGGAGAGGGCGGCCGGGCGCGACGGGCGGGAGAGGGCGGGCCGGGAGAGGGCGGCCGGGAGAGGGCGGCCGGGAGAGGGCGGCCGGGAGAGGGCGGCCGGGAGAGGGCGGCCGAGCGGGAGAGGGCGGCCGAGCGCGGCGGGCGGGAGAGCGCGGGCGGGCGGGAGAGCGCGGGCGGGCGGGAGAGCGCGGGCGGGCGGGAGAGCGCGGGCGGGCGGGAGAGCGCGGGCGGGGCGAGACGGGCGGGCGGGGCGAGACGGGCGGGAGAGCGGGGGGCGGGGCGAGACGGGCGGGAGAGCGGGGGCGGGGCGAGACGGGCGGGAGAGCGCGGGCGGGGCGAGACGGGCGGGAGAGCGCGGCGGGGCGAGACGGGAGGGAGAGCGCGGCGGGGCGGCCGGGCGAGACGGGCGGGAGAGCGCGGCCGGGCGGGACAGCGCGGCGGGGCGGGCCGGGCGAGACGGGCGGGACAGCGCGGCCGGGCGAGACGGGCGGGACAGCGCGGCCGGGCGAGACGGGCGGGACAGCGCGGCGGGGCGAGACGGGCGGGACAGCGCGGCGGGGCGAGACGGGCGGGACAGCGCGGCGGGGCGAGACGGGCGGGACAGCGCGGCGGGGCGAGACGGGCGAGGCGGGCGGGACAGCGCGGCCGGGCGAGGCGGGCGGGACAGCGCGGCCGGGCGAGGCGGGCGAGGCGGGCGGGACGGGAGGGAGAGCGCGGCCGGGCGAGACGGGCGGGACAGCGCGGCGGGGCGGCCGGGCGAGGCGGGCGGGACAGCGCGGCCGGGCGAGGCGGGCGGGACAGCGCGGCCGGGCGAGGCGGGCGGGACAGCGCGGCCGGGCGAGGCGGGCGGGACAGCGCGGCCGGGCGAGGCGGGCGGGACAGCGCGGCCGGGCGAGACGGGCGGGACAGCGCGGCGGGGCGGCCGGGCGGGACAGCGCGGCCGGGCGAGACGGGCGGGACAGCGCGGCCGGGCGAGACGGGCGAGACGGGAGGGAGAGCGCGGCGGGGCGGCCGGGCGAGACGGGAGGGACAGCGCGGCCGGGCGGGAGAGCAAAGCTCTTACCCGCAGGAAGGGGATGATGTTGTCCTTGGCGATGGCCTGCAGCAGCCGGGGGGCGCCGGTGAGGCTCTGCAGCCCAGCCCCGCAGGTGGAGAAGAAGGAGCCGATGACGATGACCCAGGGCGAGGGCCAGGAGAGCGTCCCGACCACCAGGTTCCCGCGCACGGCGTCGCCAAACCTGCCGGCCGGAGAGGGACCGTCAGTGGGGAAGAGCCTCCGACAGGGAGGGGGGGCCAATGAGAAGAGGGGCAGTGGGGACCCCATGAGGGGCTGGGGGCCTAGTGGACGGGGGGAACCCAATGGAAAGGCACTATGGGGACCCAGTGGATGTGGGGGCCCAGTGGAGGGGTGTTATGGGTTGCGGGGGGGCCAGTGAACGGGGGGACCCAAGCGGGGGATGACCCAGTGGAGGGGTGTTACGGGCTGCGGGGGGCCAGTGAACGGGGGGACCCAAGCGGGGGATGACCCAGCGGAGGGTTCTCTGAGGGGACCCCGCAGAAGGAGGACTATGGGCAGGGAGGAAGCCACCCCCGGAGGAGGGGGTGTTCTGGGGAGGACGGGCAGCCGCCGGCAGGGACCCCCCCAGGGCAGGCCCCCCGATACTCACTTGTCCCGCAGCACCACCCCTTCCACGCAGGCCCCGAACAGAACCACGTTGCTGAGGTCTGTGGCAGGGCAGAGTCAAGGCGGCCGTGGCCCCGGCGGGGTGGTCAGGGATCCCCCCCCACACACACACACACCCAGCCTCGCCCCGTGGGGGGTCCCCCTTCTCCCCCCAGCCTCGTGCGGGCTCTGGCCCCCGAGCTAGGCACCGTCCCTCCCCCGCCCCGCCATGCCAGCCCCCGCAGGATACAGACGAAGGAGGTGGTGAGGATGGCCAGGATGGTGCCGATGGGGATGGATTTCTGAGCGTCCTTCAGGTCTCCAGAGCGGTTCGAGCCGGCCATGATCCCTGCGGAGAGCGGCACAGGAGACACGGCCGCCAGGTGAGCACCCTGGCCCGCCGGCCCGGACGCCGGGGTCCTATTCCCTAGCGGTGGGAGCCCCCTTGGGGTGATCGCCCCGTACTGTGATCCCGGACACCGGGGTCCTATTCCCTAGCGGTGGGAGCCCCCGGGGGGTGATCACCCCGTACTGTGATCCCGGATGCCAGAGTCCTGTTCCCTAGCGGTGGGAGCCCCCGGGGGGTCATCACCCCGTACTGTGATCCCGGATGCCAGAGTCCTGTTCCCTAGCGGTGGGAGCCCCCTTGGGGTGATCGCCCCGTACTGTGATCCCGGATGCCAGAGTCCTGTTCCCTAGCGGTGGGAGCCCCCGGGGGTGATCACCCCGTACTGTGATCCCGGATGTCAGAGTCCTGTTCCCTAGCGGTGGGAGCCCCCCGGGGGTGATCACCCCGTACTGTGATCCCGGATGCCAGAGTCCTGTTCCCTAGCGGTGGGAGCCCCCGGGGGGTGATCACCCCGTACTGTGATCCCGGATGCCAGAGTCCTGTTCCCTAGCGGTGGGAGCCCCCCGGGGGTGATCACCCCGTACTGTGATCCCGGATGCCAGAGTCCTGTTCCCTAGCGGTGGGAGCCCCCGGGGGGTCATCACCCCGTACTGTGATCCCGGATGCCAGAGTCCTGTTCCCTAGCGGTGGGAGCCCCCTTGGGGTGATCGCCCCGTACTGTGATCCCGGATGCCAGAGTCCTGTTCCCTAGCGGTGGGAGCCCCCGGGGGGTGATCACCCCGTACTGTGATCCCGGATGCCAGAGTCCTATTCCCTAGCGGTGGGAGCCCCCGGGGGGTGATCACCCCGTACTGTGATCCCGGATGTCAGAGTCCTACTCCCTAGCGGTGGGAGCCCCTGAGGGGTGATCACCCCGTACTGTGATCCCGGATGCCAGAGTCCTGTTCCCTAGCGGTGGGAGCCCCCTTGGGGTGATCGCCCCGTACTGTGATCCCGGATGCCAGAGTCCTATTCCCTAGCGGTGGGAGCCCCCGGGGGGTGATTGCCTCATGTCCAATCCCGGACACCGGGGTCCTATTCCCTAGCGGTGGGAGCCCCCGGACACCAGGGTCCTATTCCCTAGCAGTGGAAGCCCACAGGGCCCCCCGGAGCGATCGCCCCGTGCTACTGTCTCGGACGCCGGGGTCCCCCCGCTCCCATCCCCCGCGGCGGCAGCGCTCACCGGTGACGGAAGGGAAGAAGATGCCCACGAGCAGGGTAAAGGAGGTGGTGATGTCGGCCAACACGTACTCCTGGCTCATGGCCCCCAGCACGTCGACGGAGGGGACCGAGGGCTTCTCGATGATCTCCCCCTTCTGCAGGTAGCTGCCCCACAGGTTCTCTGCGGGGGAGGGAGAAGCGGCTCGTCAGCGGGGCCGGGGGTTGGACTGTCCCGGCCCAGAGTCAACCGGGTCCCCCGAGTCGGCCCGCGTCTGTCTGTCCAACCCAGGAATCCCAGCCGGGACCCTGAAAACTGCCGGCTCGGACGCCTGGGTCCCATTTCCCCTCCCAATCTCCCGAGCCGCCGTTTAAGTTACTGGAGCGTCCTGTTGGTCCGGGGGCCCCGGAACGGGGGCCGAGGGGCTCCGTAGCCGACGGAGCTCGTGCCCAGATGGCACCGGGCTGCAGGCTCCCCGCGCCGCCGGCGGGGGGGGGGGGGGGGGCGGATCCGCCCCGCCAGGCCCTCACCCGCGAGGATGCCGCTGGCCAGGCC
The DNA here is from genome assembly GCA_032164245.1 of Sternotherus odoratus. Taxonomy (NCBI): domain Eukaryota; kingdom Metazoa; phylum Chordata; order Testudines; family Kinosternidae; genus Sternotherus; species Sternotherus odoratus. Next base: position 34,413,838 of record JAVMKO010000013.1, on the reverse strand, counting down.
GGGGATGCCCTGGACGGAGGTGACGTTGTTGTGGGCGAAGTACTCGTCGCAGGTGGCGTTCAGCTGCTTGCTGGCGTTGCAGAAGAGGCCCCAGAGCCGGGTGGGCACCGTGAGGTTGCCCAGTTCCTGGGTCTTGGCGCAGACGTCGATGTGCCGGCCGGAGAGGGTGCGGTTCCCCAGCATGCAGACCCTGCGCCGGGCGGGAAGGCAGCTAGGCATGGAGCGGAGAAAACCCCCCACACACCCGGCGCCCCTAGCCAGCCCCAGTCCCCCCGCCCCCCCGGCACCTACGGGAAGCGGGGCGGGGCGAAGGAGGATTTGATGGCCCCGGCGTAGATGGCCAGGATGGAGACGATGACGCAGGCGAGGAAGAGCGAGGCGAACTTGTTGACGTAGCGCACGCCGACGAAGACTACCAGCACCATGAGCACGAGGAAGGCCGAGCCGTAGACCCGCATGTTGTTCAACATGGCCGCCGCCTCCTTCAGCGGGTCGGCGCTGCGGAAAATGGCCGCCTCGGGGGCGATGTACATCTGGGGGGCGCAGAGAGAGAGAGAGACGTCACCTCCAAGCCGCCCCGCTGGCGGTGAGGGGGGCGGCTGGGGAATGGGACACGTTCCAGACTCATGGCCCCCAGGGGGCAGCGTTCTCACCAGGAAGATCTCGATGGCTCCCAGAATGTACATGGCGGCGGCGAAGGTGGTACCCAGGTAGAAGCAGAGCCCCACAGCGCCCCCAAACTCGGGGCCCCAGCGCCCGGGAGATCATGAAGTAGGAGCCCCCAGCTGGGGAAAAGGGACAGAGCCAGTCAGGCAGCAGCTAGGGAGACTAGGGCCTGTCCACCCACAGGCTCCAGGGCAGGAGGGGCCCCGAGATGGGGGTCAGGAAGGAACCAACCACCACAGGGAAGAACGGATGGGCCCAGTCCAGGGCTGGGGGGACGGGAGAGGAGCCCGATTGGACCCACTCACCTGGCACGACCCCATTGGTGGCGATGGCACTCATGGAGATGGCAGTGAGCAGCGTCTGCGGAGAGGGTTAAGAGAGGACAGCAGGGGGCGCTGTTAGAGAACGGCACTCAACTGGTAGCCGACGTCGGGGTGGCACGGCCGGCACCGAACGCAGCTGCCTCTGGGGTGGGAGGCGGCAGCTGGCGCGGCGAGGAAGGGTTTGGAAGCGGAGGGGGTGCCGGGCGGAGGCAGAACGGGATCCACCGAGGCCAGATCTGGGTCGGACCCCGGGGTTCGCCATTCTTAGAGCTCGCTACCCGCTTCTGGGCGGGTGGCTCCCCGTGGCACCGCGCCCGACCGTGCCACGCCGGCGCCCCGCAGTGTCCCCCCCGGGGGGGGGGGCAGACACTCACACAGCAGCAGCAGATGAGGACGATGGCGAAGGCCTGCAGCACCCCGGCCGTGCCCACCACCCAGGTCAGGCGCAGGAAGAGGATGACCCCAAAGATGTTCTGCAGGCAGGGCAGGTAGACGCCCATGAAGGTGCCCATCTGGGGCGTCTGCCAAGAGAGAGAGGCTGGGGTCAGGGCTAGGAGCGCTGGGAGGAGACAGTCTGGAGACCTGGTACACTTCAATCCCGCCCCGCAGTCCCCTGCTATCCCCCCCCCCAACTCTACCAGCGCCCCTCCATCCCACCCCACAGCCCCTCACCTTCAAGGGCTTCTTCTTGCCCTCGGCCATGTTCTCGGCCTCCTCATGCTCCCGCGCCCCCTGCGTCAGGTTGGTGTAGTTCGCCATGCGGTTAAGCAGGGAGGACACCTTGGGCCGGGTGTCCATTTCCTCCTGCGGGACGAGAGGGGGGGGGAACGGGCAGCGGTTCCCCGTGTCACCGACGCTGCCCGAGTTTGCAGAGAGCCTGAGACCGTCGCTCCAAGGGGAGTGAACTGCCTACGTGCAGCTCAAGGGGGTGTGAACTTGAAGCCCCCCCCCAATCCCAGCAGCAGCGAACCCGCCGGAGGAAGAGCACAGCAGACCCCGGCTTCTGGATCAGTTCTGGGGTGAAGGGGCGAACCCCCAAGCCCTGTTACCCCATTGGCTAACCCCATCACAGCTCCTGGATGGACAGGAGCCAGGCTTCAGCCTCCCTGCACTGGCCACCAGGGGGCAGCACTAGCTCTCTCCCCGCTCCTCCCTGCCGGCGGGGGGCGGATTCCCCGGGGGGTACCTCGAAGAGCGCCAGGTTCTTGTCGAAGTACTCATCCCCGTCCTCGTAGCTGGTGTTGTTGAGATAGACGTCCTTCTTGCGCCCGGGGTCTGAGGAAAGACAAGGGGGACAGGGAGACCCCACTGTGAGGTGCAGTGAGTTGGGGGGGGGGGGGGGTCTCAGCCCTGGATCAGGATTCTCCAAGAGTCCAGCCATTCACTGCCCCCTCTCGGCAGGGGGACGGCAGCACCGATTTACAGACGCTCAAACCTCTACGACTCCTCTGGAATGGAAGGAGACTTGACACGGCATCAGGAGTAGAACCCAGGAGTCCTGGCTCCCAAGCCCACCCTGCTCTAATCACTAGACCCTTCTCCCCACCCAGATAGAACCCAGGAGTCCTGGCTCCCAAGCCCACCCTGCTCTAACCACTAGACCCTTCTCCCCACCCAGATAGAACCCAGGAGTCCTGGCTCCCAAGCCCACCCTGCTCTAACCACTAGACCCTACCCCCCTCCCAGACAGAACCCAGGAGTCCTGGCTCCCAAGCCCAACCTGCTCTAACCACTAGACCCTACCCCCCTCCCAGACAGAACCCAGGAGTCCTGGTGCCCAGCTCCCCGCCCGGCTCTAACCTGGGGTCTCGCCCTCTCTCTGCCCCGTGGCGATAGTCAGGCTGCTGCTCCCTCAGAGGAAGATTCCTCGCTGGGCCGGGCAGAACAACCTGTTCCCGTAGTGCCCAGCCCTGGCCCCAGGCCGGGAATCCCAGGCAGCCGCCCGCACGGCGCGAACCCGCAGCCGCCTCTGCACGTTCCACCGGGAATAACCGCTCTGTGTTCCCTGGGGGCAGAGACTCCCCAGGCCCCTTCTGCTGCCCACCGCCCAAGATGGGCGGCTGGCAGAACGCTGCCCAGGGCTCGCTCGCCTGGCACGGCTCTCACTGCGAGAGCCCCTGCCCCGCTCCCCCCAGCACAGCGCCCCCCAGTGCCGCACTGGGGGACCGGGGCCCCCGCCCCGCTCCCCCCAGCACAGCGCCCCCCAGTGCCGCACTGGGGAACCGGAGCCCCCGCCCCACTCCCCCCAGCACAGCGCCCCCCAGTGCCGCACTGGAGAACCGGGGCCCCCGCCCCACTCCCTCCAGCACAGCGCCCCCCAGTGCCGCACTGGGGGACCGGAGCCCCCCACCCCACTCCCTCCAGCATAGCGCCCCCCAGTGCTGCACTGGAGAACTGGGACCCCCGCCCCACTCCCTCCAGCACAGCGCCCCTCCCCCCAGTGCCGCACTGGGGAACTGGGACCCCCGCCCCTCCCTCCAGCACAGCGCCCCCCAGTGCCGCACTGGGGAACTGGGACCCCCGCCCCGCTCCCTCCAGCACAGCGCCCCCCAGTGCCGCACTGGAGAACTGGGACCCCCGCCCCACTCCCTCCAGCACAGCGCCCCCCAGTGCCGCACTGGAGAACTGGGACCCCCGCCCCACTCCCTCCAGCACAGCGCCCCTCCCCCCAGTGCCGCACTGGAGAACTGGGACCCCCGCCCCACTCCCTCCAGCACAGCGCCCCTCCCCCCAGTGCCGCACTGGAGAACTGGGACCCCCGCCCCACTCCCTCCAGCACAGCGCCCCTCCCCCCAGTGCCGCACTGGGGAACTGGGACCCCCCGCCCCGCTCCCCCCAGCACAGCGCCCCCCAGTGCGGCACTGGGGAACCGGAGCCCCCGCCCCACTCCCCCCAGCACAGCGCCCCCCAGTGCCGCACTGGGGGACCGGAGCCCCCACCCCACTCCCTCCAGCACAGCGCCCCCCAGTGCTGCACTGGAGAACTGGGACCCCCGCCCCACTCCCTCCAGCACAGCGCCCCTCCCCCCAGTGCCGCACTGGGGAACTGGGACCCCCGCCCCTCCCTCCAGCACAGCGCCCCCCAGTGCCGCACTGGGGAACTGGGACCCCCGCCCCGCTCCCTCCAGCACAGCGCCCCCCAGTGCCGCACTGGAGAACTGGGACCCCCGCCCCACTCCCTCCAGCACAGCGCCCCCCAGTGCCGCACTGGAGAACTGGGACCCCCGCCCCACTCCCTCCAGCACAGCGCCCCTCCCCCCAGTGCCGCACTGGAGAACTGGGACCCCCGCCCCACTCCCTCCAGCACAGCGCCCCTCCCCCCAGTGCCGCACTGGGGAACTGGGACCCCCGCCCCACTCCCTCCAGCACAGCGCCCCCCAGTGCCGCACTGGGGAACTGGGGCCCCCGCCCCGCTCCCTCCAGCACAGCACCCCCCAGTGCCGCACTGGGGCAGCGCGAGGTCACCCGCCCTGGGCACTGCTGTTTGTACAACTGCCGGTGGCAGGGCCCGAGCAGCCCAGCTGGCCTGGGTGTTTGCTTTGTACACAGCCCAGGGAGCTCCCTGCCAGCTGGATGCGGGACACGGTTAGCAGAGAACGAGGCACTCACCAGGGAGCCCTGCGGCGCCCGATCCACCAGCCGGGGGCTCCCTGGCAGGGACCGCACGGCATCGGGGGGCACCGTGCTACGGAGAGAAGGGCTCAGTAGGGGGGCGCTCTCCCCTCCCAGTCAGTGCTGACCCTGGGGGCACCGTGCTGCAGGGAGCGGGGCGGGGGCTTCATAGGGGTATTCTCCCCAACACCCCAGGGGAGTAAATAGAACCCAGGCGTCCTGTCGCCCCATTCCAACAGGCCAGACCTCCTCTCTGACCGTGAAATGGGGCGGAGGAGGACCCTGAAAAAAGCCACCCCTCAGTTTTGGGCCTGCTCAGGTACCTGCCATGATGCAAGGAAGAGCCGATGGGTATGGGGCAGGAGGGGTATATAAATGACCCTCTCCCTGATTGAGGGGGGGGAAAACACACACACACACACACAGAGCAGGGCTGGGGGGGGGTGGGGGGCAGCAGGGACAGACGCACACAGAGCAGGGCTCATCCCCTCCAGCAGGAGGCGGTAGGGATGGACGGAGACACTGCGCGGGCAATACCGTACCTAAGAGCTGACACTGCTCCCCTGTCATGGAGGTTTGACTCACGTCTGAAAATCAAACAGAAGATGGGAAAAAATGAATCACAAAAGAAAAAAAAAAAAAAAAAGAAAAAGAATGAAAAAACCAACAAAAAAAGACTGATCAAACCTCTTTCCTCCCAGGGAGGGAGGCCTGTCCGCAAAGAAAGGGAACTGGGCAAAGATTCGGGGGGGGGGGGGGGGGAGGGGGGGTTAGAGCGTGATTTCAAAACCAAAAAGTAGCTGCAAGAACAGAAAAAGAAACCAGTGCAGTGAAATCGCAGAGTGCAGGGAGTGGGGGATGGGGAACGGCCACCAGCAGCAACTGGACCCCAGAGCGGGGGGCTAGCTGGCTCGCGGGGGTCAGGAGGGTGACCAGACAGCACAGGTGAAAAATCAGGACAGGGGGCGGGGAGGTAATAGGAGCCGATTACCTCCCCACCCAGAGAAAAAGACCCCAAATCGGGACGGTCCCTATAAAACGGAGTCATCTGGTCACCCCAGGAATGGGAGATGGGGGCCTTTTCCCTCCAGCGGGCACCGAGGGTCTACGCAGGAGGGTGGCAGGGTAGGAAACCGGCCAGTCTCCCGCCCAGACCCACGGGGGGCAGGCTGGAACCCAGCGGGGCCGAGCGCGCCGGTCTCCCAAGATCGGACTCCTCGGATCTTCCCCGAACCCTAAGCCCCCAAGCGGCTGAGAGCAACGTGACGGAGGCGGGCGGGCGGCTGGGCTGAGGGTCGCCCTGGGACAGGGGATGAATCAAGGCTTTGTTGAGCCCCCCGCTTCCCGGGGGCTCCGGAAGGAGGATTCACCACAGCCCACCGGCTGCCGGGAGGGAAAGAGAGAGAGAGAGAGAGAGAGAGAGAGAGAGAGAGAGAGAGAGAGAGAGAGAGAGAGAGAGAGAGTCAGTCCAGCCCCACGGCTTCCAGGGCTGTGTCCGTCCCCTGGCCCTGCCGCTCAGCCGATGAGGCAGCGTCTGGCGCCAGCCTGGGGGGCCTGTCCCGGCTCGCTGGGTCGGGGGATTAGATGGAAGCAGCTGGGATCCTGCCCTTTCCAGCTGGCCCCGCTCCAATTCACATGCGGCCCCAGAGGGGGTCCCGTTTTGGGAGGAAAGCCAGGCGCTGGGTCACCTGTGGGTGTGGGGAAGGGTCCCTCCATACCGGGGTCAGTGCCTTAGGACACCGGACAGGACTCCTGGGTTCTAGCCCCACGTACAGACTCTTGATCCCGCGGCCAGTGCTGGAGCTGCATTACAACCCCATCCCGCATTAATACCGTCTGCTCATAAAGAACCCTGGAGTCCCGACTCCCAGCCCTTCCTGCTCTAACCACTAGACCCTCTGCCCTCCGGGGGCAGGGACAGAACCCAGGAGTCCTGGCTCTCAGCACGCCATCTGCAGCCGCGCTGCCCGGAGCCGGGAGTACCTTCGTGGGCCATCTCCTCCCATCTGGCAGCCAGGCAGCGGGAGTCCTGACAAGGACGGGCGGACTGGCAGGGAGCCAGGGACTAGGCTCGGGAGATATAATCCCCGACGCGGCCCAGGCTGCGGCCTGCCCTCCCTGCTGGAGCAAAATCGAATTCGCTGGGCTGCCGTGTGACATGAGGCCTGCTCCCCCTCAGCCACGGGGAGGGGGTTAGGTACTTAGGGACACGGGGCCTTTCCCCTTCAGAGGGCACCTGCCCGGATCCAGCCCCAGCGTGGGGGGGGGGAATGGCTGGACATGCCCCCTCTCCCGAATCCCGGGGGTTGGGATAGAACCCAGGAGTCCTGGCACCCAGCCCTCTCCTGCTCCAACCACTAGACCCCACTCCTCTCCCAGAGCCGCAGGGAGAGCTGAGGAGTCCTGACTAGGGAGCTGGGGGCTTTGTATAAAGTGGGGGGGGTAGATTAACCCCCCTCTTCCAGCTGTAGCTGGGAAAAGTCACCCCTCACAACTGAGCTCCGGGCACAGGGGGTGGAAGACACCACAGGGAGTATTCCCCAGCCTGCACAGGGGAAAAGAAAGAAAGAGTGGAAAAGTCAGCCAGGAGGAAAGAAAGAAAAGGTCAGAGAGATGGAAGGAAATTCCCTGCCAGGGGAAGGAGCCATCTCAACATCACCCGGCCCCTCTGTGCAGGCCCAGAGCAGGGGCAGATGCAGCCAGAGCTGCCCACAATGTGCACCCGCTACCAGGACCCCCGCCCCCCGAGATCAACAGGGGAGGCCTGTCTCCGAGGCTGGTGCCAAAGGTGAGCAAAACTGTGCTCCGGCCATTGAGCGTAACTGACTGTCGATTAGGAACCACGGGGAGTAAGGCAGAAAGGAAAGGGTTAAGCACGTGGGGTGGGGACGGGGGTGTTGCCATCGAATGGGGTTCTCAGTCAATCCGGCTTCTCCCGCCCGGAGAGAGAGAAAAACACTGCACTGGGATCACGGAGAGGCAGCCACCTCTGGGGCAGGGCAGCTGGGTAACAGCCACACCGCGGACAGGCAGGGAAGGAGGGCGCCAGGCGGCGTGGCCCGGGACAGAACCCCCAGAGCTTGAATTGGGCCAGGACACTGGGGTTCGCTCCCTCTCTCGGGGGCGGGGGCTGTTAGAGTCTGAGCAAACACAGCACCCCCCTTTACCTACCCCCGTCACCTGCGCCATGACAAGAGCCCCAGTGCCCATCATCAGCTGCATCAATCCCCACAGATCCCTTCCCCAAACCTGCCTGCCCAACGCACACCAACCCCGGAGAGCGGAACGGCACAAGGCATCCCCACGGCCCCTTCTCTCAGGGGCTCTGGGCCCGATCCGAACCCAGGGAAAGGTTCCGCCGAGAGCGGAGGGCCCAGGGTCCGAACCCCCAGCACATCCCACAGTTCCCCCACATCCTCCGTCAGCAGAGAGAGGGAGCCCCAGAGCAGAGGCAGCACCAGCCCAGAGAGCACCCAGCTACCCAGAGGAAGAACCCAGGAGTCCTGGCTCCCAGCCCCCCCTCCCCTCCCGCTCTAACCACTGGAGCGCGCTTCCTTCACTAATCAGTAGCAGAGATGTGGTTGGTGTTTAACTGAAGATCATGCAACGGGTGGGGAGAGCCCAGGGGAGGCTGCTATGATGGTTGAGGAAGGCAGGCTGGGGAGGGTGCTTGGATCTGGGGGGGGGCAATCGGGAGGCGGGGGACAATCAAGAGAAACTCCCCCCCCACCCCCGTACGCCCTCCCCCGGAGACAGAGGGGGAAGCCCAGGTAGGGGAGGAGCAGCCGAGAGAGACAGAGGTAAAGCAGATTAATGTGGCGTGTTTACATGCGGGCTCACCTGACACCATGATCTCTCTGGGCATCCAGATGCCAGCCCCGTTGGCTCCTTCCTGGGCCCCTTCTTCCACCCCACCCTCCTCCTCCTCCTCCTCCACCTTGGTAACAGTGAAGTGAGGCATTTTCTGGACTAACTTTCCCCCCCAGCACCGGCAAGGAGCGGGACTGGAAGCACTGGGATCAGGTGACCGGCAGGCTCCAGGGGAAGAGGCGGGATGGGGGGGGGGAAGAGACACGCCCTCCCCTGCTGTGTGTGTATTACTGGCACTAAGAGGATTAACTGCTCCACCTACACCCGCTTCCACTCTCCTGCTGAACCCTAGCAGGCAAGGTGGGAGAGGCGGGGACCCGCGGGAACCCTGGCCTGCGCTGTGATGCAGCCAGCTCTGGGGAACATCCCCACGGCGAGTGTTTGGAGGGAGAGGTCTGTAGCCAACTGAGCTGTAGCATGGCTTTCAGAGGGGCAGGATGCAATCGGATCAGGACTCCTGGGTTCTATCCCCAGCTCTGGGAGAAGAGTGGAGCCTAGGGGGTTAGAGCAGAGGGGCTGGGAGGCAGGACTCCTGGGTTCTAATTTAGGACTGGGGTTTGGTGGGTTAGAGCAGGGGGGCTGGGTTCTGCTCCCAGGGCTGGGAGAGGAGTAGGGTCTAGTGGGTTAGGAGCAGGGGGGCTGGGAGGCAGGACTCCTGGGTTCTATCCCCAGCTCTGGGAGAAGAGTGGAGCCTAGGGGGTTAGAGCAGAGGGGCTGGGAGGCAGGACTCCTGGGTTCTAATTTAGGACTGGGGTTTGGTGGGTTAGAGCAGGGGGGCTGGGAGGCAGGACTCCTGGGTTCTATCCCCAGCTCTGGGAGAAGAGTGGAGCCTAGGGGGTTAGAGCAGGGGGCTGGGAGGCAGGACTCCTGGGTTCTATCTTAGGACTGGGGTTTGGTGGGTTAGAGCAGGGGGGCTGGGTTCTGCTCCCAGGGCTGGGAGAGGAGTAGGGTCTAGTGGGTTAGGAGCAGGGCAGACTGGAAGGCAGGACGCCTGGGTTCTATCCTTGCTCCGGAAGGGGAGTGGGGGCTAGTGGAGCTGGGCAAACTCCAGAGAGGAGGGACTTTTCCCTCCACACCCCGCCCTCTCTATTTACACCATGAAGGAGAGAGATTAGGAAAAAGGTCTTAATCAGTTTAAGAAATGCCTCAACCAGGAACTCCAGGCCAGGGTGAATGACACAAACCCTGGGTTGGACCCACACCCTGGAATGGGGTTAGCCCCCCCCCCCCGCCCTGGAATGACCCCTTGGGAAAGCGGAGAGCAGCCCTGGCCCAGTGGCCCCTTCAGTTCTCTGTGGGGGCTTCCCACCCCCCTGCACTGATTACCCTGCGCCCACTGCTCTGAGACCGTCAGGGAAAAGGGATTAGGGACAGAGCAACGCTGGGCTTGTCTACACTACCGAATTAAGGCGACTTACGTTAAGTGGCCATCCAGGCCCCGCAGTATTTACGGCAGCCATTCACATCCACGCTGGCTCCTTCCCGCCGCAGGGCACCTCCTCCCCAAGGGACATTGCTGGATACGGACGGCTGGAGCCCGGCAGCCCTGGGGCTGACAGCCTGGACTGTAGGCAGGGGGCTCACTGTTGCCTCTCCCCCAGCTGTGAGGCGGAGGGGCCACCTCCCCAGCACTGACAGCCCCAACTGTGAGCCCACAGGGGGCTCAACGGCCCAGCAGGGAGCCTCCCAGCAGGGGAGAAATTGATGTTCTTGTCCGTTTCATGGCTGCTATTCTTTCAGATTTTGGCTTGGGCTCGGGGAGTCGGGCTGGGGGGGGCTCACAGCTGGAGTCCCTCCCCCCTGAGCTGACCAAGGGAGAGGGGAAGGAAACGTGAAATAAAAAGGAGCCGTGAAATGGACAGTGTCACCGCTGGCAGGCTGCCGGCTGTGAAACAGACGGGTGCAGGCTCCCAAAGGGGCGGTCAGTCCCGGGGCAGGGGCAGGGAGTCTCCCATTGGGAGCCCCGCTGCTGGGGCCGATAGCTGGAGCCCCTGTGCTGCCCCCGAGGGAGAGATTGGGGACGGGGGCCAGGATGACGCTCCCCTTCCCCAACCCTCCAGTCCCTCACGGGGAGGCAGCAGGGCTGCAGAGTGCGGACAGCCAACAACCTACATAAATAACGCAGTGTCTACACCCACACGGTGCCACCCTTACCACACCGACAGGAGCCCTACGCCTCTCGTGGAGGTAGTCATTATGTCGGTGTAGCGGGCCTACTTATTTTGGCAGAAGCACCCTTGTAGTGTAGACACAGACATAATGAGGTTGTCGTAAGCTGCCTTACATCCACCTAACTCTGTAGTGTAGACCTGGCCTCAGGTCCCTTATCGGGGACAATTCTTGTCCCCTTGTCAGGCAGCTTTTAACGTCATTTCTCCTGCCATCAACAGGCCAAACCACACGTCACGCCCTCGTATACCTTCCAGTGGAATAGCCAGGGGGGATTGAGGGGCACCAGCAAAATACTGGGTTGGGGGAAGACAAGGGCTGGGACAGCAGGGGGCTGTGGATCAGGAGGGAGGGGCACCACCAGAGCTGTGCCGGGGGGAGAGGCCAGCGGCCCAGACTGGGATAGTTGGCGGCTGGGTGTAATTTTGCTAACTACCCCCAGTCCGGACCCAGAGCCCCACTTCCTGTCCCAGCTGTGCCCTTTCAGTTCCTCCTCCGCCGATCTCCGCCCCAGGACGCCCACACAGCTGTGCGATGCCCTAGAGCAGAGGGGGGCTGAGGTCGGGTCACACGCTATGGGACAGACCTGGAGTCACCCCCCGGGGCGTCCCTTCGGCTGCCACAGAACCAGGACTGGTCCCAGGCCTCCGCTCCCCCTGCGGTCAATCCAGAGTCACCCCTGACTGCAGGGGAGACCTGACTCCATTTCGTTCGCACCACAGAAAGGACACAAATCCTTGCACAGAGGAATCAATCGATGGGGGGGGGGGGGGCAGAGCGCCAGCTGTGAGCATGGGGGGCAGGGGGAGAGAGATCGGGACTTAGCCCCTAGCATGGAGGGGGCCTAGGACAGCACTCTGCCCCCACCCTCCCGGGCTGCGAGCTCTCCCAGGCTATGACTGTTTGAGGAACAGAGAACAGGCGTAGGCGGGCGCTGCAAAGGGCCATTTGTCATGGGATGATGGGAAGGAGGGGGCTGCATGAGACAGGGACTGCGGGTGACAGAAACGGGGGGGGGGGGAGGGAGGCAGCTCAGCATGGAGGACAACAGGCAGCCGTGGCAGGGGGTCAAGCAGGCCCCCCACGCACGAACACCTACACGCATGCGTGGGTGTGCAAGTTGTGTGTGTGTGTGTGTGTGTGTGTGTGTGTGTGTGTGTGTCCGTGTTCTTGCTCATCCCAGCCTTGGGGCCACATCAGGTCATGCAGCAACCTTCCCCCGCCCCTGCTCCCATCCGCTCTCCCTCCACCCAAGGACAAAGGACGTCCGGAAAGACAGACGGCCTCTCCCGGGAGATAAACAGCTGAGGTGCTGGGGACATGAAGTTGCCGTCTGCTGGATCTGTCCTCCTGCTGCAGGCCTGCCACACACACACACACACACACACACACACACACACACGTGTGCATTTGTGCTCTCCGGTGCCTGTTTTGCTGCCTCGCTGGGCTTCGGGCCGCTGATGGCAACAAAAGGGCCCCCTTGGAGCAACACAGCGGCCATGAAGTCTTGTGAGAGGTCTATGATGTTACCAGGATACTGTCCCACAAGTGATCCTGCGGCGGGAATGGGGAGCACAGGACCGTCCCAGGTGCTCCAGGCGAGAAGGCTCATAGGCATGTGACTATGAGGCGGACAGTATCCATAAACCAGCTCTCCCTTCCTGACCCCAGGCTGATCAGCTTTGCCCCCTGGAGCACGACCATCCATGAGTCCCTTATGACACGGAGGAGATGAACAGACCTGGTGCCAGGGCGGACTCACAATTGTACACTCAGGTTCACTGCGAGAGCTGGCAGCGAACCCAGCGCCCCAGCAAATCCCAGCCCTAAAAGAGTCACCTCTGCCTCCTTAAAATCTCTCTCTGCAATTTCAATCCAATCCAAAGTCCTCCTTCACTTCCTGTCCTGCACTCTTGGGGCCGTTAAAGCAGCAGCCATGCTCCACACCAGAGGCAGCTGCAGCTCCGCACCGCACATCGTTATTACGCGCCGTGACGCGGCTGCTTCACCCCAGAAGTCGCCGCATTTCAGTGCCGGGTGAGCAATCCCTTCGCACAGATCCGAAGAGGCGGACACGGCATTCGTGTGCACGTACTGCAGACCGCAGCATTACCCGGCCTGTAACATAACCCACGCTGGGAGACCCGAGAGGAGCCGTGACTCTGAATCAGTGATGACCCAAGCCGCACCACCAAGATCTAGGACTCATCTGAGGTTGCCCAAAAAAGGGAATCAACCTGATTAAAGGGAAGTTCAGTTCTCCCGAGTCACTTCCCCTGAGCCTTGCTCAGCATTTCCCAGGCAGGAAAAAGGCTGAAGAGAAAAGGATACTGGCTGAGTCAGTGATAGCAACAGAGTCAAGACACTAAAACCCTCTGTGAAACCACCACCCCACCCAGCCACACACATACTGAAGTTGGCAACCAAGACGCCTCGCCCCCAAAATGGAAGCTGGAAACGTGTTCCTGTTTGTTGTGAGCAAGTGGAGAGACCAAAGCATTTAGGAGGCACCTGATGGGCAGTGACAGAACTGGCAAAACAACTGCACCGGGTGACGCACTAGCCACCATAAACTGGCCCACTCCACTGCAGCCATGAATTATGGTGGAGTCACTCATAACTGATCCCCCTCCACCTCCAAAGCTCCCTCTCTAATGGCTGAAAGAGGTCTCCTTCCATCTCCAGCACACCCAGCAGTGGTGGTGGACATCTCCATCGCAACCACAAGTTGGCCAAGAGATGGGTGCATTGCAAGTTGAGGGTGGCATCTCCAAGGCACCCATAAAGCGTCTTCCTCCACTTCCAATGCACCCGTAAGGTGCAGTGGACATGTCCAACATCCCCTGGAGATGTCCTGCTCTAGCACCAATGCCCCAAAACTGTCCACCTCCATCTCTCACCACTCTCCCACAAGATGTCCACCTCCAATGCACCCAGTTCTCCTTCCACCCGCCCACATCAGCCCAAACCACCACAGTGGTAGCAACATCCACCCTGTTGACTTCCCAGCCTCTCGTGCTCATGCACATAATCAGCCATGTACCACCTACCTTCTGCCACCTCATGGGGGTTGGACGTCCTGTCGCTAGCCGGCTCACCCGCCCCTGTGGCCACAGAGGTGGTGGCCCCTGAGAAATCACTCATGCCCTCGCTGTGGCTCGTCTCAGGGACACTCTCCCGGGAGCTGAAGCGGACCCGGGAGCTGGAACGGGAGCTGAGGTCCGGACTAGTGTCAGAGAGGCCTGGGACATCGTCGATTTTCGTAGGGGTCACCATGAACCGGACGGAAGCCATTTTGGCAGGAGACCGCTGGCGTCGGTGCATGCGTGCGTGGAGAAATCGAATGACTTCCTGGAAGCTTTAAATTCTAATCATCCAGAAACAATAACACACATAAGGGAAACGATAATTTAGGAGGGTAACGAGATGAGTGGGGTAACAGCAGGCTCCACCACCGAGTGGATTCATGTCTAGCGTGGCTCCTCAGCGGTCTGGTGCAATGTGGTGCCCAGACAACCAGTGGTTATCAAGTGAGTTTTCCACAGGTGTGGCTAGAGGTGGAGCACGGGAGCTGACCCATTCTTTACCGTGAAAATCTGTCACAGCTGTCCGGTTTAGTCAATGATTTGTTTGTGACAGGTCCTAGCTCGAGGCTTTGGCATGCAAACAATCCTTGGAGAAGTGCACTGCAGGCCAGTACGTGCAAGGAGAATGTCTCACAAGTCCTGGGGCAAGCAGTTGTTCAGAAATATCCTGCAGGAAAGGTGGTTCGAGGAAGGGAGCTGCTGGTTATGGAAATGAGACCGTGCAAAAGGGCAAAAGAATTTTACAAGGTCCTAGTGCAGAGGTAGAAAAGACCCAGAGATCCAGGTGCGAGGAGACGAATTACCCACCGGTTTCTGGTGTAATGTGCAAGGAAAGCAAGTATCCCCAAAGAGTCCTGCGGCAAATATCCCACGTGATCCTGGTGCAACAAGAAGGTGCAATAGCTCAAGGGTCCTGGTGCAGGATGGCAGCTATTCTACACAGTTATGGTACAAGGAGGTGAAGTATCCCAGTGCAAGGAGAGGATTATTGCACTGAGTCCTGGTGCAAGAACATATGAAACTATACCTTGAGGTCTTGGTAGGGTTATGGTGCATGAGTATTCCTGCTGCAAAAACGTGCAACTTTTCAACAGGGTCCTGGGGTGAAAAGACAACTATTAAATGTCAGCCTAGTGCAAGGGCACACTATAGCAAAAGAGAATATGGCTATTCCAGAGCCCACAAACTCCTTACAGGATCCCGATGAAACTCACATGAAGGCATGCAGTCATGCAAGGGTGAGAAAATCCAACATGGGAACATGTGGAAGCCCCGATACAGTCCACCTACAGGGATATAATTGTGCAAGGGCATATATTTCTCTAAAGAGGCAAGGGTGTGCAAACCCACTGCAGGACACGGATGATGGTGCAAGACCCCCAGTGTGTTGGGGCAGCAATGGAGCGAGGGATATATAAAATCCTAGTGAGTGGGACAATTGTGCTCAATCCCCAAAAAGGGGGAATTATAGGTGTAAAACCCTTATGAATAAATCACTGGTGCAAGGGCAGGCATAAACTCTGCGAGGAAAACAATGGTGCAAGGGATGTGGGGCTGTCAAGTCACTACTGAAAGGATTGCGTGAACCCCATCATGGAACCAATGGTGCAGAAGGCAGGCAAGCCCCCTGTGAATTGGTGCCAGGGAGTGCAAAAGTCCCATGGGAGGGGGGGGGGGGCAGTGGTATAAAGACACACACGACCCCTATGAACAGGTCCATAGTGGGGGGGGGGGTGCAAAATCCCTGTGAAGGAGCAATGGTGCAAGTGATACACAAGCCACATGGGGGGGAACCGGTGGTGCAAGGGGTATGCAATAGCCCCCTGGGCAGATCAGTGGTGCAAAGGCTGTTCAAGAGCCCTGTGAGGGGGGAAGATGGGGTGAGTGGCGTACAAGCCACATATGGGGAAATGATCGTGCAAGGGGTGTGCAAGAGGTCCACACACAGGTCACTGGTGCAAGGAGCATGCAAGAGTCCTAGGAGGGAGAAATGGTGCAACGGGGGCACAAATCACCTATGGGGAAGTGATGGTGCAAGGGATGTGTGAAAGCCCCATCTTGGTGCAATGAGGGGAGGGGCGTGCAAGAGTCGGTGACCAGGGCAGTGGTGCAAGGGGTGTGCAAAACACCCCCCCCTCCTCGAGCGGGGCGATAGTGTGAGCAGCGGAAGACACACACACTGCCCGCTTGTTTATGGGGGGGGTTCGCACTGCGCGTGCGCAGGAGCCCCTCGCCCCGCGGCGACCCCTCGCCCGAAAGCGCGGGAAAAGCCCCGGGCAGCGGGTAGGGACCGTTACTTGTTTACCTCTGGCGCGCGCCGCCCTCTGCTCCCCAACGTTCCACAGGGTCCCCGCGCGCCGGCCGGGGCTGCAGCTCCTGCTGCCGCGCGCGCTGTCAGCTAGCGGCGGAGTCACCGGCTTCAGTGGAGCGCTTCCCCCCTCCCCTTTCTCGGCACATGCGCAGACCCGGGGAGCAGACTAAGGCTATTGCCGGGCTTCTGCCTAGTTCTTTATGGGCGGGGGAGGAGTGGGGTCAGAGGTCACGAGTGGAGGGGGGACTACCACAGCGCGAGGGCTGCTGGGAGTCGTAGTTTACTGAAGGGAGGGGGCGAGCTAGGGGCAATGGCAAATGTGGGGGAGGGGCATAATGGGTCAGGATGAAGGGGGGCAAATGTGGGGGGGCATTTGGAGGCACAGGGAGGGGCACATTCAGGGGTTGGGTATTAGGACAAATGGGGGGAGGAGTATTTGAGGGATAAGGCAAATGCAGGGGGGGCATTTGGGGGTAACTGTGGGGAAGGGGCTATTTGGGGGGCAGGGGAGATGGGCAACCATGGGGGGGTTGGGGAGCTGGCAGTCTCTGGGGAGAGAAGGGAGGAGCAGCGTGTCAAGGAGGGTGAGGTAGTTGGGGGTCACCCCAACTTCCTGCCTCCCGTCTGACAGGGTTTTGATACCCCCCCCTCAGAGTCGGGTGGGAGTGGTCCCCCATCCTCCCCCCCAGCCCATGGTCTCCCCAAGGATCAGGCTGCCGTTGACGTGAGCTGTCCCATGAGGGGCCCAGCTGAGCCCCTTCCCGCTCATGCCAGGGATGGATGCCGCCCTCGCTCCCCTCCGGGCAGGAGCCGGACTGGCACAGCCCGCAGGGCCGGCACCAGGGTTACTGACATGCCGCCTCCACTGCTGAGGTCCCCCGAGGGGCCTGAGGCATCGAACCTGCCCCCACCCGCTCCAGCTGGCCATCAAAGGCTGTCCTGGGGCCCCACAAAAGGCCCCGCGGGGAGCACAGCTCCTGCCTGCCCCGCTCTGCCCCCCTACCACACACAGCTCTGCTGTGCCCCCTTTCTGATCCCCAGATCCCTGGGAGTCCACCCACCCAAGTTCTGCTGGTGCCACTCACTCCCAACCTGCAGCCCCTCACTGTCCCTGCCCTGGGCTTTCCCCCACAGCGCCGCCATCTTCTGGTGCCAAGCACAGCGCCAGGACCGAGGTGCTTCCCCTTTATCCTCTGTCAAGCCCTGGTCCCCTCCCCGCTGCCTGTATGGGCAGAGCTGGCCCAGGGCCAGAGGGAGCAGACAGAGCATGTGGGATGTGGCCAGTTGGTTCCCTGCACTAGGAAGAGGAGTGGGATCTCCTGGGCAGCCCAAGGGGGCTGGGAGCCAGGACTCCAGGGTTCTCTCCCCATTCTGGCAGCAAAACCAGCAGGGCCTTCCGTGCTCGCTCCTAGCCCATCCTGTGCCCTGCCGTACATTAATCCGCCCCGTGACCCCAGCAACCCAGGGCTTGTTTTCAAACCTTCCTATTGCCCAATTCATGCTCCACCCAAAATGCCCATGTCTCTTTATGCCAGGCAGGTGCTGCCCCCTGCAGGACGCCGTGAGCCATCATTCCCCAAGAGATTAATTTACTGGGCTCTCCATGATTTAAATAAGCTGAGTTGGAAAGCCTATCCAAATTGCCCCAGTCTCTCCTCCCAGCAGGCCTGTAGCATTCCCCCCACACTCCCTCCTTAGTAGTCCCAGTCGAGCCACCTACCCCCATCCTAGCCCCATTACCCTGCCAGTCCCTCTTCCATTTCAAATTTGCTCGCATGCGCTGCCAGTCTCTATAATCTTTAAGGCCAAGATCAGCAATTCCTACAGAGGGTGATCATCTCTAGTACAGTGGTTCTCAACCAGGGGTACCTGTACACCTGGGGGTACACAGAGGTCTTCCAGGGGGTACATAAACAGAACTAGATATTTGCCTCATTTTACAACAGACTACATAAAAAGCACTAGCAAAATCGGTACAAACTAAAATTTCATACCACTTGTTCATACTGCTCTACATACCACACTGAAATGTAAGCACAATATTTATATTCCAATCAATTTATTTTATAATGCTATGGTAAAAGTGAGGACGTCAGCAATTAGTCACTAATAGTGTGCTAGGACACTAGTATTTTTATGTATGATTTTATAAGCAAGTAGTTTTCGAGTGCGGTGTAACTTGGGGGTACGCAAGCCAAATCAGACTCCTGAAAGGGGTACAGGAGTCTGGAAAGGTTGAGAAGCACTGGTCTAGTCCTACCAGTGACACGGGCTGAATTCATTCCTGCTTGACCTAGAGCAGATCTGCTGTGAAAAACAATCTCCCTATAAAGCTCGCCAGAGATGGAAAATCAGCACCCCTTCCCCCCCCCCCACACCCCTTCCCTTGCAGGCCCACCCATAGCTAAACACAGCAGAGATCCCCTAGCACATTGGTTCTCAAAGTGGGGGTTGGGACCCCTCTGGGGGTCATGAGCCAGTTCTGTGGAACCCCCCCATCAATCCCGACCCCTGCCCTGGGGGGCTGCTGGAACCCCCCCATCCCAACCCCTGCCACAGTGGGCTGCAGGCACGCCCCCCCTGCCTGACCCCTGGGCTTAGAGGCCCAGTCTGGGAAAGGGGTCACCCCTACAAAAAGTTTGAGAACCACTGCGCCTAGAACGAAACTGACTGGCCCAGCGTCACCACTAGACAGGTTTATTAGGAATTATTTTGAGGGCGCTTTTCAGCCTGTGTTATCCGGGAAGCCAGACTAGATAATTTATTCTGGCCTTGAAATCTAGACGTTTATGATCAAAACCTGACAGATGACATTGGATCAAGACAATTTATTTGCATCCCAGAGGAACAGCGTATCCAGCTGGAGCTCGCTATGGGCAATCTAACGTGGGTTCTCGCAGGGGGGCAGAGCACGGCGTCCGTAGGAACCAGGGGCTGGATTCGGGGAGCAGCTTGACCCCCATCTCGGCTCAGCCACAGCTCCAGCAGGCTGGGTGCTCGGCTCACAGGACGGCCTGCGGCTGCTGGGTCATCAGGACGCCAAAGCGCTTCTTGATGGTGATGCGGTGGCGGGAGTACTTGTCATCCGGGGAGAAGCGGGCAGGGTGGGCGGAGCAGGTCAGCTGGCCAGAGGGGTCCACTTTCTGCCAGGGACCGGACAGAGAAAGAACAAGACATGTTAGAGCAACCTGGACCTGATCCATAGCTCCCTGCTGTCCCAACCTTGTGCTCCCCCCGCCCCACATCTGTGGGTGCCCCTCACTCCCGACCTGCAGCACCCTGCTAGACAAGCCCTGACCCCCCCCCCTCAACTCTGCAGGTGCCCCTCACTCCTGCTAACCCTTCCTTAACCCCCCAGCCCTGTTCCCCTCCCTCCCAACCCACAGCCCCCTGGTAAACCAGCCCCAGGCTCCCCCCAGCTCTGCCGATGCACCCCACTGCCAGCCCAGCCCTGACCCCCACTTCCCAGCCCTGCGGGTGCCCCTCACTCCCGACCCGCAGCCCCCTGCCAGCCCAGCCCCGGGCTTCCCCAGCTGGTGCATGCCGAGCCCCGGAGCCAGGCAGCGGGCAGGGCCGGTAGGATCCGGATTGGGGAGGGGGGCCGCAATCCGGATTGCCCCCCGGGGCGGGGCTCACCTTGAGGGTGTAGACCCTGTCGCCCTGCTCGTTGAGATAATACTGCAGGAACATGCTGCACCGCCGGGCCGCCTTGCAACGCGCGTGCTGCTAATCCCGGGAACCCGCCCCAGAGAGAGGCCAGCCCCACGGCATGCTGGGAACTGTAGTGCGCTCTCGCCCGCGGTGCACTCTGGGAGTTGTAGTGCGGTCTAGCCCCAAGGTCCTAGGAGAGCGGCAGGCGCTCTAATGCCCTATAGGAGAGGGACCTCAGGCCCCAGTGACGTAGGAGGGTGCCCTAATGCACTCTGGGAGTTGTAGTGCACTCTGCCCCAATGCCCTAGGAGAGCTGCAGGGTCTCTACCAGGGTCCAGCCCCAGTGAACTCTGGGAGAACATTCCCCTTCTGTCCCCCAAACCTTCACAGCATTGTGGGTGTTTGGCGAGCCAAGTGCATTATGGGAGTTGTAGTTTCCTAGCCCTCTGGTACACCCATGCTCTGCACCCCAGTGTATTGGGGTCTGTGTCCTTTCTGGGTTTCTAACCTGCCTTCTCCCAAAACATCTCGTCCAGCCCATGACCTAAACTGGGGTGGGGAAACTTTTTGGCCCAAGGGCCAGCCACATCAGGGACTAGTAATTGTATGACAGGTCATGCATGCTCACAAAATTGGGGCTGGGGTGCTGCAGACTCTGGGGTGGGGTGGGAATGATGAGTTTGGGGTGTTGGAAGAGGTGGGGCCAGGGCGGGGATTTGGGGATGGAGTTGGAATAGGGGCAGGGAGGGGGCGGCGTTGGGGCATGATGGAATGGGGGCAGGGCAAGGGTTGGGGGGGGATGGAGTCAGGGTGGGACTAGAGCAGCGCGGGGTCGAGCACTCACCGGCGCCAGCAGAAGTTAGCATCTAAGATCCAGCGTGTCCTTAAATGGGTCCAGATGGACCTTTCCTGAGTGACCCTAATTCAGATCAACATAGCGGTTCCTTCTGGCCGGGGTCTGAGCAAAAGTCACGTCCATGCGGCTCCCTTACTTAGTATCGGGGGCCGGGGCCATTTTGGGGGGCTGTCCTCATTGATCTAATGTTTACCCCAAAACCACAGGAGCAAAGCCGGGGACGATGAGTCGGGATTGAGGAGCACTGGGACGGCTGGGGAGCCCAGGGCTGGAATAGGAGAGGGCGATGGGTCGGGTTTGGGGGGTACGAGGAGAACTGGGGGGTTCAGAGCCCAGGGCTGTGGGTCGGGATTGAGAAGCACTGGCAGAGCTGGGGAAGGGGAACCCCAGGATCGGGCTCTGAATGCCCCCCCCCCCCCGCCCCCATCCCGGTCGGAACCCCTGATGTCTCCGGGTTCCGGATTTGTTTTGATTCAACCCGGCAGCTGGAGGTGGGGGATAGGGGGGCGGCCCCGGGGCCAGGTTGGGGGGTGGGTTTCCCAGCAGCCCTTGCTCTCCGCTCTGCAGAGAACGGCCTCCCCATTCCCTCCCCCCCCTCCTGCTCCCCAGCCCTCTCCCCCCTCCTTGCCATGACCTCCCAGCCCCGCCAGGGCCCCCTGCCGCCCCCTCTCCTGCTGCCCACCTTCCCTGGCGCCGCCCTGCTCCTGACCTCGCCCGACGTCCCCGGGGGGAAACTCATTGTCAAGCTGAAGCCGGAAGGGGCCCAGGAGCTGCCCCGGGCACAGACCATCATCCTGACGGGGGCGCCGGCGGGCTGGGCCCCCCCGCGGCGGGACGGGGCTCCCCTCCGGCTCCATCTGGCCACCGGGATCCGGACCGTCCTGCTGAGCAAGGCCGTGGAGGAACCAGGGCCCAGGGAAACCCCTCCAGCGCCCTTAGCCCGGGCGCCCCCCACCAGCGACCCCTCCGCCTCCTGCACCTCCAAGGGGGTCTACGAGAACTATCGGCGATGGCAGCGCTACAAAGCCCTGGCCAGGCGGCACTTCCCAAGCACGCCCGACGCCGAGGCACTGGCCTGCTTCTTCATGTGAGAGCCGGGGGAGACTGGGGGCTGGGGGCCGGGAGTGGGGGGCACCGGCACAGCTGCGGGTGGGGGAAGCGGGGATCCCAGGGCTGGGTTAGTAGAGGACTTAGTGAGGAGCTGCGGGGGAAGCCCAGGACTGGGCTAGTACAGGACTGTGGATCGGGAGTGAGGGGCACTGGCAGGGCTGGGCTAGCAGGGGGCTGCGGGTCGGGAGTGAGGGGCACTGGCAGAGCTGGGGGGGCAGGGCTGGGCTAGCAGGGGGCTGCGGGTCGGGAGTGAGGGGCACCGGCAGAGCTGGGGGGCAGGGCTGGGCTAGCAGGGGGCTGTGGGTCGGGAGTGAGGGGCACTAGCAGGGGGCAGGGCTGGGCTAGCAGGGGGCTGTGGGTCGGGAGTGAGGGGCACTAGCAGAGCTGGGGGGCAGGGCTGGGCTAGCAGGGGGCTGCGGGTCGGGAGTGAGGGGCACCGGCAGAGCTGGGGGGCAGGGCTGGGCTAGCAGGGGGCTGTGGGTCGGGAGTGAGGGGCACTAGCAGAGCTGGGGGGCAGGGCTGGGCTAGCAGGGGGCTGTGGGTCGGGAGTGAGGGGCACTGGCAGAGCTGGGGGGGCAGGGCTGGGCTAGCAGGGGGCTGCGGGTCGGGAGTGAGGGGCACTGGCAGAGCTGGGGGGCAGGGCTGAGCTAGCAGGGGGCTGCGGGTCGGGAGTGAGGGGCACTGGCAGAGCTGGGGGGCAGGGCTGAGCTAGCAGGGGGCAGTGGGTCGGGAGTGAGGGGCACTGGCAGAGCTGGGGGGCAGGGCTGAGCTAGCAGGGGGCAGTGGGTCGGGAGTGAGGGGCACTAGCAGAGCTGGGGGGCAGGGCTGGGCTGGCAGGGGGCTGCGGGTCGGGAGTGTGGAGCTCCCTCTGACGCTGACCGGGCTCCCCCCCCAGCCCCGTCCTGCGGTCGCTGACCCGCCTGCGCCCCGAGCTGGCTCTGGAGGAGGGGGTGCCTCGCGCCGTGCAGGAATGGGAGCGCAGCAGCAACTTTGAGCGCATGATCTTCTACGAGATGGCCGAGAAGTGAGTGTCGTCCCCGGGGGCCGGCCCCCGGGGACCCCGCCGCCCGGGCACCGCGCTGGAGATCCCGGGGCCTCTCCTCCGCTCTGAGCCCGACCCTCCTCCTCTTCCTCAGGTTCATGGAGTTCGAGGCCGAAGAGGAGCTGCAGATCCAGAAAATGAAGCTCCTGAGTAGCTCCCAATTCCAGCCCCCGCCCGCCGACCCTCCCAAGCTTCCCGGCCCGCCAGCCCCCGATGCTGGCCAGCAGCAAGGTACCTCCCTCCGAAACCCCCACAATACCCTGGGGGTGGCGGGAAAGCCCCCACTTCCCAGGTGACAGGAGATAGTCACGGACTGACTGCGGGGGTCCCCCCCCCTGAGTTTTTTGTTTTTGTACAAGCCTTTCACTTTTGCGTGGTTTGTGCGCACACCCAACACCTTTGGCTTTTGCACATACCTAGATTGTTTGCATCTGCAGAGCACCTGTGCAGGTTTTTGCAAGTACCTGGCCACTTGGCCTGGGTTTTTTTACCCAGCACTCTTGCATGATTTTTGCACATGCCTAGAATCTCCTCTCTTTTTTGCACACGCTCAGCATTTTGGCACCGTTTTTCTACGTCACGAGAACTTTGCACACTCCCGGAGTTTTGTCTCTTGCAATACCTAGAACCTTTGCACATACCCGGCACTTTTGCATGTTTATTCCCATGCACCTAGAATCTTTGCATGTTTTTGCCCATACCCCTTTGCCCAATTTTTGTACATACCTAGATCCTTTGCACCTTTGAAAGTACCAAGAGGTTTTGCACTTTTCAAATGCACCTAGAAGCTTTGCAGGTTTTGTACATACCTAGAACCCAGCACATTTGCCTATTTTTTGCGTGTACCTAGAACCTTTGCACGTTTTTGCACAGACCTAGAACCTTTGCATGGTTTCCTTTGTTCATACCCAGCACTTCTGCACAGCTTTTGCACCTACAGTAAAACCTCGATTTAACGGACCTCGATTTAACGGACTTCGGATGCAACAGACAAAATTTTTAAGAAAGTCTGATGCATCTGAAATCCGTTTGTCTAGGGCTGACTGTGGGCTCCCTGCTGCCGCCGGGGTTCCAGCTGCGGGCGGGCTTCCGCCCGGCTCCCAACAGCAGGCGGACTGGCTGGTGGGTCCCGGGAGCCGGGATTTGTGTGAGCTGACTGCCGGCTGCCGCCCGGGTCCCAGCAGCCGGGACCCGGGCGGGCTGGCTGATGGCTCCTGCCCAAGTCCCAGCAGCCAGGACCCGGGCGGGCTGGCTAACGGCTCCCGGCTGCCACCCGGGTCCCGGCAGCGGGCGGGCTGCGGAGCTGCCGCTCTGACCCTGTGGCGGGCGGGCTGCTGCTCCGACAGCTCGTTTTTTTAATTAAATAACGGACTTTTGGATTTAACGGACACCCCCTCGCCCGAATTAGTCCGTTAAATGGAGGTTTTACTGTACTTAAAACATTTGCACACATCCAGCATTTTCACATAGGATATTTTTGCCCAGACCCACAACCTTTGTACATTTCCCCCCTACTAGCCTGGTGCCATTGCATGGTCTTTGGGGCCGGGTGGAGGTCACGGATGATATTACATCCCTCCACCAGGGGGCGGTGAGTGCCGAGTGGAGGATCCCAAGGTCTCTGGGTGCTGGGTGGGGGCGTCCCTGGGGATACCGGGTGCTCGGTCACTGATTGGGGTTCCCGAGGGCACTGTGCGGTGGGCGGACATCCCCACCGTCCCTTCCCCCGGCAGTGTACATCCCCAAGAAGGCGGCATCCAAGGGGCGCCAGCCCCGGCGCCGCCAGCGCCGCCCGCCCGGCCCGCCGGCCCCAGGGGCGCCGCAGGAGATCCCACCCGAGGCCGTGCGGCAGTACGCCGAGATCATGGAGGGGCTGCGGCCCACCTGGGAGGAGGAGGAGGCCGGGGAAGCCGGCGGGCGCGGCGAGCCCCAGGGCCAGGCAGAGGGGGCGCTCCCAGACCCCGCCCTACTGCAGTACCTCCAGCAGCTCTGCGAGGACGACAGCTTCGTCTGCAAGGTGAGTGTCTCCCCCGGGGGGGCGCCACATCCCACCCGGGGGGCCCCCCAGTATCCAGGGTGCACAGACTGGGACGGGGATGGGACCCAGGTGTCCGGGATGGCAGGACAGAGCCGCAGAGCTCCCAGCCCCTATGGGTAGCGAGCAGGACAGGGATGGGACCCAGGCGTCCGGGATGGTAGTGCCAGGTGCTCACCCTCAAGGTGCCCCATATTCCCCAGCCCGCAGGGGGCAAGACCAGGACAGGAGATGGGACCCAGGCGTTCGGGTTGGCAGTGTAAGAGGCTCATCCCGAGGGGGAACCGAAATCCCATGCCCACAGAGGGCAAGACCAGGAGGTGGGACCCAGGCATCCGGGTCGGCAGCACCGCACCAGGGCCTCGCTCTCACTCCCCTCCCCCCCCCCAACCCGTCGGCCCGGCAGGTGGAAGCCGTGATCCACCCCCAGTTCCTGGCCCAGCTGCTGTCCCCAGAGAAGAGACGCGACCCCCTGGGTCTCAGCGAGGAGCTGGAGCAAGAGCTGGGACTCACGCCAAGCCAGGTACCACCCCACGCGGCCGCTGAGGGGGAGCCAGGCCCAAGGGAGAGCAGTTGTCTCCCGGCCCCCTTTACACAGACCCGCGGTGACCCCCTTTCCTCTCTCCCCCCAGCTGGTTGAGAAACGTCTCGTAGCCCTCTCAGAGGACGAGCTCAGCCCCCCGGCCTGCCCCGCCCCCCATTCGGACTCCACTCCCTCCCAGTCCGAAGAGGAGGATGAAGGCAGCAGCCAAAAGGGACCGGCCAGCCGTCGGCAGGCCATGAGCGGAGCCTCCCGGCCCAGGGGCAGCGGGGCCAAGGGCGGGGCTCTGGGGGCGGAGCCCCCGGGCGCGTCCACCCCCACACCTGTGTGGACGCCCCAGCCACGCCAATGGCACTCAGGGGATGCGGCACCAGAGGACACAGCAGCTCCAAGAGGTCTGTTCCCTCGCAACCGTGGCGGTGAAGGGGGACTCTTAGCCTCGCTGAGGAGCCGAGTTGTGAGGGTGTCCCAGCAGTCTCAGGGGCAGGGCCAGGATGGACGCCAAAGGGAAGGGTCAGCGGTCACCCTGGGCACAGTACAACCCGGCAGCCAGGCCTGGGGCACGAGGTCACAAGGGGACAATTTGGTAGGACCAGCAAACATTGCGTCAACTCCAAGCGGGTACAGAAAACAAGATGGTGGCCAAGAAGGGACAGTCAAAAGTCAACCTGAAGCCAGTGCTGATGGGGAAGGACTAAGAGATGCCCCCATGGGAACAAAGTGTAATTGTCAAGGAGACAACCTGGTGGAAGTAGGAGAGCTAGACTCAACTCACAAAGGACGTGGACAACAAGATGGCTGCCAAGGAGAGACAGTCAAAGGCCAGCCATTGGGAGACGTCCCAAGTGCCACAGGCCAAGCCAAGATCGTGAGGTCACACAGGGACAACCTAGTGGAACAAAGAGCTCTAGAGTCAACTCTCAATGGACATGGAAAACAAGACGGTGGCCTAGAAGGGAAGGTCAGAGGTCAAAACAAGGAGGCTGATTGGAGTGAAGCCACCCTGAGAGAGCGTGACCTCCAGCCTGGGAGCATGAAGTTGAGTGGGAACACCCTGAAAGGAGAAGGAAGCCCAGCATCAACTCCCATTAGTCCTGGAGAACAAGATGGCAGTCAAGCAGGTCAACCAACCAAACTGGAGTCTAGGGTGGGTGGTGGCCACAATACAGTGTTACTACTCAGCAAGGCCAACGGGCAGCCCTTAGGACTCTTTGCTCGCCCTTTGGGTGCTGACGGGCGAGGGGAGTGTGAGTTGCCACCAGTGTCCAACGTTCACGGCCAACGTCCTGACCCACCTCCACTTGCACTGAGTGGTCCAAAGGGGCCTACTGAGGCCCAGGAGGCTTCAAAGGCCAAGTTCAGTCGCCGGGCAGAGCCAGAATGGAGATTCACAACAGAGATGGGATCAAGACAGCCTCGCCTCCAAGATGGTGGCAACAGTGAAGGCAACAGAGTCAGAACCAAGGCTGGACCTGGAGATCCACAACAATGTGAGGCAGGAGCCACCAGGGGCCGTGGCAATGGGACCAGTTCAAGGGATGATGGAAAGGAGGCAGGAGAGGCCAGTTCAGCCACGGGCGATGGCCCTTCCAAGATGGCCACCGTTGCCAGCTCAGAATTTCCCCCGGGGGTCATGGAGGATGCTGGGAAACATGATGATGATGAGGAAGATGATGAAGAGCTGTCCATTTTTTCCTCTCTGCTGGCATCAAAACTCCATCTCTCCAGTCCCGAGGGACCTGTTGGCTTTGTCCCGGCCCCGAGGGACCGAGTGGGGCCCCACGGCAGAGCCCTCTCCCCGACTTGGGAGCCAGTGAGATGGGATCCCACGAGGAGACGCTCCACACGGCTGTGCCCAGGTGGGGTGCTCGACGGGTCACATGCCATGGACACTGGCGTTCGGCGCAGCCATAAGAGGAGGAGTGACAATATGGCCGCCAGGAGGAGCAAGCGCCTGTGCAGCCAGTGAGAGAGGGCGGCCATGATGAGGATTGACTGCAATTGGCCAAAAGGCTCCAGCTAGGGATATTTGTGGGTGCCTCAAATTCCTTCTTCAGCCAATTGCTGGGCCCTCTCTCCCCCAAGCCCCACTCCTTTGAATGTTGAGGATGAAATGGAGAGTCCCCATTGGCTGGAAGACCACCCCGTCCCTTGGCATGCTGAGGATGGAATTTGGGGCCCTCATTGGCCGATTCTCAAAGTCCCGCCTCCTGGAACATAGAAGGTGAAGCAGAGGACACTGATTGGCTTCCTCTTCAGTGGGCGGCACCATTAGGAAACACAGTGCTGGGGGCAGAGCAACCTTGTCATTTACTGAGTCGATTAAAGGGATTTGGATCAATGTTTTGGCCCCAATCATGATGTCATGGATCTGGCTCCATCTTGGGCAGAGCTGAGGGTGGGGTCCTGTTGAGGGGGCTCCCCAGGGCTTTCTTGCCCCTCCGTGAGCCAGCCAGCCCCCTGCCCCTGGGCTGGATCGGGGTAATTACCTTACATTTGGAAATTCCACGGTAGTGTTCCAAGGGGCCCCCTTGAAACTGCCGTTGAAGTTTCAGGAAGTGGCATGGGGGTGACCTCGAAACTAACGTATTAAATGTGAAGGCCCAGCCACGGGGCCCCCCGACACCCTCTTTTCCAACGAACGTCGCTCAAAACCGCCTTTGCTGTCAAAGTTAGTGTGTGTGTATATATATATATATATTTTCATAGAGATATAGATATTTGATATATAAAATAGCATTTGTTTACATTTTACAAAACAGAAGAAACCCAGCCTGACCGCCTCACTCCGAAAAAAAATAAATTCCAAAATAATTAAAATAAAATAACGCCATGTCGGTGTTCCCCCCCCCCCCATTTCCCCCCCCCCCCCCGAAACTGGCTGTTTCCTCCCGGTCTCCTGTAGCCCTGAGTTGCTGGGTGCGTCCCGGGTAGCGCGGGTGCTGGGGAAGGGGTGACCCCGGATGGTGGGGGAGGGGGCGGGGTTCAGTCTGCCTTGCTCTTGGTGGGGGTGAGGCCGTTGGCGTGGGGGGTGGGGGCCCGGCGGGCGGGCGCCGGGAGGCACAGGTAGGTGCTGAACAGCGGAGCGTAGTCGGGGTGGCGCAAGGCGAAATCCTGGAACTGACCTGGCAGGGGGAGAACGGAGGAGAGGGTCAAATGGCCACTGGGCCGGCTCGGCCACCTGTCTGTCCGCCCCCTCCCCCGTCCGTCTGGCTGCCCAGCCGCCCTCCTGCCTAGCCATCCCTCCGTCTGTCCGCCCCCTCCCCCGTCCGTCTGGCTGCCCATCCGCCCTCCTGCCTAGCCATCCGTCCGTCTGGCTGCCCCCTCCCCCGTCCGTCTGGCTGCCCATCCGCCCTCCTGCCTAGCCATCCATCCATCTGGATGCCCCCTCTCCCGTCTGTCAGTCTGCCGGTCCATTCATCTGTCTGTCCGCGTGTCTGTTTGCCCTCTTCTCCATCTGTCTGTCGGACTATCCATCCATCCGTCTGCCCTCTCGTCTGGCTGGCTGTTGTCTGCCTTGCGTGTTTAGCCTCCCTCTCTTTCACTCTCTTCTTCCCCCTGCGTCAGTTCCTCTGTCTACCCATGTGTCTGTCTGTCTGTCTGCTGGGTCCCCCCAGATCTCTGTCTGCCAGAACTCCTCTTAACCGTCTGTCTGTCTGTCTGTCTTCCCTCCTCCCCCCGGCCCCGTCTGTCTGTGTGTGTCTGTCTGTCTCTTGGGTCCCCCTGTCTGTCTGTGTGTCTGTCTGTCTTCTGGGTCCCCCCCACAGCTGTCTGTCTGCCAGAACTCCTGCCCATCTGTCTGTCTATCTGCCCCCCCCCCCACTTCCCCCGTCTGTCTGTGTGTCTGTCTGTCTGTTGGGTCCCCCGTCTGTCTGTGTGTGTCTGTCTGTCTCTTGGGTCCCCCTGTCTGTCTGTGTGTCTGTCTGTCTGTTGGGTCCCCCGTCTGTCTGCATGCCCCCCGTCTGTCTGTCTGTCGGGTCCACCCGTCTGTCTCTGTCTGTTGGGTCCCCCGTCTGTCTGTCTGCCTGCCCCCCCCCCCCATCTGTCTGTCTGTCTATCTGTCTGTTGGGTCCCCCGTCTGTCTGTCCGCCTGCCCCCCACCCCGTCTGTCTGTCTGTCTGTCAGGTCCACCCGTCTGTGTCTGTCTGTCTGTCTGTCTGGTCCCCCGTCTGTGCAGGGACCTCACCGATGCTCAGCCCGTGGTGGGGCTCAGCCCCGCCCAGCGCAGTGTAGAGTTCGGCCCCGTCGGCCCAGGGCGTCCCCAGTAGCAGGCGCAGGATGGCACAGAAACCCTCCCGGGGCAGGCGTGGGGCCCCCTGCCCGGCCCCCCCGTCGCAGAACAGCTGCGGGGAGGGAGGGGGAGAGACGGTGTGAGGGGGAGAGAGACCCCACCCAATCCCCAGAAACCTCAGTCCCGCCATGCTCCCGCCATATCCCTCCCCCCACAGCCCCCAGATATACCCCACCCAGAGCCCCTCTGTCCCCCCACAGCCCCCAGATACCCTCACCCACAGCCCCCATGTCTCCCCGCAGCCCGATACCCTCCATAGCCCCCCCACATACCCTCCCCCCACATCCTC
The DNA here is from genome assembly GCA_032164245.1 of Sternotherus odoratus. Classification (NCBI taxonomy): domain Eukaryota; kingdom Metazoa; phylum Chordata; order Testudines; family Kinosternidae; genus Sternotherus; species Sternotherus odoratus. Next base: position 34,383,987 of record JAVMKO010000013.1, on the reverse strand, counting down.
CCAACCCAGCCCCCCATAGCCCCATCCCTGCCTGAGCCCCTCCCCCTGTGCCCCACACTCCCTGCTCCCCCACCTCGAAGGCCAGGTGCGTGAGCTCCTCGGGGCTGCGCCCCCCCTCCAGTGCCTTCAGGGCCAGCCGCACCGCCCGGGCGTCCACAGCGCCCGCCGTGTCCTGGGAACAGACACACGGAGGAGGGTTACCCCTGGACACAGAGCCCCCCACAACCTCCTCCCCTGCCCGGGGTACATTCCTACACACCCCAGGGCGATCCCCTTCCCCCACACCTGGGGCAATTCCCCACTCCGTGTGGTAATTCTCCCCCGCCATGGGGCAGTACCCCTCCCCTCTCCGCCCAGGGGCAATTCCCCCCCACTCCGGGGCAATTCCCCTGCCCCCCGCCCTTGGGGCGCTCTTCTCCCCAGCCCTCTCCCGCTCCCTTCCTGCCCCCCGGGTACCTGCTGGAAGTAGGCACAGAGCCCCTCAGACGCCTCAGGGTGGGGCAGCCCCAGGCAGCGGGCGAGTTCCTGGCACCCCAGAGTCCCCGCTCCACCGTCAGGCAGGGGGCCCCCCGCGACCCACCTGCAGGGGGATCCCCATAGTGGGGGGAAGAGGGGTCAGAGAGATGGGGCAGCCCGCCCCCACCCCCAATGCAGCCCTGTCCCTCTGTCTGTCCCTCCCCTCCTCCCCCCCATTGCCACCCCACCTCCTCCTCCCTCCCGGCCCCTCACCTGGCCCTCCGCAGCGCCTTGTTCAGCTCCCAGAGCCGGGGCTCCAGCGCCACCCGCAGGCGCCCCACCGCCCGCACCGGCAGGGTCCCCACCAACTCACACTCGGTGGCCGGGACACCCAGCGCCCTGCGGGGAGACAAGGGCAGGGAGTGGTCAGACCGAGGGGTCCCCCTCCCGCCGAGCCCCCCACTGTGCCCCCCCGAGTGCCCCCGACCCCACTGTACAGTGCTACAGTGCCCCGACTCCCCATATCCTCAACAACCCAGCCCCCATACGTACCCCCCACACATACAGCTCCGACCCCCCCATAACCTCCCCAAAAAACTCTCCAGGTGGCCATGCTGACCCCATAACCCGCCTGCCAACCCCGCCCAGGACCCCCGCGCCAGCTCCTCTGAGGACCCCTACATGGCCCCAACCCCCATATCCCCTGCTTCAACCCCATCGGAGTACTCTGATCACCCACCATCCCCCGCACTGTGGTCATGCCCCCTGGGGCCCCAAATACCAACCCCCCGTGTCCTCCCACGCCAGCCCCCTCTGGGCGCCCCTCACCTGCCTCCAGGGATCCTGTGACAAACGCTGCCCATGCCCCCCCAACTCCCTGTAACCATGTGCCCCTCCCGTGCACCCGTCACCCCTCGTGCCCCAGATACCCCAGGCCCAACCCCCGATGTCTCGCGCCAACCTCCCCACCACCACCTTATCCCAGTATCCCTTGGCGAACCCCCATGGGTGCCCCCATCCTACCCCCCCTGCAGTGACCCCCAAGGGGAGCTGAGTCGGCCCCCCGCCAGGGCCGCTCACCGGGCCATGGCTCTCTGCACGTTGCTGGCGTAAAGGGTGGGGTTGACGCTCTCCTCGGCGCTGGGCCGATAGACGGGGAGGAACTGCAAGAGATGAGGGGGTTAAGGGGCAGCAGGGAGTGTGGGGGGAGCTCAGCTGGGGGGTGTTGGCCCTACTGGCCCAGCACCAGGGGGCGCTGTGCAATCTCACCTCCACTTCTACGGTGGTGCAGAGCTGTGATGCTGTCAACCAGATGACTTTGAGCCTGGCATGGGCAAGAGACATGATACCCCACATTAGTCGTCCAGGAGTACAGCAGACAGACATAGCAGGGCTCATTCCCTCCAGCAGGGGGCAGCAGACAGACAGACATAGCAGGGCTCATTCCCTCCAGCAGGGGGCAGCAGACAGACGCACAGCAGGGCTCATTCCCTCCAGCAGGGGGCAGCAGACAGACAGACACACAGCAGGGCTCATTCCCTCCAGCAGGGGGCAGCAGACAGACACACGCACAACACGGCTCATTCCCTCCAGCAGGGGGCAGCAGACAGACAGACGCACAGCAGGGCTCATTCCCTCCAGCAGGGGGCAGCAGACAGACAGACGCACAACAGGGCTCATTCCCTCCAGCAGGGGGCAGCAGACACACGCACAACAGGGCTCATTCCCTCCAGCAGGGGGCAGCAGACACACGCACAACAGGGCTCATTCCCTCCAGCAGGGGGCAGCAGACAGACAGACGCACAGCAGGGCTCATTCCCTCCAGCAGGGGGCAGCAGACAGATGCACAGCAAGGCTCATTCCCTCCAGCAGGGGGCAGCAGACAGAGAGACACACAACAGGGCTCATTCCCTCCAGCAGGGGGCAGCAGACAGAGAGACACACAGCAGGGCTCATTCCCTCCAGCAGGGGGCAGCGGACAGACAGACACACAACAGGGCTCATTCCCTCCAGCAGGGGGCAGCGGACAGACACACAACAGGGCTCATTCCCTCCAGCAGGGGGCAGCGGACAGACAGATGCACAGCAGGGCTCATTCCCTCCAGCAGGGGGCAGCAGACAGACAGACACACAGCAGGGCTCATTCCCTCCAGCAGGGGGCAGCAGACAGACGGACAGCAGGGCTCATTCCCTCCAGCAGGGGCAGCAGACAGACAGACACACAGCAGGGCTCATTCCCTCCAGCAGGGGGCAGCAGACAGACAGACACACAGCAGGGCTCATTCCCTCCAGCAGGGGGCAGTAGACAGACAGATATCCCTCCTCCCTGTGCATAACTCACACTCCAGGGCCTTGCCACGCCATGTGGTCGAGTCCTGCCAAGAGAAGAACAGGCGCATTGGTTGTGCGGCCCGACCACGCCATCCACCCAGCCCGTTATCCCTGCCCGACACTCACCAGGCTGTTGGGGTACCGATGAGGATGGGCTGGATAGGAACCCCAGCAATGAAGGCACCTGGGAGAGAGACAGGCAGCCCGTTTACACCAAGGCTTTCACTCTGGATGTACACGGGGGTGCAGAGAGGGGTGAAGGGTGTTACTGTGTCCCTGCATCCACACAAGGAGTTACGCCGGGCACACAGAGAGGTTAACAGCCTGTCCACTGAGGATCACCCGGTGGGTTACTGTCGTTTGCTCTGCGTTTACACTTGGGTAACTCTAAGTTTACACAGTGTTTACTTGGAGGGTTACTCTAGATTGACACTGAGGTTACTCTGCTTCTTCTAGGTTCACACATCGGGGTTAGCCAGCGTTTACACTAAGCTGCTCCACACTTACACTGAGGTTCACATTCAGTTTACATCGGTTGGTTCTCTAGGATTGCCCAAGACCGACCACATGTACACGATGATTGTCTGGTTTACTCTGTGCTTCAAACACAGCTGCTGCTCTCAATCCACACAACATGTTACTCAAAGTTTACTCCAGATTTCCTCTGTGCTTCAATCAGAGCTGCTGCTCTAGATCCACACAACGTTACTCAAAGTTTACTCCGGGTTTATTCTGTGCTTCAAACAGAGCTGCTGCTCTGAATACAGTGTCTTACTCCAGGTTTGCACCAGGTTTACTCCATGCTTCAAACAGAGCAGCTGCTCTTGATCCACACAGCACATTACTCAAAATTTACTCCAGGTTTACTCTGTGCTTCAAACACAGTTGCTGCTCTCGATCCACACAACATGTTACTCAAAGTTTACTCCAGATTTCCTCTGTGCTTCAATCGGAGCTGCTGCTCTCGTTTCCCCCGTTTCACACCTAGTGTGCAACTCCTGCAGCTCCGCCTGGCCATCTCACCCCCCCAGTCCCAACCCCACAGGGAGGAGTCCCTGGGCTCAAGAAGCATGACACCCAGGCCCTGCTTGGCCGCCAGGAAGGAGGTGCCAGGGTGGGGGTCACCCCCATCCCTGTGTGAACCAGGCTTTGCTGCTGTGCCTCATACCTGGTTTAAACTTCAGTAAGGCTTTCTTGTTCGAGCAGGTCCCCTCGGGGAAGAAGAGCACCTGGGGGAGAGCAAGGGGGAGAGTGTCAGATACTCAGGAGTGGGGGGAGGGGGGAATTGCGGGGGAGGGAGAATTGTGGGGGAGGAGGACCAGTCTCACCTGTGGCCATTTTCCCTGGGACGTGGCCCGTCTCTTCACCTCCTCTACCACCTTCTTACGGGAGGCTGGGTCGTGGCGGGACACAAAGATGGCTTGGTTGAACCGGAGCAAGGCTGAGGGGGGCCGAGAAATGGGTGAGCGGGGCAGGCCATGGGGCAGGGGACAGACCCACCACCACCTGCTCCCACCCAACCCCAATGGGGCCACCACAGGTCCTCACCCTGGGGCCGCCTCCTCCAGCTCCCCTCACTCCCCATCCCCTCTGCTCCCTCCTCTCCTCTGTCCCACTGCCATCCACAAACCCCTCTTTTCCCCCTCCCCATCGCCTTTCACACCCCTCCTGCCCCCAAACCCGTGGCATTGTCCTCATCAGGGACAGACCTATCAAGATGGGGAAGATGGGACATGGTTGGACCCGGCTCTGTACCCCACTGGTACTTGTCAGATCTGTGTTCTTGGGAGACCAGGGTGCAGTACCCAGCCTGTCTGACCCCCACTTCCCCCACCGCCCCACAGCCTCTGCTTGAACCAAAACCAATCAGAAGAAAAACTTCCAAACAGCCATGGGAAGGCCGTGGGAGACGCTCCTAAACCCCTGGGATGAGGGGGACGGGGCTATGGAAACGCCCCGGCCTCGTTTGCATGGCAGATGGGACGGGGAGGCATCTCCATTAGCACACAGAACGGAGAACAGCTTCCGAGGCAGGAACCGCACTGAACTCTGGGACCAGAAGAGCAGGGAAGCAGTGCATGATGGGGGATCTCTGCTCCAGATGTTAACGAACCCCCGGCTCAGTCGTTATCAGACCAATTCTAGTCATCAATCCTCTACTGGTATCCAGAATAGAAACGCTTCCTAACTGCATTGGATACGCCCCCCCCCCCCCAGAAGAGTAACCCTAATACTTTCAAACTTTTGTCCTGGGCACCCCTTTCACAAGCCTCTGAGTGTGACCCCCCCTCCCCCCGCACATTACAAATGCTTTTTTTATATATTTAACACATTATCAATGCAGGAGGCGAAAGCAGGGTTTGGGGTGGAGGCTGACAGCTCACGACCCCCCCATGCAATAACCTCGCGACCCCTGAGGGGTCCCAACCCCCAGTTTGAGAACCTCTGTCCTAATCGATGAGCATTTTCCAAAGTAATGGGCAAAGCTGGTAACACCCACTTCCTGCCCCATCACCCTGTAGCTGGAATGGACCCTGCTCCCAAACCCCGCCCCCCATGACTGGGATGCCCCTTCTGGAAGGGTCCCATGGGGGGAACCATCCAATAGGGAGACCATCCAATGGAATGGCCCATATCTCCACCCCACTCCAGCATGAACTCTTCCATCCAATGACCCCAAGGTCCCCCAATGGCATCATCCAATGGGCAGACCATGCAACGGAAGGGCCTATCTCCTCACCCCACGGGTCTCTTCCATCCAATGACCCCAAGGTCCCCCAATGGCATCATCCAACGGGCAGACCATGCAACGGAAGGGCCTATCTCCCCACCCCACGGGCCTCTTCCATCCAATGACCCCAAGGTCCCCCAATGGCATCATCCAACGGGCAGACCATGCAACGGAAGGGCCTATCTCCCCACCCCACGGGTCTCTTCCATCCAATGACCCCAAGGTCCCCAATGGCATCATTCAATGGGCAGACCATGCAACGGAAGGGCCTATCTCCCCACCCCACGGGTCTCTTCCATCCAATGACCCCAAGGTCCCCCAATGGCATCATCCAACGGGCAGACCATGCAACGGAAGGGCCTATCTCCTCACCCCATGGGTCTCTTCCATCCAATGACCCCAACAGGCATCATCCAATGGGCTCCTCCCCCCGATGACCCTAACGTCCCCCATTGGCCTCATCCAACGGGCAGACCATGCAACGGAAGGGCCCATCTTCCCAGCCCCTCACCTCCAATGACAGGCACATGGAGGTTCTCCGTGCGGGAGACCACCATGGGAAGGTCACACGGCAGCAGGATGATGGGGTCGAAGAAGGTGGAGTGGGGGGCAGCCACCAGGATCGGGGCCTCCAGGCGCGACGCCCGCTGCCCCCGCACCCGGATCCGCATGAAGCCGAGGAGGAAGAACATCAGGCGGCTCAGCAGGTAGACGGAGCTGTGGGAGACGGAGCTGCAACGGGAGAGATGGAGACGGTGGATGTGGGGGGAGCACGGGGCTGGGGCGGCAGGGGGCTGCGGGTCGAGACTGAGGGGCACCAGCAGAGCTGTAGTGGGGCGGGGGTCTCCTACCTCCTCCAGTCCGTGAGCGGCTCTTTCAGCTCCTCCTCGGAGCGGTGCAGCACCTGGAGCAGCGCGAAGGGCCAGGTGAGGAAGAGGACGACGAAGGCCAGGGCCACCCGGAGCGGGGCCAGCACCATCCCCAGCAGGTAGAACTGCGAAGCAACGAGAGAGACGTCAGCTCCTCCCCAGCACTGACTCCCTGGGGCCCTCCGGGCAGCGCGGGTGACAGGACCCCACAGGTCAGCACTGCAGGGCTCATCTCCGCCAGCAGGGGGCAGCAGGCTCCCACACATACACACAGAGTTCACCCAGCCCGGCAGGGTTTCCTGGGCCTGGCCTCACTGAAAGGATTGCAACCCAAGGACTCCCCACAACACAACACACAGAGCACCGTCGCCTTAGTGTGTATTGTCCTGGGGCTGACGCCTACAGGGCAGAGCAGGGGAGCCCCAGGGAGGTGTTACAGGCCTGGGACGGCAGCCAAGGTCAGCTGTCGGCAGTGGATTGGGCAAGGGTTGTGATCATGTAGCAGGGAGTTCCAAAGGCCGGCGTACGTGTAACACAGTCAGTGATTTTGAGCCATGCTATGCTAGCTTGGGCTACACCTGACTGTTGCTGTGTGTGTGTGTACGTGTACTGTGTATGTCTTGTGCATGTATAACGTTATTTTCTGTTTGTGTGTGTAGGTAGTTTGTGCACTGTGAATGTTTCGTGTGTCTTGCGGATGTTGTGTGATATTTTCTGTTTGTTTAGTTGTGTATGCGTGCACGTTGTGTGTTTATGTATGTTTTGTGTGTCGTGTTATCTTCTGTATCATTTTTTATGCACAGTGAATGGTTTTGGTTTATTGGGGTATTTTTGGTTTCTGTGTTCAGTTGTTTTGTGTACTGTGGATGTTTGTATGTACTGTGTTATTTTCTGTTTCTGTGTTTACTTGTTTGTATGTACAGTAAACCCTCGATTTAACGGACCTCGATTTAACGGACTTCGGATGCAACGGACAAAATTTCTGAGCAAGTCTGATGCATTCCTGATCCATTTCTGGCGGGCTGGCTGCCGGCTCCCGGCTGCCGCCCGGGTCCCAGCCACGGGCGGACTGGCTGACGGCTCCCACCCGAGTCCCGGAAGCGGGCGGTCTGGCTGGCAGCTCCCGGCTGCCGCCCGGGTCCCAACAGCGGGCGGGCTGCAGAGCTGCCGCCCCGACCCTGTGGCGGGCGGGCTGCTGCTCCGACAGCTCTTTTTAAAAAAAATTATTAAATAACGGACTTTTTGATTTAACGGACACCCCCTCGCCCGAATTAGTCCGTTAAATGGAGGTTTTACTGTACTGTGTTATTTTCGGTTTCTGTGTTCAGTTGTTTTGTGTACTGTGGATGTTTTATGTACTGTGTTATTTTCTGTTTCTGTGTTTAGTTGTTTTGTGTACTGTGGATATTTGTGTGCATTGTGTTATTTTCTCTTTGCATGTTTAGTTGTTTTGTGTATTAGGGATGTTGTGGGTGCACTGTGGATGTTTTCTGTTATTTTCTGATTTCTTGTTTACCTGTCACTGTCGCGTGTTTATTGTGGATGTTTTGTGTGTAATCTGCTATTTCCTGTTTGTGTTTAGCTGTTTTGTGTACAGTGGATGTTTGTGTGTTTGAATATTTTGTATAATTTTCTGTTTGTTAGCTTATATGTGTGTTGTGTATTTTGTGATGTACTATTTGTGTGTTTGTTTATTTCCTGTACTTGTTTGAATGTGTGTTGTCCTCCACAGGGTATGTAGGGACGCTGTTGATTCCATTTGATCTGGGGCTAGTTTGCGTTTCTTGTGGCTTTTTTGCGCGGTTTTACGGTCCGTTTTCAGAAAACAATTTGACATCCAGAGCCAGAGTCATCAATCTCCTGCTGTCCATTAGCATCAGTATTAATACATATGCTAGTTACATTAATCACAGCTCTTCACAGTCCCCCTCTCAGCCAGACACAATCCCCGTTAACCATAATAAATATTAAGACAAGAAGCTTATGTCCGTACTTCGCTAATTCAGGGCCTGTTCTAATCATCATCATAAATATTATTAATGTAGAAATTCTCGACTATCACTGGACGCAAAACTTTATTAGTATTAATAACAACCCAATAGATGTTGTCAATACAAACTACTCTGGGGTACTTGCTGTGTATTTTATGGTGCTATAATTTTTCATTTCCTATATTTTTATACTCAGAACTGCCTCAAATTGCAGACTTTAAATGATAGCACAAAGGGAAACTGAGGCACCCAAGGATACATTTTTAAGGGCTCTGAAATCTTGTCCTTGTTCCTAACTTTATATACTTTGGAGACATCTTCGCAGCACTGAGATTTCATAATTAATAGTAATACTCCATTTTTCATAGAGAAACTTCATGATTTGATCTAGACAACCTTAGCGGTTGCTGAATTGAATGATGAATAATTACAATTGGAAGAATCAGGGATTTGGGCGTCTCTTTGGGAAGTGGTGCCACAGGACTCTTTGGGAAATGTTTCAGCTGGACTGAAAATGACCATTTATTTTGTTGGGGGTCGAACGAGCCATTTTGTTTATATTTTGACCATGGTTAAACACTTTTGGCTCTTTTCTAAAATAAAAATAAAATAAAAACAAGAACTTAAAATGAAAGGCCATTTCCAAGCGAGGCCCAGAAAATCAAAACGTTGCGTTTCAAAGACGTCAGCATGAACCGACTTGATTTTTAATGGTTTCATTTGTTTGTTGCTGTAACGAACAATTTGGTCAAATCCACTAAATATTTCGGTGTTATTTTTCACTGGAAAAAAGATTCCGCTGAAAACCCAATTCTAATAATAATTAATAAACTCAGCATCTTTGTGGCCAGTCCTATCTGACAACCTGAACTAACAATGTTAATAATCCAGATGAACATTATGGGTTCAGTTTCATCAGAAGAGGGAATAGTTAATGTACTTTGACTCCAAAAGGAAATATTTTTTTAAGGATAATTGTCCTTAATACACAAACTCCAGGATGTGACCCATTCAGTCCCTGATGATGCATAACTAATTAGCACCAGTAATTAGTATGATTAACTTTAAGGTTGAGTCTCCGCCCTTGATCTAAGCCAATACCAAATGAAATAAGATTCATAATTAGGATACTGGTTAGTCACACTCTAAGATGGGGGCTGCTCAATTTGGCTGTCTGCAAAACTAACAAATTAATGGTGTAAATTAATATTCATGTACTTAATACCCAATCTCTGTGTTAATAGTAATAAATAATAATAATATATAAACAGTTATTAATAGTAGAGGAGTCTCAGAATAGGAGCCAGTCTATGCCAGCTAACGCCAAATGGGAATGATATTAATATTAAGGCCACTAATTATGACTCGAGGCTCTCCAGAATTTGCCGTCTTCAAACCCAGCGGACACAAAAGTAAACGCTTAATATTGCCCGCACCTAGGCCTGAGCTGAACTTTATTAGAGCCATAAAGATGAGTCTGTGCCCAAGGCTTTGCAGCAGAAATGAACCCTGGGAGCAGTGACGATGCAGCCGTACTGCAGGAAGTGGGCGCCCCACGCCCGTCCTAGCAGGTACCTGGGCTAGGGAGACGTTACTAACTCCGGGGCCATTTCACCCGGTCAACTCCTGTAGATGCCCCACACATGAATAATTCTCTGTAAACACCTCCCTCGTCCCCCCGCCCCCGGTCATGAAGAGCAGCCCGGTGAGACACGCCAGGCCGGCTGAAGCCCAATGGCAATAATGAGAAACCCGAGTCATTGGATAAGAACCATTGACTCAGAATTTGGGGCAGAGATCACCCATGACCAGGGCTATTAGGTGCTACCGTAATGCACCTAATAAACAATGTACAGCACCTGGCATCCTGGGCCACTACTGAAGCTCCTAGGCACTACCGTAATGCACCTAATAAATAACGTACAGCACCTAGGCGCTCTCGTAATGCACCTAATAAATAAGGTACAGCACCTGGCATCCTGGGCCACGGCCGCGGATCCTAGGTGCTACCGTAATGCACCTAATAAACAACTTACAGCACCTGGCGTCCTGGGCCACTACTAAGGCTCCTAGGCACTACCGTAATGCACCTAATAAATAAGGCACAGCACCTGGTGTTCTGGGCCAGGACTGAGGCGCCTAGGTGCTACCGTAATGCACCTAATAAATAATGTACAGTGCCTGGCATCCTGGACCACAACTGGGGCACCTAGCTGCTACCGTAAAACACCTAATAAATAACATACAGCACCTAACACAATGAAATACCCGGCCATAAATGGGGCGCCTAGTCACTACCATAATACACCTAATACGAAATGTACAGCACCTAGTGTAATGAGGTTTTGATCCATGACTGGGGTTCCTAGGCACTACCGTAATATACCTAATAAACAATATATAGAGCCTGACACAATAGGGTCCTGGGACAAGACTGGGTCTGATAGTGCTACTGTAATACACCTAATAAATAATGAAAATTCACGTGAACATAAGAGACGTAAACCCAATAAATAATTTTCAATATTACGAGGTCAGAACCTTTAGCGACAATCTCAGATGATGCAACATGAAACAGCAATATGAATAAGAGAAATAATGATTATTAACAGGGTTTAAACACAGTGGGATCCTAGCTGACCCCAAATGGAAAGAATTGGTGTATTAAGGCAAATGCATTATTAATAGGGGATCTCTAGGATTTGACTTAACCCCCGTGGGTACTAAACTGGCCCTCAATGTTATCTGAGCAGGGTTCTGCTATCCATGTCCACAAAAAAATGAGCTAATAGTATGACTATTAACCCTATTTATTAATAATAGGAATTTCCCAGCTAATGGCAAATGGGAATAATCTGTTCATTAGGGCTTAGAATAGGGAAACTCTAGAATTTCTTAATATGGAAACGCTTGGATTTGACTTGCTCCCAATGGCTGCAAATGAAAGGAATGACACAATTGCTACCTTGGGAACCCTGGAGAGATGGAAACGGTCAAAATGAATAAATATGATCTTTTAAATTGATTTCTGGGTTTTTTCTGGAATAATATTAATATGTTGCTCATAATATTCTGTGGTTCTTACTAATAGGAATTCTCTGGATTAGGAGCCGGCTACTCCCAGCAGATATAATCCAGACTGCCGTAGCACCTAAACCCCTTAGGCCCCATAGCAACACTCCCAGACCTAAATATTAAGGCTACATGTACTCCTCTGCAACCCCCCTGCGAGACCCCCCTCAAGCTCTGACCTGTAGTAACCCTGCAGCAGAGGGCCTGCCTGGTCAGAGCAAGCCCTCCCCAGCAGGAGAAGGGGGGGGGGGGACCATAAGGGGACAGAGGGAGGAGGCTATGGGGAGTTGGAAGGCGGAAACGGAAAGGCTGAGAATGGAGATAGATTGATAAATACAGGGGGAATAGATACAGAGAGAGAGAGAGAGAGAGAGAGAGAGAGGATGGGGATAGATGGGGTAGATGAGGATAGATAGATAGATAGATAGATAGATAGATAGATAGATAGATAGAGGGGTGGATGGGGATAGATAGATAGATAGATAGATAGATAGATAGATAGATAGATAGATAGATAGATAGATAGGGGGTAGATGAGGATAGATAGATAGATAGATAGATAGATAGAGGGGTGGATGGGGATAGATAGATAGATAGATAGATAGATAGATAGATAGATAGATAGATAGATAGATAGATAGATAGATAGATAGATAGGGGGTAGATGAGGATAGATAGATAGATAGATAGATAGATAGATAGATAGATAGATAGATAGATAGATAGATAGATAGATAGATAGATAGGGGGTAGATGAGGATAGATAGATAGATAGATAGATAGATAGATAGATAGATAGATAGATAGATAGATAGATAGATAGATAGATAGGGGGTAGATGAGGATAGATAGATAGATAGATAGATAGATAGATAGATAGAGGGGTAGATGAGGATAGATAGATAGATAGATAGATAGATAGATAGATAGATAGATAGATAGATATGGGGACAGAGAAAGGCAGACAGAGCGCAGTGGCTGGATTAATATGAAAGAACACAATAATAGTGACAGTAAAATAAGGACATAAACCAGACACAGCTGGTCCATAGGGGCCTGGACCCTGGTGAAGGGAGGGGGAGAGTCCCAGGGGGTAGTGGGGCACAGGGGGGGGGGGGAGTCCCAGGGGGCTGTGGGTCAGGCGTGAGGGGCACAGGGCCCGGGGCGGGGGAGGGGAGGTTGCCCTGGGTAGAGTCTCTGGTGAAACAGGATGTAAATAAAGAAGGGAAAACGAAAGAGAAAGGGAAATGGGAGGAGATGCCCAGCTTCTCCCGCCCTGCAGCAGGACCGCCCCCCCCCACCCGAGCCCCCAGACACTGGGATCCCCCCAATACACCTTCATCCCCTCCCATCTCCACAGACACTGAGATCCCTCCCAATACACCTCCCATCTCCCCAGACCCTGGGATCCCCCCAATACACCCACATCCCCTCCCATCCCCCAACCACGGGAACCCCCCCAATACACCTCCATCCCCTCCCATCCCCCCCCAGACACTGCAACCCCCCATACAGCCTCATTCCCTCCCATCCCCCTGACACTGGGATCCCCCCAATACACCCCCATCCCCTCTCATCCCCCCCAGACACTGGGACCCCCCAATACACCCCCATCCCCTCTCATCCCCCCCAGACACTGGGACCCCCCAATACACCCCCATCCCCTCTCATCTCCCCAGACACTGGGATCCCCCCAATACACCTCCATCCCCTCCCAACCCTCCCAGACACTGGGACCCCCCAATACTCTCCCATCCCCTCCCATCCCCCTGACACTGGGATCCCCCCAATACTCTCCCATCCCCCTGACACTGGGATCCCCCCATACAGCCCCATCCCCTCCCATCCCCCTGACACTGGGACCCCCCAATACACCCCCATACCCTCCCATCCCTCCAGAAACTGGGATCCCCCCAATAAACCCCCATCCCCTCCCAACCCCCCCAGACACTGTGACCCCCCCAATACACCCACATCCCCTCCCGTCCCCCCAGACACTGGGACCCCCCAATACACCCCTTCCCCTCCCATCCCCAAACCCCGCCCCCAACCCAGACCCCCCCCACCGCATCCCCGCCCCTCACCTTGACTCTCTGCGCCCCCGTCAGCCGCAGCTCGTGGACGAAGGGGTTGGGGGCGCCCCCCCCGTCCCGGCCCCCGCTGCCCCCCTCCATCGCCCCCCGCCCCCGCCGGGCCGGGAGCTGTGGCTGCCGCCGGAGCCAGGGCCCAAGTGATGGGGGGGGGGGGGCGGGGGGAGGGACGGACGGAGCCGGGGGGGGCGGGACCGGGGCGGGGTGTCCCCGGCACAAGGGGCCGGGCTACGGGCCGGCTTAGGCGGCACCTCCCTCCTGAACCCCGCCCCCCCCCCGTCCGTCCGTCCGTCCACCCCCCCCGTCCGTCCGTCCCTCCACCCCCCCGTCCGTCTGTCCGTCCGTCCCTCCACCCCCCCCCCGTCCGTCCGTCCCTCCACCCCCCCGTCCGTCTGTCCGTCCGTCCCTCCACCACCCCCCCGTCCGTCCCTCCACCCCACCCCCCCGGTCTGTCCGTCCGTCCGTCCCTCCACCCCCCCGTCTGTCTGTCCCTCCCTCCCCCCGTCCGTCCCTCCACCCCCCGTCCGTCTGTCCGTCTTTGCACCCCCTTGTCCGTCCCTCCACACCCCCCCCCCCCCGTCCGTCTGTCCACCCCTCTTTTCATCTCCCATCTGTCTATCCATCCCATGGTCCTTCCCTCCACCTGCCCCCTTGTCCGTCTCTCCATCCACCCCTTGTCTGCCTGTCTGTCCGTCCATCCCCCCCCATGTCTGTCTGTCCGTCCCTCCGTCTGTCCCCCTCCCCCCCGACCCCCGGCTGTGGCTGTCTAACCATCCAGAGACCCAGAGTCTGTCTCTATCCCTCCCCTCCCCCACACTCCCTCGCCCCCAGGGCTCTGCCGGTTCCCCTCCCGGAGCTGGGGATAGAACCCAGGAGACCTGACACCCCCCCCCCCCCCGCTCTAACCACTAGCCCCCCACTCTCCTTCCAGAGCCAGGGACGGGACCCAGGAGTCCCGAGTGGGGTGTGGTGAAGCGGGCTGCGGTTCAGGACGCCGGGGTTCTCCCTTGGGCCCTGGGAGTGGAGCGTGGTCTAGTGGTCAGATCGGACCCCCCCCCCCCCCCCAGAGCAGCTACTCTGTGGTGATCCCAGACTGGTTTAGCTGGTTGATCTGGTCTGCCCAGAATAATCCCCCCCCCCCTAGATCCAACCTTCCAGCCAGCCCTAAAGACAGAGCGCCCCTCTGGGGGTGGGGCCATTTCCTCCCCTGTTACATGTGAGGAAACTGAGGCACAGAGCGGGGCCGGGCCAGGGCCACCCGGTGAGTCAGAGTCAGGGTCAGGAGTAGAACCCAGGAGTCCTGGGTCCCGGCCCGCCCTGCACTAACCAGGACACCCCACCCCCACCCCCCGTCCAGGAAGCGGTTACAATTCCAACTCCCGCCCACGGAGTTGTGCTCTTCACTCCCCCCCAGTACCCCCATGTGCCCAGGAGGAGGTATCTGAGCAGAGCCCCCCCGCCGGGACGTCCTTGGCTGGGGGGGATCCCGGGGCCAGGCCCGCTCTGCTCTGGCCTTATCTCGGCCTGGTTATATTTAGCTGGGAGCTGTGCTGGGAACAGGTGCAGGGCACTGAGCTAGGGGAGGTTTTCACAGGGGGGGGGGTATTACCCCGCCCCGGCCAGCCTGGATGAAAACCAGATCTTGGAAAGTCCTGGATCCCAGCCCCCTCCCTCCTGCTCTAACCTCTAGACCCCACTCCCCTCCCAGCGCTGGGAACAGAACCCAGGAGTCCTGGATCTCCTCCCCCCTCCCCCACTGCTCTAACCACTAGACCCCACTCCCCTCCCAGCGCTGGGATAGAACCCCAGTCCTGGATCCAAGCCTCCTGCCCCCCTGCTCTAACCACTAGATCCCACACCCCTCCCAGAGCTGGGAACAGAGCCCTGGAGTCCTGGATTCCAGCCCCCTCCTGCTGCTCTAACCACTAGACCTCACTCCCCTCCCAGAGCTGGGAAGAGAACCTAGGAGTCCTGACTCCCAGTGCCCCTCCTCACTGCTCTAACCACTACACCTCACTCCTCTCCCAGAGCTGGGAAGAGAACCCCGGAGTCCTGACTCCCAGTGCCCCTCCTCACTGCTCTAACCCACCAGACCCAGCCGCCCTCCCGGTGCTGCGGCTAGAGCCCAGGAGTCCTGGTTCAAATCCAGCCCCAGGATAGGGGGCCTGGCCGGCTCCGGGGGGCAGGGAAGAGGCTACAGGAGAGCCAGCGCCGAGCCCGCCCCAGGTGGGGGACGGGCTATGGAACGGGACATGGGGTGGGCGGGCCGGATGGCGCTGAACTAGGCCCGGCTTGGCTGGGCAGAGGGCCGGAGCTCGGCCAGAGGGGTACGCAGCGTTCAGCCAGCCAGAGCGGGGGGGACAGAGGTGGGGTACGGCAGGTGGCCGGACAGACGGACGCCCTACGGCCCGAGGGGTCAGGCCGGAAATGAAGGGCGGGAGCGTTAGTGGAGGCCGTTGCGCCATGCAGAAGCACCCGGCCCGACCTGTTCCCGGGGAGCCGGGCAGGGCCTCCCTGCTATGCGGTCAGACCGGCCTCCCGCCGGTACCCGCACCCAGCCCGGGCGCCCGCCGCGCCCCCGTGGGGCCCGAGCCAGGCAATTCACAGGCAGGGGGAGGGCAGCCTGGGAGTCGGAGGGGTGGGAACTCCCGTGGGGAGATTGTGGTGGGACGGGAAGGAGGGTGGGGCTGGCAGGAGGAGAGCAGGGACTGTCCCGACCGGGCCGCCGAGGGGGTCTGAGGGCGTCTCCCTAGGGAAGGATGGACTTGCCCGGTGGGGGATGGGGCTGTGTGGGGCGGGGGAAGTCCTGGCGCTGCCTGGGGGAAGGGCCCCTCTTGACCTAGGCAGGGGAGGTTGGAGGGCGGGTGGGAGGGGGACAGGGTTATTGAAAAGGGTCCGAACAATGGGGGCGGAGGGGGAGCTATTGAGTCAAATATATGTTCACTGCTGCCCCCTAGTGCCCATTATACAGTATAGCCGCCCCCTCCCCCACCCCACCCTCTGCTACCCCCTAGTGTCCATTATACAGTATAGCCGCCTCTTCCCCACCCCACCCTCTGCTGCCCCCTAGTGCCCATTATACAGTATAGCTGCCCCTTCCCCTCCCCCACCCTCTGCTGCCCCTAGTGCCCATTATACAGTATAGCCGCCTCTTCCCCACCCCCACCCTCTGCTCCCCCTAGTGCCCATTATACAGTATAGCCGCCCCTTCCCCGCCCCACCCTCTGCTGCCCCCTAGTGTCCATTATACAGTATAGCCGCCTCTTCCCCACCCCACCCTCTGCTGCCCCCTAGTGTCCATTATACAGTATAGCTGCCTCTTCCCCACCCCCACCCCCTGCTGCCCCCTAGTGTCCATTATACAGTATAGCCGCCCCCTCCTCCACCCCACCCTCTGCTGCCCCCTAGTGTCCATTATACAGTACTAGCGAAAATACCCGGCGTTGCTCCGGTCAGTCGGAGGTGGGAGGGGCAGACAGCTGAGCGAGTGCGGGGTCTGTTGGGGGGGGAGGGGGCAGAGAGCAAACCTGACACCAGCACCTCACCCCCCCGACCAAACCTGACACCCGCACCGCACTTACCCCTCGACCAACCCCGACTCACATTTTCACCCCCCCACCCAAACCCAACACCCCCATGTCACCCCCTACCAACCCCAACACCCCCTGACCAACACCCACATCTCACCCCCATAGACCAAACCTGACACACCCACCTCACTTCCCCCCCAACCAAACCCGACACCCCTACCTACCACCACAAACAAACCCAACACCCACATCTCACTTACCCTTTGACCAACCCCGACCCCCCTCCTCACCCCCTCAAACAAACCCCCCACCCCCACCTTACCCCCCCACCAAACCCAACACCCCCACCTCACCCCCCGACCAAACCCGACACCCCCAGCTCACTTACCCTCCGACCAAACCGAACTCGGAGGGGGGAGGGGCAGAGAGCTGAGGGATTCCGGGGTCCGTTGGAGGGGGTATTATGACATCATAACTATGTCACAGAGAACAGCAGCTGCCCAGCTGATGTGATTGGCCTTTAAATAATTTCATCCCTGGGGGGCGTCAGAGGTGAGATTTGAAAAATTTTCGACTCTTACCCTGATTAGGACCCTAAGACCTATAACTGTACCAAATTTCAAGTCTCTAGCTCAAACGGTGTGGAAGGAGTAAGCGCACATACATACATACACACACGCATACATACACCATTTGACTTTTATATATATATATATAGATAGCCGCCCCTTCCCCACCCCCACCCTCTGCTGCCCCCTAATGCCCATTATACAGCATGGCCCACCCCACAGATATGCTTGCAAATCATATTTTATGATGATCCATTTGGCGCTATGTTTCTCTTGCTTTAAAAAACGTACAGAGCAATGGATTTAGGGTTCAGTTTTCTTTTATTGGCTTTGCTTTTTCTACCACTTTATAAATGCTGGATTACTAAACTGCTGCTGAGAAGGGAGCATGGAGATTAGATGCCTGGGTGGGTTGATAGGTAAATAGACGGGTACGTTGGGTCGATAGTGGGGCGAGATGAATAGGTCGAGAGGAAACTAGCAGCATTGATAGGTAGATCCATAAAGCCGTGGGGAGGGGGGGGGGGGAGGTTACATGGGTGGATGGAGAGAGGGGGAGGCTGTGTATGGAGGGATGTGAAAAGAAACAGAGGGGCCAGACAGACAGATGATGGGACAGTAGAAGGGACAGTAGGACAGACAGATTGGCAGGAGGAACCAGGAATGGTCTGGAGAACCAGGACTGAAGCTTTGCATCTTGGGTTCAGCTCTGCACCCACCCTAGGCCAGATTCTGGAGCCGCAGCTTGGGGGATCTCAGGGAGGTTGTGGGGGGAGGTTGTGCTGGATGATGGACCCTATTCCTCCAAGCCGAGGGGGTTTCGCAGCCTGGCAGATGGGCATGGGGGAGGTTGAACCTGGCGGGGCCCCTGGGAGCAGAGACTCCCCGCTGGGCTACGGTCTCTTGCAGTCCTTGGCACTGATGCGCTCCTCCCGCGCGGACGCCAGCGATTCGTGCTTGACCACACAGCTGTAGCTGGCACCCGCGCCCCACTCACTGGCCGAAACCGTCAGGTAGCTGCTCACCGAGTAGGTCTTGTCCTCTCCCAGGGCCACCAGGCCCGTTCGCACCCCCTCGGCCTGGGTCTGTGAGTCTCGCCTCCACAGCACCTCGATGTAGCCGGGGAAGAAGCCGCTCACCAGGCAGGTCAGGGTGGCGAAGCCGGTGGCGATTTCCTCCTGGGCCGGAGGGAACAGCTGGATTCGGGGCTGGGGCAGGTTGCTCCCTGCAAACACATGGAGAGGGCATTGGAGACGGCAGATAGCTTCCCCGGCTCACCCCCCTTGATCTCACCACCCTCCCAGAGCCAGGATAGAGTTCCAGCTCCCAGCCTACCCACTCTAGCCACTAGACCCCACTCTCCTCCCAGCGTTAGTGATAGAACCCAGGAGTCCTGGCTCCTCCCCTGCCCACTCTAATCACTAAAACCACTCCCCTCCCAGAGCTGGGGATAGAACCCAGGAGTCCTGGCTCCCCGCCTGCCCACTCTAATCACTAAAACCACTCCCCTCCCAGGGCTGGGGATAGAACCCAGGAGTCCTGGCTCCCCTCCTGCCCACTCAAACCACTCCCCTCCCAGGGCTGGGGATAGAACCCAGGAGTCCTGGTTCCCAGCCTGCTCATGCTAACCACTAGTCCACATTCCCCTCCCAGAGACAGAGATAGAACCCAGGAGTCCTGGCTCCTAGCCTGCTCATGCTAGCCACTGGACCCCACCCCCACAAGCTGGGGATAGAACTCACAAGTCCTGGCTCCCCACCCCCCAGCCGGCCCCTCTGGCATCTTTTGAAAATATCTCCATGGAGTAAACAAACCCAGCAGTTCCCTGAAGAGCACGTGACACAGCCTGGAGATAAAATACGTTGGTGGGAAGAACCAATGGTGCACCACCCTCTTGTACTGCGATCCAGTCCGGCCCCCTTGCTCATGTCCTCGGGGCGGGGAGAGCAAAAGAAACACCGTCTGTAACAGACACTCCTGGTCTGGTTTCTGTGGGCGCTATGGAGAACGCCTCTGCTACCTTCCTGGGCTTTCTCCACCAACTGCAGTGCACTTATCTAAGAGACAGGTCCCTGTCTGGCCACCATCACCCTAATATGGGAGCTTCTCCAATTTGCTGAGCCACACAAGCTCCGGGGGGTAGGGAAGGGCTGGGTCCTTGGTGCTGAGCGGGGGAACTGAGGTGAAAAGATGCTGACCCAAGGTTAGACATGGAGGCCGTGACAGAAGCAGCATCAACTTCAGATCTTCCAAACCCAGATCCTGACCCCGGGATCATCCTTCTATTCTAACGAGAGCAACCAGCTCCGTACTCACTCAGCACCCGCACGCGGGTCCCCTCTCCCCACGTCTGGACTCCATCTGTATAATAGGCGAAGCAGAAATAGGTGGAGTCGTCTCCTTCCTGGACGTCACGGATGGTGAGCAGGAACTTCTTGTTGGAGGCGTCTCTGGAGGGGACGTATCGCTCCGGGATCCCCGGAGCTCGGTAAACAGACAGATCCGTTTTGAAGTACAGCACCCCTTCAGGTTTCTGGCCAGGGCTCTGCCGGATCCAGCTCATATGGACCTTGTCCGCTGCAACGTTTGCCACGGCGCATTCCAGAGCCACCGTCTGACCAGGAGACACCGAGAGCTCGGAGGGACTTTGGCTGAAGGAGGCACGTTGGCACCGTCCACCTGCATGAGAGAAACCGGAACGTCAGCTCGACTCCTTTTTGCTCATACACAAAGAAGTAGGTTGATAGATTGACAGAGGGACCATAGACGGGTGGAAGGACAGATGGAAATGGGGAGATATCACCAATGAGAGGAACGGATAGCTAGAGATTCTGGAGATGGAGAGATGGAAAATAAATACTGCACATCAATAGATAGATAGATAGATAGATAGATAGATAGATAGATAGATAGATAGATAGATAGATAGATAGATAGATGGAGGGAGGGATGGAGGGATGGGAGACAGATATGCATGGGGATAGATAGATAAATTGATTAGGTAGTTAGATAGATTTCCTTGGGTGCTCTGGACCACAAGATCTGGAGCCTCCTCCAGGCAGGGGAAGGATTCGGAGCATCCATGGGGGTTACTCACAGGCCAGTGAGAGCAGCAGGATGAGTCCCTGGAGTGAATGCATGGCCAACCTTCACGCTGTTCCCAAGGCAGAGCTGAGACGGTCCAGGGAGAAGCCGCGTCTTATCAGGCCGTATATTCAAATCCAGCTGCCGATGGGAAACGAGGAAGCTCCTCATTGGCTCGGCCGCGGCTCCGGTGCAGTGGCCAAACCAATGGGCATTGGGGCATGTGTGGGAGATTTGCCTATGGGTTTCCCCAGGCGGGGCTGGGTGGTCTGTGTCTGTCATGTCCACAAAGGACCCGCTGCCGCCGTTGGGTGTACTTGAGCTTCGATCGCGACCCTCCAGTTGAGGAGCGATAGTCACCCGGGTTATCAGCCTGAGGACCTGGGACTTAGGAGATCCTGAAGGTACCGCCCCGGGCACTGGAGAGCAGAGAACAGGCTTCATCATACCAGACCATGAGCTGGGAAATTAGCTCCTGGGTGGAGCAGGGAGGCTGGGAGTCAGGACTCCTGGGTTCCATGTCCACCGCCAGGAAAGGAGCAGGGGAGCTATGCGTTAGAGAAGGGGATATAGAGACAGGTCCTCAGGGCTCAGTTCCAATGCAGCTTTGAGCAGATCCCGTAACTCCTTTGGTGTTTCCCGTCCCCATTGGGAACGCGTTGGCCTTCATTGGGCGAGACGTGCTGTATAGAATATAGGGTCAACTCCTCAAGCTGGGTCACTCAGCCGAGCTTTGACTGATACCAGCTGGGGATCTGGCCCACTGACTCCAACACAGCTGCGGCCGACTCACGCCAGCTGGGCATTCAGCCCAATAAATATTTTTGTTATTGTTCTAACGAGCAGCCAGCACCGTTGTGCGGTGGCCCATAGGGATGGGGCTGTAGCTGGGATTTTAATGAGCCCGACACACTGGTACCAGACAGAGAGAAGAAATGAAGAAATCCCTCCCACTGTTTGTAACCCCTCGGAGTGTGTCAACATCAAAGCAGGGATTGTCTTCTCGCTCTTCAATCCTAGAGTTAGTTGGGGATTGGTCCTGCTTTGAGCAGGAGGTTGGAGTAGATACCTCCTGAGGTCTCCTCCAACCCTGATCTTCTAGGATTCTATGAAGGCATTTTAGACACAGCTTAATGTCAAAATCACTCTCCGGGCATGAGCAGAATTCCCTCCCTTTGAACTAGCTGAAACAGTCAGCAGTTCAACTGGTGTCAAACTGGGGACGTATGTGGTAGGATCCTTGTGTCTGTTCATAACCTGCTTGCCTCTTGCACTTGGGGTGAGAGCTACAATGGCTAATACCATTAATAGCTAATAAATGAATAACTAGTCATAATAGGTAATATTAGCTCCTCATTAATAGATAATACACCATATACATATCACATCAATGAGAAATAAAATAATAATAATGTTTTTACATATATGTCACTGAGAACAGGAAATAATAAGAAATGAGCAACATGTCTTAATTAAAGTATGACAAAATTATGAATGATTCCTTACAAATTAGTTATTCATAAAAAATTATCATTATTAATTAATCCCCTTCAGTCCCTTATATGAGGGACACATCAAGAATAGGAGATAGAATTATTGGAGCAGATATATACAGCAATCTTACTATGAAGTATGAATATAAGTGCCAAATGTATTTTAATGAATTACTAAATTAGATTATTGAATCATTCTTGCATATGGGTTTTGAACTCATGATGGGAAATGCCTTATCTTTCTTTAATGAACTAGCAATTAGTGGTTAAAGGTCATGATTAACAATTGGTATTAACTGATCACAGATAAAATCATTTTAACAGAGATTGGTGACCCTATGTGTTGGTTTGATTTGACCCCATTATGAGGAAGAGAAATAGAAGTGATTGAAGAGCATTTCAATCTGAAATGCTGCTGTGTGAAAATGATCACAGCGCATCTCTCTTCATCCCAATCTCTCCAGAGAGAGTTTGATTTTGAAAATAAATAGTATCGGCTAGATGCTGAGACAGTAACGGTCACATCTGTTTTCTAATAGAAATAGAATCTTTATTGTTCTGAAGTGATTTAGAAAGAACTAGGTTGGAAAAAAGCATGATCTACTTCTTGCTATTATGTGATTTCTTCATTATTTTATTAGTATAATACTATTAATACATGATAATAATACTTTTTATTTTCTCTCCTGATTTTATAAACATTAACAATTAATGTGAAAGGTATCCTTGTAAAGAAATCTAAGTGGTAAGACTAAAAAGATCTAAATTTTATTAGGTTAACTTGACATTTTTGTTTTCTAGTTTGAATGTTTTTTTAATGTCATTGAATGTGATTAGGATCTCCACTGCTTGCATCCGATGAAGTGGGTATTAGCCCACGAAAGCTTATGCTTCAATATTTTAGTTAGTCTTTAAGGTGCCACAGGACTTTTTGTTACCTTAGGATCTCTTTATACATATTAATTGTAGGAGAATTCATGTTAACATATAGAGAAGTAAGGACAATTAGTTTTCTGTATATGCATATGTACCACATATACAACATTATAAGTATTAATAAATATTTATACAGAGATCTATATTTACTTCAGAAGAGATAAAGGAAAAATAGATTGATCTTAGTGGCTATGTAGAAGGAGGTGAAAGTCAGATCTCTGTAAATATATTCCTATTATCAGCGTGTGTTAAAAAAAGATGAAAAGTTATTATTTATTATTAGTATAGCCAGAGGTTGAAATAATAGTAGATTGTTTCAATGAAAATTATATTTTAATAAAGGTATAAAAACTGATTGATAGAATATTAGGTTTATAAACAATACAGTTGCTACTGACACATTTATAAAGACAATGAATAATATCTGACTGCTTTATAATATGATGTTATTTTACTGGTTTATAATACAGGTGATGTTACTGGTTTATAATATGAGGTTATAATATCATGTTATCTTGTATGATTGTAAGAGATCAATATGTACCTATAGCTTCCTTCATAACTGTCATAACTATTCAGACATGATTTCAAAGCTATTGAGATGAACAGGATTGCTTTAGAAACATAGTCATTATTAATAAATATTTATTTACAAGAACTGCGTAACATTTGCCATCCTTTGCCTCATTTTAAAAATACCTACATGAAATATTTGGACTGAAAATCTCTCTACAGACACTTGTGAAGTGTTACACGCATCTCTACATAGAAAGAAAGTTTTAAATCCAAAACAAAGCAATAGGATTAAAAGAACAATAAGCAAGAAGGGGTTTTCAGTTAATTGAACTAACTTTTCAGGAGCTTTTTGAGGCCAATGTTCACTCAGATACTAAAAATACAAGCGTAGAAACATGGACAGAGAGATAATTCTACATAGCACAGATAGATGGATTGATATTTCTGCATAGCATGGTCAGATAGATAGACAGAGATAATTCCATGATAGATAGATAGATAGATAGATAGATAGATAGATAGATAGATAGATAGATAGATAGATAGATAGATAGATAGATAGATAGATAGATAGAAAATTACACATAGGACGGAAAGATGGATCGATTCACAGATCCAGAGAACGGCCGGAAGGACAGATGGATCGATTCACAGATCCAGAGAACGGACGGATAGACAGATGGATATCAGCTGTCCCGTATCTGGCTGCCGGGTACCGTGCTGGCTAACTGCTCAGTCCCGGTGCTGTGGGCACCATGCGGGGTGGGCGCTCCGTGCTGTGATTGCTAATAACCCCGGGGTGTATCGAGCCGCGTCTCCTCCTTCCTCTGGGCTGTTGTTGTTTCAGACCCATCTGTGGCCCGGGGAACAGTCTCCCCCCGGCCCCTCGGACAGGGGCGTCTGCAGAGCCCCCGGGATCAGACACAGGGGCCCAGTCCTGACCCCACTGCAGGCAATGGCCCAATTCCCATGGACACCGATGGGGCAGGAGGTCACCCGTGTATTCCCATGGGGAAGAGGCCCCCACTCCGAGACCCTTCACTGCTCGAGGTTTATTCTGAGGGGTTGTTCCCCCCAGACTATCCCTCTGCCCCTCCATGAGTTCGGGCCCCTCTGGGACTCGGGGACCCGTTTCATCTCCCCTCCGCCAAGTGGAGGGGCAGATCGGGAGCCGTCGGGCGGAAGAAAACAGGATTGGGGAAGGGGAGTTTGCAGATACCTGCTCCTTGGAGTCGTGGCTGGAGCATGTGTGTGTGTCTCTGTGTGTGTGTGTGTGTCTGTGTCTCTCTGTGTGTGTGTCCCTCATTCAGGTCCACTCCTGCGCCCGGCTGGGTCCCCTCTGGCTGGGCTGGGGCTGGCATCCCTGGGGCTGGGGGGCTGGGGTGGAGCTGTGGGGCACAGAGGGTTGGGAGCAAAGCTGCAGCTCAGTGCTGGGGTGTGTGTGTGTGTGTGTGTGTGGGGGGGGGGTCAGCACAGAGCCCAGGGAGCTGTGAGTGGGACCCCCAGGATGGGGGGCAGGATCTGAGCCCCAAAGGGTGCTGAGGGACTCCCTCTGTGTGGAGCAGGGAAATAAATATGGGAAGAGCAGGGCATGGACAGGACAGGGAAGGGGCAGCAGGTCACAGAGAGGTGGCAGTGCCCAGTGACTGCCCCCTGGTCTAACCACTAACCCCAACTCACCTCTCAGGGCCGGGGATGATGAACCCAGGAGTCCTGGCTCCCAGACCCCGACTCTAACCCACTTGACCCCTCTCTCCTCCTGGTGCTGGGGACAGAACCCAGGAGTCCTGGCTCCCAGACCCCCCTGATCTAACCACTAGCCCCTGCTCCCCTCCCAGAGCTGGGAATAGAACCCAGGAGTCCTGGCCCCACACTGCTCTAACCCCTAAACCCCACTGCCCACACTGACAGCCACAGAACACAGGAGTTCTGAATCCAAAGTACATAGAGAAATGACAATCCAGCCCCCTCCTTCCTTACTGCCCCCTTCCCATTTCAAATCCAAATAATCACAGACAAGGAGAAAATCTTGTATTAAACACATTAGCCTAGCTGGGGCAGTTCCCTGCCCCTCACAGTGATGGGTTCAGACTCTCTGCACACTCAGGAATGCGTCAGATAAATCAGGCCGCATCTTCAATGGGAGAAAACCCAGCCACGAGGGCTGGAAATCTGCTTTGTGTATGAAACCGAGCCAAAATTCTGCTGTAGTGATGTGTCCCTGTGGTCTGTAGTCCCCAGACCATGATCTAGGCCTGGTTGGATAGCAGGCCACCTCCCCTGGATTTTCATGGACACTATCAGAGCCGATGGCAGGTGTCATCAGGGAAGCAGGAATTCCCCCCTCGTCGCCTTACATGCGCTGGGGAACGATCTCATAGTATCTCAACTCCGAATGCTGCCCTGGTGCCTTGTGAAAACCCGCCGAGTGGGTCTTCCCCTTCCACGCACACCTCGGAGCTGGGCTTAGCAGATCCCACGCTCTGATCCCTCCAGTGGGGTAGCCCCAAGCCGTGGGTGAAGGTCAGAGCCAGTGGCTGGGAGTTTTAAGAAAGTCTCTGGGAGTTGGGACCCCCAAACCCATTAAAATTCAAAGGGGTTTGGGCACTTCTGTGCCGACAAATCCCAGCCTCCTGGAGAACCCACAGAAAAAGGGGCAAAGTGCTCCCAAGCCGTGGGAAAGATGAGACGATGGGTGGTCTCTTGGGATGAGATTTTCCAGGGGATCTGGAAACAAGGTTCCCATGGGAACATGACGCGGGCCCGGGCCTGCTGTCAGCAAGGGGCCGTGGCCCTGTCAACCAAAAGGGACAAGCCCCGTCATGAGAGAGCAGATGGCCACTGAGTATCGCCTGCGGTCGCCGTGGTATCTCGGCCCGTCCCCGCTCTGCCTTCCGGCCCCCTCCCGATTGCAGTTCTCGGAAGACAACAGGGTCTATTTGCAGTGCCGGGACATCCCCTCGGCCCTGCTCCGGAAAAGCAGGTGTCCGGCGGGAAGTCCCCGCACCTCAGAATAGCACCGAGAGGGGCAGAAAATCAAGAGAGGGCCGGACGAGGAGAGGAGAAAAACACCCCGAGAGACAAACACCAGGTGGGCCTTGGAGCGCTTGGGCGTTCAGCCGAGAGGACTGAGCTCAGCGCTGACAAGGGTGTGGCTGGCTGGGCCAGGTGGGTCGACCCCATGGCGCGTGGGCTGCCGGGGACTGTCCTGCCTTGGGACTCACGGGCCTGGGATGGAAACCTACAGCCTGGTTTGCTTGGGTCTGGGATTGGTTTGAAACTATGGAGCTGTATTTAGTCCTGCCCCTGCTACCCCCAGTGCCCACTATAGCTGTCCCCGAAGGGGATGGTTTGGTGCCATCTAGTTGCACAAAATACACAGAACATTATCTGTGCTCCTTTACCCAGCACAGAGCAGTGTGTTGGTGGGTTGACAGGGAGATATCCCAGATGGATTGACAGAGAGATTGAGATGTGGAGAGATCACGGATGGTAGGATCAGTAGATACCTCCAGATTTTGAAAATAGAAAGGCTGCAGAAGATGAAAAATAGATAGATAGATAGATAGATAGATAGATAGATAGATAGATAGATAGATAGATAGGGTGGATGGAGATAGATAAGGGGTGGCTTTGGGAGGGGGGACCAGACCCTCCGGAGACTCAACACCCCCTGCCCTGCCCCCGACAGACCCCCGGGACTCCCATGCCCCATCCAACCCCCCTGCTCCCAGACTGCCCCACTGGGACTCCCTGCCCATTATGCTACCCCCTGGCTCCGGCCCCCTGGCAGCAGCAGGGAGCCAGACACGATGCCCCAGCCCCCAGAGCGCTGCCTGTACAGTGCACTGAGGCTCCGGGGAAGGGGGGAAGGCGGGGGCGGGGCCAGCCAGCAGCAGCCTCCCCGCCCGGGAGCTCAGGGGGCCAGGCAGGACGGTCCCGCGGGCCAGATGTGGCCCTCAGGCTGTGTTTTGCCCACTTGTGCTCTATGATATCCCCCTTAGTCGTCTCTGCAAAAAGAGCTGACCACATGTAGCTGGGCGCGGAAGAAGAAGAAGAAGAAGAAGAGGAAGAAGAAGGAGGAGGAGGGGAGGAGGGGGAGGAGGAGAAGGAGGAGGAGGAGAAGAAGAAGAAGAAGAAAAAGAAGAGGAAGAAGAAGAAGGAGGAAGGGAGGAGGGGGACGAGAAGGAAGAGGAGAAGGAGGAGGAGGAGGAGGAGGAAGAGGAGGAGGAGGAGGAGGAGGAGGAGGAAGAGGAGGAGAAGAAGGAAGAGGAGGAGGAAGAAGAGAAGGAGGAGGAGGAGAAGAAGAAGAAGAAGAAAGAAGAGGAAGAAGAAGAAGGAGGAGGGGGAGGAGGGGGAGGAGGAGGAAAAGGAGAAGGAGGAGAAGGAGGAGGAAGAGGAGGAGAAGAAGAAGAAGAAGAGAAAGAAGAAGGAGGAGGAGAAGAAGAAGGAGGAGGAGGAGGAGGAGGAGGAGAAGAAGGAGGAGGAAGAGGAGAAGGAGGAGGTTACTGTTGGGATATGTAAGGGTTAACTAACAGACATGGAACACCACTGGTGTGCTGGCGTGGTATCAGGGACTAGGCACAGGCAGGCACTATTCCTTCGCTTAATAAATAAAGTGTTACCCGTTCCCCCTCTTTCTCCTGGTGAAGAATTGATAAGCGTTGCAGCCGCATAAGAACTGTGGGGATCTAAAGCAGTGTTGTCTCTCCTCCCTTCCTTTCCCAGCTACATAAGCGAGCCCCGGGTCATGGCCGCTTTCTCCCACCCCGAACTGCAGATTAAGGGCATTTGTAGCAACACATGACTGCAAAGAAATGTATTTTCAAGGTAAAGATGTGTGTCTAACAGGGGTACTGCTGTAATCAGTCGGTAGGGGTGGGTGTGATCATAGTGTGGGAGTTTCTATTACTCAATAAGGGGCTTTGGGGTGTTGTAACCGATGTAGGCATTTACACACTAACTTCAATAACGAGAGTGTGCTGTAACGAATCCAGTGCTTAGCGACAACTGGGTCCCGGGGAACAAGTATGACAAATACTCATATCCACTTCTGGGTCAGCCCGCTCC
The DNA here is from genome assembly GCA_032164245.1 of Sternotherus odoratus. NCBI lineage: Eukaryota > Metazoa > Chordata > Testudines > Kinosternidae > Sternotherus > Sternotherus odoratus. The sequence continues at coordinate 34,355,249 of JAVMKO010000013.1, read as the reverse complement.
TTTTTGCTGCTACCAGTTACGAACTATTTGTATTTCATCATTCCCCTTCTTAGCAATAATAAAGGCGTATCAAGATCTGTCTCATTCGATTTCTTTGCAACATTATGTTTGCTCTCAATTCCTGTGTACGAGTGGGAGAAAATGAGACTGGATTGCCTTCAACACCCGGCTTGCTCTTAATGGGTGTCTGTGAACTGCATGAAATGCTCTTTGACTGGTAAGGCGATTGCTCTTAATAAACACTTGGAAACCCACTGGAGTGTTAGGTTTAAGATTAGCAGCCGTGTTAGTCTGTATCTGTAAATAACAGGAGGACGACTTCTGGCACCTTAGCAACTAACCAGTTTATTTCAGCATAAGCTTTAGTGGGCTACTGTCTGACTGCTTTATAAACACCCGGATTGCTTTAAATAACTGTATATAAACAGCTTGAAATAACATTAGATTGAGCTGTAAACAATGGGTTTGCTATTAATAAATATGTATCAGGAAGAATAAGACGATAGGGAAATAAAGTACGTGAGACAGAGAGAGCTATGTGTGAGCTGGATGGATAAATACATACAGATAGGAGAGAGAGAGAGACAGATAACACTACATAGAGCAGCGGTTCTCAAACTTCTTGAGACTGCGACCCCTTTTCCTGCACCGTCGGCGCGGCGCGGCGTGACCCCTCCAGTCCCCGCAGCGGGCGGGCTGCCGGCTGCGCCCCGGCCCCCAGTCCCCGCCACGAGTTGCGGTGGCAGGAGCTCACGACCCCCCCGGGGAGCGCTTGGCGACCCCCCGGGGGGTCGCGACCTCCAGTTTGAGAAACCCTGACATAGAGCAATAGATGGATGGGAAGAGAGAGAGAGAGAGTAGGGTGGACCAGACAGCAAGTATGAAAAAGTGGACAGGGGTTGGTGGGTAATAGGAGCCTATATAAGAAAAAGACCCCAAATCAGGACCATTCCTATAAAATCGGGACATCTGGTCACCCTACGGCCCCAAGGCCAGACTGGTCTCCGGTCGCTGGGTGGAAGCGGCTGATGTTTTTTTTCTCTGTACTTTATTGCCCTCTAGCGGCTGTCCGAGGAGCTGCCCGTCTCCGCTTCCCTTTTTCCTTCTGGGCGAACAAAACCAGCCCTTTCTTCCTTTGAAATGCTCAATTGATGCTAGACTCAGGGACCAAACGTCAGGCCTAGGAGCGTTTAAGACCTGGGGGGAAATTTTGGATCCCACCTGAAAAAATCAGCTCCCAGCACTTAGTAATAGCAATACAATTGTTAATTCTACAATAATACAATTTATGTACTGCATAATTGAAATTAAAATAGCCAGTAGAGGGAGAGCTATAGCAGTTAGGCTGTGAGTCAGGACTCCTGGGTTCTGTCCCTGGTTCTGGGAGGGAAGTGGGGGCTAGTGCTTAGAGCAGCAGGAGTCTGGGAGCCAGGACTCCTGGGTTCTGTCTGTGGTTCTGAGGGGGGAGTAGGGTCTAGTGGTTCAAGAATGATGGGGCTGGAAGCCTGGCCTCCAGTATTTCTAATCTTAGCTTTGTCACAGACCCTCTGTGTGATGTTTTGACAGCTCTATCCCCTCTCTCTGCCTCAGTTTCCCCATTTATAAAAGGAGCTAATGACACTTCCTTACCTCCTGGAGGGGCTGAAATGCTCAGCACATCAATATCCATGAAGTGCTTTGAGATCTTTGGCTGATAAATCCTATGGAAGCATTTCGTCATGAAATCAAACTGCCCATATTCCTGCAATACAGAATCCATGCTGACTAGAGAAGCTGAGTTAGCTGTATCGAATTTATTCAAGCTAAGCCAGAATTTGTTTGTCCCCCATGAACCTGTCAGCCAAACTCTGTTTGGTCCTAAGCAAGCGGCGCCAAATTTAGAAAATCTTTTCCTCCTTCCGCGGACTATGGCTGAAGGGGAGGAGTAATAGAAAGAGCCCCATAAATACACTCAGAGTGAACATGGTATTCAAGGGCACAGAAGCTCTGAGGAGTCTACAGGTGGTAGGGACCCCAGAAAAACATAATTAGTCCTCGATGCATCCCCTCTGTGCCACGTTTCCTGCTGTGAGTTGCCACGAGTAGCCAAGGTGACATAAACCTTATTATTATTAACCACAACGTGCCAATAAATAATCATCCTAGCGCTGGCTTAGCTCTGGAATGACAGCAGAGATATGCCATGAATCCTACAGGTCATCTCCATGGAGACTATAGAGTTACTCTGTAAATACTACACTATTATTTCATAGCAATGTGGCAAGTACAAGAGAGTTGCCCTTCAGATATGCTGTAACTGCTACATCACTACTCCACAGATACTATGGAGTTACTCCATCTATATTGCTTCTCGGCTCTTTTGAGCTAAGAAAGCATTATCTAAAAAGTTACTCAGCAAATACTGAAGAGTTACACCATAGTCAGTGAGACCGGAACCTGAGTTTGCACATAGAAAACAATATTGCAGACCCTACACAAGAATTAGTAAGCAGTTACTTGGTAGATACTGCAGTAATACTGCACTCTTAGGTACAGATCTTCAACTAACTCCAGGCTCCTTACTGTGGTTGAAATCAGTGAGAGTTAGGGACCTAAATAGCTTTGAGGCTCTGGGCTACACTGTAGATATCCTTCAAAATGAGTACAGAATTGCCCCAGAGGTTCTTCAGAATGACTCAATAGTTTGTACAAATTTATTAGCAAGTTACTCCATAGATACTAGTGATTTACTCCATGGTAACTTTATCACTACTACAGATTTACTCCTTAGATAGTACAAATGTGCTCCGATGTAACTGAGATAAGACTCTGGCCATGCATGTACGAAAAACATTCCCAAAGCCCTCAATATTCTATGATTACTTGCTCAGCTCCCTTCCCCAAGACCTGTATCTGCCAAGCATCCTCCTCATGGCTGACTTTACCTCCTTGTTCCTGAGGGTGTAGATCATGGGGTTGGTGAGGGGGAAGACCACAGTGTGCAGCACGGCTACCACCTTCTCCAAGGGGACGGTGCGGAAGGGCCGGCAGTAGATGTAGATGGCTGGCACGAACATGACGAAGACGACGATGATGTGGGTGACGCAGGTGGAGGCCACTTTGCGCCGGCCCCGGGGAGAGCGCGCCCGGAGCTTGAGCAAGAGGAGGGAGTAGGAGACCAGGAGGAGAAGGAAGCACAGCAGTATGACCAGCCCATTGTTGGAGAAGGTCAGGATCTCCACCGGGGCTGCGTCGGTGCAGGCCAGTTTGATCACCTGGGGCACGTCGCAGAAGAAGTTGTCCAGGACGTTGGGGCCACAGAGTGGGAGCTGAGCAATCAGCCCCACCAGGATGATGGCGTGAATAAAGCCCCCTGCCCAAGATGCCCCCACCAGGGCCCAGCAGACCCCCCTGCTCACCAGGCTGGTGTAGCGCAGGGGCTGGCAGATGGCCACGTAGCGGTCGTAAGCCATGGAGAGAAGAAGGAAGGCTTCGGCCGCCCCCAGGAGGTGGAGGAAGAAGATCTGGGCCATGCAGCCCATGTAGGAGATGGTTTTGCGGTGGGAGAAGAAGTCAGCCAGCATCTTTGGGGGGGTGACAGAGCAGTAGCAGATGTCCAGGAAGGCCAGGTTGGCCAACAGGAAGTACATGGGGGAGCCCAGGCGGGGGTCACCCCAGACAGTGAGGATGATGAGGATGTTGCCCGGGAGGACGAGGATGTAGAAGAGCAGGAAGAGGAAGAAGAGGCTGAGCTGAACTTCGTGGGCCGGGGACAAGCCCAAGAGGACGAATGTGGTCACCACCGTCCAGTTCTCTTGCCCCATCGCGCTGGACGGACACATGGACAGCTCGGTAGCCAGCCCCCCAGTCTAAGGGTAGCCCTATAGTGAGCCCACTAGCTGAGGTTGTGGGCTCAACTTTCTATTCTACCACAGACTTGTTGTGTCCTCTTGGGGCCAGAACGCCAAAGGGGTTTAGGCACCTAGGCAAGATGTGCCCAATGGGAGTTAGGCACCGGCACTGCTTCTGAAGGATCCCATTGCATCTGAACTACCCTAACTACCCTTGGAAATCTGGACCACAGCGTCTCAGCCATTGAACGGAGGCGGCTTGTCCGGAGGGGAAAGGATGAGCGGAGATGGGGAGGGATGGGGTTGGGTACCAGTGGGTGGAGGGGTGTGTGGGGCAGAGGGAGTCAGAGGGCAGCTAGCCAGGGCCACAGTCCGGTGCCCTACCACGCTCATTTCTTCTGTCCTCATGTCCCCGCGGCTGGCCCTGTGCAGAGAGGAGCCGGAATAACGTCAGGACTCAGAGAGGGACGACATCTCCATGCGACTGACGGGGGGCTGGGCTCCCCACGCAGCCCCTCTGCCCAGGCGTGATCCTGAGAGGACTCAGCAAAGCCGCTGAGCAGCCCAGGCGTGGATCTAAATGGGCAGGGGGCTGCGGGTCGGGAGTGAGGCATCAGCAGAGCTGTGGGCGGGGGGAGCCCGGGGCTGGAGTGGCAGGGGCTGTGGGTCAGGAATGAGGGGCACCGGCAGGGCCGGGGGGATACAGCAGCTGTGCCGTAATGGCCGGCAGGCAGGGGGCTGCCGTAGGAGGTGCTGGTGTGGGGATGCAGATGGATGGGAGTTCAGGTGGGAGGGAGGAGAAGTAGCTGGACCCCAGGCTGTGGTAGGGGGCACTGGTGAATTTGTGCCCAGTCAGTGCGTCTTTGCACCGGAACGACAGGATCCCGCGGGCCAGTGCTACCCCTAGCCCAGGCCTGGCTGGCAGGGGACTGGGAGGAGGGAAGCTGCACCCGTGGGTGGCACCACAGGGCACATGGCTTGGCAGCCCAGGTGGCAGGGAGATGTCGGGAGAGCACAGGAGGAATAAACGAAAAAGGGGGCGAGCGGTGGAGACTCACCCTGAGCTGCCTTCAGTAGCGTGAGAGGCCATCAGCCGAGCGCCATCTCTATCCCCTGCTGCCACCCGGCCCCCGGCTATATCCGGGCCGGGCAGCCTCAATCCCCACTGCGGGGCTCGGGGGGACAGACCTCGGGGGAGGTGGTGTGGTGTGCGGAGCTGCTGCTCGTTTAATTCAGCACTGAGCAAACTCACCAGCTCCAGGGGGAGCCGGGATCTCAGCTGCCAGGAGCAGTAGGTGGGGGGCTGGTGGGGTGGGGAGAATGGACAGGCCAGGGGGACTCCAGCAAGACAGTGTCCCCCCAGCAGGGGGTGCTGCAGGATCCTCTTCAGTGAGGGGGACCGGGAATGAAACACGGGGAAAAGGGAGATGAACCAAGTCACACGGTCAGTACTTAATGAAACGTGATGCCTGGCTTCCCACAACCTCTGCTCTAACTACTAGACCCCACTCCCCTCCCAGGGCTGAAGAGAGAACCCAGGTGTCCTGGATCCCATTCCCTGCTGCACAGTCCCAATTGATCCCACTCCCTTCCCAGGGCTGGAACCCAGGAGTCCTGGCTGTCAACCAGAGGCAGATAAAGGTTTCCTGGCCCATATCAAGTGCACCTGAAGTCCCAGCCCTCTTCTGCTGTGTTATAGAATCGGATCATAGAATAGCAGGGTTGGAAGGGACCTCAGGAGATCATCTAGTCCAACCCTCTGCTCAAAGCAGGACCAATCCCATTTTTGCTCCATATCCCTAAATGACCCCCTCCGAGATTGAACTCACAACCCTGGGTTCAGCAGGCCAGTTCTCAAACCACTGAGCTATCCCTCACCCCCCTGGCCCCCCATCTTTCCTCCCTTCACTGGGGCCCCACCCTGTTCCTCCCAGGGTCCCCCCCACTGTGGTCCATCAACCCTTTTGCTCCTTTCTGCCCCTTCCCCACTGCGGCCTCAAGACCAGAGAAGCTCGGTCCTCCCACCATGGCCCCAGGGCTGCAGCAGGGAGTGAGATCTCCCTCGGCCCTGAGGCAGCGGTAGATAGCCAGATCTCCCCCAGCCATGAGGCCACAGTAGATAGCCAGAGCCCCTCGAGGGGTCCTGGCATTGGGGTTTCCTCTGCCACCCCCAGAGCTCTGAGGGGACCAGGGTCAGGGCCCTGGGGATTTTCCCACCCCACCCACTCCGTGCTTCTGCTGTGTGAGGGCTTCCCCTGCTTCCCCTGGCTTCTCCTGGGGATGGGGTTGGGATACGCTAGGCTGGGGCTTCTCCTGCTCCTGGATTGTGCTGGCAATGGGGTTGGGGCACTAGGGTTTTCCCTGCTTCAATTGCCGTGTCCGGTGCTGCTGCGGGGGAGTGGGGTCGGGTGTGGGGGCTTCCCCCATCCCCTGGCCAGGGCTCTGGGCTGTTAACACCCGGCAGTGGATTTTTTCCTGGGTCCCCCAGGTGGCCGGGGCTGCTGGGGACAGGCCAGATCGGCCCAGTGACTAATCCACCACTGTTCCCAGACCCCACTGCTCTGACCCCCAAGATCCCAATGCCCTCCCAGAGCTGGGGATGGAACCCAGGCGTTCTGGATCTCAGACCCGACCACTTGAACCCACCAGACACCCCTCCCCTCCCAGAGACAGGATAGAACCCGGGAGTCCTGGCTCCCACCCACCTTGTCCGCTCTAACCCCCTGCACCCCACTGCTGTGTTCTAACCACTGGACCCCACCACCCGTTGAGCTGTGGACAGAATCCAGGAGACCCGAATCGAAGTCCTGGAGACTAGAGCCACAAAATTCAGTTTCCAGTGACCCAAACCTATCTGCAGACCTGCAGGGGGCTGTGGATCGCAGGTCGAAAACCACTGATATATCATATCTGTGAGTGGCATAGTGAATGGCATCTAAAGGAGATGGATGACCTGATCTCATTAAATATACAGAGAACTAGGCAGCCAAATTCCTAGGTGGCTTTGAAAATCTGACTCCAGGGGGCAGAGTTAAGGCTGTGAGTGCAACATTTTCCTGAAGTGTGAGTCTTTAGTTGTGCAGTCTTCACGTTCTCTTCATGTCCAGTTGTGGGAGGGAGCGTCTTACGTTTTGAAGCAGGGCGACTGGAGAAGAAGAAATAGAAAAAGAAGCAGCTTCGCTCGCTGGGGCTTTGAAACTTTGCTAGAAGTCGGCACATGGGACAGAGGAAAGGTTACATTTGAAGGGATTTTTTGGCACACATCGACAGTTCTTCGGTAACATCTCTCAGTCCTCACCTCTCTCTTGGTGATATTGTCTGTCAGGATTGCCTCCCCACTCTGAACTCTAGGGTAAAGATGTGGGGACCCGCATGAAAAAAAGAAATAACCCCCCCAAGCTTATTTTACCAGCTTAGGTTAAAACTTTCCCCCCAGAACACGAACTTCTCCTGTGTCTGGACATGGTTCATTGCCGCCACCACCAAATTAAGCCCACAAAACAATGGGTTTGGGTAATTTGGAACCCTTCCTTTACACACACCCCCCCGAAACCTCTTCCCTTTACCTGGGAGACGCTTGAGAACACAAAGGAAAAAGCCCTCACTTTTCCTGTGAGACTTGCCGGATCCAAACCAGGATCTACCCAATGGAAACAAGCAGTCAGAGTCTTAAAAGAAAGATTTTAATTAAAGAAAAAGAAAGGAATAAATCCCTTGTACAGAAATTAATAGAACCCCCCCCCCTTGCATCACACAGCATCACTGACCCCCTCCCTAGGGATTCTCCTTCTGCTGAAGCTTAACAGTATAAGGAACATACTGGATCATTTATCAAGTGATACAGTTCAAGCATACAATTCACTTACTGCTGAACTTGACTTGTTAGAAGATGATAGGTAGAGGAAAAGACATAGGTGTGGTTCATCCCATAGCCGGAGACGAACAGAGTGAGAGAGATAAACCGAAACTAAAACTCTCTTTGTCTCCGAGGTTGATTAGCATCTCCGGTTCCTATTGGTCCCTATCCCCCTCTCAGGTTACCTTCAGGTTAACCCCTTACAGGTAAACAGTAATTCTAGGCTACTTTATACTTATGACATTGTCATACAGCAACCTTCACAACTGATGTAAACTCTGTAATTACTCGCAAGGTACTCCATAGATACTACAGAGTTATTCCATGGATATGACAAAATAACTACCTTATTATTCTTTAGATACTACAGAATTACAACAAAGTTACTATGTAGATAATACTGATTTGCTACACAGTTCTTAAATAGACTTCATAAATTTACTAAATAGATTCTTTATAGTAATTACAGTTTTCCCCTGAGGTACTACTTATTTACTAAAGAATTGCTCCACAGATAGGAAAGAATTATTCCATGTATCCTTCAGGGTTAGTATATATTTACTCCATAGACATTACAGAGTTACTGTTGAGTTCCTCCACATAGAGTTCCTCCACTGATGTGACAGAATCATTACAATGTTACTCCATGGATATGAAAGAGTAAATCAATAGGTACTACTGTCTTTCTATTTATATACTACAGCATTACTCTGTAGATATTACAGTTACCCCCAAAATACTATAGACCTATTCCACATTCATTGCAGAATTACTCCGTGGATTATACAGAGTTACTATATAGTTACTCCATAGATACTACAGATTTCCTACTGAGTTTATCCAGACACAGTAGTTACTCCATGTGTATAACAAAGTTACTACAATGTTACTTCACATATATGACACAGTTACTTGAAAGCTACTCCACTGGCATATCTCCATTTTATTTCTTTATTTCTTTTTATAAAATTTGTTCATAGATATTCCAGCGTAGTACAGAGACATTAAAGAGTTACCTCAAAATTGCTCCATAGATATCACAGAGTTATTCCGCAGATACTACAGAATTGCTCCGCAATTACTCCATAGATATGTAAGACTTGCTTCTCCATTACTTCATAGATTCCACCGCATTACTCCAGTGTTACTCAGGTGTAAGTCAATGCAGATTCTGGCCCCAGACACTGATAAACATACATAGATTCATCAGTTAAGATAATGCAGTCTGACCTCCTGTATAACACAAGACAGAGAAATGCCCTCAAATAATTCCAAACCCTGCACTTCTGTACTTGGACTTCATTCTATTTCCCTCTGCAGAGCCCGTGTCTGCCCCGCAGTCTCTTACTGGCACTGATGATTTCCTTGTTCCCGAGCGTGTCGACGATGGGGTTCATGAGCGGGAAGACCACGGTGTGGAACACGGACACCACCTTGTCCAGGAAGCAGTTGCGGAAGGGGTGGCAATAGATGTAGATGGCCGGGCTGAACATGATGAAGACGATAATGACGTGGGTGACGCAGGTGGAGGCCGCCTTGCTTGTCCCCTTTGAGGGGTCGCCCGCCCGCAGCCGGACAAGCAGAGCCCCGTAGGAGATAAGCAAGAGGAGGAAGCATGCCGCAGTGGAAAAGCCTCTGCTGAAGAACATGAAGAACTCCAGCATGTAGGCGTCGGTGCAGGCCAGCTTGATCACCTGGGTGACATCACAGAAGAAACTGTCCAGCTCGTTGGGGCCACAGAACGGGAGCCGGATGATCAACACCACCTGCAGGATGGAGTGCGTGAAGGCTCCGGCCCAAGCAGGCCCCGCCAGGGCACAGCAGACCTCCCTGCTCATCATGCTGGCATAGCGCAGGGGATGGCAGATGGCCACGTTCCTGTCAAAGGCCATGCCCATGAGCAGGAAGACCTCAGCTGCGCCCAGGAAGTGGCTGAAGAAGATCTGGGCCATGCAGCCCCCATAGGAGATGGTTTTGCGGTGGGAGAAGAAGTCAGCCAGCATCTTTGGGGGGGGGGGGGGTGACGGAGCAGTAGCAGATGTCCAGGAAGGCCAGGTTGGCCAGGAAGAAATACATGGGGGAGCCCAGGTGAGGGTCACCCCGGATGGTGAGGATGATGAGGATGTTGGCTGGGAGGATCACAGAGCAGAAGGCGACGAACAAGACTAAGAGGAAGAGTTGGATCTCCTGAGTCTGGGATAGCCCCAACAGCACACACTCCATCACCCCCGTGCCATTGGCATGCTCCATCTCTGTAACACACCCGCGTGGTACATTGCCATCGCTACAATTGTTGACTTGAGCAGGTAGCCAGACATCCAGGGTCTAGTGGGAATTTCCGGTTGGGAGGGAAATTTGTTGATGGAGTTAGGAATTTCTTTGATGTAATCCTGCATATTTACAGAAAAAACAACAACTCCTGTTTCCCCGAGGACAGGAGGACCCAAACAACAGGACAGAGTGTCTTTGATCACCACTCCAATCCTCTTTCAACTAACACCCCAGCCTGAACTTTGCTCAGCTCCCGGCTTCTTTCACATTCCATCTCTCTCCTGGTGCTCACACAAACACCCTCCCCCCCTTGCCCAAACAACACCCAGCAAAGCCATCCATGCACCCCATTCCCATTCCTGGTTAGACTCACATTTGCCTTTGTTTTGTCTCTCACTGAGGAGCTCAGACTGGATGGTCTAGCGCAGGGGTGGGGAACCTCCGGCCTGCGGGCCTTATACGGCCCGCCAAAGCCTTCTGTCTGGCCCGCGGGCGTCCCTGACTGGCGACTCCCCCAGGCGCTTCCCGGCCCCTTCACCGAACGCGGAGCCGCCCCAACACTCACCCTGTGCTGCCTCCCATGGCCAAGTCCCATCTCTGTCCCTGCCTGCCTCACGGCCCCTCTCCCCTCATCAACCCCCTGCTATATCCCCTCTGGGGCCCCCATGGGAGCTTTGGGAGATGAACAGTGGGTGTGAGGGGGGAAAGCAGGTGTAGCTCAGCACCCAGGGGCCTCATTAGCTGGGACTGAAAATACATTGCCACTTTGCAGAGCTGGGTCTGGGGAAACTGAGGCACAGAGCAAGGGAGGGAAGTCGCTGTGTCCCAGGAGTCCTGAATCCCCCACAGAGAGTTCTCACTGCCCCATTGTAGCTGTTAACCAGGGCACTCAGCAAAGCTCAAGCCATTGACTCAAATCAAGCAGAGGCGGGATTTGAACGGGGGGTTTCCCATTTCCCAGTGCTCCACCTCTGAGGCTCTCCGGTCTATGGACAGAGATACACAGACAGAGCAGGGCACACAGCACTAGAAGGGGGCAGCAGGGACACCCTCCCTGCAGCCAACCACAAAAATCCCCCCACGAGTACACCCAGGGACAGGCCGCAGAGATGAAGTGGCCAGATCAATGCAGGGCCGGCGACAGGGGGGTACTACGGGTAGAGCTGTACCGGGCCCCGCACTTTAGGGGGGCCCCGGTACAGCTCTACCCGTAGTCATCCGGCGCGGCTCTCCCCCGGAGGAGCGCGTGTCACCGGCCGGAGCAGTGAGCCCGGCCGGCGGCAGCGGCTCAGTCCGGGGGAGAAAGGGGGGGGAGGGGAGGGAACAGCAAGGGCGGCTCACGCCACTCCCGGGCTCTCGCTGCCGCCAGCTGTCAGCTGGGGGGGGAGCGCCGGCTGGGCTGGGGGGCTGGGGGGCTGGGGGGCTGGGCTGGGCTGGGCTGGGGGGGGCCGGCTCGGCTGGCGGGGCCCCACAGCCACTGTCGGCTGGGCTGGGGGGGCCCCCAGCCGCTGTCGGCTGGGCTGGGCTGGGGGGCCCCCAGCCTCTGTTGGCTGGGCTGGGGGGGGCCTGGCTGGGCTGGGGGGGCCCCCAAACTATCAGAGTAGGGGGCCCCCAAATTTCTGTCGCCGGCCCTGGAGCAATGCCTAGGTGGAGGATGTGAACTACGGCTCTGTAGCCGCCTCAGGACCAAGACACTTCCACACAAGCCCCCCTCCCCCACCCCCGGCAGACATTTCAATGCCTTGGGGGTGTAGCTGGTTCTTATGCGTAGCTGTCTAGTGGATTTAGGTGCCTCCCAGGTTAGGTGGCAGCTAGGCGGAGGGGTTGTCAGGATCTCAGGAGGCTTAAATATGAAACACGGGCTCTAAGGTGGGGGCTGGGGGCTTGATGTACCCTCAGGAGACACCACAGCCCACACGTTGGGGAGGATGTTTGGGGTGAGAGCCCCCTGGGAACTGAGGTGCTGTCTCCCCGTACACTGGTTTGTCAAATCTCAACTGAAAAATCACAAGCAAAGGAGCTTTTACCAGCTGGTCAGGAGACCCTGCAGGATCCCGGCCACCCACAAACTCCCAGGTCAGAATCATCCGCGTATGATACACGGGGCATGACAGCCAGCACTGAGGGAGAGGAGGGGCCTGGAGAAAAACAGGGTCTGTTTGTAGCCCGGGGGTGTCTCCTCGGCCCTGCTCCAGAGGAGCTGGTGACCTGCGTGAATTCCTTGCACCTCAGAACAACACTGAGTGGGGCAGAAATTCAAACACGGACTGAGCAATGAGGGGAGAAAAACACCCAGAGAGACAAACACCAGCTGGGCCTTGGAGCGCTTGGCCGTTCAGCCGAGAGAACAGACCTTGGGGCTGACAGGAGGACAGTGCCCTGGAGGATGGGGCTGGATGGGTCACGGGAGGTCCCCAAACCACCATTCTGGGGGATGCACTGCCTGGGATGATCTTGAATCTGGGGGATGAGGTGGATGGAACTATGTGGGCTCCTTTCCTCGTGACAAATGAATTGTCCTGTCCCAAGTGACTGTTATACAGGCTAGTCACCCCTACAGCCCCTCATCCTCTGGGGACAGCAGCAGTACAGGGTGTGAAGGGGCAGCTATACAGTATAATGGGCACTAGGGGGCAGCAGAGGGTGGGGTGGGGAAGGGGCGGCTATACTATATAATGGGCACTAGGGGGCAGCAGAGGGTGGGGTGGGGAAGGGGCGGCTATACTGTATAATGGACACTAGGGGGCAGCAGAGGGAGGGGTGGGGAAGGGGCGGCTATACAGTAAAACCTCGATATAACGGAATAATTCGGGCGAGGGGGTGTCCGTTAAAGCCAAAAGTCCGTTATTTAATAATAATAAAAAAACCCTGAAAAGCCCGCCCAAATTAGTCCGTTATATCGAGGTTTTACTGTATGATGCTAAACTATCACGGCAGCCATGAGCCGTGAGTCAGCCCGCCCGGGTCCCCGCTGCTGAGACCCGGGCGGGAGCCATCAGCCCTCCCGCCCGCCCGGGTCCCGGCTGCTGGGACCCGGGCGGGATCCGTCAGCCCGCCCGCCCACCTGTGTTCCCGTTGCTGGGACCCGGGTGGGCTGGCAGCGGGGAGCCGGCAGGCAGCCCGCCCGCTGCCTGGACCCGGGAGGCAGCGGGGAGCCGGCAGGGAGCCCGCCCGCTGCCTGGACCCGGGAGGCAGTCGGGAGCCGGCAGCCAGCCCCCGAAAAAACGGATTTTGGATGCATCGGACTTGCTCATAAATTTTGTCCATTGCATCCGAAGTCTGTTAAATCGGGGTCCGTTAAATCGGGGTTTTACTGTACTGTATAATGAACACTAGGGGCAGCAGAGGGTGGGGGAGGGGAAGGGGTGGCTATACTGTATAATGGGCACTAGGGGGCAGGAGAGGGTGGGATGGGGGAGGGGCGGCTATACTGTATAATGGACACTGAGGGGGCAGCAGAGGGTGGGGTGGAGAAGGGGCGGCTATACTGTATAATGGACACTAGGGGGCAGCAGAGGGTGGGGTGGGGAAGGGGCGGCTATACTGTATAATGGACACTAGGGGGTAGCAGAGGGTGGAGGTGGGGAAGGGGCGGCTATACTGTATAATGGGCACTAGGGGGGCAGCAGAGGGTGGGGGTGGAGAAGGGGCGGCTATACTGTATAATGGACACTAGGGGGCAGCAGAGGGTAGGGTGGGGGAGGGGGCGGCTATACTGTATAATGGGCACTAGGGGGCAGCAGAGGGTGGGGTGGGGGAGGGGCGGCTATCTATATATATAAAAGTCAAATGGTGTATGCGTGTATGTATGTACGCTTACTCCTTCCACACCGTTTGAGCTAGAGACTTGAAATTTGGTACAGTTAGAGGTCTTGGGGTCCTAATCAGGGTAAGAGTAGAAAATTTTTCAAATCTCACCTCTGACACCCCCCAAGCGTGAAATTCTTTAAAGGCCAATCACATCAGCTGGACAGCTGCTGTTCTCTGTGACATAGTTATGATGTCATAATACCCCCTCCAAAAGACACCGCACTCGCTCAGCTCTCTGCCCCTCCCTCCTCCAATGGAACCCCGAATCCCTCACCTCTCTGCCCCCTACCCCCTCCGACGGAACTCCGGAATCCCTCAGATCTGTTCCCCCTCCCCCCTCCAACGCACCCCAGAATCCCTCAGCTCTGTGCCCCCTCCCCGCCTCCGACGGACCCGAGTTGGGTTTGGTCGGAGGGTAAGTGAGGTAGGGGTGTCGGATTTGGTCGGGGGGGTGAGGTGGGGGTGTCGGGTTTGGTCGGGGGGGTGAGGTGGGGGTGTCGGGTTTGGTCGGGTGGGTGAGGTGGGGGTGTCGGGTTTGGTCGGGGGGTAAGTGAGCCGGGGGTGTTGGGTTTGGTCGGGGGGGGGGGAAGGTGTCTGGGTGGGTGAGGGGTGAGGTGTGGGGGTTTGGGTTGGTCAGGAGGTGTTGGGTTTGGTGGGGGGGAGTAAGGTGGGGGTGTTGGGTTTGGTTGGGGTGGTGAGGAGGGGGGTCGGGGTAGGTCGAGGGGTAAGTGAGGTGTGGGTATCGGGTTTGTTTGTGGTGGTAGGTAGGGGTGTCGGGTTTGGTTGGGGGGGAAAGTGAGGTGGGTATGTCAGGTTTGGTCTACGGGGGGTGAGGTGTGGGTGTTGGTCAGGGGGTGTTTGGGTTGGTAGGTGGGTGACGTGGGGGTGTTGGTTTTGGGTGGGGGGTGAAAATGTGAGTCGGGGTTGGTCGAGGGGTAAGTGAGGTGGGGGTGTTGGGTTTGGTTGGGGGGTGAGGTGGGGTGTCAGGTTTGCTCTCTGCCCCCATCCAATGGACCCCGCACTCGCTCAGCTGTCTGCCCCCTCCCCACCTCCGATGGACCCGAACAATGCTGGCCGGGTATTTTCGCTAGTACTGTATAATGGGCACTAGGTGGCAGCAGAGGGTGGGGTGGGGAAGGGGAGGCTATATTGCATAAGGAGCAGGGTCGGCCAGGGGTGTGAGGCCACTGAAGGGTTCTTGGGGCAATGGAGGGAAGGCAGTGTGTCCAAGGAGTAATGGGGGAGCCAGGGGAAGCAGTGAGTGTCTGTGAGGCCAAATACAAGTTTGCCCAGGGCACCATTTTCCCTGAAGTTGGCCCTGCCTGGCCACCATTGCTGCCTCAGTGCAGAACTGGGTCTCCACTAAGGTCCAATCCAACTGGCTGAGATCATTGTGCTGCAGATCCTTCTCACGGTTCCAGCCGTGGGTGTGCACAGAAAAGAATAATGGGAGAAATTTGACTGGTGGGTTCTTTTTTGCAGGTGCTCTATCTCTGGAACCCTTTGACCAAATGCTCCCCCAATTTGCATCCCTAATTCTATGAGAGATCCTGGAAAAACATGGCAATTTCCAAGATAATCCAAAATAGGCAAGTGGATTTTGGGGCCCTTTGGAAAATCACCTATTATTCGCTAGGGCTTCTCCATATCATTGGAGGGGAGAAGAGCTACGGAAATGATCTACGGCCTGGAGACCCAATGGCTGGAGTCAGCAAAGTCCAGGCTGGAAATAAAGTGAAAATCTTTAACAATGAACCAGGGGAGCAATTGACCTGGGGACATGATGGACTCTCCATCCCATCCATGGATATGGGGCATCTCTTTCCAAGAGGTTTGCTCCAGGTCATCTGCGATGAGTCACTGGATGTGATCATCAGGAGGTCAGGCTTGATAATAACAATGATCCTTCCTGGGCCTTATCATCTAGGAAATTCTGTGCCTCAGTTTCTTTATCTTGCATTCTCCAGCTGTGAGAGTTTCCAAGAAGGGTGCCTCATAGAGGACAAATATCCTATTATTTGCTGTAAGCTCCCCCAGAAACCAGTGGCAATTTCTCGCTGGGTGCGTCAGCTCCTAACGAGGTCCCAAGTGGTGGGGAATCACTGTCTGTAATTAATACCCCAGGGGATGGAGCTGAACTGTGAAAAAAGCCGGCGCGTCCCCCGGAGTGTAAGGGCTGACACGGCACTTTGGGTCCAGTGTTTGCTGCCAAAATCCACCCCAGGACTATGTTGCCAAGTTGCAATGTACCATCTTGGGGCAATGTCAACCCCTAGCGTCTGGCTGACGATATCAGAGATATCACAGTGCCGCAGCTAGGGGCTCTACTTTAACTCGGTGGGCATGTGGAGAAGAAGGCCTCAAGTTCTAATCCCAGGTCAGGGCAGCCCTAACCCCAACAGGGAGAGCTGGGATTTAGGTGTTGTGGGCCTCTTTGTTCTGCAGGACAGGGGGTTGGTTAATGCCGCCTGCATGTTACAGAGTCATCCAATAACCTCTAAAGATATTCCTGTTGTAAGGGAGTTGGAGGTCTAGTGAAAAGAGTGAAGATGGGGGGCTGAGAGCCAGGATTCCTGGGTTCTGTCCCCAGCTCTGGGAGAGGAGTGGGGTCTAGTGAATGAGAGTAGGGGCAGGGCGAGGAATAGGACTCCTGGGTTCTATGTCTCTATTCCTAAGATGGCTGCCTTGGCTGATCCATATCTCCCCAAGATGGCATCCTTGGCTGGTCCATATCTACACAAGATGGTTGCCTGGTTCTTAGATCTCCCTGTGTTTCAGACTATTACCTTCCCCCCGGAAGTAATGCCTCTTGTCCTCAGTCTCCTCATGGCTGACTTCACCTCCTTGTTCCTGAGTGTGTAGATCAAGGGGTTGAGCATGGGGGTGATGATGTTGTACAGGACGGAGACCAGCTTGTCCACGGAGAAGATGGAGAAGGGCCGGGCGTAGATGAAGATGCAGGGCCCGAAGAATAAGGTCACCACAGTCAGGTGTGAGGCACAGGTGGAGAGCGCCTTGCGCCGTCCTTCGGGGGAGCGAATCCTCACCAAGATGGTGGTGTAGGAGGCCACCAGGATAACGAAGCAGCTGGTGGAGATCAGCCCGCTATTGGAGACCATGAGCAGCTCCACCACGTAGGTGTCGGTGCAGGCCAGCTTGATCACTGGCGGGACATCGCAGAAGAAGTTGTCCACCCGGTTGGGCCCGCAGAAGGGCAGCCGCATGGTGAGGATGGTCTGGACCGTGGAGTGGATGAATCCTCCCGCCCAGGAAGCCGCCACCAGCCAGCTGCACAGGGTCCGGTTCATGATGCTGGGGTAGTGGAGGGGCTTGCAGATGGCCACGTAGCGGTCGTAGGCCATGACGGTGAGCAGGAACATCTCGGCCGCCCCCACAAAGTGCAGGAAGAAGAGCTGGGCCATGCAGGCCTGATAGGAAATACTCCTCCTCTCGGACAGGAAGTCCCACAGCATCTTGGGGGCGGTGATGGTGGAGTAGCACAGGTCCAGGAAGGAGAGGTTGCCCAGCAGGAAATACATGGGTGTGCGGAGACAGGGGTCGGAGCTGACCGTCGCCATGATGAGGGTATTACCCACCAGGGTGGAGATGTAGACCAAGAGGAACACGGCAAACAAGGCGGCCTGGGACTGTGGAGTCGGGGAAAGGGCTGCCAGGAGGAACTCCCCTACGGGAGTCTGGTTTCTCCATAGCTGCTCCATTGGGCCTGGGCAATTGGGTCTGGAGGACCTGAGGAGAAATAAAGAGATAAACTCAAAGGACTTCACTCACGCCTTCCTCCTGTTGCAGTCAATGGGAACAATCCCGAGCGGCTTGTTCAGACTTTATTTGAAAGTTTCAATTTTCTAGGAGTCCGGGCAACACGTGAGAGGAACAGGAAATTCTCATAGTTGAGAAGCAATTTGATGTAACTGGCGTTACTGGTGGGATGATTTGCAAGAAGAGAATGTGACAATCACTGGTTATAAAGTGTTCGGGAAGGATAGAGTGGGTGAAAGAGGAGTAAGGGGTGTCACTCCACATTAAGGACCCTATTACTTGTTTTTGAGGTATTGATAGTTCAGGACCACAGACTCTTGAATTCAAGATCAACCCACTAACTAACAAAGCGAGGCAGGATATTATTGGGGTCTGTTACAGAGGCACTGAATCAAACCAGAGAACAGGACACGTTCCTCCATGAACACCTGCTCATAATAGGTGGTAGGAAAAAATGTGTCGTTGTGGGGGACTTCGAGCAGGGAGATGTACATGGGAAGTCTTGTGGAACCAGTTAAAAAACATTGGAATTTCTCAACATTATAAATGATGATTTTCTAACACAAAATCTATTGCACCCAGCATGGGGTAACTTGATTTTGGAACTCATTAGGGTGGATGAAGGTGGACTAATCGCTGGATGGGAAGTTGGTGGTTGTGTAGAGACCGGGGATCGGATCAGGCCCTGTGGGTGAGTTAGGCAGAGGGACGCTTATCCCTCCCCGGACGCCCAACATGGGGCAGTGGCTAGCTGACCGGTCGCATTATGCTGCTTCTTGTCCCTTTTGCCACGGGATGTGACTCCGGTATACACGGATCCGTCAATGCCGCGGGAGCTGATTTTAAAGAGTCTCATTCCTCACCTGAAATTCTGGTGGCCGCGGTGCAGGAGGAAGGGAGGAGAAAAGATTTCCAGTGGAAGAAGGGCTGACAGGTCAGAGAAATTCAAGAAATTCACCTTTCTTGGCTAATTGGCAGCCAATTGCTTAATGGGCTGTCAGACAAAGAGAGTGAGTTTAGACAGGTAAAATAGCAGGTGATTGGCCTGAGCTGGAACTCTTTAAAAGTCTAGAAAAGTCATCAAAGGGACCTGAGCCACTGAGACTTTTAAAATCTGAATTAGTTTTTGTTTTGTCTGTTGTGCTTTCCACTCTGAGACCTCAACACACTTTACAAAGGCAGGTTGCTATCATTGTTGCCGAAGGGGAAACTGAGGCTCAGTGAAGTGGCTTACCTAAATTTACTCTGCCTAGATAACACCACTCAAAACAGACTAAAATCCCTGCATCTTCAATCTACCTGAGGAAATTCGAAATAGGTTGAGGGACCCTCCCTTTCCTTTGTCATAGCAGGGAAGAGAACCCAGGAGTCCTGATTCTGAGACCCCATTACTCTAGCCTGCTAGATCCTGCCAAAATAAGGAAAGGAATCCAGATAGCCTGCTTGAACCCTAGACCCCACTCTCTTTGCAATGTTAGGGATGGGACCCATGAGTCCTGACACCCATCCTCACCTCTTCCCCTCCCTGATCCCCAACCACTAAATGCCCGTTTCCCACCACCGTGGAAATATCGTTATCTGAACATCTCTCTGAAGAAATTCTGAAGTCAAAGAGATCCAGAGAGCCACCAACACTGCAATTTTCACACCACCTGACTGCCAATTGATGTAGGTCATTTAGGCTGTGATTTCTCGAGGGCACCCTGACGGAACCCAAATTCCATTAGATGTCTTTGGGAACTGGGTGCGTTGGAGATCCCAGCCTTATAGCAAGAGAAACAAGAGTTTGGGGGAGCAGGATCAACCACTCGCCAGGAAAATTTGCAAAGGAGAGATGGCAAAACCCATCCGCAGTAGAGTACAGCCTGGGGGTTAGGGCATTAAACTACAATACTAAAAAATTTAGCAAAAGAAAGAAGTGAACTTCTGATGTCCCGGACTTGTGGGTGTTCTGGTCTTTCGCCCACGAACAACGTTGAAAGGTACCGGCATCATCCCACAGTGGAACTGGCAAAAGGTTGAAATCTTGAACAGTTTTGCAGGATGGGAACAACACTCCTCTTTTTGTAACTACTAATTTATTTCGGAAGTTTTAATGGGTTCATAAATCATTGCCATGTAAATATCAGAGACAAAGCAATAAAAGAATCAGAGAGGTAGCCGTGTTAGTCTGGAATAGCAGAGGTAACAAAGTCCTGTGGCACCTTAAAGACTAACTATAAAGTTTTGAAGCATAAGCTTTCGTGGGCTAATACCCACTTCGTCGGATGCAAGGCACTGCATTTAGCCGTATGGAGTGGAAATCCATCAACCTCATGAAGAAACTTCCACTGCTTGCATCCGATGAAGTGGGTATTAGCCCACGAAAGCTTATGCTTCAAAACTTTATAGTTAGTCTTTAAGGTGCTACAGGACTTTGTTACCAAAGCAATAAAAGACGCTCTTGTTTAGAGGAGCATCACACAGGACTATAACCATCAGATCTCTATTTAAGGGGGTGCTAAGGTGTTATAGAGTGAACATCTTTACACTACCCATGGAGTGCTGTTGCTGGTGATTTTATGAAATCGAGTGAAATCTCTGATTATACCGGGAATATCGATCAAATCTTAACATTTAACAAAAATTGGAGAGGTGTGCTGGGCTTTTGGTTGTGCAGGTGAAGGTACTTTGGCTGTATATTGAATAAATGGTAACTAAACATGTAGGTATCAACACAAACCATTCCTAATCCAAGTCAAAGACTACTTAGCTTGTACCCTCGCTACAGGAGCTGAGGATGCTCCCACTGGCTCTATAAAAGTCCAGTTCCTTTTAAAACCAGCTAAATTCCAGGTCTCAATGAGATCCAGTGGCCATGAATTCCACCAGACAATTGTGCACTGTGAGAAAATATTTCCTTGGCTCGGTTTTAAATCTGCTACCTTCCTTTCCAGGCTACCGTGATCTTGTATAAAGAGCAAAGAATTGCCTATGTGTAATTAAAAGGCAGCCCATTCAAAACGGATGGAAGGAAATGCTTTTTCCATGCAATGGGTAATTTAGACAGTGGGACTCATTGCCACAGGAAACCATTGAGACCAAGAATTTAGCAAAAGGGGATTGGACATCTTACTTGGGGATCAAGACTGTCCAGTTATAATACAAACTACCGAAAACTTTGGAAGGGAAGTTAAATCTCAAGTCTCAGGGCTAAAGCTGTTCTCTATCAGAGCCCAGGGCGAGATCTGTGGGTGGCAGATTATTCTACATCTGTTCCTGGGGTTCTGACATCTCCCGCTGAAGCTGACCAATGTCAGAGACAGATCACTGGGTTAGATTAGCCTTGTGTCTGATCTTCTCTGAGAAATCCTATATCCCTACCATCTCACTTCTCTGTCCCGTTCATTATTCTCTCTCTCTCTCTCTCTCTCTCTCTCTCTCTCTCTCTCTCTCTCCACCGCCCCCCTTACTCCTTGCCTTTCTAAACAGACCCAGTCTTTTCAGCCTCTCTTCATAACGGGCTGAGGGCAGGGGGAAGCTGGAGACCAGGACTCCTGGGTTCTGTCCCTGGCTCTAGGAGGGTGAAAAACTCTAGCAGGTTTGCTCTGAGGTTGGGGGCTAGGAGCCAAGACTCCTGGGTACTATTTTCATCTCTGGGAGGGGAGTGGGAGCTAGGGGTTAGAGCAGGGGGACTGAGAGTCAGGATCTCTGGGCTTGATTTTCAGCTCTGTGACCTAGTGGATTTTCGAGATAGGACTGGGACCCAGGATTCCTGTGTTCTATTCCTGGCCACTGTGGGAAGACAGGATGCTGGGCTGGATGGACCGGTGGTCTCACCCAGTACGGCCATTCTTATGTCTAGTAAAGGAGGGGATCTAGTGATTAGAAGGGTGGGGCTGGGAGTCAGGACTCCTGGGTTCTATTCTCAGCTCCGAAGAAGCAGTGGGAGCTGGTACTCAGGATGCCCGGGTACTAGCATCAGCTCTGGGAGGGTGGTGGGTTCTAGAGGGTTACACCACTTAGGGGCGGGAGGCCAGGACTCCTGGGTTCTATGCTCAGCCCTGGCAGGGGAGTGTTGTGTAAGGGGACGTGGTGGTGGGTCATAAACTGAGGGATGCTCTTTAAACCTGTTTTGTCAAAGCTACTTCTCCCATTTTATTATAGACTCCCCCACTGCCCGCTTTTTCCCAGCTGTTCATGGGTTCAGGGCAGTGGTAGTCAGGGCTCCAGGCACACACCCCACCCTGCCTTTTGGCCAGCGTTCATAGGACCACAGAGTCTTAGATGGGACCTCCAGGGTCCTCTACTCTGACCCCCAGCCAAGAAGCAAGATCAGTCATGTTTCAAATTGCCAAGTCTCTGCTATTGCGCGTCACTAATAAATGAAAACACACAGTCACAGCTATAGGCAGCCTGTGGCCATGTCTCCAGAACCCCTTTCCAAAGGCCCCAGGCCTAACTGTTCCATCTCAGGCATTTGCCAACTACTCACCTCTCCGGAAGTCTCCCCAGCTGATCACATTTTGAGGTGCTGGTGGTCGCTCGGCGCCCTGCTCTTTTAACTGTGATGGCCCTTAGCCCGCCGCTGATCTATAAACTCACATGCTAATGAGAAAGTGCCGATGGATGCTCTCGGCTGGTCCAGGTGAAGGGAAATTGGCCCCCTAGGGTTTGGGGGATGGCTGAGTCGGCATTTTAATTGCAATGGGGATCATTAAACAGTGTCAAAGCAGGATGCAATCCCTGACAGCTCAAACCCAGAGGGCGGGCAGGGATTGGGCATGAAAGGGCCAGATTGCAAAGCAGATGGGGTTTGTGTGTGTGCATGGAGGGGTGTAGTGTTTTCAAAGCCACCTAGGAGATTTGGACACACAGAGTCCATTGAAAAAACATGGGAACTGAACATCCAGCCCCTGCCTCCCAGTGGCTCTGAAAATCCTATCTTAATAGCCTAGTACCAGTTAAACAGAGGGGGAAACAGAGGTATGCATAAGGGAAGGGCTAGTTCCACCAAGGGATTTAAGAGCCTACATCTAATATTGAAGTTCCTCTGAGATCTTCAAAGCCTCCCCTCAGTTGTCACCTACCTCTGGAGGTGCCTAAATTCCCTGGGCATCCAGGCTCAGCTCCTCCAAGGTGTTTAGGCTCCCGGTGCTAGGATACCTGGGAGGATCTGGGCCTTAATTTTCCACTGGTGAGGATGTGCAAGCTAGCAGCGTAGGGTGTTCCCTATAGGACACTTATCTGGAAGCCCCAGCTTTGAATCCACACAGGGCCTGATACGGAGCAGGTCTGAACTCAGGTGACCTGGACGCGGGTCTCACAGGACGGTGCCCCTGACCACTGTGCTCTGGGGCAGCCTGGCGTAGAGCTCCCTCAGTCTCCCCTTTGTATGACATAATTAGATGCTCATTGAGGCAAAGCGGGTGCATCCACACGGCGCACTGAGCCCGGGCTCTGAGTCAGCTTTGAGCTGGTGTGATGTTGCATGCAAAAGGGTGACAAGTCCTGCACCATCCAAAACCAGTGCCAGGAGTTGCACACCGGACAGACACCTCCAGATCAGCTGCTGGAAGTGAGCCTCACCCTCCCTGATTGAATTGACCTTGCTATCTTGCCTGCATATTTCTACCTGCCTCTGGAGATTTCCACAACATTCCTCTGATGAAGTGGGTCTTAGCCCACGAAAGCTCATGATCCCTAAGATCTGTTCATCTATAAGGTGCTACAAGAGTCTTTGTCGCTTTTGCAGATCCAAACTAACATGGCTACCCCTCTGATACCGGATGCCGGACAGAAATATTTCACATCTTTTATGCAACAAAACCGCAGTAAATGACTTGAGTTAGCTTCTGTTATGATGCTCTATATATGGAATGCAGTAAGCCTTTGACTAATAAGTTTATAATGTTCACTCTGAAGTTTGCAAGCAATGATTACTTGTGAAACCTTGCAGTTAGCAGTGGCAGTTGTTATCTTAGATGACCATAAGGTTGGCATTAAAAAATCCCTTCCACCCCTCCACTCCCCTTGATCAGATAATCAAAAAGCAGAAGCGTTAAAGGGCAAGCAGTAAAAGCCAAGTTAATTTTTTTTTTACTTTGGACAAGTATAGGCCTATTAGGCCAAGTCTGGTCAAGTCTAGGCTTGTCAGTTTTCCCTGTAATTACAAAGGTTATGATCGACTGAGTTCATCCAATTTGTTTGCATGTTTTATTATTCTGTCTGGAGTTAGGAGAATCTATATATATAAAAGTCAAATGGTGTACGCGTGCGTGCGTGTATGTATGAGTGTATGTATGTGTGTATGTATGTGCACTTACTCCTTCCACACCGTTTGAGCTAGAGACTTGAAATTTGGTACAGTTGTAGGTCTTAGGGTCCTAATGACCATAAGAGTCGAAAATTTTTCAAATCTCACCTCTGACGCCCCCCAGGGGTGAAATTATTTAAAGGCCAATCACATCAGCTGGGCAGCTGCTGTTCTCTGTGACATAGTTATGATGTCATAATACCCCCTCCAAAAGACACTGCACTCGCTCAGCTCTCTGCCCCCTCCCCCCTCTGATGGAATCCCTCAGCTCTCTGCCCCCTCCCCCCTCCAATGGACCCCGGAATCCCTCAGCTCTCTGCCCCCTCCCCACCTCCGACGGACCCAAGTTGGGTTTGGTCGGAGGGTAAGTGAGGTAGGGGTGTCGGGTTCGGTCGGGGGTGAGGTGGGTGTGTTGGGTTTGGTCTGGGGGGGTGGGAAGGTGTCTGGGTGGGTGAGGGGTGAGGTTGGGGTTGGTCAGGGAGTGTTGGGTTTGGTGGGGGGGTAAGATGGGGATGTTGGGTTTGGTTGGTGGTTGAGGAGGGGGGTCGGGGTTGGTCGAGGGGTAAGTGAGGTGTGGGTGTCGGGTTTGTTTGTGGTGGTAGGTAGGGGTGTTGGGTTTGGTTGGGGGGGAAGTGAGGTGGGTGTGTCAGGTTTGGTCTACGGGGGGTGAGGTGTGGGTGTTGGCCAGGGGGTGTTGGGGTTGGTAGGGGGAGATGTAGGGGTGTTGGGTTTGGTGGGGGGGTGAAAATGTGAGTCGGGGTTGGTCGAGGGGTAAGTGAGGTGGTTGTGTCGGGTTTGGTCGGGGGGGTGAGGTGGGGGTGTCAGGTTTGCTCTCTGCCCCCTGCCCCCTCCAACGGACCCCGCAGTCGCTCAGCTCTCTGCCCCCTCCCCACCTCCGACTCATCCGAGCAACGCCGGGTATTTTCGCTAGTAAGATATAAACTTGTGTAACTGATGCAAATGCAT
This sequence comes from Sternotherus odoratus, assembly GCA_032164245.1. NCBI lineage: Eukaryota > Metazoa > Chordata > Testudines > Kinosternidae > Sternotherus > Sternotherus odoratus. The sequence goes on along the minus strand of JAVMKO010000013.1, from coordinate 34,330,444 downwards.
TAAGTAGAAGCCATTAAAGGGTGCATCAGGGTCAGTGAACTGAGAATGGAGTTGTCAGCCAACTCCTAGGTATGAAGAAGGAGGTCTTACAATGACATGTCATCATGTCAGCTGAACTGGAATCCATCTTAAACCTGGGGCTTTTCCATTTAGAAGGAAGGGGCGGGGGGACTGTCACGGGGCGGCACAGGCTTCCTTCCCCTTGTCCCTGTGCCCCGTGCTTAGGCTGGACAAAGAAAGGTTTGCAGACACTCCTCTGGTGCTTCACCCGTGCTCTTTTATTCACAGTGCCTTCAAAGTCCCCACGTCCCCAATGTCAGGCCCCTCACAGACCTCTCCCCAGGTCCTCTGGCCCCTCAAGTCATTTATCCCCCAGCAGAGACAGAGCTAGGTATCCCCTGTCCTCCTGGCTGGCTAGCCTCTGACTGCCCCTGAGTCAGGGCTTTTCTAGCCCTTTCTGCTCCCTGCCCCAGCTGTGGTCAATCTCTCCAGCCAGGGGCTGTGAGCTAGCCTTCATTAAGGCTTCCAGCTGGGCTTCTTGCAGGCTGCTCCCTGCATCAGCCCACAAGTAGGGTTTAGCTTGCAGGGGCAGGGCATTCTCAGGGTTTTTACCCTTGCCCTGCCACAGGGACCCAGAATAACAAAAGATTCCCGCCTTGTGCCAAAGCTATAAAAGGTGGTGGAACAGAGCAAAAGGATCCCAGTCATGAGAAAGCCCCTGTTGGGTCCAGTGGGCAACCAACTGGATTGTGTTCCAGTTCACAAGGGGAAACAGTACTCGATACCTATGGGACCTTGGGGAGCAGACTCAATCCCAGGGGAGAGATAGGGTTGCTTTAGGTAACACGGTCGAGTTCTTCTTGTGATATCCCCCATTCTTGAGGTGCCGGGAGGAACCTGCAACCCTGGTGAAGTGACTATTGGGGTATTCGGCATCAAACTACTGTTGACAGCAGTCTTGGTGTTCTGTGTAGGGTGTCACCTATGCACTCAGAGGCCTGTCAGTAGGACGAACAGGAGTTTCAGGCCCTGCATGAAGTGATGATGCTCCGGAATAAGGAGGAAGAAGCCCCCCTTTTCTATAGGGTGTGGCGCTAATGTGGGGGAATGTGGAGAGTTACCACTAACTCATATCGACTCTGCCTGGTAGATGCTGGCAGAGACGCACACGGAAAACCCCAAAACCACAAGCTTGCAGTTGTTCACTGACAGAGACAGCCAAGTGCTCAATAACAACTCCTTATATAGCAACCGTGGTCACGAGTGAGGGTGAACATAAACAGGGAAATTAGCAGGGAAATTATTGGGTCATGTCCGAGGCCAGAACTGCCCACCTGGGGAGGGGTAGGGCTGATGATTACAATAAAGGTAAAACAAAAAAGGCTGGACTATAAGGTGGACAGAAAGCTGGCTAGATCGTCGGGCTCAACGAGTAGGGATCAATGGCTCCATGTCTAGTTGGCAGCCGGTATCGAGCGGAGTGCCCCAAGGGTCAGTCCTGGGGCCGGTTTTGTTCAACATCTTTATTAGTGATCTGGAGGACGGTGTGGACTGCACCTTCAGCAAGTTTGCAGATGACACTAAACTGGGAGGAGTGGTAGATACGCTGGAGGGGAGGGACAGGATACAGAGGGACCTAGACAAATTGGAGGATTGAGCCAACAGAAATCTGATGAGGTTCAACAAGGACAAGTGCAGAGTCCTGCACTTATGATGGAAGAATCCCAGGCACTGCCACAGAGTAGGGACGGAATGGATAAGTAGCAGTTCTGCAGAAAAGGACCTGGGGATTACAGTGGATGAGAAGCTGGATATGAGTCAGTGTGCCCTTGTGGCCAAGAAGGCCAACAGCATACTGGCCTGTATATGTAGGAGCATTGCCAGAAGATCAAGGGAAGTGATTATTCCCCTCTACTCAGCATTGGTGAGGCCGCATCTGGAGTAATGTCTCCAGTTTTGGTCCCCTCACTACAGAAGGATGTGGAGAAATTAGAGAAAATCCAGTGTAGGGCAAGGAAAATGATTAGGGGGCTGGGACACGACTTACAAGGAGAGGCTGAGGGAACTGGGCTTATTTAGACTGCAGGAAGAATCGGGGGGCGGAAGGGGGGAGATTTAATAGCAGTCTTCAGCTATCGGAAGGGTATTCTAAAGAGGATGGATCTAGACTGTTCTCAGTGGTACCAGATGACAGAACAAGGAGTGTCCATTGGTCATGTTTGAAGACATAGGGTACCCCGACAGCTTAGTCAATAAGAATTGGCCCTTCATGTGTATTTGGATAAGATCTGAACTATTCGGAGACCTGGTGGGTGATGGGTCCGATCCTTTGGGATTGGTAGAATGTTTTATATGATAAACAAGAGCTTCAGTCACCCTCATCATATCTGCTTGGCCGTCTGGGAGCAAGCCCAAGGCTGGGTCGCTATAAGGGAACCGTGTTTTTGGCTTCTGGGTAACAAGTAAGGCATTGTTAACAAAGTCCTGTGGCACCTTAAAGACTAACTATAAAGTTTTGAAGGCATTGTGGGAGCTGTTTTTATTGTTGGCTTGGTTAATTCAAGTATTGGGATAACCACCAGTCTGGGGGATTGTCTGCCCCATTCTTTGCAGTTTGCCCTAATTGATCAATCCCAGTGTGTCCCTCCGAGACCCCGGTGACACATAGGTAGAGCATTACGCTAGTGTTCGCCTCATCACCGAGCTGGGCTTTGAAATCAAGCAAGCCAGCTGCTCCAAACACAGAGGATGGTGGCTCTGGGAACGCTTTGTCCCAGTCCCAGTCAGTAGTGGAGAAAAAGGATGGGCTTGATTGGTGAAAAGGGGATTCATGAAAGAGGTGATGCAGCTCGAGGACATTGCCTTGGGATATTCCAGTTTTACAACCTTTGCCAGCCGAGCTTAGGACAGAGTAGGCCATTTGAACCTTTAAAGCAGGGGTCGGGAACCTATGGCTCGCGAGCCAGGTGTGGCTCTTTTGAGACTGTGATCTGGCTCGCGCGGCGCTGCTCTGTCCGCGAGGCTGTGGGGCGGGGGAGGTAGTGTGGCGCGGCGCTGCTCTGACCGCGAGGCTGGGGGGCGGGGGAGGCGGTGTGGCGCGGCGCTGCTCTGACCGCGAGGCTGGGGGGCGGGGGAGGCGGTGTGGCGCGGCGCTGCTCTGACCGCGAGGCTGGGGGGCGGGGGAGGTAGTGTGGCGCGGCGCTGCTCTGACCGCGAGGCTGGGGGGCGGGGGAGGTGGTGTGGCGCGGCGCTGCTCTGACCGCGAGGCTGGGGGGCGGGGGAGGCGGTGTGGCGCGGCGCTGCTCTGACCGCGAGGCTGGGGGGCGGGGGAGGCGGTGTGGCGCGGCGCTGCTCTGACCGCGAGGCTGGGGGGCGGGGGAGGCGGTGTGGCGCGGCGCTGCTGTGACCGCGAGGCTGGGGGGCGGGGGAGGCGGTGTGGCGCGGCGCTGCTGTGACCGCGAGGCTGGGGGGCGTGTCGCTCTTCTCCTTCCCTCGCTGGAGTCGGGTCACAGCAGCGTGACCCAGCGAACAAGTAAGCGCGGGGGGGGGGGGTAAGCGGTGTGCAAGGGGGCGTTGGAGGGAGGCTGGGCTGGGAGCGGGGGTAAGCGGTGTGGGGGAGAGACCGGGCTGGGTGGGTCAGTTGGGGGGGGTTGGAGGAAAGGAGGTTTGGGGGGGAGAGACCGGGCTGAGTGGGTCAGTTGGGGGGGGGGTGGGAGGGAAGGAGAGCGTGGCCGGAGCGGCGGCGGTGGTGGCGGGCGGGGCGGGGGGGGGCTATTATATGGCTCTCTGAGTCAAAAAGGTTCCTGACCCCTGCTTTAAAGGAATGCTCTCTGCTGGAAACCAAGCCAGTGTGAAGTGCAGTGTTTCACTCCCGGCCCCGAGCAGGCCCCGCATCGGTCATTGCAACAGCTTCCGAATTTTTTTCCAGCTGATTTTTGCTCTGCTGCTGTTGCCAAGTCGATGGGGCTCTCCTACATTGCTGCTGAGTGCTCTAACCACCAGGCTGGGTGGCATGCGGAGCGGTGCCCTCTACATCTGTCCTCTTGTATCTGCGCCACTGGGTGGCAATAATTAACCAGCTGCCACAGCAGGGAGTTGGTCATGGGGCTGTCTCCTCACAGGGGACTGCCCTAACCACTAGTCTACACAGTTCATTACTGCCCGGCTACCTATTTAATTATTTATACAACCGGTGCAGCTTCTACAGGAACAACTGAAGGAGGTCAGGCCCCAACTAGCCCAATGGTTAGGGTATTGTCCTGGACCTGGGAGACAGGAGAGAGGATTTCATCCAGTTATCCTGTACTCAGCCCCATGATTTGTGTTTGATTAAAGCATGTCTGGTTAAACCATGTCCCAGAAAGGCAGCCAGTGTGGATTGGAAGCCGCATGAGATGCAAAGTTCACCACTTCCCTTAAGAGTTAGCCAATGGTTATCCCCTGGAAATGGGAGCCTTATTTGAATTTGAATTGCTAGATCAAAGAGACCTATTTTCATTAAACCATCTTCACTGCCATAATTATATTCCAGTCATTAAATTCTTTATCAATTGCTGTGTCATCTTTTCCAGGGATCAATGTTAGGCTAACCAGCCTATTTCACTAGGTCATCTGACTTTCCATTTTTGAATATTGGCACAATATTAGCAATCTTCAGTCTTCTGGAATTTCCCTACACCCAGGCTGACAGCGGGAGCTGACTGGGGCAGGCGGTGGGACCCCAGGTGGCAAGGGGCCAGCGGGGGGAACCCCAAAGCAGCAGTGGGCTGAGCGCTCAGCCTGCCGCCGCTTTGCGCTTTCCCCCGCTGGCCCCTTGCCAGCTGGGGTCTCAGCTCCCGTTGCCAGCCTGGGTGTAGGAAGCCCAGGCTGGCAGCGAGAGCTGAGACCCCCCGCTGGCAGGAGCCTGCGGGGGAAACTCTAAAGCTGCAGCGGGCTGAGCACTCAGCCCGCTGCCGCTTCTCCGCCCGCTGCCACCTTAGATTGATTGAATTTAGAGACCCGCCTGCGGTTGCCTTGGCAGGGCCAGACCAAATGATTTTGCGGGCCTTATATGGCCAGCGGGCCGGACTTTCCCCACCCCTGCTATGACCTAGGGTGACCAAATCACAGAACCAAAATATTGGGACACACTGGGGCCCTGCCCACACTCCACCCCCACCCTTCCCCAGGTACCGCCCCTCCCTTCCCCGGCTCCAGGACACAGACCCTCCCCCCTTTTGCACCGGGCACAGCTCCCCCGCCCCTGGCTCTGGGCACAGCCCTGCCGCAAATCAGGGACACCGCCCCTCCCTCCGGCTCCAAGGCCGGGGACAGCCCTGCTACATGTCAGGGACACTGAGACTCCTCCCTCCTCTCCCGGGGCCAGGCACAGGCAGAAGTGCCGCAGGTCAGGGGCACCTCCTTCCCCTAAACTCCGGGAGCAGCCCCACCGCAGGCTGGGGACCCAGGACTCTGGCTCCCGCCTACAGCCCCCACTGCTTAGCTGGCAGTTCTAGCCTGGCTCCCAGGGTCAGCAGCCGCAGGGGCGGGGGTCTGCACTCCACGTGCTGCCCTGGCCAGAAGTACTGGCGCCAGCTGCCATTGGCTGAAAGCTGATTGGGGGGGGGGGGGTTTCCCTGCCTGCAGCTCCCATTGGCCACAATGTAGCCAATGCTCCTGGTAAGTGCAGCAGGGAGCAGAGACCCTCCTGCCGCTCCTGTGCCTAGGGGGCTGCAGGGTCCTAGTGTCCTCCTTTTCCTGGAGCAGGGCCAGAGGGCCAGACCAAATGATTTCGCGGGCCTTATACGGCCTGGGGGCCGGACGTTCCCCACCCCTGTTTTACACCTATAAAGGAATGATCTGTTAATTGCAGAAAAAATGATCTCCCTTGAGAAGTTAGGAATAAACTGTTGTGAAAAACTAGAATTAGATTTCTGATCCCCTAGTTGAATTGTTTGAAATCTGACTGCTTTGGATACTGAATTTATGGAGTTTGTCAACACACAAGCCAACAATTGTGTATCTAGGGCATTTCACAGTGGAACCAGCTGAGCACTAGTTTCACTTTCATTCTTACTCACGGTCCGTAATCGTTCACATATCTGAATGTACTCACTCAGTCTTCAGACTCACTATGTCTGTTGAGCTGGGAACAATCTCATCGTCGGTGAAAATGACAATTAGCAGCAACTTCATTGAAATATGGAAACAACATTTTACTCTTATATCGACGTCTTTATACTCACTCATTCTGGTAGTGCTGGAAAAGATAATGGAATCTGAGTTTAGCTGCCCAGAAAATCTGAGCTTGAGACGTTGGTACGTCCGCTTACATTTTAGTTTTCCAGCTGTGACTTTTTTTCTATTAGGCATAATGTTCCAGCCAGCATGTCAATATTCTACTTGTAAAACAAAAATCTCCTGCGAGCGTGACAACAAATGCAAATGGTTTGATTTCTTTCCAGAAAAGTGCAAGTTTAATATGTGCTGTCACATATTTTTAAAGGCTGTTTTTCCTGCTGTGTTGTGGGTAGTGATCCTTCTTCTGGATGGAAGATATATTGCCTGCGTCTGGGAGAACATCCAAGGAGAAAAGCCGTATCAATCAATTCCCGCGTATCAGGAGTCCCAGGTAAGATTCACCTGCCTTGAGGGATGAAATCATTTTGCTTTCATTCAGCCAGTTTTCTTGTGTTGCTTTAGAATTTTGCCACTTGTGTTTTATATTATGCAGGGAAAAAAGTTTCTATTAAAAAATTAGAGGAAGCCGGGATGGTCCACGGGCTGCTATACAGTGTGAGCCGGGGTTTCATTATTTCTTCTGCTTTCTAAAGGGACATCCATCCTCGATTGTAGAACTCAGGCAAAGAATAAACAGTGTACATAAGATTACTCACTACAAAAAACATGTCTCAGAGGTAGGAGCTAGACAATGAGTGCAATTATCTGAATTCATTTAACTGGGGCCACAACATGTACTGGATTTATTTTCACTAGTTTCCTTTTCCTGTAGGGATGGGAAATGTCTCGTCAAATAATGGGAAGTTAGTGGGTTTTTAATTTCCTGGGGCAATTCCAGATGTTTGAGTCCTTTAAGTAATGTAAGTCTAGATCAGGGGTGGGCAAACGTTTTGTCCCGAGGGCCACATCAGTTCAAAATTTTATGGAGGACCGGGTAGGGAAGGCTGTGTCTTCCCAAACAGCCTGGCCACGCCCACATCTGATCCCCCTCCCACTTCCTGTCCCCTCACTGCCCCCCTCCGCACCCCTGACCCATCCAACCCCCCTGCTCCTTGTCCTCTGACTACTCTCTCCAGAGATCACTGCCCCTAACCACACCCACCAAGACCCCACCCCCATCATAGCCCCCCTGCTCCTTGACCCCTGACCGCCTCCTCCAGAGACCCCCCCTTCCCGTTATCATCCCCCAGTATCCCACTCCCTATCCAACCCTACTACTCCCTGTCTCCTGATTGCCCTGACCATTAGCCACACTTCCACCCCCCGACAGGACCCCTGGAACCCCGACACCTTATCCCACCCTCCTGTTCCCCATCCCCTGACCTCCCCAGAGACCCTCTGGCCCTTATCCAACCCCCCACTCCTGGCCCCCTTACCACGCCACTCAGAACAGTAGTTTGCTCCCCCCCCCCCAGTCTAGATTCTCAAGGAGACAAGGTGGTTGAGGTAATGTCTTTTATTTGATCAACTTCTGTTGGTGAGAGAGACAAGCTTGCAAGTTTACACAGAGCTCTTCTTCAGATCTGCGTAGCCCGAAAACTTGTTGCTTTCTTTAGCAGAACTTGGTCCAATCAAAGGATTCCCCCATCCACCTTCTCTCTTTTGTAGCCTGGCTCCAATGCAGCTACATCAGCTCTGTAAAGAGATTGTCAAATGTATTCAGGCACCTTTGAGGATCGGGATGGGCCCTCTTTGTCAGCTCCTCTTTGCATATTCCAGGGGAGTTAAAATGCCTTATTTCCAGTCTGAATTTTTTTGTCTTCAATTTCTGGCCGTTGGATTTTGTTGGGCTTTTTTGCCTGTTAGATTGAAGAGCCCATTATGAAATATTTCCCCCAGGGTACGTACTTACAAGTTTGATCAAGTCACTCCTTAACCTTCTCTTTGATAAGCTAAATAGAGTGAGCTCCTTGAATCTCTCACTATAAGACATGTTTTCCAATCCCTTAATCATTTTTATGGCTCTTCTCCGAACCTTCTCCAATTTATCCACATTCCTCTTGAATTGTGGGCACCAGAACTGGGCACAAGAGAACAGGAGTGGTTGCACTCACTATACTCTTCACTCCTACTCGAGAATCCTTATCCCTAGGTTGCCTTCCTTATCTGTTTATGCAGATAAAGAAGGCAAACCTAATGATCTCTTTTGGCCTTAACTCTATGAGCTAAATATAAACAAAAGGATTTGTCCTCTAGACCTTTCTGGTGGGATATAAAAGAGTTATAAAGACAAAGTCTAATGCAAATAACAAGTTTTAACATATTGATTTTTTCCCAAAGATTTCGGGACTCAGTATCGTATTGGGTGTTGTCATTATCGGTTCTGTATACTTGGGTTGCATTCGCTGCAAGAAGGATGACAGACAAAATGTAACAATGGATGACGATGAAATCAGTAATCTACTAGAGCAAAAAGCTCGTGAGTATATTTCAGAACAGAAGGAAAAGGCTCTCTGGCAATCATTTAAGAAATGCCTAAATGATCATTACTTAGCTGACCTGGAAACAATTTCAGCATCTATTGACAATGGAAAGATAATTGAAATAATAGATAAAGTTTCTACGATTCAAAAAAAAGACCCAGCTTCATCTCAGGGGATCTCCACTCCGCCACCCCAAGAGGAATCAGATACCTGAAGTTGTCCTCTTCCTGTATTTTAATTTGACACCACAGAGACTGGTAACTGATTCATGTACCAACAATAACACCAGACTGTGAATACACAACAACTGCAATCTACTAATTGCACCAAAACCAAAGTGGAAAATAAGGAAGGACTTGCATCCCCGGCCCTTCTGCTCCTCCAGCCTCCCCCTGCAGTTCTTGGCTTCCTCTCCCAGGCTAGTGGGGGCTGCTGTGGATTCCCCTCCCCCATTCCATGTGGGGGAGGGTTGGTGCCAGGGGCTCCTCACCCTCCTCTGCCAGGCTGGTGCTCCAGGGCAGGGCCGGCGACAGGGTGGTACAACGGTTACAGCTGTACCGGTCCCCGGACTTCAGGGGGGGCCCCTGAAGTCCGGGGCCGGTACAGCTGTACCCGTTGTCGCCCGGGGCTGTGAGCGAGGCGCGGCTCCGGCAGCCGCTGCCACGCTCACCAGCCCCCTCCCCCGGCCCCCAGCAGCCTCCCCCGCCCCCCCTTTGCTTCTCCCGGCCACGCGGCCGCAGCACAAGCGGGAGGTAGGAGACGAGCGGGAGATCGGCCGGGGGGGGGGGGGGGGTCGGGAGATCGGCCCGGGGGGGGGAGTGTGGGGAGATCGGCCCGGGGGGGGAGCGTGGGGAGATCGGCCGGGGGGGGGGTCGGGAGATCGGCCCGGGGGGGGAGCGTGGGGAGATCGGCCGGGGGGGGGGGGGTCGGGAGATCGGCCCGGGGGGGGGAGTGTGGGGAGATCGGCCCCGGGGGGGGGGGGGGAGCGTGGGGAGATCGGCCTCGGGGGGGGGGAGTGTGGGGAGATCGGCCGGGGGGGGGGAGTGTGGGGAGATCGGCCCGGGGGGGGGGAGCGTGGGGAGATCGGCCCCGGGGGGGGGAGTGTGGGGAGATCGGCCCCGGGGGGGGGGAGTGTGGGGAGATCGGCCCCGGGGGGGGGAGCGTGGGGAGATCGGCCCCGGGGGGGGGGAGTGTGGGGAGATCGGCCCCGGGGGGGGGGAGTGTGGGGAGATCGGCCGGGGGGGGGGTCGGGAGATCGGCCGGGGAGGGGGGTCGGGAGATCGGCCCCGGGGGGGGGGAGCGTGGGGAGATCGGCCCCGGGGGGGGGGAGCATGGGGAGATCGGCCCCGGAGGGGGGGAGCGTGGGGAGATCGGCCCCGGGGAGGGGGGTCGGGAGATCGGCCCCGGAGGGGGGGAGCGTGGGGAGATCGGCCCCGGGGGGGGGGAGCGTGGGGAGCTCGGCCCCGGGGGGGGGAGCGTGGGGAGCTCGGCCCCGGGGGGGGGAGCGTGGGGAGCTCGGCCCCGGGGGGGGGGGGGAGCGTGGGGAGATCGGCCCCGGGGGGGGGAGCGTGGGGAGATCGGCCCCGGGGGGGGGGAGATCGGCCCCGGGGGGGGGGGGAGCGTGGGGAGATCGGCCCCGGGGGGGGAGATCGGCCCCGGGGGGGGGAGCGTGGGGAGATCGGCCCCAGGGGGGGGGGGAGCGTGGGGAGATCGGCCCCAGGGGGGGGGAGCGTGGGGAGATCGGCCCCGGGGGGGGGGGGAGATCGGCCCCGGGGGGGGGGCACGGTCGTCGGGAGATCGGCGGAGGGGGGGGACGGCGGGAGATTGGCGGCGGGGGGAGATCGGCGGGGGGGGGGACGCGGGAGACTGGAGGGGGGCCCTGCGGGCGGCGGGAGACCGGCGGGGGGGCCGCGGGTGGCGGGAGACCGGCGGGGGGGGGCCCGCGGGCGGCGGGAGACTGGCGGGGGGGGCGGCGGGAGACTGACGGGGGGGCCCCCGCGGGCGGCGGGAGACGGGGGGGGGGCCCGCGGGCGGCGGGAGACCAGGGGGGGCCCCCGTACGATCTGCCGTACGGGGCCCCAAAATTCCTGTCGCCGGCCCTGCTCCAGGGAGGGCAGGATGGAGGAGCCGTCCCATCCTGTCCTGTTGTTCACAGGAGGGGAGGCGGAAATGGCGGCGGAGCTGCCTTGAACTGTTGGGTCTTTAGGTCCCTCTTCCCCCTTCCCCTCCCACGTAGATAGATGTTTGAGGTAACCACGGTGATTTGTGTTCAGGAAGAAAATCTGAGAGCTTGCCAATAATCTGCTCAAGGCGGCTGCCGCTGTTTAATAGTTTAAAGACAAGGCTTACCCAGCAAACGTGGCTCTGCTGGTTTCCTCGGGCACTAGATTTGCTTTAGCATTGACTTTCGTAGTTTTATGTGCAAGGCATTTGAAAATAAAGGCCCCCTGAAAACTCAACACGTGTCACGCTGGTTTGGGTTGGCGTGAATGATCTCGCTCAAGGAACAACAGAACACGTGGTCAAATCCATGGAATGACTGAAAGCTGATTACAATGCCTTGAGCAGGTGGGTTGGACTATGCTGAACCCAGCCCTCATATCAGCTATACTGGCCAGGGGAAGTTAACTTACCCTGCTGGAGTGTGGGAGGCAGTGTGGCCTAATGGATAGTGCACAGGGATGCAAGACACCTGGGTTCTAATTCCAGCTCTGCTTCTGGCCTGCTGGATGACTTTGGGAAAGATGTTGCCTCAATCTGTGCCTCAGTTTACCCATTTGTACAATGGTGATAATGCTACTGACCTCCTTTATAAAGTGCTTTGAGATCTGTGGATGGAAGCGCTACACAAGAGCTAGGTAGTATCCTTATCATTGTCCCAAAGGGCAGAGATAGGTAGGAATTGGCTTTCCCTGTGCCACAAAAATCTTAGAGATTCCATCAAATTTCCCTGTCGGACAAAATCTTGAAATTTTTCTCCAACCAAAAAGTCAGGAGGAAATTATTGCTTCAAGTGATTAAAATGTATCCGCCATTTCAAAACATTTTGTTTCAATTTTGACAATTTAAATTTTTCAACCTTTTTACTATTAGAGTTAATTTCCATTTAGAAATGAACCTGAATTGCCTGAAAATGTCAAATTCCCGTTTCTCTGTCCTGTACACTGCTCTATATTTGCATGCCACACCCATACAGGGAGGGGCTCTACCTCCCCCTGGTGGTGACGTGACCACCTAGACATTGATGAGGGACACACAGCCTAGGTTAACTGGACACACTATTTCAGATTTAAAAGTCACCATACTGCAGAAAGGGAACTTCAGATCCAGACTGCAAAGGGAGACTGCAGAGCTTCAATTCATTTGCAAATTCAGCACACACACTTTGGGATTGAACCGAGATCTACAATGGTTGGCTCATTACAGACATTGTTTCTCGTCTCTCCATGTTCACACACCCCATTCAAATGCTAGAAGAATAATCCACACTCCCTGATCGGAGATAACAAGCTGGCTCAGCTTAATTGGACTAACTTTTTCACCTCCCACCTGTCTCTTACCTACTTTTCTATAACTGCCTGTTTGTGAACACTTCCACTCCCTGCATCCGACGAAGTGGGTATTAGCCCACGAAAGCTCATGCTTCAAAACTTTATAGTTAGTCTTTAAGGTGCCACAGGACTTTGTTAACTCTGCTATTCCAGACTAACACGGCTACCACCCTGAGCCTAGGTTAAGAGTCTTTTTGCTGGGGTTGTAATGGTCCCTGGGCTTTGATCCAGACAGATGGAAAGACTGTGTGTTACATATGAATAGATTTGTGGATTTCCTGGTCACATAGGCCACTGGCCATCTGCTTCTCTTCTCTGATTGGATGAGGGTAGCTCTGAGAAGCAGTGTTCTGCCACGAATACTCAGTGACGAGATCAAAATTCACTTTCCCTACACGTTCGTCTCTATGCCAAATACACCCTTCCTGGGAACACCAGGCCCATGGGAGCCGGCTGTGACAAATATGACAAACACAGGCCTCTTCTGTATTTATTGTTATGAATATTATCTGCATGGGTGAACCAGTCCATGAAAACTTCAGACTGTTCTATTATGGGATAACAGGCCCACAGAATATTCCTTGCCCTTTGTATCAATGTGTTGTATGTATTTGTGTGTGCCTAGTTGCTGAGGGGATACCTGCGGACTGTGGAATCGTTCAGCTCCTGTGCACACCCCGACCAAGATCAGGGCCCCCATTTTGCCGGGTGCTACTCAGACCCCCAGCTGAGATCAGGGTGAAAAGTTTCAGTTTCAACAAATCCACATTTTTTGAGGGAAATATTACTAATAGAACATGTTGTTTTAGAAAAAAATTATGCCTGCATTTAGATGGTTTTGAAATGGAGTCTGAAAACTCACTGAATGTTTTATGAAATATAATGGTATGGGATGCTTTTTTAAAAAAATATGTTTATTGAAAATATTGTACTGCTCCCTCTCTCCCCCGCCCCTACATGCCTGGTTAAAAACTAGGTTAGTTTGCTGTCCTTTTGACGTTTTGGTTTTATTGGGCACAAGTTTGCTTGTTCTGCACCCATGTGGTGGAAGCGGAAATTGCGCTTGTTTACATCTGTTTTTCAGCTGACTATGTGTAAAGTTTTTGAAGTATACACATGCAGGCGTTTAAACACTAGTTTTGCTTGCTAGTAAAAACACATACAGGCTTATGTTTTAAAAGCATCTTATTTATGAGTATTGGGAGACTTATCAACTGCTATTCACAAGAAGAAAGATCGAAGGAGAAGTCTTTGTAAAGGGCCAGGAAAACTTCCCCTAAAGCAGCTGCAGTTTCCAAAGGTGAGAACAAAGGAACCATTTCCCTCAGTTCTGAACAGCCCAGCAGACCCAGAGCCGTCATTATGCAGAATGAAGTGTCGTTAAAAAGGGCACAGAGCTCTGTAGCAGTTGCAGTATCCGGGGACATGGGGAGGTGACACAGAGAGGCCAAAACCTCCGATTCTGAACAACCCAAAGGCTCCACTGCACGTTTGTAGAAAAGTTGGTGGTTCCCAGAACCCGCTCCCACCCAACCCCCACCCCCAAAACTCCGCCCCCCACTTGCCCAAGGCTCTGGGAGGGAGTTTGGGTGGGAGAGAAGGTCTGGGGTGCAGGCCCTAGCCTGGGACAGGGGATTGGGGTGCAGGAGGGGTGCAGGGTGCAGGTTCTGGGAGGGAGTTTGGGGATGGGAGGGGTTGTGGAGGGAGGAGGTGCCAAGGGAGCTGTGGGGTGAGGGCTGTGGCTGCAGATGAAGGGTTTGGGATGTGGGAGGGGCTCAGGCAAGAGTAGGGGTGTAGTGGGTGAGGGCTGTCTGGGGCTGGGAATGAGGGTTTGTGGTGTTGGAGAGGCTCAGGGCTGGGGCAGAGGGTTGGGTCAATCCAGTTTGATCTGAATCAGTGACCTGTCCTCTTCATAATTTACTACTCCCCGAATTTTTGGAGAACCTGCAAACCTCATCAGTGATTTTAAGTTTTCTTCCAGGTTATTGATCGTTAAATAGTGTAAGGCCAAGACCCTGTCCCTGCAGAAACAAACCTACACAACGGTGATTCCCCTTTTACAATCTGAGACTTATCCGTTGACAGTTTTTAATCCATTCAATGTGTGCCGTGTTAATTTTACCTCATTCTAGTTTCTTAATCAAAATGTTGTATGACAGTCAAATGCCTAACAGAAATCTAAGTATATTCCATCAATGCTATTACCGCTATCAACCACATTTGTAATCTGTTCCATTTCGGTTCCTCTCCATTGGCGATTGTATATCACTGCCACATCTTTCCCGATCCTGACACGCCTCTGCCCACTACTGGTCTGAAAATCACTTCTGCATCTTTTCCATAGTTTCCCTTCCACTGGGTATGCTCTACTCTGAATGGTAGCCACCGGGAACCAAATTGCACAACAACACAATTGCAGCAGTAGTGGGTATCACAGCTGGTACAACAGCAAGAGCTCTTGGTCTTTGAGCAGTGGGTTTCCCCTCAATCTAATGCATTTCCGTGACCGTGGGGTCTGTTTCCAAGGATACTGGCTAAATGTAGGTAACTGTGAGCGACCCCCTCCCCCCCCCCCAGTGGGCAGACAGACTGAGATAGTCAATTGGGTCTAAGGGAGTTAGGTACGAAAACTCCCATAGGCCCCTAGGATGATACCATTTCCAAAGTTTAGGCCCTACAGTTCTTCTCACTGGTGGCCAGTTTCTCTGGCCGACCACGCCCTGATATGCACCAGTGACCGAGACAGGGCTGCTGTGTTTGGCATCACAGGAGTTCTGCCTGTTTGGAGGTGGTAGCCATTTCCTCTAGCCACATCTTGACTCGATCTAGAAGAGAGCTCTGCGTGGAGCAGCAGAGCTGTCCATAGCACCCGGGAAGGACTGGAGACCGTCCGTGCTCCTGAGGTCCCTTCCAACCCTGATATTCTATGCTGCTATGAACTAACTCTCACTGACTTTGCACTTGTGGCAACCATTTTGGGGGACATCCATTGTACCGGCTCCCTCCCTTTGAATTGCTCTGTGAAGCTGGCATCAGCAAAGCGGCTTGTGCCCGGCAGCATCACCTGCTGTGTCCCTTCTCGGTGACTGTTTGGCATCCCCGGCCCCAGGAACGTCCTCGGTTCTATGTATGCACCTCTGGGAGCATCCCAGCAAAACCCCAGCTGGGTCTGGACTGTCTCCATTTACCTGTGATCTGAGTCTGCATCTTTGTGTTCACCCAGCCCTGTATCCTGTGAGCCGCCTTCTCTTGCCTTGCCTGAGATGGTTACAGCTGGGCTTAGCCCAGGTAACAGTGATAACAATGCTGCTGGTGAAGTGGCTGGCTGTTTGCATCTGCCATCTGTGAATGCCATGAAGAGTCATGGTTTGGTGGGGGCGTGTGGCAAAGATGGTGAAAAGCTCAGGTTCATTGGTGTGGTAGATTTCCCCTGCTTATGTTCCTACATAATGTCCAAATATATTCGTATCTATAAAACATGGCTTTTGTGTTACCTAAGCAATTTTGGGTGGACAATTTTGGTCAATGTTTTACTTTCCTCTCTTTTTTTCCCCAGTGAAAATAAATCTGACTTTGGTGTGCTGGTCTCAAAAACTAGAAAAAAAATCTGTTTTTTCTTACCCTCCCTTTCCCCGTTCTGCCCTTCTTTTCCAGTTAAAAAAAAGGAAACGAGAACAATCTAATTGGTTTACTGGTTGAGTTCTGGTAGCACTGTCCAGGCCTGGTCAAGAGCCCTACTATGGCTGGATTAAAGAACTACGGGCCCAGTTTGTTGAACTTCAACGAAGATTATCAGACCAAGCTGAGGCATTACAACAAGCTAGAACAGAATAGAGGGAAGCCTTATCCCTGGCTAAGGCAGTAATAGACCAACAGACAGGAGAAGCTAAGAAATCCCCTACTATTTATGTTCCACGGGAGCAGAAGGTCATAGAATTTGGTGGGTTCCCGACAAGACCAGGTGACATTACGGTAGAGGAGTGGGTCAAATCCGTGAAGACGGCTCTGCGTGTTCTAAGAGTACCAGAGGAAGATCGTGTAGACTTCGTAGAGGAGCACCTCAAGGGCCAGGCCAAGGCCACAGTAGAGTTCATGGCAGTGGCAGACAAGAAAGACGTGGAAAAGGTATTTGAGCTCCTCCTAGAAGTGTATGGAGACAAGGTGCCTATTGGAACTCGACTAAAGGAGTTCTTTGAGAGAAAGCAGGAGCCTGGTGAAACTATCTGGGCATATGCATATGACCTCCAGGAGAGATTGAGCAAAGTGGAGCGGCGAGACTCTCAACGGGTTCCAGACCCAGATATGTTTCTAAAAGAGCAGTTGGTGTTGGGGCTCCGGGACGACTCCCTCCGATGTGAAATGAAAAGGAGGGTTAAGGAAGAGCCCAGTAAGAAGTTCCATGAACTCATGCAGGCTGCCATTATATGGTCGGAAGAAGAGGAAGTTCTTCCAACTGAGAGGGCCAAGCCTAACCCCCATACACGAAGTGGGGGCCTAGTGAATGCAGCTGCTGTGGAAAAGATCCTACCCCAAACACAGCTAACATTGTAAAGCCTAAGTGAAGCTGTCCAAAAACTGGCTGTCCAACAGGGGGAGATGCTGAGAGTGGTGACTGAGTTGATGAAGGAAAAAAATCCAGTTAGTATGCCAGAGTATCCAAGAAGATTGGGACCCCGAAGAGCCCCACTGAAGGATGAACGGGGAAGGTACATCTGTTATACTTGTGAAAGACCAGGACATACTAGCAGAGAATGTCCACTGAGAAGGAGAGCAGAGTCCCAGGCACTCAAAATCAATGGGGCACCAGCTGCAAGTGGTCCATCTACTGTGGAAGGCCAAGCAGTAGCAGAAGGATTCCTAGGCCTGTCCTTGGTGGAAAATCACTCTGCATACAGTAAGAGGAACATGGGTCATGCCAGTGTACCTAACGACTTCTGTAAGCGAGCTTTTAGAGACTGTCTAACTGCTGAAGTGTGTATTGCAGGGGTGAAGACCAGATGTTTGTTAGATACTGGCTCAGAAGTCACCACCATTACAGAGTCACATTTTCAAAAATATTTGAAAGACAAGGAGCTGACCATGCACAATGCACAGTTTGTACATCTAACAGCAGTTAATGGACTGACCATCCCAGTGGTGGGATGCCTCGAAGCAGACATAGACTACATGGGCCAGACACTGCCAGGGAAATGCATCTTCATCCTGAAAGACAAAGCCTCTGAAGGGAGCCATATGGGAGAGGGAGTCCCAGGGATTCTAGGAATGAACATCATTAGTGAGCTGAAGGAGCTACAGTTGCCAATGAAAGGAACCAGGAGGATGAACCGTTGTTGCAAGGTACACTGGATCCTGTAGAGACAAGGCACACACACAGTGGCTAGATGAATAAAGTAGTGAGTTTATTGAAGGAGAATGGCACCTACACACAGCGGGCCCTGCAGACATCGTGCTGCCATTCAACACAGGGGACCTAGCACACCGGAGCCGTGTCTAGGGAAGAAGCCCACGGGAGGGGCCGAAACATGGGTTTAAGTACAGTTACACATTTGCATGTCATACATACTCATAGCTCATGAATAATTAGCAGGCTAGCAAGCAAGCAACTGTGGATTGGTTACACGCAGTCTGCCTTGTTGATTATATGCCGTCCGCTTTGTTTAGCATTGCGTTTTACTTTCACAGAGACCAGCTCTCACACAGACAGAAAACACAGACAGAAGAGCCAGCACGCAGCTGGTTAGAGAAAACTTTCCCAGAGCATCTTCCCACAGATAACAGAAAGCCGTTACCTTGAGCACGCTAACCATGGCTCAGTGCCCATTCCGGGAGGGGCCAAGAGGAGCGACTCCCGTTGCCTAGCGACTGACCGTAACATTTATCTTCCGCTTACTACAACCGTCATGGGCACTCTAAGATGAATGCTGTGCTGAGTGGAGTACTGGCCCGAGCGGAGAGGCAGAGTCACCCCCGGGGCCCCACTTCGTGGATTAGAAATGTTAAAGTAGGTAGAAAACAGAAGACCATTATTCCTCCTTGGAGAGAGAGGTTCCCTATTGAACGCTGCTGGATGCCAGGAAATACCAATAAATATCGAGTGCTGGTAGAGCCTACATCTGGGTCAAGTCTACCTAATGGACTTCAGTCAGCCAATGTACTGACTAGTGAGATCAAAGAGAGAGTACCAGTGAGTCTTCTAAACTCAAGCATGAAGGCGACGTTTGGACAGAAGGGAGAACAAGTTCCCTTTCCTCAAGAAAGATGTGGTGAAAGATGGCCAGTTCTGGTTCAAGCGGCACGTCAAGGGCTGATTCCTGCACAGGTGGCTAACTTAAAGGTGTTGCCAGAGAAGCATCAAGAAGCCTTTTCCAAGGATGAGGTGACGAATCTTAATGACTGGGTCAAAGGTGTCCACGACAGGCCAAGGACAACCAGTAAAGTTGCTCTCAGTATAGCTAAAGACACTGCTAGAAGTAGGAAAAGGACTTATGATCGCAAGTCCAGTGGGGCTCTCATCAGGCCTGGTGACCGTGTACTAGTCCGTAACCATAAACACTGGGGTCATAATAAAATACAGGACAAGTGGGAGCCAAATCCCCACATTGTAGTCGCTCACAACAATCCTGAGCTATAAGTTTACACTATCCAGCCTGAACGAGGAGGTCCAGAGAGAGTAGTACATAGGGACCAGCTAAAACATTGCACTCTTAGTCCAGTTAGGGACCATAGGAGGCATAGATCAGTATTACCCGAGAACAGGGAAACAGAAAATATGAGTGACGAACCACCATATTTAAGAAGGTCCCAGAGGGCTAATAAGGGTGTACTGCCTGTTACATTTAAAAATGATTATGTTATTGGTTCTATGTAGCGTTTTAATGAATACTATCGTATATAGTATGCAGGAGTAGATATGAAATGTTTAATATGTTGGATGTTCTTTTGATAATTGTTAATGGGTTGTTGATATAATATGTTGCAGGTATATGTTGTTAATATGGGGCTCCGGATGTACTGGTGTGAATATTGTGGTTGTGGCAGAATTTAACAAGGGGGAATGTAAGGGAACTGTTATCCCCTTACTAACATTCAGTGGGGTGTTTTGATTATTAGCTCCCAGGACCTAAAGGGGGAGGGTCAATGGGCAATCAGGACCCTGAGACTGACGGTCCCCAGGGGCAATGGGGAGAGGCCAGCACTCCAGGTCAGCCTGACTGACAAGGCCGGGAGACTAATCAAGGAGTCAGGAGGGCAGGATGGGTCCCGTCCTCCCTGTGAGTTGGAATTGCCTGGGCCAGACGGAGAGGGGCCAGAGCTGAGCTGGAGAATAGAGCTGGGCCAGATCCGGAGGGGCCAGGAAAACAGCCCAGAGAGACAGACCCTGTGCTGGGAGCAGAGCTGCAGCCCCAAAGCCAGAGCTCAGCCCAGAGAGACAGACCTGCCCTGGGAGCAGCGGCAGGAATCAGAGGCTGAGAGGTCAGTGCTGGGGGCAGAGACATAGGAGCTGCCTGCAGAGCAGCTGTGTGCTGGGAGCAGAGCTGGAACAGCCAGAGGGGACAGAGCAACTGCTCTGAAGGCAGAGCAGCAGCGGTCATACTGAGGCAGAGTGGAGCCAAGACAGAGGGTGGAACTGGGCTGGAGCCATCCATAGGCAGAGAGCGTGTGGCCATCAACAGAGGAAGCTTCCAAGTCACAGCAACCCTGCAGCACAGCTAAGAAGGAGGCCTGGGCCCTACAAGGAACAGACTGTGAACTGTCTTGACACGCTTGCATCTGACGAAGTGGGTATTAGCTCACAAAAGCTTATCCTCCAATACTTTAGTTAGTCTTTAAGGTGCCACAGGACTCTGTTACCTCCAGAGACATTGTGTGTGATGCTCCCTGCCACGGAGCAGGGTGATGTGTTTAACTGTTCTATTTCTTCCTTGTTCATTTTTCAGATAAATTGTTCATTAAATAATTTGCATTTGCTTTAAGTTTTATGTAATGATCAGTGGGCCAGGGAAGGGCCCAGTGCAGAGGGAGCACCCCGGAGTGGGGACACTCTAGTCTCTGACCTGGGTAACCACAGCACGGTTTGGGGTTGAACCCCCCAGAAATCCTGGGCCCAGCCTTGTTGGGGTTACGAGGACTCCACCAGACAGGAGAGTGGAAGAGGAGCCACCAAGGTCAGGGAGGCCTCTGGGTAAAGGAACTGGGAGCGAGGACTCAGATCCTTCCGCTAGCCCATTTCACCGGGGTAGTGCAGAAGCCAGCAAAGTTCCCCACAACAGTGGGAGTATTCCCCTGCTTACATTAAGAAACTGAACATGGGTAAATCTCACTGTGATGGGTTGGGATCACAGAAACCCTTTAGGAGCTGCCACCTGATGTGCCAAGGCTACTCCTGCCTCAGTTTTCCTGCCCAAACAGTTTAGGACCTCAGTACCCTGCCATGTCTGAGCCACGTCCCCTAACAGCTGTGGGCCTTCCTGGAAACAGGCAGGAGGAATTCTTACCTCTGGCACTCAGATGCTCAAATCCCAATGGGGTCAAACCCGGAATAAAATGTGTTTTGCCCTCTATAAAGCTTATACAGGGCAAACTCCTAGATTGTTCGCCCTCTATAACAATGATAGAGAGATATTCACAGCTGTTTGCCCCTCCCCCCAGGTACCAACACGTACTCCAGGTTAATTAATAAGTAAAAAGTGATTTTAATAAATATAGGAAATGGGATTTAAGTGGTTCCAAGTAGTAACAGACAGAATAAAGTGAATTACCAAACAAAATAAACAAAACACGCAAATCTAACACTATTACAGCAAAAAGCTCCACCCTCAGTGAATTCCTTCCTTCAGGTTCAACTCCCTGTTAGCCTGGGTCCAGCTATCACTCCCACCCCTCCCTGCAGTCACAGTCCTCTGTTCCAGTTTCTTCCAGGAATCCTTGGGGGGTGGAGGGCTGTTGTTTGAGCCAGCTAGGACCAAAATGGAGAGGTCTCTCCCAGGTTTATATAGACTTCCTCCTGTGGGTGGAGAGCCCCTCCTCCTTCCTATGCAGAGTCCACGTGGCCTCTCAGAGCACATGGCCCAGTCCCAAGTTTGAACCAGCCTCTGCTCATTACCAGTCAGGCCACATTCCTCAGGAAGCTCAGGTGTGGAAGGGCGTCTTCGAAGTTCATTGTTTGCTTGATTGGTTCTCAATTGGGATTAACTGAGAATAGTTTTTTCTCAGAGAGCTGTTCAGCTGCTTTCCAAACTCCACATACAACCAACCAAGCACATAGTCAGTATTCATAACTCTGAATACAACACAGACACATACATTCAAATAGGATGAACAGATCCAGTGGATCATTACCTTCACAGAGATATAACTTTTTAGCAAAACCATATTCCAGTAACATCATACATCTATTTACAGGCCCACCCCCACCCCCATAAAGCCTTATGGGGTACACTGTCACCCTCACCGTCAGAGATGTTCCCATAATCTTCTTTCACAGTAATCCCAGTGTGGCCCTCCGGGACCCCAGTGACAAATATATACAGCATTACCCTAGTGTTTGAGTCATAACTGAGACAGGCTTTGAAATCAAGCAAGCCAGCCGCTCCAAACGCCGAGGATGGTGGCTCTGGGAACGCTTTGTCCCAGTCCCAGTCAGTAGTGGAGAAAAAGGCTGGGCTTGATTGGTGAAAAGGGGACTCATGAAAGAGGTGATGCAGCTCCAGGACATTGCCTTGGGATATTCCAGTTTCACAGTGCCAGGAAATACCTGTCCAGGAAACTTAGCCGGATTTTGTCTACATAGAACCAGTACAGTCCAGATTGGAACTCACGCTTTCCAGGCGATGTGATGCGGGCACACTGTCTGAGATCATTACTCCTCCTGAAAATCTAAGCACCCTACTAACTAGTCTGTTTCCACCCAGTATGAAATGATGCCTACAAACACATCATCGAGTGGAATGCACAATGGAAGGTTTGGTTCCCATAGTCAAGTGTATTTGCCAACAAACGCAGGGAATCCAAAAGGTCCAAGAACAGGTGACCATACCTTGATGAACCGTTCCAGACGACGTCACTTTTCATCCTCTAGTCAGAATACTCCTGATTGTGCTGGTGGTAACAGGAATTGCTCTAATTGAACTGGGCTGATGTACGCTGTGGATTGCCATGGACTCGCAGGGGCGAGGAAGAATTGCAGGCCTGTTATTTACCAGGCTGCATGTGGCAACAGACTATATAGGTAAGGGATGCAAGGAGAGTGTGGGTCAGGACATGAGCTGCAGACACCCACACCCACAACTAAAATTAATCAATTTAAAGTTTTATTGGGGATAATTACAAGGGGTAAGGGAGCAGCTTTTGATTAGCTAATAGACTTAATGAAACTTAAAACACGCAATGACTAAAATACCTACTAACAATATTTACAAAGATGCAGCATTTAGTAATAACTGATACTTACAAATACAAACCAACGCATAACATGACCGGTAAACGTAGAAGCTCTGTTTGAAAACACGTGAGCTGAGAGAGAGGCTTCAAGGTGATCAGGCTCGGTTACGTGGGGTACACGGGATACACGGATACACGGGATTCGTTTTCGTTTTCCTCTCTCTGTCTGCACATGGCAGGCAGAAACATAAGTACCAACTATGACATCACAAAAGTGTCATAGCGGACGGGGCCCAAAACCCGTTTGTGTTCACTTCTGATTGGCACAAGCAAAGTTTACAGCAAGTAGGGGAGCAGGTGCCTCAAAGTCTGGCTTCGCCCCCAAAGGTGAGGAAATGCACATTGTTATAGAATGCATGCGAAACTGAATGACAAAAGAAGAGGCCAGGGCAATACCGGTATGGGCAAGTGTTACAGGATGCAGACAGGAACTGATCTGAACATACGCATTATCCAATAAAAAGAGAAAAATTACAGCAGCAGATTGGACGAGAAATGGACTAGCTTCGGCCACTAATAAAACTGTGCTGATGGATGGTAGCTAGGGGGTTATCTTGTACCAAGTCTTCATTACTTGTGTAGTCTTTGGTATAGATGCATTTTAGCTATTTTTACTTTATCCTTATATTTTGCAATATTTTGTTATCCTATTATTTAGCATAGTTAATTATATAGAACTATATTTACATATTAAGGAGGGGATGATAGGATGATGGACTGGAATGTCTTGTTCAAACTAGCAGGTACAAGGAGAAGGGTGGTAACTAACACTCCGCGGAGTGTAATATGTAACTTGTTTGTATCAATGTATAAAAGGAGAAGTCCTAGGATGGGTACCTTTGTCCAGCCAAGGGTCCAGCATCTTGGCACGCTGACATAGCTTGCAGCATTGGCGGGGGCATATTTGTGTTAGTGACCTGTAGCCCCTAGGGGGCACTAGACCATGTTTTGTTGACAATACACCTGACTGAGTGCCTTTGCCACTCAACCGAGCCTGTGGTCTTTCTTTCTGACTGGCATCGAGGTCTGCTGGATCAGCACATGAATTCTCCGCTTGTGCAGCTAACACCGGAGCTCCAGGAACTGCAGCACTGAGCGGACATAACACCTTAGCATCCTTGACAGCATTGCAATGACATCCCACAGCACTGGATAACAGGGCTCAGTGGGAAGTGAAACACTCTAAGGATTGGATGCATGCGCTCAGTTCAGGGTCACTTCTGAAGGAACCCAGTTTCTCTTCCACTGAAGCTCCGTAAACCTGGCAAATCAGTGGCTTTCTTAGACTAGGTGATCCTTGTGGTCCCTTCTATCCCCCCCAGTTCTATGATTTTAGCACTGTGGGGTGAATTAGAATAACAAATAAGCAGAAGAGGTGACGCAAAAGCGGGTTAACTTGTTACCTTGCAGACCGGAGCTCTTAAGAGCCCTCCTTGCTCACAGTAGGACATATTTTAGATAATGGCCCAAGATAGACCAATGAGGAACCCAAGAGTTTAAGCACCAGGGTTCTGAACTAGTTAAACTGAGTAAAAATTACCCCAACTATCTCCACCTTCCTAAACACACCCAGGATAGGAAACAATGTTCAGATAAAAAATGTGGTGTTGTTTTGCATATTCACCATATCATATTTGCAATGTGGGATTAGTTGCATATTCACTACATCATATTTCTATCTTTTATCACCAGTACAGTCAAGGAAGGTAAATATCTTAGGTTCATAGGTTGCTATTCATCCACATGGAGAGCTAAATTCTTTCCTGTTCCACACCCAAGTCTCCCTTGCAAGTCTTTTGTGGTGAAACAATCACATGTCCTGTTGTTTGTAAAGAAACACTGCTCTTTCTCCCTGAGAGTAGATTCAGACAATCATGGGAAACTGACTAACCATTCAGTCAGGGACACACTGACAAAATTACACAAAATAAGATATACCTTAAACCCCCCTCCCCCCCACTTATCTCTGTCATTCTAGGAAGCTTTGATTTTACTTGCAACAACAGAATTTTAAGCACACAAATACATGCTACTTCAGCTATTGGCATTGCAGATGTGACGCTAAGGGTGTTTTGCACACATAAGTTTACACTAGTGCCTGGAGGTAAGCAGAGGAGTGGGGACATGACACCCTGTGGGAAGGGGGGAGGAGAGCTTGTCGGGGCATAGGAAATAATCCCGCGGGCCACATGTTTGAGACCCCAGGCCTAAAGTATGCTGTGTTCACTTAAAATGGCTTCCCAGCAGTTTGTCTCCTCACAGGGGACTGCCCTAACCACTAGTCTATACAGTTCATTACTGCCTGGCTACCTATTTAATTATTTATACAACCGGTGCAGCTTATACAGGAACAACTGAAGGAGGTCAGCCCGCAACCACCCAATGGTTAGGGTATTGTTCTGGACCTGGGAGACAGGAGAGAGGATTTCATCCAGTTATCCTGTACTGAGTCCCATGATTTGTGTTTGATTAAAGCATGTCTGGTTAAACCATGTCCCAGAAAGGCAGCCATTGTGGATTGGAAGCCGCATGAGATGCAAAGTTCACCACTTCCCTTAAGAGTTAGCCAATGGTTATCCCCTGGAAATGGGAGCCTTATTTGAATTTGAATTGCTAAATCAAAGAGACCTATTTTCATTAAACCATCCTCACTGCCATAATTATATTCCAGTCATTAAATTCTTTATCAATTTCTGTGTCATCTTTTCCAGGGATCAATGTTACGCTAACCAGCCTATTTCACTAGGTCATCTCACTTTCCATTTTTGAATATTGGCACAATATTCACAATCTTCTAGTCTTCTGGAATTTCCCTTGGATTCCAAGATTTATAAAAAATTAACAGAATTGAACCAGAGATCTCCTTAGCCATCTCTTTTAGAGCTCTTGGGTGCAAGTTATCCAAGCCTGATGATTTATCACTATTAGATACTGTTTAGCATTATCCTTCATTACTAAAGAACTGGATAGTAGTTTAGCATCCTCACAATCTTTCCAAATTCAGAACAGAAATATTTGCTAGGATTTTTTCTGTTCCTAATATACTTTAAAAAGTCCTTATTTTCTCTAGCACTGCTACCTGTGTAGTTTTCCCTCATGTCTTTAGCTTTTCTTATCAGTCTCCTACACAGCATAATTTTTAATTTATATTGATCGTGCTTACTTCCCCTTTTTTACATTTCTTATATATTGCATTTTTTCTGTTGCTGCATTCAATCTACCACTCAACCATAATGGGATTTAAGCTAAGGTTGTCTGCTTTCTTTGAAGATGTAATGATTTACTGATTGATTTAGTGTAAATTTCACAAACCTCATATTTTACACCTATAAAGGAATGATCTGTTAATTGTAGAAGAATGATCTCCCTTGAGAAGTTAGGAATAAACTGTAGTGAAAAACTAGAATTAGATTTCTGATCCTCTAGTTGAATTGTTTGAAATCTGACTGCTTTGGATACTGAATTTATGGAGTTTGTCAACACACAAGCCAACAATTGTGTATCTAAGGCGATTTCACAGTGGAACCAGCTGAGCACTAGTTTCACTTTCATTCTTACTCACGGTCCGTAATCCTTCACATATCTGAATGTACTCACTCAGTCTTCAGACTCACTGTGTCCGTTGAGCTGGGGACAATCTCATCAGCGGTGAAAATGCCAATTACCAGGAACTTCATTGAAATATGGAAAAAGCATTTTACTCTTATATCGACATCTATATACTCACTCATTTTGGTAGTGCTGGAAAAGGTAATGGAATCTGAGTTTAGATGCCCAGAAGATCAGATCTTGAGAGATTTGTACATCAGCTCATATTTCGTTTTGCCAGCTGTGACTATTTTTCTATTATGCATAATTTTCCAGCCAGCATGTCAATATTCTACTTGTAGAGAAAACACCTCCAGCGAGCGTCCAAACAAGTGCAACGTTAGTATTTGCTGGCACATATTTTTAAAGGCTTTTTTTCCTGCTGTGTTGTGGGTTGCGATCCTTCTTCTGGATGGAAGATATATTGCCTGCGGCTTCGGGAAAACCCAAGGAGAAAAGCCGTATCAATCAATTTCCGCTTATCAGGAGTCCCAGGTAAGATTCACCTGCCTTGAGGGATGAAATCATTTTGCTTTCATTCAGCCAGTTTTCGTGTGTTGCTTTAGAATTTTGCCACTTGTGTTTTATATTGTGCAGAGAAAAAAGTTTCTATTAAAAAATTAGAGGAAGCCGGGATGGTCCATGGGCTGCAACACAGTGTGAGCCGGGGTTTCATTATTTCTTCTGCTTTCTAAAGGGACGTCCATTCCTGATTGTAGAACTCAGGCAAAGAATAAACAGTGTACATAAGATTACTCACTACAACAAACATGTCTCAGAGGTAGGAGCTAGACAATGAGTGCAATTATCTGAATTCATTTAACTGGGGCCACAACATGTACTGGATTTATTTTCACTAGTTTCCTTTTCCTGTAGGGATGGAAAATGTCTCGAAAAATATTATTTCCTCGAAAAATAATGGGCAGTAATGTTTTTTTTAATTTCCTGGGGCAATTCCAGATGTTTGAGTCCTTTAAGTAATGTAAGTCTGGATCAGGGGTGGGCAAACGTTTTGTCCTGAGGGCCACATCAGTTCAAAATTTTATGGAGGGCCGGGTAGGGAAGGCTGTGCCTTCCCAAACAGCCTGGCCCTGCCCACATCTGACCCCCCCTCCCACTTCCTGCCCCCTAACTGCCCCCCTCCGGAACCCTGACCCATCCAAACCCCCTGCTCCTTGTCCTCTGACTACTCCCTCCAGAGAGCCCTGCCTCTAACCACCCCCACCAAGACCCCACCCCCATCATAGCCCCCTGCTCCTTGTCCCCTGACCGCCTCCTCCAGAGCTCCCCCGTCCCTAATCATGCCCCAGTACCCCACCCCCTATCCAACCCTACTACTCCCTGTCCCGATTACCCTGACCATTAGCCACACTTCCACCCCCTGACAGGTCCCCTGGAGCCCCCACAACCTCTGGCCCTTATCCCACCCCCACTCCTGGCCCCCTTACCACGCCACTCAGAACAGTAGTTCCCCCCCCCCCCCCCCGCCAGTCTAGATTCCCTCTTTGTCAGCTCCTCTTTGCATATTCCAGGGGAGTTAAAATGCCTTATTTCCAGTCTGAATTTTACTCTCTTCAATTTCTGGCCTTTGAATTTTGTTGGGCTTTTTTGCCTGTTAGATTGAAGAGCCCATTATGAAATATTTCCCCCAGGGTACGTACTTACAAGTTTGATCAAGTCACTCCTTAACCTTCTCTTTGATAAGCTAAATAGAGTGAGCTCCTTGAGTCTCTCACTATAAGACATTTCCAACCCCTCAATCATTTTTATGGCTCTTCTCCGAACCTTCTCCAATTTATCCACATTCTTCTTGAATTGTGGGCACCAGAACTGGGCACAAGATAACAGGAGTGGTTGCACTCGCTATACTCTACACTCCTACTCGAGATTCCCTTATCCCTAGGTTGCCTTCCTTATCTGTTTATGCAGATAAGGAAGCAGGGCCGGCGACAGGAATTTTGGGGCCCCGTACGGCAGACCGTAAGGGCCCCCCCCAGTCTCCCGCCACCCGCGGGGCCCCCCCCGCCAGTCTTCCGCCGCCCGTGGGGCCCCCCCTGCCAGTCTCCCGCCGCCCGCGGCCCCCCCCGGCCGATCTCCCGCCGCCCCCGGCCCCCCCGCCCCCGGCCAGTCTCCCGCCGCCTGCGCTCCCCCCCCGTCTCCTGCCTCCCGCGGCCCCCCCCGGCCGATCTCCCGCCGCCTGAGGGACCCCGCTCTGCCGGTCTCCTACCTCCCGCGACCCCCCCCGGCCGATCTCCCGCGGGACCTCCCTGCCGGTCTCCTGCCTCCCGCGGCCGCCCCCCGGCCGATCTCCCGCGGCCCGAGGGCCCCCCCTGCCAGTCTCCTACCTCCCGAGGCCCCCCCCCGGCCGATCTCCCGCGGCCCCCCCACGGCCGGTCTCCTGCCTCCCGCGCCCCCCCCGGCCGGTCTCCTACCTCCTGCAGGCCCCAACCCCGGCATGTGCTGCGGCCGCATGGCCAGCCGGGAGAAGCAAAGGGGGGCAGGGCTGGCTGCCAGGAGAAGCAAAGGGGGGCGGGGCTGGCTGCTGGGTGCCGGGGGAGGGGGCTGGTGAGCGCGGCAGCGGCTGTCCGAGCCACGCCTCGCTCAATGCCCCAGCGACAACGGTTACAGTTGTACCGGCCCCGGAGTTCAGGGGCCCCCCCCTGAAGTCTGGGGCCCGGTACAGCTGTAATCGTTGTACCACCCTGTCGCCGGCCCTGTAAGGAAGGCAAACCTAATGATCTCTTCTGTCCTTAACTCTATGAGCTAAATATAAACAAAAGGATTTGTCCTCTAGAGACCTTTCTGGTGGGATATAAAAGAGTTATAAAGACAAAGTCTAATGCAAATAACAAGTTTAACATATTGATTTTTTCCCAAAGATTTCGGGACTCTGTATCGTATGTGTTGTTGTCTTTATCGGTTTTGGATACTGGTGTTACATTCGCCGAAAGAAGCATGACAAACAAAAGATAACAATGGATGACAATGAAATCAGTAATCTACGAGAGCAAAAAGCTTGTAAGTTTATTTTGGAACAGAAGGAAGAGGCTCTCTGGCAATCATTTAAGAAATGCCTAAATGATCATTACTTAGCTGACCTGGAAAAAATTTCAGAATCTATTGACAATGGAAAGATAATTGAAATAATAGATAAAGTTTTTACAATTCCAAAAAAAGGCTCAGCTTCATCTCAGGGGACCTCCAGTCAGCCAGCTCAGGAGACCCCCCAGTCTGTGACCCCAGGGGACCTTCAGTCTGCCACATCAAGAGACCTCCCATCCACGAAATCCAAAAATGGGAAGTTGTCCTCTTCCTGTATTTTAATTTGACACCACAGAGACTGGTAACTGATTCACGTACCAACAATAACACCAGACTGTGAATACACAACAACTGCAATCTACTAATTGCACCAAAACCAAAGTGGAAAATAAGGATGGACTTGCATACCCGGCCCTTCTTCTCCTCCAGCCTCCCCCTGCAGTTCTTGGCTTCCTCTCCCAGGCTAGCGGGGGCTGCTGTGGATTCCCCTCCCCCATTCCATGTGGGGGAGGGTTGGTGCCAGGGGCTCCTCACCCTCCTCTGCCAGGCTGGTGCTCCAGGGAGGGCAGGATGGAGGAGCCGTCCCGTCCTGTCCTGTTGTTCACAGGAGAGGAGGCGGAAATGGCGGCGGAGCTGCCTTGAACTGTTGGGTCTTTAGGTCCCTCTTCCCCCTTCCCCTCCCACGTAGATAGACGTTTGAGGTAACCACGGTGATTCGGGTTCAGGAAGAAAATCCGAGAGCTTGCCAATAATCTGCTCAAGGCGGCTGCCACTGTTTAATAGTTTAAAGACAAGGCTTACCCAGCAAACGTGGCTCTGCTGGTTTCCTTGGGCACTAGATTTGCTTTAGCATTGACTTTCGTAGTTTTATGTGCAAGGCATTTGAAAATAAAGGCACAATGAAAACTCAAACATCAAATTTCCCTATCAGACAAAATCTTAAAATTTTCTCCAACCAAAGAGTCGGGGGAAAATTATTGTTTCACATGATTAAAATGTATCCGTCATTTCAAAACATTTTGTTTCAATTTTGACCATTTTAAATTTTTAACTTTTTTACTATTAGAGTTAATTTCCATTTAGAAATGAACCTGAATTGCCTGAAAATGACAAATTCCCGTTTCTCTGTCCTGTACACTGCTCTATATTTGTATGCCACACCCATACAGGGAGGGGCTCTACCTCCCCCTGGTGGTGACGTGACCACCTAGACACCGATGAGAGACACACAGCCTAGGTTAAGAGTCTTTTAGCTGGGGTTGTAATGGCCCCTGGGCTACGATCCAGACACATGGAAAGACTGTGTGTTACATATGAATAGATTTGTGGATTTCCCGGTCACATAGGCCACTGGCCATCTGCTTCTCTTCTCTGATTGGATGAGGGTAGCTCCGAGAAGCAGTGTTCTGCCACAAATATTCAGTGACGAGATCAAAATTCACTTTCCCTACACGTTCGTCTCTATGCCAAATACACCCTTCCTGGGAACACCAGGCCCATGGGAGCCGGCTGTGACAAATATGACAAACACAGGTCTCTTCTGTATTTATTGTTATGAATATTATCTGCCTGGGTGAACCAGTCCATGAAAACTTCAGACTGTTCTATTATGGGATAACAGGCCCACAGAATATTCCTTGCCCTTTGTATCAATGTGTTGTATGTATTTGTGTGTGCCTAGTTGCTTCGGGGATACCTGCGGACTGTGGAATCGTTCAGCTCCTGTGCACACCCCGACCAAGATCAGGGCCCCCATTTTGCCGGGTGCTACTCAGACCCCCAGCTGAGATCAGGGTGAAAAGTTTCAGTTTCAACAAATCCACATTTTTTGAGGGAAATATTACTAATAGAACATGTTGTTTTAGAAAAAAATTATGCCTGCATTTAGATGGTTTTGAAATGGAGTCTGAAAACTCACTGAATGTTTTATGAAATATAATGGTATGGGATGCTTTTTTAAAAAAATATGTTTATTGAAAATATTGTACTGCTCCCTCTCTCCCCCGCCCCTACATGCCTGGTTAAAAACTAGGTTAGTTTGCTGTACTTTTGACGTTTTGGTTTTATTGGGCACAAGTTTGCTTGTTCTGCACCCATGTGGTGGAAGCGGAAATTGCGCTTGTTTACATCTGTTTTTCAGCTGACTATGTGTAAAGTTTTTGAAGTATACACATGCAGGCGTTTAAACACTAGTTTTGCTTGCTAGTAAAAACACATACAGGCTTATGTTTTAAGAGCATCTTATTTATGAGTATTGGCAGACTTATCAACTGCTATTCTACAAGGAGAAAGATCGAAGGAGGGGTCTTTGAAAAGGGCCAAGAAAACTTCCCCTAAAGCAGCTGCAGTTTCCAAAGGTGAGAACAAAGGAACCATTTCCCCCAGTTCTGAACAGCCCAGCAGACCCAGAGCCGTCATTATGCAGAATGAAGCGTCCTTGAAAAGGGCACAGAGCCCTGTCGCAGTTGCAGTATCCGGGGACATGGGGAGGTGACACAAAGAGGCCAAAACCTCCGATTCTGAACAGCCCAAAGGCTCCACAGCACATTTGTAGAAATGTTGGTGGTTCCCAGAACCCGCTCCCACCCAACCCCCACCCCCAAAACTCCACCCCCCACTTGCCCAAGACTCTGGGAGGAAGTTTGGGTAGTAGAGGAGGTCTGGGGTGCAGGCCCCAGCCTGGGGCAGGGGATTGGGGTGCAGGAGCAGGGCCGGCAACGGGGGTACAACGGGTAGAGCTGTACTGGGCCCCGGACCTTAGGGGGGCCCCCTGAAGTCCGGGGACCGGTACACAGCTCTACTCGTAGTCGTCCCCCCTGGGCACCGCACCAAACCCATTTCCCCAGCTGTGTTCGGCGCCGCGGCCGGCTGCCTCCCGAGCCCTTCAGGCGCTGCTGGTCCCGCGCCCCAGGAGCCACCCCGAGGCACCCCGGGCTGCAGCGCTTCCCCCGCCCACCTACAAGAGCCGGGCCAGCCCTTGGCTGGGGGCCCCCCACAAATGCTCAGAGTAGGGGGGGCCCCAAATGCTCAGAGTAGGGGGCCCCAAAATTTCTGTCGCCGGCCCTGTGCAGAAGGGGTGCAGGGTGCACGGTCTGGGAGGGAGTTTGGGGATGGGAGGGGTTGTGGAGGGAGAGGGTGTCATGGGAGCTGTGGGGTGAGGGGTGTGGCTGCAGATGAGGGGTTTGGGATGTGGGAGGGGCTCAGGCAAGAGTAGGGGTGTAGTGGGTGAGGTCTGTCTGGGGCTGGGAATGAGGGTTTGTGGTGTTGGAGGGGGCTCAGGGCTGGGGCAGAGGGTTGGGGTGAGGGAAGGGGGTGAGGGCTCTGGCTGGGAATGCAGGTGAGGGGTTTGGGGTGTTGGAGGGGGCTCAGGGCTGGGGCAGAGGGTTGGGGTGAGGGAAGGGGGTGAGGGCTCTGGCTGGGAATGCAGGTGAGGGGTTTGGGGTGTTGGAGGGGGCTCAGGGCTGGGGCAGAGGGTTGGGGTGAGGGAAGGGGGTGAGGGCTCTGGCTGGGAATGCAGGTGAGGGGTTTGGGGTGTTGGAGGGGGCTCAGGGCTGGGGCAGAGGGTTGGGGTGAGGGAAGGGGGTGAGGGCTCTGGCTGGGAATGCAGGTGAGGGGTTTGGGGTGTTGGAGAGGCTCAGGGCTGGGGCAGAGGGTTGGGTCAATCCAGTTTGATCTGTATCAGTGACCTGTCCTCTTCATAATTTACTACTCCCCGAATTTTTGGATGACCTGCAAACTTCATCAGTGATTTTAAGTTTTCTTCCAGGTTATTGATCGTTAAATAGTGTAAGGCCAAGACCCTGTCCCTGCAGAAACAAACCCACACAAGGGTGATTCCCCTTTTACAATCTGAGACTTATCCGTTGACAGTTTTTAATCCATTCAATGTGTGCCGTGTTAATTTTACCTCATTCTAGTTTCTTAATCAAAATGTCATATGACAGTCAAATGCCTAACAGAAATCTAAGTATATTCCATCAATGCTATTACCGCTATCAACCACATTTGTAATCTGTTCCATTTCGGTTCCTCTCCATTGGCGATTGTATATCACTGCCACATCTTTCCCGATCCTGACACGCCTCCGCCCACTACTGGTCTGAAAATCACTTCTGCATCTTTTCCATAGTTTCCCTTCCACTGGGTATGCTCTACTCTGAATGGTAGCCACCGGGAACCAAATTGCACAACAACACAATTGCAGCAGTAGTGGGTATCGCAGCTGGTACAACAGCAAGAGCTCTTGGTCTTTGAGCAGTGGGTTTCCCCTCAATCTAATGCATTTCCGTGAACATGGGGTCTGTTTCCAAGGCTACTGTCTAAATGTAGGTTACTGTGAGCGACCCCCCCCCCCAGTGGGCAGACAGACTGAGATAGTCAATTGGGTCTCAGGGAGTTAGGTACGAAAACTCCCATAGGCCCCTAGGATGATACCATTTCCAAAGTTCAGCCCCTACAATTCTTCTCACTGGTGGCCAGTTTCTCTGCCCGACCATGCCCTGATATGCACCAGTGACCGAGACAGGGCTGCTGTGTTTAGCATCACAGGAGTTCTGCCTGTTTGGAGGTGGTAGCCATTTCCTCTAGCCACATCTTGCCTCGCTCCAGAAGAGAGCTCTGCATGAAGCAGCAGAGCTGTCCACAGCACTGGAGACCGTCCGTGCTCCCGAGGTCCCTTCCAACCCTGATATTCTATGCTGCTATGAACTAACTCTCACTGGCTTAGCACTTGTGGCAACCATTTTGGGGGACATCCATTGTACCGGCTCCCTCCCTTTGAATTGCTCTGTGAAGCTGGCATCAGCAAAGTGGCTTGTGCCCGGCAGCATCACCTGCTGTGTCCCTTCTTGGTGACCGTTTGGCATCCCCGGCCCCAGGAACGTCCTCGGTTCTATGTATGCACCTCTGGGAGCATCCCAGCAAAACCCCAGCTGGGTCTGGACTGTCTCCATTTACCTGTGATCTGAGTCTGCATCTTTGTGTTCACCCAGCCCTGTATCCTGTGAGCCGCCTTCTCTTGCCTTGCCTGAGATGGTTACAGCTGGGCTTAGCCCAGGTAACAGTGATAACAATGCTGCTGGTGAAGTGGCTGGCTGTTTGCATCTGCCATCTGTGAATGCCATGAAGAGTCATGGTTTGGTGGGGGCGTGTGGCAAAGATGGTGAAAAGCTCAGGTTCATTGGTGTGGTAGATTTCCCCTGCCTATGTTCCTACATAATGTCCAAATATATTCGTATCTATAAAACATGGCTTTTGTGTTACCTAAGCAATTTTGGGTGGACAATTTTGGTCAATGTTTTACTTTCCTCTCTTTTTTTCCCCAGTGAAAATAAATCTGACTTTGGTGTGCTGGTCTCAAAAACTAGAAAAAAAATCTGTTTTTTCTTACCCTCCCTTTCCCCGTTCTGCCCTTCTTTTCCAGTTAAAAAAAAGGAAACGAGAACAATCTAATTGGTTTACTGGTTGAGTTCTGGTAGCACTGTCCAGGCCTGGTCAAGAGCCCTACTATGGCTGGAATTAAAGAACTACGGGCCCAGTTTGTTGAACTTCAACGAAGATTATCAGACCAAGCTGAGGCATTACAACAAGCTAGAACAGAATAGAGGGAAGCCTTATCCCTGGCTAAGGCAGTAATAGACCAACAGACAGGAGAAGCTAAGAAATCCCCTACTATTTATGTTCCACGGGAGCAGAAGGTCACAGAATTTGGTGGGTTCCCGACAAGACCAGGTGACATTACGGTAGAGGAGTGGGTCAAATCCGTGAAGACGGCTCTGCGTGTTCTAAGAGTACCAGAGGAAGATCGTGTAGACTTCGTAGAGGAGCACCTTAAGGGCCAGGCCAAGGCCACAGTAGAGTTCATGGCAGTGGCAGACAAGAAAGACGTGGAAAAGGTATTTGAGCTCCTCCTAGAAGTGTATGGAGACAAGGTGCCTATTGGAACTCGACTAAAGGAGTTCTTTGAGAGAAAGCAGGAGCCTGGTGAAACTATCTGGGCATATGCATATGACCTCCAGGAGAGATTGAGCAAAGTGGAGCGGCGAGACTCTCAACGGGTTCCAGACCCAGATATGTTTCTAAAAGAGCAGTTGGTGTTGGGGCTCCGGGACGACTCCCTCCGATGTGAAATGAAAAGGAGGGTTAAGGAAGAGCCCAGTAAGAAGTTCCATGAACTCATGCAGGCTGCCATTATATGGTCGGAAGAAGAGGAAGTTCTTCCAACCGAGAGGGCCAAGCCTAACCCCCATACACGAAGTGGGGGCCTAGTGAATGCAGCTGCTGTGGAAAAGATCCTACCCCAAACACAGCTAACATTGTAAAGCCTAAGTGAAGCTGTCCAAAAACTGGCTGTCCAACAGGGGGAGATGCTGAGAGTGGTGACTGAGTTGATGAAGGAAAAAAATCCAGTTAGTATGCCAGAGTATCCAAGAAGATTGGGATCCTGAAGAGCCCCACTGAAAGATGAACTGGGAAGGTACATCTGTTATACTTGTGAAAGACCAGGACATACTAGCAGAGAATGTCCACTGAGAAGGAAAGCAGAGTCCCAGGCACTCAAAATCAATGGGGCACCAGCTGCAAGTGGTCCATCTACTGTGGAAGGCCAAGCAGTAGCAGAAGGATTCCTAGGCCTGTCCTTGGTGGAAAATCACTCTGCGTACAGTAAGAGGAACATGGGTCATGCCAGTGTACCTAACGACTTCTGTAAGCGAGCTTTTAGAGACTGTCTAACTGCTGAAGTGTGTATTGCAGGGGTGAAGACCAGATGTTTGTTAGATACTGGCTCAGAAGTCACCACCATTACAGAGTCACATTTTCAAAAATATTTGAAAGACAAGGAGCTGACCATGCACAATGCACAGTTTGTACATCTAACAGCAGTTAATGGACTGACCATCCCAGTGGTGGGATGCCTCGAAGCAGACATAGACTACATGGGCCAGACACTGCCAGGGAAATGCATCTTCATCCTGAAAGACAAAGCCTCTGAAGGGAGCCATATGGGAGAGGGAGTCCCAGGGATTCTAGGAATGAACATCATTAGTGAGCTGAAGGAGCTACAGTTGCCAATGAAAGGAACCAGGAGGATGAACCGTTGTTGCAAGGTACACTGGATCCTGTAGAGACAAGGCACACACACAGTGGCTAGATGAATAAAGTAGTGAGTTTATTGAAGGAGAATGGCACCTACACACAGCAGGCCCTGCAGACATCGTGCTGCCATTCAACACAGGGGACCTAGCACACCGGAGCCGTGTCTAGGGAAGAAGCCCACGGGAGGGGCCGAAACATGGGTTTAAGTACAGTTACACATTTGCATCTCATACATACTCATAGCTCATGAATAATTAGCAGGCTAGCAAGCAAGCAACTGTGGATTGGTTACACGCAGTCTGCCTTGTTGATTATATGCTGTCCGCTTTGTTTAGCATTGCGTTTTACTTTCACACAGACCAGCTCTCACACAGACAGAAAACACAGACAGAAGAGCCAGCACGCAGCTGGATAGAGAAAACTTTCCCAGAGCATCTTCCCACAGATAACAGAAAGCCGTTACCTTGAGCGCGCTAACCATGGCTCAGTGCCCATTCCGGGAGGGGCCAAGAGGAGCGACTCCCGTTGCCTAGCGACTGACCGTAACATTTATCTTCCGCTTACTACAACCGTCATGGGCACTCTAGGATGAATGCTGTGCTGAGTGGAGTACTGGCCCGAGCAGAGAGGCAGTCACCCCCGGGGCCCCACTTCGTGGATTAGAAATGTTAAAGTGGGTAGAAAACAGAAGACCATTATTCCTCCTCGGAGAGAGAGGTTCCCTATTGAACGCTGCTGGATGCCAGGAAATACCAATAAATATCGAATGCTGGTAGAGCCTACATCTGGGTCAAGTCTACCTAATGGACTTCAGTCAGCCAATGTACTGACTAGTGAGATCAAAGAGAGAGTACCAGTGAGTCTTCTAAACTCAAGCATGAAGGCGACGTTTGGACAGAAGGGAGAACAAGTTCCCTTTCCTCAAGAAAGATGTGGTGAAAGATGGCCAGTTCTGGTTCAAGCGGCACGTCAAGGGCTGATTCCTGCACAGGTGGCTAACTTAAAGGTGTTGCCAGAGAAGCATCAAGAAGCCTTTTCCAAGGATGAGGTGACGAATCTTAATGACTGGGTCAAAGGTGTCCACGACAGGCCAAGGACAACCAGTAAAGTTGCTCTCAGTATAGCTAAAGACACTGCTAGAAGTAGGAAAAGGACTTATGACCGCAAGTCCAGTGGGGCTCTCATCAGGCCTGGTGACCGTGTACTAGTCCGTAACCATAAACACTGGGGTCATAATAAAATACAGGACAAGTGGGAGCCAAATCCCCACATTGTAGTCGCTCACAACAATCCTGAGCTATAAGTTTACACTATCCAGCCTGAACGAGGAGGTCCAGAGAGAGTAGTACATAGGGACCAGCTAAAACATTGCACTCTTAGTCCAGTTAGGGACCATAGGAGGCATAGATCAGTATTACCCGAGAACAGGGAAACAGAAAATATGAGTGACGAACCACCATATTTAAGAAGGTCCCAGAGGGCTAATAAGGGTGTACTGCCTGTTAAATTTAAAAATGATTATGTTATTGGTTCTATGTAGCGTTTTAATGAATACTATCGTATATAGTATGCAGGAGTAGATATGAAATGTTTAATATGTTGGATGTTCTTTTGATAATTGTTAATGGGTTGTTGATATAATATGTTGCAGGTATATGTTGTTAATATGGGGCTCCGGATGTACTGGTGTGAATATTGTGGTTGTGGCAGAATTTAACAAGGGGGAATGTAAGGGAACTGTTATCCCCTTACTAACATTCAGTGGGGTGTTTTGATTATTAGCTCCCAGGACCTAAAGGGGGAGGGTCAATGGGCAATCAGGACCCTGAGACTGACGGTCCCCAGGGGCAATGGGGAGAGGCCAGCACTCCAGGTCAGCCTGACTGACAAGGCCGGGAGACTAATCAAGGAGTCAGGAGGGCAGGATGGGTCCCGTCCTCCCTGTGAGTTGGAATTGCCTGGGCCAGACGGAGAGGGGCCAGAGCTGAGCTGGAGAATAGAGCTGGGCCAGATCCGGAGGGGCCAGGAAAGCAGCCCAGAGAGACAGACCCTGTGCTGGGAGCAGAGCTGCAGCCCCAAAGCCAGAGCTCAGCCCAGAGAGACAGACCTGCCCTGGGAGCAGCGGCAGGAATCAGAGGCTGAGAGGTCAGTGCTGGGGGCAGAGACATAGGAGCTGCCTGCAGAGCAGCTGTGTGCTGGGAGCAGAGCTGGAACAGCCAGAGGGGACAGAGCAACTGCTCTGAAGGCAGAGCAGCAGCGGTCATACTGAGGCAGAGTGGAGCCAAGACAGAGGGTGGAACTGGGCTGGAGCCATCCATAGGCAGAGAGCGTGTGGCCATCAACAGAGGAAGCTTCCAAGTCACAGCAACCCTGCAGCACAGCTAAGAAGGAGGCCTGGGCCATACAAGGAACAGACTGTGAACTGTCTTGACACGCTTGCATCTGACGAAGTGGGTATTAGCTCACAAAAGCTTATCCTCCAATACTTTAGTTAGTCTTTAAGGTGCCACTGGACTCTGTTACCTCCAGAGACATTGTGTGTGATGCTCCCTGCCACGGAGCAGGGTGATGTGTTTAACCGTTCTATTTCTTCCTTGTTCATTTTTCAGATAAATTGTTCATTAAATAATTTGCATTTGCTTTAAGTTTTATGTGATGATCAGTGGGCCAGGGAAGGGCCCAGTGCAGAGGGAGCACCCCGGAGTGGGGACACTCTAGCCTCTGACCTGGGTAACCACAGCACGGTTTGGGGTTGAGCCCCCCAGAAATCCTGGGCCCACCCTTGTTGGGGTTATGAGGACTCCACCAGACAGGAGAGTGGAAGAGGAGCCACCAAGGTCAGGGAGGCCTCTGGGTAAAGGAAGTGGGAGCGAGGACTCAGATCCTTCCGCTAGCCCATTTCACCGGGGCAGTACAGAAGCCAGGAAAGTTCCCCACAACAGCGGGAGTATTCCCCTGCTTACATTAAGAAACTGAACATGAGTAAATCTCACTGTGATGGGTTGGGATCACAGAAACCCCTTAGGAGCTGCCACCTGATGTGCCAAGGCTACTCCTGCCTCAGTTTTCCTGCCCAAACAGCTTATGACCTCAGTACCCTGCCATGTCTGAGCCACGTCCCCTAACAGCTGTGGGCCTTCCTGGAAACAGGCAGGAGGTATTCTTACCTCTGGCGCTCAGATGCTCAAATCCCAATAGGGTCAAACCCCGAACAAAATGTGTTTTGCCCTGTATAAAGCTTATATGGGGCAAACTCATAGATTGTTCACCCTCTATAACAGGGGTCTCAAACATGCGGCCCGGGGGCCACATGCGGCCCGCCAAGCCCTTCCCTGTGGCCCGCCAAGCTTCCTGGCGCCCCCCCTCCTCCCCGGTCCCCCCATAGCAGTTTGCAGGATGGAGGGGCCAGAAGTGGAGGCTTCTCTGCTGCCTGGCTGGGCCGCGCGTGTTTCTAGCTCTGGACTTCCTATATTGCTCTTGCTTTGTTTGCCAAACAGCTGTTGGTGGTGCCTAGCGCTTTCCAGGAGGGAATGGGGAGCTGCGTGCTCAGAGGAGGAGGTGGGGCAGGGGTGGGACCTCTTGGAAGGGGTGGAGTGGGAGCGGAGCCGGGGCAGCGAGGGCAGGGTGTGTGTCAGTGGTGCGGCCCTTGGGCCAGTGCACTAGTCCTCATGCGGCCCTCATGGTCATTTGAGTTTGAGACCCCTGCTCTATAACAATGATAGAGAGATATGCACAGCTGTTTGCCCCCCCCAGGTACCAACACTTACTCCAGGTTAATTAATAAGTAAAAGGTGATTTTAATAAAGACAGGAAATAGGATTTAAGTGGTTCCAAGTAGTAACAGACAGAATAAAGTGAATTACCAAACAAAATATACAGAACACGCAAATCTAACACTATTACAGTAAAAAGCTCCACCCTCAGTGAATTCCTTCCTTCAGGTTCAACTCCCTGTTAGCCTGGGTCCAGCAATCACTCGCACCCCTCCCTGCAGTCACAGTCCTCTGTTCCAGTTTCTTCCAGGAATCCTTGGGGGGTGGAGGGCTGTTGTTTGGCCAGCTGAGAACAAAATGGAGAGCTCTCTCCCAGGTTTATATAGACTTCCTCCTCTGGGTGCAGAGCCCCTCCTCCTTCTTATCCAGAGTCCACATGGACTCTCAGAGCACATGGCCCAGTCCCAAGTTTGAACCAGCCTCTGCTCATTACCAGTCAGGCCACATTCCTCAGGAACCTCAGGTGTGGAAGGGCGTCTTCGAAGTTCATTGTTTGCTTGATTGGTTCTCAATTGGGATTAACTGAGAATAGTTTTTTCTCAGAGAGCTGTTCAGCTGCTTTCCAAACTCCACATACAACCAACCAAGCACATAGTCAATATTCATAACTCTGAATACAACACAGACACATACATTCAAATAGGATGAACAGATCCAGTGGATCATTACCTTCACAGAGATATAACTTTTTAGCAAAACCATATTCCAGTAACATCATACATCTATTTACAGGCCCACCCCCACCCCATAAAGCCTTATGGGGTACACTGTCACCCTCACCGTCAGAGATGTTCCAATAATCTTCTTTCACAGTAATCCCAGTGTGGCCCTCCGGGACCCCAGTGACAAATATATACAGCATTACCCTAGTGTTTGAGTCATAACTGAGACAGGCTTTGAAATCAAGCAAGCCAGCCGCTCCAAACGCCGAGGATGGTGGCTCTGGGAACGCTTTGTCCCAGTCCCAGTCAGTAGTGGAGAAAAAGGCTGGGCTTGATTGGTGAAAAGGGGACTCATGAAAGAGGTGATGCAGCTCCAGGACATTGCCTTGGGATATTCCAGTTTCACAGTGCCAGGAAATACCTGTCCAGGAAACTTAGCCGGATTTTGTCTACATAGAACCAGTACAGTCCAGATTGGAACTCACGCTTTCCAGGCGATGTGATGCGGGCACACTGTCTGAGATCATTACTCCTCCTGAAAATCTAAGCACCCTACTAACTAGTCTGTTTCCACCCAGTATGAAATGATGCCTACAAACACATCATCGAGTGGAATGCACAATGGAAGGTTTGGTTCCCATAGTCAAGTGTATTTGCCAACAAACGCAGGGAATCCAAAAGGTCCAAGAACAGGTGACCATACCTTGATGAACCGTTCCAGACGACGTCACTTTTCATCCTCTAGTCAGAATACTCCTGATTGTGCTGGTGGTAACAGGAATTGCTCTAATTGAACTGGGCTGATGTACGCTGTGGATTGCCATGGACTCGCAGGGGCGAGGAAGAATTGCAGGCCTGTTATTTACCAGGCTGCATGTGGCAACAGACTATATAGGTAAGGGATGCAAGGAGAGTGTGGGTCAGGACATGAGCTGCAGACACACACACCCACAACTAAAATTAATCAATTTAAAGTTTTATTGGGGATAATTACAAGGGGTAAGGGAGCAGCTTTTGATTAGCTAATAGACTTAATGAAACTTAAAACACGCAATGACTAAAATACCTACTAACAATATTTACAAAGATGCAGCATTTAGTAATAACTGATACTTACAAATACAAACCAACGCATAACATGACCGGTAAACGTAGAAGCTCTGTTTGAAAACACGTGAGCTGAGAGAGAGGCTTCGAGGTGATCAGGCTCGGTTACGTGGGGTACACGGGATACACGGATACACGGGATTCGTTTTCGTTTTCCTCTCTCTGTCTGCACATGGCAGGCAGAAACATAAGTACCAACTATGACATCACAAAAGTGTCATAGCGGACGGGGCCCAAAACCCGTTTGTGTTCACTTCTGATTGGCACAAGCAAAGTTTACAGCAAGTAGGGGAGCAGGTGCCTCAAAGTCTGGCTTCGCCCCCAAAGGTGAGGAAATGCACATTGTTATAGAATGCATGCGAAACTGAATGACAAAAGAAGAGGCCAGGGCAATACCGGTATGGGCAAGTGTTACAGGATGCAGACAGGAACTGATCTGAACATACGCATTATCCAATAAAAAGAGAAAAATTACAGCAGCAGATTGGACGAGAAATGGACTAGCTTCGGCCACTAATAAAACTGTGCTGATGGATGGTAGTTAGGGGGTTATCTTGTACCAAGTCTTCATTACTTGTGTAGTCTTTGGTATAGATGCAATTTAGCTATTTTTACTTTATCCTTATATTTTGCAATATTTTGTTATCCTATTATTTAGCATAGTTAATTATATAGAACTATATTTACATATTAAGGAGGGGATGATAGGATGATGGACTGGGATGTCTTGTTCAAACTAGCAGGTACAAGGAGAAGGGTGGTAACTAACACTCCGCGGAGTGTAATATGTAACTTGTTTGTATCAATGTATAAAAGGAGAAGTCCTAGGATGGGTACCTTTGTCCAGCCAAGGGTCCAGCATCTTGGCACGCTGACATAGCTTGCAGCATTGGCGGGGGCATATTTGTGTTAGTGACCTGTAGCCCCTAGGGGGCACTAGACCATGTTTTGTTGACAATACACCTGACTGAGTGCCTTTGCCACTCAACCGAGCCTGTGGTCTTTCTTTCTGACTGGCATCGAGGTCTGCTGGATCAGCACATGAATTCTCCGCTTGTGCAGCTAACACCGGAGCTCCAGGAACTGCAGCACTGAGCGGACATAACACCTTAGCATCCTTGACAGCATTGCAATGACATCCCACAGCACTGGATAACAGGGCTCAGTGGGAAGTGAAACACTCTAAGGATTGGATGCATGCGCCCAGTTCAGGGTCACTTCTGAAGGAACCCAGTTTCTCTTCCACTGAAGCTCCGTAAACCTGGCAAATCAGTGGCTTTCTTAGACTAGGTGATCCTTGTGGTCCCTTCTATCCCCCCCAGTTCTATGATTTTAGCACTGTTGGGTGAATTAGAATAACAAATAAGCAGAAGAGGTGACGCAAAAGCGGGTTAACTTGTTACCTTGCAGACGGGAGCTCTTACGAGCCCTCCTTGCTCACAGTAGGACATATTTTAGATAATGGCCCAAGATAGACCAATGAGGAACCCAAGAGTTTAAGCACCAGGGTTCTGAACTAGTTAAACTGAGTAAAAATTACCCCAACTATCTCCACCTTCCTAAACACACCCAGGATAGGAAACAATGTTCAGATAAAAAATGTGGTATTGTTTTGCATATTCACCCTATCATATTTGCAATGTGGTATTAGTTGCATATTCACTACATCATATTTCTATCTTTCATCACCAGTACAGTCAAGGAAGGTAAATATCTTAGGTTCTTAGGTTGCTATTCATCCACATGGAGAGCTAAATTCTTTCCTGTTCCACACCCAAGTCTCCCTTGCAAGTCTTTTGTGGTGAAACAATCACATGTCCTGTTGTTTGTAAAGAAACGCTGCTCTTTCTCCCTGAGAGTAGATTCAGACAATCATGGGAAACTGACTAACCATTCAGTCAGGGACACACTGACAAAAGCACACAAAATAAGATATACCCTAAAAAAAAAATCCCCCCCACTTATCTCTGTCATTCTAGGAAGCTTTGATTTTACTTGCAACAACAGAATTTTAAGCACACAAATACATGCTACTTCAGCTATTGGCATTGCAGATGTGACGCTAAGGGTGTTTTGCACACATAAGTTTACACTAGTGCCTGGAGGTAAGCAGAGGAGTGGGGACATGACACCCTGTGGGAAGGGGGGAGGAGAGCTTGTCGGGGCATAGGAAATAACCCCGCGGGCCACATGTTTGAGACCCCAGGCCTAAAGTATGCTGTGTTCACTTAAAATGGCTTCCCAGCAGTTTGTC
Source organism: Sternotherus odoratus (assembly GCA_032164245.1). Classification (NCBI taxonomy): domain Eukaryota; kingdom Metazoa; phylum Chordata; order Testudines; family Kinosternidae; genus Sternotherus; species Sternotherus odoratus. Next base: position 34,286,290 of record JAVMKO010000013.1, on the reverse strand, counting down.
TCCTCACAGGGGACTGCCCTAACCACTAGTCTATACAGTTCATTACTGCCTGGCTACCTATTTAATTATTTATACAACCGGTGCAGCTTATCCAGGAACAACTGAACGAGGTCAGCCCGCAACCACCCAATGGTTAGGGTATTGTTCTGGACCTGGGAGACAGGAGAGAGGATTTCATCCAGTTATCCTGTACTGAGCCCCATGATTTGTGTTTGATTAAAGCATGTCTGGTTAAACCATGTCCCAGAAAGGCAGCCAGTGTGGATTGGAAGCCGCATGAGATGCAAAGTTCACCACTTCCCTTAAGAGTTAGCCAATGGTTATCCCCTGGAAATGGGAGCCTTATTTGAATTTGAATTGCTAAATCAAAGAGACCTATTTTCATTAAACCATCCTCACTGCCATAATTATATTCCAGTCATTAAATTCTTTATCAATTTCTGTGTCATCTTTTCCAGGGATCAATGTTAGGCTAACCAGCCTATTTCACTAGGTCATCTCACTTTCCATTTTTGAATATTGGCACAATATTAGCAATCTTCTAGTCTTCTGGAATTTCCCTTGGATTCCAAGATTTATCAAAAATTAACAGAATTGAACCAGAGATCTCCTTAGCCATCTCTTTTAGAGCTCTTGGGTGCAAGTTATCCAAGCCTGATGATTTATCACTATTAGATACTGTTTAGCATTATCCTTTATTACTAAAGAACTGGATAGTAGTTTAGCATCCTCACAATCTTTCCAAATTCAGAACAGAAATATTTGCTAGGATTTTTTCTGTTCCTAATATACTTTAAAAAGTTCTTATTTTCTCTAGCACTGCTACCTGTGTAGTTTTCCCCCATGTCTTTAGCTTTCCTTATCAGTCTCCTACACAGCATAATTTTTAATTTATATTGATCATGCTTACTTCCCCTTTTTATATTTCTTATATATTGCATTTTTTCTGTTGCTGCATTCAATCCACCACTCAACCATAATGGGCTTTTAGCTAAGGTTGTTTGCTTTCTTTGGAGATGTAATGATTTACTGATTGATTTAGTGTAAATTTCACAAACCTCATATTTTACACCTATAAAGGAATGATTTGTTAATTGCAGAAAAAATGATCTCCCTTGAGAAGTTAGGAATAAACTGTTGTGAAAAACTAGAATTAGATTTCTGATCCCCTAGTTGAATTGTTTGAAATCTGACTGCTTTGGATACTGAATTTATGGAGTTTGTCAACACACAAGCCAACAATTGTGTATCTAAGGCGATTTCACAGTGGAACCAGCTGAGCCCTAGTTTCACTTTCATTCTTACTCAGGGTCTGCAATGGTTCACATATCTGAATGTACTCAATCAGTCTTCAGACTCACTATGTCTGTTGAGCTGGGGTCAATCTCATCAGCGGTGAAAATGACAATTAGCAGCAACTTCTTTGAAATATGGAAAAAGCATTTTACTCTTATATCAACGTCTTTATACTCACTCATTTTGGTAGTGCTGGAAAAGGTAATGGAATCTGATTTTAGATGCCCAGAAAATCTTAGCTTGAGATGTTGGTACATCAGCTCATATTTCGTTATGCCAGCTATGACTATTTTTCTATTAGGCATAATTTTCCAGCCAGCATGTCAATATTCTACTTGTAGAGCAAAGAACTCCTGCGAGTGTGACAACAAATGCAGATGTTGTGATTTCTGTCCAGAAAAGTGCAAGTTTAATATGTGCCGTCACATACTTTTAAAGGCTTTTTTTCCTGCTGTGTTGTGGGTAGTGATCCTTCTTCTGGATGGAAGATATATTGCCTGCCGCTTCGAGAACATCCAAGGAGAAAAGCGGAATCAATCAATTCCCGCGTATCAGGAGTCCCAGGTAAGATTCACCTGCCTTGCGGGATGAAATCATTTTGCTTTTATTCAGCCAGTTTTCTTGTGTTGCTTTAGAATTTTTCCACTTGTGTTTTATATTATGCAGAGAAAAAAGTTTCTATTAAAAAATTAGAGGAAGCCGGGATGGTCCGTGGGATGCAACACAGTGTGAGCCGGGGTTTCATTATTTCTTCTGCTTTCTAAAGGGACGTCCATTCCTGATTGTAGAACTGAGGCAAAGAATAAATAGAGTACATAAGATTACTCACTACAAAAAACATGTCTCAGAGGTAGGAGCTAGACAATGAGTGCAATTATCTGAATTCATTTAACTGGGGCCACAACATGTACCGGATTTATTTTCACTAGTTTCCTTTTCCTATAGGGATGGAAAATGTCTCGACAAATAATGGGAAGTTAGTGGTTTTTTTAATTTCCTGGGGCAATTCCAGATGTTTGAGTCCTTTAAGTAATGTAAGGCTAGATCAGGGGTGGACAAACGTTTTGTCCCGAGGGCCACATCAGTTCAAAATTTTATGGAGGGCCGGGTAGGGAAGGCTGTGCCTTCCCAAACAGCCTGGCCCTGCCCACATCTGACCCCCACACACACTTCCTGCCTCCCTCTGGACCCCTGACCCATCCAACCCCCCCTGCTCCTTGTCCTCTGACTTCCTCCAGAGAGCCCTGCCCCTAACCACCCCCACCAAGACCCCACCCCCATCATAGCACCCCTGCTCCTTTTCCCCTGACCGCCTCCTCCAGAGACCCCCCTTCCCCTTATCATCCCCCAGAACCCCACCCCCTATCCAACCCTACTACTCCCTGTCCCCTGATTACCCTGAGCATTAGCCACACTTCCACCCCCTGACAGGACCCCTGGAACCCCCACACCTTATCCCACCCTCCTGTTCCCCATCCTCTGACCTCCCCAGAGACCTTCTGGCCCTTATCCAACCCCCCACTCCTGGCCCCCTTACCACGCCACTCAGAACAGTAGTTTGCTCCCCCCCCCCAGTCTAGATTCTCAAGGAGACAAGGTGGTTGAGGTAATGTCTTTTATTTGATCAACTTCTGTTGGTGAGAGAGACAAGCTTGCAAGTTTACACAGAGCTCTTCTTCAGATCTGCGTAGCCCGAAAACTTGTTGCTTTCTTTAGCAGAACTTGGTCCAATCAAAGGATTCCCCCATCCACCTTCTCTCTTTTGTAGCCTGGCTCCAATGCAGCTACATCAGCTCTGTAAAGAGATTGTCAAATGTATTCAGGAACCTTTGAGGATCGGGATGGGCCCTCTTTGTCAGCTCCTCTTTGCATATTCCAGGGGAGTTAAAATGCCTTATTTCCAGTCTGAATTTTTTTGTCTTCAATTTCTGGCCGTTGGATTTTGTTGGGCTTTTTTGCCTGTTAGATTGAAGAGCCCATTATGAAATATTTCCCCCAGGGTACGTACTTACAAGTTTGATCAAGTCACTCCTTAACCTTCTCTTTGATAAGCTAAATAGAGTGAGCTCCTTGAATCTCTCACTATAAGACATGTTTTCCAATCCCTTAATCATTTTTATGGCTCTTCTCCGAACCTTCTCCAATTTATCCACATTCCTCTTGAATTGTGGGCACCAGAACTGGGCACAAGAGAACAGGAGTGGTTGCACTCACTATACTCTTCACTCCTACTCGAGAATCCTTATCCCTAGGTTGCCTTCCTTATCTGTTTATGCAGATAAAGAAGGCAAACCTAATGATCTCTTTTGGCCTTAACTCTATGAGCTAAATATAAACAAAAGGATTTGTCCTCTAGACCTTTCTGGTGGGATATAAAAGAGTTATAAAGACAAAGTCTAATGCAAATAACAAGTTTTAACATATTGATTTTTTCCCAAAGATTTCGGGACTCAGTATCGTATTGGGTGTTGTCATTATCGGTTCTGTATACTTGTGTTGCATTCACTGCAAGAAGCATGACAAACAAAAGATAACAATGGATGAAGATGAAATCAGTAATCTACTAGAGCAAAAAGTTTGTGAGTATATTTCAGAACAGAAGGAAAAGGCTCTCTTGGAATCATTTAAGAAATGCCTAAATGATCATTACTTAGCTGACCTGGAAACAATTTCAGCATCTATTGACAATGGAAAGATAATTGAAATAATAGATAAAGTTTGTACAGTTTCAAAAAAGGCTCAGCTTCAACTCAGGAGCCCCCCCCAGTCTGCCTCCCCAGGGGACCTTCAGTCTGCCACCTCAAGAGACCTCCAGTCCACCACCTCAAGAGACCTCCAGTCCGCCACCTCAAGAGACCTCCAGTCCGCCACCTCAAGCGACCTCCAGTCAGCCAGCTCAGGAGCCCCCCCCCCCAGTCTGCCTCCCCAGGGGACCTTCAGTCTGCCACCTCAAGAGACCTCCAGTCCACCACCTCAAGGGACCTCCAGTCCGCCACCTCAAGAGACCTCCAGTCCACCACCTGAAGAGACCTCCAGTCCGCCACCTCAAGGGACCTCCAGTCCACCACCTCAAGAGACCTCCAGTCCGCCACCTCAAGAGACCTCCAGTCCGCCACCTCAAGAGGAATCAGATACCTGAAGTTGTCCTCTTCCTGTATTTTAATTTGACACCACAGAGACTGGTAACTGATTCATGTGCCAACAATAACACCAGACTGTGAATACACAACAACTGCAATCTACTAATTGCAAAAAATCCAAAGTGCAAAATAAGGAAGGACCTGCATCCCCAGCCGTTCTGCTCCTCCAGCCTCCCCCTGCAGTTCTTGGCTTCCTCTCCCAGGCTAGTGGGGGCTGTTGTGGGTTCCCCTCCCCCATTCCATGTGGGGGAGGGTGGTGCCAGGGGCTCCTCACCCTCCTCTGCCAGGCTGGTGCTCCAGGGAGGGCAGGATGGAGGAGCCGTCCCATCCTGTCCTGTTTGTTCACAGGAGAGGAGGGGGAAATGGCAGCGGAGCTGCCTTGAACTGTTGGGTCTTTAGGTCCCTCTTCCCCCTTCCCCTCCCACGTAGATAGACATTTGAGGTAACCACGGTGATTTGTGTTCAGGAAGAAAATCCGAGAGCTTGCCAATAATCTGCTCAAGGTGGCTGCCGCTGTTTAATAGTTTAAAGACAAGGCTTACCCAGCAAACGTGGCTCTGCTGTTTTCCTCGGGCACTAGATTTGTGTAACCCTTCTGCCCTTCAGAATTGGCAGCAACAAGGGCCGGGTTCAGTAAATAGGGGTTCCCTCTCAACAATACAATGCAAACTGGCTCGAGCCCCCACCCAGTGACCTGGGAAAATCCTAACACACCCCTGGGCACCTCAATGAGGCAATACTTCCCCTCTTGCAAGCACAGATCGGTGTAACAGAAGATCTTTATTAACATGAGGTAAATGACATCACTAAACTGGGAAAAACACCACACCTAGGGTTCATACACCAACCCGTGAGCAAACTGCCCCTCCCCAGCAAGTTTGGGCTGTGTCCTCTCCTGTGGGTTCAGGAGTCCAGCAACCCAAACGTCACCCAAAGTCCCACAAGTCCAATAGCCCAAAGTCCCTGGAGTCCAGCAACCCCAAAAGTCACCCAAAGTCCCAAAAGTTCAACAGCCCCAAAGTCTCTGGAGTCCCTGGTGGAAAGTCACTCTGCCGAGTCTTACCTCCCAGGCTGGGTGGAAGTGGAGAGCAGAGTGGAGGGTACCTTCATGAGGTCCGAGGCCGACGGCCCAGTCTCTCCGTGGGGTGCTGGTGGCTCCGCTAGCCGCCCTGCTAGCCGATTCAGGAACTGCTCTGCCCGCGGCTCGACTCTGCTCGCTGTCTCAGGAACTGCTCAGGAACTGCTCGGCCAGCTGTCTCAGGAACGGGTCAGCCGGCACCGGGGCTGCTCGGCCAGCTGTCTCAGGAACGGGTCAGCCGGCACCGGGACTGCTCGGCCAGCTGTCTCAGGAACGGGTCAGCCGGCACAGGAACCGCTCTGCTTAGGGCCCCCCACTTAAGATAAAGCTCAGTGATTTTCAGCTCTTAAGTGATTTCAGCTCATAGCGGGGGGGCCTTAGTGCAGAGGCACCACCAGACCCAAAACAACTTCAGCTCCGTGGGCTGAAGTTAGACTCCTAAAGGAAGCAAAAGTCAGCTCTGACATTCCACAGGGGAGAGAGGCCAGGTGCAATAGGCCTGTGCGGCCCTCAGACAAGGCCCTGACCACAAGGTCTTGAGCCTGTCTACAGCCTCTCTCCATTCAGTGAGTTTTGGAACCCCTGTCCCTTGTTTACCGAGTGCTACCTAGCTGAAGGCGAGTCCCTCCAGCATGCCAAAGGCCAAATCAATGTCCCAACCCCTCATTCACACAAACATGTTAATCAGCACTCTATCATTCTTGCCCCAATACTACAGAAACTGGGGGTCCCACAGTAGCCAAAGTGATCATTTTGGCTGTTAGAGGGCAGGCCAGGTGCGGTGGGTGTGTCTAAGCAAATCAGGTGTTATTTTCCAAAAGCTACTGCAATTTCTGCAACTCACCACTGGATGTCACCCATACTGACAGTGCAAAGTCATTGCAATTCCTGCAATTCCCTGACACTGCTTACATCCTCCCCCCAGTCAAAATTTGTCGTCCCGACAAACCCCACTCCCTATCATACCGACTCATTGGTTTCCTCCAAAGGGCCTCAGAAAGCCCACTTTAGCTTCCACAAGCCTGTGTGCTAAGTGTATGGGCTCCTCACTAACCACCCCGGGTGCATCATAGGTTAGCCGTTGTACGGGTCTTATTACCCTGTCCCTTCTATTGAGAGTCTCTGTTGCAGGAGTGGGGGGAACATCTTCTTGAGTGACGGATGGGGAGGTTTCCTTTGAGGATCCCTCGGCTACTGGCCCAGGCCTCTGCATCTCTGGTTCCAGTAGTGGAAAGTCTATTGTGCCTAGGGCCCCCTCCCCCTCGATGTCTCCATTGTCCAGTAAACTGTGTGCGTCATCACAGGGGGGTCCCACCAGCGGCTCAGGGGTGCCTGTAACTGGCCGAAATACCTCCGCCACAGGGTTTAGGGCTGAGGAGGGAGAGCTCTCTATCAGCTCAGCTGATGGAGACTGAAGTCTTGTTTCCATTCTGGGATACGCCCTGGTCGTGTCTTCCTCCTCGGCCTCACTCTCCGACATGCTGGCTAGGGGTAGGTTATCTTCAGAATGCCCGCAGGCCCTGTTGGATGGCGGCTTTGGCCTAGCACTTCTATTCTGCCCGGCTGCTCTGTCCTGGCCCATCTCATAAGGGGTGCCTACCAATTCCCCCACAGGGAGCAATAGGTTTCTATGCACTGTCTTTATTTGCCCTGGACCCTCTTCAGGTTTGATCTTGTAGACCGGCAGATCTCCCAGTTTTTCCATCACTAGGTAGGGTATTTTGGCTGTTAGAGGGCAGGCCAGGTGCGGTGGGTGTGTCTAAGCAAATCAGGTGTTATTTTCCAAAAGCTACTGCAATTTCTGCAACTCACCACTGGATGTCACCCATACTGACAGTGCAAAGTCATTGCAATTCCTGCAATTCCCTGACACTGCTTACATCTGCTTTAGCATTGACTTTCGTAGTTTTATGTGCAAGGCATTTGAAAATAAAGGCACCCTGAAAACTCAACATGTGTCGTGCTGGTTTGGGTTGGCGTGAATGATCTCGCTCAAGGAACAACAGAACACGTGGTCAAATCCATGGAATGACTGAAAGCTGATTATAATGCCTTGAGCAGGTGGGTTGGACTATGCTGAACCCAGCCCTCATATCAGCTATACTGGCCAGGGGAAGTTAACTTACCCTGCTGGAGTGTGGGAGGCAGTGTGGCCTAATGGATAGTGCACAGGGATGCAAGACACCTGGGTTCTAATTCCAGCTCTGCTTCTGGCTTGCTGGGTGACTTTGGGAAAGATGCTGCCTTACTCTGTGCCTCAGTTTACCCATGTGTACAATGGTGATAATGCTACTGACCTCCTTTATAAAGTGCTTTGAGATCTGTGGATGGAAGTGCTACACAAGAGCTAGGTAGTAAGTATCCTTATCATTGTCCCAAAGGGCAGAGATAAGTAGGAATTGGTTTTCCCTGTGCCACGAAAATTTTAGAGATTTCATCAAATTTCCGTCCGACAAAATCTTGAAATTTTTCTCCAACCAAAAAGTCCGGGGGAAATTATTGTTTCACATGATTAAAATGTATCCGTCATTTCAAAACATTTTGTTTCAATTTTGACCATTTTAAATTTTTAACCTTTTTACTATTAGAGTCAATTTCCATTTAGAAATGAACCGGAAGTGCCCGAAAATGTCAAATTCCCGTTTCTCTGTCCTGTACACTGCTCTATATTTGCATGCCACACCCATAGAGGGAGGGGCTCTACTGCCCCCTGGTGGTGACGTGACCACCTAGACATCGATGAGAGACACACAGCCTAGGTTAAGAGTCTTTTAGCTGGGGTTGTAATGGTCCCTGGGCTTTGATCCAGACACATGGAAAGACTGTGTGTGTAGCAAAGCGATCACTCATCCCGGCGGTGCCCCCATCTGGTCATCTCGGGAATTAGCTCTTTCTCGTCTGGAGTGCCCTCTGCCGGCTGATGTCCGCTCCTGCTCCGGCCCTGTTTCCCTCCCGGACCCTGGTGCCCATGAACTCAGGGTGCTGCACCCTTGCAGAACCCCCCAAGTCTTAGGGTCTCCCCTCCCTAGGGAACCCTGCACCCACTATCTCCAACTTGCCTCAGGCTTTGCCTCTGCTAGTCCCCATTTGCCTCCACGTACTGAGGTGGACTGTAGTATCAGGCTGCTCATCACAGGCAAGAAGGGTTTGGCCAGCTGCTTCTACCCAGCCTGGGGGCTGCCTCCTCGCACCCTCAGTACCCAGTGGGTCAGGCCTATGCTAGGCGCGGCAGCCTGGGGCCCTCTCGCTAGAGCTTTGCAGCTCCCCGGCTCCCAGCTGCCTTGCCCTCGCCCTGTCCCACTCTGAGTACCCTCTCTTAGGTTTCCAGCAGCGAGGCCTGTCTCTCCCTGCTCCCAGAGGAGACTGCTCTATTCTCAGCCCTGGGTGAGGCCTTTTACCAGGTCCTGCAGCCTGGGGCTCTCAGGCTAGAGCTCCCTAGCTCCCGGTGCCTAGCCCCAGGCCTGCACCCCCCTGGTTACTCCCTCAGTCCCAGCAGCTACGCCTGTCTCCTTCTGAGTGCCAGAGGAGACTTCTCTCTCTCTCCTCTTCTTCTCCCTCTGTCCTAGGCCCCTGCCTCTCAGGCTTTTATACAGCCTGAGTATTTGGGGCGTGGCCACCCAGCTGAGCCTGCCTCTCAATCAGCCTGGGAATTAGCAGGCTCACAGCCACAGACCCCTTTCCCAGGGCTATCCCAGCCCTGGCCGGCAGGGAGCGGGTATCACCCCGCTACAGTGTGTTACATATGAATAGATTTGTGGATTTCCCGGTCACATAGGCCACTGGCCATCTGCTTCTCTTCTCTGATTGGACGAGGGTAGCTCTGAGAAGCAGTGTTCTGCCACGAATACTCAGTGATGACATCGAAATTCACTTTCCCTACACTTTTGTCTCTATGCCAAATACACCCTTCCTGGGAACACCAGGCCCATGGGAGCCGGCTGTGACAAATATGACAAACACAGGCCTCTTCTGTATTTATTGTTATGAATATTATCTGCATGGGTGAACCAGTCCATGAAAACTTCAGACTGTTCTATTATGGGATAACAGGCCCACAGAATATTCCTTGCCCTTTGTATCAATGTGTTGTATGTATTTGTGTGTGCCTAGTTGCTGAGGGGATACCTGCGGACGGTGGAATCATTCAGCTCCTGTGCACACCCCGACCAAGATCAGGGCTCCCTTTTTGCCGGGTGCTAATCGGACCCCCAGCTGAGATCAGGGGTGAAAAGTTTCAGTTTGAACAAATCCACATTTTTTTGAGGGAAATATTACTAATAGAACATGTTGTTTTAGAAAAAAAATGTGCCTGCATTTAGATGGTTTTGAAATGGAGTCTGAAAACTCACTGAATGTTTTATGAAATATAATGGTATGGGTTGCTTTTTAAAAATAGATGTTTATTGAAAATATTGTACCCTCTCCTCCCCCCTCCGCCCCCCCATATGCCTGTTTAAAAACTAGGTTAGTTTGCTGTATTTTTGACCTTTCGGTTTTATTGTGCACAAGTTTGCTTGTTCTGCACCCATGTGGTGGAAGCGGAAATTGCGCTTGTTTACATCTGTTTTTCAGCTGACTAAAGGTTTTGAAGTATACACATGCAGGCGTTTAAACACTAGTTTTGCTTGCTAGTAAAAACACATACAGGCTTATGTTTTAAAAGCATCTTATTTATGAGTATTGGGAGACTTATCAACTGCTATTCACAAGAAGAAAGATCGAAGGAGAAGTCTTTGTAAAGGGCCAGGAAAACTTCCCCTAAAGCAGCTGCAGTTTCCAAAGGTGAGAACAAAGGAACCATTTCCCTCAGTTCTGAACAGCCCAGCAGACCCAGAGCCGTCATTATGCAGAATGAAGTGTCGTTAAAAAGGGCACAGAGCCCTGTCGCAGTTGCAGTATCCGGGGACATGGGGAGATGACACAGAGAGGCCAAAACCTCCGATTCTGAACAACCCAAAGGCTCCACTGCACGTTTGTAGAAAAGTTGGTGGTTCCCAGAACCCGCTCCCACCCAACCCCCACCCCCAAAACTCCGCCCCCCACTTGCCCAAGGCTCTGGGAGGGAGTTTGGGTGGGAGAGAAGGTCTGGGGTGCAGGCCCTAGCCTGGGACAGGGGATTGGGGTGCAGGAGGGGTGCAGGGTGCAGGTTCTGGGAGGGAGTTTGGGGATGGGAGGGGTTGTGGAGGGAGGAGGTGCCAAGGGAGCTGTGGGGTGAGGGCTGTGGCTGCAGATGAAGGGTTTGGGATGTGGGAGGGGCTCAGGCAAGAGTAGGGGTGTAGTGGGTGAGGGCTGTCTGGGGCTGGGAATGAGGGTTTGTGGTGTTGGAGAGGCTCAGGGCTGGGGCAGAGGGCTGGGTCAATCCAGGTTGATCTGAATCAGTGACCTGTCCTCTTCATAATTTACTACTCCCCGAATTTTTGGAGGACCTGCAAACCTCATCAGTGATTTTAAGTTTTCTTCCAGGTTATTGATCGTTAAATAGTGTAAGGCCAAGACCCTGTCCCTGCAGAAACAAACCTACACAACGGTGATTCCCCTTTTACAATCTGAGACTTATCCGTTGACAGTTTTTAATCCATTCAATGTGTGCCGTGTTAATTTTACCTCATTCTAGTTTCTTAATCAAAATGTTGTATGACAGTCAAATGCCTAACAGAAATCTAAGTATATTCCATCAATGCTATTACCTCTATCAACCACATTTGTAATCTGTTCCATTTCGGTTCCTCTCCATTGGCGATTGTATATCACTGCCACATCTTTCCCGATCCTGACACGCCTCTGCCCACTACTGGTCTGAAAATCACTTCTGCATCTTTTCCATAGTTTCCCTGCCGCTGGGTATGCTCTACTCTGAATGGTAGCCACCGGGAACCAAATTGCACAACAACACAATTGCAGCAATAGTGGGTATCACAGCTGGTACAACAGCAAGAGCTCTTGGTCTCTGAGCAGTGGGTTTCCCCTCAATCTAATGCATTTCCATGAACGAGGGGTCTGTTTCCAAGGCTACTGGCTAAATGTAGGTTACTGTGAGTGACCCCCCCCCCCAGTGGGCAGACAGACTGAGATAGTCAATTGGGTCTAAGGGAGTTAGGTACGAAAACTCCCATAGGCCCCTAGGATGATACCATTTCCAAAGTTTAGGCCCTACAGTTCTTCTCACTGGTGGCCAGTTTCTCTGGCCGACCACGCCCTGATATGCACCAGTGACCGAGACAGGGCTGCTGTGTTTGGCATCACAGGAGTTCTGCCTGTTTGGAGGTGGTGGCCATTTCCTCTAGCCACATCTTGACTCGATCTAGAAGAGAGCTCTGCGTGGAGCAGCAGAGCTGTCCATAGCACCCGGGAAGGACTGGAGACCGTCCGTGCTCCTGAGGTCCCTTCCAACCCTGATATTCTATGCTGCTATGAACTAACTCTCACTGACTTTGCACTTGTGGCAACCATTTTGGGGGACATCCATTGTACCGGCTCCCTCCCTTTGAATTGCTCTGTGAAGCTGGCATCAGCAAAGCGGCTTGTGCCCGGCAGCATCACCTGCTGTGTCCCTTCTCGGTGACCGTTTGGCATCCCCGGCCCCAGGAACGTCCTCGGTTCTATGTATGCACCTCTGGGAGCATCCCAGCAAAACCCCAGCTGGGTCTGGACTGTCTCCATTTACCTGTGATCTGAGTCTGCATCTTTGTGTTCACCCAGCCCTGTATCCTGTGAGCCGCCTTCTCTTGCCTTGCCTGAGATGGTTACAGCTGGGCTTAGCCCAGGTAACAGTGATAACAATGCTGCTGGTGAAGTGGCTGGCTGTTTGCATCTGCCATCTGTGAATGCCATGAAGAGTCATGGTTTGGTGGGGGCGTGTGGCAAAGATGGTGAAAAGCTCAGGTTCATCGGTGTGGTAGATTTCCCCTGCTTATGTTCCTACATAATGTCCAAATATATTCGTATCTATAAAACATGGCTTTTGTGTTACCTAAGCAATTTTGGGTGGACAATTTTGGTCAATGTTTTACTTTCCTCTCTTTTTTTCCCCAGTGAAAATAAATCTGACTTTGGTGTGCTGGTCTCAAAAACTAGAAAAAAAATCTGTTTTTTCTTACCCTCCCTTTCCCCGTTCTGCCCTTCTTTTCCAGTTAAAAAAAAGGAAACGAGAAAAATCTCATTGGTTTACTGGTTGAGTTCTGGTAGCACTGTCCAGGCCTGGTCAAGAGCCCTACTATGGCTGGAATTAAAGAACTACGGGCCCAGTTTGTTGAACTTCAACGAAGATTATCAGACCAAGCTGAGGCATTACAACAAGCTAGAACAGAATAGAGGGAAGCCTTATCCCTGGCTAAGGCAGTAATAGACCAACAGACAGGAGAAGCTAAGAAATCCCCTACTATTTATGTTCCACGGGAGCAGAAGGTCACAGAATTTGGTGGGTTCCCGACAAGACCAGGTGACATTACGGTAGAGGAGTGGGTCAAATCCGTGAAGACGGCTCTGCGTGTTCTAAGAGTACCAGAGGAAGATCGTGTAGACTTCGTAGAGGAGCACCTCAAGGGCCAGGCCAAGGCCACAGTAGAGTTCATGGCAGTGGCAGACAAGAAAGACGTGGAAAAGGTATTTGAGCTCCTCCTAGAAGTGTATGGAGACAAGGTGCCTATTGGAACTCGACTAAAGGAGTTCTTTGAGAGAAAGCAGGAGCCTGGTGAAACTATCTGGGCATATGCATATGACCTCCAGGAGAGATTGAGCAAAGTGGAGCGGCGAGACTCTCAACGGGTTCCAGACCCAGATATGTTTCTAAAAGAGCAGTTGGTGTTGGGGCTCCGGGACGACTCCCTCCGATGTGAAATGAAAAGGAGGGTTAAGGAAGAGCCCAGTAAGAAGTTCCATGAACTCATGCAGGCTGCCATTATATGGTCGGAAGAAGAGGAAGTTCTTCCAACCGAGAGGGCCAAGCCTAACCCCCATACACGAAGTGGGGGCCTAGTGAATGCAGCTGCTGTGAAAAAGATCCTACCCCAAACACAGCTAACATTGTAAAGCCTAAGTGAAGCTGTCCAAAAACTGGCTGTCCAACAGGGGGAGATGCTGAGAGTGGTGACTGAGTTGATGAAGGAAAAAAATCCAGTTAGTATGCCAGAGTATCCAAGAAGATTGGGATCCTGAAGAGCCCCACTGAAAGATGAACTGGGAAGGTACATCTGTTATACTTGTGAAAGACTAGGACATACTAGCAGAGAATGTCCACTGAGAAGGAGAGCAGAGTCCCAGGCACTCAAAATCAATGGGGCACCAGCTGCAAGTGGTCCATCTACTGTGGAAGGCCAAGCAGTAGCAGAAGGATTCCTAGGCCTGTCCTTGGTGGAAAATCACTCTGCATACAGTAAGAGGAACATGGGTCATGCCAGCGTACCTAACGACTTCTGTAAGCGAGCTTTTGGAGACTGTCTAACTGCTGAAGTGTGTATTGCAGGGGTGAAGACCAGATGTTTGTTAGATACTGGCTCAGAAGTCACCACCATTACAGAGTCACATTTTCAAAAATATTTGAAAGACAAGGAGCTGACCATGCACAATGCACAGTTTGTACATCCAACAGCAGTTAATGGACTGACCATCCCAGTGGTGGGATGCCTCGAAGCAGACATAGACTACATGGGCCAGACACTGCCAGGGAAATGCATCTTCATCCTGAAAGACAAAGCCTCTGAAGGGAGCCATATGGGAGAGGGAGTCCCAGGGATTCTAGGAATGAACATCATTAGTGAGCTGAAGGAGCTACAGTTGCCAATGAAAGGAACCAGGAGGATGAACCGTTGTTGCAAGGTACACTGGATCCTGTAGAGACAAGGCACACACACAGTGGCTAGATGAATAAAGTAGTGAGTTTATTGAAGGAGACTGGCACCTACACACAGCAGGCCCTGCAGACATCGTGCTGCCATTCAACAAAGGGGACCTAGCACACCGGAGCCGTGCCTAGGAAGAAGCCCACGGGAGGGGCCGAAACATGGGTTTAAGTACAGTTACACATTTGCATCTCATACATACTCATAGCTCATGAATAATTAGCAGGCTAGCAAGCAAGCAACTGTGGATTGGTTACACGCAGTCTGCCTTGTTGATTATATGCCGTCCGCTTTGTTTAGCATTGCGTTTTACTTTCACACAGACCAGCTCTCACACAGACAGAAAACACAGACAGAAGAGCCAGCACGCAGCTGGATAGAGAAAACTTTCCCAGAGCATCTTCCCACAGATAACAGAAAGCCGTTACCTTGAGCGCGCTAACCATGGCTCAGTGCCCATTCCGGGAGGGGCCAAGAGGAGCGACTCCCGTTGCCTAGCGACTGACTGTAACATTTATCTTCCGCTTACTACAACCGTCATGGGCACTCTAAGATGAATGCTGTGCTGAGTGGAGTACTGGCCCGAGCGGAGAGGCAGAGTCACCCCCGGGGCCCCACTTCGTGGATTAGAAATGTTAAAGTGGGTAGAAAACAGAAGACCATTATTCCTCCTCGGAGAGAGAGGTTCCCTATTGAACGCTGCTGGATGCCAGGAAATACCAATAAATATCGAGTGCTGGTAGAGCCTACATCTGGGTCAAGTCTACCTAATGGACTTCAGTCAGCCAATGTACTGACTAGTGAGATCAAAGAGAGAGTACCAGTGAGTCTTCTAAACTCAAGCATGAAGGTGACGTTTGGACAGAAGGGAGAACAAGTTCCCTTTCCTCAAGAAAGATGTGGTGAAAGACGGCCAGTTCTGGTTCAAGCGGCACGTCAAGGGCTGATTCCTGCACAGGTGGCTAACTTAAAGGTGTTACCAGAGAAGCATCAAGAAGCCTTTTCCAAGGATGAGGTGACGAATCTTAATGACTGGGTCAAAGGTGTCCACGACAGGCCAAGGACAACCAGTAAAGTTGCTCTCAGTATAGCTAAAGACACTGCTAGAAGTAGGAAAAGGACTTATGACCGCAAGTCCAGTGGGGCTCTCATCAGGCCTGGTGACCGTGTACTAGTCCGTAACCATAAACACTGGGGTCATAATAAAATACAGGACAAGTGGGAGCCAAATCCCCACATTGTAGTCGCTCACAACAATCCTGAGCTATAAGTTTACACTATCCAGCCTGAACGAGGAGGTCCAGAGAGAGTAGTACATAGGGACCAGCTAAAACATTGCACTCTTAGTCCAGTTAGGGACCATAGGAGGCATAGATCAGTATTACCCGAGAACAGGGAAACAGAAAATATGAGTGACGAACCACCATATTTAAGAAGGTCCCAGAGGGCTAATAAGGGTGTACTGCCTGTTAAATTAAAAAATGATTATGTTATTGGTTCTATGTAGCGTTTTAATGAATACTATCGTATATAGTATGCAGGAGTAGATATGAAATGTTTAATATGTTGGATGTTCTTTTGATAATTGTTAATGGGTTGTTGATATAATATGTTGCAGGTATATGTTGTTAATATGGGGCTCCGGATGTACTGGTGTGAATATTGTGGTTGTGGCAGAATTTAACAAGGGGGAATGTAAGGGAACTGTTATCCCCTTACTAACATTCAGTGGGGTGTTTTGATTATTAGCTCCCAGGACCTAAAGGGGGAGGGTCAATGGGCAATCAGGACCCTGAGACTGACGGTCCCCAGGGGCAATGGGGAGAGGCCAGCACTCCAGGTCAGCCTGACTGACAAGGCTGGGAGACTAATCAAGGAGTCAGGAGGGCAGGATGGGTCCCGTCCTCCCTGTGAGTTGGAATTGCCTGGGCCAGACGGAGAGGGGCCAGAGCTGAGCTGGAGAATAGAGCTGGGCCAGATCCGGAGGGGCCAGGAAAACAGCCCAGAGAGACAGACCCTGTGCTGGGAGCAGAGCTGCAGCCCCAAAGCCAGAGCTCAGCCCAGAGAGACAGACCTGCCCTGGGAGCAGCGGCAGGAATCAGAGGCTGAGAGGTCAGTGCTGGGGGCAGAGACATAGGAGCTGCCTGCAGAGCAGCCCTGTGCCGGGAGCAGAGCTGGAACAGCCAGAGGGGACAGAGCAACTGCTCTGAAGGCAGAGCAGCAGCGGTCATACTGAGGCAGAGTGGAGCCAAGACAGAGGGTGGAACTGGGCTGGAGCCATCGATAGGCAGAGAGCGTGTGGCCATCAACAGAGGAAGCTTCCAAGTCACAGCAACCCTGCAGCACAGCTAAGAAGGAGGCCTGGGCCATACAAGGAACAGACTGTGAACTGTCTTGACACGCTTGCATCTGACGAAGTGGGTATTAGCTCACAAAAGCTTATCCTCCAATACTTTAGTTAGTCTTTAAGGTGCCACAGGACTCTGTTACCTCCAGAGACACTGTGTGTGATGCTCCCTGCCACGGAGCAGGGTGATGTGTTTAACCGTTCTATTTCTTCCTTGTTCATTTTTCAGATAAATTGTTCATTAAATAATTTGCATTTGCTTTAAGTTTTATGTAATGATCAGTGGGCCAGGGAAGGGCCCAGTGCAGAGGGAGCACCCCGGAGTGGGGACACTCTAGCCTCTGACCTGGGTAACCACAGCACGGTTTGGGGTTGAGCCCCCCAGAAATCCTGGGCCCACCCTTGTTGGGGTTATGAGGACTCCACCAGACAGGAGAGTGGAAGAGGATCCACCAAGCTCAGGGAGGCCTCTGGGTAAAGGAAGTGGGAGCGAGGACTCAGATCCTTCCGCTAGCGCATTTCACCGGGGCAGTACAGAAGCCAGGAAAGTTCCCCACAACAGCGGGAGTATTCCCCTGCTTACATTAAGAAACTGAACATGAGTAAATCTCACTGTGATGGGTTGGGATCACAGAAACCCCTTAGGAGCTGCCACCTGATGTGCCAAGGCTACTCCTGCCTCAGTTTTCCTGCCCAAACAGCTTATGACCTCAGTACCCTGCCATGTCTGAGCCACGTCCCCTAACAGCTGTGGGCCTTCCTGGAAACAGGCAGGAGGTATTCTTACCTCTGGTGCTCAGATGCTCAAATCCCAATAGGGTCAAACCCCGAACAAAATGTGTTTTGCCCTGTATAAAGCTTATATGGGGCAAACTCATAGATTGTTCACCCTCTATAACAATGATAGAGAGATATGCACAGCTGTTTGCCCCCCCCAGGTACCAACACTTACTCCAGGTTAATTAATAAGTAAAAGGTGATTTTAATAAAGACAGGAAATAGGATTTAAGTGGTTCCAAGTAGTAACAGACAGAATAAAGTGAATTACCAAACAAAATATACAGAACACGGAAATCTAACACTATTACAGTAAAAAGCTCCACCCTCAGTGAATTCCTTCCTTCAGGTTCAACTCCCTGTTAGCCTGGGTCCAGCAATCACTCGCACCCCTCCCTGCAGTCACAGTCCTCTGTTCCAGTTTCTTCCAGGAATCCTTGGGGGGTGGAGGGCTGTTGTTTGGCCAGCTGAGAACAAAATGGAGAGCTCTCTCCCAGGTTTATATAGACTTCCTCCTGTGGGTGCAGAGCCCCTCCTCCTTCTTATCCAGAGTCCACATGGACTCTCAGAGCACATGGCCCAGTCCCAAGTTTGAACCAGCCTCTGCTCATTACCAGTCAGGCCACATTCCTCAGGAACCTCAGGTGTGGAAGGGCGTCTTCGAAGTTCATTGTTTGCTTGATTGGTTCTCAATTGGGATTAACTGAGAATAGTTTTTTCTCAGAGAGCTGTTCAGCTGCTTTCCAAACTCCACATACAACCAACCAAGCACATAGTCAATATTCATAACTCTGAATACAACACAGACACATACATTCAAATAGGATGAACAGATCCAGTGGATCATTACCTTCACAGAGATATAACTTTTTAGCAAAACCATATTCCAGTAACATCATACATCTATTTACAGGCCCACCCCCACCCCATAAAGCCTTATGGGGTACACTGTCACCCTCACCGTCAGAGATGTTCCCATAATCTTCTTTCACAGTAATCCCAGTGTGGCCCTCCGGGACCCCAGTGACAAATATATACAGCATTACCCTAGTGTTTGAGTCATAACTGAGACAGGCTTTGAAATCAAGCAAGCCAGCCGCTCCAAACGCCGAGGATGGTGGCTCTGGGAATGCTTTGTCCCAGTCCCAGTCAGTAGTGGAGAAAAAGGCTGGGCTTGATTGGTGAAAAGGGGACTCATGAAAGAGGTGATGCAGCTCCAGGACATTGCCTTGGGATATTCCAGTTTCAGAGTGCCAGGAAATACCTGTCCAGGAAACTTAGCCGGATTTTGTCTACATAGAACCAGTACAGTCCAGATTGGCACTCACGCTTTCCAGGCGATGTGATGTGGGCACACTCTCTGAGATCATTACTCCTCCTGAAAATCTAAGCACCCTACTAACTAGTCTGTTTCCACCCAGTATGAAATGACGCCTACAAACACATCATGGAGTGGAATGCACAATGGAAGCTTTGGTTCCCATAGTCAAGTGTATTTGCCAACAAACGCAGGGAATCCAAAAGGTCCAAGAACAGGTGACCATACCTTGATGAACCGTTCCAGACGACGTCACTTTCCATCCTCTAGTCAGAATACTCCTGATTGTGCTGGTGGTAACAGGAATTGCTCTAATTGAACTGGGCTGGTGTACGCTGTGGATTGCCATGGACTCGCAGGGGCGAGGAAGAATTGCAGGCCTGTTATTTACCAGGCTGCATGTGGCAACAGACTATATAGGTAAGGGATGCAAGGAGAGTGTGGGTCAGGACATGAGCTGCAGACACACACCCCCACAACTAAAATTAATCAATTTAAAGTTTTATTGGGGATAATTACAAGGGGTAAGGGAGCAGCTTTTGATTAGCTAATAGACTTAATGAAACTTAAAACACGCAATGACTAAAATACCTACTAACAATATTTACAAAGATGCAGCATTTAGTAATAACTGATACTTACAAATACAAACCAACGCATAACATGACCGGTAAACGTAGAAGCTCTGTTTGAAAACACGTGAGCTGAGAGAGAGGCTTCAAGGTGATCAGGCTCGGTTACGTGGGGTACACGGGATACACGGATACACGGGATTCGTTTTCGTTTTCCTCTCTCTGTCTGCACATGGCAGGCAGAAACATAAGTACCAACTATGACATCACAAAAGTGTCATAGCGGACGGGGCCCAAAACCCGTTTGTGTTCACTTCTGATTGGCACAAGCAAAGTTTACAGCAAGTAGGGGAGCAGGTGCCTCAAAGTCTGGCTTCGCCCCCAAAGGTGAGGAAATGCACATTGTTATAGAATGCATGCGAAACTGAATGACAAAAGAAGAGGCCAGGGCAATACCGGTATGGGCAAGTGTTACAGGATGCAGACAGGAACTGATCTGAACATACGCATTATCCAATAAAAAGAGAAAAATTACAGCAGCAGATTGGACGAGAAATGGACTAGCTTCGGCCACTAATAAAACTGTGCTGATGGATGGTAGCTAGGGGGTTATCTTGTACCAAGTCTTCATTACTTGTGTAGTCTTTGGTATAGATGCATTTTAGCTATTTTTACTTTATCCTTATATTTTGCAATATTTTGTTATCCTATTATTTAGCATAGTTAATTATATAGAACTATATTTACATATTAAGGAGGGGATGATAGGATGATGGACTGGAATGTCTTGTTCAAACTAGCAGGTACAAGGAGAAGGGTGGTAACTAACACTCTGCGGAGTGTAATATGTAACTTGTTTGTATCAATGTATAAAAGGAGAAGTCCTAGGATGGGCACCTTTGTCCAGCCAAGGGTCCAGCATCTTGGCACGCTGACATACCTTGCAGCATTGGCGGGGGCATATTTGTGTTAGTGACCTGTAGCCCCTAGGGGGCACTAGACCATGTTTTGTTGACAATACACCTGACTGAGTGCCTTTGCCACTCAACCGAGCCTGTGGTCTTTCTTTCTGACTGGCATCGAGGTCTGCTGGATCAGCACATGAATTCTCCGCTTGTGCAGCTAACACCGGAGCTCCAGGAACTGCAGCACTGAGCGGACATAACACCTTAGCATCCTTGACAGCATTGCAATGACATCCCACAGCACTGGATAACAGGGCTCAGTGGGAAGTGAAACACTCTAAGGATTGGATGCATGCGCCCAGTTCAGGGTCACTTCTGAAGGAACCCAGTTTCTCTTCCACTGAAGCTCCGTAAACCTGGCAAACCAGTGGCTTTCTTAGACTAGGTGATCCTTGTGGTCCCTTCTCTCTCCCCCCCCCCCCCCCCCAGTTCTATGATTTTAGCACTGTGGGGTGAATTAGAATAACAAATAAGCAGAAGAGGTGACGCAAAAGCGGGTTAACTTGTTACCTTGCAGACCGGAGCTCTTAAGAGCCCTCCTTGCTCACAGTAGGACATATTTTAGATAATGGCCCAAGATAGACCAATGAGGAACCCAAGAGTTTAAGCACCAGGGTTCTGAACTAGTTAAACTGAGTAAAAATTACCCCAACTATCTCCACCTTCCTAAACACACCCAGGATAGGAAACAATGTTCAGATAAAAAATGTGGTGTTGTTTTGCATATTCACCATATCATATTTGCAATGTGGGATTAGTTGCATATTCACTACATCATATTTCTATCTTTTATCACCAGTACAGTCAAGGAAGGTAAATATCTTAGGTTCATAGGTTGCTATTCATCCACATGGAGAGCTAAATTCTTTCCTGTTCCACACCCAAGTCTCCCTTGCAAGTCTTTTGTGGTGAAACAATCACATGTCCTGTTGTTTGTAAAGAAATACTGCTCTTTCTCCCTGAGAGTAGATTCAGACAATCATGGGAAACTGACTAACCATTCAGTCAGGGACACACTGACAAAATTACACAAAATAAGATATACCTTAAACCCCCCTCCCCCCCACTTATCTCTGTCATTCTAGGAAGCTTTGATTTTACTTGCAACAACAGAATTTTAAGCACACAAATACATGCTACTTCAGCTATTGGCATCGCAGATGTGACGCTAAGGGTGTTTTGCACACATAAGTTTACACTAGTGCCTGGAGGTAAGCAGAGGAGTGGGGACATGACACCCTGTGGGAAGGGGGGAGGAGAGCTTGTCGGGGCATAGGAAATAACCCCGCGGGCCACATGTTTGAGACCCCTGGCCTAAAGTATGCTGTGTTCACTTAAAATGGCTTCCCAGCAGTTTGTCTCCTCACAGGGGACTGCCCTAACCACTAGTCTATACAGTTCATTACTGCCTGGCTACCTATTTAATTATTTATACAACCGGTGCAGCTTATACAGGAACAACTGAACGATGTCAGCCCGCAACCACCCAATGGTTAGGGTATTGTTCTGGACCTGGGAGAAAGGAGAGAGGATTTCATCCAGTTATCCTGTACTGAGCCCCATGATTTGTGTTTGATTAAAGCATGTCTGGTTAAACCATGTCCCAGAAAGGCAGCCAGTATGGATTGGAAGCCGCATGAGATGCAAAGTTCACCACTTCCCTTAAGAGTTAGCCAATGGTTATCCCCTGGAAATGGGAGCCTTATTTGAATTTGAATTGATAGATCAAAGAGACCTATTTTCATTAAACCATCCTCACTGCCATAATTATATTCCAGTCATTAAATTCTTTATCAATTGCTGTGTCATCTTTTCCAGGGATCAATGTTACGCTAACCAGCCTATTTCACTAGGTCATCTCACTTTCCATTTTTGAATATTGGCACAATATTCACAATCTTCTAGTCTTCTGGAATTTCCCTTGGATTCCAAGATTTATAAAAAATTAACAGAATTGAACCAGAGATCTCCTTAGCCATCTCTTTTAGAGCTCTTGGGTGCAAGTTATCCAAGCCTGATGATTTATCACTATTAGATACTGTTTAGCATTATCCTTCATTACTAAAGAACTGGATAGTAGTTTAGCATCCTCACAATCTTTCCAAATTCAGAACAGAAATATTTGCTAGGATTTTTTCTGTTCCTAATATACTTTAAAAAGTCCTTATTTTCTCTAGCACTGCTACCTGTGTAGTTTTCCCTCATGTCTTTAGCTTTTCTTATCAGTCTCCTACACAGCATAATTTTTAATTTATATTGATCGTGCTTACTTCCCCTTTTTTACATTTCTTATATATTGCATTTTTTCTGTTGCTGCATTCAATCCACCACTCAACCATAATGGGATTTAAGCTAAGGTTGTCTGCTTTCTTTGAAGATGTAATGATTTACTGATTGATTTAGTGTAAATTTCACAAACCTCATATTTTACACCTATAAAGGAATGATCTGTTAATTGTAGAAGAATGATCTCCCTTGAGAAGTTAGGAATAAACTGTAGTGAAAAACTAGAATTAGATTTCTGATCCTCTAGTTGAATTGTTTGAAATCTGACTGCTTTGGATACTGAATTTATGGAGTTTGTCAACACACAAGCCAACAATTGTGTATCTAAGGCGATTTCACAGTGGAACCAGCTGAGCACTAGTTTCACTTTCATTCTTACTCACGGTCCGTAATCCTTCACATATCTGAATGTACTCACTCAGTCTTCAGACTCACTGTGTCCGTTGAGCTGGGGACAATCTCATCAGCGGTGAAAATGCCAATTACCAGGAACTTCATTGAAATATGGAAAAAGCATTTTACTCTTATATCGACATCTATATACTCACTCATTTTGGTAGTGCTGGAAAAGGTAATGGAATCTGAGTTTAGATGCCCAGAAGATCAGATCTTGAGAGATTTGTACATCAGCTCATATTTCGTTTTGCCAGCTGTGACTATTTTTCTATTATGCATAATTTTCCAGCCAGCATGTCAATATTCTACTTGTAGAGAAAACACCTCCAGCGAGCGTCCAAACAAGTGCAACGTTAGTATTTGCTGGCACATATTTTTAAAGGCTTTTTTTCCTGCTGTGTTGTGGGTTGCGATCCTTCTTCTGGATGGAAGATATATTGCCTGCGGCTTCGGGAAAACCCAAGGAGAAAAGCCGTATCAATCAATTTCCGCTTATCAGGAGTCCCAGGTAAGATTCACCTGCCTTGAGGGATGAAATCATTTTGCTTTCATTCAGCCAGTTTTCGTGTGTTGCTTTAGAATTTTGCCACTTGTGTTTTATATTGTGCAGAGAAAAAAGTTTCTATTAAAAAATTAGAGGAAGCCGGGATGGTCCATGGGCTGCAACACAGTGTGAGCCGGGGTTTCATTATTTCTTCTGCTTTCTAAAGGGACGTCCATTCCTGATTGTAGAACTCAGGCAAAGAATAAACAGTGTACATAAGATTACTCACTACAACAAACATGTCTCAGAGGTAGGAGCTAGACAATGAGTGCAATTATCTGAATTCATTTAACTGGGGCCACAACATGTACTGGATTTATTTTCACTAGTTTCCTTTTCCTGTAGGGATGGAAAATGTCTCGAAAAATATTATTTCCTCGAAAAATAATGGGCAGTAATGTTTTTTTTAATTTCCTGGGGCAATTCCAGATGTTTGAGTCCTTTAAGTAATGTAAGTCTGGATCAGGGGTGGGCAAACGTTTTGTCCTGAGGGCCACATCAGTTCAAAATTTTATGGAGGGCCGGGTAGGGAAGGCTGTGCCTTCCCAAACAGCCTGGCCCTGCCCACATCTGACCCCCCCTCCCACTTCCTGCCCCCTAACTGCCCTCCTCCGGAACCCTGACCCATCCAAACCCCCTGCTCCTTGTCCTCTGACTACTCCCTCCAGAGAGCCCTGCCTCTAACCACCCCCACCAAGACCCCACCCCCATCATAGCCCCCCTGCTCCTTGTCCCCTGACCGCCTCCTCCAGAGCTCCCCCGTCCCTAATCATGCCCCAGTACCCCACCCCCTATCCAACCCTACTACTCCCTGTCCCGATTACCCTGACCATTAGCCACACTTCCACCCCCTGACAGGTCCCCTGGAGCCCCCACAACCTCTGGCCCTTATCCCACCCCCCACTCCTGGCCCCCTTACCACGCCACTCAGAACAGTAGTTCCCCCCCCCCCCGCCAGTCTAGATTCCCTCTTTGTCAGCTCCTCTTTGCATATTCCAGGGGAGTTAAAATGCCTTATTTCCAGTCTGAATTTTACTCTCTTCAATTTCTGGCCTTTGAATTTTGTTGGGCTTTTTTGCCTGTTAGATTGAAGAGCCCATTATGAAATATTTCCCCCAGGGTACGTACTTACAAGTTTGATCAAGTCACTCCTTAACCTTCTCTTTGATAAGCTAAATAGAGTGAGCTCCTTGAGTCTCTCACTATAAGACATTTCCAACCCCTCAATCATTTTTATGGCTCTTCTCCGAACCTTCTCCAATTTATCCACATTCTTCTTGAATTGTGGGCACCAGAACTGGGCACAAGATAACAGGAGTGGTTGCACTCGCTATACTCTACACTCCTACTCGAGATTCCCTTATCCCTAGGTTGCCTTCCTTATCTGTTTATGCAGATAAGGAAGCAGGGCCGGCGACAGGAATTTTGGGGCCCCATACGGCAGACCGTAAGGGCCCCCCCCAGTCTCCCGCCACCCGCGGGGCCCCCCCCGCCAGTCTTCCGCCGCCCGTGGGGCCCCCCCTGCCAGTCTACCGCCGCCCGCGGCCCCCCCGGCCGATCTCCCGCCGCCCCCGGCCCCCCCGCCCCCGGCCAGTCTCCCGCCGCCTGCGCTCCCCCCCCTGTCTCCTGCCTCCCGCGGCCCCCCCCGGCCGATCTCCCGCCGCCTGAGGGACCCCGCTCTGCCGGTCTCCTACCTCCCGCGACCCCCCCCGGCCGATCTCCCGCGGGACCTCCCGGCCGGTCTCCTGCCTCCCGCGGCCGCCCCCCGGCCGATCTCCCGCGGCCCGAGGGCCCCCCCTGCCGGTCTCCTACCTCCCGAGGCCCCCCCCCGGCCGATCTCCCGCGGCCCCCCCACGGCCGGTCTCCTGCCTCCCGCGCCCCCCCCGGCCGGTCTCCTACCTCCTGCAGGCCCCAACCCCGGCATGTGCTGCGGCCGCATGGCCAGCCGGGAGAAGCAAAGGGGGGCAGGGCTGGCTGCCGGGAGAAGCAAAGGGGGGCGGGGCTGGCTGCTGGGTGCCGGGGGAGGGGGCTGGTGAGCGCGGCAGCGGCTGTCCGAGCCACGCCTCGCTCAATGCCCCAGCGACAACGGTTACAGTTGTACCGGCCCCGGAGTTCAGGGCCCCCCCCCTGAAGTCTGGGGCCCGGTACAGCTGTAATCGTTGTACCACCCTGTCGCCGGCCCTGTAAGGAAGGCAAACCTAATGATCTCTTCTGTCCTTAACTCTATGAGCTAAATATAAACAAAAGGATTTGTCCTCTAGAGACCTTTCTGGTGGGATATAAAAGAGTTATAAAGACAAAGTCTAATGCAAATAACAAGTTTAACATATTGATTTTTTCCCAAAGATTTCGGGACTCTGTATCGTATGTGTTGTTGTCTTTATCGGTTTTGGATACTGGTGTTACATTCGCCGAAAGAAGCATGACAAACAAAAGATAACAATGGATGACAATGAAATCAGTAATCTACGAGAGCAAAAAGCTTGTAAGTTTATTTTGGAACAGAAGGAAGAGGCTCTCTGGCAATCATTTAAGAAATGCCTAAATGATCATTACTTAGCTGACCTGGAAAAAATTTCAGAATCTATTGACAATGGAAAGATAATTGAAATAATAGATAAAGTTTTTACAATTCCAAAAAAAGGCTCAGCTTCATCTCAGGGGACCTCCAGTCAGCCAGCTCAGGAGACCCCCCAGTCTGTGACCCCAGGG
Source organism: Sternotherus odoratus (assembly GCA_032164245.1). NCBI lineage: Eukaryota > Metazoa > Chordata > Testudines > Kinosternidae > Sternotherus > Sternotherus odoratus. The sequence continues at coordinate 34,260,022 of JAVMKO010000013.1, read as the reverse complement.
GACCTTCAGTCTGCCACATCAAGAGACCTCCCATCCACGAAATCCAAAAATGGGAAGTTGTCCTCTTCCTGTATTTTAATTTGACACCACAGAGACTGGTAACTGATTCACGTACCAACAATAACACCAGACTGTGAATACACAACAACTGCAATCTACTAATTGCACCAAAACCAAAGTGGAAAATAAGGATGGACTTGCATCCCCGGCCCTTCTTCTCCTCCAGCCTCCCCCTGCAGTTCTTGGCTTCCTCTCCCAGGCTAGCGGGGGCTGCTGTGGATTCCCCTCCCCCATTCCATGTGGGGGAGGGTTGGTGCCAGGGGCTCCTCACCCTCCTCTGCCAGGCTGGTGCTCCAGGGAGGGCAGGATGGAGGAGCCGTCCCGTCCTGTCCTGTTGTTCACAGGAGAGGAGGCGGAAATGGCGGCGGAGCTGCCTTGAACTGTTGGGTCTTTAGGTCCCTCTTCCCCCTTCCCCTCCCACGTAGATAGACGTTTGAGGTAACCACGGTGATTCGGGTTCAGGAAGAAAATCCGAGAGCTTGCCAATAATCTGCTCAAGGCGGCTGCCACTGTTTAATAGTTTAAAGACAAGGCTTACCCAGCAAACGTGGCTCTGCTGGTTTCCTTGGGCACTAGATTTGCTTTAGCATTGACTTTCGTAGTTTTATGTGCAAGGCATTTGAAAATAAAGGCACAATGAAAACTTAACACGTGTCACGCTGGTTTGGGTTGGCGTGAATGATCTCGCTCAAGGAACAACACACGTGGTCAAATCCATGGAATGACTGAAAGCTGATTATAATGCCTTGAGCAGGTGGGTTGGACTATGCTGAACCCAGCCCTCATATCAGCTATACTGGCCAGGGGAAGTTAACTTACCCTGCTGGAGTGTGGGAGGCAGTGTGGCCTAATGGATAGTGCACAAGGATGCAAGACACCTGGGTTCTAATTCCAGCTCTGCTTCTGGCCTGCTGGGTGACTTTGGGAAAGATGCTGCCTCACTCTGTGCCTCAGTTTACCCATGTGTACAATGGTGATAATGCTACTGACCTCTTTTATAAAGTGCTTTGAGATCTGTGGATGGAAGCGCTACACAAGAGCTAGGTAGTAAGTATCCTTATTATTGTCCCAAAGGGCAGAGATAGGTAGGAATTGGTTTTCCCATTGCCACGAAAATCTTAGAGATTTCATCAAATTTCCCTATCAGACAAAATCTTAAAATTTTCTCCAACCAAAGAGTCGGGGGAAAATTATTGTTTCACATGATTAAAATGTATCCGTCATTTCAAAACATTTTGTTTCAATTTTGACCATTTTAAATTTTTAACTTTTTTACTATTAGAGTTAATTTCCATTTAGAAATGAACCTGAATTGCCTGAAAATGACAAATTCCCGTTTCTCTGTCCTGTACACTGCTCTATATTTGTATGCCACACCCATACAGGGAGGGGCTCTACCTCCCCCTGGTGGTGACGTGACCACCTAGACATTGATGAGAGACACACAGCCTAGGTTAAGAGTCTTTTAGCTGGGGTTGTAATGGCCCCTGGGCTACGATCCAGACACATGGAAAGACTGTGTGTTACATATGAATAGATTTGTGGATTTCCCGGTCACATAGGCCACTGGCCATCTGCTTCTCTTCTCTGATTGGATGAGGGTAGCTCCGAGAAGCAGTGTTCTGCCACAAATATTCAGTGACGAGATCAAAATTCACTTTCCCTACACGTTCGTCTCTATGCCAAATACACCCTTCCTGGGAACACCAGGCCCATGGGAGCCGGCTGTGACAAATATGACAAACACAGGTCTCTTCTGTATTTATTGTTATGAATATTATCTGCCTGGGTGAACCAGTCCATGAAAACTTCAGACTGTTCTATTATGGGATAACAGGCCCACAGAATATTCCTTGCCCTTTGTATCAATGTGTTGTATGTATTTGTGTGTGCCTAGTTGCTGAGGGGATACTTGCGGACTGTGGAATCGTTCAGCTCCTGTGCACACCCCGACCAAGATCAGGGCCCCCATTTTGCTGGGTGCTACTCAGACCCCCAGCTGAGATCAGGGTGAAAAGTTTCAGTTTGAACAAATCCACATTTTTTGAGGGAAATATTACTAATAGAACATGTTGTTTTAGAAAAAAAATATGCCTGCATTTAGATGGTTTTGAAATGGAGTCTGAAAACTCACTGAATGTTTTATGAAATACTAGCATAAGTGCCCGGCGCTGCTCGGGTCAGTCGGAGGTGGGGAGGTGGCAGGCAGCTGACACCCCCTGACCAACCCCAACACCCACCCCTCACCCCTCACCCACCCCGATACCTTCCCACCCCCCCAAGCAAACCCAACACCCCCACCTCACCCCCGACCAAACCCGACACCCCCACCTCACTTACCGTCCCACCAAACCCAACTCGGATCCATCGCAGGCGGGGAGGGGGCCCAGAGCCGAGGGATTCCGGGGACCTTCGCAGGTGGGGGGAGGGGCAGAGAACTGAGTGATCTCCGGGGTTCCGTTGGAGGAGGGAGGGGCAGTGAGCTGAGTGATCTCCGGGGTTCCGTTGGGAGGGGGGAGGGGCAGTGAGCTGAGTGATCTCCGGGGTTCCGTTGGGAGGGGGGAGGGGCAGTGAGCTGAGTGATCTCCGGGGTTCTGTTGGAGGAGGGAGGGGCAGTGAGCTGAGTGATCTCCGGGGTTCTGTTGGAGGAGGGAGGGGCAGTGAGCTGAGTGATCTCCGGGGTTCCGTTGGAGGAGGGAGGGGCAGTGAGCTGAGTGATCTCCGGGGTTCCGTTGGAGGGGGGAGGGGCAGTGAGCTGAGTGATCTCCGGGGTTCTGTTGGAGGAGGGAGGGGCAGTGAGCTGAGTGATCTCCGGGGTTCCGTTGGAGGGGGGAGGGGCAGTGAGCTGAGTGATCTCCGGGGTTCCGTTGGAGGAGGGAGGGGCAGTGAGCTGAGTGATCTCCGGGGTTCCGTTGGAGGGGGGAGGGGCAGTGAGCTGAGTGATCTCCAGGGTTCGGTTGGGAGGGGGGAGGGGCAGTGAGCTGAGTGATCTCCGGGGTTCTGTTGGAGGAGGGAGGGGCAGTGAGCTGAGTGATCTCCGGGGTTCGGTTGGGAGGAGGGAGGGGCAGTGAGCTGAGTGATCTCCGGGGTTCCGTTGGAGGGGGGAGGGGCAGTGAGCTGAGTGATCTCCAGGGTTCGGTTGGGAGGGGGGAGGGGCAGTGAGCTGAGTGATCTCCGGGGTTCTGTTGGAGGAGGGAGGGGCAGTGAGCTGAGTGATCTCCGGGGTTCCGTTGGGAGGGGGGAGGGGCAGTGAGCTGAGTGATCTCCGGGGTTCCGTTGGAGGAGGGAGGGGCAGTGAGCTGAGTGATCTCCGGGGTTCCGTTGGGAGGGGGAGGGGCAGTGAGCTGAGTGATCTCCGGGGTTCTGTTGGAGGGAGGAGGGGCAGTGAGCTGAGTGATCTCCGGGGTTCCGTTGGAGGAGGGAGGGGCAGTGAGCTGAGTGATCTCCGGGGTTCCGTTGGGAGGGGGGAGGGGCAGTGAGCTGAGTCATCTCCGGGGTTCCGTTGGGAGGGGGGAGGGGCAGTGAGCTGAGTGATCTCCGGGGTTCCGTTGGAGGAGGGAGGGGCAGTGAGCTGAGTGATCTCCGGGGTTCCGTTGGGAGGGGGGAGGGGCAGAGAACTGAGGGATCTCCGGGGTTCCGTTGGAGGAGGGAGGGGTGAGCTGAGCGAGTGAGGTGTCTGTTGGAGGGGGGTATTATGACATCATCACCACCTAACCGCCCAGCTGATGTGATTGGCCCTGAAAGACTTTCACCCCTGGGGGGCGTCAGAGGTGAGATCCGAAAATTTTTCGACCCTTACCAGCATCTAGACCCCAAGACCCCTCACTGTACCAAATTTCAAGTCTCTGGCTCAAACGGTGCGGGAGGACTTCGCAGTCATACGTACACACATACATACATACATACATACATACACCACTTGACTTTTATATATATAGATAGATCATTTCTTTTGAAATTTTCCCATGGAGAATCCATAGCCATTTTGATTATACTCAACTGTAGCCATTTGAAGGTCTCTTCATGGCCAATTTTTCTGCCAGCTATTCTTCCCATCTGGGAATTCTGTTTTTTTAAAATCCTTCCCTTTTCCTTTTCCACTTCAAAAAAGAGAAAGGAAACAAGAAAAAGCATTGTTGTTTCATTGAAAAATTGAAAAAAAAAGTCTATGAAAAATATCCCAAATACAGTACATCATTTCATTTGAATTTTTTTTCATGGAATACGTTCAAAATGTATTTAGTCATACAACGTAAGATTTGCAGGTCCATGGTTAATGAAAGTACAGCCAGTTGTGTTAATAAATTTTTTTTTTATTATTTTATTTAATATTAAGAATTTGCTAACAGAGAGAAATATTAAAATATGACTGGTAAAATGCTCAGAAATTATCCTTTGCTAAGCATCCCTGACTTAGCACCGATCCCTTTATATCAGCGTGTCTGGAAACATTTTCAGAATTTAACAACTTTCTCTACCATGGAGATTCACTATCTGAATGTACTACCACTACCAAGAAAAAGAGAAGAAAATTAGGCTGTAAATTTAAGGCTTAAAACTTAAACTGTTTGAAAAATAGTGAAGAATGTCTGGTGAAATGTTTGGAATAAGTTTCATTTTGTAGTTTCAGAAAGAAGGGATTTTTCATGTATTTAAAACATTTTGGACCTTTTTAAACATTTGGTGTTTTGTCAATGAGTTTTGTTTGTTTCTCCGCTTTGTTCTCCACTTACTCCCCCTGCTTCCTCATCCCTTAATTACTTTTTTCCCTTCATATTACCACTGGAAATTAGGGAAAAAGAAGTGAAAAATGGGGAAGTGGAAGGCAAAGAAAAAAAGCAAACACTGGAAAAAAAAGTCCAAACCTGAAAACATACAAACTATAATTTTGAGGTGTCATGAAAATATTGGAAAAATAATAAATTATAAAATTTCTCTTTCAAAAAGAAAATTTTCCATGGGGTGTGGGGGCAGGCATTCAAACCCTGCTCTGCCAAAAAGAGATTGAATGTCAGAAATTGTCAGTGTGTTATCACTTTAGCGACTGATCTTTCATTTGGCCTGAGATAGAGATGAAATAATGTGAAATCCAGCTCCACTGTAGTCAAGGGGGTTATTTACCGTTGGCGTCAATAGGGCTAAGATTTCATTTCATGGATCTTGTGCCTATCAGCTCAGGTCATCTTGGTTTGTTTTCAGCCTAAAAGAACTGTCTGGGGATGACTGAGTTCTGAAGAAAGCCACACATTTATTGATCACTCTGCTCAGGGCCTCCTTCACCTCCTTGTTTCTCAGGCTGTAGACGAGGGGGTTGATCAGCGGGGTCAGGACAGAATAGAAGACAGAGAACACTTTGTTCAGGTCTCGCAGTGTGTCGGATTTTGGTAGCATGTAGACAATAATGATGGTCCCATAGAACGTTGTCACCACGATGAGGTGCGAGGAGCAGGTGGAAAAGGCCTTTTGTCTGCCGCCAGTGGAAGGGATTCTCAGGATGGTGACGATGATATAAACATAAGACAACAGGGTTAACAGGAATGGGGATAGCGTGCAAAGAGTTGCCAGGAGCAAATCCAACACCAAGATGAGGTTGGTGTCACTGCAGGCCAATTTTATGACTGGGGTGAAGTCACAGAAGAAATGGTCAATTTCACTGAGGCCGCAGAAGGTTAGCTGTGACATCAAGCATGATATGATGAGAGTGGCCAGACAGCCGCTGAGCCAAGATCCGGCTGCTAGTTGGAGGCAGATCCTGCCGTTCATAAGGGCTGCATAGTGCAGAGGTTTGCATACTGCTAAATACCGGTCGTAAGACATCGCGGACAGGAGACAACATTCTGTAGCTGCCAGTGAAGCGAAAAAATAAAATTGTGCAATACACCTAGGTACAGAAATGGTCCTGTCCCCGGTCAGGAAACTGGCCAGCATCCTGGGCAGGATGGCGGAGGTGTAGCAGGTCTCCAAGCAGGACAAGTTCCCCAGGAAGAAGTACATGGGGGTGTGAAGGTGCTGATCAGCCGCAACTAGCACAACGATGAGGATGTTCCCAGCCACGGTCACCATGTAGATCATTAGGAACAAAGGGAAGAGAAGGATCTGTAGTTCAGGGACCTCCCCGAATCCCAGGAGGATGAACTCTGTGATGGATGTTTTATTGCTCAAGCCTGTGTCTGCCATGGGGTGAATGTGGAGACAATTAAAAAAACCCTGCAGGATAACCACAAGAACAAAGTTAAAAGAGGAGTCAAGGGTCAGCAGTTAATCCCATAAATGTTCAAAAACCCCTCATTATTACCAATGCATCTTTTATATCCAAATCACCGAGGCAAATGCTGGTTATTGTATATCTAGAAAACAAAAATATATTCCCACCCCAATCTGATCAGATCATGAATCAATGCAACAGCAGTCCTCTTCTCTGGTGGCCCAAGTAAAACCATGCCCATTTATTGATCATATCTCATTTATTCTGCCATAATGGAGAAGGGTAATACTAGTTCAAGCTTGAATATCCACTTCTCTCAATGAATGGAATGTGATGGGCTAGGGAAAGAACAAAAGCAAAGAATATTAAATAGTAAGGCCCAGCTTTTTAAAGGTATTTAGGCTGCTAACTCCTATTGAAATCAACAGATAATAGGTCTCTAAATCCCTTTAAAAATCTCACCCTAAGTGACCCTCAACCTGAAGTATCTGCTATAATACCCAATAAGATGAAGATTTTCAAAAGAATGTAAGGGAGTTGGGTGCCAATTTTCCCATGGCTATTACTGGGAATTGAGCTCCTAACTCACTTAGGCAGCTTTGATTTCTCATCTTAAAAATGTAGGATGAACTTCTCTATGTTGTCTAGTGGCTTTAGACCATGTGTTCCTTAGAAATGAATGGAAATTAATATCAGCCGATAGCTTCTTGGTCAATATGTGACTTCTTTCTGGAAAGAGTTAATTCTATCCATACTCTCACTAGAGATGATCTTAACATAAGCCGAGGAAGACCTTGTAGCTCCTTAGAGACTAACCAGTTTATTTCAGCATAAGCTTTTGTGGGCTATAGCTTACTTCATCAGATGCATAGAATGGAACAGAAGTAAGATGCATTTATACACAAAGAAAGAAAAAAAATAAAAATTGTACATTACCATACCCATTCTAAGAGTCTGTTAAATTTTGATGGGCCATTATCAGCAGGAGAAAAAATACCTTTTGTCTGTGTCTGCTGGAGATAAACCTATTTAAGGTAAATTAACTAGGGAAATGCAATCAATTAGTAAAACAAGAGAACCATTCACAAGTCCTATTTAGCCCTTGGTTTATTGTGTCTAATTTGAAAATTAATTCCAGTTCCTCAGTTTCTCGTTTGGAAGTTTTTCTGTTTCTTAACATAGAATCATAGGACTGGAAGGGACCTTTCTTATAAGACTCTGCTAATACATCCCAGAATGACACTAAGGTTTTTTGCAGCATATTAAATAAAGAAGTTGGAGAAAGTGTTTGTAATGTCCTAGGTAAAAAATCACGTGAAGAATGCTTCCCCCATATGCTCACAACCATCTTGAGCTTTATTTGAGGGCGACTTTCTGATGTGTCAAATCTATACTGAAGGAATAAATATGGCTATTCTCACTCCCACCTCCACCGCCCCACTAGAAGATTTAGGCCAGGGACAAATTTGGGCTCATTTAATACTTTAACTTTGGAGTGTCCGTCACTGTTTCAAAATCAGCAGTAGCTGCTACGGTACAGACACAAAGATGACAATGGGAAGGAGATATACTGCCCCTAACTTCACAGTAGCAGAGAGAGTAAAGGCTCTGATCTAGAATAAAATGTAAGTTTGGGCTGCACTTTCATCATGTGAAGAGCTTAAATGCTTTGCTAGTGATACCCTTCATTAGAGCTTAAGGCCAGAAGGGACCACTGTGATCATGCAGTCTGACTTCCTGCATTACACAGGCTAGAGAACTCCCCCCAAATAATTCCTAGAGCAGAGCTTTTAGAAAAACTTCCAATCTTGAGTTAAAAACTGTCAGTGATGGAGAATCAACCACAACCCTAGGTACATTTCCCAGTGGTTAATTACTCTCACAGTTATAAATGTATGTTTTAATTTGTCTATCGTTAACTTCCAGCCATTGGATCATGTTAGAGCTTCCGCAGCTAGGTTATAGAGACCTTTATCAAATATTTGTTCTCCTCATTGCTCCTTAATCAAGTCACCTCTTGACCTTCTCTTTCTTAAGCTAAAGAGAGGAAGCACTTTGGGTCTCTCACTGTAAAGCAGGTTCTCTAATCCTTTGACCATTCTTGTGACTCTTCTCTGAACCGTCTCCAATTTATCAACATCCTCTTGAATTGTGGGCACTGGAACTGGACACAGGATTCTAGGAGCCATTGTACCAGTGCCAAATACAGAGCTAAAATAACTTCCCCACTCCTACTCCAGAGTCCTTGTTTAATTGATTTAATCAATTTTATGGAAATCGGCTTAAAAGCTGACATAATTAAGCCCTGTATGGACCTATCTCTCTGGTTAAAGCTGTTATTGGTTTGGTTTGCATATATAAATACCAATGCAAGCTAAACATACATAAGCCAGGGTTTAAATTGAGTTAAGAGTGTCTGTGATGCACAGGCTGTCTTATCAAGGAAAATTGGTTGAGTGTAGGTTGTTACTGAGCTAACAGATGCTAGCCAAACCTGACCGAAATGTAGGGATTTTTCCTGGGGTAGATGCAGGCTAAAACATTTAGCTCCAAGTTGCTCTTGTCATATTCTAGCCTAGGCATGGCATGCGTTCTGGAGTTAGCGCTAGCGCGTATGTGTGTTAAACCCAGCCGCTTTCCCTACTCAATACCAACAGGGTTTTTGCACCAATTTAACTAAATGAATTTTGATTCCCACCTGGCACTAAATCAATGCAATTTTGTGGGTAGAACAGACCTTAATGAGTCAGGTTTTTAAAGGTATTTAAAATTATATCCATGGGTGATAGGCATCTAAATGCTTTTAAAAATCCCACTGGCTGCCTATTGCCTTTAAAAATCCGGCCCAGTGTTAGTTCTTTCAGGCTGCAATTTCTTCATGCTTAGTTATTTAGACCTGTGCAGAAAATTCAGATCTACTGAGTCAGAATTCCCTGGCTCTTGCTCCGGTGGAAGGCTTTTCTGAACTCCCTCAGTAAGAGCAAGAACAGTTCAATCCAGCAGAGGGTATTGGAAGATTAAGCTTTTCGCTATCGATTGCATGTTATTTAATGGCAAAATAAGGTGTGACATGGACATCAAATCAAATCAAATTAAAAAAAAAAGGAAGACATCTATAATTCTATTCCAGGCTCCACCATGAACTTCTCATTAAGATCTTCACTTTAAAGCTTGATCATAATAATAACAGGGAGCTGAACTAAAATGGCAAATGTCCCTAAATCTCTTAGGAAGAACATGTTTTATCAATGCAGTGGCAGGGTAGGGATCATAATTACCTTGACGCCAATATCAGCGGAGGTTTTGATCTCTTGCTGTTCCTCAGAAGTCGGATTCTGGTAGTAAAGAGATTTGTGTAGTGCCAAGGGGATGAGCAGTCGCTGTGATCTTGCGCAAAAGACGCTCTCTTTACAATGTGTAGAATGCCTCCTTGTATTTGTACCCTTGACTGGAGATACTGTTGCCTCCCTGGAGTCTGCATCTGAAGGAAACTTGCAATGCTGGAATCTGGGGAGCTACTACTCTGTTTTCCGTGCAAACAAGACAAACAACGATCTTGATGCAACCAGCCTCCCACACTCAGTGAACACCTGATATCTGCTGCCTGATGTACATGACCATTGTTTTGTATGAACATGAGTCAGGCCTGAAGAATCAGGTGCTCAGGACTTCACAGTGTAATCAACACATAGTAAATTAAACATAAGGTCAATATAATCCAAGGAACACTCTGCAAATGGACTTTCCCAGCCTCATCTCCAGTTCCAGCTTTGTCTCTGTTCTTTACCAGGCCCCAGGCCCTGCCCGGGACTTTAGACAGAGACATCTAGTGGCTGAAAGATTTAGAGGGACAATGAAAAAATGTCTTTTCCCTAATTTGACTTGGCTCTTGCTGATATTTATTTATACCTTCATTCAGGTAGCTCATTAGTGTGCAGCACATTTGCAGTGTCTATCTTAGCTTCAAAGCTCTCAAAGATATGGGCATCTGTGACATGAGAACCAGACACCTCTCAATACAATCAGTCCTTGGGACAGGACCTTGAGGGCAGCGCAATCTGTAAATCCTTGGAGTACTCTTGTTCCACAAACAAAGAGAATCAACATTAGCTCTTAGCAGCAGAGGACATGTTTATGTGGCCTATCCTATGCTGCTAACAGGTCATGCCGATTCTCTCTATGAGTTGAAGGCGGATCGTTACGTGCACACTCATGCACAGACTAATCATTTATTTAAAATATTTTGATGTTGTCTCTATAGCTATTTGCATTTGGCCATCATGGGATTTTCTCCAGAATCCGGTGGTCCAGGAGCTGATATGTTGAGCGTGACCAGAGCCATCCCATGATTACCTTAAGGAAAATATCTCACCTCTGCGGAATAATAAGATTATACCCATATCAAGATTATACCCATGTATTCTTGACTGTAAAATAAAGCTCTATTATTCCCTCCCCTTTTCAGAGAAGTTTTTTGTTGAAATGTCCTCAAAACTTTTAGTAAGTTTCCATTTCAGACTATCTCCATTTGAATGATTATGGGTCTCCAAAGCTTAGTTGTTAACAACGTCCAATGTGGCTCATTTAATTTCATCTCCTTTTTAAAAAATATCTAATGATCTTCTGGGGGGAAAATACTTCAGATAATAAAGAAATACTAGTTTAAACGGCTCAGGGGTGCTGCTCCAAGTTGCAGTCTCTTACGAGATACTGCTCATCAATATCTCGTGGGCATTCCTGCGTAATATTGTCTCCCTTCTCATGACATGGCCGTACTGAACTATAACACTCTGTCTCGTGTGGAAAACAATTAACCTGGAGCTTGCCGACAGAGAGGGACTTCAGAGTCACCCCCGACATGCATTAAAAATAATAGGTCAGACTTCAGCTGGCCCTTCTGCTGATTTGAATGGAGTTATGCTAATTTACACCAGCTAAATATCTGGTTTGTTGTTGTGACCAGGGCAAAGCTTTAGGATAAACCTGACCGAACTGGGTATCGTCTTGTAGGAATCCTTAGCAGAGTCGTCAAAGACTGAAGGAGTTTTATTCACTAGTGTGGCGAGGTCGGGACTCATTGGTGCGGCGCCTCCTGCTGGTCATCTGGTAATTAGCTCTTTTGCCGCTTTGGAGCACCGTGGGCTAGCCAGTTCCCCCCCCCAGCCACCAGTGCCCTTTACCTCAAGGTTTTGCCCCAGCAGTATCCCCACTCTCTGGATCTCCCCTCCCAGGGGAACCCCCCAACCCTCTAAACCCACCTTGCCTCAGTGGCTACTGCCAGGCGTCATCTAACCCCTGCTCACTGGGGCAGACTACAGTCGGTAATGGCTGCTCATCATTGGCAAAGGGGTAGGACCTGCTGCCTTTGCCTATCTCCGGGCTTCCCTCTGCTGCCCCAGTACCTTTTGGCCTTTAACAAGGCCTGAAGCCTGGGGGTTTACCAGGCTTGAGCTCCTCTTGCCTTCCCCCAGCCCTGCTCTGCTTCAGTTACCTTGCTCTCAGGCAGCCAACCCTTCCCACTCCAGGACTAGAGTGAGACTCCTTCAGCCTCTGGCCCCCAGCCCTCTTATCAGGGCCAGCAGGGCCCTAATTGAGCTGGCCACAGCTGTGGCTACTTCCACAATCAGACTTTCACAGCCTCAGCCCTCTGCCAAGCTGCTTTTAACCCCTGTTCTTCAGGAGGGGGGCAGCCGTCTCACTACAACTAGGTTTTCAAACCTATCATGTGCACCACACTCAGTTTGATCCCTCTTGGCTCCATGACCGAGGGATTATGAAGAGCAGACATCACTCATGAGGAGCAGGAGTGTTAATGACGAGAGCTGTTAATCTTCCCTTCCTCAATCAGTCCATGATACTCATGAGGAGCACCAGCAGGCAGCCAGATGATTATTTATAGGTTCATAGACTCATAGATTCAAAGGCCAGAAGGGACCATTGTGATCACCTGGTCTGACCTCCTTTGTAACACAGGGCAGAGGCCTGCCCCAAATTAATTCCTAGAGCAGATCTTTTAGAAAATCATCCAATCTTGATTTAAAACTTGCCAGTGATCTACCATGAACTTTTGTAAATTGTTCCAATGATTAAGAACGTAAGAAGGGCCAGATTGGGTCAGAGCCATGGTCCATCTACTCCAGTATCCTGGCTTCCAACAGTGGCCAATGCCAGGTGCTTCTGAGGGAATGAACAGAACAGGGAGTCATCGAGTGGTTCTATTCTTGAATGGTTAATTACGCTCCCCATTAAAAAAGATGCAGATCACCTGAATCAGTGCCTCGCCCTCTTCATTGTTTACTAATAAAAAATAAATAGTACCAAGACATATAGCTGAAATCCACCACTATTTTTAGATTTCTGTTGTCTGCAGCCACCATATGGGCAAGCAGATGTAGGACTCAAGCTTGACAAATGCAAGCCAGATGTCCAAACCCCTCTCCCTTCAATCCCCTTCCTCCTTTGTAAACACAGGGAAGAGTCCAGATTGAGCCCAGCTGAATGGATACAGTACCAGATACTTCCATTTAACCTAGTGATTATGGGATTAAAAGTTTCAAAACTTGTATACGTCTTGTGTTTTTATGTTTGCTCAATCAGACACAATCGGCAGCTTAGAGAACAGTTGCACCAGTGGCACAAGGGCTTGACTTTGCAACCGTAAGCCAGATACTTTTCTCACTTCCCAGGGTGAAAAACTCACCTAGCTCTGTTAGCTGGGGTCTGCTGGTATTAGTGACAGCAGATTGGAGAGCTTTCATCACGAGGCTTTCTTGCTTGGTTTTGATTTGGTTGAAGAATGCTTGAGGGACTGGTTCCCTTGACTATAACTTACATATTTAAAATACCCCTGCCTGGTACCCGTAAGGTCTCATGGAGTCCGTGCGGTTTCCTGGAGAGAAGCAGGTAAGGAATTGCTGTTTTTCACAGGATCCACGGTCAATGAGGTAGTTTGCCAAAGAATGGTGCATTGCCAGGAACGCTATCCTAGTCATTTGTTGATCATCATTGGACTCTGCGGTGTTAGCGGTTCGGTTCTGATACATTCACTCATGTCGAGTAGCCTCTTTACTCCTCCATCAGCTTCAGTGGAGCTTCTTGTGAAGTAAGGCACTCTTCACGCAGAATAAGGGTATGGGGATTTGATCAAGTAGGAACAGTTCTGCTTTCTGTTTCACTGGCTTAAACCAGGATCTAACTGAAATTACATTTATGGAAGAGTGAGACACATCTTATGAGCCCACTTAAAAATATTAATACATGCTTAGATGTTTTAATAAAAAGTTAATCAATTGTTTTAGATGGCTACAGACCCCAAGAAGTTACTCATAAGAATGGGGCTAACTAGATCTGGGTAGAGATCAATTCCATTTCGTGAAGACTTTTGAGGTTTCCAAAAAAAAATTTCATTTGGCTTTGGGACAAAATGCAAACTTTTTGAAAGATTTTGTGAAATAGAATTTTGAAATATTGAAATTTTCATTTTGAAACTTTTTTTGGGTTCTTCTTCTCTCTCTGATATTTTTCAGTGACAAAAGTGTCATTGAAATCAATAAGCCACCATGAAACTTTTTGGTTTCCACAAAACCATGAAGAATGTTTAATCAAAAATGTTCCGGCCAGTGCTAATCAGCTGCAACATTTTCTTGTGCTTATAACTGTCAACTCTCATTTACAAAACCTTTATAAATATTTGCTAAATGGAAAGCTTACTGTACAGTGTGACCAAAAAATGTGAGATTTTAGTGATTGTATAACACAATATTAGTAGAAGTAACAAAGAGTCCTGTGGCACCTTAAAGACTAACTAAAGTATTGAAGCATAAGCTTTTGTGGGCTAATACCCACTTTGTCGGATTCTTGACAATATTAGTACTGGATTTAACATCCAGGCTTTACAAAGATGCAAAAGAAGTGATGGAGTTTGCTATCTTTGCCCTAATACTCATCTTACATAAGTTTTCTGGTAGATTAGCTTTCCACAGTGCCTGTCTATCTATTGATCTATCTATCTGTCCCCATCCAGTGCCTCTATCTATCTATCTATCTATCTATCTATCTATCTATCTATCTATCTATCTATCTATCTATCTATCTATCTATCTATCTATCTATCTATCTATCTATCTATCTATCTGAACAGTATAAGTTTTAAATAAACAATTGAATATTGTCCACAGCAATTATGATTGAGAAGCTTGGCTGAGGTGGTGAAATCAGAGGGTGGAAGAGGGTGGGATATTTCTCAGGGAATGCCTTACTGCTAAATGATGAACTAGCACTCCGCTGAGCCCTTAAGGATTAACACATTGTGGTTAATGTAGCCTCCACACTTTGCAAGGCAGCACAAATAGAGAGGGGGGAGACAGTATGGCAGACAGAGACAGAGACACACACCCCGTGTGTGTGTGTTTGTGCAAGAGAGAGAGAGGGGTGCACATTGCCGCTTTAAGTACTCTGACCCCACTGTAAATACATTGCCTTTTTAAATAGATCAGCAAGTTGAGACAGCAACTTCTACCAGAAAGCTTCCTCCGTCCTGAGCCCTGTGGTGTCTCCTGCTGCTCTATGGAGATGGAGTAAACGGGGGGTCAGGAGCAGGGGGGAAGGGAACACCCTGACATTAGCACCCCACCCATGCACAGCAAGCAGGAGGTTCCTGGGAGCAGCTCCAAGGCAGAGGGCAGGAGCAGCACATAGTAGTGGGGGGAGGGATAGATGAACTGCTGGCAATTAACAGCCCGTGTAATGATGCTGGTTCCCAACTGAGAGTGTCAATTCAGGACAGATTGTTTCAAGAAGGACAGTTACAGCCCAAGGCTGGGGTTTGCCCACATCTAAGGCAAACCAAACCAGCCAAACAAAGAAGACTTCGGTTTTACCCAACTGGCTAACCACAAGTCACACAAGCAATTCCTTTAGACACTCCAATTTCCCAGTATCACCACTAATGCCATTCACTATGGGGATGAATGGTTATGAAAACCAATGCCCCAATAAAAGATTCTCCGGATCCCAAAGGACCAAGCCCCAGACCCAGGTCAATACACAAATCAGATCTTACCCGCAAATCACGCTATTGCCAATCATTTAGAAGCTAAAATCTAAAGGTTTATTCAAAAAAGGGAAAAGATCTTGATGAGAGCTAGAGTTGATTAAATTGAATCAATTACATGCAGTAATGGCAAAGTTCTTGGTTCAGTCTTGTAGCAGTGATAGAATAAACTGTAGGTTCAAATAAAGTCTCTGAAGAACATCCACATCTGGGATAGATCACAGGTCCTTTGTGTGGAGCTTCCATTTGTAGCAAAGTCCCTCCAGAGGTAAGAAGCAGGATTGAAGACAAGATGGAGATGAGGCATCAGCCTTTTATAGTCTCTTGCCATGTGGTCTCCACTATCTTTGTCCCAAAGACATGCTGTCCATCACTGGGCATGGAAAAACCTTAGAGTTCTGTCCATAGGCATATCCCTGCATACCTTGCTGCATCACAAGGTGTGTCCGCTTTCTCTCAATGGGTCAGTTGTGTAGCTGATGGTTCTTAATAGACCATCCAGGAGGCTAGGCAGAGCTAACACCAACTTGTCTGGGATGTCACCCAGAAGCACAGCATAAGTTTGAAATACAGACAGTATAGAGCCAATATTCATAACTTCAACTACAAAAATGATACACACATACCGATAGCATAATCATATCTAGCAAACCATAACATTGTCTTAGACACCTTATTTGACCCCCTTTATACAAGATTTGGTGCCACTACAGGACCTTGGTTGCAACATTGATCTATAGTATTCTATACGGTCCAAGCTTATGTCAATTACACCCACTAGGCAGCTGCTACTCAGGGAATTTAGGGGAGCAGGGAGCTGATAGAGGGTTTCCAGTCTACACTGGTTCCAAGCACCCGCCAGCTAGCTGCAATGGGCTGCTCTTTCTGCAAGCAGTGGACAAAGCAGGCGGCTGCCACACGCCGTTAGAATAGAGCATTTAACAACTTTAGATGAGCGTGTTCTCTAATTGATCAGCAACGTAGCAAGGTTAACTGGGACACCTTTAAGTGAGGAGTTCCTGTATTAGGATGGAATTTTTCAAAGAAGCATAAGAGAGTCAGGCCCTTGAAATGCAATGGAGTTCAAGTGCCTAACTCCCTTAGGATACTCTGAAAATCCCAGGCCTACTAGTTATTTTTATGATCAGCTTTGTCTTCCTCAATCATGAGGATTTAAGATGACATTACTCAGGCTAGTGAAACCTGTCTCCTTGTGTCCTATCAGTTAATACTGTAACCACAACACAGTGCCCAATAAGGAGTCCACCGGTTCATTGAATTTAATGGGAACTCAATTTAGTGTTGGTTACTATCTTTGCACAGGTACAAGGCTAATCCTGAGGAGACCACAACCTAAAGGATGGGAGGGAATCACACAGATGCCTTCAGGTTCATTCTCCTAGGATTCTCCGACCATCTCCAGCTGCGCCTGCTATTCTTCTCCATGTTCCTCACGACCTACGTGGTGACCCTCACTGGGAACCTTCTCATCTTTATCGTCACTGTGGCAGATGCTGCTCTGCAGACTCCCATGTATTTTTTTCTCAGGGTCCTGTCGGTCCTGGAGATCTGCTACACCACAGTCACAGTCCCCAAGATGTTAGTGAACCTCCTGTCCGGGGATAAAAGCATCTCCTTCCTCGGTTGTGCCACACAGATGTATTTCTTTGTGGCCTTAGGGGGCGTGGAATGCTTTCTGCTGGCTGCCATGGCGTATGACCGATACGTGGCCATATGCCACCCTCTGCATTATCCGAGCATCATGAACCACACAAAGTGCAGCGGGCTGGCCTCTGGCTCATGGCTCAGTGGTCTGGTTGGATCACTGGGCCACGTTATCATCATATTCAACTCGCCTTTCTGTGTCTCCCATGACATCAACCACTTCTTCTGTGACATCACCCCAGTGCTGAAGCTGGCCTGTGGCGTCACCTTCCTGAATAAAGTGGCTATCTTCACCATTCTCCTGATTTTCATCCCCTTGCCCTTCATCCTTATCCTCGTCTCCTACCTACTCATCATCTTCACCGTCCTGAAGATACCGTCAGTTCAGGGCAGGCGTAAAGCTTTCTCCACCTGTTCCTCCCATCTCATTGTGGTGACTCTCTTCTACGGGACGGGAATCATTAACTATCTGCTCCCTAGTTCTACTTCTGTGTCGGGGATGGGGAAAATACTTTCCCTTTCTTACTCGGTCATCACTCCCATGTTGAACCCCATTACCTACAGCCTGAGGAACAGAGAAGTCAGAGAGGCTCTGAAGAGAACAGTCACCAGGAAATGTTTTCTTAACTAAAGTAAATTACCTTACTGTTAGAGCCAAAATACACTGGGCACACAAGTAAGTTATGTCAACCAGACTACAGTCAAAACATAAGGAACTCTGGGTAATCCTTGAATAGAACTGTAGACATGAGTGAACCCTTGCAGACCCTGAGAGGATTGCTAGCCTCAGCATTCTCAGCATTCTGGTGCCTAAATGTCTCTTCTCCCTTTCTCTGTTCTTTCTCGCAGACCTTGAGTATGTTAGATAAACAGACCCTGGGAAGAAAGGGAGGGCCGTTAGTTCAGCATTCTTGTACTAAGATGTACGAAGCCATCTGGAGACCCTGATACTATTATTCCCTTTTTCTGTTCTTTGTCTACTCACTTATCTTTCCTGTCTCTTGGTCTCTAGTGTATGACGACCAAACTGATAAGAGATGTTATAAATTAGGTATTGTTTAAGTTGCAAAGAAGAAATGGATAGTTATGTATGGATACTAGACGTTTCTGACTAACTAAGGGGGGTGGGTTGCATAACCGGATAATCTGTGACCCGATGGAACTGTCTATAAAAACCTACCAGTTATTAGAGAGGGGGGCTGGTTCTCTTCGGGGATGGGCTGCTCTCTATTGTCATGTGCACTCTTCAATAAAGAGCTTGTGATTGGACCTTGCTGGTGTTGCCTGTCTCTTTGCGGTCACACAACGAACCGTGCTAGTCTGGGTTTGAGTCCCTGACATTACTATCAATATTATTCTGGAAAATGGGTAGCGTGTAATAGGCTCAGGGATTGATCTGGTATTTATACAACAGGCATCGGGAACTGAATTCCGCACAGAGCCTTACTGTTGTAGCGATGTTGGGTTGTCTCGGGATATGAGATGGACAAGGACAGGGAGAAGGTCTTTTATGGAACCAAACTTTTGTTGGTGGAAAGGACGAGTTTTTGAGCTTCACAGAGCTCTTCTTTAGATCTGGAGAAGGTAATGTGAGGAGCCAACCTAAATACAGGTTGTAGAAGACCACTTAAAATGCAGTGGGCTGAAATTGTAGGACAAAGGAGGGTTAGAAGGCAGCAGGATGTGTGACAAACTGTTTTAATGGGCCATAAAACCAGTCTCTCTTAAGTCCATGGTTTTTAGTGTCCAGCAGACCTATGCATTTAATTTCATCTTGCGTTTAGCTCGGACACTTGGGTTACCTTGTCTAAACCTCAAGAAGGTCAAAAGCTTGTCTCTCTTACCAACAGAAGTTGGTCCAGGAAAAGATATTATAGATGCTCCTTGAGTCACTCAAGCATTCCTCTCCAGAATGCCTTGCATAAGTTAGATTTTGCTTAAGTCGGAGATGTATCTCTGACCATTACGCAAAAAAAAAAAAAAAAAAAAAAAAAAACAGAAAAGAAAACCCCACAAAACTGCTATTTCTAGTTTATGGAGCTTTTCCCATAAACTCGAAAATGCGTAACTCGGGATTTTGCATAACTTGGGGAGCATCTGTACCTTACCCACCTTGTCTTTCTGAATGCTAATATGACAATAAAGATAATAACTTTATTCTAAACATAATTCTAGCAACTCTATACTGATGCAACTGCACAAAGTTATGTAGCTTTAGCATTTGATTTTCAAATAATCCTGTGGGAAGACTACCAAACAAATTAGACTGGAGAATGCTATTTATATTTTAATGGGGAATTTTAAAAAAAGTTTCTTACAATTTACCAAATCCCCCCACCACCCAGTTTTTAAGTAACACTGACAATGGAAAAAATTGTACCTCCCCCGAAAATTTTTTTTACCACCCCAAAGCTCCCATTGGCCACGGTTCCCCAGTCCTGGCCAATGGGAGCTTCAGGGGAGATACACAGAGGCAAGAGCAGCGAGCAGAGCCCTCTTCCCCCCGCCTGCAGGGGTCACAGGGACATGGTGCCAGCTGCTTCACGGAGTGGAGCGGGGCCCACGGCACCATGGGGGTGGCAAATCCATGGGCCGGATACAAAGCCCCGACGGACCGGAACTGGCCCACGGGCCGTAGTTTGCCCACCCCTGATTTACGCATATTGTGAACTTGCAAGCATACCCCCGATCCCGATATTAAATGGTACAAGAACATCGTGATATCAAAGATGGTACTAAAACATTCCCCAAGGATAGTAGGAACACACTGACTCTTTCTGAAAGATAACGTCAGGATGACAGTACACAATAAAGATGTTTTGACTGAACCAAGGGGGCAGTAACTAACGATGTTGAAGGGGCAGTACTAACTTGTTTGTATTGTGGTATAAAGATGTATTTCAGAGAGAGTAACTTTGTCTAGCCTAGGGAGGAATGGAAAGTCCCAACGTTCACTGATCTGGTCTATTGTTATGGGCACACATGTATTAGTGGTCCAGTAGAGTCTGCTTCGTTGACAATAAACCTGGCTGCGTGCCTTCATCCCTTAATGGATCATGTGGTCATTGGGCAGTTCGCTCAAGGTCTGCCATTGGGCTGGGATGTCACACAAAGGGAACACACACACACACACACACACACACACACACACACACACACACACACACACACACACACACACACACACACACACACACACAGCCAAACATCTATCAACGTCTAGCCACAGTAGATACCCAACTGATTGATGTACTCAATAGTCCTCTGTCAAACTGGGAGGGCATATCTAGTGGGATATTCAGGGTTCAGTCCTGGTATAGTCAATATTTTCATTAATGACTTGGATAATTGAGTGGAGACTATGTTTATAAAATTTGCAGATGACACGAAGCTGCAAGGCATTGTAAGCCCTTTGGAGGACAGGATTACAATTCAAAACCACTTTGAAAAATTGGAGAACTGGTCTGAAATCAACCAGATGAAATTCAATAAAGAAAAGTGCAAAGTACTACACACAGGAAAATGGGGAATAACTGGAGAGGTGGTAGTATTGCTGACAAGGATCTGGAGGTTTCAGTGGATCACACATGGAATATGAGCCAACAATGCAGTGTCATTGTGAAGAAGATTAACTATCATTCTGGGGTGCATGGTTGACAAGGGTGTATGTAAGTTTTAGGATGTAAATGTCCTGCTATCCAGGACACTGGTGAGACCTCAGCTAGAGTCCTGTGTCCCTTTCTGGTCATCACACTTTAAAGGAAAGATGGGAATGAATTGGAGAGAGTTCCAAGGAGAGCAACAAATGTGATAAAACACTTGTCCTCAGAGGAAAGGTTTAAAAAAACTGGTCGTGTTGTCTTGAGAAAAGAAAACAGAGGGGGGACCTGATAACATTCTTCAAATATGTTAAGGGCTGTCATAAAGCTGATGGCGATCCATTGCTTTCCATGTTCACTCACGGCAGGACCAGAGGTAACCCAAGCTTCATCTACTTAGTCACACTAAAGAAGCTGGGAATGGGTAACCTGGGGCAGAATCATTTGATGATGACCTGTTCAGTCATTGGCCATGGTCAGAAGACAAGATACTGGGCTAAATGGACCATCGGTCTGACCCTGTATGGCTGTTCTTATGTTCACACTACCTTTCAAAAGGTGGACTCCGAGTCAATGGGCGCTAGGTGCCTATCCTGCTTAGTAACTTTTGCAAACCCCACTGGGAACCTTTCTGAATCTCTGGGCACCAAAAGACCTTTGAAAATCTGGCCCGCCTCTCTTAACAACCTCTATTCTGTTCACAGCACACTCCATTCTACCTTCCAGATACCTGATCTAAAGAAATCTATTTCTGTCTAAAAGAACATTCATGCTTGACTGATAGAGGTCCATGTTGAGGACCTGAAAGACCAGGGTTCAAATCCTGTTGAAATTTGTGCAAGGAGTTCTAATGGTTCCACATGATGGAATTGCTTCACAGGTTTTTGTTGTTAAATGTTTGGCTGTGTGTGTGTGTTCTCCTTGTGTGCTGTCCCAGCTCTGCGTAGACAACTGGCATCGCAGACCTTGAGTGAACCACCAAATGACCACAAGATCCATTAAGGTTCAAAAGCGCCCAGCTGGGTTTATTGTCAATGAAGCACGGTAATAGGAAGTGGTAGACTCTACGAGGATTCTAAGACATGTATGCTCGTGACAGTGGACACAGCTTACTGAATGGCAGGATTTTCCACTGTCCCCTTGGCTGGACAAAGATACTCTTTCAAAGTTACCTCTTTATACCCTGATACAAAGAAATTAGTACTGCCCCTCTGACATAGTTAGTTACTGCCCCCTAATGTGTATTAGCCATCTCCTTGTCCACGTTGATTTGATGAAAACATCTCTATTTATTACACTGTCATCCTGACCTTATCTTTTAGGGGGGCTCAGTATGTTCCTGTTATCCTAGGGGAATGTTTTTGTACCATCCTTGATATTGGGATGCTCTGGTACCTCTCTTCTGGAATGTGTTTTTCTGCAATATCAGTCCTGTTCTTGCCAGATTCTGTGAACTTGCAAGCAGGCAAATCCTGATATTTGCTAACTTCTCTTTATATCAGGAAAGCTTGCCCACTACTTTAGCTCCGGCCTCATAGCAGGCCTGTGATACAAGGGCTTATATCTCAGGCTCTCTTCCTACTGCAGTTTTCTTTTGAAAATCGGATGCATTTAATTTTCACAGTGAGAAGACGTACCTAAAAACAATTGCATAATTTTTTTAAAAAAACTATGTCCAGACATGCAACAACCACTATGATGAGATGCACAACAAAAACCAAGTGTTCTGCATTTCCTCACAGATTTGGATTGCTTGTTTCAATGCTGAAAGGTCAGACCATGGTGGGAAACTCTACATTTATGAGCTGTGTTGAGTTCCCCTCTATTAAGCTGATGTACATGAGAATCATGCTGCTTAGTTACATATTTAGAACAAGTTTTGTTCCTTTGGTCTTGGAGTGTAAAATGGTTTTGATGTCATTTCCCAGGGGTACATCGAGCATGATTAAAAGACCTGTCTGTGGCTGTACATAGAGACCGTGCAAAGTCAGTGAAGACATCTCTCTGTGATCCAGAGGAACGGTAAGGAAAATTGTATTTTGGGGAACCCAAGCAAATGCAAGTTTTGGGTAACACTTTCAAAAGTACCTGATGTAATTAAGCACCCATTTCCTATTGATTTTCAGTGAATACCAGTGATTCAATAACTTACAAACCACTGTCAATTTCGGGAAGACTGTCATTATGTAGATGCCGTTCCATCACCTATGTCTGAATGTCACACATTGTTGTAGGGTCACGGATTTAGGACCAGGACAATCGTCATTCACTAGCAAAAAGTAAGGGAAGTTATACTCTTCTTTCTTTCTTTCTTTCTTATAATAAAAAAGGTGTAACTCATCCACATGGTCCTAGATCTCCTTGACATAAGTGGTTGCAAATGCAATTTCTGATCTGTCCCCATGCCAAAGCAAGGAGGGACGATAGTCGGAGGAGGATGAAAATGACATGCCGAGATCCATATTGTGTGGAAACTAGGGTGGAACAGACAAATTGACCTGATTTCTGTGATGAATCCAGGAGACGGGGGGGAATTAACAATAGTAACTCTCTGCCTTTATATCTACCTACTTTGATAGAGTATCTCTCTATCTTTTACAATACACATTTTTCTATAAAATCTAGATGCCTTACAAAGAAATAACTTCCACAGATAGACAATGAACTAATTCCATTCATTCTCCCCAGTGACAAGTAAATTAAGAGAAGAATGTTCTTTCCTCTTCAGACAGTTGTTATTGAGCAAGATAAGGTAAGAACTGATCCAATTAATTTATCAGGCACATTTTGTCTCTTTTTCTTCTTACGCAGTATCCGTGAGCAGACCATGCTTTCCTGGGGTGGCTCCGGATTTAAATGTGTTAAAGGGATGTGTAAATGAATTATTTTATTTGGATGAAACATGAAGCTCACTTGGACAGGGCCTGATTCCCATTTACACAATAGTTTAATAGATTCAGAGAGTTTAAGGCCATAGGATCCCCCACGGTCTTTGCAGGTGGCAGTATGGATGATGACCATACGAAAGATGGCCACCATCTTCCCTTATTAATAATAGAAGCGAAGGTAGACTGCCCTGAGTCAAGATGGCTTCGATGACCAAATTGACCCAGGAAGGACACCGGGAAAGATTCAGGTTGAGGGGAAGGGAGACAAGGAAGGGGATGGGGAAAGAAAGGAACAGGATGGAGCCCCCTGCTTGTATAAGTTATCTATGCAGCTTTCGTGTTTTTGCTATTTATCACTACATTCAGAAACTTTACTATATTGGCTTCTATCTTTCCTTAGGAATAAATACTGCCCTGAGGAACTTTGAGCCCAAATGGCAGCAAGGAATCATACGGTTGTCAATCAGTTCATTCTCCTGGGACTTTCTGACCTTCCAGAGATACAAGCTTTATTCTTCCTGGTGTTTCTAGCTACCTATGTGATAACTCTGACTGGAAATCTTCTCATATTCACCCTGACGCTGGCTGATGCTGCCCTCCGCACCCCCATGTATTTCTTCCTCATGAACCTGTCCTTCCTGGAGATCTGCTACACCTCGGTCACCCTGCCCAAGATGCTGGCCAACCTCCTCTCGGAAGATAAAACTATCTCCTTCACTGGCTGTGCTGTGCAGATGTATTTCTTTCTATTCCTAGGGGGCACGGAGTGTTTTATTTTGGGGGCGATGGCTTATGACCGCTATGTTGCGATATGCCACCCCTTACGCTATACACACATTATGAACAATACCAGGTGCTTAGAGATGGCTGCTGTGTCATGGGTCAGTAGTCTCCTCACATCCTTGGGACATACCTTGGTCATATTTAGCTTGCCTTTTTGTGGGTCAAATGAAATTAACCATTTCTTCTGTGACATACCCCCGGTATTGAAGCTGGCCTGTGGAGCCACTTATCTGAATGAAATCGCCATCTTTATGGCTGCCCTCCTATACATAATGTTTCCCTTTGTGTTGATTCTGGTCTCCTACCTTCTCATCCTCCTGACCATCCTGAAGATGCCCTCGGCTCAGAGTAGGCATAAGGCCTTCTCCACCTGTTCCTCACATCTTCTGGTGGTGACATTGTTCTACAGCACAGCGATTGTCACATATCTGCGCCCCAATTCTGCGTATGCACCAGTTACCAACAAGCTGCTCTCTCTCTTCTACACGGTCATCACCCCCATGTTCAACCCCCTCATCTACAGCCTGAGAAACAAGGAGGTGAAGGGGGCTCTCAGGAGAACAATGGCCAGAAATTGCATTCTTAAACAGATGTATCATGGTTATGGGGCCAGGCGCTGAAGAGTACAAATAGGTTTGTGTTTATACCACCTGATGGTCTGGCCAATAGTCCAGAAAAGTCATCAATGATGCAGAAATTTTCAAGTAAAGGGGGATACGGAGTGTACTTCCACAAAGCATATAGATGCAATGTTGGAGATATAGAGATGAGGGCTATACAGTTGATATCAGTTCTTTACACATCTGCTTTATCCAAGACAGGATTAAGAGCTATCCCTCTCAATACAACCAATAGAGCTGGAGGTAAAAAAATTTCTGTTAAAATGTTTCCCCACACGCCAATTGAAAATGGCTTTTCTTTTAAAGAGAAATTTTCACTTCCACACAAAATAATTCTTTTTTTTGGGGGGGGGGGGGGGGAGGGAGGGAATGTTTTCTTTCCTGCGACCAAGTTGCAAAATGTTAAAATCACCAATAAATAAATAAGCATATTTTTGGATGCAAAAGTATAACAACAGAAAAAGTATTTTGGAGTTTTCAGTTTCTCAATAAAAAGAAATTAAAACAATTCTTGAAGAAAAATGTTATATTTTGGTATTTCCGACATAGCTCCTCCCCCCTCCTCTGCAATAAATAAATACATTTTGTGACCAACTCTGGCAGCAGAGTTAGAGAGCTAGAAAGCCAGAGGAAACCATAGGGTCTGTCTGTGTCCAGTAGTCTCAATAAAGAATCCTTTTTATATCCCCCACAGCCATGTCCCATTTCTTTTCTACTGTGAAGTTCATTATGGTGGGAGGAAGTTTTGGCCAGAAGACGGTATGAAGGAGGTGGAAGAAGCCTGTAATATGTCATGACCTCCTCTAATAACACCTCAATCTGAGACAGTTCCTCAGATTTGTCACCTAAAAAGAATGGGTCAGGTTTGGGAATCTTCCTCACATCCTTTCTGAACTCGGTTATAGTGTTGGCCTTCACAACAGCCCCCTGGCAATGAGTTCCACAGGTTGACTGTTGGGTGAAGAAGTACTTCTTTTTATTTGCTGTATCCTCACAAGTGCTATGGCAATGCTATTATCCCCAGTGTACAATTGTGGACCTGAGCTTAAGGGCCAGCTTTCTAAAGATATTTAGGTGTCTAGATTTTCACCTAACTTCCCATCTCGTTGACATTTAATGAGAATGAGAAACCTAGGTAGGTGACTTAAAAAAATCCCATTAGCCACCTGTCTGCATCTTTAGACAACTGAATACTTCAGAAAATTTGTCTCATATGTAAGTTGCCCAAAGTCAGGAAAGGAGCCTCTGGTAGAGCCAAGACTCTATCTGAGGTCTCCCAACTCTTAGGCAAATGTCCTAATTACTGGGAAATCCTCCCTCTCAGGAACAGCCCCCTCTCCCCCCCGGTCTGTATTGGAGCATTTAGCCGCCACTGCAATATGGAGGAATAATACTAAGCCTCCATGATGCAGAAAGCCAGAATCTCATCCTTAGGATGGTAAGAGCAGAACATGGAAGCGGCTATGCTTTAAAAGGGACAACCAGTTTTCTGCAAAGGAAAGAAGTGGCCCACAAGAATGACACTACATCCAAGACAAGCATCCATCCCACAAAGGCCACCAAAGCCACGAGCCTTGTTCTGCCACCAGCCCCACCATCCAGATGTTGCTAGGGTGACCAGATGCCCCGATTTTATAGGGACAGTCCCAATTTTGGGGTCTTTTTCTTATATAGGCTCCTATTACCCCCACCCCGGTCCCGATTTTTCACACTTGCTGTCTGGTCTCCCTGGATGTTGCCCCTTGGCAACATCACACATTGTGTAGTATCTTACTCCATTGGTAGCCCTGTTGAAATCAGTCGAACTAATCACAGAGTGAGGTACTATCCCACGTGAGTAAGGGAGGCAGAACTGGACCTTTATATTGCTAGTGGCTGCAGTGCTAAATAAAGACCAGATTGTGAATCCTTTGCTCTAAGTGGCAAACAATTACACTCATCTTTAGCTCCCTTGATTTCAAGGGGACTACTTTCCTGAGTAACTATTCTCCAGTGTGCAGAAGGGGCTGACAATCTAACCCTCAGTTAGCACCCACAACTGGGCACGAGCATCCTAGTGGACAGATATTAACCAGTGTGATGTAGATTTGAAACACCATGTGCAATCCGTTTCCAGAGCGGTGCTGCCCCTTATGTGTTCTGAGGGGTCTCCTAAAAGCATAGAGGGCCAAACTCATCTTTGGTGTAATCCCACTACCTAGAATGGCATCACTCCAGGGATGATTTTGACACCCTGATGTTTACATACATCTGTCTGGAGTCCTCTTGATGATGTTTTGGCTCTTCTGGAGTAAAGGACGAATTGTTCGTCTCCAAAGACAGCTCCACCACTTGCTACTCTGGGACTCAGTGAGGAGGTGCCAGAATGAAGTCTTCCATCAATTCCACTGTACTTAATGGGCCGGATCCTCATCTGATGAAAATTAACATAGCTCCATTGACTACAATGGAGAAATACCAACACCAGCTGAGGATCTTGTCCAGAGAGTTTGGGGCTTCTTGTTTCTCAGAAGGTCGCTTTTAGTTGCTTAATGTAACATCAATTTTGATTTATCCTTAATTACCACTGGAAAGTCCATGAGCATCGTCTGTTGCTAGGCATGTAATGCCATGGGCCAAATTCATCCTGGATGCAATGTTGTGGACTCCAGTAGTGCTACACCAATTCAGCCGGCTGAGTTTTAACAATCCCCTCTGCGACCTGTTTGAAGTTGAAACTTTGTTTCAGCAACTCTGTAAAGACTTGTTAATAATGCCCCCTGGGACCCATTATAATTAACCTCCCTTCATTGTTAGCTGATAAGCAGAGCTTAATTTTGAAGGGATATGTCGATACAAGCTACAAGTTATACAGATCAATAACATTTTTATAATAAAATTCCACATGGACACTAGATGAGGTAGCCATTAAGCTTAGATACCAAGGTGATGGGCACATTAGATATACCTAAGCAGGATAGATAAGCCTCTTTCTAATACATCAATTCCCATTTCAAATGCTGACTGCAGCCCCTTTATCTCTGAGGGTATGTGGCTCAGGAGAATGCTAATTTGTCATTTGAACAGGGCACTGCAGCAGTGAAGTCTGTACAATTGCTCATGTGAGATGAATTGCAGGGTCTCAGACATCAGGAGGTCATCTAGTCCAAACCTCTGCTCAACGAAGGACCAATCCCCGACTATATCATCCCAGCTGGGGATTTGTCAAGCCTGATCTTAAAAACCTCTAAGGAAGGAGATTCCACCACTCCCTAGGGAACCAATTCTAGTGCTTCACCACCCTCCTAGTGAAAATGTTTTTCCTAATATCCAACCTAGACTTCCCCCACTGCAACTTGAGACCATTACTCCTTGTTCTGTCATCTGCTACCACAGAGAACAGTCTAGCTCCATCCTCTTTGGAACCCCCTTTCAGGTAGTTGAAAGCAGCTATCAAATCTCCCCTCAGTCTTCTCTTTTGCAGACTAAATAATCCCACTTCCCTCAGACTCTCCTCATGTGCTCTAGTTCCTTAATCATTTGTGTTGCCCTCCACTGGACTCTTTCCCATTTTTCCACATCCTTCTTGTAGTGCGGGGCCCAAAACTGGACACAATACTCCAGATGAGGCCTCACCAACGCTGAATAGAGGGGAATGATCACGTCTCTCAATCTGCTGGCAATGCTCCTACTTATACAGCCCCAAATGCCATTAGCCTTCTTGTCAACAAGGGCACTGTAGCAGGGCGGCGGTTCACCCCTGCGGCGCCTCCTGCTGGTGCATCTGGAAATTAGCTCACCAGCATCTGAAGCGCCCTCCACAGGCCGATGTCCCGCTTGCTGCTCTGGACCCGTGTCCCTCCCGGACCCCGGTGCCCTCTTACTAAGGGTGCTGCACCCGTGGAGTACCCCCACACTCTTAGGGTCTCCCCTCCCTGGGGAACCCCCACCCTCTATCCCCACCTTGCCTCAGTCTAGGCAACTGCCAGTCACCACTTGCCCCCATTCCCTGGGGCAGACTGCAGTATAATTGCCACTCATCACTGGCAAAGGGGGGGGTTGGCCTGCTGCCTCTGCCTCTGCAGCCATGGGCTGCCCCCTGCAACCCCAGTACCCCTTTATTAGGCCTTCCCCTAGGCCCTGCAGCCTGGGGGTTTCTAGGCTGGAGCTTCCCCAGCTCCTCCTGCCTTGCCCCAGCCCTGCACCAATCTAGGTACCTTGCTCAAGCTCCCAGCAGCCAGGCCTGTCTTCCTCTGCAGCCATTGGAGACTTCCTGACTTCTGCCCCAAACTGAGCCCTTTTATCAGGGCCAGCTGGGTCCCAATTAAACCAGCCACACCTGTGGCTGCTGGGCCTAATTAGCCTGGGAGCCACTTGCTCCCCACTACAGGCACACTGTTGACACATAACCAGCTTCTCGTCCACTGTAACCCCTAAGTCCTTTGCTGCAGAACTGCTGCCTAGCCATTCAGTCCCTACTCTGTAGCAGTTCATGGGATTCTTTCATCCTAAGTGCAGGACTTTGCACTTGTCCTTGTTGAACTGCATCAGATTTCTTTTGGCCCAATCCTCTAATTTGCCTAGGTCCCTCTGTATCCTATCCCTACCCTCTAATGTATCTACCACTCCTCCCAGTTTAGTGTCATCTGTGAACTTCCTGAGGATGCAGTCCACACCATCCTCCAGATCATTAATGAAGATATTGAACAAAACTGGCATAAGGACTGACCTTTGGGGCACTGTGCTCGATACCGGCTGCCACCTAGACATGGAGTCATTGATCACTACCCATTGAGCCCAACAATCCAGCCAGCTTTCAATCCACCTTATAGTCCATTCATCCGGCCCATACATCTTTAACTTGCTGCCAGGAATACTGTGGGAGACCGTATCGAAAGCTTTGCTAAAGTCAAGGAATAACATGTCCACTGCTTTCCCCTGATCCACTGAGCCAGTTATCTCATTGTAGAAGGCAATTAGGTTAGTCAGGCATGACTTGCCCTTGGTGAATCCATGCTGACTGTTCCCGATCACTTTCTTCTCCTCTACATGCTTCAGAACTGATTCCTTGAGGACCTGCTCCATGATTTTTACAGGGACTGAGGTGACGCTGACTGGCCTGTGGTTCCCTAGATCCTCCCTCTTCCCTTTTTCAAAGAAGGGCACTACATTAGCCTTTTTCCAGTCATCCAGGACCTCCCCCGATCACCATGGGTTTTCAAAGATAATGGCCTATGGCTCTGCAACCACATCCACCAATTCCCCTTGTTTTGTCGTACACATATATGTCTTTGTTCATGTACCTCTCTACATCATAGTGTCATAGAGCCTTATGACCCAAATCCACCCACTCCCCACCTGTTGACAAACTGCCTTCCCCATGCTACACTGTTGTGATTCCATTACTGAACCCCATTATCTGTAGCTTTTGGAATGAAGAATTTCAAGGAACTCTGAGGAAACGCAAGGAAAATGGTTTTTGTATGAACATCAAGTAGAGGTGGACAAAATTATCAATATTTAACATTCTGAGGATATGTTTCATTATAAATTTCATTTTCTATG
This sequence comes from Sternotherus odoratus, assembly GCA_032164245.1. NCBI lineage: Eukaryota > Metazoa > Chordata > Testudines > Kinosternidae > Sternotherus > Sternotherus odoratus. The sequence continues at coordinate 34,229,606 of JAVMKO010000013.1, read as the reverse complement.
AAAGTAAACTCCAAATACATTTAAAAGAAAGTTGTCATTGAAAATCATTGAGGTTTATTTGACCAGCCACAGTGCTTAATGCTGTTTGACTGGGCTGTCTCTACGGCTCACGGCGGCGCACGTGCGGTGGCCATTTTGTGCCGCCGAACTACAACTCCCAGCAGGCTGTTTGTCCAGGCCGTCTCTACTGCACATGATGGCTTCGGACAAACATCCTCTGGCCTTTTATTATATAGGATGATTGTAAAGTTTCATGAGAACTTTGAAAAGTTAATGGACAGTTTTCCAAATTCTGAAAAAACCTTTAATTTAAACAAAATCTGGTGCTTCCCCCCCTGCTTTGTGTTTAGTTTTGATATTTTAAATAGTTCTTACATTAAAAGATGGTCTAATGCCTAAAGAACCAGATTGGTAATTACATTATGTGGATTGGCTTTACAATGGAATTACTCTTGGTTTGTCACTATTTCAATGAAGAGGTCCAGTGACCCCAATGAAGCTACTCTTGAGTTACTCCTCTGAATGAGAGGAGAATTAGGCCTGAATTTTCTCTAGCTATAACGGATTTTACAATATCCATGGGGAAAATGAGGGCTTCTGTCAACATTGCTATCATCTTTTGGGGGGCTAGTGTTCCCACCACTGGCAGAAAACACCTTCTGTTGGTGTAAACTGCACCTGCACAATGGTGCAAGGTATGAAGTTAATACAAAATAAGTAAGGGCTTGAAAGATTGGCCCTCACTCATCACTTCATTGGTACTATTGACACAGGTCCTAGAATCATAAAAGAAATTGGAGTAGAAAAAAGAAATATTGGGCATGATTAATGAATGAAGCCACTGTTTTATGTTGTAACACCTTAGAGACTAACCAGTTTATTTCAGCATAAACTTTCATGGACTATAGTCCACTTCATCCGATGAAGTGGGCTATAGTCCACGAAAGCTTATGCTGAAATAAACTGGTTAGTCTCTAAGGTGCTACAAGTATTCCTCACTTTCTTTACGGATACAGACTAACACGGCTGCTATTCTTGAACCTGTTTTATGTTGGTGTAACTCATCAAAGTCAATGGATTTCCAGCAGTGTAAAAAAGGAATAAAGCCATGTCGTGTTAGAGCCTAATTTAAATAATCTGGCAATGTTGGCTGGTGTTTGGCTTATTGACTCCAATAAAGAACTGATTTACCCCAACTGCGAATCTGCTCCAGTGACTTCAATGAAGGTACATCCATGTGAATCAGATGGGAACATGGTTCATTGACTTCAGTGGAGCTATGTTAATTTACAACATCTGTGGATCTGGTACCATTGAGTTTTAGGATGCACACTGATTTACACCAGCCGACATCTGATTCAAAGACACACAAACACATTCAATGCCAAGTCTACTCCCACTGAAACCACCAGATGTTTTGGCACTGATTTCAAGGGGAGAGAGATAGCAGTCCCTTAATAGTTATGTTATGTATTCATATAATGGGGTGTCTGACTTGCCTCAAAGACCAGCTCCCTAGGGCTGCTAAAGAAACTGTTAAATACACCAGTTCCATCCACGATCAAATTCTTTGGTAAGCAGAGAGATGAGACCAATGTGGGTTGCCCAGGTAGGTGATACATTTCTTGGTTTTAGTAGAGTTGTGCTGAATGCCTTTGGATCATTCTGTGGGATGAATCTAGAAGAGCCTTGTTATGTTCCTTTTGTCTTGTGGACTGAACGGATCACTGTTTTTAAGTCTGAAGTCCTGATTCTTGTGTCACAGTGAAGGCTTGTCGATACAAACACGTAGCTCATGGCCAGCTGGGGTGTAGATCAACCTTGCACTAGCCTTCCATGCCCCTGCAGGCACACTCTAAAAAGTCCATGGTTTGCTTCCATCTACTCCCGTTTCAAACCAGGGACAGTCAAAGTGCACTAAGGAAATTGTAGTGTGAGAACAGAGCTTTTGTCAACACAGACACTGCACAAGCTCTAATAGCGCTATCAGGACTATATCTGGTTGAGCTGGGAACCACACTTCCCAGCTCATATGCAGATGTACCCTAAATGTGCATATAGATAAGTAGGACTGGAAGGGAGCTTAAGAGGTCATCAAATCTAGCCCATCCACTGAGGCAGGACTATGTTTACTTAGACCGTCCCTGAGAAGTGTTTGTCTAACCTGTTCTTAAAAATCTCTAGTAATGGGGATTCCACAACCCACAGAAGCCTATCTCAGAACTTAAATGCCCTTAGAGTTAGAGAGTTTTCTCCTAATATCTAACCTAAATCTCCCTTGCTGACGATTAAGCCCATAACTTTTTGTCCTACCTTCAGTGGACAGTTGATCACCATTCTCTTTGGAACAGCCCTTAAGTTATATGAAGATAGTTATCAGGTCTTGCTCAAGACTAAACATGCCCAGTTTTTTAAAAACTTTTCCTCGTAGGTCAGGTTTTCTAACCCTTTGATCATTTTTGTTGCTCTCCTCTGGACTCTCTCCAGTTTGTCCACATCTTTTTTAAAGCGCAGTGCTCAGAAATGGACACATTTACTCTGACTGAGGTCTCGCCAGTGCCGGACAGAGCAGGACAATTACCTCCCATGTCTTACATACAACAATCCTGTCAATACACCACAGAATGATGTTAACTTTTTCATAACTGCATCAAATTATTAAGGGACTAGGTGGGTTAGTAATATCTTTTATTGGACCAACATCTGTTGGTGAGAGAGACAAGCTTTTGAGCTACACAGAGTTCTTCTTCAGGTCTGGGAAAGGTACTCAGAGTGCCCCAGCTAAATAAAGGATTGAACAGATGTTTCAGCCTAAATAGTTAGATCATATTCTGAATGAACATTTATGGTGAAGTCTCCCGTTAACAACCCCATAGTTATAGGACAAAAAGAGGGGTTAGTGGGTTACAGATTGTTGTAATAAACTATAAATCCAGTGTCTTTATTCAAACCAGGATTTTTAGGGTCTAGCAAAGTTATGAATGTAATGAGTAGCTCTCCCGGAGGTAATAGTAGAGTTGCTTGAAAAAATTCTAGAAGAAGTTTTCCATCCAAAAATGCTGATTTGATGAAATCACAACATTTTACATGGGAACATTTTAATTACATCTACGTTTCCAGGAGGAAATTATAAAAATGGTTTGATCTTGATAGAATATAAACACTAAAGTTGAAGCAAAATGATTCAGCCTTATGAAAATTAAACAAATCAGCCTCATCTAAATGCTAGAAGCTGGGAATGGGGAATGGGATGGATTACTTGATGATTACCTATTCTGTTCATTGCTTCTGGCATTGGCCCCTGTTGGTAGACAGGATACTGGGCTAGATGGACCTTTGGTCTGACCGAGTGTGGCCATTCTTCTGTTCTTATGATTTGTTCTGACTTAATCAAAACAGCCTGTTTTGATAAGATTGAAATGAAATATTTCCAGATTATTCTGTTTGGCAAAAAATCTGAGATTTTGGTTTTTTGTCCTGATGTGACATGAAATTAAATTTCAAAATTTGATAATTTACCATGGGTTGTAAATTCTGTTTTTCAACCAGATGTAGTTGATTGAAACCCAACCCAGCACCGAAATGCATGAATTGCTCTTTTCTTATCTGACTTACTTTAAATTTACACTGAGGTAGCCACACTGATTTCAGTGAAATGACTATTTACATCAGCTGAAGATCTGCTCTGAAAAACGTAGACACACCATGCTATGACTGCTATTTTACATGTAACTGAATTGATTTCAATGCACTGGCATCCAGCTGTGGTATCAGTAATTAATGATAATTCCTTTCTGTTTGAGAAAGAGAAAAATCAAGCTGTAAATAATCATAGTTAGACAAAGATATGGGAGACTTCTGGGTCATCGAGTCCGATCCCCAGCTATGGTAGGCAGCCGTGTCATATAATCCTATTCATAAATGTATCAGGCTACATCTCAAACTAGTTAAGTTGTTTGCCCACATTACTCCTAGCTGGAGGCTTTCCAGAACATCTCTTCCAATGGTTAGAAACAGTCTTAATTTCCAGCATAAATGTATCTGTGGCCAGTTTATTTCCATTTGTTTTTATGCCAACACTGTGCTTTAGTTTCCTTCTCCCTCCCTGGTATTTATTCTCCTGACATATTTGTAGAGGGCAATCACACCCCGCCTCATCCATGATTTAGAATGAACAAGTCAAGCTCTTTTAGTCTTCTCTTGAACGACAGGTTCTCCATTTACCGCCTCATCCTAGAAGCCCTTCTCTGCAACTTTTCCCATTTGAATGAGGCTTTCTTGAATGTGAGTGACGAGCACTGTACACAGTATTTCAGATGAGATTTTCCCAGTATTTTGTATGTTGACATTCATTGTTGCCTATATCTAGAAGAAATATGATACCTGATAAATCTTAGAATCACATATGTTGTTTTCACAGACACATCACATTGGTGGCTCCTAGTCATTCTGTGCTTTACTAATACACCATGGCCTTTCTTCTCCTCTGTCACTTTCAGCTGATAAGCTCACAGTTAATATCCAAAGTCCATGTTATGGGCTCCTCAGTCTATGACCTTTCACTTTGCAATATTACATTTCATCCCATTTCCATTACTCTGGCCCTCAAGGTTATCCATTTCTTTCTGTATAATATTCTGATCTTTCTCAGTAATTAACTATGCATCCCAGGAAGCATTTCCTGAACCAATGAGGCATTTCCATAAACAATTTCCATGAGGAAATGTCATGCCGAGGGCACTAATGATAATATTAAATAAGATCAATCTCAAGACCGATCCTTGAGAAAGTCCAGTGGTAACCTGATTCCAGTCCAGGGGTTCACCTTTCATCACAACCTGTTGTTGTCTCCCCTTTACCCAGTTTCTTACCTACATTAAAATTCTTGTCCTAAACATAGTCTTCTCCAACCTAACTATTATTTCCCATGTGATATTGTCTCAGGTACCTTGGTAAAAAACAGACATTTTAGTTTTAAGACAGTCTCATTGTCTAATAATCAGTTATTTACAAAGGAAAGAGATCAGATAAGTCTGGCAGAGATAGATAGATAGATAGATAGATAGATAGATAGATAGATAGATAGATAGATAGATAGATAGATAGAAGAGCTGGATGAGATAGATAGATAGATAGATAGATAGATAGATAGATAGATAGATAGATAGATAGATAGAGGTCAATTTTACTTTACATAAATAACATTTCAAACTCATGTGCAGTTTTTCTTTTTAATTCTTAAGACAAAATATGCTGAAGAAGAGATGAGAAATGACACCTCCATGTCCAACTTTGTCCTGCTGGGGTTCTCTAATCACCCAGACATGAATCTCATTCTCTTCATGGTGTTTCTATGCATTTACATCATCACCATTCTGGGCAACATCCTCATCATCATCGTCATAAATGTTGATCCGGCCCTTCACACGCCCATGTATTTCTTCCTCAGGAACTTGTCCTTCCTGGAGATCTGCTACACCTCGGTCACTGTGCCCAAGATGCTGGCCAATCTCCTCTCAGAAGACAAAACCATCTCCTTTGCTGGTTGTGCAGTACAGATGTATTTCTTTCTATTCTTTGCTGTTACTGAGTGTTTTCTCCTTGCATCTATGGCCTATGACCGCTACACTGCCATATGCAACCCTCTGCGCTACACGGCCATCATGGACAAGAGGGTTTGCATCCAGATGGCTATGAGCTCATGGATCTGTGGTATCCTGGTGGCCCTGGGGCACACAACCTTTGTCTTCACACTTCCTTTTTGTGGGTCCCATGTGATCAACCACTTCTTCTGTGAGATCCAGCCAGTGCTGAAGCTGGTGTGTAGGGACACCTACTGGAACGAGATCCAGATCATTGTGGCTGCTGCCTTCGTCCTCATGATGCCTTTCATGCTCATCGTGGTGTCCTACATCTGTATCATCTCCACTATCCTGAAAATGCAGTCCGCTGAAGGCAGGCGCAGAGCCTTCTCCACCTGCTCCTCACACCTCATTGTGGTGACCTTGTTCTATGGGACGGCCCTTATCATGTACGTGCGCCCCAAGTCCAGCTTCTCTCCAGATGTGAACAAGTTACTCTCTCTGTTCTACTCAGTGGTGACTCCGATCTTGAACCCCATCATCTACAGCCTCAGGAACAAGGAAGTGAAAGATGCCTTGAAGAAAACAGGGATGAAAGTATTCCATCCACAATAATAGACATTTTTCCTCCAACTGGATTATTCCCTGGGGAATATCTCAGCTCTCAAGAGACTCTATGTTGCTAAAGAGACCAAGAGACAGGTCAACATTACATAGCAATGTATCGCATCAGACGTAGTGCTGGTCAACTTTTTCCGAAATTTGTATTTCAATGAAATTTTTTCATTAAGATTCTGAATTTCAACAAATAAATCTGGGAATCTTGTAAAAAACAAAAATAAAATAAATGAACCCCCCCCCAAATAAAATGAAATGACATTGCTGCCTCCTCCCTTGTTTCACCAGTTCTAACTGAAGTAGATCTGCACTTCATAGAAACCCCCGGCACACACTTTTTAATTAGAGTTGGAATTTAATTGGGACTGAAATTTTCTGAGTTTCCCAAATATTTCCCCTCCCAACAGTTAACAACAGAAATGGGGAGAGGAACCTCAAAATGTTTTGAAATTCTCTCTGACTCAAGGCGTGTGTGCTAAGCCCCACCCCTCAACAGGAGCCCAGCACCTCGGCCCAGGTTGAAGTGAAGCTCTTATCTATGCTTGGGGGTCTACAGCCAGGAACTTTCTCCTGGAGGTAGGTTCCTGGGGGGTTTCTTGCTTGAAATAATGGAGGAGGAGTTGGGTGTTGCAGCAGCTTCCTCATAACTTTTAGCTTAGAGGCCTCCCCATTCAGTTCCCCATCTGTCTGATGAGGAGAAGATATTTGTAGATGAGTTTCCCACCTTACAGGTGAGTACTTTAACCATTGAGCTGTGGGAAATTCTGCTGGGCGGTTCCCTCAGCGTGTGTTACTGAATGAAGTTCTGCTTCACATAGGTAATTAAAGAGTCATCAGAGCAGGGCAACTGGGTTTCCTGGGACTGTCACATTCCAGGGGTGTACCCCAACCACCACACGACAGAGGAATTCTCACATGATCTATGGCCCAGTTAACATTTAAGCTTTTATTTTAAAAATGAAACAGTTGTAACAGAAGAGATTGAGGGGGATCTCTGTTAGAACATCTCATAGCCCAGTGGCTAGGACACTGACCTACGAGGCAGGAGATACATGTCTAAATGCTTTCTACTTCTTGTTGTTGGTTGTTGTTAGCCAGTACAGCAGATGTGATCAAACTGCTCAAGAAGTCCGCAGACTCGGTTCAATGATGAAGGCGCTTGGCCAGGTTTATTGGTAACGAAGTTTGGTCCAAGTGCCCCGGCTCAATGGTTACAGTTACAGTAACACACACATGCCCCTTACAATGGACAAGCTCAGTGAGCAGCAGGACTTCCCATTGCCCCCTAGGCCGACTAAGAGTTAAGGTGAGGCAGCCCAACAGTGATAGACCGAGACAAGCAATCTGGGATAAACAACAAATCGTTTTATCATGTTCTAAGTAGGGGTGTTCCTGTGCAGGCCCGCTGGATATGGATTTCCATATTAAGTGTGTTTTAGCGATGCCAGCAATACCGGTGCCAAGTTCATGTACCGGACAATGAACCTTCAATGATCCATCTGTTTTGTAATGGGTCTGACTTTTGCTCATAGTCTGACTCTCACTAACTTAGCTTTACATCAACAGGGCCTGACTTTAGGTCAGACTTTGGCCTCATGCCAGGCCCCATGTTCCAGGATGTCTATTTCCACAACACTTGTGAGGTAGAGGAGGATTAGAACAGCATCTGAGCCCTATGGCATCTGGGTATCCTAATGAATGCACTAAAAGTTATGAGGGACGTCTTCTCCCTTGCCTGTTTTGTGTGGAGTTAGGCAGCCAATGAGCATGTCTGTTGGATCGGGACCCACAGGCAACATTGGCCAAGCTATGCCTGTCTTTCCCAGTTAGCGGGTCACACTGGAACTTATGCACAACATAGTATTGATAGTACAGAACATCTTTACTAAAAAATTAGAAAGATATACAATTAAGATGGCTGAAATTAAATGCATTAAAACGGGCCAATTGTTGGCTCTCAAAATGTAACTGTAAACAGGGAATCATCACTGAGTGGGAATGTGAGTAGCAGGGGGCCATACAGGATAAGTACTTTGCCTACACTAGTCAACATTTTTATCAATGACCTGGAAAAACCCCATAAAATCATCCCTGATAATATTTGCAAATGACACAAATATTAGGGGAGTAGAAAATAATGAAGGGGATAAGTCATTCACCCCAAGAGATCTGAATCATCTTGGCTAACGGTGAACAAGCAATAAGGCATAATGTAAATGTATATTTCTGGAAACAAAGACTGTCGGCCATACTTACAGGATGGGGGACTCTATCGTGGGAAACGGCGACACAGAAAAAGTTTTGGGGGGTCATAGCAGAAAATCGGCTGAACATGAACTCCCAGGGCAATGCTATAGCCAAAAGAGCTAATGTGATCCCGTGATACATAAACAAGGGAATCTCGAATAGGAGCAGAGAGGATTTGCTACTGGTGTAACCACTGCTGAAAACGTGGGTCTAGTTCTTCTGCCCACAATTCCAGAAGGCTATTGATAAATTTGAGAGGTTTCATAGAAGAGCCATGAAAAGGATTAAAGGATTAGAAAACATGCCTCACAGCGATAGATTAAAGGAGCAAAATCTATTTAGGTTTAGAAAGGGAAAATGAAGGGGTGACATGATTACAGTGTCTAAGTATCTACATGGGGAACAAATATTTAATATTTGGGCCTGTCAATTTAGAACAAAAAGATGTAACATGATGGAATGGCTGAAAATTAAATCTAGACTCATGCAGAGTGAAATTAAGGCATGTTAATAGTGAGACAATTAATGTTGGAACAATTAAGCAAGGTTTGTGGTAGTAGTCATCATACTTGACTATTATAAAATCAAGATGAGGTATTTTTCTATAAGTACCTGGAAAGACACCCAAGAGCCAGACAGACAGGCACCTAGGGAATCTTGAAACCAAAAACTTAGCTGCTGAGTAAGTTCACAGGCATGCAGGATTACTGAATGGCAAGTGAGGGTTTGTGAGCACCTCTGAGAGCTAAATCTGGAATTTAGGCACCTAAATCCCTTTGTGAGTCTATCCCTAACTCTTCCTGAAAAGACGATATGCGCATTAGGGAAATATTTTCATGGTCCCATTGTCTTTCAGGAAGGGACAGATTTTCAAAGGTATTTGGGTCCCTAACTCTCAATTAAGTTACTGGGAGTTAGGCACATAAATACCTTTAAAAACATGGCCCTGCGTGCTTAAATCACTTTCACAAATGACACTCAGGCTTGTAAATGACTTAGATTATATAGAAAATGTCACCCCCTATTAATTAGGGTGAGTTTGTGGTAATCTTATTCACATTGAAAATAATGGGGCTCCTGTAGATGAAGGAACTATTCATTGTGTTTTAGGAATTGTCCCTTTGCCCTTGTGGGCTGTCATTTCTTGAAACCATTGTGAGCTCAGTACAGTAATTGTGTTGTGTGGCAACCATTCTGCCCTTACCCTTGGGTGGGAATTGTATGCACTCCATGGTATTTTTCTGAAGGCAGCCTGCATTTGGACCAAATCCTGAGGTCCTTGCTCAGTTATGAGAGGTGAAATCTGGAAGTGTCCATGGCATTTAGGAGCTTACGTGCCCGCTGGATATCTGTCCCAAAGACACAGAACATTCAGTGCCATACTCTATCCTTTTGAAAGCATTAGCAGTTTGGCACTGATTTGCATGGGAGGAAAAGTATTCATTTAGCAGTTATGTCATGGCTTCATATAATGGGTCCTCAGAGGGTTAATAAAACTAGGTCCCTGGGGCTTCTAAAGAAGCTGTTAAATAGTACAGTGCTATCTGTGACTGAATTCTTTGGTCATCACAGAGAAGGTTACGGAGGTGGTGAGACATTTTTTGACTTGACTTGAAATATGTTAATTTCCTCGGGATTATTCTAAAAGATATAACTCTAGAGGAGGCAGGTTAAATTGCTATTATTTACTAAATGGAAATGTATTCTGTTATAATGATCAAATGAAATTTTGAAATCTTAGCATTTCCCCGGGACATAAATTCTGTTTTTTGAACAAAAGTAGTTAATAATAGAAAAAGGCAAATGAATTGCTTGACTCCGATCTCACTTCCCTTAGTTTACACTGATGATACTATGCTGATTTCAATGAAATTACTGTGCACTTGAGAAGAAGATGGTATAGCTATTTAGCCACCGTAACTTTCCTTCTGTTTTTTAATGGAGTAATTATGTAGATTTCAATAAGTTACATAAGGATAAACTGGGATAGTGGTGGTTATTCAGATTTACTTCCATGTTAGAGAGAGGAGAATCATTCCTGAAATTTGAGAAAGAGATTTCGGGGACTGTCAAAATATTTATTCTGTAAAAATCCATGCTTACATAAGGCTGACATACCCCATTTGTCAGCAGGTGGGATTGAAATGAGGAACTCTGGAGTTTAGTGCACCAGCCGCTAACACATGAGCTAATATTCTACTGCCTCTTAGCTAAGGCTGTGGAGCAAACTCATTAATCTCTCTCTCTCTCTCTAAGTGGTCTTGAAGCCTCTAGATGGGATAGAACACCACACCCAGGAAGTGTGTGCGTTATAACTGGACTTTCAGTGGAGCCTAAGGGTGTTAGGCACCCAATTCAAGTTCAGAGAGGAACAGGCCTCATATGATTTTATAAATCATGTAAATAAAATGAAATAAAAACAGAGCTCAATTATACTGATTCCTTTATAATGTCCAAATTTAGGATGACAATAATCATTAACTAGCATCATCTCGATGTTTTACATAGGACACGTGTTCTGATCTTCCTTACTGTAGCATAACATTGGTGCTAATCACTTGGTTCCAGTGAAGCTACTCTGATATATCCTAGTGCAAGTAAGTTCAACTTAAGAAAGAGACATGTAGGGGGGAATGACAGAGGTCTACAAAACCATGAATGGTGTACATTTAGTGAAAAGGGAAGTGATATTTACTCGGTCACATAACACAAGAATCAGGGGACACCCAATGAAATTAATAGGCAGTGGGTTTAAAATAAACAAAAGGAAGTACTTCTTCACACAATGGACAGTCAACCTGTGGAAGTCATTGCCATGGGATGTTGTGAAGCTCAAAAAGTGTAACTGGGTTCAAAAAATAATTAGATAAATTTGTGGAGGCTAGGTCCATCGCTGGCTATTAGTCAAAATAGTGAAGCATAGAGCCCCATGCTTGGGGTGTCCCTAAGCCTCTGACAGTCCAAATTTGGGACTAGAATATAGGGCAGTGGTGGGCAACCTGTGGCCCATGGGCCGTATGCAACCCATCAGGATAATCTTTTGTTGGGCTGCAAGACAGTTTATTTACATTGACCATTCACAGGCATGGCCGTCTGCAGTTCCCAGTGGCCACAGTTCACCATTCCCAGTCATTTCCAGTCAAAAAAGTTTTGAACTTGTTTCTAAATGTCTGTCTTCAAACTAACCCTTAAGTATGTGGTGTTCTGTTTCATTAATTCAAGGCAGCTGAATGCACATAATATGGTTGCAATTAGCGCGCTCACAGTGTGGAGTATACCCACCCCTCAAATCCAAGGTAATAAAAACAGAGGTGGGGGCATGAAGAAAGAGCAGACAAAGTAAATGAGATCAGAATTATAGGCAATGAAGTCAATGGACTGTTGCCAGACGCATGGAAAAGAGAGGAGCAGCAGTGCATAGCATAGCTCCCACATGTATTTTCCACGTAGTTGGTTGCAATTGCCATGCAGTGAAATTATGATTGGTGAGTCTATATTCTCATTTTATTGATATCAGTCTAACTTCAATGATTGTGCCACACACCAGCCAAGGATAACAAAAATGCGTGGTATATTAATTTTGTATTTCTTTATTTTAACATACAGACACCAAGAAACTAGGATTTTGATGTCTGTTTCACCAGTGCAAATTGATTGAACCTGATTCTGATCACATCAGTGTTTTGTACAATTATAAATTCATCGAATCATAGAATATCAGGTCTGGAAGGGACCTCAGAAGGTATCTAGTCCAACCCCCTGCTCAAACCAGGACTAATCCCCAACTAAATCATCCCAGGAAGGGCTTTGTCAAGCCTGACCTTAAAAAACTCTACGGAAGAATCGAGAAATTCATTGTTCTCAGTTTCCCTCTCCCTCATGCTGGTATGAAAGAGGTCATTTCCACTGATGTGCAGACCATATACCACTATAAAGCTGATGTAACTGAGAGGAGAATGAGAACCATTGACTTTAGTGAAGTTACTCAGGATTTATAGATTTGTGCCAGGAGAATATGACTAGAATTGTGTTGATCCTGATTCACATAATATGGACAGAGTGATGGATGCATGGAGAGAAAGGTGAAAAGACAGAGAGAGAGAGAGAGAGAGAGAGAGAGAGAGAGAGAGTCGGGGTGGATGGGAATCGATATGTAGATAGATAGATGTCACTTTGACTTGATTTAAAATATCAGACTAATGTGTCTTTTTTTTTTAATTCTCAAGATGAAATATGCTGAGGAGAAAAATGAGTAAAAACAGCTCTGTGACTGAATTTGTCTTACTGGGATTCTCTAATCACCCAGACATGAGTTCCATTTTATTCTTGGTATTTCTGTGCATTTACTTCATCACAGTATTGGGCAACATCCTCATCATTATCATCATCAATGTTGATCCGTCCCTTCACACCCCCATGTACTTCTTCCTCAGAAACTTGTCCCTCCTGGAGATCTGCTACACCTCAGTCACCCTGCCCAAGGTACTGGCCAACCTCCTTTCAGAGAATAAAGCCATCTCCTTTGTTGGTTGTGCAGTACAAATGTATTTCTTTCTATTCTTCGGTGTTACTGAATGCTGCCTCCTTGCATCTATGGCGTATGACCGCTACTGTGCCATATGCAACCCACTGCGCTACATGGCCATCATGAATAAGAGGGTTTGCATTCAGCTATCTGGTGGCTCCTGTTTCTGTGGCACAGTGGTGGCTGTGGGGCACACAACCTTCATCTTCACCGTTCCTTTTTGTGGGTCCAATGTGATCAACCATTTCTTTTGTGAAATCCAGCCGATGCTGAAGCTGGTGTGTGGAGACACCTACTGGATTGAGATCCAGGTCATCGTGGGTGCTGGCTTGGTCCTCATGCTGCCTTTCATGCTGATCCTGGTGTCCTACATCTGTATCATCTCCAATATCCTGAAAATTAGCTCCACTGAAGGCAGGCTCAGAGCCTTCTCCACCTGCTCCTCTCACCTCATCGTGGTGACATTGTTCTACGGGACGGCCCTTATCATGTACGTGCGCCCCAAGTCCATCTTCTCTCCATATATGAACAAGTTACTCTCTCTGTTCTACTCAGTGGTGACTCCAGTCTTGAACCCCATCATCTACAGCCTCAGGAACAAGGAGGTGAAGGATGCCCTGTGGAAAACAGGGATGAAAGTATTCCATCCACAATAATAGATATTTTTTCTCCACCTAGATTATTCCCTGGGGAATATCACAGCTCTCAAGAGAATCTATATTGCTAAATAGACCCAGATATAGATCAACATTACAAAGACATTTATCTAATCAATTATATAGTGCTGGTCAACTTTTTCTAAAATTTCTATTTCAATTAATTTTTTTAATTAAAATTTTGAATTTCAACAAAATGAATGAGGAGTTTATTCAATTCCCTTCTGGCCTAAACCTATGTGAATCTTCTACAAAAGAAAATAAAGAAACGAAATGAAACGAAACGAAAAGAAAAGAAAAGAAAAGAAAAGAAAATAAAATAAAAGAGAATATGAAAGTCCATTGCTTCTTCTTCCCATAGTTCGATGAGTTCTAATTCAAGTATTTCTGCCTTTTACAGAGAAATCTCCCATATTTCAATCAGAGTTGATTGACATTTTCTAAGTTTCCCAAATATTTCTTTTCCTAAATGTTAAAGACGAAAACATGCATTGGGTAGAATAGCTTGAAAATATTTGCTATTATTTTTTCACCCTCAGTGGAGGTAAGTCCATTTTTTAGAACGTTGTCATTAATTTCAAAAAAACGCTTTCAAAGGAATGTCAGACATCTCAAAAACCTGATTAATAACCATTCTCTCCCAATTTTCAATCAGTTCTTATTCAGCAAAATTTCAGTTCTAGACCACAATACCATTTATAATAGGATTGTGCATGGGATATATGAAGTTTAAGAGGAAAACTGCACTTCTGATGATGGCATATTTCTTGTTCTTTCATCCTGGGACATGGAAAACCATTAACCATTAACAACATCCTTTTTTCACCACGAACTCACTGTTCATCAAGGTTACATCCAATGTCTCCTTGTCACAACACCTAACTTTTAGGTCCATAGAAAATCATTGGCATCCACAAAGCATTGGTTAAGGGTACAGGTTCCCTACACAATGACTGATCCCCCTCCCACACTCCAACCCCCGAAGCCCCAGGATGGATCCCCCTCTTGAACCACAAACCCCTCATCACCAGCCCCACACCAGAGCCCACACCCTCAACTACAGCCCACACCCTGCCACAGCACAGAGCTCCCTCCCACTCTCTGAACAAAATTTTAAATATAATCAAAATTTGGAATGTCGAAGGGGGAAAAAAAGCTTAAAATGAAACTAATGGATTTCCTCAGTCCTCCCTGTTGCCTAATGTTAAATGCTATTTCTCAGCACTTATGCACAGTTTCCTATGTAAGACTTTGATGGATCTTTCAATGCCTAACTTGATCAGATCACACAGCGATTCTGTAAGCTGGCTCTTGACTTCCATGGCATTTTGCACAGGTTCCAAAGTCTATGCTAACAGACTATGAATCTCATAGGTTCTTTGATTAAAAGGCCAGAAGGGACCATTTTGATCATCTAGTCTGACATTCTGCTTAACACAGGGTAGAGAGTTTCACCGGCTGGTTCCTTAGTCAGAGAAGCACTCTACATATTTTATATTACATATGAAAAATAATAGCTGTGTAATAAACTCATAAGCTACAAGTGGCTCTGTCAATGTATAACAATATTGCACTAAATGCTAGTGTATATGGTAAATCTTTATATAACTATATGATAAAAAATCCTCTCTAAATTTTTATGAGAGATACTATTCTGTTTGCTTCTCTTCTTATATTGCTGCAGCTGTATAATAAATACCAAATTTAAAACCTCTCTACCTAGTTCAGCATTTACATGACTATATGTCTTCTTTCACAAACATCCCCATAACGCCTTCATCAGAAGCTTAAAATACATTGAGACTCTGAGATGCACTGGCTAGCCATATGTGATGTTTTTTGTTATAGCTCTTTGATATAATTTTCAGATTTGTTTAAAGTGATATTGTTGGAAAGATAAGTCACCTGTTCTGTTGGAAGATGTAAATATGAACATGTATGATAGGTATGAACATGTAATGATAAACAGAAGAAAAATCCCTTTCTCTGCAAATCTTAGAAGAGGAGTGCCTGGGGGAAACAGGACCCAGAAACTAGAAATTCAGCAAGAGAATTGTAGACATTAGATGATTAACATTTGTGCATAAGCAATCACATGTTATATAAAATTCAGTTGATAATGTGATGACTAATGGATAGAGGAAAATTAATGAACAGAAAAAGGGCGTCTATTCTGTATAACGAGTGGTAGGGGCAGCAGAAGATGAGCGTTGGGGAAGGGTCAGGTGATGCTCAGCTTTAGACTCTCCTGGGGAAGTCTAAACAGGAAGGTTTAGACTCCTTCAGCTTTAGACTCTCTTGTTGTCCCAGAGCAATGTATTCCCCTGTTGTCAGAGCCAATCCCCAGCCTCAGAGCCTGGCATGGCCCTTGATCTTTTCCTTTCATCACTGTTCAGTGTGGGCTTGATTTGCACAGGAGCTTCAGTGGGAGAGGCAGGTCTCAGATGTTGTTAATTAGAACCAAAGGTTTGATCAGAGTCAAACAAATCACCTGTGGGAGCAGAACCTTTCCCCCCATGGCCCCTGAATGGACATTTCATGTAGAGCAACTAGGATGATGCAAGGTCCTGCAGCTGTTGCCTAGCAACATTTCCCTAGGGAGTTGGTGCTCTAGTTTGTGCCTTTGAAAAAAACAGCAGATAATCACTTCAACTTGTCCGGGGCTTTTTGTCACCTACAGATTCTGTTTCTTTATCTTTAAGATAAACTTCCATCCTATCTGTGCTTGCTTCATCCCAAACACTTACGGTGACATATCACTGGCAGGGCCCATTCCAGGCACCAGCAAAGGAGGCAGATGCTTGGGGTGGTACATCTCACGGGGCGGCATTCCGGCCATTTCTAGGTGGCACATTTCAGGGGGTGGTTGTTGTTTTTTCTTTTTGTTTTGGCGTCTTGGTGCGACAAAAAAGCTGGTGCCGGCCCTGATCACTGGTGTATTTCATATTGTCACAGAGCCACAGAGTTTAAGAACAAAAGGGATCTCTAGATTACCTTGTCTGACCACCTCTGTCTCGCATTGTGATGGGTTTCATCACACAGGTCCACAGAGCACGTTAGCCAGGCATCAGAGTGAACATAAAAGAGAAAAGTATCTGGTGGTCCCTGTAACTGAGCATTGAAATGGGAGCACCTCTGGGATGCAGAATGTGTAATGTCCTGCAACACTGAGAAACAGATGATTAAGGTGGGAAGGAAAGAACTCCATATGTATAACAGAAATTCTCTGTGTGTGTGTTTGTGTGTGAGAGAGAGATTTGAAGCTTATGAAATGATTACATAGCCATTCAGTAATGATAGTTATATAGTAAGTAAAGGATAAAGAGGTGAGAACTGAGATCAGAAACACAAGAGACCTACAGGTCTAGACTTATGAAAATTACTTAGAAAGACAGGGTGGTTGAGGTAATATATTTTATTGCTGGTGAGAGACAGGAGTTCATCCAGGAAAAGATATTACCTCAGCCGCTTTGTATCTCTAGCATCCTGGGACACAGATGGTCAATCACAAAACATCAAAAGGCTGTTTATTATTTTCTTATAACCATAAAGGAATGAGCCCTGCTCAATGTGTGTGTGTGTGTATGTGTGTGTAGGTGTGTGTGTGTGACTGTCACCCCCTGCTGGAGGGAATGACCCCTGCTCAGTGTGTCTGTGCATGTAGTACACCTGCCCCTTCCTCTCGTGAACAGGCCCCAGGACTCGTTCGTGGCGATGGGTTGTCAGGAAAGATCTTTCATTTACAGCTAATCCAAAGATATATTTTCCACCAAATCCATTCCCCCTTCCACGGTGCTGGGGTGCTGTGGGTCAGCACCAACACCCAAGGGAGAGCGCCCCCTACTGAGCCACCCTATCCAAACCTGCAGCACAGGGCCCCCAAACGCCATGCTGGAGCACTCTGGTGAACAGTGATTCTGATGGGAGCAGTTCCACAGCCGAGCCCCTCATCCTGCTCCTTGCAACACAGGGCCCTGTGGTGCCCTGCTGAGGCACAGGGAGTCAGCGCAGACCAAGTGAGAACAGTGCCCCCAAGTGAGACCCCACCCAGCTCTTTGCAGCATGTCATGCCTTGGAGCTGCTTTGGAGCCTTGGGTTTAGTACTGACCCACAGAGGAGAACATCCCCTTATGAGTCCAACACCCTGTTTCTGGCAGTACAGAGCCCCCTACTGTTGAGATGCAACATTGGGATCAGTCAAGAATATCCCACAAATCCCTCCAGGTCCAACCCTGTATTTTACCACCCCCTAGCACTACACTGGGGTATTGCTAGCAATGCCAATTAAGGGGGAAGAGTGCCCCAAACTCGGCTCCTGACCCCACTCACAGTAGCACAGACTCAGCCCCCTATGATCATGCTGGAGTAAGGGGGTCAGAACTGTCTAAGAAATGAGAGTGCTCCCAGCTGAGCCCATCGCCCCCTTTGCTACAGCAGATTAACCCCAAGCACCGCTCAGCTTCCACATGCAGAGAGTTTATTCTAATGTTCCTGCAGCTCGTCCTGATTCTAGTCCTGGTGCAAACTGGGGAATAGTCCCACTGATTTCTAATGCTTTGGATCTGGCTCTCTAGCAGGGAAATGGGTCCTTTAGTAAGAGTAGTCGAGTCTGACAGTGAGGACTCCTGGGTTCTGCTCCCAGCTCTGGAAGCAGAGTGACATTTAATGTTTAGAGTAGTGAGGATTTGGAAGTAGGTTTCCTGGGTTCTAATCCTGTCTCTGAGACACGAGTGGGGGTTTGCCACACCTAGTAAATCCCATTACGATTTTCATCTCAAAAACACATGATGATGATGATGATGATGATATCACCTCCTCTCAGATGACTGCCCTAGTGTATTTTGTTTTGTTACAGTCCGATGCAGAATTCTTCTTCCTCTAAAGAATATTATAAGAAATTTCCTTCAGGGACTAGGTCCCAGGAGGCAGTGAATGAAATAAATAGACCTCTGTTGGCTCCCACTCATATTGCACTTGTAGCTAGGAGAAAGAACTCCTCTTCGTAAACTATCTATCTATGTAATCTATCTATCGACATCCACCCCATCTATCTATCTATCTATCTATCTATCTATCTATCTATCTATCTATCTATCTATCTATCTATCTATCTATCTATCTATCTATCTATCTATCTATCTATCTATCTATCTATCTAACCACAGCACATGCTCTCCATCTGCTGCCCAAGAGTTAAAGGCTGGTCTCTTTTAGCTGAATTCACCTCAACCCTCTCTCCACATACTGTCTGCTCCTTCAATAGCTTTCCCGTTCTCCTGTAATAAACAGAGTGTCCAGGTGGCTTAAGAGCTCTGAAAATATCAATCAATCGCCAGTGACAAGCAACTGTACAGACCTGATTCTTAATGGTGAGTAAATTTCTCCACTTATTGACATCCATGGCATTTTGCAGAGGTTCGGATGTCTGTGCTAGCAGATCATGGTGCATACCATAGATTCATTGACTAAAAGGCCATGAGGGACCATTTTGATCATCTAGTCTGACATCCTGCTTAACACAGGGCAGTGATTTTCACCTGGTGATTCCTGAGTCAGAGAAGCACTGTACATAGTTTATGTCACAGGTGTAAAATAATAGCTGCGAGATAAACTCATAAACTATAAAATGTTTCAATCAATGTATAGTATCAGAGGTGTAGCCGTGTTAATCTGGATCTGCAAAAGCGACAAAGAGTCTTGTAGCAGTTTATAGACACTCAGATTTTAGGGATCATGAGCTTTCGTGGGTTAAGACCCACTTCATCAGATGAATGTTGTGGAAATCTCCAGAGGCAGGTAGAAATATGCAGGCAAGAAAGCAAGGTAAATGCAATCAGTGGGGATGGTCAAGCCCTCTTCCAGCAGCTGATCTGGAGATGTGAACACCCAGAGAGGAGAAACTGCTTTTGTAATTGGTGAGCCATTCACAGTCAATATTAAGTCCAGACCTGATGGTGTCAAATTTGCAGATGAACTGGAGCTCAGAAGTTTCTCTTTGAAGTCTGGTCTTGAAGTTTTTTTGCTGCAATATGGCTCTCTTTAAATCAGCTATTGTATGTCCAGGCAGGTTGAAGTGTTCTCCTACAGGCTTTTGTATATTGCCATTCCTAATATCTGATTTGTGTCCATTTATCCTTTTACGTAGGGATTGTCTAGTTTGGCTGATGTACATAGCAGAGGGGCATTGCTGGCACATGATGGAGTATATTATATTGGTAGATGTGCAGGTGAATGAACCAATGATGGTGTGGTTGATCTGGAATTTACCTTGCTTTCTTGCCTGCATATTTATTTCTACCTGCCTCTTGAGATTTCCACAACATTCATCTGATGAAGTGGGTCTTAGCCCACGAAAGCTCATGATCCCTAAGATCTGTTAGTCTATAAGGTACTACAAGACTCTTTGTCGCTTTTGCCCATCCAGACTAACACGGCTACCCCTCTGATTTTCTTAAGTTGTTAAATAAAGGTATGTTTATTCTAATCTAAGTGTATATCGGGTGTTTATAATTGGTGCCTTAGCTCAGGTTTATTCCTGGAGTTTCCCAAGGTATACCATTGAGTGGGTACAGGGCCCAGGCAGGTGGAGGAACCACCAAGATTCTATCTTCGCCGGTTTGCGGGATTCACTGAGCCTTATGCACAACAGTGTCTTGGTACTAAACAACATTTTAATTTAAAAAACAGAACAGCATCAGATTAAGACAGCTCATGTTAAATGCATTAAAAATTGGCTGATTGTTAGATCTCAAAATCTAACTGTAAACAGGGAATTATCAGTGAGTAGGAGTGTGTCGAATGGGGTCCTATAGGTATCAGTACTTAGTGCTGGATAATATTTGCAGGTGACCCTAAAGTTAGGGGAGTAGAAAATAATGAAGAGGATAGGTCACTGGTTGAAGAGATCTGAATCGCTTGGTTAACTGTGAACAAACATACAATTGGATTTTTAATATGGCTACATGTAAATTATGCATCAAGGAAGAACCAATGGAGGCCATACTTACAGAATGGGGAACTCTCTCCTGGGAAATAGTGACTCTGGAAAACTTTTAGGGGTAGTAGTAGAAAATCAGGTGAACATGAGTTCTCAGTGCAATGCTTTGGCCCAAAATCCTAATTCCATCCTCTGATGCATAAACAGGTGAATCTCAAGTAGGAGCGGAGAGGTTATTTCACCACTGGATTTGCAACAGGTGTGAGCACTTCTGAAATCTTGAGTCTAGCTCTTCTGCCCACAATTCAAGAAGGTTACCGATAAATTTGAGAGGTTTCAGAGAAGAGCCATGAAAATGATTAGAGGATTAGAAAACATGCCTTACAGTGATAGACTAAAGGAGCTCAATCTATTTGCTTTAGAAAGAGAAAATTAAGAGGTTACTTGATTGTAGTGTATAAGTATCTACATGGAGAACAAATATTTAATAATGGGCTCTTCAATTTAGAAGAAAAAGATATAACACGATGGAATGGCTGAAAGTTAAAGCTAGACAAATTCAGACCAGAAGGAAAGCATACATTTTTAACAGAGGGATTAATTACTCATTGGAATAATTAACCAAGGGTCATGTTGGATTTTTTTTAAATGACAATTTTAAAATCAAGATTGGATGCTTTTCAAAAAGATCTGTTCTAAGAATTATTTTGGGGAAGTTCTGTGGACTATGTCTTACAGGAGGTCAGATGAGGTGATCGCAATGGTCCCTTCTGTCCTTGGAATCTATGAATCCAGATGCCTAGAGAGAGGCCACAGTACTCATGCCCAAAGCCTTACAAGTAAGTATCTAGGATACGTTGACATCAAGGAACTGAGGTGCCTGCAGGGCTTTGCCAACACCAGTGGTAGCTAAATCTGGGATTTAGGCACCTAAAGTGGCATTTAGGCACCAAAATCTCTTTAGGAATCTAACCCTAACTCTTCTTCACAATGAGGATATGAGTCATGGGGTAATGTTTCCATTGGCATGCATTAAAAGCCAGAATTTCAAAGGCATTCAGATTATTCAGGTCCCTAACTCCAAGTCAAGTCAATGGGAATTAGGAACGTATATACCCTGATAAACATGAGCTTGGCTGCCTAAGTCACTTTCACAAATGGTACTTAAGCTTGTAAATCACTTAGACGTTTAAAAAATTAATGAGATTAGATTGGTTAACAAATTTTACCCATCTATAATTAGGAGCAGGTTTTGCCAGTTTTATTCACATTGAAAATAATGGGGCTTTTGTAGACGAAGGTATTATTGTTTTTAAGAATCTTCCCTTTGACCTTATGAAGTTGCCATTTGTCAAAGGCATTCAGCTAACTCAGCGTGAGCATCCTTACTTTCTGAAGTAAGAACAGAATCGGTGAAATGAAGAGGATTAGTAAAGTTTTAGGATATGAGAAAAAGGGTAAGGTTAGTGCGTAGATGAAGTAGGGCACAAACAGAGATGGAGGGATGAAGAACGAGAGGACAAAGTAAATGAGATCAAGATTACTGGTACTGAAGTCAATGGACTGTTATCGGTTTCATGCAGAAGAGAAGAGAAACAACCCATTAGAGTGTGTGTGTGTGTATATGTATATATATATATGTGTGTGTGTGTGTACTATAGAGTAGAACAGTGAATAGCATAACCCACACTGGTGATTTTCATATAGAGTTGGAATTGCCATGCAGTTAAATTACGATAAACCAGTCCATATGCTCCGTTGAAGTATATTGGCGTAGCTTCCCAGATTGTGCCACATTCTTACTGCAAATCAAATAAATAGTGATATATTATTTTAACATACCTGCTCCAAGAGACTTGAGCGAATATTTTGAAATTACTTACACCACTGTAACTTTACTGAGCCTCATTCTAGTTGCACCTCTGTTTTATATAATTATAATGTCATTGATCCAAGTATTTTTTCCTCTGATGCTAGTATAGGACAGGTGCATTTCCACTGAGTTTATTCACATACACCAATATAAAGCCAGGGATACTGAGAGAAGAATGGAAACCATTGACTTCAGTGAGGTTATTCTAGATTTACGATGTTGTGATAACATATTGGTCCAAAAGGGTGTCAGTCCTGTTTCTTATCAGACAAGCAGAGGGATGGTTCCATGGAGAGATAGGTGAAAGAACATAGATTAATAGATAACTAGATAAATACCAAACTAATATGTAGGTTTTCTTTTTCTTTCTCAAGATGAACTAAGTTGATCGAGAAAATGAGAAATAAGACCTCCGTGACTGAGTTTGTCATACTTTGCTTCTCTAACCGCGCAGATGGGAATCTCATTCTCTTCGTGGTGTTTCTATGCATATACATCATCACCGTTCTGGGCAACAGCCTCATCATCATTGCCATAAGTGTTGATCCGGCACTCCACACCCCCATGTATTTCTTTCTCAGGAACTTGTCCTTCTTGGAGATCTGCTACACCTCGGTCACTCTGCCCACGATACTGGCCAACCTCCTCTCAGAGAATAAAACCATCTCCTTTGCTGGTTGTGCTGTACAGATGTATTTCTTTCTACTCTTTGGTGGAACAGAGTGCTTCCTCCTAGCTGCTATGGCCTATGACCGCTACTGTGCCATATGCAACCCACTGCGCTACACGGCCATCATGAATAAGAGGGTTTGCGTCCAGCTGTCTGGTGGCTCACTCATCTGCGGCACTCTGGTGGCCCTGGAGCACACAATCTTTATATTCACACTTCCTTTTTGTGGATCCAATGTGATCAACCATTTCTTCTGTGAGATCCAGCCACTGCTGAAGCTGGTCTGCTGGGACACCTACTGGATTGAGATCAAGATCATCACTGGAGCTGCCTTTGCCCTCATGCTGCCTTTCGTGCTGATCCTGGTGTCCTACACCTGTGTCATCTCCACCATCCTTAAAATGAGGTCTGCCGAAGGCAGGCACAGAGCCTTCTCCACCTGCTCCTCTCACCTCATCGTGGTGACGTTGTTCTACGGAATGGCCCTTATCATGTACATGCACCCCAAGTCCAGTTTCTCTCCAGATGTGAACAAGTTCCTCTCTCTGTTCTACTCTGTGGTGACTCCGATCTTGAACCCCATCATCTACAGCCTCAGGAACAAGGAGGTGAAAGATGCCTTGTGGAAAACAGGCATGAAGATATTCAGTTAAGACAGAGATTATTTTCCTTCATCAGGTTTGTCATTCATGGACCCTCTAATCCGACAAAGTGGGTATTAGCCCACGAAAGCTTATGCTTCAAAACTTTATAGTTAGTCTTTAAGGTGCCACAGGACTCCTTGTTACCTCTGCTAAATTCTAACGGGATTTTACAGCTCTGAAGAGACCAAATGGCATCTGAAACTCTACAAAGAATTTCCCTTTATCGAACTGGTCAACCTGTCCTGAAAGTATTGTATTTCCAGGAAATTTTTCATTGATATTTTGAATGTTGACAAAACAAATGAGGAAATATTAATAAATTTGTTCCTTTGAAATCCCCTTCTGGTCATAAAAAGAATTAATTCTATTAAAATAAAGGAAAAGAAAGGAAAACTTCAAAATATCATCTCTCCCCTTCCCATTGTTTGAGTAGCTATAATTCTGTAATTCAAGGATATCTGGATTTTATGAAAAAAGTCTCCCTTATTTTAATCAGAACTGGTGGAAGTTTCCTATATGACCATTTTCTCCCCAAAGCTGATGATAGACCCCTGCCATAGAATTCTTAGACTGAAAACTGTCTGAACAGAATCAATCATAAACATTGCACATGTTCGGTTCTGCATGAGAAAGGGTGCTAAACTGTGGGCATCTATGGGGTAATGACAACACACTGGGTTTTGTCCTGTAGGAGGAGAATTCACATGTTTTTGATTGATCTGAAAAATGGAATTCCTTTTTGGGATCTGAAATTTTATTTTCATAGTCACCTTTCCTGGACTCCTTTGACATAGTCTATGGACCACAGGTTGAAAACCACTGTTTTAGAAAATTTGGCCCATGAACTTTGAAAATAATCCAATCTCCTGATGACTGCACTTGAAACTTCTAAAGAAACATAAAAACCACCTTGGTCACAAGATATCTGATTTTCTACCTGAGGAGAACAGACAGAATCATTCTTCAGGGATCACAATGTAATGGATAAAACTTCTTTTTTTAATAGATCCCTTTGGTAGCATGTGCCACAGTACTTGTGAGAGATCTCTGAAACAGGAAGGAGTTGAAAGTGGGAGGAGAGTCCTCTGGGTCCTTTTGATTTGAAATTAACAATAACATGAGACCCTACCTCAAAGAAAGAGCTTCTTTCAAGACCGAATGATGACAATGGACCACTGTCATTAGTGAGTGTTTATCTAGTTCTGATTGCTATTACAGTGAACAGGTACATATGTGATGTCTGTCTTAGACATGGCTGGATGCAGGATGGATGGATGGAAGTTGTGTACTACATGTGTGACAGAGCAATCGAATGGAACATATCTGATCACTGTTCAAGACAGAACAGGTGAAGTTCTTTTTCAAAACAGGTAACATTTTCATTCTCTATTTTTAATTATATTCTCCAAAATAATCCATTTCCTAAAAATAAATTAAACGTATTTTCATTTAAAAAGATATCATCTCCAAAGTGTTATATTATTAAAATTATGTTTGACAAGCAAAAAACAAAACAAAAATTGGAGATTGTGTTTTTTTCAATGAAAACTCAAAACACTTTAAAAATGTTGAAGAAGAGAGAGAAAACACACTCCTTTTCATCAAAATTGTCCATGAGGGAAAATATTTTCCCAAACAGCTCTTATGTTTCTGGGAAGCTTCTCATCTTTGCATTGTTACATAAGAATGGCCACATTGCATCAGACCAATGGTCCAGTATCCTGTCTTCCCACAGTGACCATTGCCAGGTGCCCCAGAGGGAATGACCAGAACAGGAAACCATCCAGTGATCCATCCCCTGTCACCCATTCCCAGCCTCCAACAAACAGATGCTAGGGACACTTCACAGCATGGTTTTGCATCCCTTATCAAGTTATTTTATGAACCCTTTTATAGTCTTTGCCTTCAGACCATTCTCTGGGAAAGAGTTCCATGGGTTGACTGTGTGTTGTGTAAAGAAATACTTCATTTTGTGTTAAACCTACTGCCTATTAATTTCATTGGTGACCTCTAGTTCTTGTGTTATGTGAAGGAGCAAATAACACTTAAATATTTACTTTCTCCACACCAGTCATTATTTTATTAACTTCTACCATACCTCTCTTTAGTTATCTCTTTTCCAAGCTGAAAAGTCCCAATCTTATTAATTTTTTCTCATAGCGAAGCTATTTCATACCCCTAATAATCTCTGGTGCCTTTTTTTGCACCTTTTCCAATTTCAGTATATACATTTTTTGAGATGGGGCGACCAGATCTGCATGCAACGTTCAAGATGGGGGCATAGCATGGATTTATACAGAGGCAATATGATATTTTCTATCTATCCCTTTCTTAATGCTTCCCAACCTTCTCTTTGCTTTTTTGACTGCTGCAGCACATTGAATGGGTGTTTTCAGAGAACTATCCACAATGATTCCAGGATCTCTTTCTTGAGTGATACAGCAAATTCAGACTCCATCATTTTGTATGTCTAGTTGGGATTATTTTTTCCAATGTGTATTGTTTTAAATGGTTCCATTCTTGTAATCCTTGTTATTATCCAGATCCGAACTCCCTCAATTTCTATTGTACCCTCTTTGGAGATGGTGATTGCACAATCAGAACACAACATTCCATTTGGAGATATCTTGTTAGTAGATAGGATGCAATTTGACTATTTTCAGTGTTACTCTTGATCGCATTACATATGCATCCAAACTGGGATTGTCAGAGGAGTTTAGGTGACTGAAAGCGATGTGTTGTCCCTCTAAAAAGAACTGCCAGTCGGACATTGGGATAACTTTACACACCTGGGTAAATCTCTTCATGTCTCAGTTCATAGATTCATAGATACCAAGGCCAGAAGTGATCATCTATTCTGACCTCTTGTGGAACACAGGTCAGAGATCTTTCCAGAAATAATTCATAGGGCAGAGATTTTATAAAAACATCCAGTCTTGATTTAAAATGGAGTAGGAAACAAAGGGGAACATGTTCTCCCTTGCCCCAGGCTACAGGGTGGTTGAATTAACTAATTAATGTTTGAGAGACAACATCTTCTGTTGAACCTCACCCACCTTGTCTCTCTAATATTCTGGGACCAACATGGCTACCACAACACTGCATACACCAACTGATGTGTAGAATCAGAGAGGTAGCTGTGTTAGTCTGGAATAGCAGAGGTAACAAAGAGTCCTGTGGCACCTTAAAGACTAACTAAAGTATTGGAGCATAAGCTTTCGTGGGCTAATACCCACTTCGTCGGGTGCAAGCAGTGGAAGTCAATTTATGTGACTGATGTGTGCGAGTGTCACAGTTTGAGCCAGAGAATGAACATGACGCTGTAGCCTGATGGATAGTGTGCTCACTTGGGTGAGAGGAGACCAAGGATCCACTCCCTTTGCTGCAATGGATTATACAAAACAGAACAAGTTCAAGAGGAGGATTTGAGAAAGAGACCTCCCCCATACCCAGTGGTTAGGGGTCTCCTACTTCAAATCCCTTCTTCACTTCAGGCACATTGGGGAATCAAATGTGGGTCTCACACATTGAACATACGTCCCCTATCCACCGGGGTCAAGAGGTGACCACCATCACCTCACCGTGGTATTGTGTGTATTTACTTTACTTTGGAACTGATAAACAAAACAAAGTTCTAGATCAAAAGGAAATTAAACCTTTCTATGTGACGTTGCCAAAATATTTCCGCTGTTTTGGTTCCATGAAAACTATTTGGAGAACTCTGCATGAACTTCAGTCTGCGTTTTTCAGTGAATGAACTATTTGCCTGAAAAATTTCGCCAAGCTCTAATTTTACACTACTGACAATGTGGAATCACTCCTCTGAACTGAAATCTATTGACATATACGGGTGTAACCGAAGGCGGATTTGAAAGTGATATACCTGCCAAGCAGGCAGAGGGGGATTTTGACTCCTTCCTCTCCACTGTTTTTCTCCAACACCTCCTCTTGCATGTGAGTGACTGTCATTTTGCCACAAAGGCTATCATGACCAATTGGTGCAAATTGAATTGATTTTTCCTTTTAAACCTCTTTTTTTCAGTCACATGTGCCCAAGGTCTGAGTTTGCTTCCCCCTCAATTGAGTTTATACAAGGGCCACTCCGGTAATTTGGAGGAAGTTACTCCTGAAGAGATCAGAATTAGCACCATTGACTTTAACAGTTATTCTTTATTAACACGAGGTGTAAATGACAGAAGAATTAGGCCCATATACTTGAAATGAATAAGGCCACCTATATTCAGACTGAAGAAAGTACTTCACCTCTCTTCAATAATTCAAATATCCACCTATCCTGGTAGTAGGTCATCTATCTGTAATCCATGCACACTGAGTGTACAGCTGTGTCCCCCTCTGCTGGTGACTGGGTCACATAGAGGCTGATGGGCGTCGGCTAACAGAAGTGGCCTTTTTAGCATAGGAAGTAGAGGTTCATGTGTTAAGTTCCAGAGGTCCCAGGTTTAATTCCTGCAGCCAGTCCAGGGCCATGGTGCTTCATGTCTATCTATTTGATACGGTTTTCCACCACCGTGGTGTCTGAGTGCCTCTTCACTTCCGTAGGAGGTGAAACATCCTGATGACATGAAAGGAAGAAACCAATCCACTGCCATTGAGTTCCTCCTCCTGGGATTTTCTGGCCTCCCTAACCTTCCAGTTTTACTCTTTGTGTTGGTCCTAGCGACGTACACGACCATCCTGCTGGGGAATGCTCTCATCATTCTTATAACATTTACTGACCCAGCCCTTCACACCCCCATGTATTTTTTTCTCCGGATCTTGTCCTTCCTGGAGATCTGCTACACTTCTGTTACCATCCCCGAAATGCTGGTCAACTTCCTCACCGGGGAGAAAACCATCTCATTTTCCAGCTGTGCTGCGCAGATGTATTTCCTCATCTCCCTAGGGGGCACAGAGTGTTGCCTGCTGGCCCTGAGGGCATATGACCGATATGTGGCCATATGCCGCCCCCTGGTGTATACGGTCATTATGAACAAAGGCGTTTGCATGCAGCTTGTGGGCGTTGCATGGCTAGGTAGCAGCCTTGTGACACTAATGCATGTCACTTGGGTATTTAATCTCCCCTTCTGCCCGCCTAATGAGATCGACCATTTCTTCTGTGATGCTCCACCCATACTAGAGCTGGTCTGCGGAAACACCTACATGATCGAAATTGAGGCCCTTACTTCAACTGTATTATTTGTCGTGATCCCTTTTGCGCTGATACTTTGGTCCTACATCTGCATCTTGGCCACAATCCTGAAGATGCCGTCTGCTGAGGGACGGCGTAAAACCTTCTCTACTTGCTCCTCTGCTACACCATCCTCACACCGTTGTTAAACCCAGTTGTCTATAGCCTGAGGAACAATGAAGTGAAAGGAGCTCTAAGGAGAACCTTTGGCAGGATATTATCTTCCTGGGGACAGCCATGATTTTGCGACAAATGACTCTGGACTGAAACTTGCAGCTCTGAATGTGACCCCAGAATAGGGATGACAATCTGGATCAGCATCTGCCTTTGCCATTCCAAAAGATTCTTGCAAACTGGTTCATCTCCATGAAGACTGTGGTGCACAAATGAGCTGTAGAATTGCTCCTATTGTCCATCACTTCTCCTTCTGGGATGCTTTCTGCTGCTTCGGGCTCAGAATTGGCCTCAGAATTTGCTGAAAACCAAAACATAACTTTATTTATTGTTGACAGAAGTTTGAAATTTTCCAAGAGAAAAAAAAATTCTCACCCACTTTGATCAATTTTGTTGAAACTCTAATCAAAATTAGCAGAGGTAACAAAGTCCTGTGGCACCTTAAAGACTAACTATAAAGTTTTGAAGCATAAGCTTTCGTGGGCTAATACCCACTTCGTCGGATGCCACTGCTTGCATCCGACGAAGTGGGTATTAGCCCACGAAAGCTTATGCTTCAAAACTTTATAGTTAGTCTTTAAGGTGCCACAGGACTTTGTTACCTCTGCTATTCCAGACTAACACGGCTACCTCTCTGATTCTAATAAAAATTATTCACTCTAAAATTGGAGAAGAAACATGCAGGGAAGAAAATGAAGTGGTTGTGGATGCAGTCAGTAGAAAGAGGCGTGGTACTAATAATTACAGCCTCCTGCATTTAAGTTCTGTCTTTCTGTCCATCTAGGATATTTCTCTTGTTGTTGTTCACTTATTGTAATGATTTATGTATTTGTTTTTTAATTGTATACCTCTCAAAAACTGACACAGAAATTTCAGTGGTGTAGTCATTTACCCATGGATTTACTGTGGATTTGCTTCTGGATAAATTCAGTCATTGATATGAGGAGTTGTATAGGGAAATATATATATCAACAAGCATATACAAATGATGGAGAGGGATCATGATGTTTTTCTTTCCCTCTCCCTCTCCTTTTCTTTCTTGGTCAGTAATTTAGATTAGCTATAGCTCATTGCAGAAACCTCAAAGTGCTCATTTCTAATCAATGAGAGTAAAACATTTAAGAGTATCTATTTAATTTAGGAGCCTAAGTCCCATATGTAAAAATGACATAGGTGCCTAAATCTCATCAGCCTTGACTGTTAACTTACAATATTTGTTAGTCTATTCTCAGCCCTCGCTGATTCTCTAGCTATCTGTCTGGTCCCAGTCTCTTTGGTATTTAGGTAAGTCAGTTAGACATGTGTGTGTATATAGCTACATGGTCAAATGTGTGGAAACCCATGTGTGTTCCATCAACACCTTGAGTCATTCCTCTTTTCTATCTGGCCCAATAGCTAAATATTTAATGCAAAGTAGAACGACTTCAGCAGGTTGAAGCTCCACCTGAGACTACCCTATAGACCACAGGTTAGAGCATTCGGCTGGGATGTGGGAGGCCGACATTCAAACCACACCTATAAAATCAGGCAGAGTGCAGACTCAACCCAAGATCTCCCACCCAGAGGGTAAGCTTAAAGGATAGAGGTACTCAGACACAGAGCTCTTTGAATCACTCTAGAGCTGTTCCACCTTGTAGAACTGATGACATACTCATCAGACCAGGGTAAGAATGACTGGTTGCACTGATTGTTTGGACACTCCGCTAGAAAGATAGAGCCTTTGGTTCTAGTCTCCCTGCTAATGAAAATATAATTAGCCTACAAAGTGGAACAGCTTCATCAAGGAAGATTGAAAGCCACCATTGAATACTGGAGCCCGTGGATTAGGACACTCCCCTAGGAGATGTCGGTGCAAGGTGTTGCTTCATAACAAATTAGACATGGGTCTCCCACTGTGAGGCTGGCAAACCAAGTGCCACTTCTGGCCAAGGCCATAAACTAAGCTGTATTCCCGCTCCATAGTTCCTTGAGGTCATCCACTCTAGCTTCCCATCTCCTAGCCATCACCTCTCTTGAGCAGATGATCTCTCTCCCTCCTGACTGGAGTTTTTCTATGCTGCATAGTTCCTTGCCTTCACTGTGATATTTCCAGACACCTTAAACATACCAGTGTCTGCACTTTGCTTTCTCTTTTAAGGCTTGGAACAGACTGCTTGGACTTTAATAGCCTTCAGTTCTAAGTTACCACAAAGTCTTTCTAAGCAAGCACATTTATTTTTTAAGATGAAAGCATTACAGAGAAAGCATTTAAAAAAGAATGAAAGAATTTATACAGATGCTAAAAATCTTACCAAAGCTCATCCCACCTCCACCTCAGGCTCTGGTAGGGATGAGTCCTTCAAAATCTCAGGTGGTTTTTCCCTTTGGCTACAAGTTCATAATTGTCTCAGATACAGAACCAGAAACGCCATAAATAGTTTATTCTTTTCTTTAGACAGACTGGACCTTTAATCTTAGTGTCATGTAACTGGCGATCAGCAAACAAGGGTGCCCCTCCTCAGTTATACATAGATAAGAACATAAGAATGGCCTTACTGGGTCAGACCAATGGTCCATCTAGCCCAGTGTGCTGTCTTCCCACAGTGGCCAATGCCAGGTCATTCAGGGAGAATGAACAGAACAGGAAATCATCAAGTGATCCATTCCCTGTCATCCATTCCCAGCTTCTGACAAACAGAGGCTACGGACACCATCCATGACCATCCTGGCGAATAGCCCTTGATGGACCTATCCTCCATGAACTTATCTAATTGTATTTTATGAACCCTGTTATAGTTTTGGCCTTTGCAGCATCGTCTGGCAGAGTTCCACTGGTTGTCTGTGTGTTGTGTGAAGAAATACTGATGCCTATTAATTGATTTGATGAGCCCTAGTCCTTTGTTATGAGAAGGTCTAAATAATACTTCCTTATTTTCTTTCTCAACACGAGTCATGATTTAATAGACCTCTATCATATCCCTCCTTAGTCATCTCTTTTCCAAGATGAGAAGTCCCAATCCTATTAATCTCTCCTCATATGAAGGCGTTCAATACTCCTAATCTTTTTCCTGTTCCTTTTCTATACCTTTCCCAATTCCCATATATCATTTTTAAGCTTGGGTGACCACCTCTGCATGCAGTATTCAATATGTGGGGGTATCATGGATTTATATAGAGGCAATATGATATTTTCTATCTATCCCTTTCCTAATGATTCCCAATATTCTGTTTGCTTTTTTGACTGCTGCTGCATATTGAGTGGATTTTTTCTGAGAACCATCCACAATGACTCTGAGATCTCTTTTTTGACTA
The DNA here is from genome assembly GCA_032164245.1 of Sternotherus odoratus. Classification (NCBI taxonomy): domain Eukaryota; kingdom Metazoa; phylum Chordata; order Testudines; family Kinosternidae; genus Sternotherus; species Sternotherus odoratus. The sequence goes on along the minus strand of JAVMKO010000013.1, from coordinate 34,197,201 downwards.
ATAACAGCTAATTTATAATCCATCACTGTATATGTATAGTTGGGATGCTGTTTTCCACTGTGCATTATTTTGCATTTGCATGTGTAGCTTGAAAAGGCTGGGGTTTTGCATATGCAGAGGTAGGGATTTGTAGTCACCTTGGCCTAGAAATTCCCTAGGCAAGCCATTTGCCACTGTTGGTCCCGAAAGTCCATTTTTGTCTGGCTCATTGTTCACTAGAGTCCTTTAAAATTCATAACATTTCCCGGGGTTAACCACCCATCTCCTTGCTAGCTAGTATATATACAAATATTACACAAACTTTGCATACATTACAATGGACTCCAAAGACTTTGAAACTTAATGCAGTCAGGTTTTTTTCAATGACGTTGCAAGAACTTGTCATATCTGTCCCACGCACCATGTTTAAACACTGCTTAGAGACACATTACTGATTTTACCATGTAATGAAGGCTCTCAGAATTGTGTTCTGCTGCACATGGGTTTTCATAATATACCCCTCAAACTTCATTGCACCGTGACCACCTTCTCATATCACAACTCCACAGAGGGGACAGAAACCTGAGCCTGCCCGAGCCCCTCCACCCAGGGCAGAAGGGGCAAATCCCAAGGGTTTAAGGCCTTGGGGCATATAGTCAGGGGCTTATAACCTGGCCTATAACCAGGCCTATAACCTGAGGCCTCCGGCTTCTACTTCAGCCTCAGGTGGTGGAACTCGGGCCTCAGCTCTGGCCTCCAGAAAGTCTAAGTCAGCACTGTTGATCCCATTAAATTGGGGTCAGGACTCACTTTGGGGTCCTGACCCGCAGTTTGAGAGCCACTGGTGTAGTGAATTTATGAGCATCTGTCATTTGAAAGGAATTCCACCACTCATTTAGGAATATGAGACCATGGAGGGAGGGAATATTAACCTATACATATTAAGAAGTAAAAAGGCTCTTGGTGAAAAATATCTTCCTTGAAATTTTGCCCAGAGCGTCTTTTATCTCCTTGTTTCTCAGGCTATAAATTAGTGGATTTATTACTGGGGTAACCACAGAATACAACATAGTCGCTAGCATGCCCTGATAGGGGAAAGATTCTGATCCCGGCCTTAGATACGTATATATTCCAGTGCTCATAAACAATGAAAACACAACTAAGTGTGGCAGACAAGTGGAAAAGGCTTTATACCTGCCCTGTGCAGAGGGGATTCTCAGCACAGCAGAAAGGATGTGAATGTAAGACACCAATATGGAAATGAAAAAAAATAACCCCACAACAGCACTACATACAATATCCACTATTTCATTAGTGCTTGTATCGGCACAAGAGAGTTTCAGTAGCTGCGGGATATCGCAGAAGAACTGATCAACAACATTGGACCCACAGAAAGGTAATAGGAAGGTATTAGCAGTGTGCAGAACTGAATAGATACAGCTGCTGATCCAGGAACCAGCTGCCATCTGGGCACATGCCCCTCTGGTCATGATGATGCTGTACCGCAAAGGATGGCAGATTGCTACGTAGCGGTCGTACGCCATTGCTGCGAGAAGGACCAACTCTGAAAAGGCAAAGAAGATACCAAAATAGACTTGGGCAACACAGCCAGAGAAAGAGATCAGTCTGGTGTTGTTTAAGGAGTTTGCCATGGACTTGGGGACGGTGACGGAGATGTAGCAGACATCTAGGAAGGACAAGTTGCCCAGGAAGAAGTACATGGGGGTGTGGAGATGGTGGTCAAGGGCTACGGCTGTGATGATGAGAAGATTGCCCATGACAGCTGCCAGGTAAATCACCAGGAATACCACAAAGTGCAAAATCTGAAGCTCCCGAACCTCAGAGAATCCCTGGAGAAGGAACTCGGTCACGGTGCTTTGGTTAGACATTTCCTGCTGTGTGGAGAGAAATTCAAGGGTAAAAGCCAGGGTGAGGGTAGAAAAGAAGAAAAGAACAATATGTGGAGTTCTTCTTCGGCAGAAAAGATTCTGGATTCTAGAAGTAGTGCAAAGAATAGTCCCTTTCTAAGGTTATTCAGATCCAAGGAGAAAGTATTATCTATCAGTGAAGAATTTGTCAGGCTGTTTTCAAATTGTGACCTCAATTACGGAAAGTTCAATCCATATATTTAGACCTGGCAGAATTACATTTTTATTTTTTATAACATCACGAGACAATATCAATGCTATTTTTAAAATACTGCATCTGTATTACCCATTTTTATTTTCACAGTTGCAAAAAAAATTACGTTTTTTTAAAATGCATGTCATTTTATCTATGTACATTTTTACAGTTGCTGGAAATTATTGATAGGGCATCGCAGAATGGGGGGCAGACAATACTAGTTTAATGACATTACGATTGAAAAAATTAAAGGTTTGTAACCGTTAAAATGGAAATTGTCAATATCACTTAAAAATATACAAAGTAAATAGCCTTAAATCAAAGCTCAACTAAAGTCTCAAGTAGCATTTTTCTTACTTTGCTTAGCTGCCTATTTTGATTATTGTCAATGGAAATAGTTTTGTTGTTTTCTGTGTATGGTGAAATTAATATTTATCGACTTTTCTTGATAAATCTCTAATTCTTCCAAGCCTACTTATAATTCAATCCAGAGCATATTGGCACAGTCAACGGACATGTATTTACAATGTTATATAGGGGATGTCTACATTGCAAAAAATCTCCCATTGCTGACAAATCTCAGCACTGGGGCAACTGATTTGGGTTTGTGCGACTGGGCTAAAAGTATCAGTATAGACATTCCCTGTTAGGCAGGAGGACCAGGTTTAAAACCCAGTGAACTGAAAGGATCTCAGAGCCCGACTCCAGCTTGAATGGGAATGTCCACACTGCTATGTTCAGCCCTGTAGCCTGAGTCCCGTGAGCTCGAGTCAGTTGACCGAGTCTTTCAAGCTTGTGGCTGTTGGACAATATTTTCCCCAGTATGGATGTACTTATGGTGCCCCAAAAAGCCAATGCTGTTTTTGGTGGGATAAAGAAAAGAAAGAGGTGGCGGTGCTGGGAGTCTCATTCGATCTGATTCCACAGGGCACCTGGAACTGTGCTAGGCATCAAAAAGTCAGATCATGATAAATGAAGGCAGAAGTGGGGAGGAACAGAGTTTTTATTTTGCCTAGCATTGTCTTTGAATTCTTATCAGTGGAAATATTTTTTTGGTTGCTTTTTAGGAGTATGATGAAATTAACATTTACCAACATTTATCAATGCATATCTAGTTTGCCACATCTACTTATAATTCAAGTTTGTATAGGTTGGAGGGAATTATCTGTGAGGAAAACATATTCTTTCATCCATCCATCCCGATAGGCAGCTATCTATATAACAATCCATCCATCTCCATAAGTATATACCTATATGACAATTCATCCATCTCTTCATTATCTATCTATCTATCTATCTATCTATCTATCTATCTATCTATCTATCTATCTATCTATCTATCTATCTATCTATCTAATCTGCTTTGACTTTTACATAACGCAACACTATCCTCTTGAATCAGACAGCACAGGACACTCGTATGTATCATAGTAAATTAGCCCACGAAAAGAAAATTGAAAGAAAGACAGATCTAGATGTCAGCGGAGAAATAAATTCAAAATTTACATTGTCTGGTGCTGAAATTAGAATCATGTTCAGTTACAGTCAATACTTTACTTAGTCTTTAAGGTGCCACAGGTCTCTTTGTCACAGTTACATGATAGGAAACTTACCTGCCAGAATCCCGAGTTGAAACACCAGCTATTCTTTCAGATGCTATACAGCTGTATAATGAAAATACGACACTGAAATACATGCATTCCTATATCTCCTTGCCCCCCATAGTCTGTGATCAAAGAATTACTGGCACCATTTTTGCCTGGGAAGGGGAGACTGACTCATAATGCAGCATCTTAGAATTGGTTAATAATGTGGATTATAGTTCACATTTGCCTCAGTCAAATCAAGCAATTCCCACCCTACCAGTGCTGTGGAGTCACCACCAGATATCATGGACATATATTAAGACAAGATCTCCTTTTGATATGGTGGGTACCCAAGCCAGACCTACCTAGCAGTGGGCCACTGGTGCCTTGCTAGGGAGATTTATCCAGGTGATTTCTCTGATGTGTACCAGGGCTGTTATTCCCTGGAGGCCTGCAGAGCTCTGGAACAAGGACAGAGGAGGAATCTGTCTTGTAATCAAGTATAAAAACAATTTGATAACTAGGGCCGGTCACCACCCAAAAAAATCAATTTAAACCTTTTCTTATTGGAAAAAGATGCAGAATTGCCAGTGCCAAATGATCAGAAATGTCTCCTTCCAAAAGTACTCACTTTGGCTTAAAAATCGTATCTATCTCTTGTGACAAGATGGCCGATGTTAGTATGGTGGGACCTGCGCTTTTCTTGGCTGGGAGCTAAGGTGCCACACTTTGCCCCTGCTCTTGGGGTGCCAATGGTGACATTAATGGCCCAGGAAGGTAGTAAAGAAGGGAAGTGGGGGAGGGGTCTGGATTTGCTCCTCACTCTGAGTCCCAACCCATCTCACCCCCAGCGGATTCTTACCCTCTTCCCCCTTAGGTGAGGTACCTCTGGTCCTCTAGATGTGGGTGAAACGAGTCTCCATCCCCTTTCTTTGCTTCTCTGATTCTCCAAGTCTTGCAGTATACCTCCCAACTCCAGTCCTCTCTCCTTCCTCCTCCTCCTCTGTCTGCCTGAAGCAGGGGGTTTTATTGGGTCCTAACAGGGCCTTAATTGACTGCAGGTGCTCCAGTTAACCCGCAGCCACCTTCCCTAGTCTACAGGGAGCAACGCCTTAATTAGCCTTGAGTTTACATATCTCCCTGCTCAAACAACTGGCATGTCAGACCTCGAGCAAACCACCCAATGACCACAAGATCTGTTAAGGGACAAAGTCACTCATCCAGGTTTATTGTCAATAAAGCATGCTACTCGCATTCTGCAGGCTCTACAGGAGCACTAATACATGTATACTCATAAAAACAGTGAATGGTGGGACAACCCGTTCCTCCCTAAGGCCAAACAAAGATACTCTCTCTGAAATACAACTTTATACCCCAGTACAAACATGTTAGTACTGCCCCTCTGTCATAGTTACTGTAGTTACTGCCCCCTAAAATGGCTAGTTATTATTCATTATCTTGTATATATTGGTTTAATGAAAACATTTTTATTATGCACTGTTATCCTGACCTTATCTTTTAGGAGGGGTCAGCATGTTCCTGTTATCTTTGGGGAATGTTTTTGAATGAGGGGGGATTTGATAGCTGCTTTTAACTACCTGAAAGAGAGTTCCAAAGAGGATGGCTCTAGACTGTATATTATAGGCCAAAAAATTTACTGCTTCTCAGCTGAGCTGTCCAACTGAGCTCTATGGGGCTATTGACTTTAATATAGCAAATGGGATTTGGCATTATATATGACTTTCCGCCTTAGGGCTAGATTTTAAAGGTATTTAGGTGCCCAGTGGGATACTTAATAGTGCCTAGGTGCCTAACAACCACTGAAATCAAGGGGTTTTAGGCAACTAGTTGCTTTTGAAATTCCCACTAGGCCCCTAAATACCTTTACAATTCTGGCCCGTAGGGACCAGCCCTATTCTCATTAAAATATAGTCTGTAGTTCATTTTATCATTGTGTTGTTTGGTGTTATGGTTAATTCATATGCAATTTTATATATAGGCAATGTATGATAACTAGATTTAAGTTGTAGGATTATAGAAATATAAAATTAAGAAGTTGTTCAGAGCGATGGGGGTGTGTCAGGTATATAAGTAAAGGATTGCTGGAAGATTTTAGCTGAGGCAGACTAGGCAATAGGCTTAAGAACATTTAATATGAGTGGATGACACAGGAATGCCCTATGCCACTAAGGTCACAAGGTTAGTGTAAAAGATCTGCCAGTTCTTATGGGGGCCAAATCCATCCCTTGTGTAACTCCACAGAAATAAACAAACTCACAACATGGATGAGTCCAGCCCATCAGGTTGAGTTATTTCCTCCCAAATCTACTTCCATGCCCAGTAGGGATAATCAGAGCATTGTATCCTCATAGGTGGTTCCTCAGGAAATCTCCACATGGTCTGTTTGTTTTAGGAGCTGTTGATACCTGCTTTCCTGAATGGATGGGATGTTCCTTGTTTGCAAAGCAGAAGCAGAAGCAAGGACTGTGAATAGACAGTGCCCCAAGGTGTCCTAAGAATAACCAACATTTCCTGATATCAGTCCCACACTGGGCAATTTCACACCACAACCCCATGGGACTACTACAGAGAGCTCAGTGTAGACAGGAAGTAGCTGACTCAGGGCACAGGGAATGAGGTCAATCCCTTCATATTTAGGGATCTTCTTCAAGTGAGTAGACTGCAGCAGCTGTCCTGTATAATGGGCAATAGGGGCAGCAGAAGGTGGGGGTGGGGAAGGGGCAGCTATACTGTATAACGGGCACTAGGGGGAAGCAGAGGGTTGAGGTGGCGAAGGGGCGGATATCTATATATATAAAAGTCAAATGGTGTATGCGTGTATGTACGTTCCCTTACTCCTTCCACACCGTTTGAGCTAGAGACTTGAAATTTGGTAAAGTTATAGGATTTAGGGTCCTAATCAGGGTAAGAATCGAAAATTTTTCAAATCTCACCTCTTACACCCCCTAGGGGTGAAATTATTTAAAGCCCATTAACATCAGCTGGGCAACAGGTTAACACCTGCTGTTCTCTGTGACATAGTTATGATGTAATAATACCCGCCTCCAACGGACCCCGCACTCACTTAGCTCTCTCCCCCTCCCCCCTCCAATGGCCCCCGCAGTCGCTCAGCTCTCTCCCCCCTCAGGTAAGAATCAATTTTTTTTTAAATCTCACCCCCCTCCTGCCTCCAACGGCCCCCGCACTCGCTCAGCTCTCTCCCCCCTCCCCCCTACATCTAAATGCAAGAGAATGAAATTACTTAGACAAAATGAGACTTCTGAACAAAATCTGTATTAATAAAAAACATGGTAGTCTTTTTACATCCCAGTTTCCAATTACAAATACCCCGAGCAATGCCGGGTATTTTTGCTAGTACTGTATAATGGGCACTACCGTTAGGGGGCAGCAGAGGGTGGAAGTGGGGAGGGGGCGGCAATACTGTATAATGGGCACTAGGGGCAGCAGAGGGTGATAGGTGGGGAAGGGGTGCTCAGAGACTTTGTTGATGGGGGACTGGTAAATTGCATCATCAGAACAGTGGTGTGTATCTTACCAAACTTGTGAAGAAACTGAGTCAACAGTTTTACTGTCTCCATGATTTTCCTTCGAGGCTAGGTGATCTCCATCATTAAACTTGTTGTTTGTACACTCCTTAGTGGGTTTCTGATAATAAAAGGTCCGTGATATTCCCAGCAGCAGAAATGCCAAGGGACATCTCACCCTCTCGCAGAAAGGATAATTCTTCCCAGATAAATATTGAATCGAGAGAGTCATTTACTCTCAGAAAAAACATAAGGCAGAATATACCATGCAGATGAGCAGATCTGAGAACACCGGGAGGAAGGAGCCAGCCTCTATATTCAGGGTCCCGTATATCCTAGGTGAGTGCTCTCACTGTTAGGATAAACCTTATGAGACAGCTACTTCTGGTCAGAAAAAACACCTGACACTAAAGAGATTTCACAGCTGAGAATCCTAAACCCAGACCAGTTTCTCTCTCCAGCCCAGACTTAAGAATCAAACTCCCTAAGAGTGTTCGGGACACTACCCCTTGCCTTGGCCTTTTAGGTGGCTCCCTGCAGAGCGAGCTGGCTTTTGTGAATCCCATTCCGAGGTGCGCATCTCCCACCATCCATTCTATAGGATGCCTGGATGCTAACTTCAGATTTTGAGAAACCCAGTGACTTTCTAAGTCCCTTTGTCATTTGCTTATTTGGGGGCACCAGAGAAGAGGAAACACAAGCCAGTCCATCTTCTTCATTCTCTCCCCACGGCAGGATTTTCCCTCATAGAATGTTATCGGCTATGTTTATTGAAGCATATTACAGAAACTTTCTGTCTCTCTTCTTCTATAATATCTGTTTCTCACTTAGACCCTCTGCTCACCTGGCAATGTTGGATGTATGTAGTGATAGATGAATGTACGAGTACAGAGAGTTGAGAGAGCATGAGTTAATTTTGAATCTCCTCTCACTGTCTTCTGGTTAAATTATTTGTTTGGAAGATGCAAGCCTGGAAAACCAATATTCAAAATGAAGAAGTTTTGATGTCCATTCCTGGGATGGATTCCAATATACATGGGTAGATCTAGAAGGTTTGACTTTTGATTGGTTAGTTATGGACTCTGAAAAATACTGTTTCTTGCTCAACATTTTTATCCTGCGATATAGTATCAGAGGGGTAGCCGTGTTAGTCTGGTTCTGCAGAGACAAAGAGTCTTGTAGACCCTTATAGACTAACATAAGGTACTACAAGACTCTTTGTTGCTTTTGCTAATCCTGGGATAGTTTCTTTTTGTGATCTGGGGTCATCTCTTATTGCAAGAAGTTTAGATATTGAACATTAGATCATGTTGAACAAATATTTAAATTTTTACCAAAACTGTCAAAGGAAATGAATATTGTTTTTGTCAACACCTTTCTCTTGTGTTTTCTTTTTTTTCAAAACACAATGAATACCTAATAAAGGAATATTCATGATTCTTAATAAACCCCAAACAATTTACATTTTCAGAAAGCTCGCAAAAATTGGTATTTTCATTGTCCAAAGAAAATTTTAACAATTTCAGAGATAATTGATATTCTCTATTTTTCATCACAAAACAAAGAAACACAAAAAGGTCAACAAAACATTTAGTTTCCTAATTCATAGTTACATTCAATGCACTTGTTAGAATCTCTGTTGAAATTCAGAACAATCTGGCAACCAGGAATTGACACAGGGTTTTAGACCAGTTATTGCAGAAGATTTGGAATGGCAGTGAGCTAGAGGATTTAATGAGAGAACTCACATTCATGTCCTGAGTCGGGAGTACTATGAAATGAGTCACATTTAGGCACATAAGTGGTTTTGAAAATCTCACTAGATGCCTAAGTATCTTTCATAATTACAGGTTCAAAAATAGCAGCCGTGTTAGTCTGTATCCGTAAAGAAAGCGAGGAATACTTGTAGCACCTTGGAGACTAACCAGTTTATTTCAGCATAAGCTTTCATAGGCTACAGCCCACTTCATCAGATGCATAGCATGGAACAGAAGTAAGATGCATTTATACACACAGAAAGAAGGGGAAAAAAAGTTGTACATTAGCATACCTATTCTAAGAGGCTGTAAACAGCTAACGTACAACTTCCCCCCTTCTTTCTGTGTGTATAAATGCATCTTACTTCTGTTCCATTCTATGCACCTGATGAAGTGGGCTGTAGCCCACAAAAGCTTAGGCTGAAATGAACTGGTTAGTCTCTAAGGTGCTACAAGTATTCCTCGCTTTCTTTCATAACTAGGCCATTTGACTCCTGAAATTTTTACCTTTTTGCCTAAATCCCATAGGCTTCTTTGAAAATCCCAATTCCCAAAATCCAGTTAGGAGCATGGGATTCATATGTTAGGATCTTGACCATAAAAAGGTTGATAGACATATTTTTATACTTTTGTTAGCTTCACATGCATTCAATTATATATTTTTTATTTGAAAGGTCAGGAGATCTTATGGAAGAAGACTAAATAAAAGTGAGAGAGGTATTGTTCACTGTAGGGAATGGTTTAAATCTTGACTGTCTCATGTTTCAATACACTGGACCAGATATCCAATGCAAGTGCAGTCAACGGGTCAGATCCCCACCTGGTGTAAAGTGGTGTGTAGCTCTTGAAAGTTATTGCTGCTCTGCTGATATAAAACTGTTTGAAATTATGGGGCCAGATTTTCACAGGAGTTTATGGGCTCCTCAGGAAACACACAGGAACAGTTTTCAAAAGGTCCCGATTAGGCTGGGCACCAGCGAACTCAGTCAGCTTTGAAAGCTCCACTAAAGGGCTAGAATCAAAAAGTCACTTTGATGACATTGTCCATGTGCCTAAATTTTAGGCCTCTAGGAAAACCATTGGGATGGCCTGCTCTGGTGTGGGGCAGAAATGTAGGCCCCTGGGGACTTTTACAACCAAAATGAAGGCATTGAACAAATTTAGGCACCGTCAGGGTTTGGGTGGTGATTCTGTGAATTCCAGTGGGGCCTGATTCTGGGATTTAGGTGCCTACAGTGGCAGTTAGGCAGATGGATCCTGTTGTGTCTCCAGCCCTAGACAGCTACCCATAGGTGTGCACAGCACATTTCACTAGGGTGTGCACGCAGGGAATTGTATTTATTTATTTATTTTAAAGGCGCTGCATACTGGGTGCAAAGCCACTTGTTTTGGGATACATTAGGGTGTGCCTCGGCACACCCGGCACACCCTGTGTGCACGTCTATGCAGCTACCTAAATAACTTTGTCAGTTTTACGCATTTCAGAAGGGATTTGGATTATTTCCAAACAAATTCATGCGAAGAGTTAGGAAAACGTGGTGTCTGCGTGATACCAATGAGACCAGAGTTAGGGCTTGTCTTCACTACCCGACGGATCGGTGGGTAGCGATCGATCTTTTGGCGATTGATTTCTCACGTCTTGTGAAGATGCGAGAAATCAATCGCCCGCGGCGCCCCGTCGACTCCGGAACTCCAGCTTGCCCGGAGGTGCAAGCTGCAGTCGATGGGGGAGTGCGCCGCCGCCTGCTGCCGCCATGAGGACGGCAGGTAAGTTGCCTGCAGATACGCAAACTTCAGCTACGTGATTCACGTAGCTGAAGTTTGCGTATCTGCAGTCGATCCTCCCTCCCCCCGTAGTGGAGACCCATAGAGTTAGAAGAAATGCAGCTTGCACCAGTTGTATCAACAAGGTTTGTGGCTAATGTTATGTCAAGTCACTTTTAAGTTACCATCAGATACCTCAGCAATACCAAAAACATGCATGTTCACCGTTTCGAGTATCAGCTGAAATATAACGTTGGTAATCAGCAGGAAGAAGGGAGCTTAAATTATCTTTATAAACTAAAATGATTGCCTATTAATTTTCTAACTTAATCAAATACAATTGTAGAGGTTTTGTTTAATTTTCTGTAGGGACTGTTCATGGAAAACAGAGATGGTGGAAATCAAACCGTGACAGAATTCATCCTTCTGGGATTCGGGAATCTCCCTGAGCTGCAGACGTTTCTCTTCCTGGTGTTCCTAGTGACTTACATTGTGACCATGGCCGGAAACATCCTCATCACAGCACTAGTTGTGACTGATCAGCACCTTCACACCCCCATGTACTTCTTCCTGGGGAACTTGTCCTGCTTGGAGACATGCTACAGCTCCACTGTCCTCCCCAGGATGGTGGCCAGTCTTCTGACTGGAGACAGAACCATTTCTGTTAGCGGCTGCATCATACAATTTTATTTCTTTGGTGCTCTGGTGGGTACAGAATGCTTCCTCTTATCCATGATGTCATATGATCGGTATTTAGCAATATGCAAACCACTGCATTATGCCGTCCTCATGAATGATAGGTTCTGTCTCCAGCTAACAGCTGGATCTTGGATGAGTGGGTTTCTGGCTATGATCATAGTAATATTATTGATGTCACAGTTAACTTTTTGTGGTCCAACAGAAATAGACAGCTTCTTTTGTGATTTCATCCCAATAATAAAACTCTCCTGCAGTGATCTCCAGGTGATGAAGGTGGTTGCTTTCATATGCTCTGCAGTATTCTCAGTGATTCCATTCATTTTAACTCTGGCATCCTACATTTGCATCATCATCACCATCCTCAGAATCCCTTCCACCACTGGGAAGCAAAAGGCATTTTCCACCTGCTCTTCGCACCTCATCGTTGTTACCGTTTACTATGGGACACTAATCATTGCCTATATGTTACCAAACACCGACACACTGCGAGACCTGAACAAAGTGTTCTCTGTCTTCTACACTGTCATTACACCTCTGCTCAACCCCCTCATCTACAGCCTGAGAAACAAAGAGGTCAAGGAGGCCCTGAGAAAAACTTTAAGTAAATTTGTGGCTTTTGCAAGAATGATGGAAATTTAATGCTTGAAGGGACCTTGAGAGGTCATCTCATCCAACTACCTGCGTCGCAGCAGGAACAAGTAAATCTAGACCATCCCCAAGATATGTTTGACCAGTCTGTTCTTAAAAATCTCCAGTGACCGGGATTCCACAACCACTTTTGAAAGCTTTTTCCAGAACTTAATTCATTATAGCTAGAATTTTTTTCTTATATCTAACCTAAATCCCTTTCTGCAGATTAAGCCGTTTCCTTTTTATCCTACTTCTGTGACCATGGAGAAGAATTGATCACTCTCGTCATTAGAACAGCCCTTAACATATTTGCAGGCAGTTATCAGATCCTCTTCAGTCTTTTTTCTCAAGGCTAAATATGGCCAGTTTTTTTAAACCTTTCCTCACATGTCAGGTTTTCTAAAGCTTTCATCATTTTTGTTGCTCTCCTTTGGACTCTGCATTTTGTCCACAGCCTTCCTAAAATCCATATAGTCCAAGTTAACGTTTATAACATTAAATAAAATGTGAAATGATAGTTATATGGGATTGTCACTTATTATTTGAATATTACTTATTCATGTGAGTGGTCCTATTGAAGTCAACTAGGCATGTGAATATAGGTTGTCACTGGAATTTTTCAAAGGTAGCTTGATGGGTTGTTTCAAAGGAGGTTAAGTGGGATATTTTGTCTCTAAACCCCCTTAAAAGTCCCAAACCCCCTTAAAAGTCCCAGAGAAGCAATGGATTTTTTTGGGGGGGGGGGGGGGGGAATGCACGGGGAAAGCCAAAGGGGCTTAATCTCCACCAGTGATTGTCACCTGACTATAGTCATTTTATCATTGTGTTATTTGGTGTTATGGTCAATTCAGGTGCTATTTTATATATAATCAATGCTTTTTAAATAGATTTAAGTTGTAGGAGTATAGCAGTATAAAACTGAAAAGGATTTTGGAGTGATGAGTGTGTATTAGGTATATAAATTAAGCATGGCTGGAATACAAGGCCTACAGGGTGAGGCCTGTAAGATTTTAGCTGAGCTAGACTAGACCATAGGCTTAAGAATGCTTGATATGAGTGGATATAATAGGAATAACCCTATGACAGTAAAGTCACACGATTACTGTAAAAGATCTGCCAATAAGTGATGTTATGGAAAATAGATTGCAATAGACCACAACGTACTGCATAAGATTACGAGACACCTCGATTGTAAATTGAAATGACCTGTCCTAACAGCAGGACACATGTTGTATATAGATGATAATAAGTATAGTAGAAAGAGAGCCCAGAACATAAGGCCTTGTATCAGAGGCCCAGTGTGAGGCCTAAGGCCTGAACTAAAGTAGCAGTCAAGCTTTGTTAATATAAAGCAAAGAAGCAAAGTTAGTGGAAGTAAAGCTCTGCCTGCTTGCAAGTCTACAGAACCTGGCAAGCACAGGGCTAGTATTGCAAAAACACACACATTCCTGAGAAGTGCTACACATAGGACAACCTGGCAAATACATTCCAGAAGGGAGGTATTGGAACACCCTGGTACCAAGTATGGTACAAACATCCCCCATCCCAAAGGTAATGAGAACACACTGTCCCCTCCTTAAGATAAGGTCAGGATGACAGAGTGATGGATACAGATGTGTTGATCGAACCAACATCTGTAAGGTAATGGGTGGTAACTAACCACATCAAAGGGTGGTAACAAACCATGTCAGAAAAGGAAATAAGTAATTTGTTTGTATTGGTGTATACAATGGAGTGTCTTTGGCCAGCCTGTGGGGCAGTACATGGGCATACACGTGTACCTGTAATCACTGAGCCAGGACATTAGGATCTTGCTGCATTGACAATAAAGCTGTCTGAGAACTTCTCAATGAAATGGGTCTTGTGGTCTCCTTGGGTGGTTCAACTGATATTGGGCCAACTATCTTCACAGAGCTGGGATGGCACACCGAAGGAGAATACACACATTCAGCCAACATCTGACAACATTAATAATAAGAGGAACTAAGAAAGAACATATGAAAAATGGGGCACCCCAATATTCAGGGGGAGGTGGAAATACAGATAAGGAAAAGAGGGTTCAAACCCTTGTTCATCTGCACAAGGTGTTAGGTGTGCTGAGAAGGACAATACAAAAGAGGCTATCTGGTTGGATAAAAGTGGGACGACTCCATAGGAAGACCACATGGAAAACCCACGCACGGTCTGGTTGAGAGACACATCAGATCCTGGGATATCTTTGAGGATGTGAGTACGACAACAGTCTTAGCCATTGCATGGGTTTTATGCATGTTGGGGATATAATCATAGGTGGCCTGTGTGGTTGCTCCAGCCATCTGGGAAAAGTCAGTTGGAGCAGAGGGAAGATTTTACAACTGGCCCCTCTATAAAAGACAATATGGTAGCTGTGTCCACACACACACGAGCAGTGTGAAGGCTTTCAAAAACCTGGTTTTCCCTGCAAGAAGGATACAGACGCATGAATAAAAACTGAGGCTTGGCTGGATACTAGGAACTTCTTGGCTTTCTAAGAGGGTGTGAGTTTGGTTCACGTGTTATCCTGTACCCCAAGAGGTAAAAGCATAAAGTTTAGCTTGTAGAGAAGCTTACATTTAGACGAGACTAAATACAATTTTAAGTCTAGGGTCTGGTGAAGTCAAAAGCATATTTCTCCATAGGGCTATGGGGGTCAAATCCATTCCTTGTGTAACTCCTTAGAAATAAACAAACTCAAAACATGGATAAGTCCAGGCCATTTGGTTGCATTATTTCCTCCCGAATCTGCTCCCAATAGGGTTAACCAGAACACTGTATTCTCACCGGTGGCTCCTCAGGGAATCTCTGCATAGTCTGTTTTTTTAAGAGCAATTGATACTTGCTTTCTTGAGCGAATGGGATTTTCATAGTATCATAGAATATCAGGGTTGGAAGGGAACTCAGGAAGCTATCAGTCCAACCCCCTGCTCAAAGCAGGACCAATCTCCATCTAAATCATCCCAGCCAGGGCTTTGTCAAGCCTGACCTTAAAAACCTCTAAGGAAGGAGATTCCACCACCTCCCTAGGGAACCCGTTCCAGTGCTTCACCACTTTCCTGGTGAAAAAGTTTTTCCTAATATCCAACCTAAACCTCCTCCACTGCAACTTGAGACCATTACTCCTTGTTCTGTCATCTGCTACCACCGAGAACAGTCTAGATCCATCCTCTTTGGAACCCCCTTTCAGGTAGTTGAAAGCAGCTATCAAATTCCCCCTCAGCCTCCTCTTCTGTAGACTAAATAATCTCAGTTCCCTCAGCCTCTCCTTGTAAATCATGTGCTTCAGCCCCCTAATCATTTTTGCTGCCCTCCTAATCATTTTTGCTGCCCTCCGCTGGACAAGTGTGTTTGGTGCCTAGAAGATTCAGCAGCAGCTGAGCAGGGATTTCTTGAATACCAGTAGGACTTGATTCTGTCATTTAGACACCTAAATCCGTTTATAAATTCAAATAGAGGAGAAGGTAGACTTCCCTTTTAGACAGGTGAAAGTACGCATTGCAGGGCCACGTATACGCTGAGGATCAGAAGATATAGACTGTATGGACCCTATATCTGCCTAGGGTAATGTGAGCCAAACGAGCTGAACTGCAAGGTGGGCAGGGAATTTAGGGGCTTAGGTTGCGATGAAGTTCTCCACAGGCCAGATGGTCTACACAAGTTATACATTGTTTGCAGTGTTGTTGTCATCATGTTTGTCCTAGGATATTAAAGACGGAAATGGATGAGGTGATATCTTTGATTGTATCAACTTCTGCTGGTGAAAGAGACAAGCTTTCACACTTAGGCGGAGCTTTTCTTCAGGTCGGAGAAAGGTACTCAGAGAATCACAGCTAAATACAAGGGTGAAAGAGATAAGGAGGTAATGTATGTTGCACAAGATCATTGAAGGTGAGGCAGGCAACTAACACTTCTACAATAATCTGATAAAGTGAGGTTAGTGGGTTACAGATGTTTATAATGAGCCATAAATCTATTATCTTTATTAAGGACTTGCTTTTTGCTATCTAGCAGATTTATGAATGTAAGTATCATTAAAAAACATGACAACCCATACTCACTGGGGGCCACGTCCTGAAAGAAATCTTTCCCAAACCCCTTCTTTTGGCCTTCAAACAATCCCCCACCATCACCCAGCTCATCATCAGAAGCTCCCCACCAGGATCCACCAAAACAAAGCGACACCAGCCCCTGCCATAACAACAGATGCATAACTTGGAGACATATCTTCAGAACTACACTGGTCAATATACCCCCAAGGCACCTTTCAAGATCCATGGGCCCAACACATGTCTATCACAACATGTTGTGTATCTAATCAAGTAGGCAATCGCAGAGCAAGCCCAACTGCACACAAAATGGTAGGGGGAGGAGGCAGCTTCTTCTGTAAGTGTTAGCCCATTGTTCAGGTCACTCACCAAAACTATGGGAGACCAACAGGTCAGTTTCCCCTTCTGTCTGAGAAGTAGAAGGGATCAGGACATGTGTTTCCTATGTTTTGGCTACATGCTCTAACCAATGACTTAAAGGTAGGTTTGAAAGATGAAATTTTTATTGGTAAATGACGGGAAACATCAATTTCACCCTACACACACAAAACGACAAAAATATTTCCTTTGAAAAGAAAAAGAAATGTATGGATATGTAAAGTAAGAGAAATGCTGCTTGGAACATCTTAGAATTTGATTTACGGATATTTACCTTGTATATTTTGTCATGTGATTTCAGTCTGGGTTTTAGTGATGATAAAGCTTTAACTTTTGTAATTAACATCTCCTCTCTTAAATAATGTCCCATCCTCTCGTCTGTGTCCCGCCATTATTTCCCACAATTGCAAACACTTAAACTGATAAAAATCAGAAAACAAATACTTAAAACTTATGATTTAGCAGAATTTGTGATAATGTAAATTGATAGAAATAGAAAAATGCTTATAAACAAATATCAATAGTATGCATCAAAATGATACAAAAATAAAAATTGAATGTTACCAAGCCCAATTAAAGGAAAACCTGATATTATTCTCTTTCAGTCTGTAGAAGTTGAAATCTGCATTGGGCATCATAGTAACCAAAAATGACTCTGTACCCCTGTGGTCAAGGCAGTTGCTTCGGAGCTGGAAGATCACTGTTCAGATCCCATCTCCTGATTGAGCAGAGAAGGGAATTGAACTAGTTTCTCTGACAGCCCAAATGGATGCTCTAACTGCTGGGCTAATTTTTATCAAGGAAAAGGCTGCTGTTACTTCATTTTAGTCCCTGTCTCCCTCTGGCCATTATATGCATGTGGAGCCCGCCTAGTGTATGTAGGCACTTCGGAAACATTGACAGTACAAATTTAGGTGCCCGGAGACATATTTTTAAAGGTATGGATTTCAGTGAGTGTTTAGATGCTTTTAAAAATCCCACTAGGCACCTAAATACGTTTTCAAATCTAGCCTTTAGTAAGTGTAGGGGCCTACAGAGTTAAGTGACAGCAGAACAGGTGTTTGTGGATTGTATTGGTGCCTAAAGCTGCCTAAATCTAGCCTTGAGGTGCCTAAGTCCATTTGTGGATCTAGGCCTGGATGTCCAGGCGCCATTTTCACCTGCTGTGCTGCTACCAGTCCCATCATTTATTGAGAGACTTACACAGTGGGTCTGAGACATCAGTATGTTACTCCACTTTCAACATCCTTGCCTTGATTCATCCCCCTCCTCTGTGCCAGCAGAATGGCCTTGATTTCAGGAGTTTCAAGCATTTTTTCCTCATGAAAAGTGAATCTAGAATGAAGAAATTGGAAAACAGCCAGTGAAAGGGTCTACTTTATAGGGACCAATTCTACAAAAAACATTTTTGCTTGTTTCATTTGGCAGTATTTGGACACTATTTCAACGATAACATTGACAGCCACTGTTGTCAAAGGAGCTACTCTGGACTTGCATTGTTGTGTAACTGATATCAGAACAAGATCTGTGTCCAAATTACTCTCTATGAGAAAATATTTTTCTCTTCAGCCTGTCCCTTGTTCAGCATTCTCCTCAGAGCCCCTTTCACATCCTTGTTCCTCAGACTGTAGATAATGGGGTTCAAGGTGGGGGTGATGGTTGTGTATATCAGAGCCAGCACTTTGTTGCTCTCTGGTGAGTCAATGAACTTGGGTCTTAAATAGATCAGGCTGCCACTCCCGTAATACAATGTCACCACAATGAGGTATGAGGAGCAGGTGGAGAAAGCTTTGTGTCTGCCTTCAGGTGATGCCATCTTTAAGATGGTGGAGATAATAAAGGTGTAGGACACAAGGATGAGAGAAAATGGAGTGAAGATGACCAGTATAGTAGCTGTAAACATCTGCATTTCATACTGAGATATGTCAGTGCAAGAAAGCTTAATCAGTGGAGGAATATCACAGAAGAAATAATTGAGCTGATTGGACCCACAAAATCTCAAGGTGAAAACCCAGGCTGTCTGTACTAGGGACACCACATTGCCACTGAACCATGAGAGAACTGTCAAGGAAAGGCAGACTCTACTGTTCATGATGAGCTTGTACCTCAATGGGTTGCATATGGCCATGTAGCGGTCATATGCCATGGCAGCGAGTAGGAAGCACTCTGAAGCCCCAAAGAATAGCAGGAAGTACATTTGGGCAGCACAGCCCAGGTAGGAAATGGTCCTGTCCTCTGAGAGGAAGTTCACCAGCATCTTGGGGATGGTGACTGAGGTGTAGCAGATGTCCAGGAAGGATAAAACCCGGAGAAAGAAATACATGGGGGTGTGAAGGGCTGGGTCCATGGTGATGAGAATGATGAGGATGTTCCCCATCAGGGTAATGGTGTAAATGAACAGATAGATGGAGAACAGAGGCACCTCCAACTCACGGTGGTTGGACAATCCCAGTAGAATGAACTCAGTCACTGTGGTCAGGTTCCCCCTTCTTGATTCTTCTGAATATATCATCTGTGGGAGACAATTAATAGCAAGTCAATTAATAACAAGATGTGAAGAAATGACCCACTGCAGGAAATACAGAGAAATACTCAAAGGCACACATGGGATTTAGGGTCCCATGGCCATTCAGTGTGGTGGAAAAAATGTTTATTATTTAACAATTAAATAATATAATATAATATAATATAATATAATATAATATAATATAATATAAGACTAGAAAAGTGTGTGTGAAGCCGTCATGCGCAGTAGAGACGGCCCTAGATGAATGGCATGCTGGGAGGTGTAGCGTGCTGGGAGGTGTAGTTCAGCAGCACAACATGGCCGCCGCGCATAAGTGACTGAGAGGGAAGCACGGCCTGGATCAGGGGCCTAGGGCAGGAGGGTGACTGGGCGCAATAGGCGCAGGCAGGGGGCTCTGGCCAGGTGGGGCGTGGGAAGGGGGCGCTGGGCCGGCGGGGCGGAGGTGCCCGGGCATGGCCCGGCCAGCTGCGCCCAGCCTAGCCGGGGCCTTGGAGTGGGTGGGACTGGGGCTGAACAAGCGGGGGGGCCGTGAGGGGGGAGTGGAGGCTGAACAAGCGTGGGGTGTGTGGGGGCGTGAGGGGAGGGGAGGCTGAACGAGAGGGGGGGCGTGTGGGGGGGAGGGGAGGCTGAATGAGCGGGGGGGCCTTGGAGTGGGGGGGCTGAGTGGGGAGGCTTGGAGTGGGGGGCTGAGCGGGTGGGGCCATTACTGTTGGCCCGTGTCCACGGACTTTTACACTAGTATAATATAAATGGAAAAATCTGAAATGCTGACTTTTTGGCCTGATTTGGGATAAAACCAAATTTTGAAATTATTAACTTCTTCCAGGACAGAAATTCCATTTTTAGACTAGCTCTGAAAAAGATATAAGGCATTGTTCCTATTCTTACTTGTGATAATAGTAATGATGAAGAACTAGCCAGTTTTTTTATTCCTAACTGACTACCATTTGAATTGTATTCTTAGCAATTCCACAGAAACCAATGTGATTATTTTTGGAACAAGGTCCTGTTTAGGCTGAAGGTATCACAATATATCCCCTAAGATTTATACAGCACCTTCCAACTCAGTTTCTCTGAGCAACTAATATCAGTTGTGCCAGCTTCACAAGCTCTGTCAGGCGCAGGTCAGTATTTACTCCACTTTTGCAGATGGAGAAACTGAGGCACAGAGAGTGAAGAAACGATTTTCCCTCACGGTCCAGAGCTAGTTTGTGGTGGGGGCAGTAAGAGATTCCGTGTCTCATGAGTCACCCTGGTTTAAGCACAGAATTACATCTATAAATAACCTCAGCAGAAACCCAGTGATATGGCCATTAAAACTATACAGAGGGGCGCCATGACTCTGTACAGAGACAGAAAAGCTTTTTTATTTCATGCACGCAGGAAAGGATCCATTCTAAAGGCAGAAGTAAGGGCTGCATGAATAAAGAGCTTGCAGAGACCACAGCCTGGACCCCTTGGATATCAGGAAAATACCAACATCTATAAGGGATCACTTCAATCCAACCTCTACAATCTAGCAACCTTTGCCTCATGAGGAGGCTTAGTCTTGTGTGCCTTTGCAAAATTGTGCCCTGCATAAAAGTCTGATAAAACAGACAATCCTCTCAGATTGCTAAACACTTCTTGATTTCCAGAATCAGGGAGATCTGTGTAATATTAAAACGTAATTGGTAGTGACCTAATTCAGTGTCTGAGATCTCTGAAAATCACAGGGAATTAAAAATAATTGAATAAAGATAACAATTAAATGAAAGGAGGACATAGTCTTCATCATTAGCATTAGTTCTACACAATCACTTTCTACAAATAAACTAATAAAACACAATATAATCTGTCAGGTTCCTTTAAGTTAACTATAAGATACTGATTTCTCCCTTTGTTGATTGCAAGTCTCTGCCAGGTACTGAACTATGTCTGATTTACTAGAGTAGTAGGTTCTGGTTCAAACGACTTATGGGACAGCTTTCCTTCCTTCCTTCCTTCCTTCCTTCCTTCCTTCCTTCTTTCTTTCTTTCTTTCTTTCTTTCTTTCTTTCTTTCTTTCTTTCTTTCTTTCTTTCTTTCTTTCTTTCTTTCTTTCTTTCTTTCTTTCTTTCCAACCGAACAAAAAGACACCCCTTGCCCCATCCAACTTCCAGTCTAATTACATCATTTCCCAATCTGTTTGCCTTTTGGAAGATTTTACAGTGTTATATGGAGACCTGGAGATAGCTAATGTCAGGAATGTCCAAAGAATGGCACCTGTTTAATTGCAGTTTTAAATATCTTCAGGAAAACAAGAAAAATACTTAGGACCGATCCTCAGCCTTTCTTTGTATATTCTCTGCTACAATGTAGGATCTATCCTGGATTCTGCATGGAGATAGCTCAAGTGACAAGAGCAAAAGCAGCATCCCCCGCATTATGTGTTCAATCCAGTTAGTAGTGAATGCCACCCAGAATGTAGCCAGAACCAAAATAAATTTTTCCTACCTCCAGCTCCTTCTGCTCAGCTCTCTGCAGGATGAATGTGATGATTTCGATGGTCGATTTCAGTCCCTTACACGGGTCGGATTATACTGGAACCACTGGACCCCAAACACCTGGGAATTTTTACACCGATGTATTCCCACTGCTTCTCTCTGATTAGGTTGCCAAAGTCTGCAGCATTAGGATTATGAATGGAAACTTTTGTCTGTCTTGTTTTAAGGGAACCTTGACCTAATTCTGATTCACATTAAGACCAAATCCCGTCACTCTACATCCCAGAGTCTTGTAGTGGGTGTGAATGTCATTTATGTCCACTTTTAGACCCCTTTCATATGGCTAGACTGATACAAGACAGCTTCCATGCCAATGAGATTCAGGATCACTGAGTTAAATTCTATTTTAAGGCTATAACTACACTTGGATCTGGGGTGGGAGGGTGGTTCAATGGTGTAGACTAGCTTCATCAGGCATGTTCTTATGGGTTTGTACTCAAGGTGACAAGCAAAAGGTCCTGCCAATGCCTGTGCAACTATTATTTTTTGCATACTAGCTCACGGAGAGACAGTATAAGTATGTCTACATCAACTGGGAATGACGCCACAATTCCAAGTGTAGACATAGCGTAAGCTACACTGGTATGAATCCAGATTAAGGGCCTCATATTGCAAACCCATGAGCCCAATCCAATCAAGGAAATCTGTTGGCTTTAGATCTGTCCCTTAAAGGAGGGGACTAGCAGCATTCTTACACCAGGTAGTAACTGCATGTATTTTCCCGCAGATACTCAAAACTGGTTTCTTTCATGATAAAAGCAGAACACTCCCTGATAGATCCTTCTGCTTTGGATAGGGTAGCTATGTAATTTTCATAGATTCACGTATTCCGAGGCCAAAAGATGCTGTTGTGGTCATTTACTCTGAGCTTCTACATAATTGGACAAGAGAATTCCTCCCAAGTAATTCCTCTTTGAACTAGTAGGGTATACTTTAAACCAAAACAAAGGATCCAAGCTTGTTTTCACAATTCTCGGCGACAGAGAATCCACCACGACCTTTGGTCAATTATTTCATATCAAGCAAACACATCCTACCAAACTTTGGCCTCCTTACAGCAAAGCATTTTAGCAGGTGTCTCACTTTAAGCCTGTGAATAGTTGTTTTGAAGTCAATGGGAGTTTAACACATGCTGAAAAAATGGCACTTAGGCATTGGTGAGGCTATTCACTCTTAAAGCTCAACATGCAATTTATCGACTCTGGCTAATATTACTTCTGTATATCTAAGTCATTCTGTGGTCCTCACCATTTTAATACAGTGAAACCTCGATTTAACGGACTAATTCGGGTGAGGGGGTGTCCGTTAAAGCCAAAAGTCCGTTATTTAATAATTTTTTAAAATAATTAAATAACAGGACTTTTGGCTTTAAGGGACACCCCCTCACCCGAATTAGTCTGTTATATAGAGGTTTTACTTCTCACGGCCGGGAGCCGTGAGTCAGCCCGCCCGCCCGGCTCCCTGCTGCGGGGAGCCAGGCGGGCGAGTTGACAGCTCGCCCCCGGCTCCCCGCAGCGGGGAGCCGGGCGGGGGGGGAGGGATTGACAGCTCCTGCCCGGCTCTCCCCTGCGGGGAGCCGGGTGGCAGATAGCAGCCCGCCCGCCCGGGTCCCCGCAGCGGGGAGCTGGGCGGGGGGGGGGGGGGAGTTGACAGCTGCCGCCCAGCTCCCTGCTGCGGGGAGCCGGGCAGCAGCTAGCAGCGGGGAGCCGGGAGCAGCCAGCCCGCCCGCTGCCTCGACCGGGGAGGCAGCGGGGAGCCTGGAGCCGTCAGCCCGCCCGCCCGCAGGCGGAAGCCAGCAGCCAGCCAGCCCGCCCGCAGGTGGGACCTGGGCGGGAGCCGGCAGCCCCCGAATAATGGATTTCGGATGCATCAGAAATTTTGTCCGTTGCATCCGAACTCCGTTAAATCGGGGTCCGTTAAATCGAGGGTTTACTGTATTAGCACCTTCACAAGGATGAACGGTCTTGAACAGTACACCTGTGAGGGGAGTCGATATTATTCCTATTCAGAGGTGGAAACCAAGCTCTTCATGTTATGATACGTAGGTTGCAACAGCTGGTGTTGTAGTATAATTGTGTGCTTCTGTTTGCCACTCTCTTTTCTCGTGAACAAGCACTGAACAATGAAGAAGATTAAGCGACACAGCCAAGGTAACCCAGGGAATCTGCGGCTGAGCCAGGAATGTAAGCAGGTCTTCTGAATTCCACTCCAGTGCCTTGTTGAAATACGAGGGTTTTCCACCATAATTTACTAAATGAAAGGAAGGGACCTACGTGTTCTCCAACTAGAGAAAAGTTGGAAAAGGAGAATGAGGTGTGGAGTAAAGTCCCCTTTTCACATTCTTTTTACAGTTTAAAGCACTAAAATATGTGATTAGCCAATGGGACTTGAGCACCTAGCAACCTTAGTCTCTTTTGAAAATCACAGCCATAATTCATAAACTCTAGAATGATGATGAAGTGTGTCTTAGCCCACGAAAGCTCATGATCCCTAAAATCTGTTAGTCTATAAGGTGCTACAAGACTCGTTGTCACTTTTGCAGATCCAGACTAACACGGCTACCCCTCTGATACTAAAGTCTAGAATGTTATTGATTGACCTGCAAACAAATTTAAAAAAAACACACAAGGAAAACTCCATCAAATGAGGGGCCTTTTGAAACACTGCATGACAAATATGAAATGTTCCTTTCCATTACAGCTGTTATTCGAACTCTGAAAAACTAGGCATTTGAAATGTTCAGTGAGAGGTTCTGATGTGGATGTAATTTCTCTTAAAATAACTTTTCATTCTGCTCATCTGACCCGAAGGATCCAGGAACTATTCACTGAGATTTTGGAGGGAGGCCATCCTGAGTTTGACTGCTATGCTCTAGTGTTCCCAGGAGGCATTGATTAAAGGCAGCAACTACAAGCTATAGGCAAATAGATTTCCACACAGCTTTAGTGCCAACTTTGCTTTGCTTCTTTATCAGGAATCACGCTTCAATGAGATTAGAGATAGTCCACCGTGACCGCTTTTGAAATTCTCATGCTCGTCCTCTGAAAATTACTCCAAACTATGTGATTGTTGGCACAAGAAAGTTGCATTGGTTGAATGTAAGTCATTCTCTTAGCTAAAGCTGGTGCATAGGGCTGTGTGGAAACTTTTATTTCAGTTTAAGAGTGGCCTATTTAAATTTAGATTAAGTCTTTTACTAAACAGAAATTAGATTCTGCCTACTTTATTTATGTTGAGCTGAACAGTACTGTCCACGATATCGCAGTTAAATCAAGTAAGCTTCTCTCATGGAGTGACACAGGTCTCCAGAAGGTCAACTTGTTTGCTGTCAGGATCTTCATAGGGTGAGCAACATTTCTGTTTATAGTCCTGTCCTATGGGTACAGCATCTCCACCATTCTGAGATATGCTCTAACAAGTGGATGCTGAAACTTTTTTCCACCTGTACGTCTCACCTGACTGTCCTCCTCCTGTTCTGTGACACCTGTGTTGGGCTCATCTCCAGCTACTCACCTACTAATGACGGGGTGTTGTCTGTGCTTCACAACACAGTCAGACCCTCATGCTGATCTGTTGAGCTACAACCTGAAGAACCAGGATGTGAAAGTGGCACCAAGAAAAGTCTTCATGGAGAAATTGTACTTGCAATGAAACTGGAAATGTTTTTCTGAAAGACTTGTGAATATTTTCTTGGTGCTAAAGGACTCTCCATTTCTCATTTCATTTTCTGCTCTGCGTTTAAAAGAAATGGTGCAAAAATTACAAAACAAATGAAGTTATTTTCATTTGGTAACTTCAAATGGAACTATTTTTGTATTTTTAGTGAAATTTTCTATTGTACTTTGTTGTTTATTATTCATGCTCATTTTCTACAGTTTTAGTGAAATTTTGTTCAAAATCATTCTCAGAGTGATTACCTTGCACCACATGAACATTGTTTTCCAAAATTAGCTTTTTTAATAACATATGTTATTGCAATTTTGAGTTGAGATGAAAAAAGTCCATGCATATTCACATTAAAAGTAGATGAGTTTTTGTAAATTTTCTCCATGTTTCAAGCAGAAGTACTGTATATATGATCAACATTTCTGAAACTTGGATGACTTTTTTTGGACAAAATTTCTATT
Source organism: Sternotherus odoratus (assembly GCA_032164245.1). Taxonomy (NCBI): domain Eukaryota; kingdom Metazoa; phylum Chordata; order Testudines; family Kinosternidae; genus Sternotherus; species Sternotherus odoratus. The sequence continues at coordinate 34,171,500 of JAVMKO010000013.1, read as the reverse complement.
TTCAATCCTCCCCCCCCCCGCAAAAAAAAATGACAAAACATCTTCAACATTTTTGTGTGTTTCATTTTGCAGTTTTCAGACACTACTGCAATTGTGACAATGAATGGCATTGACATCAAAGGAACTACTCAGGATTTGTACTGTTGGATAACTGATCTCAGAACAAGACCTGTATCCCAATCATTTTCTTTGAGAAAATATTTTTTGTTTCAGCCCATCCCACAACAATTTCCGCACAGCCCCTTTCACCTCATTGTTCCTCAGGCTGTAGACTATAGGGTTCAAGATGGGGGTGATGGTTGTATACATCAGAGCCAGCACTTTCTTGTTGTCCAGTGAGTTATTGGACTTGGGTCTTAAATAGATCAGGCTACTGCATCCATAATACAATGTCACCACAATGAGGTGTGAGGAGCAGGTGGAGAAGGCTTTGTGTCTGCCTTCAGCTGAAGCCATCTTTAAGATGCTGGAGATAATAACAATGTAGGACACAAGGATGAGAGAAAATGGAGTGCAGTTAACCAGTAAAGTAGCTATAAACAACTGCATTTCATAGGAAGAGGTGTCAGTGCAAGAAAGCTTAATCAATGGGGGAACGTCACAGAAAAAATAGTTAATCTGATTTGACCCACAAAATGGCAAGGTGAAAACCCAGGCTGTCTGTACTAGGGACACCACATTGCCCCAGAACCAAGAGAGAACTGCCAAGGAAATGCAGACCCTCCTTTTCATGATGAGCTTGTACCTCAATGGGTTGCATATGGCCACATAGCGGTCATATGCCATGGCGGCCAGAAGGAAGCACTCTGAGATTCCAAGGAAGAGCAGGAAGTACATTTGGGCAGCACAGCCCATGTAGGAAATGCTTCTGTCCTCTGAGAGGAAGTTCACCAGAATCTTGGGGATGGTGACCGAGGTGTAGCAGATCTCCAGGAAGGATAAGACCCGGAGAAAGAAATACATGGGGGTGTGAAGGGCTGGGTCCATGGTGATGAGGATGATGAGGATGTTACCCATCAGGGTAATGGTATAAATGAACAGATAGATGGAGAACAGAGGTACCTCCAACTCATGGTGGTTGGACAATCCCAGTAGAATGAATTCAGTCACCATGGTCATGTTCCTCCGTCTTGAGTCCTCTGCATAGTTCATCTGTTGGAGACAATAAATACTCAGGTATCATGTGAAGAAATGACCCAGTGCAGAAAATAAAAAGAAAGAGTCAAAGACACACATCCTCCAATGGCCATTCAACCGGAGTTGGGGCCCATGTCCTCAAAGATATTTCAGTAGCTCACTCCCATTGATTTCTATGGGAGTTAGGCACCTAAATATCTTTAAGTATCTGGAGCTGGGTGCTTCACTGTTCCATGTGCATTTTCTTGGTGATAGTAATAGAGAATTCAGGCCTCCATATTTGCCTGAGATAGAATTTGGGGTTTTGTTTGCCCATTTGAATGTTGAGGTCTTTAAAACCCAATTGTCTGTGTCTTACTACCATGTGTGAGCAAAGAACAAAGACATTATATGTTGCTACTGCCTAGCCAGATGGGGTTACAGAATAATAAGAAAACATAAGGAATAGAGTTAAAGTGTTGCTGGTGGGAGGTTGATGTACAATGTAGAACTCCTTTCCGAATACAAGGTCAAGCAACCACCGGGAGGGGTGAGGTGGATGAGTGGAGGTACAAGAAGCACTAAAAGCCAAAGAAACTGTGACCCTGGCTGAAATGCAACTTCACTCGCTACCCTTCCCATGGGATAAACAAGAGGTGGTACCGAGGCCTCCAGACGACTCTCCAATGCAGAATATGACCATAAATTGTAAGAGGTGGGACTTGGCCTTTGCACTAGAGATATAATTAAGCCTGTTTAAAAGGAAGAGGTTGGAAAAGATCAAAGAAAAGCTCTACAGGTGCCCAGAGCTGTGGATTATGCTTGCTTGGTAATCCCAGTAAACATCATATTGCCTGCACTTTGAACTCTGGCCTCCTGCTTTCTGTCTGCATGACAAGAGCCAAGGGTGGGTGAGGGGAAGCCCTAACATCGTTGAAAATATTCCCCCAAAGTCATTTGGGCAAACTCGCCCTTTACTTCACCAAGTGCAAATCCCCTTTAGGCTCCCTCAAAATTCCCAGTCTGTGTTGACTGGCATTTCTAGATTCTAGATGTGGCCAGAAAATAAGAGAAAATGTCTCAAGGGAAGGAATCAACCCCACAAAGTTCATTGTTTCTGTGTAAAAAATCAGGACTGCCTGGAACATGCTTTTCAGACAGACAGACTCACAGCCAGACCAATAGAAAGACAGATAATCAACAGGTAGATTGACCAATAGATACATTTCACTAAACTGTTTAAATTTTGTCCTCTTTCAAAATTCCTTTAACCATTCCATCTTTTCTCCTGCTACATTGATCATGCACAGTGATTGATTGCTGGAAATATTAAGAATTGGATTGACTACACTATGTTCTATTTGGCACACTGCATAGATTCCCAGGGGACATAGATCAGCAAAGCTACTTAGAAGTAGAAGCAGCTATGCTGATTTGCACGTTGAGTATTTTCCTGTTTCTCGGTGAATGTGAAAGAATACTACCGAGATCCTGAAAAAAATCAAACTTTCCTTCCAGCACGATAGGTGGAATTTTAATGCACTTAAGGGATCTGCACTAAAATGTCTGAGAAGATGGGCATGGCTTCACTCCTTTTTGCATTCATATCTCCAACTATAAATAGGGATGATGATTTTTACTTATCCCTCAGCAGAGTTGTGGGGCAAATTTCATTAATGTCTGTAGTACCCTTTCAGTTCCTCAGATGGCTGTTCCTAAGGACATTCAAAGTGACATTATTATACGTGAATCAAAGATGTTCCCAAATAACTGTTGCTCATTCAAATTCAAATAGAATTGGTTATGGTTCAATAATATATGGACCAAAGCCCATTTTGATTCTGGGGTGGTGGTGGTTAAAAAAAGGCTAATAGAAAACCTGAGAGAGTACAAAAGAAAGGTAAAAAGTTTTATTCTTTTTTGTTTCGGAAGGGATTTAAAAGATCTAAAGTATGAAGGAATTTCCAGAGACCTGGAGTATGTGACGGCAGGATTGTAATGAAATGTGACAACTGGATATAGAGAAGTAAAGGGAAGCTAAAAAAAAAGCAGAGCTGGTTAAAAAAAATTGGAGGAATTTTTTTTGGTAAGAAAATGCTGATTCAAGAAAGTCTAAATATTTAGCTTTCGTGTTCTCATTTCTCTTTAATTGTCTATTGGAAATTGATCAGGATGCAATGTTGTGTTTAGGTTTTATCATGTAAACAAAAATATAATCAAAATAATAAAGCCAACATGAAATGTTAAACCTTATTAAACTCCTCCCCCCAACATATTTACCTTATTGAAATGCAATATTTCAGAATATTTTGTTGCATGAAAATAAATCTGAGATTCTGACTTTTGGTTTGATCTGGGATTAAACAAAATTTTGAACGGTATGATCTTCTGGGACAGAAATTCCATGTTTAGACCACCAATGTATAAGGCATTGTTCCTATTCTTATTTGTAATTTTAATAATGATAAATAACTAGGTGGTAATTTGAGCCCTTACTGAATAGATTTTGACTTGTGCATGAGTAGTTTCAGATACCAACGTGATCATTTACAGAACAAGGTCCTGTTCAATGTGAACAAGGACAACCATCAATCCAGTCCCATTCATTGGTTCTCAAGGTGCTCTGTTCTTAAGAGACCCGCAAGGGCTGCATGAATACAGAGACTGTAGAGACCACACGCTGGATTTTGGGAATAGAATTTCTATCAGGCGTCACATAAAGCGAAGGGCTTTGATCTAGCAAACTGCCACATTAGGAGTCTCATTCATGTGTGCATTTGCAAAAAAGTGATTCCTGGATAAATGTAGGAGAAAGGAGATAATCCAATCAAACACCTCTAAAGTTAAAGAAGAAGGAAGTTCTGTGTTTCTGATATGATCAGGCAAAATTCAAATGTAATCGGCAATGACCTAATTCAATGTCCAAGATTTCCAGAAATCACTGTCGGCTTAGTGAAACAGGGAATTGAAAAAAAAGACTTCATCATTAGTGTTAATTCCACAATCTCTTTCTACAAATAAAGTAATAAAACTTGATACAAACTCCTAGTTGCTTTTCAGTTAATTATCAGGTACTATTGTAGCTCTTTGTAATCACCACATTCTGCCCATGCAGAACTATCACTGTCTCATTTTCTCGAGTTGTGTGCTCTGGTTTGCATTGCTTGTGGGACATGTTTTCTTTCTTTCTGAAAGCCCCGAGAGTGGATCATTATGTTATGCTCTTGAAAAACCCTGAACTAAAAAAGCACTTGCTGTCTGATTACTTCAGTTCCCAATCTGTCTACCTGTTGGAAGATTTTACAGTGCTGTACGGAGCCCTGGGGATGGCGAATGTCAGGAACTTCCAGAGATGGGCACCGATGTAATTGCTTTTGCTTAATTGTTTAATTGAAATTTTAAATTTCTTTAGGAAAGCACAAAAATAAAGGCTAAAGGGTATTTAGTCCCCAGTCGCCAGCAGGTGAAAATTCTTTCTTTGAAATGACACCGGCTGAGAATCTCCCGCAGGTTTCTATATAGAGTCAGTTCAAGTCGTGGGAGAAAAAGCAACATGGCCTCTGCTGTGTTTTCAGTTGATGCAACAGTGAACAAAAGCCAGAATGTAGCTAGACCCAAAATAATTTCCTCCTACCTCCGACTCCCTCCGCTCAGCTCTCTGCAGAATGAATGTGCTGATTCCTAGGGTCTATCTCAGTCCCCTTATATGACCTTTGGGGTGGAGTTATGCTGTAGCCAGTATGCCCAGCACACGGGGGGATTTACACCCATGTATTCCCACTGCATCTCTTTAATTGGGAGGAAGAAGTCTGCAGCATTAGGGTTTTCAGTGGAGACTTCCTGTGGCTCTGGGAATGTAACAGAGCCTTGGGGTGGATGTCGGCATCATTTACGTCTGTTTTCAGGCCCTTTTCATACTGCTAGAGTGGTACAACATAGCCTCTGTGCCAATGAGGCTCAGGTCAACTTAGCTGAATTCTCCTCAAATGCTTCAGCTACACTAAAAGCTGGGGGAGTCGCGGCAGTACTATCTAGCTGAATGAAATATGTGAAGTATTGGGGTCTGAGTGGCTTTGTATGTGAGGTGCTTTTTTAGAACCCCAACGCAATGATGGCTTAGTACAAATATGTGGACAGGAGCTGGGAATCCAACCTATAGCTCCAAGGGTAGCCATAGCGTAAATTACACAAGCGTGACTCTAAATCAGGGGTCAGCAACCTATGGCATGCGTGCCAAAGGCAGCACACGAGCTGATTTTCACTGGCACACTGCTGCCGGTCTGGGGTTCCATCTGATGGACCCTTGCCAGCCGAGGTCCCAGCTGCCAACCCGCTCAGCCTACTGCCTGCCTGGGGACACTGGAAAACTCAGCAAGTAAAAACAAGGGCAAGGGTCACACTAAACTGATCAGATCAGCATTTTAATTTAATTTTAAATGAAACTTCTTAAACATTTTAAAAACCTTATTTACTTCACATACAATAGTTTAGTTATATAATATAAACATATAGAGAAAGACCTTCTAAAAACGTTACTGACATGCAAAACCTTAAATTACAGTGAATAAATGAAGTGACAAAATGTCCTGTGGCGCCTTAAAGACTAACTAAAGTATTGAAGCATAAGCTTTCGTGGGCTAATACCCACTTCGTCGGATGCATGAACAAATGAAGATTCGGCCCAGCACTTCTGAAAAGTTGCCGACTCCTGATCTAAATGAAGGGCCTCGTATTTGCAGACCCATCATTGTGATCCAGTGAGAGACAACTGTTGGCTTCACAGGGCTTCAGATCTGGCCTTCAATGGAGAGCTCAAGTATAAAAGCTATGTGGAGTGCTATTTACTTGATAGCGACTACACATAGTGGGAAACATTACACCAGGTAGATAATTTTCACAGATTCATGGATTCTGAGGCCAGAAGGGGCTGTCAGGATGATTTAGTCTGAACTTCTGTACAACCTGGATCAGAGAATTCTTCCAAAGTGATTCCTCTTTGAACAACAGTGTACTTTAAAACAAAACAAAGCAAAGCATGGAAACTTGATTTCAAAATTGTCAGTGTCCTGGTCATGCAAACACTTCCCACAAGAGTTTGGCCTCATTACAGCAAAGCATGTCAGCACACATCTGACTTTAAGCGGGTGAGTCCTGGCTTTAAAGTCAATGGGTGTTTAACACCTGCTCAAAAATGACAATGAGGCGCCCCCTGAAGGGTGATTGACTTCAGTGAGGCTACTCATGCTTAAAGATCAACACGTCTGCCTGTATATCTAGGTAATTCAGTGATCCTCACCATTTTAATATAAGCAGCTTCAAAATAACGAACAGATTTTACACTAACAGCATCCCAGTGAGGGAAGTCAATATTGTTACCAGTCAGAGGTGGAAACCAAGGTATTCATGTTGATACATAGCTTGCAAAAGGCAGTGCTGTAGTATAATTGTATTCTTCCGTTTGTTGCGTTCTCTTATTATGCATGACCACTGAACAATGAGGAAGAATAAGTGATGCACCCAAGGTCACTCAGAGAGTCTGTGGCTGAACCTGAAATATAACTGGGTCTTCTGAACTCAACCCCCATGCCTTTTAATTGATTGAAATATGAGGGTTCTCCACCATAACTTACTAAATGAAAGATAGGGACGAATTTTTTACTGTTATTTGTATTTGCAATGAAATTTCCAATGCTTTTTTCAAGGCTCTGTAAATATCACCTGGCAACAAAGGGGCTCTCGTTTTCTTATTTGGTTTTCTACTCTATGTTTAGTAGAAATGGTGAACAAAAATTACAACAAAACATTGAAATTAGCATCATTTGGTACCTTCAGATGTTCCCAATTTTTTTCATTTCTAGTGAAACTTTGCATTGTACTTTATTATCTATTATTTAGATTCGTTTTCAACAATTTTGCATGAACTATTATTCAAAATCATTCTCAAAATGGTTAGCATACAGCCCATTGACACTGTTTTCCAAAATAATATTTTTAAACAGCATTTCTCATTGCAATCTTGGGTTGAGTTGAAAATAATTCATGCATTGATCTACGAAATGTAAATGTTTTTTTCATTTTCTCTTTTTGTTTCAAGAAGCTACAAAGATGATAACCATTTCTGAAACTTTGATGATGATTTTTAGCTAAAATTTCTAATTTCAACTCAAACAAAAAATTGACAAAAAGTCAGCATTGTCTTGTGCTTCATTCTGCAGTTTTTGGACACCAGTTCAACTGTGACTTTGAATGCTATTGACTGCAAGGGAACTACTCCATATTTGTACAGTTGAGTTACTGATCTCAGAACAAGGACTGAGCCCAAATTACTTTCTGTGAGAAAATATTTTTCTCTTCATCCTGTCCCCCAACAATCTCCTCAGAGCCTCTTTCACCTCCTTGTTCCTCAGGCTGTAGATAAAAGGGTTCAAGGTTGGGGTGATGGTTGTGTATATCAGAGCCAGCACTTTGTTGGTGTCTAGTAAATGAATGGATTTTGGTCTTAAATAGATCAGGCCACAGCTCCCGTAATACAGTGTCACCACAATGAGGTGTGAGGAGCAGGTGGAGAAGGCTTTGTGTCTACCTTCAGCTGATGCCATCTTTAAGATGGTGGAGATAATAAAGGTGTAGGACACAAGGATGAGAGAAAATGGAGTGAAAATGACTAGTATAGCTGCTGTAAACAACTGCATTTCATACAGAGGGATGTCAATACACGAAAGTTTAATCATTGGGGGAATGTCACAGAAAAAATAGTTAATCTGATTGGAACCACAAAATGGCAAGGTGAAAACCCAGGCTGTCTGTACTAGGGACACCACATTGCCCCAGAACCAGGAGAGAACTGTCAAGGAAAGGCAGACCCGCCTGTTCATGATGAGGCTGTATCTCAACGGGTTGCATATGGCCACATAGCGGTCATACGCCATGGCGGCCAGAAGGAAGCACTCTGAAATTCCAAGGAAGAGAAGGAAGTACATTTGGGCAGCACAGCCCAAGTAGGAAATGCTTCTGTCCTGTGAGAGGAAGTTCACCAGCATCTTGGGGACGGTGGCTGAGGTGTAGCAGATCTCCAGGAAGGATAAGACCCGGAGAAAGAAATACATGGGGGTGTGAAGGGCTGGGTCCATGGTGATGAGGATGATGAGGATGTTCCCCATCAGGGTAATGGTGTAAATGAACAGATAGATGGAGAATAAAGGCACCTGCAGTTCATGGTGGTTGGACAATCCCAATAGAATGAATTCAGTCACCATGGTGAGATTCCCCCTTCTTGATTCTTCTGCATAGTTCATCTGTGGGAGACAATAAATACCCAGATATCATGTGAAAAAATGACCCAGTGCAGGAAATAAAAAGAAATGTTCAAAGACACACATCAAAGTCAGGCTTTCAGCTCCCATGGCTATTCCATGGGAGTTGGGGCACAGATCATCAATGGTAATTCAGTGGCCAACTTGCATTGATTTCTAGGGTATCAGAAACCTAAATACTTTGATAGATCTGGAGTTTGGAGCCTTTGAAAATCTTCCTCAAAACTATAGGGGCAGCTTCTCCCTTCTTCCTAGGGAAAATTTCTTGTAAATGCCAATCTGGGATAATCATGTTGTATACATTCTATTTGTGGTCAGGAAATGAGTGCAAATGTCTCAAGGAAAAGTAACATCCCCAAAATGTGGAGTTTCTGTTGAAAAAAACAGAACTACTTGTAACTGACCCTCAATTGGATAGAATGACTCATAGATAGAGCTATAGAATGAGAGCTAGACTAGTAGATAGGTAGCCCAAATGCCAGTGGATAGATGGATAAAATTCACTAATTTTTTAAATGTTATCCTTTTTCAAATTATTTTAACCATACCACCTTTTCCCCTTCTCCAATAAAGACACACACTTTCTTATTGTTATAAAGTCACCAGGGACACATTGACTATATTATGTTTTAACTGGCGCACTATACAGACCCCGAGATAGTGTAGATCACCAAAGAAGGATCTATGGATGGATCTATGCTGATTTGCACAAACTGCATATTTCCCCCCACAAGCGTCCCATCTGACTGGCACAGAGTTTTCTGCTGTGTTCAGTGATTGCCAAATAATAATGTTGAGCTTCTGAATAAAGCTAACTTTCTGTTCACCAGGACCAGTTGGAATTTTAAAGCACTTGAGGGCTTTATGCTGAAAAGTCAGAGAAGATGGACATGCCTCTTCTTCTCTTTGTGCCTTAGTGTACTTATCCTTCAGTGGAATTGTGAGTCTAAAATAATTAATATTAGCAGAGCTCTATGAGATCCTTAGATTACTGTTGCTATGGAAATGCAAAGTGACATTATTATCATTTAATCAAATTGATTCCTAAATAACTGTTGGCAATTCCTATTCAAATGGAACAGATGGTGGTTTCGTAATATATGGACCAGAGTCTATTTTGATTCTTTGTGTTGTTTTGTTTTTAAATCATAAGAAAGGAATAATAGAAAACTGGAGAGAGTTCAAAAGAGAGGTAAAAAGTCTGATTCTTTTTAGTGAGAGAAGGGAATTAAAAATCTAAAGTATGAAGATATTTACAAAGACCAGAGTATGTGACTATAGGGATATGAGGAAATGTAACAACTGTATACAGACAAATAGAGGGAAGCTAGAAAAACCAGAGCAGGTTGAAAAATTTCAGAGGAATGTTTTCCATAAGAAAACGATGATTCAATACAATCTAAATATTTAGATGGAATGTTTTGATTTTGTCTAAATTGACTATGGAAAATAAATATAGTAGAATCATATTGTTTCGTGGTTATCATTTCAACAATAATATAATCAAATGTATAGAATCAAAATGAAATGTTTTAAGCTTATTAAAAACAACAATTTTACTTTATTTGGATACAAGTATTTCAAAATATTTTGTTTCACACAAAAAAATCATGAATTTTTCAGTAATTCCACTGAAACCAACATGATTATTTATGGAACAAGGTCCCATTCAATGTGTCCCTTACTGTTTACATAGAACCATACACCAAAGACCTCTGAATAACTGACATCAGTTGTACCAGTTACACAACCTCTGACTGCGGTAGGTCAGGATTTACCCCAATTTTGCCGATGGAGGAACCGAGGCACAGGGAGTCAAAAAGCAATTCTCCACCCAGGTCACACAGCTAGTTTCTGGAGATACAAGAAGAGATTCCGGGTCTCATGAGTCTCCCTAATCTAAGCACAGAACAGCTCCTGAATAGATATGAGAGTATACGCTTCTTCAGAAACCCAATGACTTGACTGATCAAACTGCACAGCTGGAGGACCATGTCTATATAGAAAGACAAAGTGTTCATTTCATGCACTCACTTCCACAACCATCAATCCAGTCCCTTTGGTTGGTTCTCAAGATGCTCCACTCTAAAGACAGAAGTAAAGGCTGCTTGAATACGGAGGCTGCAGCGACCTCAGGCTGGACACCTTGAATTTCAGGGGGGAAAAAAACAACATCTACAAGGGATCACTTAAAGCCAACCTCTACAATCTAGCAAAATTTGCCACATGAGGAATCTCATTCATGTGTGCCTTTGCAAATCTGAGCCCTGGATAAATGTTGATGAATCCTCTCAGGTTGCTAAACACCACTAGAGTTACAGGATCAGGAAGCTCTGTGTTCATGACATGGTCAGGCAAAATTAAAATGTTATGGGCAATGACCTAATTCAGTGTCTGGGATCTCTGGAAATCCCTGTTTGCTTAGTTAAAGGGAATTGAAAATAATTCAATCAAAGGAGAGAAAACACTTCATTGGTATTAATTCCACCCAGTCCCTTTCTAGAAAAATAGTAAGATAACTTGATACAAACTCCCCTTTGCCTTCAACTTAACTTCACAATTGCCAGATTCTGCTGGATACAGAATTATTTGCATCTGATTTACTAGAGGGATATGTTCTGGATTGCATTATTTATTGGACATCTTTTCTTTAGTTAGTTATTTGAATTGAGGTAATACCTAAGAACCCCAGTCATGGATTAAGACCCCATTGTGCTATGCTCTGGATAAACCCCAAATAAACAGTCAGCTCTTTCCCAAAGATGTTGCAGCCTAATTACATGATTTCCCAATCTTCTGAAAGATTTTACATTAGTATATGGATCCCCGAGAATGGCTTGTGTCAGGAACACTTGGAGATAGGCACCTACTTAATTACAGGTTTAAATTTATTTGGGAAAGCAAGAAAAAGAAGTACTGAAGGGCTGATACTCAGAAGGTGAAAATTCTTAGTTAGAAATGAAAATCTACCCCGGGTTTCTATACTGAGACAGTTCAAGTGACAAGGGCAAAAGCAACATGCATACTCTCAGCTATGTTTTCAATCCATGCAAATGTGAATGCGAGCCAAAATTTAGTCAGATCCAAAATAAGTTCCCTTACCTCCAGCTCCTTCTACCGAGCTCTCTGCAGGAAGAAAGTGAGGATTTCTGTTGTCTACTTCAGCTTTCTAACATAAACTTTGGGGAGTGATTATGCTGGCACCACTGAGCTCCGCACACCAGGGAATTTTATACCCAAGTATTCCCACTTCTTCCCTCTGATTCACTTGCAAAAGTCTGCAGCATTAGGTTTTTCAGTGGAAACTTTTCTCTTGTTCCAGGACCTAATTCTCATTCGCATTAAGGCCAATTCATGTGGCTCTATGTCCCAGAGCCCTGTAGTGGGTGTGAATGTCATTTAAATCCAATTTTAGGCCCTTTTTATATGCCTAATGTGGTACAAAGCAGCTTCCGTGTCAACGAGATTCAGACCTACTGAGTCAAATGCTCTTTTCAGGCTATATCTACACTTGGAGCTGGGGCAGCAGGGGTACAGACTCCTGCCTCAGGCATGTGCTTATGGTGTCTGAGAGGGTTTGGAAATCAAAGTGATGAGCTCATGGTACTGCCAGTTGCCCTGCCTGTGCTATTATGGCTGCACTACTGTTTTTAGCACAGTATCTCAATGACCACGAACACAGGTATGTCTACATGAGCTGGTAATCACATCCCTAAATTACACCAGTGTGAAACTAGAGTCAGGGCTTTATATTGCAAACCCTTGAGCATGATCCAATGAAAGAAACCTGTTGGCTTTGGATCTTACCCTCAAAGGAGGGCACAAGCAGTACTGTTTCAATTAGTGACATTCAATTAGTGACATTAGTGACATGGTGATTAATTAGAGTGGGAAACATTACACCGGGTAGTAACTGCTCATATCATAACTGTATGAACTTCCCTGCAGCTAATCCAAATTTGTTCTTGTCATGCTAGAAGCAGAACTCCCCTGGATAGATCAGTCTGCTTAGGATAGGATAGGTAGGTAATTGTCACAGATCCACGGATTCCAAGGTTAAGGGGATCTGTTGTGATCATTTAGTCCGAACTTGTGTATAACCCAAGCCAGAGAATTCCCACAAAGTAGTTCGTGTTTGAACTATAGTATGCATTAAAACAAAACAAAGCATCCAATTTTGTTTGAAAGATTGTCAATGTTAGAGAATCCATCACGACCCTATTTCATGGTGTATTCTCCATGTCCAGTGAGAACTTGCTACCAAATTTTGACCTCATCATAGTGAAGCATTTAAGCATGTGCTTCACTTGAAACCTGTGCTTAGTCACGTGGAAGTCAATGGGAGTTTAGGACATGCTAATTTAATCCCATTTAAGCATGATTTAATTGGGGATTGGTCCTGCTTTGAGCAGGGGGTTGGACTAGATGACCTCTTGAGGTCCCTTCCAACCCTGACATTCTATGATTCTAAGATCATTTTACACCTCATTGGCTTCAAGTGAGGCTACTCATGCTTAAAACTCAGCACCAACTTTATTTATCAAATATGAATAATAGTCCTTCAATATCTCTAAGTATTTATGTGATACCCATTACTGTAATATAAGCACCTTCACAGAGATCAATTGAATTTACTCTAGCAGATCTCTTTGAAGGTGGTCTAGGTTATCCCCATACATCCAGGGAAACCAGAGCATGGGTGTTTCATACTCAGCTTCCCAATAGGGGATGCTCAAATATGATATTATGCTTCTGTTTCGTTCTCTCTCTTCCGATGGCTGACCACTGAACAATGAAGAAGATTAAGTGACTCAGCAAAGGTCATCTAGGGAGTCTGTGGCTGAGCCAGGAATATAACCAGGCCTTCTGAGTTCCACGCTGGAGCCTTAGCAAGTAGTTGGTTGAAAAAGGAATGTTCTCTAGCCTAATTTACCAAATGAAACATAAGGGCAAATGTGACCATTTTTATTGGCTTCCAACTGGTATAAAGCTGGTAATGGATAAGAAAATCTGGAGGAAATTCCTTTTTCTCATTTTTTTTTACTGTTTAAAGCAATCACACCTCGTGATTAATGTATTGTCATTGAAAGTTAATGGGATTTGAGCATCTAACTTCCTTAGCCTCCTTTGGAAATTCCAGCCATAGTTCCTAAAGTCTAGAATGCTACTGACTAACCTGAAAACAAATAAAAAATAACAATACCAGCTAAACTCCTTCAAATGATGGACCTTTTGACATGCACAATGGAAAACGTGAAACACTTCTTGCCATTAAGCCATGATTTGAACTCTGGAAGCTCGATGTGTGTGTTTGCTGCTGTTTTATTAAATGTTTTGTTCAATGGAAGGCCCTGACATGATCATCATCTCTTCTAAAATAATTCTTCTTTCTGCTCAGCCTACATGAAGAATCAATGAGTAAGTGACAGATTCGGAAGGTGGGAGATCCTGAATTTGACAGCTGTGCCCTATTGGCTAGGAGGCATTGATGAGTTCTGATGTCAAGCAGAGTGATGAAATTAAGCTCCCAAACTTGTCTTTTGAAAGGTTTCCTTGGTGGATGAGGACTGAGAGGTCAGAAATGGAGTGATCATTTTGTGAAAAGTGTTTGCCCATGAGGGATGGTGTTCTTTTGTCTTTTATCATTTTTCTGTGTGAGTTGATTCTCTGTGAGTTCATTTGTTTGTGTAGCAATTGTCTAGTTTCACCCATATTGCTGTCATTGGGGCAGTTGGTGCTTTGGATGAGGTACACCATATGCTGTGATCAGCATGTATAGGCCTGCAGAATCTTGGAAGGACGATCTTGGGTGGCCAGAGGCTAGTGGTTTCAAGGATCTGATCCACATCAGTCACAGACAAGCCTCCCTTGCACCCTGGGCAGGTGGTGGCAAAGTGTCTCCCAACTCAGGTTCCTCTGGGGACCATCACCATGGCTATGGGAATTTAACCTGCATGTTTCACCAAATGACCAGCACTCCGTCCACTCATCCACCCCTCCATGAATCATCATGAGGTATGAAAAATATCAGTCCAGAAAGTTAATGAGAAATCTAGCTCAGTAGTAGAGGTGGTTGGAGATTTTCCATTAGAAACATGGGGGAGGGGTACAGAGGGGAGGAGTTTGGGCAGAAAATGGCTATTTCATCAAAATTGACTTTTCCTTGGGAAATGTCTATTTTCAATTAAAAAAACAACATGGTGGTTGATTTTTGTTGTTGAAAATCTTTTAAAAAAATGTAGCTGAAAATTGATTTTTTCCCCTATTTTTTTCATGCGTGTGGCTGGAATTCCTGCCTAGTTCTACTCAGAAGAAACCACAGTCTGATGGGCACTTGAATTTTATGCTCACAGCATAAACACAGAGAAATTAAATTCAAACAAAACATGACTTTATATCTTAGTATACAGAACAATAGTTGACAAAATCCCCAACCAGTGAGAGACAAAGCAGGCTTCTCTCTCAGGCATAATTCACCCCACCTTGTTCTAGACTGGCTCTGTGCAGATAGTCTTGGATTTCAGACTTCCCTACAGAGCCCTTTGCCTGCCTGCAGGACCAGGAAACCCTTCTAAACATGGAATGATAGCTCGTGATTTTAACAGTTTTCAATACACCACATAGCACATTGATTTCAGTAGACTGACATTCCATATGGTTTGTTTCAATGGGATGACGTTCATGAAGGGCTGATCTGAGCCAGAGATTGCAGGATCGACTCCGAGTTCAGATCACATGAGCTGCGTCACATGGTCTCCATTTTCATTTCGGTCTAAAGGCATTAGCTTGAATTCTCTCAACTGCTGTGAAAGACCCAATTTTCCTGAGAACTTTCCTCAGGGCCTCCTTGACCTCTTTGTTTCTCAGGCTGTAGATGAGGGGGTTGACCAGTGGTGTGAGGATGGTGTAGAAGACAGAGAAGACTTTGCTCATGCTTCGGAGTGTGTTGATGTCTGGGAGCAAATATACAATGATTAGAGTCCCGTAGTAAAGGGTCACCACTATGAGGTGAGAAGAGCAGGTGGAAAAGGCCTTTTGCCTGCCAGTGGTGGAAGGGATCCTCAGTATGGTGGTGATGATAGAAATGTAGGAAGTCAGGGTTAATAGAAATGGTGGAAGTATGAATAAGGAGGACAGCAGGAGAGCCACAAGTACCATGCTGTGAGTGTCACTGCAGGAGAGTTTTATCACGATGTTGAATTCACACAAGAAATGGTCAATTTCATTGGGGCCGCAGAACGTTAATGTCGATATCCAAGATACTATTATGGAAGTAGCCACAAACCCACTAATCCAAGACCCAGCCGCTAGCTGGAAGCAGAACCTATCATTCATGAGGACTGCATAGTGCAGTGGTTTACATATCGCTAGATACCGATCGTAAGACATCGCTCCCAGGAGATAGCATTCGGAACATGCCAAGACATGAAAACAATAAAGCTGCATGAAGCAGCCACTCATAGTAATTGCTCTGTCTCCAGTCAGGAGACTGGCCAGCATCCTGGGCAGGATGGTGGAGGTGTAGCAGGTCTCCAAGCAGGACAAGTTCCCCAGGAAGAAGTACATGGGAGTGTGGAGGTGCTGATCAACCACAACTAGCACAACAATGAGGAAGTTCCCAGCCACGGTCATGATGTAGATCACTAGAAACATCAGGAAGAGAAGAACCCGCAGTTGTGGGACATTCCCAAATCCCAGGAGGATAAAGTCCATGATGGAAGTTTGATTTCTGCTTTCCTGTGTGCCAGGGGGAGTATCCATGGGAAGGGGTGAAGGGGGGAAGAGAACACTGCAATGATAATAAAGAGACATTTGCTTTTGTAGGACAGTGGCAACATTATAATTCAATTATTGCTCAAAAACACCCTTCTGATGATTACCAGTCCTAGTCTTACTTGAAGAAACTGGACTGGGGTGTTCAGTACCAGCTATCACTGCTGCTGGAGGAACCTAAACATTTTCTTCAACACTATTGCTTGTATATTGCTCTTGCCACATGGTCCACTGCTGTGGTGGCACCTCTCCAATGCACTATGGGTGGGCTGCATTGTAGCATGGAACTCAGAAGACTTGGGTTTTGTTTCCAAACTTGGGTCAGTCATTTAACCTCTCAGCTGAGAGTCCGTGCACAATTTTATGCATTCAGAAATATAGAAACAACGTCCTCTTTCCATGAGACAAAGTGGGAATGTTCTTAATGTTTTCTCTGAATACTGTGTGGGTGCCTCAATTTCCCCTATGCATTTCTTACGCATCTAGGCAGTGTGATATGGGTGTGTGATTGTTGCAGAACCCGAGTTGGCAGAGGTGGTGCGGTCTGCCCAGAGAATGGCCGGCACCCTGCCCAGAGAATGGCCTGGGCCCCTCCCCTGGAAGATGCCAACTGAAGGTGTTGGAGAACAAAGAGATCAGGTGGTCTCCTGGCCCAGGGAAAGAGACAAAGGCCAGAGGAGGGGCTGGAGGGAGTGTCTGTTTGGATCTGGCTGGGGAAATGGAGGGAGGCTCAGAACTGGGGTCTGGGCTTCCTACCCCCGAAGATGGACCTGATTGAAGGGTCCTGGCTACTTTACCTACGAGCTCTGCTTTAGACCGTGTTCCTGTCGTCTAATAATACTTCTCATGTACTGGCTGGCCGAGAGTCACAGGCCATCATGTCTGCTGTTTATATTTATATCCATCAGTGTAGATTTTTTTTTATAGCCATTTCATTCTGATCATTCCTAAGGGAGGACAGATGGAAGGGTGCATTGATTTCTCTACACTGGACCTTTAATCAAGTATATCACTTTACACTCACTCATTTTACTTTTAGTTTTTCCCCATATCACCCTTGGAGCCCAATTGTGCATCGAATTGAAGTCAATGGGACTGATTATAGTGTGCAAAATTAAGCACATGGGCAACCTTTGTAGGATCAGAGCTTTAACTGACTAATCAGTGATACCACAGTGATGGGTGGATGGGGGATAGATAGATAGATAGATAGATAGATAGATAGATAGATAGATAGATAGATAGATAGATAGATAGATAGATAGATAGATAGATAGATAGATAGATTTGTGTATTTCATTAATGTGCTGCTTTCAGATAATTAATGAAGACATTCAATTAAAGGTCAGGTAACACTGACCCTATAACTTCCATTTTTTTAAATCAGTGCCCACTTGTATGGTCTGTTGGCCAATTCTCCACCACTGGCCTTTCTCGAGAAGATTGAATAACTCAGGACAAAGAAGTTATTTGATGAATTGCAGCTTTTCAGCATTTCTGTTACTTTCTTTCCTGAATTGTCTGAGAACAGACACAAAAATTCTCCAACATATTCATGATCTAAAAGTGCTCACAGAGTTGATCAGTGAAGAATATTTTGCCTCCAGATCATTCTCAGAAAGTGAGTTATTCAAAATGTACAGTTTTGTTCTATTTTTCTGACCATGTTTCCTCTACCCTTCATTGGATGACTGCCCAGCCTGTAAGTTGACCCATAAAGGTATCATTTAACTGTATTTCCCCTTGTTAAGCTTAAGGGTTAAGTCCTCAGCTGATATAAATCACAGTTCCACTTGCATTAATGCAGTTAGATCAGCTTCTGTGAACCGTGGGTCTGGACTGAGCTGTGAGCTGTGGGTGCTCAAATGCTTGTGGAAAGCAAATGCAAAAAGGTTGTGTGACCAGATACACCCCTGTATTCACACCCTACACACCACTGCAATACTCTTGGCACAACGTATGGGGTTTGTGAGGTATCATTTGCAAACTAATAACTTGCTGGCCAATACTGTCATGGTGAAATGTATGTAGCAACATGATATGTCAAGTTATGAAATCCCCCTCTAGGATGTTATAAGCCCATGTTCAAAGCACATAGCCCTAAACAAAGAAATGACGTTTACCTGAGTTTACATAAAAGTAGTAAACCGGGTCTTCTGGACAGCAAGAGGGTGTAGATCGGTTGGAGCCTCTAGCCATGTGTCATGGAAGTTGATGGGTAATCACCTTTCAGGTGGTCATTCTTTGAGCAATTGGTTCGGAAAGTCGTATCCAAAACAGAGGTGGCCAAAGCAGAGAGCAAAACAACACATTATGGAGCTGCTACAAATGGGTGGGTTGGATTTTCAGGCCATATAGAGAGTTTTGTAACTTGTCAGCTTGTCGTATTAGAAATGTAACTAGCTTCGATGCATATTTCTGAAGCATATCTTTTGATTCCCATCCTCTTTGTAACAGCCCTTAACATATTTGAAAACTGTTCTATGGTGCCCCCTCAGTCTCCTTTTCTCAAGAGTGGGAACATGCCCAGTTTTTTTAACCTCTCAACATAGGTCCTTGGATCATTTTCTAAAACCTTTGATCATTTTCATTGCTCTTCACCGGACTCTCTCCAATTTGTGTATCTCTTTCCTAAGCACTCACAACTACACAGAGTAATCCAGCTCAGGCCTCACTTGTGCTGAGATAATTACTTCTCATGTCTTACCTACGACACCCCTGTTAATAATCCCCAGAATACTAGCTCTTTTTGCAGCAAATTCAGATTCAATTTATGATCCGCTCTAACCCCCACATCCTTTGGAGCTGTAATTGTGCACTTGGTTTTTTTGCCTTAATTGAATTTCATCTTGTTGATTACAGCTAATTTGTCAAGGTCCTTTTGACTTCTTATTTTGTCCTCCAAAGTGCTTGCAATACTTCCCAGCTTGGTGTCATCTGCAGATTTCTGAGCACACTTTCTACTTCATTATCCAAATCGTTAATGAAAATATTGGATAGTACCAGACCCAGGACAGAACCCTGTGGGACCCCACTAGATATGCTCTCCCAGTTCAACAGAGAACCATTGAGAACTACTCTTTGGGTTCATCTATAAGGCAAAAAACAAAACAACACAAAAACACACTAAAAACTACCCAGCAGCGGTGAGTCTCAGAACGTGGGTCTGCAGACTTGGTTTTGCAGGATTCATGTTATGACCCTCAAAATAGCCATGTAGATGTTCTGGCTTGGGCTGGAGGTCAGGCTCTGGAACCCATTCCTCTCCCTGGGCTTCAAACTGGTAGTCTACATGGCTATTTTTAATGCCATAGCATAATCCCCGCAAGCCCAAGTCTATAGATAGGGACTTGGGGACCTGCAGACACAAGGTTAGTTTTTTTGCTGTGTGGACATACCATTTGAGTCCAGCCTTTTAACCACTTTTTTACTCACCTTATAGTAATTTAATCTAGATCACATGTCCCTGGTTTGCTTAAGAAAAAGTCATGGAGGACAGCATCAAATGGCTTACTAAAATCAAGATGTATCATATCTATTACTTCTACCTTATCCAATAGACCAATTCATATACAGGTGAACATAAAAACGATGTACACAAGCATATGAACGTGTCATAGTAATGAGCACAAATGCAATCAAAAGCACTAGCACAATTCTATTCAGATATATACACAAGAATGCAGAAAACTACACATGCAAACACGCAGATGTATGTATACAAAGACATGCCCCATAAATACAGAAACAGATAAAGCATATTGGTTATAATTTATTAAACCATCTAAGGGATTTAGATGCTTATTTCCCATTGGCAATTAAAAGCCTGGATGAATTTTTTCAGACAGTAGAAATTTAAACCTGTCAAGCTGGATGGGTGAAAAAATGTTTTGGGTTTGGAGTGGGTTTTTGTTGTGTTTTCCCCTTGTGGAAAACTGTCAACTGTTCTTTGAAAAAAAAAATCTCCCAAAGCACTTTTTGGGGGGTACTTTTGCAACCAAACTCGTAAAATTTCTACCCAAAACCTGAAAATGAGTCTAATTTTATGTTTTCTAACGTAAGCATGTTCAAAGAAAGCAGACACTTTCCAATTACCCCAAAATCAAAACCTGAAAATTTCATTTAAGTGTTGTTTTTTTAAATTTCATCCATTGCCCTCTAACGTACCTGCTTGGGAGGTAATTGCCTCTGCTTCAACACAATTCTCCAAGTGACAAAAGGAACCCATTTATAGACATTTTGGTGTTCACCAGGGAGGTATCCCGAAAGAGGCTCTGCTCTGATGTTACCAAGCAACCAGAACTGCCTTTAGTTATCACAGATGAAGAACGGAGGCTTCCAAACTTACCCAGCCAGCTACACCTGACATAGGGAGCTAGCAAAAAATGGACAGCTTAGCTCAGTCTGGTTCAGGCTCGGAGAGCTGGTTTGTGTTCGAACCAAGCTGTGAGTGATGTCATGATGGGCTCCCGCCCATTGCTTTGCAGTGATTGTGACTAGGGTAGCATCATGGAGCACTGATGTCACCAGGATACAGACACTGCTGAAGCAACTGCCACTGTTTAGTGACCCCCAAGAATTAACCAGTAATGGGTCCTCATGGAAATTGAACATGTGCAGTTGATTTTTTTTATTCCCACTAGAGAAATACTCAGAGTCACAGAGGTTACAGGTCACAGAAAGTCCACCACTGCCTCAGAACAAAGCGGTATTCCTTTTTATGGCCACATGTTGCTGTAGCATTTCTGCATTAGGATATATGATCAACTCTGCCTTGCTAGGGTATGTGCAAATAATGGGTGTTCCCTGTGTCTCAGCTTACACACCACAAGCCCCAGGGCTTCATAAACCTCTGCCAAAGAGAAAAGAAGAAGGTGTGGGCTGGGGACATGGAAGAGGAGTCAGGGCAGAGCAATTGTCCAATTTACATGGAGAGCGTTGGCAAGAAATTTGGGCCCCATTAAAGTCAAAGGCAAAACTCCTGTTGAAGTAATAGTAGTGACAAAATGTACTAGAGACCAGAGAAGATCTTGAATAAAGTGGAAATTAAATTGTTAAGGGGGATGCTTGGAGATATAAAGATGGGCCATACTTGGAATGGAGAAATTAGAAGAAGTGTGAAGGCGGTACCAATTTTAGAAAAGCTGAGAGAATCCAGGCTTAGATGATTTGGGCGTGTGAAAGGAAAATTGGAAGAAGAGATGGGAAACAGCCTGTTGAACTTAGAAGAGGAGGGTAACAGAATGATGACCCAAAACTAGATGGATGGATGTCTTACAAAAGGATCTGATTAGCTGCAAAGTTTCAGAGGAACTGCTTCAAGACAGAATGGAATAGAGGAGAAGGACTTGAAGAGCTGACTCTGTTTTGGTGGGATGCAAAAAATGTCATTGTATTTTGTAGAGAATGAATATTTTTGAAAATCTTTGCTGTGTTGTAGTGGTTATTTTCATTTCAAAGATGGACATTTTTGAAGGGAAATATTACATAATTATTATTAATTATTAATTTATTATTATTATTATTATTATTATTGCTAAAATAGTACATGCCCATGAATACAGATATTCATATAACATAACTACATAACTTTTAATTTCATTATATTTTTAGGGATCTGTTTTCTATCTACACACACATACACACACACATATGTGTAGATACATAGATGTCTTTCTACAACTACACATACCAGTGCACACATTTTAGAATTGGCATTATTTATGTTCTTGTTTTATTTATTTCACCGATGGTGCAACATTTCAGTGTCAGAAGATCAATCAGACACTTTTTATCTTCATTTATACTCTGTCTCCACTTCTTCCATGTCCCCTGCCCATCCCAGGACTTCCTGCATAATTTCATATACCTCAGAAACTTGAAACAACCATCATATTTTCATTTAAAATCAACCTCTCACAGAAAAATTATTTTAATTTCCCATCAACCCATTTAAAATTACCATGACCGGGGAGCATTATGTCACGAAATCTTGAACTAAAATGGAGATGATCAAAATTTTCCAAGAAGAATAGCTAGCTAGATAGATAGATAGATAGATACATCTTTTCAAAAAATGGAAAATTGGAGTTTCAGCTAAAACTAATTTTTTCACAGAAAATTAAATTTTCATCAGAAAATCAAAAGATAATTGTTTTTGTTTTAGGGCCAAAATATTTTCACTTTTCATTAGTTATTTTGCCCTTTTTAAAAATTTAAAGTCAAAATTTACGGTGCTAATTTTCCATATTGGGAAAAAAAATCATCCATCTTTGTCAGACAGATAGATACATTGATTAAATGGCTACGCTTGCACCTAATGTGTCAAAAGATCCAGTCGAGGAAAGCTTAGGATAGAGAAATTCAAAATGTAAATAAATAATATATCTGGAACAGTGTGATTAAGTAATAATTGGAACTACTTATCCAGGGATGTGATGGATTTCTATCACCTGAAGTCTTTAAAGCAAGACTGAATGTAGGAAGGACTGTGAGAAATTATATTCCATATAGTATGTGTACTAGATGATCGAAGTGGCCCAATTTGCCCTTAAAATCTATAGAAAGATAGATAGATAATTCTTCACTGTATTAGAACTGACCTGGAAGGTAAATTGTCAATGAAAAGAGTGATTTCCTGACCGAAAGTCATAGTGAGAACAAGGTTTTCTTCCTTGATGAATTTCCACCATTTAGAAAAAATGATGTGTTAAGACAAAATAAAAAAAATCGAGAATATTTCCATTTCAGGGGTTTAAAAACAAATGTATTTCAATAGTTTTTGTAGAATTTTTCAATCCATTTTTTGAACATATTACTGAAATGGTTATTATCTTTTTTCATTTACCAAACAGTGGATACACGAATCCTTTAAATGTGATTTTCTTTTAAAGATAATATTAACGCTGTCATATTTTTTTGTAGAAAATGATTTTTTTGTATTACTTTCTTAGGAAAAAACACATATAACTAAGGACCACACACATGAATTAGAGTTTACCACAGGGGCGGGTGTTAAGGGATGGAGCACAGCATGCTGATCTCTGATTGGGCAGGGAGAATGGGTGACATGACGGGTGGATCACTTAATGATTCCCTGTTCTGTTCATTCCCTCTGGGGCACTTGGCATTGGCCATTGTCATAAGACAGGATATTGGGTTAGATGGACCTTGGGTCTGACCCAGTTTGGCTGTACTTATGTACCTCCAATTCATGCTAACGTTAGCAAATCAAGTTTGCCTTTACTGATAGATTTAGACTGGATATTAGGAAAAACTTTTTCACTAGGAGGGTGATCAAGCATTGGAATGGGTTACCTAGGGAGGTGGTAGAATCACCTTCCTTAGAGGTTTTTGAGGTCAGGCTTGACAAAGCCCTGGCTGGGATAATTTAGTTGGGGATTGGTCCTGCTTTGAGCAGGGGGTTGGACTAGATGACCTCCAGAGGTCCCTTCCAACCCTAATTTTCTATGATTCTATGATATTTGTGGGAAAGGCACATATTTCACAAGAGCTTTCCTCAGGGCCGTGTTCACCTCTTTGTTTCTCAGGCTGTAGATGAGGGGGTTGACCATGGGAGTCAGGACCGTGTAGAAGACAGAGAACACTTTGTTCGGGTTTCCCGCTGTAGCACTGTCTGGTAGCATGTAGACAATCATTAGGGTCCCATAGAAAATGGTCACCACAATAAGGTGAGAGGAGCAGGTGGAAAAGGCCTTTTGCCTCCCAGTCGTGGAAGGGATCTTCAGGATGGAGGCGATGATAAAAATGTAGGAAGTCAGGGTTAATAGGAATGCAGGAAGGGTGAAGATGAAGGACAGTATGAAGGTAACAAGTTCCATCTGGCTAGTGTCACTGCAGGAAAGTTTGATCAAAGGGGTGAAATCGCAGAAGAAATGATCAATTTCATTCGGGCCACAGAATGTGAACTGGGCTAACAAAGATGTCGTGACAGTGCTAGCTAGGAAGCCGCTAATCCAAGACAAAGATGCCATCTGGAGGCACAAGCTGCCATTCATCTGCATTGCATAGTGCAGGGGTTTACATATTGCTAAGTATCGATCATAGGACATCACACCTAGGAGAGCACATTCTACAGCTGCCAGGGAGCTGAAGCAATTAAATTGCATGATGCAGCCGCTAACAGAAATGGTCCTGTCCCCAGTCAGGAGACTGGCCAACAGCCTGGGCAGGACGGTGGAGCTGTAGCAGGTCTCCAAGAAGGACAGATTCCCCAGGAAGAAGTACATGGGGGTGTGCAGGTGTTGATCAGCCACAATTAGAACAACAATGGGGATGTTCCCAGCCATGGTCACAAAGTAGATCACTAGGAATAGCAGAAAGAGAAGAATCTGTAGTTCAGGGAGATCCCCAAATCCCAGGAGGATGAATTTTGTGATGGACGTTTGATTTCCATCTTCTGCATAGGCCTGGAAGGGAATCTGGGGGAAGAAAAGAAACTTTATAGTAGTATTAACTATCAACTAGTATTGCAAGGAAATCGGTTTTATACAAAATTGTTTTACGTGTGTTCCAACTTATATTTTTCTTTTTTCTTGTGGTGTTTTCACTTGGAGCCTTCCTAATGACAATCGTATGGTGGCTCCGTGTCTCTACAAAAACCATTACCAGCTTTATTGGTAACTCTATTACACTGAAAATGTATGTCCACTTTTTTGTCCTTTGATAAGGCACTGAGACACCACAGCAATGATCCTGTGTGTTAGGACCGGAAGACATTGTGACGGGCAATCACTAGGAAGTGCAGTTACGCTTCTAAGTCAACTCCAGGAGAGCGCATAATGGTGGTATTATCTGAGAATGACCTTGCTGTTATCTGTGTGTTTGAGTACCAGTTCCCAGCTGCATGAGTGTTTACCCCATCTGTGTGAGAATGAATGTGTGGGAAACCAAATGGAGAAACTAAGGCAGGACTGCATAACCAACAAGTGTGTAACCAATCAGTTTGTTGCTTGCTATTAATGAGATGAGTATGTATGAGATGCAAATGAGCATAGGTATATCTGTGCTGACACACCTCTTTGGGTTGGGCTTCCTCTTTGGGCATTCTGAACACCGCCCGAGCGTGTCAGTCATCTTGTATTGCGGCCGTGCTGGCAGATAAGCCCCCCAGCACGAAATGCCGCCCCCTCCAATAAACTCACCACTTTGCAACTAGCCACCTGTGTGAAGCCTCGTTTCTCCCGGCAACGAGATAAGCCCCCTGCAACACTGTGTGTGTGTGTGAGCGAGAGAGAGAGAGAGATTGTTTGAATCAAAGAATGAAAAGTCAGACAAACAGATTGAAATAGACGGACAGAAGAATGTAGACTGACAGAGAGAGACAGAGTGACACACTCAAGAGCAGAGAGAGAGAGAGTAATTGTTGGAAGTGAAATATGGAGAGGCAGATGAACATATATATCTTCCATTATTGCAGCTCTCCAGGTTTTGCCCTCCCATTCAGTATGTGTTCGTATTGACTTTCCCACTCTGATTTAGCTGCATCTTCCCAGGCTGAATTTGGTTTTTCCCCCCTTTCTACTCATCTTTCTAACCTCTGACTCTTTCTTCATCCTGACTTCAAACACTCAAAGGAATTCAGTTCCCAACCAATGTTTAATAATCAATGAATAGAGGAAGACATTCCTCTGAAACTCCTTCTACTTTCCCTCTGGCTAATACGGACTCTAAATCAACCCAGTGTATTCTACATACATCTGCTACTCCCTGGTGAAGGAAACACCTAAGACAGAGTACGTCTCCTTTCTGTGTAAAACATTATGACTCCAATTCAAGAAGATACTTAACTTGCACTTTCCTTTTAGCACAGGATCAGTCTGATGAACTTACATGGGATTGCTCACAAGCTTAAAGTTATGCATATGGTTAAGTACTTTCCTGAATCAGAGTCTATAGTGTTTTCCAACTTAGAGGGGCAAATGTTGCAGTGGAAACAAAGGATTCAACAAGATGATCTAGCAAATATTTTATGTTCCCTAAAGACGATAGAAAACTGTGGAACTACTTATAAAGGGATGTGATATAGTTTCTGTCACTTAAGTTATAAAAGTCATGACTGAATATGTTTCTTAAAGGTATGTCCTAATTTCAACCAGAAGTTGTTATTCTATGCAAGAATCACTGGCTGAAATTATCTGGCTGTATTATGCAGGCGGTCAGACTAGATGATCATAATGGTTCTTTCTCCCCTTAAATTCCATAAATCTGTAAATTGGTTTACCTTTAAGAAGGAGGTATTACCAGCCAAAATCTTCGATGTGAACTCTTCAGTCTCAGTATTGACACCAGGATAGGGGTTCTGCTGTCTATCTTCCATCTCCTCCTCACCATTACGATGAAGGGGTGCCACCTTCCTCAGGAGTCAGTGCCTATGTTCAGGTGAGATCTTTCTATTAGGAGGCCTTCCTATGCTTTACTATATGTGTCAGTTCTGCTATCCAACTGCATTCATTTTGCCTTCTATCCATCTATTGAATGAAAGCATCTCTCCTCATTCCTTATTTATTCTTGTGGGAGAAGGGGAAATCTCCCTTGACGTTTTAGCCAATGACGGCAATAACAAAGGCAGGGGTTTCCTTGTGGGATTTGAACATCATCCTCTCTTTTGTTCTTTTGAAAAAATCAGTCATTTTAGTTATTGTTAGCTAGAGAGATGGTCAAGACTCTTTTTTTTAAAAAAAAATGGTTTTCCACTGAAAAATGCCTGTTTATCAGCACTGTCCTTGTTCTTTTAGAAGACAACATTTCAACACGTTTCCTTGCACTGAGAATTCAAAATGACCCATCTTGTCCAAGCACTTTGTTTCAATTTTGCATCATTTCTTATTTTTGCATCCACATTTGCATTTTTGCATTTCACGTTATTTTAACTTACATAAAAAAATTAAAAAGGTCAACACTGAAATGGAACATTTTGAAATTAAGGGAGCAATGCATGTCAGCTGACCCAATCCCAGGTCAGATGGGAAATTTGGAGAGCCAGCCAATCAGTCAGCTGGTATAAATGATCCCAATGTACCTATGCCTATGGAGGCTACCTGACTAACTGGATCTCACTATGGCGGTGCTGGCTATGACACCATAGAGTTGAAGATACACTGAATTCCCTTCTGGCAGTGGAAAGAATGGTGAACACCTACTTTTCTTGTAGTAATTAAAGTAATTGACCATTCTGGTTGTTTGCAGTGGCCAGGTGCTTTTCAAACATTCAAAAAGGGGCAGTATCTCCTCCGAGCAGCTGCCAGCCAAAGGGCCTTGTGGTTGCAAAGACACATCTACAACACATGAACGAACTGTAAGCAGAGCAGGAACATCCATTGGAGTTGGAGTTTGCAGAGAGGGGAAATTGCCCCGAATGTAATCAATGCAGTGATAGTGCCGGGATCTGCAGAGAGCCTGAAACTATAACTTGGAGAGATGGGAAATGCCCCATTCATCTCAATGGGGTGTTACTCTGAAACTCACTGCCAATCCCAACCCACCTGGAAACCCTCTGTGTGTATGGGTGGGGCTTTGTTGCTAATACCCTATTCTGGCTATGCTACAGGGAGGGGCAGGAAGGTTGGAAGTAGCCCCTAGATGTAGAGCTCTCCACAGGCATAGATAGACAGCGATTGGACTGAATCCTTCCTCACATGAGAAAAACCCCAGCCCAGTGGAAGACCAGGATTGGATGTATCGGGGGGCAGAGGGTCTCAGCCTGACCAAGGATGAGTGCCGGTGGTGCCCTCATGAAGTCACATCTCCCTCTAGAGGTCTGATTTAGAAATGTAATGGCCTGCTATTGACACAGAGGTAACTAATGACTCCCTCAAATCATAAGGACTTATGCAGTCCTGCTGAAGGACAGTGCTTGGCTCCCACTGCTTGCCATGGTTTCTGCTGTATGTAGCCATAACTGTAGCACCAAGCGCTGAGCTGGCCTCTAGCTGACTCTTCACTAATAGCTGGACCCTTTGCCCACAGGGAAGAAATCTCACCCGGCACAGTTTGTGTCTGGGGGAGATTCCCGAGACACCAGTGGGCGCTAGATACCCAACACCCATTGACTTTCAGCAGGACCTGACTACCTCCCTCCCTCAAGCTGTTCTGAAAAACACACCCTCCATATTAACTGTGGACTCCACAGTGGGCTCCAACTGAACCAGTGAACCTTGCTAGCCAGACCAGTGCTGGCAGATCCTCAGCTGATAGAAAACATCAGGGCTCCACTGATGTCAGTGGTGTCAGATCCCCGACTGGTGGAAATCAGATTAATACAACCTTAAAATAAAAAAAAAATTGCTGGCAACTAGGGTGTCTAAACCTTGGAGGAGTCTAGCGGGGAGGTAGGTGATGGATGCACCATTGCTTGGAGGCTTGAAGGAAATATTAGATTTTTTTTAATAAGCTGGGAAAATTCTGTGGCCTGTGCATGCAGAGGGAAGACTGGCTGGCCGTGGTGGTCTCTTCTGGCCTTGAGATTTATTATTCCCCCTGCCCATCCCCTTCACTCATGGTTCAGGGGGAGAATGAGCTTGTCTGCCTTGCACTCAACATGGTCAAAACACTCGCAGTCTGGACCTTAAAGACTATACGTCCCAACTGAGACCAGGGTCCTGTCTGTGTTGGGTTCTTGTGATGCTCTGTACCTCGGGGGAATACCCAGCACTCTCATGTTCATCCTTGTAAAATAAGTGTGTGGTATCTAATGCAAAGTTTGTCATATTGGGTGTCTTCGGAAGGCTCTTGGTGCAGTGAGCATAGTTGTTATAGTGATGTTGTAGTAATTGTTATAGTAATGTTATAGTTATAATTTTGTGTATATTTGGCTGAAAATGTATCCTCATGACTTAAAATAAGGCCAGGCAAAACCACTCAAAGAGGTGAAAGGCAGTTCACACCTCATCAGGGCATGTATGGGACAAACCCAGCCCAGCCTCACGGCGACAAAGGATTCTGGCCTAGACAGCAACTAAAGAATCTGTTGGACACTTGAGGGAGTCACCCCACTTCCTTTGGTAAGTTTGGAACTGCAATGAGGTAATGCTCACCTGACTCTGAAGGGGTGTGTGTGTGGGAGAGGGGGACAAAACCAAGAGGAAAGAAAGGACATGATAAAAGGGAGAGGCATTTGCCATGCTCTTCCTCTCTCTTCCACCTACATCTAGAGACACCACCACTACCAAGCGACTGAAGCGCTGATCAAACGGAAGAGCCTGGATGAAAGGTAACCAGCCAGCCTATGGTGAGAAGCATCTAAGTTTGTAAGGGCATGTAAAGTGTTAAGATCAGCTTAGAATTCATTTTGCTTTTATCTCATTTGACTAAACCTGACTTGTTATGTTTTGACTTATAATCACTTAAGAGCTATCTTTACAGTTAGTACATTTGTTTGTTTATTCTACCTAAAGCAGCTGAAGTGTGTCAGAGTCTCTCCTTGAGATAACAATCCTGGCACATATTGATTTAGTTGTTAAATTGATGAACTCATATAATTTTGCAGCATCCAGTGGGCATAACTGGACACTGCAAGACTGAGGTTCCTACGGTTGTGTCTGTGACCAGAGATATTGTCTAGTGTCATTGGGTTCTACAATCCAAGAAGCAGTTTACATGCCAGAGGCTGTGTGTGAACAGCCCAGGAGTGGGGGTTCTCACAGGAAAGCAGGGTCAGGCTGGCTCCAAGGGTCAAGGATTGGGGTGACCTACCAGATCACTGGTCCAGATGAAACCGGGGGAATGTCAATGTGCTGGACAGACAGGAAACTAGAGATGAACCCTGACTCAAAGAGCTTACATTATACCTAGACAAGACAAATGAAGGGAGGGAGGGGAAACACAATCCAGAGCATGCTAATGACCTGGACATGGTAACACAAGGGGCCAGTGGCAGAGTCAGGAGCAGTACCCAAGTTCTTATCCACTAGAACGTGTTGCCTTCAAGTGTGTATGGGGTATGAAAGTTCTCACTGTTAAGACTATAGTTTCACCTTCAAATTTCTAAGGAGCCTCCCATTCAACAGTGAATATTTTTGAAGCAGTCAATGCAAACATATGATTGAGATAGAGACAAACACACTGTCTTCTCACTCATGGACGGCTTTGTTCTCCCTTCCTTCATTTTTCTTTTCCCTCAGTCTAAAATAAAAGTAAACTCAGCTGAAAATTACAGTTCTGATACACCTCTCCTTTACCCTGGTTTTAGAGCAGGGTGATTACCTTGATTTCAGCAGATCTATCCCGATTCACATAGTGACAGGTGCTATTTTATAGAGCAGTACAGCAGTGTGCCAGGCTAGTTACAGGAAAGAATAGCTATGAGGCAGGCTAGACCACCAACAAAGGAGGGGGGACTTGGGAAGGGCCATGGATGATCACTGAGTTGAGAATGGGTGCAAACTATGGCCCTGGCTCTCCAGGTTGACTCCAGGGGTCAATCCTTGCTCCTACATGGAGACCTACTGGCTAGGGCTGATTGGAAAACAAGAATTCCGTGTCATGACAAATGTTGAGGTTTCTAAATGTGGGTTTTTTTCTCCACATCACTATGGAAATAAGTTAATTCAAGCTTTTTTGGAAAAAAATCACAAAACAGGGAGAGTGTTCCCCCCCCCCCCCAAGGCCCAAAGAGCTAAAAGCATAGTGAGGAAGGGCACTCATCTGGAATGGTGGAAACCCACGTTCAAGTCCTCTCAATGCAAGAGTTGGAGCAGGGACTCACCCAATTAGTGTCCCAACCCCTGGAGCTCAAAAGGCTTTACAAACAAGGCCAGCATTATTATCCCAATTTTACAGCTGGGGGAAAGGGAGGCCTGGGTGGGCAGTGACTTGGCTAAAGCCATTCAGCAGGCTGGTGACAGAGATGGGAATTGAACCGACGTTGCCTAAGTTTCAGCACAGTGTCCCGCCCACGGTGCTTTGAAAACCCCAGACAAAGTGCTTTCAACAAATCACACAGAGGTGTGTAGCCAGTGGTGGGAGGCTCTGGGGGATGTTTCTCTGATTAGATCCCAGGGGATGTAGAGGAGAGTTTTTTAAGCTGCTTCTTCCCACCTGGTGGAAACTAGTTCAAACCCATCAGCATCGGTGCAGTTGTCCCTACGTGCAGCAGTTCAGAATCGGTCCCGCTGTGCTTTATTAAGAGAATGAAGGTGGAAGGCTTTATCTAGGAACTGGAAGATGGGAACAACCCTCAGCTGCTGATCTCTGCTGATCTCTGCTGCTCAGGTGACGGGGACGGAACTTTCTACCACTCTCGCTCCATTTGGGAACTTTCTTAGGGCTTGGTTTTGCGTTCTCTATGCCCTCAAAAATCACTAATGTAAAGGTGGGGAGACACGGGATCATACCAGAGAGACTAGATAGAGGAGTATACATGCAGATAGAGACACTAGATAGCTGAATATATAGAGAAATGGAAAAATCAGATAGATGAGTATATATGTCAAGAGAGTGATGGAGAAACTAGCATTTATGCACATAGAGAGACATAGTGTGTGAGTATATATGTAATAGAGCTAAGAAGAGATGAGTATATATATATACTGGCAGATAAATGTGCAGGGGGATATGTAGATTAGAAACCAAAACCTTTTGAAAATTCTTGTTTAGATTTTACTTAAATTGATCCAGGCAAAACTCTCAGCAACTTCAAAGAGAATTTTTCTTTGAAAGAATCGAATAAAAAACCACCATCTGGATTTCGCTCAGTTGCTTATAGGCTACATTTACAAACGAGTGAGTGGATTTTTATTCTTTTCCTCACTTTAAAATGTACTTGGGAATATCAGAGTACAGACTCATGTTATTTAGTAGATTATCAGAGCTCTAAAGATCTACTACATTGTAAGAATTTTATGTAATTTCAAGTAAATTTTGGTCATTCATTTTTCTGTTGGTGAACTTTCTTTCTTCCTACATGGTGACTATAATAAAATCTTTAGCATATAATATGATATAATATATAAACCGCATGTACATAAAAATAACCCTAATTCACATCATATGATTCAGAGAGAGACTTACTTTCTAGTAGAAAATCAGCCCGAAACCTCTTTCGAACAGATTCCTGCAACATAAATGTATTGTTTGTGCTGCCACTAGAATAGGAATCATGATTTGTTGTTATCTTCCTCTATTTAGCTATACTATTTCTTCACTTATGTTACAATCATGCAAATAAATACACATCTTCTGTACAAACTTGGTCTTCAAAGCCAGCTTTTTCAAAGATGGCTTAGAAGAAATATATATATGTACTCTCTTTTCAATTCAATGGGAGCTGGACACTTAATTCATGTGTTTTGAAAACCCCAGGTTAAATATGTTTGATTTGCTGAGTGTTTTCCTGAACTCAGTTGCACTGGTATAAAATTGATTAGGGGTATAGAACGACTTCTGTATGAGGAATGATTAATAAGATTGGAAAACAGATGATGGGGGGATATGATTGATGTCTATAAAATCATAATTGGTATGGAGAAAGTAAATAAAGAGTTGTATATACTCCTCCTAATATTACAAAAACGAGGGATCACCAAATGAAATTAATAGGCAGCAGGTTTAAAACAAACACAAGGATGTATTTCTTCACACAACACACAGTCACCCAGTGGAACTCTTTGCCAGAAGATGCTGTGAAGGCCAAGACTATAAAAAGGTTAAAAAGAAAAAAAAAACTAGATAAATTCATGGAGGATAGATCCATCAATGGCTATTAGCCAGGATGAGCAGGGATGGGGTAATTACATGCAAGGCTCACGTACTACTGTAAAGGTGGCTACACAAGAATCTTCAATAGAAGTTGAACTGATTTTCAATAGGACTTGCCCTCCTAAATCCTTAGGTGCTTTTTAAAATCTCCCCCTATATAGCTTTGAGTTAAGGATGATTGATTGAGTTGTTAGAGTAATATTGAGTGCGATCTTTTATTGGGGCAAATTGGTGTAGCACCGGCAGTCACCGTCTGAGAATCTCTGCCATAGTTCCCACAATGGTGAGGGGTTCCAAAACTAGAGATGTGTCTAATAATGAGGAATATCAGAGTAAAGTGCTGAAGTGAATGATCTGAAGAAAACAGGCTTATTTTTGTCTCACTTATTTCTGACTCTGCAGACCCTCAAGGGCCACATGGAGCAGGAGAACGACACCAGTGTTCAGGAATTCATCCTGTTGGGATTCCCGACCACCTTGGAGCTACAGATACTGCTCTTTGTGATATTCCTGGTGGCCTATGTGCTGACTGTACTGGAGAATATGGTCATCATTGTCTTGATCCAGACAAACCATCACCTCCGCAAGCCCATGTATTTCTTCCTGAGTCACCTCTCCTTCCTGGAAGCCTGGTACATCTCAGTCACCATCCCCAAACTGCTGGTGAATTTCCTGGTGAAGAACAAGAGCATCTCCTTTGTGGGATGCATGACCCAACTCTACTTCTTCAGCTCCCTCCTATGCACTGAGTGTGTCCTGCTGGCTTCCATGGCCTACGACCGCTATGTGGCCATCTGCAACCCTCTGCGTTACCCGGCCATCATGACCCATCGGTTTTGCCTTCAGCTGGCAGCTGTCTCCTGGATAAGTGGCTTCTCCATCTCCCTGGTCAAGGTGTCCTTCATCTCGCAACTGACATTTTGCAGTCCGGGGATCATCAACCATTTCTTCTGCGACATCTCCCCGGTGCTGAACCTGGCCTGCACCGACATGTCACTGGCGGAGACGGTGGACTTTGTGCTAGCCTTGATCATCCTGATGGCCCCACTCTCTGTGACCATTGTCTCCTACCTGTGCATCATTGCCACCATCCTGCACCTCCCCACTGCCCAGGACAGAAGGAAGGCCTTCTCCACCTGCGCCTCCCACCTCACTGTGGTCACCGTCTTCTTCTCGACCTCCCTCTTCATGTATGCACGGCCCAAGAAGATCCACCCTTTTGACTTGAACAAGCTGGTGTCGGTCGTGTACACTATTGTCACTCCCATGCTGAACCCCTTCATCTACTGCCTGAGGAACCAAGAAGTGAAGGGGGCACTAAGGAAAGCTTTCTGTGGTGCGAGTGCTGTCCACCAGGGCTCTGTGAGAGACACGGCGCTCCAAAGGGACAGAACATTTCATGCCGGTGGAACATGAGCCGCACGCTGGGTATGACATGTAAGGCCAGGACGTTCAGAGACCTTTTTACTGACAGAAGATGAGAGCTGTCAGTCTCTCTCCAGGTGCCTCAATAAATAATCTCCGTTCTGTTGTGTATATCCAAACTCTGTCTGTTCTCTACCCACAGGGAATGCTAATGAGACCAGAGAAAAGACCTGGATGAGGGGGGGAATTTCAATAAGGATTGGAAGTTCCCTGGAATTCAAGAGGTGTTCAGACCTGGTGCTCCAATTCCCACCAGTGTCTGGTGTCTATCATCTGGAGAGGTTGGGAAATTGGGACACAGACTGTTTTGTAAGTTCCCCCAAGAGAATGGGTGGGAGACCCGTCTCCTGGTACAAGGCAGGGAAAAGCACTGGAATGACCCACAAGGACAATGATTCTTCATGAACTCTTGGGAAGGAAACTAAGGAAGCTTGAAGATCATTTCCATTGTCTGTGGATCAAGTCTTGGGGACATTTGTTATTGTGAAGTCACACAAATTCCACTCTAGCCGCCCTGAATAACAGCTGAATAAAAACTGAGTTAGGAGTTGTGAACTGTTCAGGTCAGCATGGATTTCATTCCAGAAGGCAATTTAAAAAAGCCAGCCATTAATATTGTATCGTTGATAATTTCAGTTTTAAGAATACCACATTGTCTGATAGGAAAATGGCTAGCATGAATAATTTTGACCAGGTCTAATGGCTACAGAGTTAGGTTTCTTAGATGTGGTAAAGATGGAGAACATGGAAAAAAATGTATAGAAGTAGCATAGGTGAATAGACCACTGACACAGTTAAACTTTATTGCTAAGGAAAGAGGCTCTTTGATTCTGTGGTCCACCTAGCACTCCTGCTAATCAACACTATTCCTACTAGTTGAAGCTCAGTTTAGATCTCTATTAGAGTATCCAGAAGACATTTTCTCCAAAAAATCTATACACACACACACAGTCTCCTCTCTGCACCATGTGCAACTACTTTTTGTCTTACTCCTTCCTATCTACTGTATCCCAGGCACCTTTGGCTGGTGACTCTTACTCAAATGCTCAGGGTCTAACTGCTTGCCATATTTGCAGATGGGAAAGGATTTCCCCTGGATGAGACTGGCAGAGACCTTGGGGGATTTTCACCTTCCTCTGTACCATTGGGCATGGGTCTGGTTTGAACTAGTGTAACTTCAAGTCTTTAAATCAAGATTTGAGGACTTATGTACCTCAGCCAGGTGTCCTCAGCCTGCCACAAGAGTGGATGGGTGCGTTTCTGTGGCCTGTAATGTATGTGAGGTCAGACCAAGGGATCATGATAATCCCTTCTGCCCATGGAATCTCTGAGACTATTTTTATGTTCCCCCTATGTAAATTCTGCTGCGATTAGATGTGTGGATGACTTTATTTTATCATTATCTTTATAACTATTTTTGTGTCACCATGGTCCTTTAAAGAACAGTTGTGAACCAGACTGAGTGATTACAGAGGAGGTCGTTGTGACGGTGTACCTCATAACGCTTTATGGGGAGGATGCCTGTGAATATATGTATGATGTTACTGGAATATGGTTTTGCTAAAAAGTTATATCTCTGTGAAGGTAATGATCCACTGGGTCTGTTCATCCTATTTGTATGTATGTGTCTGTGTTGTATTCAGAGCTATGAATACTGACTATGTGCTTGGTTGGTTGTATGTGGACTTTGGAAAGCAGCTGAACAGCTCTCTGAGAAAAAACGATTCTCAGTTTAGCCCAATTGAGAACCAATCAAGCAAACAATGAACTTTGTAGACGCCAGCCCACACCCTAGCTTCCTGAGGAATGCAGCCTGGCTGGTGGTGACGGGAGTCTGGTTCGGGCCTGCAACTGAGCCATGTGCTCTGAGAGGCCACGTGGACTCTGCATAGGAAGGAGGAGGGGCTCTCCACCCACAGGAAGAAGTCTATATAAACCTGGGTGAGAACTCTCCATTTTGGTCTCAGCTGGCTCAAGCAACAGCCCTCCACCCCCCAAGGATTCCTGGAAGAAACTGGAACAGAGGACAGTGACTGCAGGGGGCGTGTGAGTGATAGCTGGACCCAGGCTAACAGGGAGTTTAGCCTGAAAGAAGGAATACACGGAGGGTGAGGCTTTTGCTGTAATAGTGTTAGATTTGTGAGTTTTGTTTATTTTGTTTGGTAATTCACTTTATTCTGTCTGTTACTACTTGGAACCACTTAAATCCTATTTCCTGTCTTTATTAAAATCACTTTTTACTTATTAATTAACCTGGAGTATGTGTTGGTACCTGTGGGTTGGGGGGGGGGGGGGAACCAGCTGTGCATATCTCTCTATCATTGTTATAGAGGGTGAATAATCTATGAGTTTGCCCCGTATAAGCTTTATACAGGGCAAAACAAATTTTATTCTGGGTTTGACCCCATTGGGAGTTGAACATCTGAGTGCCAGAGGTAAGGATACCTCCTGCCTGTTTCCAGGAAGGCCCACAGCTGTTAGGGGACGTGGCTCAGACCTGGCAGGGTACTGAGGTCCTAAGCTGTTTGGGCAGGAAAACTGAGGCAGGAGTAGCCTTGGCACATCGGGTGGCAGCTCCTAAGCGGGTTTCTGTGATCTCAACCCATCACAATCCTCATGATTAGAAGATCTCTTTCTTAGAAACTGGTTCCTCCCCCTATGAAAACTTTGGGGAACCTAGGGTCACTGCGGGTGCACAGCTGGTTGAAAGACTTTACTCAAAGATCAGTTGTTAAATTCAGAGGACATGTGTAGTGGGGTTCCACGGGGTCCATTGGAAAAGATGGTGATTAATACTGGAATTGAATAGTGGGTAAGAAACTAGTTAAAGGGGAGACTACAACAGGTTTTAGCTAATCAGAACAGGGATGGTTTCATTAGGTGTGTTCATTTCAGGAAAATATCCACTGTCTTTATTGAAAAATGAAAAACATACTCAGTGCATGAGCTCCTAAAAAAAAACAAACACTAGAAAACATCTTGCCAACAGGGGGTTGTCCTCCGCCTGAAGTTCTGAACCTAATGAGGCAACCAGGGAGGAAGTCCCAGAGGTCCCGGAAACAAGCAGAAATACTCACATTTGAAGTCAGTGCTCATTGTTCAGAGGTGGGTGGTGTCAACTGGCATGCATGTGTGTTCTCCCCTTACGATGTCCCAGCCAGGCTCAGAGACTTGGTTCGACCAGCCTCGGTAGTACTACCTAGAAAGACCACGGATTCCGTTCAGCGGCGAAGGCGCTCGGCCAGGTTCATTGTCGACGAAGCACGTTCCTAACGCCCTGGCTCCATGGTTACAGGTACCCAAAGACATCTATGCTGTCAGAAATGGTACCAGTTCAGTCAGCAGGGGACTCCTATGATTTCTCTTGTATACATTGAAACAAACAACTCACATAATACACTTCTGATGTAGTTGGTTACCACCCTACATCTTGTACGTGATTGTTCTAACAAAATATCCCCATTTGTTCTTCTGTCATCCGGTATTTATTTTACTTGAGATCGGCGTGTTTTAGGGATTTTGTTTGTATTGTTACTTGAGAACGTTACGTTGGGGTGGAGCTGTGTTAGCCTTCTGGCCTCTTTCTCCATGGACACCCAGTATCTAGTACTTCTGATGGGTGTCTGTGTTTTAGTAATGCTAGCCAGACCGGTCCTAACTTCATATACCAGATAGTAAAGTTGTAACCAGGTATCTGCTTTAGAACAGGGCTTGACTTTTGCTCCTAGGATGACCTGACTTTGCTGATGGTGGTTCAGTTTTCAGGTCTTGCACGGGGCCCCGTGCACTCTACTACAGACAGTGAGAAGGCAAGAGGTAAATGTGACTCTTCAGTCTAGTGATGGAGCTCTAACTCAGGGGTTTTCAAACTGGGGATCATGAACCCTCAGGAGGTCATGAGGGTACTACCTGGGGGGTTGCAAGCTATCATCCTCCACCCCAAACCCCACTTGCTACCAGCATTTATAATAGTGTTAAATATATAAAAAGTGTTTTTAATATATTAGGGGGGTTGCACTTAGAAGCTTTCCAAGTGAAAAGGGGTCACCATTACAAAAGTTTGAGAACCACTTCCCCCAACTGACTAACTGATCATAGTCCTGGCCTTGAGTTAGAGGGAAATTTTGACCACCCAGCTCCCTCAGCCACATTTAACGCAGATTAACTCCCCAAGTGCTTGGGCTGTGTGACAGTCAAATGTGCCGATCTCTTGATACAAATGTGTATGAAGTTGCTATTAAGGTTTTTGCACAGAAGTGCAAGTTGAATAAGGTATGGTTTGCTTCCAGGCATGTGTTGCAGAGGGCAGTGAAAGCCATATGGAGAGTTGGGGTGTGTCATCGACAGCATTATAGGCAATTACAAGTTGGGAAGGAATGCCGGGGACTTTCCCCTCTACTGCTAAGTCCCAGGCTTTATGGTTTTGCTGGGTCAGGTATGTCCTGACACATGATGAAAAGTCATTAAACCTGTGTTTTGTTTATCTTTATTAGAGCTTATTTAGGTGCCTAAAAATCTGGCCTCAGGTGCTTTTGAAAATTCCATTAGGCATTGCTCTGTAAGTTCTGATATCAAAGAATCTTTTCAAATGAAGCATTTAGGCTCCAACTCAGTTCATTGGGATACGGGGATTCAGTTCATTCTAAATGCCAGCCTGACTCCATGAGGAGTCTGACTGAAGTCAGTTGGCCTACTCAGAGTTCAGACCCGAAAGAATGCTATGACCCCTCCTCATCTAATATATACTGGGATTTTAAAAGAGAGCTAAGGGATTTCGATACCCAACTCCCATTAATTCAGATCTGGGTCCTTATCTTTTGCCTGGTCTCATCAGGACATTTCTCAAGGTCAGGACGATAGGGGCCCAAGTCCCAGGAGATGGTGGGTGTGGCAGTCATGATGATGAAGCTCACTAAAATAGCCAATGTTTCTCCCCAAAGTCTCTTTCTTTAAGGGCCCCATAAGGGAGTGATGAGTGGAGCAGCTCACCCTTTCCTTGTTTTGGCCAGAAGTTAGTCCTAACTACAGACACACCAATTTTGGCTCCTTGATATTCAGTATCACTATATTCCTGTTTACTGGGCATGATTTCAACCCAATTCATGAATTATGTCAGCAGGTGTCTTTGTTGGGACTATTTCAGTCTTTCAGTCACTTTCTATTCTTTTTCCTGTCCATGGATGTTGCTAGAGGTTATCGTGATCTCTTATGAAGTTTTGCTTGTATTTTTACAGCTGAGCTCACACTCAGGGTGCATGTGGCAGCCCCTTTATTTTAACAGGTTTTAACATCTCTATTTACAGATGGGGAATTGAGGCACAGAGACATTCAGTCAACATTTTGGCTGCCCAATCTGAGACGCCTAGGACCTGATTTTTGAAAGTGCTGAGACCAGGACCCATTGGCATCAAGCTGCCACTGTGATTGCTCAGGACTTCTCCGTACTGGATCCCAGGGTCTCAGGTAAGGCTCCCAGAACACGAGGAACACACAGCTAGTGACTACCTGTTAAAAGTCTGTTATAAGTGACACACTGGGATAGAATGTAAATTGCTGGGTCAACATTCAACTGCTGTACCTGCCTTAGACCATCCGTTCCCTTGTTGCAGTCTCCAGACTCAATTGCTAAATACCTTCCACAATAAATGAGGCAGGGATCCTACAGACTTAAGCTTCCTTCACCCCATGGCCATGATTCATTCCCCAGAGCACCGTTCCACCTGTGCACTGAATGAGGCAGGGGTCCAGTGGAAAAAAAAAGCACAATTGTGTAATTAAAAAACTGCCTCATAAGATATTGACACAAGGGCTCTATTAAGATTTAAAGATGCCCATGCATTCTATCATTTCCTAGCTTTTGAGTACTTGCCTTGCAGAGAACCCCACCCAGTGACTCCCACATCTGTTTAATCTAGAGCAGATCTTTTAGACAACCAGCCTCCTTCCTAGGAAATCAATGACATTTCCATAAATCACCCAGAAGGACTGATCCGTTGAATTCATTTACAACTTATTGTTGATGCTGGTATTTGGATGGGGTGCGTGTGTTGGAGTTGATGAGAAGCGATCTGCTAAATCTGTTGATTTATCATCTTGAATATATACTCTGGCTTGGTCAGAGATACTGTAGTTCAGGTAGAAGTTATGTTTCATGTTAGATGTTCGTCTTCGGCTCTTCTGGCTATAAGATATATGAATCTGTGGATTAAGGGCAACATTCCACCACCCTGCACCATGTTGAGTAGCACCCGGACATTGGGCATTCTTCCACACTCATGCAGAGAGTGGGTAAAATCACCTTCACTCACAGGGGAGTCCCATGAATTCCAATGGGGGTAGGTATCCATGTCGGTTATGAGATTATCAGAATTTTGCGCTATATGGGCAAAACCCAAAGTCCACTCTCATGAATCATCATTATATGGGAAATCTCATAATTTTTTGCTTTACTGCAGAAAGGTTAAAATTCACCCAGAATTTCTCAAGGATGGTTCGGTATATATTTAATTATTTTCCAAGGCTCCTGCCCACTGTTATCAAAACCAATAGGAGCCTTGTGCTCGACTTCCATGAGGATCAATCCACTCAGACTTGTCACTTGTTGCAATCTATCTAGCACCTTCGGTTCTTCTTTCATCTTAATCTCATCACTTTTCCAAAGGAAATGTCAGTGGCAGAGCCAGGGAGAGATGGGAACCACACAGCAGTGACGGAATTCATCCTGCTGGGGTTTGGAAGAAGTCCAGGGCTCCAGATGGTCCCTTTTGTGATGTTCCTGGTGATTTACATAATAACTGTGCTAGGGAACACCATCCTCGTCCGCACCATTACAGCTGACTCTCGCCTTCACACCCCAATGTACTTCCTCCTCATGAACCTGTCACTCTTAGACCTCTGCTATTCCTCCGTCATTGCTCCACG
Source organism: Sternotherus odoratus (assembly GCA_032164245.1). Lineage (NCBI taxonomy): Eukaryota > Metazoa > Chordata > Testudines > Kinosternidae > Sternotherus > Sternotherus odoratus. The sequence goes on along the minus strand of JAVMKO010000013.1, from coordinate 34,130,236 downwards.
AGCTATGCTGAGCTTCCTAACAGACACCAAAGCCATCTCCTTCAGGGGATGTGCCACCCAATTATTCTTCTTTGCTCTGTTTGTCACGACTGAGGCATTCATCCTGTCGGCCATGGCATACGATCGATACACCGCCATCTGCAACCCGCTCCTGTATACCGCCACCATGTCCAAGCCAGTCTGCATTCAGCTGGTGGTGGGGTCCTATCTCTGTGGCAGTGTGAACACCATGGTGCAAACCAGCTTCACCTTTACTCTGCACTTCTGTGGCTCTGAGATTGATCACTTCTACTGTGATGTTCCACCCCTCCTAAGCCTCTCATGCACCAGCACATACATCAATCAAATGGTGCTGTTTTTCTTGTCGGGCATCATCATTGTTAGCACTGGCCTGATCATTTTTGTCTCTTATGCCTATATCATCTCTGCTGTCCTCCAGACTCGCTCTGTTGCAGGCAGGCACAAGACCTTCTCCACCTGCACCTCCCACATAGTGGCTGTGGGTTTATTTTATGGGACTGTTTTCTTCATGTATGCCCAGCCAAGTTCATTATCCTCTCCAGCTCAGGGTAAAGTGGTGTCTGTGTTTTACACCCTGGTTATCCCCATGTTGAATCCCTTCATCTACAGCCTGAGGAACAAGGATGTGAAGGGAGCTTTGAGAAGAACCATAGGCTGTAGAACGGTTTTGAAATGAATATTTTCTATGAACGTTGAACTAAATAATCGTTTTGTATCCTGGAAGGACTTATTGTTCAACAACTAATCTAAGCTATTTGTCTATCTCTTTATGTCTCTGTCTCATGCCAAATTCTGTCCTAGGACACTAGAAGAATGATTTTTTAAAAACTTAAAAAAAAATAAAAAATCAATGCTATGTTATTCAGAGGTGAAAGTAAGCCATTACGCCCCGGTACGGAGTACCGGCTTACTTTCCCTGTGTGGGGGAGAGGACTGCCAGAGGGGAAAGGGGGAACACGACTCTGGAAGCACTGGGTGCCCTGGCGAGGCAGAGATATGGTGGCAGAGAAGAGAGGAATGCGGCCCGTTGATCCCCGGGCCTCCCGCCCCTGTGTGGCAGAGACACGGCAGTGGAAAAAGGGGGAACGTGTGTCGGGCAGCACCACGCACCCCGGCTCAAGAGGCAGAGAGAAGGCAGCGGGAAAAGGGGAATGTGGCAGGTTGAGATATGATAGAGAGAGAGATGGCGGCGGAGAAATGGGTAATGCGGCACATTAAGTGCCGCACTCCCTGGCGCATGCGAGGCAGAGAGACGGTGGCAGAGAGAAGGGGAGGGAAGAGCGGGTAGCACTGGGCGCCCCGGCCACTGCGTGGCAGTGGGAGACGACGGCCGCGGAGGAAAGGGCAATGCGGTGCATTGAGCGCCGAGTTCCCTGGCCCGTGCATGGCAGAGAGATGGGGTGGAGAAAGAAGGAAAGCGGCACGTGTAGCACCAGACTCCCCGGACCATGCCTAGCAGAGAGAGACGGCAGCGGAGAGATGGGGAACATGGCTCAGCGCTGGATGCCCCAGTCCCTGCATAGGGGAGAGGACTGCCAGAGGGGAAAGGGGGAACACGGCTCAATGCCGGACACCCCAGTCCTTGTGTGGGAGAAAGCACTGCCGGGGGGGAGGGAAAACATGACTCGACACCGGCCCCCCCCAGTCCCAGCATGGGGTAGAGGACTGCCAGAGGGGAAAGGGGCAACATGGCACGATGCCGGATGCCCCAGACCCTGCATGGGGATTAATGGGGAGGAGGGGAATAAAATGGTTGAGAACCAGAGGCCCCAATCCCTGCGTGGAGGTTAAGGGGGGGGGGGGTAGACAGCAGAGAGCCGGAAGCCCCAGATCCTGCATGGAGGGGAAGGGGAGAAGGGGAAGATGGCAGAGAGCTGGACACCTCTTCAAAGCTCTGGGGTCCTCCCATCACAGGTTCTCTTTGCATTGCTGCTAAATTAGCCACATCCTTTCCTGCTCAGGTATATTTTTTGCAATTTTCAAAAGCTCTGCATTTGGCCTTGAAGGTAGAGGGATGAGCTCATTTGCATCTCTTTTGGAAAGGGGTTTCCAAAGGTCCATCTCCTGCCCTTATCAGTCTCCCGAGGAACACAGTGGGTGCAGACGTTTCCGGCGTAAGGAGAGAGGCGAACATGGACGTAACATGGGCCCATCCAGTTGAGCACTCTGGAGATTAAAGAACAGAAACTTGATTTTCGTCGGGGAAGCTAACTGCACTGATGGCAGGGGAAGGGGGATGTGGGTTGGGGAAGGGGAAATGCGGTATTTAGCCTTTAGGATACTACTTCCAGTTAAGTCCCAGGGACTCGCTGGCTCAGGGAACTGGTTCCATCCTGCCCCAAGGGGAGGGAGATAAGCCTGGCTTTGTTACGGGGGTTGGGGAATGGAATGAGGCTAGAACATCTGTGTGTTCCACCAAAAGCAAAGTATAATTCAGAACCTATATCCGTATCTGTTCTCTCTCTCATGTCAGCTGAGGACTTGTTCTGCGAGACTTGCCTGAAGAGAAAGAAAAAAAACATACTCTAAAGAATCAATAGTGTAGGTCTGTTTGGTCTAAGTTTTGTTTTTTTCTGTTTGCAAGGAGAGAAAATGAAAGTTAATTCTTATCTGATTAAGTCCTGTGGGTGGGGCACGCCCCAGAGTCCTGGCAAATTTCCTGGTAAGAATCCATAAATTGAGCTTTTAGTATTTTCTTTTTATGAAAGATATGATGATGTTACCTGTGTCCAGGAGCTGATCTAATATTGATCCCTGTACATGGGAGGAGTGTTGGCAATTACTGCTAAAATCCGGTACCTGTTACAACTGAAAGACCGCTCTCTTTTGAGGCATGTCTACATTACCCGCTGGATCCACGAGTAGCCATCGATCCAGCAGGGGTAGATTTTTCACGTCTAGACTAGATGCGGTAAATCGACCACCGAGCACTCTCCCGTCGACTCCGGTACTCCACCAGGGTGAGAGGCAAAGGAAGAGTCAATGGGAGAGTGTCAGCCGGCAACTCGAGTCAATGCAAACATATGATTGAGATAGAGACAAACACACTGTCTTCTCTCTCATGGACAGCTTTCTTCTTCCTTCCTTCATTTTTCTTTTCCCTCAGTCTCAGATAAAAGGAAAATCAGCTGATACACCTCTCCTTTACCCTGGTTTTAGTGCAGTGTGAGTACATTGACTTCAGCACATCTGTCCCGATTCACATAGTGACAGGTGCTATTTTAGAGAGCAGTACAGCAGTGTGCCAGGCTAGTTACAACAAAGAATAGCTACGAGGCAGGCTAGACCACCCACAAAGGAGGGGGGACTTGGGAAGGGCCATGGATGATCACTGAGTTGAGAATGGGTGCAAACTATGGCCCTGGCTCTCCAGGTTGACTCCAGGGGTCAAACCTTGCTCCTACATGGAGACCTACTGGCTAGGGCTGACTGGAAAACAAGAATTCCGTGTCATGACAAATGTTGAGGTTTCTAAATGTTTTTTTTTTTCTCCACATCACTATGGAAATAAAGTAATTCAAGCTTTTTTGGAAAAAGATCACAAAATGGGGAACGTGTTTTTCTCCCACAGGCCCATAGAACTAAAAGCATAGTGAGGAAGGGCACCCATCTGGAATGGTGGAAAGCCAGGTTCAAGTCCTCGCACAGCATGAGTTGGAGCAGGGACTCACCCAATTAGTGTCCCCACCCCTGGAGCTCAAAAGGATTTACAAACGAGACCAGCATTATTATCCCAATTTTACAGCTGGGGGAAAGGGAGGCCTGGGTAGGCAGTGACTTGGCTAAAGCCATTCAGCAGGCTGGTGACAGAGATGGGAATTGAACCGACGTTGCCTAAGTTTCAGCACAGTGTCCCGCCCACGGTGCTTTGAAAACCCCAGCCAAAGTCCTTTCAACAAATCACACAGGGGTGTGTAGCCAGTGGTGGGAGGCTCTGGGGGATATTTCTCTGATTAGATCCCAGGGGATGTAGAGGAGAGTTTTTTGAGCTGCTTCTTCCCACCTAGTTCAAACCCATTAGCATCCGTGCAGTTGTCCCTGCGTGCCGCAGTTCAGAATCGGTCCGGCTGTGCTTTATTAAGAGAATGAAGGTGGAAGGCTTTATCTAGGAACTGGAAGATGGGAACAACCCTCAGCTGCTGATCTCTGCTGCTCAGATGACGGGGACAGAACTTTCCACTGCTCTCGCTCCATTTGGGAACTTTCTTAGGGCTTGGTTTTGCGTTCTCTATGCCCTCAAAAATCACTAATGTAAAGGTGGGGAGACACGGGGTCATACCAGAGAGACTAGATAGAGGAGTTTACATGCAGATAGAGACACTAGATAGCTGAATATATATAGAAATGGAAAAATCAGTAGATGAGTATATATGTCAAGAAAGTGATGGAGAAACTAGTATTTATGCAGATAATGAGACATAGTGTGTGAGTATATATGTAATAGAGCTAAGAAGGCAAGAGTATATATATACTGGCAGATAAATGTGCAGGGGGATATGTACCATATTTTTCGCCCTATAGGACGCTCTGGCCTATAAGACGCCCCCTCGTTTTTCAATAAAAAAGCCGGACAAAAAAAAAAAAAAAAAAAAAAAAGCGCCTCGCTCCCCCGTCCCCGCCGCGCGGGCGGGCTGCCGGGAGCGTCCCGGTTCCCCCCTCCCCGCCGCGGGCGGGATGCCGGGAGCGTCCCGGTTCCCCCCTCCATGCCGCGGGCGCTCCCGGCAGCCCGCCCGCGGCGGGGAGGGGGGAACCGGGACGCTCCCGGCAGCCTGCCCGCGGCGGGGAGGGGGGAACCGGGGCGCACATTTGCCCTATAAGACGCACCAACTTTTTCCCCCCCGTTTTGGGGAAGAAAAAGTGTGTCTTATAGGGCGAAAAATACGGTAGATTAGAAAGCAAAACCTTCTGAAAATTCTTGTTTAGATTTTACTTAAGGTGATCCAGGCAAAACTCTCAGCAACTTCAAAGAGAATTTTTCATTTACAAATGAGTGGATTTTTATTCTTTTCCTCACTTTAAAATGTACTCGGGAATATCAGAGTTACAGACTCGTGTTATTTAGTAGATTGTCAGAGCTCTAAAGATCTACACACTGTACGAATTTAATGTTATTTCAAGTAAATTTTGGTCATTCATTTTTCTGTTGTTGAACTTTCTTTCTTCCTACATGGTTACTATAATAAAATCTTTAGCATATAAAATGATATACTATATAAACCACATATACATAAAAATAACCCTAATTCACATCATACAATTCAGAGAGAGACTTACTTTCTAGTAGAAAATGAGCCCCAAACCTCTTTCGACCAGATTCCTGCAAGATAAATGTATTGTCTGAGCTGCCACTAGAATAGGGTTCATTATTTATTATCTTCCTTTATTTAGCTATACAATTTCTTCACTTATGTTACAATCATGCAAATAAATACACACCTTCTGTACAAACTTGGTCTTTAAGGCCAGGGTTTTCAAAAATGGCTTAGAAGAAATATATAAATATACAGTAAAACCTCGATTTAACGGACTTTGGATGCAACGGACAAAATTTTTAAGAAAGTCCGATGCGTCCGAAATCCGTTAGTCTAGGTCTGGCTGCCAGCTCCCCGCTGCCGCCCGGGTCCCGGCAGTGGGCGAGCTGCCCGCCGGGGTCCCGCGGCGCCTGGAGCCCCAAGCCCCGGGGAGTGAACCCCTAGCCCCGGGGAGCGTGGATCAAGCCCTGCTCCCCAGGCGGCAGCTTAAGTCGCGCTCCCCGGGCGGCGGCTGGAGCCGTGAGCCCTGGGGAGCGCCGCGCCTTTAGCCCCGAGCCCCGGGGAGCGCGGCTTGATCCATGCTCCCCGGGCGGCAGCTGCAATCGCGCTCCCCGGGCGGCGGCTGTAGCCGCGAGCCCCGGGGAGCACCGCGCCTTGAGCCCCGAGCAGCGCGGCTTGATCCGCGCTCCCCGGGTGGCAGCTGAAGTCGCGCTCCCCAGGCGGCGGCTGGAGCCGAGAGCCCCGGGGAGCGCCGCGCCTTGAGCCCCGAGCCCTGGGGAGCGCGGCTTGATCCGCGCTCCCCGGGCGGCAGCTGCAATCGCGCTCTCCGGGCGGCGGCTGGAGCCACGAGCCCCAGGGAGCGCCACGCCTTGAGCCCAGAGGAGCGAGCCCCTAGCCCCGGGGAGCGCAGCTTGATCCACGCTCCCCGGGCGGCAGCTGAAGTCGCGCTCCCCCGGCTCCGGCTGGAGCCGCGAGCACCGGGGAGCGCCCCGCCTTGAGCCCCGGGGAGCGAGCCCCTAGCCCTGGGGAGCACGGCTTGATCCGCGCTCCCAGGCACTCCCCGGGCGGCGGCTGGAGCCGCGAGCCCCAGAGAGCGCCGCGCCTTGAGCCCCGAGGAGCAAGCCCCGGGGAGCGCGGATCAAGCCGCGCTCCCGGGGCGGTGGCTGGAGCCCCGGCCGCCAGCGGGGACTGGGGCCGGGGTGCATGGGGGTCCAGGGCACGTTTTCTTTTTTTTGTTTTATTTAAAAAAGAAATTCGGGGCTTTTCGGAGGAGGGGAAGTACAGTAAAACCTCGAATTAAGGACTAATTGGGCAGGCTGGGTTTTTTTTTAATTATTAAATAATGGACTTTTGGGTTTAACGGACACCCAGTCACCCGAATTAGTCCGTTAAATCGAGGTTTTACTGTATATACTCTGTTCAAGTCAATGGGAGCTGGACACTTAATTCATGTGTTTTGAAAATCCCAGGTTAAATATGTTTGATTTGCTGAGTGTTTTCCTGATCTCAGTTGCACCGGTATAAAATTGATTAGGGGTATAGAACGAGTTCTGTATGAGGAGTGATTAATAAGATTGGAAAAGAGATGATGGGGGGGATATGATTGATGTCTATAAAATCATGATTGGTATGGAGAAAGTAAATAAGGAGTTATCTACTCCTCCTAATATTACAAGAACGAGGAATCACCAAATGATATGAATAGGCAGCAGGTTTAAATCAAACACAAGGAAGTATTTCTTCACACAAGACAGTCGCCCAGTGGAACTCTTTGCCAGAGGATGCTGTGAAGGCCAAGACTATAACAAGGTTAAAAAGAAAAAAACTAGATAAATTGATGGAGGATAGATCCATCAATGGCTATTAGCCAGGGTGAGCAGGGATGGGGTCGCTAGTCTCTGTTTACCAGAAGCTTGGAATGGGAGTCACGGGATGGATCATTTGATGATTCCCTGTTCTGTTCATTCCCTCTGCGTACTTGGCAGAAGACAGTATACTGGGCTAGATGGACCTTCAGTCTGACCTAGTATGGCCGTTCTTATTTTCTTATGTAAATTTGAAATGATTCCATTGATTTAAGTGGATTCAAGGTAAAGGTAGTACACCCAATTCCCTTTGGAGACCAATGGGACTTTGTCTATGTATTTCACTTAAGTTCCTTTGAAATCTCATATTACTACTTGTAATATTGGTGTAATGAAGATGAGAATATAGCCTTCTATTTATATCAGTTCTCAGGGAGATATTCAAAAGCATCTAAGATATTTAGGAACACAAGTCTCATTCACTTTCAGTGGCACTTCTGCTCTCAAATCCGTTAGGCCTAGTCGACAGTATGCAATTAGGTTGAATTTAGCTGTGTTATGTAACTCACACCATCCGCACGGACAGCCCCATTTTTTTGACTTAAAGGGCTCGTAAAATCCTCTGGAGTGGAGTTGCTGGTTGCCCGGTGTCTTGTCCAACACCCCTGCATTCTTGGGCATCTGGGTGAGGAGGCTATGGAATATGAGGAGGAGGGTTCTCCACCTGTAAAATGGGCATAATAGCACAGCCCAACATCATGTGGGTGTTGTGAGGGTAATTACATGCAAGGCTCACATACTACTGTAAAGGTGGCTACACAAGAATCTTCAAGAGAAGTTGAACTGATTTTCAATAGGACTTGCAATCCTAAATCCTTAGGTGCTTTTTAAAATCTCCCCCTATATAGCTTTGAGTTAAGGATGATTGATGGAGTTGTTAGAGTAATATTGAGTGCGATCTTCTATTGGGGCAAATTGCTGTAGCACCGGCAGTCACCGTCTGAGAATCTGGGCTATCGTTCCCACAACGGTGAGTGGTTCCAAAACTAGAGGATGTGTCTAATAATGAGGAATATCAAAGTAAAGTGCTGAAATAAATGATCTGAAGAAAACAGGCTTATTTTTGTCTCACTTATTTCGGACTCTGCAGACCCTCAAGGGCCACATGGAGTAGGAGAATGACACCAGTGTTCAGGAGTTCGTCCTGTTGGGATTCCCGACCACCTTGGAGCTACAGATACTGCTCGTTGTGATATTCCTGGCGGCCTATGTGGTGACCGTCCTGGAGAATATGGTCATCATTGCCTTGATCCAGACAAACCATCACCTCCACAAGCCCATGTATTTCTTCCTCAGTCACATCTCCTTCCTGGAAGCCTGGTACATCTCAGTCACCATCCCCAGACTGCTGGTGAATTTCCTGGTGAAGAACAAGAGCATCTCCTTTGTGGGATGCATGACCCAACTCTACGTCTTCAGCTCCCTCCTATGCACTGAGTGTGTCCTGCTGGCTTCCATGGCCTACGACCGCTATGTGGCCATCTGCAACCCGCTGCGTTACCTGGCCATCATGACCCATCGGTTCTCCCTGCAGCTGGCAGCTGTCTCCTGGGTAAGTGGCTTCTCCATCTCCATGGTCAAGGTGTCCTTCATCTCGCAACTGACGTTTTGCAGTCCGGGGATCATCAACCATTTCTTCTGCGACATCTCCCTGGTGCTGAACCTGGCCTGCACCGACATGTCACTGGCGGAGATGGTGGACTTTGTACTAGCCTTGATCATCCTGATTTCCCCACTCTCTGTGACCATTATATCCTACCTGTGCATCATTGCCACCATCCTGCACCTCCCCACTGCCCAGGGCAGAAGGAAGGCCTTCTCCACCTGCGCCTCCCACCTCACTGTGGTCACTGTCTTCTTCTCGACCTCCCTCTTCATGTATGCACGGCCCAAGAAGATCCACCCTTTTGACTTGAACAAGCTGGTGTCGGTCGTGTACACTATTGTCACTCCCATGCTGAACCCCTTCATCTACCGCCTGATGAACCAAGAAGTGAAGGGGGCACTAAGGAAAGCTTTCTGTGGTGCGAGTGCTGTCAACCAGGCCTCTGTGACAGACACGGTCCTCCAAAGGGACAGAACATTTCATTCCGGTGGAATATGAGCCGCACGCTGCGTATGACATGTAAGGCCAGGAAGTTCAGAGACTTTTTTACTGACAGAAGACGAGAGCTTGTCAGTCTCTCTCCAGGAGCCTCAATAAATAATCTCCGTTCTGTTGTGTATATCCAAACTCTGTCTGTTCTCTACCCACAGGGGATGCTAATGAGACCAGAGAAAAGACATGGATGAGGGAGGAAATTTCAATAAGGACTGGAAGTTCCCTGGAATTCAAGATGTGTCCAGACCTGATGCTCCAATTCCCATCAGTGTCTGGTGTCTATCATCTGGAGAGGTTGGGAAATATGGACATAGACTGTTTAGTCAGTTCCCACAAGAGAATGGGTGGGAGACCCGTCTCCTGGTACAAGGCAGGGAAAAGCACTGGAATGACCCACAAGGACAATGATTCTTCATGGCCTCTCGGGAAGGAAAGTAAGGAAGCTAGAAGATCATTTCCATTGTCTGTGGACCAAGTCTTGGGGACATTTGTTATTTTTAACAGACGCAAATTCCACTGTAGCCATCCTGAATAACAGCTGAATAAAAATTGTGTTAGGAGTTGTGTACTGTTCAGGTCTGCATTGATTTCATTCCAGAAGGCAATTTTAAAAAGCCAGCCATTGATATTGTACCATTGAAAATTTCAGTTTTAAGAATATCACATTGTCTGATAGGAAAATGGCTAGCATGAATAATTTTGACCAGGTCTAATGGCTGCAGAGTTAGGGTTCTTAGATGTGATAAAGATAGAGTAGATTTAAAAAAATGTTATAGAAGTAGCATAAGTGAATTGGCCCCTGACACAGCTAGACTTTATTGCTAAGGAAAGTGGTTTTTTGATTCTGTGGTCCACCTAGCGCTCCTGCTAATCAACACTATTCCTACTAGTTGAAGCTCAGTTTAGATCTCTATTAGAGTATCCAGAAGACAGTTTCTCCAAAAAATCTATACACACACACACAGTCTCCTCTCTGCACCATGTGCAACTACTTTTTGTCTTACTCCTTCCCAGCTACTGTATCCCAGGCACCTTTGGTTGGTGACTCTTACTCAAATTCTCAGGGTCTAACTGCTTGCCATATTTGCAGATGGGAAAGGATTTCCCCTGGATCAGACTGGCAGAGACCTTGGGGGATTTTCACCTTCCTCTGTACCATTGGGCATGGGTCTGGTTTGAACTAGTGTAACTTCAAGTCTTTAAATCAAGATTTGAGGACTTCTGTAGCTCAGCCAGGTGTTCTCAGCCTGCCACAAGAGTGGATGGGTGTGTTTCTGTGGCCTGTAATGTATGTGAGGTCAGACCAAGGGATCATGATAATCCCTTCTCCCCGTGGAATCTATGAGACTATTTTTTATGTTCCCCCCTATGTAAATTCTGCTGCGATTAGATGTGTGGATGACTTTATTTTATCATTATCTTCATAACTATTTTTGTGTCACCATGGTCCCTTAAAGAACAGTTGTGAACCAGACTGAGTGATTATAGAGGAGGTCGTTGTGACGGTGTACCCCATAACGCTTTATGGGGGGGGATGCCTGTGAATATATGTATGATGTTACTGGAATATGGTTTTGCTAAAAAGTTATATCTCTGTGAAGGTAATGATCCACTGGATCTGTTCATCCTATTTGTATGTATGTGTCTGTGTTTTATTCAGAGTTATGAATACTGACTATGTGCTTGGTTGGTCGTATGTGGACTTTAGAAAGCAGCTGAACAGCTCTCTGAGAAAAAACTATTCTCAGTTTAGCCCAATTGAGAACCAATCAAGCAAACAATGAACTTTGTTGACGCCCGTCCACACCCGAGCTTCCTGAGGAATGCAGCCTGGCTGGTGGTGACGGGAGTCTGGTTCGGGCCTGTAACCGAGCCATGTGCTCTGAGAGGCCACGTGGACTCTGCATAGGAAGGAGGAGGGGCTCTCCACCCACAGGAAGTCTATATAAACCTGGGTGAGACCTCTCCATTTTGGTCTCAGCTGGCTCAAGCAACAGCCCTCAACCCCCAAGGATTCCTGGAAGAAACTGGAACAGAGGACAGTGACTGCAGGGGGCGTGTGAGTGATAGCTGGACCCAGGCTAACAGGGAGTTTAGCCTGAAAGAAGGAATACACGGAGGGTGAGGCTTTTGCTGTAATAGTGTTAGATTTGTGAGTTTTGTTTATTTTGTTTGGTAATTCACTTTATTCTGTCTGTTACTACTTGGAACCACTTAAATCCTATTTCCTGTCTTTATTAAAGTCACTTATTACTTATTACTTAACCTGGAGTATGTGTTGGTACCTGGGGGGGGGGGGGAGTCAACCAGCTGTGCATATCTCTCTATCATTGTTATAGAGGGCAAACAATCTAGGAGTTTGCCCTGTATATGCTTTATACAGGGCAAAACAAATTTTATTCAGGGTTTGACCCCATTGGGAGTTGAGCATCTGAGTGCCAGAGGTAAAAATACCTCCTGCCTGTTTCCAGGAAGGGCCACAGCTGTTAGGGGACGTGGCTCAGACCGGGCAGGGTACTGAGGTCCTAAGCTGTTTGGGCAGGAAAACTGAGGCAGGAGTAGCCTTGGCACATCAGGTGGCAGCTCCTAAGCGGGTTTCTGTGATCCCAACACGTCACAGTCATCATGATTAGAAGATCTCTTTCTTAGAAACTGGTTCCTCCCCCTATGAAAACTTTGGGGAACCTAGGGTCACTGTGGGTGCACAGCTGATTGAAAGACTTTACTCAAAGATCAGTTGTTAAATTGGGAGGACATGTCTAGTGGGGTCCCACGGGGTCCATTGGAGAAGATGGTGATTAATACGGGAATTGAAAAGTGGGTAAGAAACTGGTTAAAGGGGAGACTACAACAGGTCTTAGCTAATCTTCTATGATTCTATGATCAGTAAGCACAACTCAGAAAGAATAAGGGTTGAAGACCAAGGAACATGGATGATTTCATTCGGTGTGTTCATTTTAGGAAAATGCCCAGGGTCTTTATTGAAAAATGAAAAATATACTCAGTGCATGAGCTCCTAAACCAAAACACTAGAAAACATCTTGCCAACAGGGGGCTGTCCTCCGGCCTGAAGTTCTGAACCTAATGAGGCAACCAGGGAGGAAGTCCCAGAGGTCCCGGAAACAAGCAGAAATACTCACATTTGAAGCCAGTGCTCATTGTTCAGAAGTTGGTGGTGTCAACTGGCATGCATGTGTGTTCTCCCCTTACAATGTCCCAGCCAGGCTCAGAGACTTGGTTCGACCAGCCTCGGTAGTACTACCTAGAAAGACCACGGATTCGGTTCAGTGGCGAAGGCGCTCGGCCAGGTTCATTGTCGACGAAGCACGTTCCTAATGCCCAGGTACTCAAAGACATCTATGCTGTCAGAAATGGTACCAGTTCAGTCAGCAGGGGACTCCTATGATTTCTCTTGTATACATTGAAACAAACAACTTACATATTACACTATTGATGTAGTTGGCTACCACCCTACATCTTGTACGTGATTGTTCTAACAAAACGTCCCCATTTGTTCTTCTGTCATCCAGTATTTATTTTACTTGAGATCGGCGTGTTTTAGGGATTGTGTTTGTATTGTTACTTGAGAACGTTACGTTGGGGTGGAGCTGTGTTAGCCTTCTGACCTATTTCTCCATGGTCACCCAGTATCTAGTACTTCTGATGGGTGTCTGTGTTTTAGTAATGCTAGCCAGACCTTTCCTAACTTCATATACCACATAGTAAAGTTGTAACCAAGTATCTGCTTTAGAACAGGGCTTGACTTTTGCTCCTAGGATGACCTGACTTTGCTGACGGTGGTTCAGTTTTCAGGTCTTGCACGGGGCCCCGTGCACTCTACTACAGACAGTGAGAAGGCAAGAGGTAAATGTGACTCTTCAGTCTAGTGATGGAGCTCTAACTCAGGGGTTTTCAAACTGGGGATCATGACCCCTCAGGAGGTCATGAGGGTACTACCTGGGGGGTTGCAAGCTATCAGCCTCCACCCCAAACCCCACTTGCTACCAGCATTTATAATAGTGTTAAATATATAAAAAGTGTTTTAAATATATTAGGGGGGGGTTGCACTTAGAAGCTTTCCAAGTGAAAGGGGTCACCATTATAAAAGTTTTAGAACCACTTCCCCCCACTGACTAACTGATCATAGTCCTGGCCTTGAGTTAAATGGAAATTTTGACCACCCAGCTCCCTCAGCTACATTTAACTCAGATTAATTCCCCAAGTGCTTGGGCTGTGTGACAGTCAGATGTGCCGATCTCTTGATACAAATGTTCATGAAGTTGCTATTAAGGTTTTTGCACAGAAGTGCAAGTTGAATAAGGTATGGTTTGCTTCCAGGCATGTGTTGCAGAGGGCAGTGAAAGCCATTTGGAGAGTTGGGGTATGTCATCGACAGCATTATAGGCAATTACAAGTTGGGAAGGAATGCCGGGGACTTTCCCCTCTACTGCTAAGTCCCAGGCTTTATGGTTTTGGTGGGTCAGGTGTGTCCTGACACATGATGAAAAGTCATTAAACCTGTGTTTTGTTTATCTTTATTAGAGCTTATTTAGGTGCCTAAAAATCTGGCCTCAGGTGCTTTTGAAAATTGCATTAGGCACCGCTCTGTAAGTTCTGATATCAAAGAACCTTTTCAAATGAAGCATTTAGGCTCCCAACTCAGTTCATTGGGATACGGGGATTCAGTTCATTCTAAATGCCAGCCTGACTCCATGAGGAGTCTGACTGAAGTCAATTGGCCTACTCAGAGTTCAGACCTGAAAGAGTGTTATGACCCCTCCTCATCTAATATATACTGGGATTTTCAAAGAGGGCTAAGGGATTTTGATACCCAACTCCCATTAATTCAGATCTGGGTCCTTATCTTTTGCCTGGTCTCATCGGGACATTTCTCAAGGTCAGGACGATAGGGGCCCAAGTCCCAGGAGATGGTGGGTGTGGCAGTCATAATGATGAAGCTCACTAAAATAGCCAATGTTTCTCCCCAAAGTTTCTTTCTTTAAGGGCCCCATAAGGGAGTGATGAGTGGAGCAGCTCACCCTTTCCTTGTTTTGGCCAGAAGTTAGTCCTAACTACAGACACACCAATTTTGGCTCCTTGATATTCAGTATCACTATATTCCTGTTTACTGGGCATGATTTCAACCCAATTCATGAATTATGTCAGCAGGTCTCTTTGTTGGGACTATTTCAGTCTTTCAGTCACCTTTTCTATTCTTTTTCCTGTCCATGGATGTTGCTAGAGGTTATCGTGATCTCTTATGAAGTTTTGCTTGTATTTTTACAGCTGAGGTCACACTCAGGGTGCATGTGGCAGCCCCTTTATTTTAACAGGTTTTAACGTCTCTATTTACAGATGGGGAATTGAGGCACAGAGACATTCAGTCAACATTTTGGCTGCCCAATCTGAGACGCCTAGGACCTGATTTTTGAAAGTGCTGAGACCACGACCCATTGGCATCAGCTGCCACTGTGATTGCTCAGGACTTCTCCGTACTGGATCCCAGGGTCTCAGGTAAGGCTCCCAGAACACGAGGAACACACAGCTAGTGACTACCTGTTAAAAGTCTGTTTTAAGTGACACACTGGGATAGAATGTAAATTGCTGGGTCAACATTCAACTGCTGTACCTGCCTTAGACCATCCGTTCCCTTGTTGCAGTCCCCAGACTCAATTGCTAAATACCTTCCACAATAAATGAGGCAGGGATCCTACAGACTTAAGCTTCCTTCACCCCATGGCCATGATTCATTACCCAGAGCACCGTTCCACCTGTGAACTGAATGAGGCAGGAGTCCAGTCGAAAAAAAAGAACAATTGTGTAATTAAAAAACAGCCTCATAACGTATCGACACAAGGGCTCTATTAAGATTTAAAGATGCCCATGCATTCGATCATTTCCTAGCTTTTGAGTACTTGCCTTGCAGAGAACCCCACCCAGTGACTCCCACATCTGTTTAATCTAGAGCAGATCTTTTAGACAACCAGCCTCCTTCCTAGGAAATCAATGACATTTCCATAAATCACCCAGAGGACTGATCCGATGACTTCATTTACAACTTATTGTTGATGCTGGTATTTGGAAGGGGTGCGTGTGCTGGAGTTGATGAGAAGCGATCTGCTAAATCTGTCGACTCATCCCCTTGAATATATACTCTGGCTTGGACAGAGATACTCTAGTTCAGGTAGAAGTTATGTTTCATATTAAATGCTCATCTTGGGCTCTTCTGGCTTTAAAATATATTAATCTGTGGATTGAGGGCAACATTCCACCACCCTGACTCATGTTGAGTAGCACCCGGACATGGGCATCCTTTCACACTCATGCAGAGAGTGGGTAAAATCATGTAAACTCACAGGGGAGTCCCATGAATTTCCATGGAGATAGTTATCCCTGTGGGTTATGAGATTGTCAGAATTTTCCACTATATGGGCAAAACCCAAAGTCCACTCTCGTGAATCATCATTATATGGGAAATGTTCTAATTTTTTGGTTTACTGCAGAAAGGTTTAAATTCACCCTGAGTTTCTCAAGGATGGTTCGATATATATTTAACTAGCTTTGCAAGGGTCCTGCCCACTGTTATCAAAACCAATAGGAGCCTTGATCTCGACTTCCATGAGGATCAATCCACTCAGACTTGTCACTTGTTGCAATCTATCTAGCACCTTCGGTTCTTCTTTAATCTTAATCTCATCACTTTTCCAAAGGAAATGTCAGTGGCAGAGCCAGGGAGAGATGGGAACCACACAGCAGTGACAGAATTCATCCTGCTGGGGTTTGGAAGAGATCCAGGGTTCCAGATGGTTCCTTTTGTGATGTTCCTGGTCATTTATCTAATAACTGTGCTAGGGAACACCATCCTGGTCCGCGCCATTACAGCCGACTCTCGCCTTCACACCCCCACGTACTTCCTCCTCATGAACCTCTCACTCTTAGACCTCAGCTATTCCTCCGTCATTGCTCCACGAGCTATGCTGAGCTTCCTAACAGACACCAAAGCCATTTCCTACAGGGGATGTGCCACCCAATTCTTCTTCTTCTCTCTTTTTGGCACTACTGAGGTATTCATCCTGTCGGCCATGGCATACGATCGATACACCGCCATCTGCAACCCGCTCCTGTATACCGCCACCATGTCGAAGCCAGTCTGCGTTCAGCTGGTGGTGGTGTCCTATCTCTGTGGCAGTGTGAACGCCATGGTTGAAACCAGCTTCACCTTTACTCTGCGCTTCTGTGGCTCTGAGGTTGATCACTTCTACTGTGATGCTCTACCCCTCCTAAGCCTCTCATGCACTGACACATACATCAATCAAATGGTGATTTTTGCCCTGTCAGGCATCATCATTGTGAGCACTGGCCTGATCATTTTTGTCTCTTATGCCTATATCATCTCTGCTGTCCTCCAGACTCGCTCTGTTGCAGGCAGGCACAAGACCTTCTCCACCTGCACCTCCCACATAGTAGCTGTGAGTTTATTTTATGCGACTATTTTCTTCATGTATGCCCAGCCAAGTTCATTATCCTCTCCAGCTCAGGGTAAAGTGGTGTCTGTGTTTTACACCCTGGTTATCCCCATGTTGAATCCCTTCATCTACAGCCTGAGGAACAAGGATGTGAAAGGAGCTTTGAGAAGAACCATAGGCTGTAGAATGGTTTTAAAATGAATATTTTCTATGAACGTTGAACTAAATAATCGTTTTGTATCCTGGAAGGACTTATTGTTTAACAACTAATCTAATCTATTTGTCTATCTCTGTATCTCTCTATCTCATGCCCAATTCTGTCCAAGACACTAAAAGGATTATTTTTTTAAAACTGTAAAAAAAAATCAATCCTATGTTATTCAGAGGTGAAAGTAAGCTGTACCGGCTTACTTTCCCTGTGTGGGGGAGAGGACTGCCAGAGGGGAAAAGGGGACCATGACCCGGTATGCCCCGGGTGCACTGGCGAGGCAGAGATACAGCGGCAGAGAATAGAGGAATGCGGCACGTTGATCCCTGGGCTTCCTGCTCCTATGTGGCAGAGACATGGCGGTGGCGAAAGGGGGAATGTGTCTCGAGCATCACCAGGCACCCCAGCCTGAGAGGCAGAGAGAAGGTAGTGGGAAAAGGGGAATGCGGCAGGTTGAGCACCAGTCCCCACGTGGTAGAGAGAGAGACGGCGGCGGAGAAAGGGGTAATGTGGCGCATTAAGTGCCGGGATCCCTGGCGCATGCGAGGCAGAGAGATGGGGCGGAGAAAGGAGGAAAACGGCATGGGCAGTGCCAGACTCCCCGGACCATGACTAGCAGAGAGAGACGGAGGCAGAGAGAGGGGGAACACGGCTCGGCACTGGATGCCCCAGACTCTGCATGGGGATTAATGGGGAGGAGGGGAATAAAACGGCTGAGAGCCAGAGGCCCCAATCCCTGCGTGGAGGTTAAGGGGGGGGGGGTAGACAGCAGAGAGCCGGAGGCCCCAGATCCTGCATGGAGGGGAAGGGGAGAAGGGGAAGATGGCATAGAGCTGGACACCTCTTCAAAGCTCTGGGGTTCTCCCATCACAGGTTCTCTTTGCATTTCTGTAAATTAGCCATGTCCTTTCCTGCTCAGGTATATTTTTTGCAGTTTTCAAAAGCTCTGCATTTGGCCTTGAAGGCAGAGGGATGAGCTCATTTGCATCTCTTTTGGAAAGGGGTTTCCAAAGGTCCATCTCCTGCCCTTATCAGTCTCCCGAGGAACACAGTGAGTGCAGACGTTTCCGGCGTAAGGAGAGAGGCGAACATGGACGTAACATGGGCCCATCCAGTTGAGCACCCTGGAGATTAAAGAACAGAAAATTGATATTGATCTGGGAAGCTAACTGCACCGGTGCAAGGGAAAGGGGGATGTGAGTTGGGGAAGGGGAAATGGGGTATTTAGCCTTTAGGACACTACTTCCAGTTAAGTCCCAGGGACTTGCTGGCTCAGGGAACTGGTTCCATCCGGCCCCAAGGGGAGGGAGATAAGCCTGGCTTTGTTACGGGGGTTGGGGAATGGAATGAGGCTAGAACATCTGTGTGTTCCACCAAAAGCAAAGTATAATTCAGAACCTATATCCGTATCTGTTCTCTCTCTCATGTCAGCTGAGGACTTGTTCTGCGAGACCAGCCTAAAGAGAAAGATAAAACATAATCTAAAGAATCAATAGTGTAGGTCTGTTTGGTCTAAGTTTTGATTTTTTTTCTGTTTGCAAGGAGAGAAAATGAAAGTTAATTCTTATCTCATTAAGTCCTGTGGATGGGGCGTGCCCCAGAGTCCTGGCAAATTTCCTGGTAAGAATCCATAAATGGAGCTTTTAATATTTTCTTTTTATGAAAGATATGATGATGTTACCTGTGTCCAGGAGCTGATCTAATATTGATCCCTGTACATGGGAGGAGTGTTGGCAATTGCTGCTAAAATCCGGTACCTGTTACAACTGAAAGACCGCTCTCTTTTGGTGCATGTCTACATTACACGCTGGATCCATGAGCAGCCATCGATCCAGAAGGGGTCGATTTATTGTGTCTAGACTAGATGCAGTAAATCGACCACCGAGCGCTCTCCCGTCGACTCTGGTACTCCACCAGGGTGAGAGGCAAAGGCAGAGTCAATGGGAAAGCGTCAGCCAGCAACTTACCCAGTGAAGACACCACGACGAGCAGATCTTATTCACTTAGCTGAAGTTGCGTAACTTAGATCTATCGCCCACAGGGGAGACTTGGTATCAGGTACTTATATGGTCCCATTACCACAGCCACAATCTCTACTGTGTTTATCCTTACAACACCCCGCTTATGTATAGTTGTGCTATTTTCTCCGCTTTGCGGGAGGAGAACTGAATCACAAAGAGCCTGAATGATTTGCCCAAGGCCACACGGGAGGTATGTGGTGGAGCCAGGACTGCATCACACTCATTAACGCAGTCCGTTCCTTAGCTCTAAGCCAATACAGTACAAAATCCTGAATGGCTGAGAATCTCCTTCCTATCCCAGTCATGAACTGCACTGATGTACGTCACTAACAACCCACAGTCAGAGGTGGATTAAGGTTTCCTGGGGCCCTGGGCCAGAGGAAGTGGGGGGCCCCTCCTCACCCCTTCATCCTGCAGCCCTACCCATGGCCCCACCCCATTCTGTCCCTTCCTCACTGTGGCCCTGCCCCATTCCACCGCCCACTGCAGTCACCACCCTCTGCCCCGCACACACTAGCGGCCCCAGGACCACAGATTGGAGTGAGCGCTTCCCCTACCCTGAGGCCATGGCAGGGAGCTGGAATTTTTCTAGTCCCAGGGCCACAGTCAGGGGTTAGGTGCTGGGGCTTCCCCAACTGCCTGGCACATCTGCTGGGGAGTAAGGTCCGGGCACTGGGGCTTCCCCCAACACTCCTGTCAGGGAGCAGGGTCAGGATGCGGGGACACCCATTTGTCCAGAGCTCCCCAGTTGGCAGGGGATCTGGCCCAGAACCCCTTTGGCCCATTGGCTAATCCACCACTGCCGACAGCCGCCCCAAGACTCCTCCCCAGTGTTTCCTCCAGCCAAAAAAATGTAGAAGGAGAGTAACATCTTGACCTCCTTTAGAGAAAAAAGGTGATGAGGTCACTTTAACAACAACCTTTCTTCCTCTTCTAGACTTACGGGAGCCGGGGAGAGGAATGGTTAAGGCTACAATTTAGTCAGGGGTCTTTTTAGTAAAAGGCAGACAGGTCCTGGACAATAAATTCATGGCCATTACCTGTGCATGAACTATACTATAAATACCCCTGACTAAATCTACTATAAATATCCCAAACTAAATCTTGGGGGGTTCTCTGCTGAGGGGCACCTGGGGCCGCTGGGTGGCAGGGCTGGGGCCAGTAGCCATGGGCCCCAAACAGCAGCTGCTTTGGCCACTCACAGGACCACTGCCCAGGCAGTCCCCAGGGCCAGCCGCGCAGGGTCACCCAAGAAGCAACCCATGTGGCTGGCTGTAGAGCTGCTCCAGCAGCGGCCGGTGGGGCTGACCCCGGGGCCACCTGAGCAGCTAGCCCCAAAGCGGCCCTGGAGTCGGGAACCCTGACCACTGCAGGAGTCACGGGGGTCGTGGGAAGTCACAGAATCTGAGACTATCACGACCACCATGACTGAGAGGGAGGCCTAGCTGTGGTCAAACCTAAGCATCAAAGGTATTAAGCTACAGTAAGCGCAAGGTGATGTTTACACCAGGGCACCTCACACACAGAAAAGTGAGCTGTTGAAGAAAAGAGGATTTATTTAAATATGGGAAAACAATGTTATGAGACTAGGCCAAAAGGAGGTTTCAAAAACACCTTAATTTTCTTATTCACTTGTCATCTGCAGACAGGAATAGGTGTATAAATGATAATAGATGTTTGTGAGCTCATGAGTGTAATATAGTATCTCATTGAAAAGTGACAGGGCCAGAAAGAGTTAATAAACTCACAGAATAACCTGACCCATGGCCAAACTTCAGAGATTGATTAGGAAGAGATGTAAATGACTAGAGCTTTGAAATGCAGCTGCCATTGTTAGAAATAGAAAGGTAGATGTTTGTTCAGGTCTTGTGATGTAAGCAAAGAAGTCTTGTCTATTACTATGGCTTTGATTCAAAGATCAAAAAAGGAATATTAGTGGTTAGAAAGATATTTGAGTAAAATAGCATTGTTGTCTATGGGTCTCTTTGGAGGCGGTGGTAACCTCTATTTGAATTGTTTAGAATCATAGAATATTAGGGTTGGAAGGGACCTCTGGAGGTCATCTAGTCCAACCCCCTGCTCAAAGCAGGACCAATCCCCAAAATGTATCCATAATTTAATGGATAAACTAGCGTGTGCTAATTGCCATAATGTTTGGGAGAAGGAACGTTGAGGTCTATGGTTTTATCAGGCCAGAAGGCTGCTGGAAATGTATAAAAACCCTGGGTCATACTCCTTCATCTCAGATCTGCTTTGGGTTTCAAGGAGGGGAAACCCTGAGCTATAAGGATTGAGATCCCCAGTCACTGACTAGAATCATCCTAAATATGACCATTGGACTATAAGCTCTGGCCTATTTCTAAAAGGACTTTTGGCAACTACCAGCTCATCTCTGCTATGCATCTAAACCTCAAGAATTGAATCCAAGCTGTGTGTAGATTGATCTTGTAACCAACAATTCTCTTTTTTTTAATAAATTTTAGCTTCGTGAACAAGAATGAACCATAAGCCTGTATTTTGGGTAAGATCCAAGTTATTTTTTGACCTGCGTCTTGAATCTTGGTCCCTTGGGATTGAGAGAACCTTTTACTTTTAGTGGGGTATTGGTTTTCATAATCATTTATCCCCAAAATGAGGGGCTCGTGGTGGTGATACTGGAAATTGGTATGTTTAAGGGAATTGCTTCTGTGACTTTTGTGGTTAACCAGTGGGGTAAAACCAAAGCCTTATTTCTCTGGCTGGTTTAGTTTGCCTTAGAGGTGGAAAAAACCCCAGCTTTGGGCTGTAATTGCCTCTTTTGAAGCATTTTGTCCAGACTTGGCATTCACAGTCGGGTCCCACCCCGAACAGCACCGTCACAGTGGCATAGGCGACAGGATCCCCAAAAACAGGTCAATTAAGCTGTGGGTCAGAAACCCCCGCTATCCAAATTTGAATTTTAATAGTGAGTTTGGTTGGTTAAAGAGCAGCTGCAATGAGTGAGCAGAGAGCACGTGAGGGCCTCGGCCAAAAAGCCCTGAAAGGTTTGTCTTCAGAAAAGGGGATAGATAAGCTTTAGAAAGAAGGCTACAAATCAAGACCCAAGAGATTTGTTAGTGGCCAGTGATCAGAAAGCAAAAGCAATGAAACTGCAAGCCTTGAGAGACAGCCTACAGCTGGAGTATGAATTAACATTGGCAAGATTCAAATGAAAGAATCAAGCCTTGGCACCGCTGGAGGAAGAAGCCAAAGAAAGGAATCCAAAATTCAAAATAGCAGCTGCTGAAGAGAGGAGAGAATTCACCAAAGGCAACAGAACACAGACTTCAGCACCAAGTGAAAAAAGGAAAGGAAGAAGATGGAATTGTATCCCCTTGAAAGTCCAGTTTCTAACAATGCTGGTCTGTTGTATAACTCTGAGCAAGTGTGTGGGTTAACCAAGTTGTCATAAGTATAAAGTAGCTTAGAATTACTGTTTTACCTGTAAAGGATTAATCTAAAAGTAACCTGAGAGGGAATGACATACTAGAGATGCTAATCAACCTCGGAGACAAAAAGAGAGTTTTAGTTTCTCTCTCTCTCTCTCTCTCTCTCTCATGCTGCTGTTCGCCTAGCTTTGGGAGGAACCACACCTATATCTGTACTCTTCATATCTTTCTATAATCTTCTAACAAGTCAAGTTCAGTAGTAAGTGAATTATATGCTTGAACTGTATCACTTGATCCTTGATCCACGGTGTTCCTTACTATTAAGCTTTAGCAGAGGGAGACATTCGTAGGGAGGGGGTCAGTGAGGCTGTGTGGTGTTAAGGGTTTTTTTCTATTGATTTCTGTACAAGGGGTTTATGCTTTTTTCACCCTTTAATTAAAATCTTCCTTTTAAGACTGTCTGCTTGTTTCCATTGGAGAGATCCTGGTTTGGATCGGGCACATCTCACAGAAAGTGAGGTTTTTGCTCTTTGTTTCTCAAACCTCTCCCAGGTGAAGGGAGGAGATTTGTGGGGTGTTACAAGGGGGTTCCAATTACCTTAACCCATGGGTTTGGGGGCTTAAATTGGTGGTGGCAGTGGTACCAGTCCAGACACTGGAGAAGTTTGTGTTCTGGGGAAAAGTTTTAACCTAATCTGGTAAAATAAGTTTGGGGAGGTATTTATTTCTTTTTTCATGCAGGTCCCCACATCTTTACCCTAGAGTTCAGAGTGGGGAGGCAAACCTTGACACAAGTGTACCCCAACACTGCCACCTTTTAGGTAAATGCTGTTACTGGGAGTTCAGTAAAGGGTGTCAATGCTATGGATGGGGGTGGTCATGAGGAATTCATGGAGAGTGCAAAAGTCAATGGGATAAGTGGTTTAGGGCAAATTATGGCTTCTCACATCACTCTTGTGAAAGCAGATCTGGGGAGAGAGGAGGATAATTTACCAAATCAGAGTGTGAATGTTGTAGTCCTCTCTGAGTTTACTGCAAGTGTGCCTTTGGCCAAAACCCACCTTGACCAGAACAGTGTTAAACATGAAGTTATAGCTGGTGTAAGGCACTTATTGTCTAAGGATCTTTTGAGTGGGGAAAAAGTTAAAGGTTGTTCAGTTATAGTATCCATTCACAGGACAGAAATGATCTTAAACCTGTGTCTATTATGAGCAATAATTTGCCTGGGGAGGTGTCACATTACTGAAATAATCTGGGATCATATAGATTATTGGCGCAACCAAGGTCCTGTAGAGGCACCAAAGCTTATGTAAAGGGAGGGGTCATATAAGGGGTCTACGAACAGGTTATGGTTTGTAGATTATGATATCTGTATGTGTATCTATTTCATAGTTAAAGTTATGAATGTTGGCTATATAATGTCTGTATCTCAAATGTGTGCTCTGCTTCTGGTGACCTCCTGCACAAGTTGCCATTAGCTCTGCCTGGCCTGCTTGATGGCCCATTAAGAACCATCAGCTACACAGTGGACCCATTGAGAGCTTGGAAAGCTCCAATCCACATGAGAAGTCTACCAAAAATAAAAATAAAAAGGTAACTCTTGTACTTGCTAGGGATGGTGACAAAACAGTCCCACAAGCATGTTACCTTTCAGCCTCTATGTGCAGACAGACTGAAAGCTTGGCACAGCAGCACAAGCCTAACAGGCCTATGCTGCTGTGTAGAAGGAGAAACTGAGGCACACCAGCTCATGGCATTGGCACGTAAATGCTCAAAACACCCACACTTCAACAGGTATTGCTATCTGCATTCTGTGGGCAATAGCACACACCAACTTGTGTTCAGGGACCCCACAACTGGCTCCAACTCTTATGAAAGACAACCTATGGTTTCAACGTACTGAAAGGGAGTGGCACCAAAGACAAACAGGGATTTTACATTTTAAAGGCAGATTTGCCTCTAGGAGGAAAACATTTGAGGGGGAGGTTTAGTTCAGTATGAGATATGGATCTGTAGGTTTTTTTTTTTTTTTTTGCAAATTCACTTTGTTCTGTTACTGCTTAGAATCACTTAAATCCTACTTTCTGTACTAAGATCATTTCTTGCTTATTAATTCACCTGGCATATGTGTTAATACAGGGGGAGAGAAGAAGAAGAGTTGTGCATATCTCCCGGAGGATTATAGGAGGCAAGCCATCTGTGACTTTACCCTTTATAAGCTTTATACAGGGTAAAATGATTTTACTCAGAGTTTGGACCCTCTTGGCAGTGGGGTAACTGAGTACTAAAGGACAGAGACATTTCTTAACCTGGTTCCAGGCAAGCCCACAGGGTTTGCAACAGGCTAGCGAGTCTGACTCAAAGCAGACAGGATTTCTGGAGTCCCAAGCTACCACGGCAGGAGAACAGGTGCCAAGACTACTCCTGCCACTCAGGTGGCAGCTCTCAAGGGGGTGTTCTGTGATCCACACAAGGGTCCCAGCCTATTGAGCCACTTCCCTCATAAGCCAGTGAGGAAGGGAAGGAGAAGCTGTCCTCCCTAGCACAGTCTGTTGTCTCCCAGTCTCAGTGATTAATCAGGGTGGGAGCCCAGACCTGCCCTCTACTCTGGGCTCCAACCCAGGAACCCTAATAATATCAGTGAGGATAGCTGACCTTTTAACAACAGAACATAGACAATTCCCTCAGCTACTTCTCCACAACAGTCCCTACTCCCCAGCCTCCTTCCTTGAGTATATTATAATAGCTGCAGCCCACCTTCTCCAACCACTCCCAAGATGCAAACATCACTCACTAACTGGCAGCTTTTTAACTGGTTTCAGCCAGCCCCTGATTGGCTTCAGGTGTCCCTATCAGGCCAGCTCCTTCTACTGCTTTCTAGAAGGTTCTTAATCGGCCTCAGGTGTCTTGATTAACCTGCAGCAACTGCCCTTTGGTTCCAAAGGTACCAGGGAGTTGTTTAGCCTAGAGAAAAGTGTCCTGTTTCTCACCACTTTCCTACAGCCAGCTGGCCTTGCCCCCTCCCAGTGCCTAATCTTTTAAAAAATCCCTTAAACCTGTTAAAGGAAGAACATGAGGAGACACTTTATGTTAAAGGGCCTTGTTATACTGAGCTTTCACAGTTAGTGTCTGTAAACAGTCTTGAAATTTTTCACAGGGGAAAAGACACTCCAGACCTAATGTGCTGTATCAAAAGGGAAACTGAGGCACACTACCATATGACCGAATGCTGAAATTCCTGTACTAGGGACAACATTCATAGCTGCATTGATTGAATGTTAGTTGGGTTCCAAATATTTGCCAGAGCTTGTGTAGCTCATGAGGCTGTTTTCTTTAGCTCTTGGTGAAATCTCCTAAGACAGGCAGGAACCATGCTGCAAGAGCAGATCCCATCCACTCTTCTTCTGACCCCATTTTATCTTGAGTTTGTAAAGCGATTCAGTCATGTTATTGAAGAGGACTTTGATAAACCATTTCTGGGATGCACTGGTAGGGCTTTTATCCCAAGACTAGCTGTTGTAAGACAGACCCAAGAGGGGGGAGCTCTTAGGATGCAGTCCCTGGTGTTTTTCTCATCCCTTCCTGCATCAATTGAAGTCCCTGGAACTCCTCCTGGGAGGGGGGCTACAGGTTGGGTATTCCAGTTGGGAAATTACTTCTTCTGCTCCCCTTTCCACCCCCACCCCTGATACCTTTGCTCAGCTGATCTAAGGTCTGGTTTAATTAGCAACCAATCCCCTGACCTAGCATTTCTTTGTATCCACAGCACTGCCCAGGCCTTCGTTCATTAACACCCCCAGATCCAATCCCCCTGGAGAGGAATGGAAAGGAGATGTACATCCCTGGGGGAGAGACTTCCCCCACCACCACCGTGGCCGGGGGCTTTGCAGGGTCTCTCCTGCTCCGAGGACACCAGGGGACCCCACGAGGTGACCGAAAGACCCCCAGGGAGTGGAGTCGTGGGGCAGCCACACGCCCAGCCCCATGATCACCACCCTGTGACATCATAAAGCCTCTTCCCCTCCCTCAGCACAGTCGGGCTCATCCCCCCCACATAGCCTTCTCCAGCTGGGCAAACTGAGGCACGGAGCCCACAACTGCGCTGGGAGCTGGCCCCGGGCCCCGCCTGTCAACAGCAGTGAATGAGGAGAGGGGAATGGGGGGGCGGCCAGCCCCCCCCCTCCGGAAAGTGCTCCTGACCTGCTCTGTCATTCCTCGCTCCGTGCTGGGGTGTTAAAGGGGAAAACAAAGGCCTGGGCCCCAGGGAAAAGTGGGAGGGGGTGCAGGCTCTGGGAGGGAGCACAGGGGGGGGGTGCGGGCTCTGGAGGGAGCACAGGGGAGGGGGGTGCGGGCTCTGGGAGGGAGCACAGAGGGAGGGGGTGCGGGCTCTGGGAGGGAGCACAGAGGGAGGGGGTGCGGCTCTGAGGAGCACAGTGGAGGTGCGGGCTCTGGGAGGGAGCACAGTGGAGGGGGTGCGGGCTCTGGGAGGGAGCACAGTGGGAGGGGGGTGCTGGGAGCTCTGGGGGAGGGGGGGAGCACAGAGGGAGGGGGGTCAGGCTCTGGGAGGGAGCACAGAGGGAGGGGGAGTCAGGCTCTGGGAAGGGGTACAGAGGGGAGGGGGGGTGCGGGCTCTGGGAGGGAGCACAGAGGGAGGGGGTGCGGGCTCTGGGAGGGAGCACAGGGGGAGGGGGTGCGGGCTCTGGAGGGAGCACAGAGAGAGGGGGGTGCGGGCTCTGGGAGGGAGCACAGTGGGAGGGGGTGCAGGCTCTGGGAGGGAGCACAGAGGGAGGGGGTGTGGGCTCTGGGAGGGAGCACAGAGGGAGGGGGTGCAGGCTCTGGGAAGGGTTACAGAGGGAGGGGGTGTGGGCTCTGGGAGGAGCACAGAGGGAGGGGGTGCAGGCTCTGGGAGGGGAGCACAGTGGGAGGGGGTGTGGGCTCTGGAAGGGGTACAGAGGGAGGGGGTGCAGGCTCTGGGAAGGGGTACAGAGGGAGGGGGTGCAGGCTCTGGGAGGGAGCACAGTGGGAGGGGGGTGCGGGCTCTGGGAGGGAGCACAGAGGGGAGGGGGGTCAGCTCTGGGAGAGAGCACAGAGGGAGGGGGTGCGGGCTCTGGGAGGGAGCACAGAGGGAGGAGGGTGCGGCTCTGGGAGGGAGCACAGAGGAGGGGGTGAAGGCTCTGGGAGGGAGCACAGGGGGAGGGGGGTGCAGCCTCTGGAGGGAGCACAGGGGGAGGGGGTGCGGGCTCTGGGAGGGAGAACAGGGGGAGGGGGGTGTGGGCTCTGGGAGGGAGCACAGGGGGAGGGGGTGCGGGCTCTGGGAGGGAGCACAGGGGGAGGGGGTGCGGGCTCTGGGAGGGGGCACAGAGGGAGGGGGTGCGGGGCTCTGGGAAGGGGTACAGAGGGAGGGGGGTGCGGGCTCTGGGAGGGAGGCACAGGGGGAGGGGGTGCAGCCTCTGGGAGGGAGCACAGGGGGAGGGGGTGCGGGCTCTGGAGGGAGCACAGAGGGAGGGGGGTGAAGGCTCTGGGAGGGAGCACAGGGGGAGGGGGTGCAGCCTCTGGGGAGGGAGCACAGAGGGAGGAGGGTGCGGGCTCTGGGAGGGAGCACAGAGGGAGGGGGTGAAGGCTCTGGGAGGGAGCACAGGGGGAGGGGGGTGCAGCCTCTGGGAGGGAGCACAGGGGGAGGGGGTGCGGGCTCTGGGAGGGAGAACAGGGGGAGGGGGTGTGGGCTCTGGGAGGGAGCACAGGGGGAGGGGGTGCGGGCTCTGGGAGGGAGCACAGGGGGGAGGGGGTGCGGGCTCTGGGAGGGAGCACAGGGGGAGGGGGTGAAGGCTCTGGGAGGGAGCACAGAGGGAGGGGGTGCAGGCTCTGGGAAGGGAGCACGAGGAAGAGGGGGGTGCGGGCTCTGGGAAGGGGGTACAGAGGGAGGGGGTGCAGGCTCTGGGAGGGAGCACAGAGGGAGGGGGTGAAGGCTCTGGGAGGGAGCACAGAGGGAGGGGGGTGAAGGCTCTGGGAGGAGCACAGAGGGAGGGGGTGCAGGCTCTGGGAAGGGGTACAGAGGAGGGGGTGCAGGCTCTGGGAGGGAGCACAGAGGGAGGGGGTGCAGGCTCTGGAAGGGGTACAGAGGGAGGGGTGCAGGCTCTGGAAGGGGTACAGAGGGAGGGGGTGCGGCTCTGGGAAGGGGTACAGAGGAGGGGGTGCAGGCTCTGGGAAGGGGTACAGAGGGAGGGGGTGCAGGCTCTGGGAAGGGAGCACAGAGGGAGGGGGGTGCGGGCTCTGGGAAGGGGTACAGAGGGAGGGGGTGCAGGCTCTGGGAGGGAGCACAGAGGGAGGGGGTGCAGGCTCTGGGAAGGGGTACAGAGGGAGGGGGTGCAGGCTCTGGGAAGGGAGCACAGAGGGAGGAGGGTGCGGGCTCTGGGAAGGGGTACAGAGGGAGGGGGTGCAGGCTCTGGGAGGGAGCACAGAGGGAGGGGGTGCAGGCTCTGGGAGGGAGCACAGGGGGAGGGGGTGCAGGCTCTGGGAGGGAGCACAGAGGGAGGGATGCAGGTGCTGGGTGGAGGTTCCGGGCAGGGGATGGGGATCTAGGAGGGGATGATGGTGCAGAATGGGGGAGGGAGTTTATGGGGCTGAGGGGATGCAGCTGTCTGTGTGGAGTTTCAAGGGGGAAGTCAAGGGGTCTGGGCTCTGCTGCTGGGGAAGGGGCAGAGCAAACCAGGCCCCCCCTCCACCCCCAACATGTTTGGCCCCTGTCCCCAGCAGACAAGCCCAGACACGTAGTGAGCCCTGCCCGGATGCCAAGGGGAGCAGTCAAAGGAACAGGGTAAATGCACAGGGAAAGGACTGAACCCCCCTTTCCTCTGCCCCACAGGTAACATGAGGGGGGGGGAGGAGAGCAGGGAGGATTGGATGAGGGCAGCGGGCGCTCAGGCAGTGCTTTTGAAACAGAAAAACTTCCAATACAGACTCCAAGGAGAAACTGAAGAACTGGAATTAATTTTCAAATTGGACACAATAACCAAGTGCTTAACAGAACTTGTGAATGGTTCTCTCATTACAGTAATTGATTTCATTCCTCCTGTTAATTTACCTTCAATAGGTGTTAAATCCTGCCTGAAAGATATCCATTTCAAAAGGTGTTTTTTTCTCCTACTGATAATGGCTCATCTAAATTTAACAGCCTCTTAGAATTGGTATGGTAATGTACAACTTTTCTTTCTTTCTTTCTTTCTTTCTTTCTTTCTTTCTTTCTTTCTTTCTTTCTTTCTTTCTTTCTTTCTTTCTTTCTTTCTTTCTTTCTTTCTATAATTGCATCTTACTTCTGTTCCATTCTAAGCATCCGATGAAGTGAGCTATATAGCCCACGAAAGATTATGCTGAAATAAACTGATTAGTCTCTAAGGTGCTACAAAGTCTTACTCGTTTTATTTACTGATACAGACTAACACGGCTGCTAATATTAAACCATTCTTCTAGTGTCCTAGGACAGTACTGGGCAAGAAATTAGATAGATAAGATAAGATGTTGACCAATAAGTCCTTCGACTATACCTAAGGATTATTTAGCTCAATGTTCATAGAAAATATTCATTTCAAGACCATTCTACAGCCTATGGTTCTTCTCAAAGCTCCTTTCACATCCTTGTTCCTCAGGCTGTAGATGAAGGGATTCAACATGGGCATGACCACGGTGTAAAACACAGACGCCACTTTCCTCTGAACTGGAGAGGATAATGAACTTGGCTGGGCATACACGAAGAAAGCAGTCCCATAAAATAAACTCACAGTCACTATGTGGTAGAAGTGGTGATGTCATCTGGGTACCTCTCTCTCGCCCAGTCTCATGAAGACATTACTCAAGGTCAGGATGATACAGGCCCAGTGCCCAGGAGATGGTGGTGGTGGCAGCCATGATGGTGGAGCTCACGCAAATAGCCAATGTTTCTGCTCAAACTTTCTTTTTTAAGGGTCCTATAAGGGAGTGAAGAGTGGAGCAGCTCACCCACTCCTTCTTTCGTCCACCAGTTAGTCCTAATTTCTGACATGCCAATTTTGGGTCCTTGATATTCAGTCTCACGATATTCCTGTTTACCGGGAATGACTTCAACACAGTCCATGAATTTTTTTTTTTGTTTGGACTAATTCAGTCTTTCAGTCTCTTTTTTTTTTTGCACCTTTTCCTATCCACATATATTGCTAGAGGTTATTGTGATATTTTCTGAACTTTTGCTTATTTTTTTACAGCTGAGCTCACACTCAGGGTGAGTGTGGCAGCCCATTTATTTTAACAGGTTTCATAGACTCTATTTACAGATGGGGATTTGAGGCACAGAGACATTCAGTCAACATTTTGGCTGCCCAATCTGAGACGCCTAGGACCTGATTTTTCAAAGTGTTGAGAGCAGGACCCATTGACGTCAGCTGCTGCTGTGATTGCTCAGGACTTCTCCCTACTAGATCCCAGGGTCTCAGGTAAGGCTCCCAGAACAGGAGGAACTCACAGGTAGTGACCACCTGTTAAAAGTCTGTTTTAAGTGACTTGCAGGAGTAAAATGGAATTTGCCAGGGCAACATTCAACTGCTGTACCTGCCTTAGACCATCCTGTCTCATGTTGCAGTCCCCTGCCTCAATTGCTAAACACCTTCCACCTTCTGCAATAAATGAGGATGGGATCCTACAGTTTCAAGCTTCCTTCACTAACAGCCATGATTCATTCCCCAGAGCATCGTTCAAATTTATGCACTGAATGAGGCAGGAGTCGAGTGGAAAAAGAAATACACGTTTATGTTCATCTCCCAGGGGATCCTGCCCATGAGTTCCCTGAGGAAGTCAAAGTCTGCTTTTCTGAAGACCAGGGTCCGTATTCTGCTGTTCTCCTTTTTTCCCTGTGTCAGGATCCTGAACTCGATCATCTCATGGTCACTGCCTCCCAGGTTCCCATCCACTTTTGCATCCCCTACTAATTCTTCATGGTTTGTGAGCATCAGGTCAAGAAAAGCTCTGCCCCTAGTTGGTTCCTCCTGCACTTGCACTAAGAAATTGTCCCCTACACTTTCCAAAAACTTCCTGGATTGTCTGTGTGCCGCTGTATTGCTCTCCCAGCAGATATCAGGATGATTGAAATCTCCCATGAGAACCACGGCTTGTGATCTTGTAACTTCTCTTAATTGCTGGAAGAAAGCCTCATCCATCTCATCCCCCTGGTCTGGTGGTCTATAGCAGACTCCCACCACAATGTCAGCCTTGTTGCTCACACTTCTGAACTTAATCCAGAGACTCTCAGGTTTTTCTGCAGTTTTCATACCGGAGCGCTGAGCAGTCAGACTGCTCTCTTACTTACAATGCAACTCCCCCACCCTTTCTGCCCTGCCTGTCCTTCCTGAACAGTTTATATCCATCCATGACAGTGCTCCAGTCATGTGAGTTATCCCACCAAGTCTCTGTTATTCCAATCACATCATAATTCTTTGACTGTGCCAGAACTTCCAGTTCTCCCTGCTTGGTTCCCAGGCTTCTTGCATTTGTGTATAGGCACTTAAGATAACTCGCTGATTGTCCTACTTTCTCAGTATGAGACAGGAGTCCTCCCTTCTTGCACCCTCCTAGTTGTGCTAGGTCATGGCATCCGATTTCCCCGCTTACCTCAGGGCTCTGGTTTCCTTCCCCCGGAGTACCTAGTTTAAAGCCCTCCTCACTAGGTTAACCATCCTGCTTGCAAAGATGCTCTTCCCTCTCTTCGTTAAGCGGATCCCGTCTCTGCCTAGTACTCCTCCTTCTTGGAATACCATCCCATGGTCAAAGAATCCAAAGCCTTCTCTCCGACACCACCTGCGTAGCCATTCATTGAATTGTAGGATACGACGTTGGGCCTTGAGTGGGCCTGACTGTTATTAAAAGCCAGTCAGGAGCAAACAGCTGAGCGCCAAACAGCAGAGGCTAACAGCGGGAGTTTGCCTGGGACCTGTCCGAGAGGAGGTACGCTAAGAGCTGCATTGGGGAGCTGTGTTGGTGAGTATCTGAGTGTCTGTTGCAGGGGACAGTTTGGCAGTTTGCCCGTGGGCTTGATTGTTTGATTGTTTGTTTGACAAGGGTGAATTAGGGCTTTGTTCCAGGTGGGCCTTGAGTGGGCCTGACTGCTACAAAAAGCCAGTCAGGAGCGAACAGCTGAGCAGCAAAGAGCAGAGGCTAACAGCGGGAGTTTGCCTGGGAGTTCACCTGGAGGGAGCTCAGTGAGGCTTTCATTTTGCAGGCATTTGAGTGGTTTCTGCAGCAGCTGAGGAGGTTCTCAGAAGGAAGGTAATATGGATGGTGAGGGTTCAGCTGTTGTTACCTGCACAGGCTGTGCCACGTTTGTCTTTCTGCCACAGGACAGAAGCGACTTTGTCTGCACAAAGTGCAAGCTGGTCTCCATATTGGAAGAAAAGGTTCAAGGTCTGGAGAAACAAGTGTCAACCCTGCATTGCATAAAAGAAAATGAAGATTTCCTGGACAGACGTCAGGATATGCTTCTACGGGCACAACATGCTGCAGATTGGGGGACAGAAGGCCGGTGAGGAAAGCTGGCAGCATGTGACTTTCAGAAGACGAAGGAGGAGCGTCCATGTTCCAGCAATGCAGGTACAAGTGAGCAATCGTTTTCATGTTCTCTCCACCGATACTAAGGCGGAGAGTGGACTACATGATGTATCTGAGGGAAGGGAGCAGAAGGAGACTCCACTGATTGGAAGGCATGAGATGCATAGTCCTAGGGATGTGGCTTCCATGCCTGCCACTCCCAAGAGAAGGAGACGGGTGGTGGTGGTTAGTGACTCCCTCCTCAGGGGGACTGAGCCATCTATCTGCCGCCCCTACCAGGAAAACTGAGAGGTCCACCTCTAGCTAGCTAGCTAGATAAGATGGATGTGAAAGGTGGATAAATATGTAGGACCCTGGAGAAAAAGAACTTTCAACAGAATAGACAGTTATTTTTGATACACTGGATCCCAAGTCAGCCCCCAGTTCACTTCCTACATTTGAAGAGCATGATAAATAAGCAAACTTTGTGGAAAGACTGAGCCCAGCACTGGGATATTTGTAAAAAAAGTCCAAGGAAAACTTTCACTTAATAAAATGCATCCCATCTTCTGGTGCCAGATACTGTCTACAAGCATACAATGCTTCTGGGAATATCCTACCCCAGAGGTTCACAAAGCCATGTATAAAGATGAGGCTGTGATACCAGCATGAATCCTTCAGCAGTTTGCAAATGTATTTTTCTTGATCATCATCAGTAGCAGCTTCACAACCATCACCAGACTTAGCAGGGCCATTTTCCTCTTCTTCTCCAGGTAACTTCAGCGACTCTGGGTATTGACAGATACAGAAACATTAATTATTTTTTCTGTCATATCTAATCTAAATCTAATCTATCTATTTATCTATCTATCTAATCTATCTGTCTGTCTATCTGTCTATCTGCCAGCATTTAATCCATTCTGCTGACTGTACAGCATCCCAGTGTAAACTCCTCTTGCACTCAGATTGTATCTCTGCAATTTTTACTTTCCTAATAAAATACTGGATTCTGTTTGATGTTAAGAGATGACATTGGCAGTACTGTACTAGATGTAACCCTACAATTTTTCCTTCGGCTTGAAGGAATTGGTGATTTCTTTACTTTTGGGGGAGATACCCCCCATTCTGGGTGCTGGATCTCTCTGGAGCTATCCCCAGTGTTATGGAAAGTAAATTCTGATCAGCAAACATTTTGGCTTTGGTGCGAGAGAATCTAAGACTGTTATTTACTCATCCATCGCAGAATTTCAGTATAATTTGGGCTCTTAATTCCCTCAATCTCTTTTGAAAAACCCAGCCTAGAACATTTTGTTCCATACTCAAATTTTTGACCAGCTCTAGCCCAACCTTTCCGTTTGGTTTACAACACCACTCATATTTTGGTTTGTTTGTTTGTTCAAAAAGTGTTTTCAAAGGGAAAGTATTCTACAAGTTCTTCACATACCAACTAATTCAGGTTGGACACAGATATGTTATCAATATGCTCCATATAGTTGTCATAATTGTATCCTGAAACAGTTGAGATTTTGATTGGATCCTGAAGGAGTTATATACCAAACTCCCATCAAATCTGATAGGAATTGTGTGCCTAACTCCCTTAGGCTCTTTTGAAAATCCCATCCAGAATGACAGAATCACAGAAACGTTGGACTGCAAAGGACCTCGAAATGTCAAGTCCACTGCACTGTGGCAGGAATAAGTATTATCTAAACCATGTCAGAGAAGTGTTTGTCTAATCTGTTTTTAAAAAATTCCAGAAATGTAGATTCCCCATCCTCCCCAGCTAATTTGTTCTAATTCTTAACTACTCTGACAGGAAGCTTTCCCTAATGTCTAACCTAAATTACCCAATTTGCAATTTAAAACCATTACTTCTTGTCCTGTCCTCAGTGGTTAAGGGGTATAATTTATCATCCTCCTCTTCATTTCAATCTTTTACATAATTGAAGATTTATGTCCCCCTCAGTCTTTGCCTCTCCAGAATAAACAAACCCCATTTTTTCAATCTTTCCTCATAGGTCATGTTTTCTAGACCTTTTATCATTTTTTTCTCTCCTCTGGACTTTCTCAGATTTTTCCACATCGTTCCCAAAGTGTAGTGCCCGGAACTGGACACAATTCTTCAATTGAGACCTTGTAAGCATGGAGTAGAATGGAAGAATTACTTTCTTGTGTCTTGCTCACCACAGTTCTGCTAATATACCCCAGAATGATGTTCACTTTATTTTTTGCAACAGTATTACATTGTGGACTCGTATTTAGTTGTGATCCTTTTCTGCACTACTCCTTCCTTCATTGTTCCTTCATAAGTGTAATTCTTTGGGTTTGTTCTTACTGAATTTCATCCTATTTATTTCAGAGCATTTCTCCACTTTATCAAGCTCATTTTGAATTCCAGTCCTGCCCTCCAAAACGCTTGCAACTCCTCCCAGATGGTATCATGCACAACCTCTCTGCATACTCTCTGCTATTATCCAAATAATTTATGAGGATATTGAATAGAACTGGACCCTGGAGAAGTCTCTGAAGGACCCCACTCAATATACCCTTCCAGCTTCATGGTGATCCCTTGATAACTGCCCTCTGAGTATGGATTTACAATCAGCTGTGCACTCACGTTATAGTAGGTTTGTAAAAGCTATGTTTCCCTAGTTTGTTTATGAGAAGATCATGTGAGCCAGTATCAAAAGCCTTTCTAAAGTTGAGATATATATATCTACTGCTATCTGCAAGTCTTGTTACTCTGTCAAAGAAGGATATTAGGTTGATTTGACTTGATTTGTCCTTGACTGTTGGCAGTTACTTATCACCTTATTACCATCTAGGTGCTTACAGTGTGATTGCTTGATCGTTTGCTTTCTGGATACTGAAGTTAAGCGATAATTCCCTGGGTTGTCCTTATTCCCCTTTTTATAGATAGGTACCAGCTTTGCTCTTTTCCCTTCCTCTGGGTACTCTCCCGTCCTCTACTAGTTTTCAAAGGCAATCGCTAATGGCGCACAGATCTGTTCAGCAAGTCCCTTAAGTGTTCTAGGATGTATTTCATCAGGTCCTGCTGACCTGAAGATATCTAACTTGACTGAGTAATGTTTAACTTGCTCTTTCCCTATTTTAGCCTCAGATCCTACTCTATTTATACTGATTTTTACTATATTCATCATCCAATTGGTACTAACCTTTTTGGCAAAAACTGAACCAAAAAAAACACCCCATGTATATGACTTTAGACAGTACTGTATGTTCAGTGATTGTCTTTCTCTCCTTGTTGACTGATGGGCCTACCCTGTCTTTGGTCTCCTTCTTGTACAGAACCCGAGATTTTGTATCCAACTAACCCTTCAGGAATGGAATGTGCCAATGCCATGGTAGTCAGTTGATATCAACTTTCTGCCTGTCTTCAGAACAAATGTTAAGGTCGAGGGAGGAAATTATTGTGGTGGTATCCTTGGTTAAAGTATTGACAGAACATGGATTTGAAGCATTAGTTATCAGAATGCCAGGCACCAGTACTGCTAATGGAATTGGAGAGGCACTGGTTCCTCTGGGACAGTCACAGGGAAGAGTAAATGGTTTGGACCTTAGTATCTGAGAAGATGCATAATACTAGTAGTACTATTATGTGCATAATTGAGTAGCTTCCTTGGAGCCTTACACATGACAAAGCACTATGCTACCAATTTATTACAATCATAGGTCTGACAGCCTGCCCCTCCAACCAGGAGGACAATACTGAAGATCCCATTGTGTTTGCAAAGCTGAACAAAAGGATTTTCTAGAGAGAAGATGACCGAGACTCAGAGTAGGTTCAGATCCTCACTCTGCCACAGATCCTGCTGGGCAAAGCAGTCAAATTATCTGCATCTCAGTTTTCCATCTGTGAAATGGGGATAATAATACTTTCCTATCTTACAGGGGTGTTGGGAATTTCCAGAGCCAGATTTCCAAAAGAAGTATATTCTAAATGTGCGTCAATTCTGCCACTCACTATTTGAGGATGGAAATCAGAGATCATTACAAGGTTAATATGTCACCTCAATAGCCATTATTGATCCCTTTTAATTGTGTTTGTTCCGTTTACCACAAGCAGGCAACTGCTATGGAAAACTGCACTGCAGTGGCTGAGTTCATCCTGGAAGGATTCAGAGACCATCCAGAGCTTCAGCTCCTCCTCTTTGTGGTCTTCCTCGTGCTGTATGTCACCACCCTGGTGGGGAACAGTGGCATGATCGCCATCATTAGTGCCGACACCCGTCTCCACACTCCCATGTACTTTTTCCTCAGGAACTTGTCCTTTTTGGACCTGTGCTACTCCTCTGTAATTGCACCCAAAGCCATGGCCAACTTCTTCACCCACAACCAGACCATTTCTTATGCAGGATGCGTGGCCCAGTTGCTGTTGTTTTCCCTCTTCATCACCACTGAAGGGTTCCTCTTGGCTGTCATGGCGTATGACCGCTTCATTGCCATCTGTTACCCACTCCTCTACCCCATTATGATGTCCAGGAAGTCTTGCCACCAACTGGTGGCTGCATCCTATGCCTGCGGCTGTGCCAATGGCGTGATACAGACCAGCTTCTCCTTCCGGCTGCGGTTCTGTGGGAGCAGCCAAATCAACCACTTCTTCTGTGACATCCCTGCCGTCATGAAGGCCTCAGTCATGGACACATATGTAAATGAAGTTGTGATGTTTGCACTCTGCAATGTCATCATAGTCATCACCACGGCGGCAATATTTACCTCTTATGCCTACATCCTCTCCACCATCCTCAAGACTCGGTCTGCAGAGGGTCGGTATAAAGCCTTTTCCACCTGCGCCTCCCATATGACAGCTGTCAGTCTCTTCTATGGAACAGTCTTCTTTATCTATGCCCAGCCGGCTGCTATATCCACTCCAAACCAGAGCAAAATGGTGTCTGTGTTCTACACTCTGGTGATCCCCATGCTAAACCCCCTCATCTACAGCCTGAGGAACAAGGATGTGAAAGAGACTCTGGGGAGGATGATGGGGAAGAAAACATGTTTTTCAATTAACTGAATAGAGTCCCGGGTATAGTGAGATCACAAAGGAGGTTCTCACCACTCTTTTCTGGAGCAGAGCAGGTCTAGGGAAGGGAGTTCAGGCTAGTATTGCTAGAGCTGGGAATCCCAGTCAGGAATCCTAGGTTCTGTTCCTCTTATGCCTCACAGATTAATGGGGCCAGCAGTTGCAAATGGGGAAAGGATAGAGATCTCTACCAATTTACACCAGCTGAATATATGACCCTTAGACTTAAGTCTAAAAGGGTCCCTGGTGCCCATATATCTTGACCTCGTACATATCTGTAGAATTAAAAAAAATAGTGCCTGTCTTTTAGTGCCTTTGAAATTGGGTGCCTAAACAGAGGTACTTCAGGGGCCTGGCTTCCAGAGGAACTGAACCATGGACCTCATAGATGTGGGCTCCCAACTCTCCTGAAAATGACAATATGAGAAATCTTGCAAATCTTGGCCAAATTAACCTCTTTCTGGCTACTTACCTGTAAAACAGACATAATTATACTTACCAGTTTTGAGAGGTGTCATAGCACTTATTCTATTGACATGTCATAAGCCCGTTCAGCTCTTCAACCAGAAGTCGTTGCAGACAATGCAGCTGAGGTGATTTCTGAGGTGATTTCTGAGGTGATTTCTAGCCTAGTTAACTACCTTAGGTACAGATACGGCCACCATCATCTGAGCAACTCAGTCTTGAAGGCATTTATCCTCACACGATGTGTCTGAGGTGAGGAAGTGCTCTTATTCCCCTTTCCCAAAGAGGAACCGAGGCCCAGAGAGACTAAAGTGGTGCTTACGTACCTTAAGATAGGTATCTAGTGGAATTTGCAAAAATGCTTAGGTGAGTTAGGTACTTAACTCCCATTGAAACCATTGGGAGTGAAGCACGAAACTGCATCAGTACCTTTGAAGATTGCCCCCTCTCTGTATCTTTAGGTGCCTTTGTAAATGTGGCCCCAAGAGACTTGCTTGAAGCATAAAATATGCAGGAAATCAGCTATTAAACCTGGGTTCCCATGACCTAAGCTAATGTTCTAACCACTGGACCATGCTTCTTCATAATAGATATGGTAGAATCTCCTGGATTTCATGGGAAATGCATGGCCAAATAGGTTGGGCAGCTTTGCAAATCTCACCCTACACATCCAAAGTGTTTATATCTAATCTATTTATCTATCCTCATACACCACATCTATTTATCTAATCTATTTCCATCCACCCCTATCTATCTATCTATCTATCTATCTATCTATCTATCTATCTATCTATCTATCTATCTATCTATCTATCTATCTATCTATCTATCTTGCATAAGACCCCTAACTTCCCATTAAGGTCACAGGAGCTTAGATCCTCACAGATGCTGGTAGTTATATAGAAGGTTTAATAATAACAAAAAATATTAGATGATGATGATCTTCTCTATAATTACCAGAGCCTGTGAGGATCTAAGGTCTTCCTGTGACCTTAATGGGAGTTAGGGGTCTTATGCACTCATAGAAAGAGCTTAACAATAATGTTTCTGAATATTGGCCCAATCTGAATTTCAGTGTCTGTATTAGAGTCAACGGAGCAACGTCCTTTGGCAATGTATTCCAATGCCACTGCTCCACTTGCAATGTGCCAATGTCCCTGTTTAGAGCTGGTCAATATTTTGTGGTGCTTTTTGAAAATGAAATAAATAGAAAATGAACAATTTTCATTTACCGTAGAACCTCAGAGTTACAAATCCCTTGGGAATGGAGGTAGTCCGTAACGCTGAAAAGTCCATAACTCTCAACAACATATTTTGGTTGTTCTCTCAAAAGTTTAAGACTGAAACTTTACTTAATAGGGCTTTGAAACTTTACTATGCAGAAGAAAAATGCTGCTTTTTTAAAAAAAAGTAATTTACGTTTAACACTCTGTATTTCCCTTTTGTGGGGGGGGGGGCTCTGCTGCTGCCTTATTGAATACGTCTGAACATTGGTCTACACCAATGTGTGGGTGCGGAGGTAGATTGATCTAAGTTATGCAAGTTCAGCTACGTGAATAAAGCTGAATGTCGACGTCTTCACTGCGGTGAGTCGACTGCTGCTGCTCCCCCATCGACTCCACCTGCACCTCTGGCAGCATTGGAGTACAGGAGTCAATGGGAGAGGCTCAGGAGTCAATAGATTGACATTAAAGAACTTACACCAGATTTACACTAGTATAGTGGAGAACAAAATTTCCCCCATGTCTTTACACCACTGAGATGTAGGATTTAAACCCCACAGTGACCTCTGCCTCCTGTTATTTGACTTTGTGCTCAACCTTCTCTGTAGCCCCATGTATCAGACTCTTCCCGCACAACTAGTGTAAGTGCAGTGACTGCAGTGGAGTTATTCCTTCTTCACACTAGGGGCCCTGAGTTGGGAATCAGTTCCCTGGACTCCACTAGCATGATTGGAGAATTAGAGTAAGTGAGAGGAGAAACAGACTCAGACTCTAGTGGAGTCACTCCTGATTTACACCAGGATGGGTGAGAGGAGAATCAGGCATGTTAGAACTTCTGGTCAAGGAAGGACTTCAAGATTAGCACCAGAGGCAGTGACTCCGAGGGTCATCTCAGGCTGGAGCACTCATCTTAAAAATGGTGGCAGCCCCCCAGAGCCCTCCCCCCCAGTGTGTCCTGCCCACTACAGATCAGCTGTTCAGCAGTGTGCAGAAGGTGCTGGGAGGGAGGGGGAGGAGCAGGGGCAGGAATAGGTGGGGGGGAGGCCAGGAAGGGGTGGAGTGGGGGTGTGGCCTGGGACAGGAAGAGGTGTGGTGAGGTGGGAACTTGGAGGAAGGGGTGGAGTGAGGGTGGGGCAGAGTAGGGGTCAAGCACCCCCTAGGATCTGAGTAAGCACTATATAATTGATGTAGGCAGCATTTCAGTAACACACCAATTGGTGCTATATATGTGTTAAGGGGAATTTTAAAGGCACGTCTCACCCTTACCTGAAACCCCGGTTGAAGAGCGGAGTTGGAGGTAAAGCTCCCAAACAGTCAGAGACCAATGAAGAGATACACAACACAATGAACTTTCTATTCACAACACAATGTTCCCGCTCTCCCTTAACTAGAAGGAGGGGAGAAGGCTCAGTTTATTTTAAGTCATCATGAGAGATTTATAGGGTATAAGAAAGGAGAAGTTTGAGCAGCTACATAGACCAGGGGTCTCTGACCTCTAAGTCAGCATCTGTTTTCTTAAGACAATTCATTATTCAACAATTAGCAATATAGTTTGCACTTCTTAATCAGATACACTGTTCTTACAAAATGAATACAGTACATTCTTTAAGCAAATACAGAAGTAGCAGATGCAAAATCTTCAGATAAAGGCAGACCTGACTAAAAATCAGCAAACCATGTGAGAACAGAACACAGAGACTCAATACAAGGCCATAAATTTATCGTGACAGAGAAACTTCTGCCTAACAAGCTAAATCTGAGCTGAATACTTTTAACTCTTAACATATGAAACTAAAACACACAGATAGTCTGTTCATTTCTCCATTTTATTGACAATATCAAAAATACTTACTGAGTTTTGTCTCAACTTTATTCATTTTTTCCCACAGAGAAGCTTTCTCCCCAGTGTTTTCTTCAGGGCAGATTTCACCTCCTCGTTCCTCAGGGTGTAGATCAGGGGGTTCAGAACTGGGGTGACGATGGTGTACATGAGGGTGATGATCATCTCCCTTCCTGAGGAGTCTCTCACAGAGTGCGGCATGTAATTAAAGAGGACCGGCAGATAGAGCAGGGCCACCACCGTGAGGTGGGAGGTGCAGGTGGAGAAGGCCTTTCTCCTGCTCTCCCGTGACTGGACCTTCAGGAAGAGGAAGAAGATGATGTAGAGGTAGGAGAGGAGTGTGATGATGAAGGGACTCAAAGCGATGGTCCCGGTGACGATGTTAAGGAGGCTCAGGTTGAGGCGGGTGCTGCCGCAGGCCAGGCTCAGCAGGGGCTTGATGTCACAGAAAAAGTGGTGGACACGGTTGGGGCCACAGAAATGCAGTCGGGAGGTCATGACCGTGTGCAGCAGGGCATGCAGGAAACCGGTGGTCCAGGTGGCTACTGCCAGGCGCAGGCAGACCTGTGGGTTCATAACCAGCATATAGCGCAGTGGGTCGCAGATGGCCACATAGCGGTCGTAGGCCATGACGGCCAGAAGAATGACCTCACTGCTGCCCAGGAAGTGGAAGAAATGGAGCTGGGAAAGGCAGTCAGTGAAGGAGATGGTCTGGTGCCCTAAGAGGAAGCCAGCCAGCATCTTGGGCACGGTGACTGTTGAGTAGCATATGTCCAGACTGGAGAGGTTGCCCAAAAAGAAGTACATGGGGTTATGAAGCCGGGGTTCGACCATTACTATGACCACGATAGCCCCGTTCCCCAGAATGCTAGCCAAGTAAAGAATCAGGAAGAGAATAAAGAGGAAGCACTGCAGCTGCTGGAGGTTGGTCAGGCCCAGGAGGATGAACTCCCTCATCTCCGTCTGGTTCTCCATCGCTGGAATATACAAGACAAGGAGACAGAATAGCTGCAGGGTGTCTCGTATCGCTCCACACGAGCAGTAGAGCCGAAAGGTTTCTTTTTGTGACTAAACATTTTAAATGAATAATTTCAAGAAAAAAATAATTCTTGTGAAATTTACTTCGGCCTAGTCTTAGTTTGATGGAATTACAGAATCACTTATAATACTGAGACTGAGCTATCTCTGTGGTAATGTATGTGTTTGTGGATATGATTGAACAGAAACTTGTACAAGACAATAGTGATCCTGATTGGAGACTTGAGCCACTGGGTAGATGGTAGAGTTTACACAAAGAAAACCAAACATTTCAAAATAATTCCTGTTGGGCAGCTTTCAGAAAGGAGCAGTTTATCATTTATTTCAGTTTTCTGTGATATTTTAATTTCTCCTCCCCTCCTCCTGTTTTTTTTCTCTCTCATCTCTTTTTTAATGGAAAAATTTAAGTAATAAGTAAAACTGGGAATGAAAATATACATTTTTTTAAATGTCGAGATTTTTTTAAAACATAGATACATGTTTTTTGCACAGAAATTTCCATCTTTTGAAAATAAAGTAGAAACATGCATAGTAAAGTTTCAAAACTGTATTAAATCAATGCAAACTTTTGAAAGAACACCCATCTCATTTTGTTCAGAGTTATGCATATTTCACAATTATGAACAACCTCCATTCCCGAGGTGTTTGTAACGCTGAGATTCTATTGTAGATCTTTTTTTTATGAAAAGATTTCTTAGCCAAATAGTTCAACCCACTCTCTTGTAGACTCCAGGGGAAACTGCCGGATCAGTGCAGAATTATCTTTGTTGTCACGGTCATCTCTCACATTTCTTTGTAGGTTTGTATTTTCACTATAGCAATGGGGAAACAGGTGCCCAACTCTCACTGACATTTAATGGGACAAACTTGGGTGTCTAACTTCCTAATCCCTAAAGCTAAACTGAATTTGTTGTGCACTGCACCAGTCTCATTTGTATGGAGACAGCCCAGCAAATAAGGAACCTAATTGTGTTCAGGAATTTCCCATAACTTTGTCTTAGGGCAGTGGTTTTCAACACATGGTACATGGACCCCTGGGGGTCCACAAACTATGTCTAAGATTTCCAAAGGGGTACCCCCCTTGAATCAAAATTTGTAGGGGTCTGCAAATGAAAAAAAAAAGAGTTGAAAACCAGTTTTAGGACATTTCCACAGTTCAGATAACAGGAGTGTAAGTCACAGCATTCTCTAGCATGATCAGCTGTAAATGGCCCTTGTATACCCTGCAAATGTGAAGTAAAAGATACTTGATTTGCATTTGTACTCACAGGGTACTCACAGGACAATTACAATCTAACATACTAGTGTGCACTGCAATTCATGCCCCAATAGACCAAAACACGGGGCCATGTAGACAAGCTCTTACTCAGCCTCTCCTTTTTATTATATACTAGGAAGAAAAGAAAGAAAGAAAAAGAAAAGAAAGAAATCACTAATTCCAGACATCAGGATTTGTATTTGTGGATTTAGAAAAGTAGGGGATGTTTTCCTGCTATTTCCTTCCAGCACCTACCTGAGTGATGCTGGTCCTCTTTCCAGATGAGTTATTTCAACAGGTGAAAAAGTGCATTGTGGGGAAATTGCAGGAACTTTAGTCAGTTCAGACCATATGAGAGGAGCGAGTCCTGGTTGTTTTGAAACCTGTGATGACTGAGCAGGCAAGAAACCTTTTTATTATGTCCACACGTCCTCTGGGACTGGAACCGTGCACCAATGGAGAGTTGCTGAATGAACAAAGGAGTCAAGTGTTCCTTCAAGAAACTGAGGTCAGCATAGATGAGCTGGTTGAACGGTAAAAAACAAAGAATAAGGTTACAGCCCTGGCTGACTCACTGAGATGGATGCTTTGAAATCAGTTGTGTCTAAGCAGACTCCGGACACAGTCTCTAGTTCAGTATCACCCCAATCTTTGTTAATAAACTCTTTGTTTCATCAGAAGTAGATCTCGGTGCTGGAACATTAAGCAACGTGTGAATGCATAGCTCGATCAAACAGGCTGGTGTGTGCATTGTCTCTTTGGTGGCAGCTGACTGGGTAATTACTGTGAGCAGGGGCTGGATACTCCAGGGATCATTCCAAGGACTCAGAGGTTGGGATGTAGCCTACACAGAGCAGATGGGGTCTGTGGAGACCTGGAGGACAAAGGCTGTTGGTTTCTAGGAGTGGAACCACAGCAGGAAGGGACAAAGATTATTTTGCTCTAAGGGCAAGGCAGCTAACAACCCTGAGTACCCCTGGGAAGTGCCAGACACAAAGGTCAACAGGGGATAAGATTGTTTTGGTGCAATGTCCCATTATACCCAATATCTCAGTGGTTAGATCACTCAGTTGGGATGTGGGAGACCCAAAGCCCTGGACTCCCTCCCTCTGCCTAATTTGAAGGCAGCTCTGTGTGAC
Organism: Sternotherus odoratus; assembly: GCA_032164245.1. Taxonomy (NCBI): domain Eukaryota; kingdom Metazoa; phylum Chordata; order Testudines; family Kinosternidae; genus Sternotherus; species Sternotherus odoratus. Next base: position 34,085,343 of record JAVMKO010000013.1, on the reverse strand, counting down.
ACTACGCCCCATATTCATCATAGTGGTATCATTATGATCAATTATGACATAATTATGATGCATTCTGTACCAAATAGGTCAGGTGAGGTGTCTATTAAAAAGTTATGATTTGCTGAATACTATTCACCTATTTATGTGCAGGTATCATTTTTGTATCCGAAATTATGAATATTGACTATGTGTCTGTATTTCAAATGTACCTCCTCTGGGTGACACCCACAACAAGCCTTTCAGGCACAACAATGAGGAAGCTAGACCATGGCCTATCAGCAAAGACAATGGACCATGGAAAAGTTTTGTCTTCAGCTGGGAATGTTTCAGCCAGTCTATGAATAATGACTGCTATGATTCAGCAAGGCCGGCAAGGGCATGTGACCAGACCACATGATACTGAACTCCATTTTGGTACCTGTATTTTCCCACAAACTGGGCTGAGAACTTAGCTTGAAACAAAGTGTTCCTGCCCTATGGAGAATCTCTATAAGGTGGTAAGAATCAGAGAGGTAGCCGTGTTAGTCTGGAATAGCAGAGGTAAGAAAGAGTCCTGTGGCACCTTAATGACTAAAGTATTGAAGCATAAGGTGGGGAGTGACAACTTGATTTGTTCTCATTCCCTCACAATTCAACACCCAAAAGAAGTTTTGGAAGACAAAGGTCTTAGAGCGAGGGAGGGGAACCCAAACTGCAAGGCAGATGCAGCTTGTGCCTCAAGAATCTGCAAGCCTGCTCGTATCATCGGAGAGGGTGAGACAGTGCTCATCCAAATCCTGTCTAGTTTGTAAAAGGCTTAGTTTACAGTTTTGATTATCATGGAAGATTAGGGTTAGAAGTGACCTCAGGAGGTCGTCTGGTCCAACCCCTGCTGTCATGCTGGGTGATAACAGGGCCTGTAGAGGGTGACTGAGTCACCAAAAGAGCAGTGTGAGAGAAGCCAATCCAGATGAATGGTTAGGGGGTACTACGATTCCAACCGCTCCAGACTGCACCCCAGGGTGGCAACCTGTCACAGTCTGAAACCCATTTCTCCTGGCTCCCAGCAGAATGCCCTAGTCACCAGGCTATCGGGTGGGATGGGGTCTCTTTCTGGGTTTTATGTGTGTGGCAGGGCGGATCTGGCATGACCCACCCAACCTGGATCGCACACGTACCCTCGATAATTCAATTTTAGAGTAGGAATGGCGAGTGAGTCCAGTCCGTTTTGACTGTGGAACTCCCACTTGTGGATAATAGCACATCGGGTAAATATGCAAATTGGGACGGTTGTAGATGCCTGTAACTTGAATTGTTCCAGTCTGGAAGAAAGAAACCACAGTGCAGCAAAGGGACTCAGACTAAAAAAATATCTTGATATTTATAAGAGATCAATGTAAGCGTTATTGAAGACTCCTCAAAAATCTAAACACAATCTTCTCATTACAGCAACACAGTAGGTACCATGTGAACAAACAAATAATAGTATTTAACATACAAATTTTTTTTCAGTACCAGACCATACACAGGCCACAAATCCTATGCATTTAAAACGTGCAGCATTGATTTGGATTTAATGTCACCGCACCGTCCTGAGCCGAAGAAGCAGCAAGGGCCTAATTCTTTGAATAAGCTGCTGTCCTTATCCAAGGGGTTATATTCTTGCTGCAATTAGTAAAAACAGACCTGTGAGCATCAGTCTTCCCCATAAACCCATATGCACCCCCTGTGCCAGTTGGCATCAAGAAATCCCTGGGTCAAGATTCTTCCACAGAGGATCCATCAGGTACCAAAGGCAAAGCAATGCCCTTTGGCTTGTTGGTCCTGGTACTGACTCATTAAGAGACACCTGAGCCATTGACTCTGGTGTCTTCTTAGGGATTGTGGGGTCTGGATAATTCTTTGACACAGGAGTCTTTTCTGATCACTGCAGGTCAGCAGGCCACATTGGTACCGACTATGTCAGACGATACCAAATGCCTAAAGCTTACTCATAGAATCATAGAATCATAGGACTGGGAGGGAACTCAATAGGTCATCTAGTCCCGTCCTCACTGTGGCAGGACTAAGCGTTATCTAGACCATCCCTATCAGCTGTTTGTCTAAGCCATTCTTAAGGTTTTTTCCTAACATTTAACCAAAATCTGCCAAGCTGAAATTTAAGCCCCTTACTTCTTGTCCTGTCCTCAGTGGTTCTGGAGAATAATTCGTCACTTACCTCTTTGTAACAACCTTTTACATACTTGGATACTTATCACATTTCCCCCTCAGTCATCTCTTCTCCAGACTAAACCAACCCAGTCTTTTCAACCTTTCCATGTGCGTCATGTTTTCTAGACTTTTAGTCATTGCTCTCTTGTGGATTTTCTGCAATTGGATGGAGACACCTACATGCCGACATGTCTTTGTGGATCTAGTTTAAAGCCTTCTCTGTGAGGCGCCTCAGCTGTAGAAGAAGCTCTACCCATCCCTTTTACTTTTAGATCCAAAATTACCCTCTTCTGTTGATTCTCATGGCACATTGCAAGGAACAATTACTTCTGTTCTGCTGTAGGGAACATGAGTGGGGACCTATGAGGGCTTGATATAGGTTAGATCTGGGTGAGAGCTCTAAGTTTTTTAGGGATTGAGTTCTGCAGTATGTTTGGGACTCAATTTGTTATGCAATTGTGCACAGAGGCTGAAATTTTCAAAGGGGCGTAAGGGTGCCCAACTCGCATTAACAGCCAACGAGAGTTGAGTGCCTTGCTGCACCAGACATATTTAAAAACCTCAGACTCCACCCACAGATGCAAATGAAGAAGAGTGAATTTTTCCATCAAAATTTTCTGATGGAAAATGAGTTTTTCAACATTTTTTTTTTGACAAAACTAATTTTTTGTGCAAACTGTCTGCTTTTCTCAGAAAGAAAGACTTTCTATCGGGAAACCAACACTCCTGAAACAGAAAAACCTCAGTTATGGCAGTACATTTTTGAGTTTTGGCCAGTTTTGGTTCTTTCATGAAAATTCAAGCTTTTCTACTGAATGATTTGTTTGTTTCTTTTTGTCAAACCAAAAGATTCCCCATCAATTTCCGACGTATTGTTTATTTCCGCCCGGGCTCCTTATTCCCTACCTTCAATTTTCTGCTGGCTAGTGCACAACTAGTGTCAATGGTGAATTCTCTTTTACTGGAAGTCTTTAAACCATGATGTGAGGACTTCAGTTACTGGGCCAGATGTGAGGGGTCTATTACAGGAGTGGGTAGGAGAGGTTCTGTGGCCTGCAATGTACAGGAGGTCAGACCAGATGATTACAATAGTCCATTTGGACTTTAAAGTCTCTGAACTCTCCCTTACTGCTAACCTCCATTCTCCAGTTTCGGAAAGTTATCTACACTCTATTTCCCAGTGCCCAATGCATAGTGATTCCCTGCACGCTAATGGCCAGCTCCCAGTGCACAATAGACTCAATGAGAGAAAGCACATTGTATTGCCCATTACCCACTCCCGTTCTCAGCCTCAGAGACCAAAGAAAAACTTTCAGTTTCTTCATGACCTTCCAGGTAAGAGTTTTCTTCCTACCATTTTCCACAGGGCAGATTTCACCTCCCGGTTCCTCAGGGTGTAGATCAGGGGGTTCAGGACTGAGGTGATGATAGTGTACAGGAGGGTGGCTATCATGTCCCTCTCCTGGGAGTCCCCCTGAGAGGGAAGTACATAGTTAAAGATAACAGGCACGTAGAGTAAAGTCACCACCGTGAGGTGGGAGGTGCAGGTGGAGAAGGCCTTCCTCCTGCTCTCCCGTGACTGGACCTTCAGAAGGAGGAAGGAGATAATGTACAGGTAGGAGAGGAGTGTTAGTATGAACGGGCCTATCACAATGCCTCCAGTGACGATGTTGAGGAGGCTCAGGTTGAGGCGGGTGCTGCCACAGGCCAGGCTCAGCAGGGGCTTGATGTCACAGAAGAAGTGGTGGACACGGTTGGGGCCACAGAAATGCAGCTGGGAGGTCATGACCGTGTGCATCAGGGCATGCAGGAAACCACTGGACCAGGTGGCTACAGCCAGGAGCAGGCAGATCCGTGGGCTCATGACCAGCCTGTAGCGCAGCGGGTTGCAGATGGCCACATAGCGGTCGTAGGCCATGACGGCCAACAGCACGGCCTCGCTGCTGCCCAGGAAGTGGAAGAAATGGAGCTGGACCAGGCAGCCGGTGAAGGAGATGAGCTGGTGTCTCGAGAGGAAGCCAGCCAGCATCTTGGGCATGATGACCGTGGAGTAGCAGATGTCTAGGCAGGAGAGGTTGACCAAGAAGAAGTACATGGGGGTATGAAGCCGGGGTTCGGCCATTACTATGACCACAATGGCCCCATTCCCCAGCACACTGGCCATGTACAGAAGCAGGAAGAGAGCAAAGAGGAAACACTGCAGCTCCTCGAGCTTGGTTAGACCCAGTAGGATGAACTCACTAACCTCCGTCTGGTTCTCCATCGCTGCAGGGGGAAGAGGAAATGCCAGAATAGAAAGAAATGCAGCAATCCCTATGGTTTTTATTTCTAAACATACCTTCCATCTAAGGGCCCCACAGTGCCTGCCAGTTATTAATTAACACATCCCATGACTGCTGTGGGGTAACATCCCAATTTCACAGCTGAAGTAAGGGGGGCTAAGCCGGTTAATATGTGGTATATTTTTCTATCTAGATTGTTTTATTGAGGACTGTACTGGAATTGCAAGGTACTACTTTAAGTGTGTTTGTGTGTGTGTGTGGGGGGGTGTTTTTCTTGTCATGCTCACATGCTTCTACTTCTCTGCCTCAGGGAGCAGCCTGTTTTCTCTCTCTCTGTTTTTGGATCCTTTCATGTGGTCATTCTACATTCCAAGGAAGAAAATAGTGTTATGTTGCAACCTAAAAATGCTGGCTAAAGAGGTCACTGGATATCTAATATTGATTTTCCTTAACTTGTGGGACACTGGGTTAGTTCCAGAAGACTGGAAGAAGTCTAATGATGGACCCATTCTTAAAAAAGGATCAATGGGATGACTTGTGTAACTATACATATCTCAGTCTGACATCATTTCCAGGCATGGAGTGGATGGCACAAGACTTGATTAATACATAATTAAAGGAGTATAGTATAATTAATTTCAATCCACGTGGTTTTATGGAAAATAGATAGATCAATAGCACAGTTTTGGATGATAAAAAATATATTGAGCTCATGCAATATACTGAGACTTCTGTAAAGCGTCTGATCTGGTAGTGCATGACAATTTGATTAAGAAACTAGAAAGAGAAAAAATTAGTATGCCATACATTAAATAGCTTACAAACTGGCTAAATGAGCGGCCTCGGAATCCTATCATAAACACGGAATAATGATCAAGCAGGTGTGTTTTTAATGGAATCCCATAGGACTGAATATTTTTATCAATGACCTGGAAGAAAACAAGGTTTTCAGATGTCACAAAAATTGGGGCGTGTTGCAAGTTTTAATTTAAGAATGATTCAAGATTGTTAAATAACAGGCTCAAATGGTATTATTAATAGAGGAGTATTAATAAAAGATTAATATAGTACTATGCAGAATACAGAACATATAGACACTTTACCATCCCCTGCAGATGGTGAAGAGAAGGTAATTTGGCTCCTTTATTTGTACCTGATGGAATGCTGACAGTATTCATACCCAATATAACTTGCTTTTGGGTGTGAGACAACTAAACTCCTTTTCTGGGGGGAAAATCCTTTCCTAAGCTTAACTCCACCATGTGTCCCGTTTTCCTGATTACTGATAGACTGTCTTTTATGGTTCCCAGTTTACCTGAATGGCAAGTAAAATGGAATCTCTAACCTGGACATTGTGACTAAGAGCTGTGATGACCAACAGTTCTCAACGAGTTAAAAACATCTTTCAATGGGTCATTGCTTTCCTCCATGACAGAACCCCTGTGAAATTACAAGTGTCCCTTAGCAACCATCCACTTTTCTTCATAACATACATTTTCAGACACTGTGATTAGTTTGTGTGGTCTTTTCCCTCGATCCCTAGTCTGCATTAGTAAAGACAGGGTAAAAATGTTACACACATTCCGTTATAGAGACCATTTTCCCTTCACCCATCAGGTGAAATTGGACAAGGAACTTTTTTGAGTTGAACTATATATAGGACAATAAATGTATAGATACACAAAATGTGAAAGGCTGTTGGCTAGCCTATAAAAAATTCTGAGGGTTTAACATACAGAAATAATAAAATGGGGAGTTGTAATTAATAAAAAGGATGGGTTGTGGATACATTGTCATCTGGATCAGTTTGAAAACTAGGTAATTTTTTTAAGTTTCAAAGTCAAGCCAGGTTCTACAGATTCTGTGCAATCTTAATGCTGCCCCTTGTGCACCCATCCGATGCACTGAACACGACAGCTCTCTTGTGGAGCAAAATATCATGTCATCAAGCAATGAAAGAGTCTATCATAATGCAGACGCACACGGGGGCAGCGTTAAGGTTACACAGAAACTGTCTGAACCTGGCATGTCCCATCTGCTGTGTGTAGTATTTGATTTGGCAACTTAAATAATGATCTTTTGTGCATTCATTCTTCTTCTGTGCAGCTATAATACCTCCCCCCTTTATGTCTCCTCAGCAGGGTTTAACCCTGAACCCCGAGCTCTTACCACTTAAACTACACAACAAACTAAATGAGCTGGCCGCAGAGGGCTGCTAGTCAAGAGATTAGGGGAACGGGAGAAGACAGGAGCTTCCCACTAGCTCACCTTTGTCCAACTGCTCTTTCTACTCTGTTGTGGAGCCAACAGATGTTGGGTGTCTGTGACACAGGCAGGGAGCTGCTGGGTGCTAAATATGGATGATGGGCTGGAAGTCAGACACCCATTTCCCTGAGGCTTTCAATATGAGGTTGGCACCGAGAGGCCTTAGGCCTCTTTGAAAGTCCCAGCCTATAGGCTTGTGTCAGTTTTGGGGAGTTATTGAATACCACATATCATGATGGTTTCTTTGGCTTCCTATGGTTGAACATCTTGGCCATGGAATCAACTCCCTGAAGGCAATGAATGCATCAGATCTGTCTGTCCAACAGTCCCTCTGTGCATGAATTTGTCCCCCATCTCCTCCTCCCTTGCTCCCCCCCTCCCTCCTCTCAAATGAAAGTGTAACAGAAAGAAAACTAGCCTTGAGGAGAGGGAAAGATGAGAGGAGGACATTATCCGTCTGCTGCCTTCAGCAAGGCTGTTGAAAGCGGAGAGCAACTCTGCTCACTGTGTTGGAGGTCAGATGGGGTTTCCAAAGGAGCCCAAGGGAGTTAGGCTCCCAACTGCCATTGAGGGGGCTATTTTCAAAGACTCAGGTACTTGGGTGCTCTAATTCTGTTGTAATTCAGTGGGAGTTGGATGTCAGACTCCACTGGACTCCTTTGAATCCCAGCTCCTAGCAGAGATAAGAACCTGAGTTGCAGCAGAATGTTTCCTCCTTGGTATCTAGAAAATGACCTGGTTAGTAGGATGGGAAGGAAGGAAAGAGAGAAAGAACAATTATTTTGCCTGTGGTAGGACCTAGCGCCCCGTTGTGCTAGGCACTTCACAAACACAGAGGGCTGGTCATCGACTGAAGATATGCAACTTCAGCTATGTGAATAACGTAGCTGAAGTCGGCGTATCTTCAGCCGACTTACCTGCCATCCTCATGGCGGTGGCAGTCGGCGGTGTGCTCCCCCATCGACTCCAGCTTGCGCGGGTGATCAATTTCTGGCGTCTTATCGAGACGTGAGAAATCGATCGCTAAAAGAGCGATCACTACCCGCCGATCTGGAGGGTAGTGAAGACCTACCCAGAGTGAGACAATCCCTGCCCTGCAGAACTAGCCTAAACAAACGAGACAAAGGAAACAAGTTTCCCAAGGTCTTACACCAGCTAGTCATGGCAGAAGGGGGGAACAGACCCCAGCTGTCCTGATTTGTAACCTTGTGCTCTACCCACTGAACCAGGCTGTCTTGCAAGCAGTGGCTGTTATGGCTACTTGCCTTTGGGGACTCAGAAGCTTTTCGAAGGCGTCGGAGGCAGTTTGAAAACCTTACCCTTGGTGACTCGCTCATGCTGTTTCCTTAGAGTCGGCCAGGGCGGTTTTGGTCCTCCTTGTAATGGAAACCATAACAGTCGCCGGCATGAAAGGGCACTGAGGAGAAATAGCAGAAATTTCTGTCCAGAAAGGAAGAGAGAGGAGAGCTCCTATTGACTTGAATATCTGGATGGTTGTGCTGAATCTGTGGAACAAATGAGCCTTTTTATCATATTCACACCGTGGGGGGAAACCAATTTCCATTCTCAGGATGGCTCTCCTGGGGCAGAATGTCTGAACAACATGAGGGTCACTAGTCTGTGAGTAACAAGCCAAGCATTCCCCACAGTGATGGAAGTCAAGCATTATTGTGCAGACAAGAGCTGCTGGGAAAATAAGTAAACAAAGAGGTGATCCTAAGGGAATTAAACACTCAAATCCCTCTGAATATATTTCAATATCCCAGTCTAAAGAGACAAGACTCTGGTTTGCAAATATTGTTTTCTTTCTTTCTTTCTTTAAACCACTGAATTTGGTCTGCCATGATTCTGTATGTAGTTCCTTGTGATTCTTGGTCCCATTGGGCCATGGAGGGTTAAAGCAGGCGTAGCAAATTAGATGCATTTTGCAGAGGGTTATAGTATCTATGAACACTTTGGCTGAAACCCCGTCCTGGTTGAGTGGGGACGTGAAGGAAGCAGAAAGAATTTCTTTTTTAAATGGAAAAACGAGGCAGTTGCTAACAATTGCTGTAAATTGGAAGCTTTGAATGTAGAAATTTGATAAGGAAATCTAAATACATCAGGAAAGAAATTAGAGCAGAGAATAGCAGTAGAGGTGATTTTCCATCTGCAGACTTCATGGGGGAGATCAATATTTGAATTCTGCCTACAGTTTAGGTCAGAGTGAATATTTTAAAAGGGATGCTGAAAATCTAGAGAGGGTCCATAGAAGACCCACAAAATATACCTGAGGTCTGGAGAAATACCTTACCATGATAGACTTCAAGAGCTCAATCTGTTTAGCTTACCAAAGATTGATTGATTGTAGAAGACTTGATGATAAGTTCCTGCATGAGGAGAAGATAGCCAGGATCTTTAAGCTGGTAGAGAAAGGCAGAACCAGCTGCTGGTATTTGAAGCGAAACAAAAGGAGAAATAAAGGCCCCCATTTCTAGCAATAAGGTCGATTAACCACAGGAACAAACTCCAAAAGGGAAGTGGTGGATTCTCCTCTTTTGCATCTCAATCCCCAAAACCACCAGTGCTCAAGTGGGGCCTAAACGCTCTACGGGAGCAGCATCCCGCAATGCCATTCTGGTACGGATTTCAGGGGCACAATGAAGGCTCCGATTGGAGTATTGGGGAAGTGTCAGGTCCTCACCTCCTCCCAGCCTACAGTCTCAGAACTCTGGCAGGGGCTTCTCATTTGGCAGGGATGCTGATGCCTTGTCCCATCATGTCCCATGTGAGCAAAGGGTCTTTCAGAGTCAGGGGTTGGGTCTTCATTCAGGGCTAGCCTTGCCCGTCTTTTACTACTGCTCAGAGGGAAGGACATGGAGAGGTGGGACGAGGCAAATCTGAGTGGCTCTGTAATGATGCCAATCAAATTTGGCCCTCCGTCCCTCTGTCTCCATCTATGATGGGGCAGATGCACCAAAACTGAGTGGAACTGTGATCAAAGGGGCCAGGTCGCAACCCCCTGAATGCAGAGCCACTCCGAGTCATCCCGGATAGGAACTGCCACTAAGGGTCATGGACTTCATTCCCATTCACGATTACTGTGAACGCTACGGAATCTGTGCCACAGCTGTAGCCTTAATCATCAGGCATGGGTGCTGGCCAGAGGGCACCAGAAAATCAAAACAATCACTTCTTGGTACCCTACCTTCCCTACCCTACCTAGATGTTGAATCTAGTTATCTTGTGATCTCTGTTACTTAGTGGCCTGCGCCACAGTCGTACTCAGTTAGTTCTTCTGTATTAATCTGAATGGAAATCAGAAGCGATAAGGGCCAGATTTTTGATGCTATTTAGACACCTAGTGGGATTTTTAATAACATCTAGGCACCTGTAACAGGGTCTTCCTGCTGTCCCACTTCCTGGGGCCTCCCTGGCCATCCCAATAAAGCTCCAGGAGGCTTGAAATGTGCAGCACCCGTGTCTTTATTTACAGTGTTGTCCCACCACCAGTGTCCAGCTATAGACAGGCATACCAGCTGAATAGGCTCCTTCTAGCCATAGAGTCAGGCCCCAGGCAGCAGACTAACCTTTCCCTGACCATCTCCCTGTCTTCTGGCCTCTTCCCAGCCTTTATAGTCCTCGGGCCAGCAGGTGCAGCCAATCCTTAGGCCAGGCATCAGGCTTTCCCCAGCCCCAATCCATTTCCCCTGATTAGGGCTGGCTGAGCAGGGGCTAATTAGATGACCCCCTGACCTGCCACTGCCCCCTATCTAACCCTCCCTGCTCTCCCCACCTCATGTTACCTGTGGGGCAGGGGAAAGGAGGGTTCAGTCCTTTCCCTGTGAATTTCCCCTGCTCCTTTGACTGCTCCCCTTGGCATCCGGGCAGGGCTCACTCCCTGTCTGGGCTTGTCTGCTGGGGACAGGGGCCAAACATGCTGGGAGTGGAGGGGGGCCCAGGCTTGCTCTGCCCCTTCCCCAGCAGCAGAGCCCAGACCACTTTACTGCACCCTTGCAACTCCACACTGACAGCTGCATCCCCTCAGCCCCCAAACTCCCTCCCCCATTCTGCACCCTCATCCCCTCCTAGATCCCCATCCCCTGCCCGGAACCTCCACCCAGCACCTGCCCCACCTCCCTCTGCCCCCTCCCATCCCCAAGCTCCCTGCCAGAACCTGCACCCCTCCTCCCCTCCTGCACCCCCAGCCCCTGTCCCAGCCTGGAGCCTGCATCCAGCACTCAAATCCCCTCCCAGAGCCTGCCCCCCTCACCTGCAGCCTAGAGCCAGCACCCAAACTCTGTCCCAGAGTCTGCATCCCACACCCCCTCCTGCACACTCACCCCTGCCCTAGCCTGGAGCCTACACCCATTACCCCCTCCCGGAGCCTGCACCCCAAACCTCCCTCCTCCCAAACTCCCTCCTAGAGCCTGCACCCCAAACCTCCCCCTCCAAAACTCCCTCCTAGAGCCTGCACCCCAAACCTTCCCCCACCCAAACTTCCTCCTAGAGCCTTAGGCGGGTGGGGGTGGAGTTTGCCCCCATTAACTTTTCCCTGGGCCTAGGCCTTTGTTTTCCCCTTTACACCCCAGTCACCCCAGCACGGAGCAGAGGAAGGACAGGACAGGTCAGGAGCACTTTCCAGAGAGGGGCTGGCCGCCCCCTCCACCCCCCCCCCCCTCTCCTCATTCACTGCTGTGGACAGGCGGGGCCCAGGGGAGGCTCCCAGCACAGCTGTGGGCTCCGTGCCTCAGTTTGCCCAGCTGGAGAAGGCTACGGAAGGGGGGGATGAGCCTGTCTGTGCTGAGGGAGGGGAAGAGGCTTAATGACATCATGGGGCGGCGATCTTGGGCCCGGGTGTGGAGCTGCCCCGCGACTCTGCTCCCCGGGGGGCTTTCAGTCACTCATGGGCTCCCCTGGTGTCCTGGAGCAGGAGAGACCCTGCAAAGCCACCAGGCAGGCGGGGGGTGGTGGTGGTGGGAGTCCCTCCCCCAGGGACGTAAATCTCTTTCCATTCCTCTCCAGGGGGGATTGGATCTGGGGGTACTAATGAACGAAGGCCTGGGACGTGCTGTGCATGCAAAGAAATACTAGGTCAGCTAATTGGTTGCTAATTAAACCAGACCTTAGATCAGCTGAGCAAAGGTATCAGGGGTGGGGGTGGAAAGGGGAGCAGAAGAAGTAATTTCCCAACCTGGGAAATACCCAACCTGTAGCCCCCCTCCCAGGAGGAGTTCCAGGGACTTCAATTGATGCAGGAAGGGATGAGAAAAACACCAGGGACTGCATCCTAACAGCTCCCACCCCATTGGGTCTGTCTTACAACAGCTAGTCTTGGGGTAAAAGCCCTACCAGTGCATCCCAGAAATGGTTTATCAAAGTCCTCTTCAATAACATGACTGAATCTCCTTACAAACTCAAGATAAAATGGGGTCAGAAGAAGAGTGGATGGGATCTGCTCTTGCAGCATGGTTCCTTCCTGTCTTAGGAGATTTCACCAAGAGCTAAAGAAAACAGCCTCGTGAGCTACACAAGCTCTGGCAAATGTTTGTAACCCAACTAACATTCAATCAGTGCAGCTATGAATGTTGCCCCTAGTACAGGAATTTCAGCATTCAGCCATGAAAGCAATATGGTAGTGTGCCTCAGTTTCCCTTTTCATACAGCACATTAGGTCTGGAGTGTCCTTTCCCCTGTAAAAAGTTTCAAGACTGTTTACAGACACTAACTGTGAAAGCTCAGTATAACAAGGCCCTTTAACATAAAGTGTCTCCTCATGTTCTTCCTTTAACAGGTTTAAGGGATTTTTCAAAAGATTAGGCACTGGGAGGGGGCAAGGCCAGCTGGCTGTAGGAAAGTGGTGAGAAACAGGACACTTTTCTCTAGGCTAAACAACTCCCTGGTACCTTTGGAACCAAAGGGCAGTTGCTGCAGGTTAATCAAGACACCTGAGGCCAATTAAGAACCTTCTAGAAAGCAGCAGAAGGAGCTGGCCTGATAGGGACACCTGAAGCCAATCAGGGGCTGGCTGAAACCAGTTAAAAAGCTCCCAGTTAGTGAGTGAGGTGTGAATCTCAGGAGTGGTTGGAGAAGGTGGGCTGCAGATATCAGAATATACCCAAGGAAGGAGGCTGTGAGGTTAGGGGGAAATGCAGCTTGTGGAGTAGGGACTGTTGTGGAGACGTAGCTGAGGGAATTGTCTATGTTCTGTTGTTAAAAGGTCAGCTATCCTTGCTGATATTATTAGGGTTCCTCGTCTGGAGCCTGGAGCATAGGGCTGGGCTGGGCTGGGCTCCCACCCTGATTAATCACCGAGACTGGGAGACAACAGACTGTGCTAGGGAGGACAGCTTCTCCTTCCCTTCCTCACTGGCTTATGATGAAAGTGGCTCAATAGGCTGGGACTCTTGTGTGGTGGGTGTGGATCACAGAAACCCCCTTGAGAGCTGCCACCTGAGGGGCAGGAGTGGTCTTGGCACCTGTTCTCCTGCCGTGGTAGCTTGGGACTCCAGAAATCCTGTCTGCTTTGAGTCAGACTTGCTAGCCTGTTGCAAACCCTGTGGGCTTGCCTGGAACCAGGTTAAGAAATGTCTCTGTCCTCTAGTACTCAGTTGCCCCACTGCCAAGAGGGTCCAAACTCTGAGTAAAATCATTTTACCCTGTATAAAGCTTATAGAAGGCAAGCTGTCTGGGACTTTACCCTTTATAACACACAGGGAGGTATGCACAACTCTTTCCCCCCCCTCCCTTTGGTAGTAACACTCCAGGTGAATTAATAAGCAAGACATGATTTTATTAAGTACAGAAAGTAGGATTTAAGTGATTATAAGCAGTAACAGAACAAAAAAAATTACCAAAAAAGGGGAAAAAAGGCCAAACCCACAAATCTAAATCTCATTGAGAAATAAACTTTCCCCCTCAGGTGTTTGTCCTCTTACAGGCTAACCTGCTTTTAGCCTGGGTCCAGCAATCCCTCTCAGGCCATCTGAAGACAAAAGGGATGGGTCTCCAGGGTTTAAATGAATTTTCCCTTGTGGGTGGAGACCCTCCCTCCTCCCCTCTCCCCCTCCTCCTCCTCCTCCTCCCTAGGCAGAGTCCAAGCCCCCTGCCTGTGCCAGACTGAGTTTCCTTGCCAGCCAGGCCACCTTCCTGGGGAAGCTTGGATGTAGATTGGTGTCTCCAAAGTTTGAGCTTGTTTTCTTGATTGGCTATTTACAGGGAATAGTTCCTTCTCAGAAAGATCGCCTTTGGGAAGCAGCTGTGCATGTAAAGCTAACCAAATACATAGCCAATATTTATAACTTTTGAGTACAAAAAGACAGGTTTAAAAACAGGATAAAGATAACCAGTAGATCATAACCTTTACATAGATCTGTTGCATGGCATATGTAGCAAAACCATATTCCAGTTGTATCATACATGCATTGATCGCACCCCCTCCCTCATAATACCCTATGGGGTGCACTGTCACACCCTCCTCCTGAACTTACTGCCAGAGACTTGGACACTGTCCATGGTGGAGGCAATATATCTAAAATCCCTGTTTGTCTCTGGTCCCACTCCCTTTCTGTACCTTTAAAACATAGGAGTTTTTCATAAGAGTTGGAGCCAGTTGTGGGGTCCCTGGGTGCTGAACACAAGTTGGTGTGTGCTACTGCCCACAGATGGCAGATAGCAATACCTGTTGAAGTGTGGGTGTTTTGAGCATTTACTTGCCAATGCCATGAGGTGTTGTGCCTCAGTTTCCCCTTCTACACAGCAGAATGGACCTGTTATGCTGGTGCTGCTGGTGTGCCAAGCTTTGTCTGTCTGCAGACATAGGCTGGAGGCGCTGTCCGTGTCACTGTCTCTCTGCTGGCGATCAATGTGTTGCGTTTCCCCTTTCCCCTCTGGCAGTCCTCTTCCCCCCACACAGGGACTGGGATTGCCGGCGCCGAACTGTGTTCCCCCTTTCCCCTCTGGTAGTCCTCTTCCCTCATGCAAGGAACTGGTTTGGCCAGCGCTGCCTGCCGTGTTTCCCCCTTTCTCCTCCACCGTCTCTCTGCCAGGCAGATAGCATAACATAATTTTGGCAATTGACCTTTGATTATGTTAATCAATGGGCCTGGTGCATATGATGGAAAGTTGGAGGGGATCTTAGTTACTACAGAGAATTCTTTCCTGGGTGTCTGGCTGGTGAGTCTTTCCCACATGCTCAGGGTTCAGCTGATCACCATATTTGGGGTTGCGAAGGAATTTTCCTCCAGGGTAGATTGGCAAAGACCCTGGAGGTTTTTTGCCTTCCTCTGCAGCAGGGGGCCCGGGTCACTTGCTGGAGGACGTGATGTCCTTAAAACAAGATTTGTGGACTTCAGTAGCTCAGATACAGGTGAGGGGTACATTGCAGGACTGGGTGGGTAAAATTTGGTGGCCTGCATTGTGGAGAAGCTTAGACTGGATGATCATAATGGTCCCTTCTGACCTTGAAGTCTGAATTTCTCTGCCACACAGGGGGTCCGGTGCTGCCCGCGCCACGTTTCCTCTCTCTCCACCGCTGGCTCTTTCTGCCACACAGGGGCCTTTTTGCCCCGGTGCTGCCTGTGCCGTGGTGCCCCCTTGACCTCTGAGCCTGTGTGACCAGCGAGAAGGACTGTTGCAATAAGGGGGTCCCCTTGGGCATGGCAGTGATCAGTCTTGGGGCAGAGGAGTTGCAGCTCAACCCTGGGATCGAGGTGATAAGAAGGGCTGGCAGACAAGGGGGTTCCTCCTGGAAACCGTGGGACATTGACAGCACAGGCCTGTGAGTGGCCTTCAGGAAGATGTATTCCAGAAATCTTAAGAGTGATCTTGTGGAGCTGTGCATTGCGAGGCTCACGAAAGAACAGCTGATGGCCCAGCTAGAGAAGGATTATGTGGATGCACCAAGCCCTGCTTCTGAGGGAAGCCACCCGGCAGACGCAGCACCAGGCCCTGTGCCTGAGGTGGCTGGGAGGGGTCAGACTGCTCCCGAGGACATCCCAATACCCCGCTCACCTATGCCTAGGGAAGGGGTTGGGGGAACCCAAGGGCACCCTGATGCCTGCAGGGGATCCTCCCAGTGGAGCTACACATTCCTGGAGCTGAGGCACTTTGAATGGTTAAGGGAGAGATGAAAGAGTTGGAGGATCGCAAAAACCCGTGTCCGCATGAGTTGGAGTGCAAATAAAAACAGCGTCAGCATGATCGGGAACTGGCCAGACTGAGAATCAGCGAGGGCCCAGGGGGATCCAAGACTGAGAGGAGGAGCTTGGATAAGTGCATCATGGCCCAGCGTAAGGAAGGGGAGGACCTAGATGAATTCCTGAAGGCCTTTCAGATGTCCTGTGAGGTGTGCAGGGTTAACCCTGCAGCCAGGCTCTGGTTTCTCATGCCTTTACTTGACCCCAAAGGGAACCTATTCAAAAAGGCCCTGCTACACGAGTTTGGGCTGACTCCCGAGATGTACTGGGAAAGGTTCCGGAGTCAGGATAAAACCTCTGAGGGCAGATATCTAGAGCTGGCGGTTCGCATGGAGGGGTTTGCCTGCAGGTGGGCAGATGGGGCCCAGATGAAGGAGGACCTGGTTAAAATGATGGTACTGGAGCAACTGTATGAGCAATGCCCATCCAACTTGAGAATGTGGTTGGAGGAACAAAACCCAGAGAACCCACGACACGGCGGATGGCTGGCTCACGGGTTTGTGAAGAGCAGGTCAAGAGGTGGTTGGGAGGAGTCCCAAAGAAACAGACCCACCATGATGCAGTGAGAGAGTCACCTTGGGATCTCCCAGAAAGGGAATATGGAGAACCCCCTCGAAAGGGAATATCTAGTGTCCAAACCAAGCAATCCGCCGATGGGACCAATGGGACATGATCTGCTATCACTGTGGCCGAAGAGGCCACATATGGACCCAGTGCCCCAAGCTCAGGGCCAGACTGAGCAGACCGA
Organism: Sternotherus odoratus; assembly: GCA_032164245.1. Taxonomy (NCBI): domain Eukaryota; kingdom Metazoa; phylum Chordata; order Testudines; family Kinosternidae; genus Sternotherus; species Sternotherus odoratus. The sequence continues at coordinate 34,068,691 of JAVMKO010000013.1, read as the reverse complement.
AGCCCTCCAGGGTTAACTGGGTAGGGACCCAGCCCGATGAGGGGCTGACAACTTACCACCTGCTCAGGAGGGAGGAGTTTCCCAGACCAGCTCCTCTGTAGCTGGATGCTCCAGAGTCAAGGTTCTCAGTGTACAGGGTGGGCGTGAGGCTGTCACTGTGGAGCGAGTGCCTTGTTCCCCTGGAGGTGGAGGGGAGGAAGGTCTATGAATACGGGAGCTGAGGTGACACTGGCCCAGCTCGAGGTGGTGGCCCCAGATCGGCTGGTCCCCAACATCTACCTGACCCTGATGGGAGTGGGTGGGACCCCATTCAAGGTGCCTGTGGGGAGGGTACATCTGAAATGGAGGGCCCCAAGGATGCGGGGGTGCACCATCATTTGCCTACAGTCATTTTGATGGGGGGGGGGGACCCTAGAGAACTGACCAAACAACCCCCAGGCTGCCCTGTTCATGACCTGTAGCCAGAGCTGGTGAGGGGCACTGCGCCCTGACCTCAGAGAGGGTACCATACTGGGGGGTGCAGGATCCTGCCCCAGGGGGAAAGGAGTGTCCAGAGACTGGGATCAGAGAGGCTGTGGCCTCAGACTCAGGCAGCACGAGGGAGCAGCAACCCCCATCCCTTCTCCAGCTGCTGAGAGATCCCTCGCGAGATCCCTCGTGACAGAGAGATCCCTCGCGGAAGTTCAGGGACCTGGCTGACCTCAGTGAGGTACGGACCATGGGGAGAGGCTGCCAGGAGAGGTTCCTGTGGGAGAAGGGGTTCCTGTACCGGGAATGGGCTGCCCCTGGGGAAATGGAGTCATGGGGGAGCCAGAGGCAGCCGGTGGTCCCCCAGAAGTATTGCCTCAAGTTAATGTACCTGGCCCATGACATCCCTCTCACAGGGCACCAGGGAATCCGGTGCACCGGGCATAATCTGCTACAGAACTTTTACTGGCCTGGGGTCTTTACAGCTGTCCAGCAGCACTGCTAATCCTGTGACCCCTGTCAGCGGGTGGGGAAGGCCCGGGACCAGGGGAAAGCGGCTTTGAGGCCTTTGCCCATCATAGAGAAGCCTTTTCAGAAGGTGGCTATGGACATAGTGGGAACTCTCTCAGCAAGATAACTCGGTGGGGGAAGAAATACATCCTGGTGGTGGTAGATTTCACCACCCGCTACCCCGAGGCAGTGCCCTTATCTTCCATTGAAGCAGATACCATGGCAGACGCGCTGCTGACCATTTTCAGCCGAGTGGGGTTCCTCAAGGAAGTCTTGACAGACCAAGGGTCCAACTTCATGTTGGCCCTGCTCCGGGGCTTGTGGGAGAAATGTGGGGTCCGGCACAGCTGGGCCTCAGCGTATCACCCCCAGTCCAACGGGCTGGTGGAGAGGTTCAATGGGATGCTAAAAATGATGCTGAAAACCTTTATAAACCAGCACCTGCAGGACTGGGACAAGTACTTACCTCACCTACTGTTAGCGTAGAGGGAGGTGCCCCAGGAGTCTATCGGATTTTTGCCTTTCAAACTGCTATATGGACGGTGGGTAAGGGGACCCCTGGACCTCATCAGAGACGAATGGGAGGGGAAGGCCGCTCCCGAGGGAGAATCGGTGGTGGAGTATGTCCTGACCTTCTGAGAGAGACTTGCTGAGCTCATGCGCCTGGACAAGGAGAATCTGGCCAGAGCCCAGAGGAAGCAGAAGGTCTGGTATGACCGCACGGCGCGGGCCCGCGCCTATGCTACTGGGGATCAGGTGATGGTTCTCATTCCCGTGAGGAAAAAAAAGCTACAGGCCCCCTGGGAAGGCCCTTTTACGGTTGTCAAGCAACTAAATGAGGTGAACTATGTGGTGGAAATGTCCATCTGCTCACACCATTGCCAGGTGAACATGATGAAGCCATATTATGACAGGGAGAATATGGTGTTAGCTGTGTGTGGACATTGGGAGGAGAAGGGAGCTGACCCTCTAGTATATCCATTCCCTGAGACAGGAGGGGGCTCCCCCCGGAAACAATTCCCCTCTCAGATCGGCTAACACCTGCCCAGCAAGCTGAGATCAGATGGGTGCTGCATCTATACCAACAGCTGTTTCCCAACTGGCCTGGATAAACTAATCGGACTGTCCACTGGGTGCAGACAGGATCGCACCCCCCTATAAGATGCTCCCCCTTCCGAGTCACAGGGAACACTGCCAAGGACCTGGAGAGGGAGGTCCGGGAGATGCTGGCTCTGGGGGTGATCCAGCCATCGTCCAGCCCTCGGGCCTCGCCGGTGGTGCTGATCCCCAAAATGGACGGGTTGATCTGGTTCTGTGTGGACTATCGAAAGCTCAATGCCATCACTGTCTCTAATGCCTACCCCATGCCAAGGTCTGACGAGCTCCTGGACAGGTTGGGGGGAGCTCGTTACCTCACCACTATGGATCTTACAAAGGGTTACTGGCAGGTGCCACTGGATGCAAATGCCAGGCTGAAATCAGCCTTTATCACCCCTCTGGGGCTCTGAGTTCCTGACCCTGCCTTTCGGCCTCAAAGGGGCACCGGCCACCTTCCAGCGCCTAGTAGATCAGCTCCTGAGGGGGATGGAGAGTTTTGTTGTAGTGTATATTGATGACATCTTTGCCTTTAGCCAGACTGGGGTGTGTCCCAGGTTGGACAAGTGCTGGCCTGACTCCAGGAGGCTGGGCTGACCATAAAGGCAGAGAAGTGCAAAGTGGGGATGGCTGAAGTGTCCTACCTGGGCCACCGGGTGGGGGGCGGCCGCCTAAAGCCAGAACCAGCCAAGTTGGAGATGATCAGAGACTGGCCCGCGCCCCAAACCAAAAAGCAGGCCCAAGCCTCTATTGGGACGGTGGGGTACTACCAAAGGTTTGTGACCCATTTTAGTACCATAGCTACCCCATCACTGAGCTATGCAAGAAGGGGAAACCAGACAGTGGTCTGGACCGAGCAGTGCCAGAGGGCTCTCTGTGTGCTGAAGGACCCTCTGGTCAGTGACCCGGTTCTGGCAAACCCGGACTTTGACAAGCCGTTTGTGGTGTTCACTGATGCCTCAGACGTGGGGCTGAGGGCGATGTTAATGCAGGAGGATAAAAGGGGTAGAGACACCCCATTGTGTACTTGAGCAAGAAGTTGCTCCCCCGGGAGCAGAACTACGCGGCCATCGAGAAGGAATGCCTGGCCATGGGGTGGGCCCTCAAGAAACTACAACCGTATCTATTTGGGCGACGCTTCACCGTGTACACCGACCACTCTCCCCTGACCTGGCTGCACCAGATGAAAGGGGCCAATGCCAAGCTCTTGAGGTAGAGCCTGCTCCTGCAGGATTATGACATGATGTGGTCCATGTGAAGAGGAGTGCCAACATGATAGCGGACGCGTTGTCCCAGAGAGGGGGCCCTGAACTTTCCTAGTCACTGGTCAGAGCGACCCCGCTTAGTTCAGTCTTGAAGGGGGGGTGTGATGTGATGCAGCAGGGAGCAGGGCAGATTTGACCTGGGAGTTTCACTGGAGATGGGAGGCTTCTCTGAAGGGGAAATACCTGAGGCTGTAACCTGAGTGGAGCAGGGGGGTGGAGAGAGAGCTGACACCTTTGGCCAAGGAAACTGGACAAAGGAGGAGGGAGACAGCTGCAGGGTTTGGTAGTGGGTAGTTGGCTGGGGAAAAGGTGGGGGCCCTAACTTGGGGTTGATTCTTCCTACCCCCCGGCAGGACCTGACTAAGTGGTTCTGTTTGTACCTACAAGCTCTGGTTTGGACTGTGTTCTTGTCATCCCTAATAAAACTTCTAATCTACTGACTGGCTGAGAGTCACTGTGAATCCCAGGAAGTGGGGATGCAGGCCCCAGACTCCCCACATTCTGTAACACTCAGGAAAGTGTTCTTTGAGAGCAAGCCCTAGATAAAGAGGGTAAGATCAGAAGTTCTGGGAGGGCTAAATTGTTGCCTAAAGAAGTTCCTGAGGAGAAAGATCCTCCTGGCAATCTGTGCAAGCTGTTCCCTGCAGTTGAGGAGTATGAAAATGATTTGATCGAGGAAGTTTCAGTTCCTAATAGCCAGAGGTTTTCTGTAGTGAATGGATCCATGGACTTTCCTTTGGAAAAATTCAGTGGGGGAAAGCTTTGAGAAGGTAGCAGATAGAGTAAGAGCTGTTAAGAAAGTTAAACAGTCCTGTGACCAAGTGGCTGTGTTTTGACCAGCTTGTTGGGGAGACAAGGGTGTTGAGAGAGGACTGTCCCCATGCTGATTCTGCAAGTGAGCAGTCTGTGTGTCAGGTTCAGAAAGATGGCTGGGTAGCTGTATCTGCAGAGCAGAACAGCTGTGTAGTTAGTTTCTCTCGAGAATGCAGAGGAGGTATAGCCACATCTCTAGACACTTTGGATGTGACTTGTAGACTCTCATTAAACTTAACATCAGATTCCATGTGGAGGCAGAAGTTGATAAGGGATGGACAACAGAACTTTGAGTCTAGCTTGTTAGTGAAAATGGGTGGTATCTCTTTAAGATAGAGTCCAGCCCCCGGAATTGGTAACAGTTAAAGAAGTTGGACTTTTTGCTTTTTTTGAATAAATAATGATAAAAAAAATGTTTTGCTACGGGAGGGTGTATATGTGGGATGTGTGCTTGGAATCATCCACCAGTTCTTCTAAACAGATCCACATTTTTGTTTAATTTGAGAAAGAGGAACTTTATCCTAAGACTGGAACAATTAATGGAGAATCTAGTAAATACAAAGGCGAAAGATTTTTGTGTTACAACACAAATAGCTATGCTTGGTAGATTTTGATCGGTATATATCTGTAAATGTTAATTTCACCATTCACAAAATGTTTCTATCTAGTTCTATACAGTAGATTCTCGATTATCCAGGATGATAGGGGAAAAAATAATCCTGGTTAATAAAATCCTGGATAATCACCATCCATAGGAAATATAGGGTCAGGGGGTTGGTTCACCAGACACCCTGCACCAGGGGACAGAGTGTTGGTTCACTGGCTGTCCTGCGCCCTGGTGGGTTTGGGGTTTTTTTGTGTTTGGGGCGGCAACAGAGCCAGTCCTGCGAGTTACGTGTATTTTTTTGACATTCTGGTTAATCCACAAACTGGTTAACCCAATCCTGGATAATCGAGAGTCTACTGTAATTATGAGTCTCTGATTTCAGTCAATTTCTCAGAATTCAGGGGAAAACTCAACATTTCTAGAGAGCTCGCCTCAGTGCCCCCTTGACTTCTCTGTTTCTCAGGCTGTAGATGAGGGGATTGATCAAGGGCGTCAAGACAGTGTAGAGAACAGAAACAAATTTGTTCAGGATTCTGAGCGCTCCGGTGTTTGGTAACATGTAGACAGTTATTAGAGCCCCATAGTAAATTGTCACCACAATAAGATGGGAGGAGCAGGTGGAAAAGGCCTTTTGCTTGCCAGTGGTGGAAGAGATTCTCAGGATGGTGGAGATGATATAAATGTAAGATGCCAGGGTCAAAAGAAATGGTAGAATAATATTTGTGGAAGAGAAGATGAGGGTTGCCAGGTTAACCAAACCAGTGTCACTGCAGGCAAGGTTAATCATCTGGGTGAGATCACAGAAGAAATGATCAATTTCATTAGAGCTACAGAAGGCTAATTGTGCCACCAAATATATGATTACAGCAAGAATGATGACTGAACTTAGCCAAGATCCAGCTGCTAGCAGCATACAGATCCTGCCATTCATAAGTGTTGGATAGTGCAAGGGTTTACATATTGCTAAGTACCGATCATAAGACATCCAAGCTAGCAGATAACACTCAACCGTCAATAAGACACCGAACCAATAAAACTGAACCATGCAGCCACTAATAGAAACAGTTCTGTCCCCAGTCAAGAAACTGGCCAGCATCCTGGGCAGGATGGTGGAGCTGTAGCAAATTTCCAGCCAAGACAAGTTCCCCAGGAAGAAATACATGGGACTGTGAAGGTGCTGATCAGTCACAACTAGCACAACAATGAGCAAGTTTGCAGCTATGGTGACTATGTAGATTCCTAGAAACAGCCAGAAGAACAGAATTTGCAGCCCAGGGAGATTCCCGAATCCCAGCAGGATGAATTCTGAGATGGACGTTTGATTTCCCCCTTCTGCTTTCTCCATTCTCCATGTGCTGCAACTAGGGATTGAGAAAACGTTGTGATTAATTAAGGAGTTTGCTGTACAGTGCTTTGGTTTCCCTATATTTGACTCCTTACAAATTCAGTGTGCCCTCTAAGATCAAGGTTTATATTCTCTCCCAACTGAGGAACCGGTTCTCACGCAGGTACTGCAAAGAGCTAAGGGTAGAGTTTCTGCACCACAGAGCTGCATACCAGCCAAAGGGCAGCATCACAGTGAATTTATCATTCTCCTACACCTGTTCTCAGCTTCTTTCATTCACCAATCCATAGATTTACCAGCCAAAAGGTACCCTGAAATAATTTTGTCCGTCCACTGTAGAAACATGCCAAATAATGTCCCTAGATAGACGTGCACTCGGCTCAGTTTATTGTGTACGGCTAAAACATATTTTCCAGGAAAGCAGGAGATGTATAGATGTCTAAGCAGAAAGATAGACAGGTATGTGAAAGGGGTTTGGTACAGGGATAGATAAAAAGACAGCTACAGAGACTGTGTTAGGGGCTTGGCAGAAGGATAGATATAAGGGATTAGAAGCATGAATAAAGTGTTTGTTAGAGAGGTCGATAGGCAAGAAGGTGGTAGACACATCTCCTTATCCTTCATCAACCTCTCTAGAAATAAATTATGGAGTTTCTAAAGTTCTTACTCAGGCAAAGCTCCCAGTAAGTGGAAACACTGACCAAGAGGAGTGTCCTTCGGTGGGAGGGCTGAGTTTGAGGATGTGCCATGGGATTGTTCACACTCACCTTTAATCCTCTCTGTCGCCGGGGACTGGATCTGGTCTCTCCGTCATCTCAGCTCCCGGGGAAACAGCTGCGTGTTGCCGTCGGGATGGGTCTCTCTCCTGCCGTCCAGCATGCCTGTCTACATGACACAAATCCATAATGTCCCCTGCTCTGGATTCTTATATCCTTTATTGGGGGAAACAGCCTCCCCGTGGCCACCTCTGCTGCTGGGATCTCCCTTGGCCCCCCTGCTGGTGATCACTTAAATTTATCTTCATTGGGAAATTAACACTGTGCCATTTGTTAAGAGAGAGTAACACCAAAGCCGATGGCATAGGAATGGGGAGGAGACGTCCCCCTGGGATGAATTCATTAAAGAGCGGGTGCAATATCCTAGTATAGAGGATAGGTAAAGTAGAGGCAGGTGGTAATGAGAAACAGTCGCTAATAACAGAATCCTATTTAAAAACCACACCTGACGGTAATCGACTGAATATTGATACAAATTACAAGGGCTTATATACCAAGGCTAGCAGTCTAATGACTAAGATGGGTGAAAAGGAGTGCCTGGCATCCAGTGGGATATTTATATAGTAGGCATCATGTTGTTAGGGGAAAGTTGGAGGAATGAAGATAATCAATGGGACACGTAGTACCAGGGTATAAAATATGTAGGAATGACAGAGTAGTTTGAACTGGGACGGGGAGTGGCAGAGTCAAAGAAGGTAACAATTTTATATGGATCAAACTTTACCATCAAATATCTATGGATAGGAATTCAGTGCTTCAACAATAAGAGTATAAAAGTGGGAATACTCTTGACCTCCTGACCAGGATGGCATGCTCAGACTCTGTTTGACAGAAACTGGGAGTGGACAACAGGGGACGGATCACTTGATGATCATCTGTTCTGTTCATTCCCTCTGGGGTACCTGGCATTGGCCACTGTCAGAAGACAGGATACTGGGCTAGGTGGACCTTTTTGGTCTGATCCAATATGGCCGTTCTGATGTTCCTATGTTCTTATGGTAACCATGATGGTGAACTACTAAAGGAATTTAGAGAGGATACAAAATCAGTAAATGCAAGTGTCTGCCTTCAGATTGGGGGCTATTGAAATACACTGTTATATAGGCTCAGATGAAACAGACACCCCAAATCAGAAAAGACAAAAGAATGCCACCACGGCTAAACAGCAGAGTAATGGAGGCTGTTAGAGACAGAACAGAATCCTTTAAAATTTGGAAGTCCAGATCTAGTAAGGATAGTGGGTAATAGCCCAAACTCTGGCAGGTTAAGTATAAATGCTCTATAAACATGCCATTAAAGAATTTGAGAAACAACTTGCTGAAGGTGGAAAAAAAATAAGCCATGTATATTTTAAACTAGGTCAAAAGCAGGAAGCCTGCCAAAGAGGCAATGGGGACACGAGATGACCAAGGAAAAGAAAGACCATTGCAGATAAGTTAAAATGATTATTTCCATTGGTCTTCATAGCAGAGGAGGTGGAAGAGATGCCCACCATCAGAGCTATTATTTCTGGGCATCAAATTTGAAATAAGTTCCCACACTGATGTGTCATTAGAAAAGGTTTTGGAACCAATTGATAACTTAAGCAGGAATAAGTCATCAGGACCAGATGGGATTCATCCAGGAGTTCTGTAGGACATCAGATATGAAATTGCAGATCTGCTAACTGTTGCATGTAACCTTCCACTGAAACCGACCTCTGTACAAGATGACTGGAAATAAGGAAATGCAACACTGGTTTTTAAAAAGGAGTCCAGAGGTGATTTTGGTAAGTGCGGGGTGGTAAGTCTAACTTCCATACCAGGCAAATTAGTTGATACTATAGTAGAGAATAGAATTAGCATAGAATCATAGAATATCCGGGTTGGAAGGGACCTCAGGAGGTCATCTAGTCCAGGGGTCTGCAACCTTTACCACTCAAAGAGCCATTTGGACCCGTTTCCCACAGTAAAGAAAACACTGGGAGCCACAAAACCCTTTTGACATTTAAAATGAAATAACACTGCATATAACGTTTTCTTTGCCTTTATGCTATGTATAAACAAACTATAATGTGTTGCATTTAGATCAGGGGTGTCCAAACTTTTTGGGAAGAGGGCCAGATTTGGTAAGGACGGTGAAGATGTGTGAGGGCCGACCCCCTCCCCCCCCCCTCCGGCCGTGCTCTCGCTCTTCTTCCCTCCCCCTCCCCTCCAGCCGTGCTCTCGCTCTTCTTCCCTCCCTCCCCCACCTCCGGCCATGCTCTCGCTCTTCTTCCTCCCCCCCCTTCCTCCCCCCCCGCTCCGGCCGTGCTCTCGCTCTTCTTCCCTCCCTCCCCCCCGCTCCGGCCGTGCTCTCGCTCTTCTTCCCTCCCCCTCCCCTCCAGCCGTGCTCTCGCTCTTCTTCCTCCTCCCCCCCCCCGGCCGTGCTTTCACTCCCCCCCTCCCCCAGCTTGCCTTGCCTTGCCTCGTGCCCCGGCCCCGGCTCGCTCTTATCCGCCGGCTCCGCCGCGCTTCGCCTCCTGCCCCGGCCCCGGCCCGACTCGCACTTCTCCGCCGGCTCCGCCTCGCCTCGTGCCCCGGCCCCGGCTCCGCCTCCGTTCTTCTCCCCCCCCCGCCGCTCGCCTCTTATTGACCCCGCCCCTCTCTTTCGGCTGCGGCTCCGCGCACTGGTTGGACAGTGCTGGCGGGCCGCATAGAGAACAGTCTGCGGGCCGGTTAAAATTAGAACACACAGGGAGCCGCATCAGAGGGATGAAAGAGCCGCATGCGGCTCCGGAGCCGCGGGTTGCTGACCCCTGATCTAGTCCAACCCCCTCCTCAAAGCAGGACCAATCCCCAACTAAATCATCCCAGCTGGGGCTTTGTCAAGCCCGGCCTTAAAAAGCTCTTATGGTCATGATTTGTATGAAATAGAACAACCATATACGAATGATGAATATAGCATTTACAGCTTGCTACTTTGAGGTTCAGTGCATCACACCATTCCAACCCATCATATTATAATTTCATATATAACCATCTTTTGACTGGGTCAGTTGGTCAATTGCTAGATGGTTTGATTTTCTGCAGGAAAAGTAGTTTTCCGAAAGGACAAACCAGAGCCCACTTGAAACCATTTTTTTCCAGACTCAGTGTTTTCAGGTTTTTTTTGAAAATATTCTGAAACAATTTTTTAAAAGTTCTGAAAATGTTCATAGGTTAAAAAATACCCGTCAACCACCTCTCCTAAATAGATCCCCAACTTTGTTTAATTTGGAACGTTGAGAACATTGCCCTAAGACTGCAACAATGAGTGGAAAATCTAATAAACACAGACTACAAAGTTCTTCCGGTTACTTCCAAAAGAACCTAACAAATGTTTTAGAAAATGTTTGAAAATTTTAGAAAATGTTTAAAAATGAAAGAGGACACTAGAAAAAATCTACATTTTATTACCACTTAATAATCAGCAGTTCCTGATCAGGCCAGTTGTTTTTTAGTTCATTTGTTGTATTGTCATAAGGGTAATGATGCATAGAGACTAAATAGCCTGATAAAGTGTGTATTGACATTAATGGGAGCCTTTCCCTTGATTTCACTAGGTATTGGATTTGGATTTGTAGCTTAAATCTGCTTGGAAAACCCTGAAACTCAATCTTGGGTAATGCCAACAAAGCTATGAAGACATACAAAGGGATTTTTAAAGCATCTTAGCAACAGGAGGAACCAAACTCCAGTAATTTTCCATAAGATTTGGAGGCCTAACTGCCCAGCCCCACTTTGGAACATTTCTCCTATTCAGACTAGTGTTGTACACTTTTCCCACTCTTCCTGTTTGGCAGTCAGAGAACACCTGTCAGCCAGTGTTAGAGAGACTGAAACAATATTGGCAATCAAGATAAATAGAATTTTATTTTTCTGTCATGCACTTGACTGGGCTTTGCATTTGCACAAAGACGGCTGGAGCCTAGGATGGAATTTTATGAAGTACATTTTGGGGTAGGTCATAGTCTTGTTCAAATTGCAGCTTTCCATTGAAATTGACTCACCTGTGATGATTTAAAACTGGCTTAGGATATGTCAATTTTTATCAAATAAATAAAATGGAATGGGAGATAAAACTTTAAATTATCCTCCGTATCCTTTCCCAATGACTCAGGATGCTTAGACTGATAAGAACTTGGATCACGTAGATGGTTCTATTCTGTCTAGTGAGTTGATTTATTCCCATTTCAATCAATTTCTCAGACTTCATGGGAACAACCTACATTTCTGCAGCGCTCTCCTCATGGCCTCCTTGACTTCTTTGTTTCTCAGGCTATAGATGAGGGGATTGATCAGGGGTGTCAAGATCGTGTAGAAAAATGAAAACACCTTGTTTGGGGCTCTGAGTGCACCATCGTTTGGTAACATGTAGACAGTTATTAGGGTCCCATAGAAAACAGTAACTACAATTAGGTGAGAGGAGCAGGTGGAAAAGGCCTTTTGTTTCCCAGTGGTGGAAGGGATTCTCAGGATGGTGGAGATGATATAGACATAAGATGCCAGGGTCAAAAGAAATGGGAGAACAACATTTATGGATGACAAGATGAGGGTCGCCAGGGTAACCAGATTTGTGTCACTGCAGGAGAGGCTAATCACAGGGGTGAGATCACAAAAGAAATGATCGATTTCATTAGGGCCACAGAAGGCTAATTGTGACATACAAGATACTAATATGGAAAGAGATATGAATGAACTTATCCATGATGGAGCTGCTAATTGTATGCAGATCCTGCCATCCATACGTGTTGTGTAGTGCAGGGGTTTACATATCGCTAAGTACCGATCATAGGACATCACAGCTAACATATAACATTCAGCAGTTGCTAGGAAACCAAACCAAAAGAACTGCACCATGCAGCCCGTAACAGAAATGGTCCTGTCCCCAGTCATGAAACTGGCCAGCATCCGGGGCAGGATGGTGGAGCTGTAGCAGATTTCCAAACAGGACAAATTCCCCAGGAAGAAGTACATGGGGGTGTGAAGGCGCTGATCAGTTACAACTAGTGCAGCAATGAGGATGTTCACAGCTACGGTGACTGCGTAGATCCCTAGAAACAGCAAGAAGAACAGAATTTGCAGTTGAGGGAGGTTCCCGAATCCCAGCAGGATGAATTCTGTGATGGGCGTTTGGTTTCCCCTTCTCCTTTCGCCCTGCGCTGTGTATCGGTTTCCTCTGTCACCTCTCTCCATCTGAGGTATCCAGCGACAAAGAAAAAGGAACCATTATTTAGGGAAGTTGCTGTATAATTACACTGGGTTGATTCCATCAATTAGATACCATAAAAAATCAGATTGCGAACTGAGATCAGGGCTTGTATTCTTTCACACTCAGGCTTTGCCTAAGGTTTTGGAATAGAGGTTCTCCATTTGCCTATCAAAAAAAAAAAAAAAAAAAAAAGGATAATTTTTCACTTTTAACCCAGGCCCCATTTCTATTGATTGATTTATAAGTATATTTAAAGTCCGAAAAGAGCCACTAGATCATCTATTCTCACATCCTCCATAACACACACCATAGATTAGTCCCAGTTTCCCCAATGTTGAACTCGATACCTTGTGTTTGGCTAAAGGCGATCTTCTAGAACAGCATCCAGGGCCAGATTTTTAAAGTTATTTAGGCATCTGGTGTATTTTAAAAATATCTAGACTTCTATAGGGCAATAACTTCAATGGGAGTTATGCACCTCTGCGCCTTTAAAAATCTGACCCCCTCCTCCCCCGTCTTCATTAGAAGACATCAAGAGACAGAGAATCAATCACTGCCCTTGGTAGTTTTTTTCTCAAAGATTAATCCCCCTCACTTTGAAACTATGTATTTAGTTCTCATTTAAATTGGTCTCACTTTAACTTCCAGATATTGGTTTATGTCCTTCCTTTGTCCACGAGACTAAGGAGCCCTGTTCCTTTATCCATGTGAACGTTTTGTAATCAAATCAGCTTTCAGGCTTCTTTTTGATAAATTAATCAGATTACGCTCTTTCAGTGAGATGTCTATGATGGCATTAATGGGGGGGAGGGAGGGGGAAAGATCCCAAAGGTAAAACTGGAAAGAAATTAAGATGTCTGGTCACAGATGAAACTATTGCATCCTTTTGCAGTTTAATATATGATACACAGAGAGAGATGGAAGTGTAAGGAGATAGGTGGATAGACCCCAGATGGCAAGAGTGTAGTATGGCTCACAGAGATAGATATGTGTTTAAGGTAATAATAATAATAATAATTAATCATTAATCATTAATGATAGATAGGATTTGACCCACACTTAACAATAAGCATGGTCTTGTGATTAACAGACTAAAATATGACTAAGAAATATTATTTTCCATTCTAGCTGTCACAGACTCAATGTATGACGATGGGCAAATCCGTAGGAGTGAGATGGAGGGGATGGGGGCCCGGAACCCATTCGGATTTATAAGTGACCAGATTTTCCACAGTGTTCATCATTAGCTACCCAGGGTAAGATGAGATGCTGAAGTCCTTACTCGGGCAAAGCACCCACTAAATGAGGACACTGTCTGACAGGAGTGTCTTTCAAAGTAAGGGCTGAGTCACAGTAAGAGTTTGAGGGCTGGTCTGAGGCCAGTAACACTCACCTTTATTCCTTCGCATGAAGCAGAGACTTTTTGTTCGATGGTGTGACTGGGTTTGGTCTCAGTCAGATTTGTACTCTGCTCGGGAGATACCTGTATGTTGCTGGGGGATGTCTCTCGCTCTCCTGTTGCCCAGCATGATTGTTTGCATCACACAAACCCTTATATGACTCCCGCTCTGGATCCTTGCAGGGTTTATCAGGTACAGCAGCCTCCCCCTGGCCCTTCCTGCCTCTAGGATCTCCCTGCTGGTGAGCACTTAGAATTACCTCCACAAGGGAATTAACACAGTGGTGTTGGCTGAAACAATGTAACACCAAAGCTGATACCACTAGCATTCGAATCACAGAGGAAATCTTCCCTTTCCCCCCATGGGCTATTTCTCTGCCAAGAGCCTCAGAGAATTGGAAATAAATGTCCATGCCTTTAGTAATAACATCTAACTCTAACAGACCAATTCTCCTCCAAAGATCTCAAAGCACAGCCTTTGACTGACGATAACGTGATGCTTCCTTTGTAGCCAGTGAATAGATTTATTGCCATTCCAATCAACCTCTCTCAACACTCTACATTCCATAGAGATCTTAGAATCTTCTTGTTTCTCAGGCTGTAGAAGAGGGGATTGATCAGGGGCATGAAGACAGTATACAGGATAGAAAATGCTTTCTTCAGGGCTCTCAGTACACTGGAATGTAGTAATATATAGTCATTGGGCTTTCATAGAAAACTGTAACTATGATAAGGTGGGAGGGGCAGGTGGAAAATGCTGTTTGCCTCCTGGTGGTGGAAGGGATTCTCAAGTGGTAGAGGTGATACCTACATAGAATTCCAGGGTCAAAAGAGATAGGGGAACAGTTTCTACAAAGGAGAACATGAGGGTCACCAGGATAACCAGACAAGAGTCTAATCATTGGGGTAAATTCACCAGGCAAATATTTATTTCATTAGGAATGGTGAAGGCTAATTGTGACATCAAATATATTAATATAGTAAGAACTATGAATGAACTTACCCAAGATCCAGCTGCTAGCTACATATAGAACCTGCCATTCATAAGGAAAGCACAGTACAGGGCTTTATATATTGTTAAGTATTACTTATAAGCCATCAAAGTTAGTAAAAAAACACTCGTCACTAGGAAACCAGAGCAATAAAACTTCACAGTACTACAGCCGGTATCAGTAACAGTTTTGTCCCCAGTCAGGAGACTGGCCAGCATCCTGAGCAGGATGGTGGAGGTATAGTAGATTTCCTAGCAGGACAAGTTCTCCAGGAAGAAGACCATCCTTTGACTGGGCTGGTAGGTCAATTGCTTGCTGGTTTGTCTTTCTGCAGAAAAAGTGGATTTCTAAAAGGACAACACATAATGGATAAATAACCAGAACCAGAGCCCATTTAAAACCAACATTTTTCAGATGGAGGGGTTTTAGCTTATTGAAAGTATTCTGAAAAAAAATAATTTAAGAAAAATGTTGAAAAATTTCCATAGGCAAAGAATTAAATCATCCGCCACCTTTCTTAAACAGATTCCTGTAGTTAATAGATAATAAGGTGATAAGTAACAATCAGCATGGATTTGTCAAGAACAAATCATCTCAAACCAACCTGATAGCTCTTTTTGACCGGATAACAAGCCTTATGGATGGGGGGGAGTTGGAGTGGTAGATGTGGTATATCTTGACTTTAGTAAAAAACATTCTATAAATAAACTAAGGAAATGCAAACCAGATGGAGTTACTATAAGCTGGGAGCAAAATGTTTGGAAAACCATACCCAGAGAGTAGGTATCAATGGTTAACTGTCATGCTGGAAGGGCATAAGGAGTGGGGTCCCACAGGGATCAGTTCTGGTTCTGTTCAATATCTTGATGAACACTTTAGATAACTTATGTAGTAAGTGAAGGCTAAAGGCCTAATGGAGGCCCAGTATGAGGCCAGAACTAAAGTAATGGCCAAGCCTCTGCTAATATAAAGCAAAGTTCATCTGTGAGCAAAAGGCAGGCCCGGCCCACAGAAGTTGGCAAGGAGAAGGGCTGAGATTGCAGAAATACATATTCAGTTAGCATGGTTACAGTATAAACATACCTATACCAGAACATTCCTCAGATAACGGGAACAGGCCGACCCGTCCCAATGACAGAGGCAAAAGGGTAAAATGATGGATAGAGTTGTTTTGATCGAACCAACAGGTACGAGGTGCGAGGCGGCACCTAACTACGTAAGAGGGGCTGTACCTTGCTACGTAAAGGGTTTGCACCTCAATACGTCAGGAGTGATGTGTACCTTGTTTTGTACCTGTATAAGAATGAGTCCCTGAAGGGGCGTCTTTGTCCGGCTCAGGGGGGTAGTGGCATGTTCCGCCACTGAGCTGTGTCCATTGCCGAGTGACACTCTCTAGCAGTATGCCCGGTAGACTGACTAATCTACGGGGAACTGAAAGTGTGTCAGGGTCGCAATAAACATGGCCGAGGTGCCTTTGTACCTTACTAAGACTCTGTGGTTATTGGGGGTTCTCGTCGGATTTGCTGTGTCAGCTATCTGCGCAGAGCTGGGGCAGCACACAGAGGGAACACACGCACGCAGCCGAGTGATATCAACAGGAGAAAGCAGAAGCACCACACCGGTAGCCTCTGGACCACACTACAACAACTTATAAATGTTATAAAGTTATAAAGTTTATGGACAATACCAAGGTGGGAGGGGTTGCAAGTGCTTTAGAGGATAGGATTAAAATTCACAATGATCTGGACAAACTGGAGAAATGGTCTGAAGTAAATAGGATGAACTTCAATAAGGACAAATGCAAAGTACTCTATTTAGAAAGAAACAATCAGTTGAACACATACAAAATGAGACATGACTGCCTAGGAAGGAGTACTGCAGAAATGGAACTGCGGGGTCATAGTGAACCACAAGCTAAATATGAGTCAACAGTGTAATGCTATTGCAAAAAAATTGAACATCATTTTGGGGTGTATTAGCGGGAGTGTTGTAAGCAAGAAACAAGAAGTAATTCTTCTGTTATTCCACTCTGATTAGGACTCAACTGGAGTAATGTGTCCAGTTGTGGGCACCACATTTCAGGAAGGATGAGGACGAATTGGAGAGAGTCCAGAGAAGAGCAACAAAAATGAGTAAAGGCCTAAAAACCATGTCCTATGAAGGAAGATTGAAAAAAATCAATTTGTTTAGTCTGGAGACGAGAAGACTGAGAAGGGTCATGATAACATTTTTCAAGTATGTAAAAGATTTTTACGAGAAGGAGGAAGAAAATTGTTATTCATAACTTCTGTGTGTAGGACAAAAAGCAATGGACTTAAACTTCAGGAAGGGAAATTTAGGTTGGACTTTAGGAAAAACTTAACTGTCAGGGTGGTTAAGCACTGGAATAAATTGCCTAGGGAGGTTGTGGAATCTTCATCATTGGAGACTTTTAAGAGCAGGTTAGACAAATACCCGTCAGGGGTGATGTAGATAGTCCAGCCATGAGTGGAGCTCTCAAGGTCTCTTCCAGCCCTATGATTTAGTGCTCTCACAACAACTTTAAGTTTTTCCTTCTGCAAGTTTGTCGTATTTTGGGGGTGCTGGAGGAGTTGACATTACCAGGCAGGAATTATTTTAGTGACCAAAAGAGTTATTTTGAGAAAATGGAAATATGCAATGTCTCCCTCCTACACAGGCAGGCTTAGTGAGCACTCTATGATGGCGATAATGTCTTACAGGAACACTTGGAAAACACATGAAGATATCTGGTCACACATGAAACTATTGCATACTTTTGCAGTTTAATCCTTTGATACTCCGAGGATATGTTCTCACATAGTTACCTATTGAGTCACTTTAATGGTTGATGTCCTGGATGAACCCAGGTTCAGGGTTGGTATTTTTTTACTTGTTTGATTCCAGGTTTACCAAATAATGAAACTTGAATTTGAATTTGACGCTATTTCCATCTCAGGCATGTATGTATAGATGGACTGATTTAGTTGTGGTTGGTCCTGCTTTGAGCAGGGGGTTGGACTAGATGACCTCCTGAGGTCCCTTCCAACCCTGATATTCTATGATCCTATGACTTGTTTTGTTATGTGTTTATATTTAATGTAAAAACAATAAAATTAAAGTTGAAAGAAGGCTCACCCATTCAAACCATGGCTACCCACTATCCCCATTCTTCCTATTTCTCACTGTACTGGGAGAACCACTGGCTAGCAAGGTTAGAGAGACTGAGGTAACATAGGGAATAACAACCAATGCAGCTGTGTCAATTTACACCTGCTGAGGATCTTCCAAATTTACCTAAATGAATACAACTGAATGGGAGGTGCAAACATAAAACATGCTGAGTATCTCCTTGCTGTAACTCAGGAAGACTTTCGCACTAGAACTGATTTATTGTCATATCAATCCCTCCCTCTAAATCCTACATTTCTGGCAAGCTCTTTTCAGGGCCTCCTTGACTTCTTTGTTTCTCAGGCTGTAGATGAGGGGATTGATCAGGGGCGTCAAGACCGTGTAAAGGACAGAAAACACTTTGTTTGGGGCTCTAAGTGCACCGGTGTTTGGTAATATGTAGATAATCATTAGGGTCAGATAGAAAATTGTCACCACAATAAGATGGGAGGAGCAGGTGGAAAAGGCCCTTTGCCTCCCAGTGGTAGAAGGGATTCTCAGGATGGTGGAGATGATATAAACATAAGATGTTAGGGTCAGAAGAAATGGGGGGACAGTGTCTATGAAGGAGAATATGAGGGTCACCAGGGTTACCAGACTGGTGTCGCTGCAGGAGAGTTTAATGATTGGGGTGAGATCACAGAAAAAATGATCAATTTCATTAGGGCCACAGAACGCTAATTGTGCCATCAAAGATATTAATATGGTAATAAGTATGAATGAACTTATCCAAGATGTGGCTGCTAACTGGATACAGAACATGCCATTCATACGGGTGACATAGTGCAGCGGTTTACATATTGCTAAATAGCGATCAAAAGACATCACAGCTAGCAGATAACACTCAGTGGTCAGTAGCAGAGCAAAGCAATAAAATTGTGTGATGCACTGGCTAACAGAAATGGTCCTGTCCCCAGTCAGGAGACTGGTCAGCACCCTGGGCAGGATGGTGGAGCTGTAGCAGGTCTCCAACCAGGACAAGTTCCCCAGGAAGAAGTACATGGGGGTGTGAAGATGCTGATCAACCACAACTAGCACAACAATGAGGATGTTCGCAGCCATGGTGACTATGTAGATCCCTAGAAATAGCAGGAAGAAAAGAATTTGCAGTTCAGGAAGGTTCCCGAATCCCAGCAGGATGAATTCTGTGATAGACGTTTGATTTTCCCCTTCTCTTTTCTCCATGAGATGAATGTCGGTTTCCTCCTTCACCTCTCTCCATGTGACATATCTGGTGATAGAAAACAAGTAATAATTTGTTAGTGCGGATGCTGTCAATGAAGCTGGGTGGATATCCAATCATTCGATTCCATAATAATCCACACGATTGAGATAATTGTTTATATTCTCTTACAATCAAAAAAAAGAAAAACAAAAAACCTGCATCACACTTAAACTTTGCACAGGGTTTTGGAACAGAGAATTCCCCTCCTCCACCTGTCCAATAAAGCAATAACACAGTTAACCGGTCACTTTCTGCTCCTGCCTACAGATTTTTGGTTTTTTCGCATACAGATTAATAGATTCTAAGGTCAAAAAGGGCTATTAGATAACACACGCCGTGGTTTCCCCCAGATTTCCCCACATTGAACTCAACCTACCTTTGGCTAACGGAAATCTTCTAGAAAAGTGTCCAGGGCCAGATCTTTCAGGCTATTTAGCCACTCTGTAGGAATTTAAAAGAATCTAGGCTCCCAAGGATTAGCAGCTTCAACAGGTATTAGCCATCTCAAAGCCTTTAAAAACCTGACCCTCAGTCTTGATTGGATGGCATCGAGACAGGGAATTCACCCCCGACCTTGGTAGTTTGTCCCACGGGTTAATCACCCTCACTTTTAAAAATGTGTGTTTATTTCTCATTTACATTGGTCTGACTTTAACTTCCAGCCACTGGTTTTTGTCCTTCCTTTGTCCACTCGTTTCAAGAGCCCTTTGGTACCTGCTCCTTTACCCCTGTTCCCTGTAGTCAAGTCAGCTCTCAGTCTTGCTTTTGATAAGCTAAACACTTGGGCTTTTTGAACTGTTTCTCACTCTGAAGCATTTTCTCCAGTCCTGGCGTCATTTTTGTGTCTCTTTCAGTTCCTATCATTTATGATCTTGCAACATTCTTCTTAAAATGTGGACCCCAGAACCAGATGCAGTATTCCACTGCCTGTCTCACCAGCGCTGAATAGAGAGATGATTACACTTTCCTGCTCATGATTCATTATCCATCCAAGGATCACATCCATCCTTTTAGACAGGAGATTGTAGTGGGGCTTATTCTGAGTTGCTCCTTCACCTATGACTCCTAAATTTATTTGATCGGAGATAGGGTCATACAGACAGACGCTATAGGACATGAATGTGACTGTATCCAGCTATAACGTCTGCAAATCCAGACTAACATGGCTACCTCTCTGATTCTTTGTATCCAGCTAGTGCTTGAAATGAGGGAGGGATACTGATCAGCAGCACAGAAGACAAGAGACTGTATAGAGGTTCCTGCCCAAGGCATAAAGGATACCCCTCAATCAGGCACACATGCGGATTCCTCTCACTTGTATTGCCTTTGTGATAGTGTCAAGTAACACTAAGCCTTTTTATTATCGGTCATGAATTGAGAACTATTAGTTATTGATCAGCTATAAAAGGTTTGTGATTAATTCCTCACGATATGTGTTTGTGGTGATCCCATGGGATGAGGTCCTCCTAGGAGATGTAAAAACATACAACCAACTATTAACTCTCAGCAGTTGCTTGACTATCGTGAGTCTGTTGGGGTGGAACTGCAGACCAGCTCTGTGTATCAAAAAGAGCAGCACTAACTCAGTACACCGGACCACAGTCTCTGTTCAGTAACCTCAGGAGCTCTAAAAGGATATCGTGGGGAGAAGAAAGGAAAGCGTACCTTGTAAGGATCTTAGATAACTCCATTACGGCAGCACACCTCATAAATGCCTCAGTGGGGTACAGTAATGCTGCTTTTCAAAAGCAGCTAGTGCCTCACTAAGCAACCTAACAGAAGTCATGCCTTCCAAACATCACCACAGTGCCCCAACCATTGGACTATCCTTTCTCTTGGGTGCAAAGTTGGAGCAGCAAATGTCCAGGCAAAGTTCATTACACAGGTGTCCTTGCTTCCCAAGCTGTAAGGAATCACAAGCTCCATTCAGTGCATTTCTAATGTGCACCCCTTTTGTGTTTGGGGCCAGCACCTGACAGGAAATGCGGAGGGGCTTCAACTCCCATTGTAATCCATGAAGAAGATTCTCAACAGGAGATATGTAGCATCTCCCAGGACTGGGCAGGGAAGGTTCACCATGAGAAAATGATGGACTGCCAGGCAGAAAGAGAGAGAGACAGACAGAGAAGGTAAAAGAAGGATATATAGATAGAGGGATGTATAAGGAGAAGGGTGGATAGAGTGAAGTTTTGATCACTGAGACAGGTACAGTACTTGTTTAAAGGTTAGATCGATCTGTAAAGAATTCAACAGAGATGAACTGATAAATAAATAGATAGAGGGATGAGTAATTGTCTAGATAGATAGATAGAGGGGTGGATGGGGATAGATAGATAGATCTAGATTAGCTAGATAAAGGGCTTAACACATAGATCTTCTTTGTGTTTCATCCATTTCTCTAACATTATCATGATGAGATGCTTAAGTCCACATTCAGGCAAAGCTGCCAGGAAGTGAGGATCCTGTATAATAGGAGTGTTCTTCTAAGTGAGGTAAAGTTGGAGGAAGAGTTTGAGGGTTTGCACTGAGTCAGGTAACACTCACCTTTAATCCTCAGCATGAAGGAGTGACTTCGCCATTGACGGTGACTGGGTTTGGCCTCACAGTCAGACTCGTCCTCTTCTCAGGAGATACCTATATGTTGCAGGAGGATGGCTCTCTCTCCTATAGCCCAACATGATTGTTTGCATCACACAAACTCTTATATGATTCCTGCTCTGGATCCTTATCAGGGTTTATTAGGTACAGCAGCCTCCCCCGGACCCTCCCACTGCTGGGATCTCCCTTGGGCCCTGCTGCCAATTATTTTTTACAATTTCCTTCATAGGGGAATTAACACTTTGTTGCTTAAAACAGTCTAACACCAAAGCTGATGGCACGAATATTCTAATTCCAGAGGAAATTGCCCCTTCCCCCGTGTACTGTCAGTGCCAAGAGCCCCAGAGAATGGGAAATATATTTCCATGTCTTTAGTAACAACAGTAGGCCATCCATAGATCTCAAAGTGCTTTATATGGCATGGCAGTATCTTGATACCCATTGCACAGATCTGGAAACTGAGGCACGGGGAAAGGAAGTGATTTCCAAAGGGTTATGAAACAGGACATTGTCATAGCTGGGTGTAGCTTCCAGTCCGAGTGTATCATCATGGCTGCTGGACCACACAGACTGAGAGTCTTTGTTTATTAACATTCAAAGATTTATTTATGTGTCACAGGGATTAGTGTTGCTTCCCATCCCTGTAGCATCTGAGCAAATTCAACATAAAATTGACAGTAATCGCAAAATCCCCTCTTGATTTAATGCAGACTCCGGCTCTTTCCTCTTTTTGGGGTGGGGTGAGGGGAATCGTTCTACTTTGGGGTGGAGTTTTTGCAAAGATTAATGGAGAATCCAAGGAACACAGACAACAGGCTGTCACAAATGCAATAGGCTTCTGAAAAGGTCAAAAGACTTAGGAATATTATTTAAAATACGTGGGGGGAAAATTGAGAAGGGGGAAAAAACCCAATCTAGTATATAATAACTGAATACATAACAGTTTTTACTGGACTGGTTGGTCACTTGTTAGCTGGTTTGATTTTCTGCAGAAAAAGTAGATTTTCTGAAGAGATTACAGATAGTGAATGAGTAGTTTGAACCAGCATCCACTTAAAGCCAGCATTTTTCAGACAGAGGTTTTTCAGTTTTTTGGAAAAATTCCTGATTTCTATTAGAAATATATATTATTTATATATGTAAGGGGATTAAATATGACAGCTCTATCTATCTATCTATCTATCTATCTATCTATCTATCTATCTATCTATCTATCTATCTATCTATCTATCTATCTATCTATCTATCATCCATCACTTCTCCTAAACAGCCCCCTGCCTTTGTTTAATGTGAGACTTTCAGAACATTTTCATAAGCTTGGAAGAATTAATGGGGAAATTTAATTAATCCAGAAGAGAACGTTCTTATGATTGTATCTCAAACCACCTTACAAATATACAGAAAATGTTTGAAGAATTATTTAAAACCACTCCAGAGGAAAACAGAAAAAAACAAACATATTTTATTGCCACTTAATACTGAACAGTTCCCAGTCACACCAGCTGGCAGTGTTTTAGTTCATTTCTTTTGTTGTGGGCAAGATTGTGATGTGCACAGGAAGAGAAGCCTGATGCAGAGCCCTTTAAGATCGATGGGAACCTTTCTCTTGATTTCAGTGGGAGTTGGACTTGTTCCTCCAATCTTCTTTGAAAACTCTGAAACTCAACTGAGGGTTACTGTAAACAAATCCATGAAGATAGAGACAAGGATCTTCAAAGCAGCATAGGAAAAGTAGGAATCAAATCCCAATGCCACTGAACGGCTGTTCTCTGGTATGCAGAAGGCACCAGGAGAGAGGGGACAGAGTTGATAAGAGGGGTCCACAGACCCCCTGGAGTACCCTCGCAGACCCCCAAGAGTCCATGGACCCCAGTTTGAGAAAGACTGACTTAGATGAAATGATTTATTCCCATTTGGATCAATTTCTCCAAATTCATAGGAATACCCTACATTGCCACAGAGCTCTCCTCATGGCTTCCTTGACCTCTTTGTTCCTCAGGCTGTAGATAAGAGGATTGATCAGAGGTGTCAAGACCGTGTAGAAGACAGAAAACACTTTATTTGGGGCTCTCAGGGCTCCGGTGTTTGGTAACATGTAGACAGTTATTAGGGTTCCATAGAAAACTGTAACCACGATAAGATGGGAGGAGCAGGTAGAAAAGGCCTTCTGCTTCCCAGTGGTGGAAGGGATACTCAGGATGGTGGAGATGATATAGACATAAGATGCCAGGGTCAAAAGAAATGGAAGGACGATGTTTATGGAAGAGAAGATGAGGGTTGCCAGGGTAACGAGACAGGTATCACTGCAGGACAGATTAGTCACTGGGGTGAGATCACAAAAGAAATGATCAATTTCATTAGGGCCACAGAAAGCTAGTTGTGACATAAAAGATATTAATATGGATAGAACAATGAGTGAACTTAGCCAAGATCCAGCTGTTAGATGCATACAGAATCTGCCATTCATAAGTGTTGCATAGCGCAGAGGTTTACATATCGCTAAGTACCGATCATAAGACATTACAGCTAACATATAACATTCAGCAGTCGCTAGGAAACCAAAGCAATAAAACTGAACCATGCAGCCAGTAACAGAAATGGTCCTGTCCCCAGTGAGGAAACTGGCCAGCATCCTGGGCAGGATGGTGGAGCTATAGCAGGTCTCCAACCAAGACAAGTTCCCCAGGAAGAAGTACATGGGGGTGTGAAGATGCTGATCAACCACAACTAGCACAACAATGAGGATGTTCGCAGCCATGGTGACTATGTAGATCCCTAGAAACAGCCAGAAGAACAAAATTTGCAGCCCAGGGAGATTCCCGAATCCCAGCAGGATGAATTCTGAGATAGACGTTTGATTTTCCCCTTCTCCTTTCTCCATTCTCCATGTGCTGCAACTAGGGATTGAAAAAAAGTACTGATTAGTTAAGGAGTTTGCTGTACAATGCTTTGGTTTCCCTCTATCTGATTCATTACAATATCAGATCAGCGTTTATATTCCCTCTCAACTGAGGAACGGCTTCTCACCCCAGTGTTGCACAGAGCTAGGGGTAGAGTTTCCCCACTATCCCAGCCAAAAAGCAGGAACACTGAATTTCTCACTGTTCTACGCCTATTCTCAACTTCTTTCATTCACCCATTCAAAGATTTACAGGCCAAAAGGGA
This sequence comes from Sternotherus odoratus, assembly GCA_032164245.1. Taxonomy (NCBI): domain Eukaryota; kingdom Metazoa; phylum Chordata; order Testudines; family Kinosternidae; genus Sternotherus; species Sternotherus odoratus. The sequence continues at coordinate 34,044,054 of JAVMKO010000013.1, read as the reverse complement.
CCATTAACTCATCTTGTCTGATATCCACTATAACACACACCAAAGAATGTCCACAATTAGTCCTGCATTGAGCTCAATTAATTGCGTTTGGCTAAAATATATTAGAAACAAATAAACAAACAAACAAACAAAAACCAGCCAGAGCCAGATATTTAAAAGTATTTAGGGATCTGGTGGGATTTTCAAAGGCATCCAGGCATCTAAATCTGAATGGGTGCTAGGCAGGTTGCTACTTTTGAAAATCCATGAAGGCACCAAAATACCTGTAAAAGTCTTGCTCAGAGTGACTTACTCAAGGCTATATTGGAAGGCAGAGGTAGATCAGAGAATAGAACCCAAGTCTAGTTTAGAAACCAAATGACAAGCTAGTGCCCTAACCATTGGGGTATCGTTCCTCTTGCAAGCTAAGATGAAGCATTCAATGGCCAGAGAAAATTTGTCTTGCTGGTTCCACTCCTCAGCCTGTCAGGATTTCCTGTCTCCATTCAGTGCATTTCAAATGTACATGACTTTCCTCTGTGGTGCACTGACACTCCCAGGAAATGCTGAGGGCCCTGCACACCCTCTGTAATCCATGCGAAAGACACTCAACAGAAGACACGTAGCATCCCATAGATCTGGGGTAGGACTCAGCTCTACAGGAAGGACTGGGTAGACCACTGAGAGACAATTGAGAAACTGAGGAGAAAGGAAGAGAAAGGTCTCTGAAAAAGTGAAGTCCAGGATAGGGAGACAGAGAGATAGAGGGATGTGTAAGGTGATTGATGGATAGACAGAGGAGTTTTTATGGGAACACTCAGAAGTTTAAGGAGATCGGTAGATAGATGTGTAAGGGACTCAACAGAGATTTATAGGTGTCTAAGTGAAAAGATAGAGGGATGTGAAAGAGGTTTGATAGTGGGAGAGAGAAAACGACAGAGGGAGAGACTGTAGAAGAGGTTTGATATAGGGATACATTTAAAGGCTCAAAAGGGTGCATAAATTGCTTATTAGAGAGTGAGAGAGAGCTGAGGAGTGGTAGAGGGATCTCCTTTGTCTTTCATCAATTTCTCTAGCAATAAATCATCATCACATTCTAATGTCCTTACTCAGGCAAAGCTCCGGTGCGTGAAGACACTGACCAAGAGGAGTATCCTCTGAGGAAGAGATTGAGGGTTTGATCTGAGACTGGTGTTACTCACCTTTAATTCTCAGCAAGAAGCAGCAACCTCTCCATCGACGGTGGCCAGGTCTGGTCTCACAGTCAGTCTTGTCCTCTCGGTTCTTGGAGAGATAGCTACATGTTGCTGTTGGAATGGGTCAGCATGCCAGTCTGCATGACGCAAATCCTCAGTGTCCCCTGCTCTGGATTCTTGCATCCTTTATTGGTTAAAGCAGCCTCCCCTGCCCCACCTCTGCTGCTGGTAGCTCCTCTGGGCCTCCTGCTGGTGATCACATAGAATTACCTTCATAGGGAAATGATTAGCACTGTGCTGTTTTGTTAGAACAATGTAACACCAAAGCTGATGTCACCAGCTTCTCATCCCAAAGGAAATCTTCCTTTTCCCCCATGTGCTCTGTGTGTGTCAAGAACTCAAGAGAATGGGGAATAAGTTTCCATGCTTTTAATAGTAACATCTAGTGCTAATAGGCTGTTTTCCATCCATGGCTCTCAAAGCAGACTACATCGTATGGCCAGTATACTTATCCCCAACTGACTGATGAGGAAACTGAGGCACAGAGAATGGACACAATTTCCAGAGAGTTATGGAACAGCCACTTGAATAGCTGGAAATAGCCCCCAGGCTTCCTCCACCAGTATGTCGCCCCCAGCTGCTGGGCTGCACAGGTTGAGAGCTCTTGTCTATTAACATTTAAAGATCTCAGTGTGTATCTGAAGGATTTGTATAGCTGTCCATCACCGTAGTACCTGGGTAACTTCAACCTCAAATCAACAAGCATAGCAAAGTCCCTTATAGATGTAATGTAATCTCTGACTCGTGTTATTTTTTTGGTGTGCAAACAAAACCCTCTGCTCTGAGATGAAATTTTTCATTTTTTGATTTTTTAGATTGTATTCATTCCGTTTTCCCTGTATCAGGATTTGGTTCTGGGTTTGGGGACAGAATGGGGAGTGATTTTATATTGCTAAATAATATCCAGCACTAGCAGAAATCACCAAAACTACAAGGGCTGTGATTAATTGACACTGGCGACTCCTTAAGGACTCAAATAGAGATGGGGTCCCCATTGTGTTGGGACGCTGCATACACACATAGGGAGAGAAGAGCATGGTGCAGGGCGATGAGGTGGAGGAAGGCCTTGAAAGAGCACTTTAACAGGGACCCACAGTAACATACTGCGGTGATCCTTAAGTTCTGGCGGCTGTTAGGAATTGCGTGGCGGCTGGTGCCTGGTTATGATTATAAGACTGTCTGTTAATACACCTATTCATTTGATTTCCTGTACCTTTATAATGATTACCCTGTGTTTGTCCCTGGACTAATGAGGTCTGTTGCCCTGTACAATAACAAATACAGGGTGCTCTCAGTAGTGTTAAGCATTGTGGATCATATGTGGTGAACTAATAAAGATAGGCTATTATTCTCAAAAGCCAAAACCAGTGCATAGAATGGGAGAAGGGGATGGATGCCCTGATAGAGTCATCTTTCCCAATTCAAATGATTGTAATCCAATTTTCGTATCTCTGCCTCTCTCAAATGCTCCTCCCAAACATCACCTCTTAGCATAAGATACTAATGATACCTCAACAGAACAAGCAATGTCTCCGCCAGCTCGTGGCAATGCTCCTTAAACAGCTGGCTAAACAAATTGGCCTTTGAGAGCACCTTAGGAGTTGATATATCATGGGGTTATTTCAGACCAGGAGTGGAGAACATTCCATAACTCCCATGCTTTTGAGGAGAACCTCCTCCAGCCACCTCCTCCCTGGTAACACTCAGGGAGAGAAGTGGTAAAAAACTTCCCCATACTAATTCCACAGCCAACGTTGCTGTCAGTGGCCAGAGTTAGGCCTGGGCTACACTGCGGGGGGAGTTTGAACTAAGATACGCAACTTCAACTATGCTATTCACATAGCTGAAGTCGAAGTATCTTAGTTCGACTTACCTGGCCGTCCCCAGGGTGGCAGGTCGACCACGGTCACTCCCCCAATGACTCTGCTTACTCCTCCTGCCGAGGTGGAGTACAGCTGTCAATTCGGGGATCAATTTATCGTGTCTAGATGAGATGCGATAAATCGATCCCTGATACATCAAGCACTACCCCGATCTGGTGGGTAGTGTAGCCGTAACCTTAGATGTATCTTAAATGGTGCCGTGGCTAATAAAACCAGACTGGTTTATTCCAGTACATTAAAACATGTGAATGCAAGATATCTAGAGAAAACTTTTCTCAGGGACTCCTTGACCTCTCTGTTTCTCAGGCTGTAGATGAGGGGGTTGACCAGAGGAGTTAGAATGGTGTAGAAGAGAGAGAACACTTTGTTCAGGTCTCGCAGTGTGTCGGTGTCTGGCAACATATAGACAATGATTATAGTCCCATAGAAAATTGTCACCACAGTGAGGTGGGAGGAGCAGATGGAAAAGGCCTTTTGCCTCCCAGCGGTGGAAGGGATTCTCAGAATGGTGGTGATGATACAAACATAGGATGTCACGGTTAATAGAAATGCAGACAGTGCATCTATGGAGGTGAGGATGAAACTCAGCAGTGTGATCAGGTGGGTATCGTCACAGGAACATTTTATGATCGGGATGAGATCACAAAAGAAATGATCAATTTCCTTAGGTCCGCAGAACATTAATTGTGACATCAAACATACTATGGTGGTACTGGCCACAAATGAACTTATCCAAGATCCCGCTGCTACCTGCATACAGAACCTACCATTCATCAAGGCCGAATAGTGCAGGGGTTTACATATCGCTAAGTACCGATCATAGGACATCACAGCTAGCAGGTAACACTCAGTGGTCACTAGGAAACCAAACCAATAAAACTGCATTATGCAGCCGCTAACAGAAATGGTCCTGTCCCCAGTCAGGAGACTGGCCAGCATCCGGGGTAGGATGGTGGAGCTGTAGCAGGTCTCCAAGAAGGACAAGTTCCCCAGGAAGAAGTACATTGGGGTGTGAAGGTGTTGATTAGCCACAACTAACACAATGATGAGGATGTTCCCAGCCATGGTCATGATGTAGATCACTAGAAACAGCAGGAAGAGGAAATTTTGCAGTCCAGAAAGACTCCCAAATCCTAGGAGGATGAATTCTGTGATGGAGGTCTGGTTTCCCCCTTCTTCTTTCTTCATCACAATCACCTAGGAAGGGGGAAGAACAACACATAGTGGAAGAATTCTCTCTCCTCTTAAATTGAATAACGGTTCTTTTGTTCAATTACACAACTGTTCAAAGAGGGAAAATATCTTCTAGGGCTCAGTAACTGAAACATTTGAGACTCTAAGGAACACAGGTATGGCCCCAGAGCAATTGATTCATAGATTCCGAAGCCAGAAGGGACCATTGTGATCATCTGTCTGACCCCTACAACACAGGCCATAGAAATTCCTTAAACTAATGATCCATCAAGCTTGGATTCTTTTTATATCAGAGAATTTAAGCTCCCCAATGGACATTTTTGCAATATCATTGTGATGAGTTGAAGACTTTCTCTGTACAGTGTGTGAATTCTGCATGAGGTGATGAACTCTGGGTTTGTATCTTTACCAAGCTTCAAGATCCATTTTGAATTTGCAGCCATTTGCCTTCTCACTTGTTGGTTTGCCTCCACCTTGGATTGAAATTCCAAAGGTGGGTGCTAAAAAGGTAAGAAAAGGGTCATTAACTTTAGGGCTCGGTCATGAAATATAATCACCCTAGACAAATTATTGCCCACTGCTCAGAGGAATTAGTTTAGCAGGGGAGTGGTCTTCTGGCAATGAGGTCACCTGGTAGGATTCTATAGTCACTTGTTGAGGATGAGTATGGAGTCACCTGACAGAGGAGACTAGAAGATTATAAAGCTCAAACGCTGCTCTACTTCCTCTCTCCCTGTGGCCATTTTTCACCATCGCAAGAGGAGGGAAGCTGCTGCAGCAACGGGATGAGACAAGAGGGAAAGGTGTGCCCCCTAGCTGAACACAGATGATCCCCTTTGGGGAAGAAGACCTGGAGTGAGGGGAAATGCATCCATGATGCATTGTATTTGTCTGGATCTGGGTATAGCTTGTGTGATTCAGTAAAAGACAACAGTGTTGTAAAATTCTTTGCAGAGTGCCTCTGCAGGTGATATGCTTCAGCTGTCACATGGCCCCAAAGAGAGCTAAACTGGCTCTGAAGAGAGTGGTCTTAAGAAACAGGGGGCCTTGGAGCGGTCAGCACTGGTAGCAGGGGCTGGACTGCTGGGCCATTTGGTTACAGCTCTCAGGAGGGAGTTGTCACAGTTCAGGGTAACTGCACCTATAGTCCCCTCTCTGTGGTCCACCAAGGGCATCCACTTAAAGGTTCCTGGCTCCCAGCCATCACCTCTTTTGGACAGAGACCTTCAGCTCGCTCTGTCTTTAATGGGATATTTACAGGTTGCAAAGTTTCCTGCCTACACTGTGATATCCCCAGCAAGACACACTGCCTAAACACGTCAGTGTCTGTGCTTTGTTTTCTCTCCAAAGACCATAATTGTCAGCAGTTACAAATTATCACGGCTCTTTATAAGCCAGTAAATCACAGAAAAAACATAGTAATAATAATAATTAATAATAATAAGAAGAAGAAACCCTACATGCATGCTAAGAAGCATATCAAAGTCTAAACCATGGGGTCTGTTATGTGTCCGTCCTTCAAAACCCACAACTGTATGTTCCCAGTGGTTATGAGTCATAAAACTATTCGAGATTCAGAACCTTAATCCCAACTGGGCAGCTCAGTCTTTATACAGCTCGGGCCTTTGATCTTCAACAGAGAAGGTAATCAGCAGATGATCACCCTCTCATTGGACGTAGCTTCAAATGGCTGGGTTTTTGCATAACCAAAAGTGGAGAATTTTCACTCTTTCCCCCCTCACTATTCTCCAGGAAAACCACTTTATGTCTTTGGTCCACAGAGTCCATTCTTGTCCAGCCCATTGTCCAATACAGTCTTTGCACCCCCAGATCTCACATCTGTCACATCTCTCCTCCGCCCCCCGAGAGGTTAACATACAAGCCCAGTCCAAAACAATATATATATTTTTCCATTTCATACAATAGACCCCAAAGATACTTAAACTTAATTCAATAAGGTCTCCCAAAAGACATGGCAGGAAATAGCCATATCTTTTCACAGGAGTCTTAGATGGCGGGTCCCCTGTGCCGGGACAGTGCCAAGTCTTTGTCGAGACCCATCAGGCTTATTCTCAGGGATCCAGTGACTGGGTTCCTTCACAGCACTCCGGTGGTCTGCCAACCAGCTCTGTGACCATCATGTGCATGAGGTATTTTTCCCCCTCATGTAGTTAATTGTTGGCCTGTTTCATGTAACAGAAAAGCTGCTCTCTCTTGCACATTGGTAACCTCACTAGTGTAAGTGTGCGTATATATTCATTCATATGTGGCCCTCACCACTGTCATTCTGACCACCTGTCACGGATATGGTCAGGAACCCTCTGCCAGCTTCCCACCGGCCTACTATGAAGTGACTGGCTGGGAATATTGAGTTACACCAGCTCACTCTGGAGCAAGGACCCAGCACAGAATTCGCCTGCAGTTCCACTGTGACACACATCAGCCATTTGCTCCATGAGAGACCTGAATGGTAAACCAGCAGGCCCCCGGTCCTGACTGGAGTCCAGCCACACCCCAGCCCACTCTTGGAGTGCAGGCCGGCTCATACGCCTTTCTGAGCGTTGGCACCTCCAGTCCAAGCTCTGAGCTCTCTGCTGACCCTTCAAGATTTCCTCTGTGCTTGAATAACCCTCTCCCATAAGTGCACACCAGAGCATGAGCCTGCTGGCTTACCATTCAGCTCTCTCAGGGGGCACATGGCCGTTGTGAAGCAAATAACACTCATAGGCATAGACATACTGTGTTGTTCTTGTATACTGAGTATATGTAAAGGGTTTGTACAGGGGAACTCCCACCTCTGAGGAGAGTGCCCTAACTGCTCAGTTACGGGAAAGAGACAAAGGGTGGCTTCACTGCTTCCTAATTTCTAAAGTTTTCTACTCATCATTACAACACGCTGGTCCTAGGAGGGGATGGTTTTCAGAGCTCTCAGCAATCACAGAGGTGGGAACTGGTGACAACCCAAACCTTACATGGCTGGGCACAGGAGAGCATGAAAAATCTCAGCTCCTTCATTTGGGAGGGTCTGGAGACAGGCCTGAGGAAGAACTGAGAAAGTGAGGGAAGATGCCTGAGAGAATTATGAGATTTCAGAGAGAGAGACAGAGACAGACAAGGCCTTGCTGAGGTGAGGAAAGGGGAAAGAGAGAAAACGGGAACGCAGTCCACCCCGAATTACAGCTCAGCCGATGTATCACAGTGGAACTGCAGGCGAATTCTGTGCTGGGTCCTTGCTCCAGAGTGAGCTGTTATAATTCAGTATTCCCAGACAGTCTCTACAAGGTTTCAGCTCATAGGAGAATGGACTGTGATACAGAAAGGTGACTGCCCCAGCAAATTGCAGTCCTGGGGGGGCAGATCAGGTTGCTCTTCTTCCCAATAGGTCAAGTTTTCCTTCATAAAATTTGCAGGGCCTTGCCCAGAAATGATCCAACTTACCTTTAATCCTCAACCAGAAGCAGTGATCTCTCCATTGACTTGGAGTGGAGAATGGGATCTGATTTCCATCATCACTCTGCTATCTCAGACAACCTCATTCACTCTGCAGAGACAGCTCCATTGCAAGGATAGGATGGGCTGCTCTGGGCTGATTCCTATCCTTTCTCTATATTTACAGGGTTTATAAGGGAAAGCAGCTTCAGGTTGGCTCTTGCTGCTTCCCGGATCTCCCTGGAGATGGCTGATAATGATCACTTTTAAATTCATGGGAGAAATTAACACCATGTTTGTCAAAACAGTGTAAACATCCATTGGAAAAAAAACCAAATTAAAAATTACTTAGATGAAATGGGCCACCCTGATTATCACTACAATTTTTTTCCCTCCTGCTGATAATAGCTCACCTTAATTGATTAGCCACTTAAATTTGGTATGGCAACCTCCACCTTTTCATGTCTTTTTGTGAATATACATCTATATATCTATATAGATATAGATATCTTCCTACTGTATGTTCCACTCTATGCATCTGATGAAGTGGGTTCTAGCCCATGAAAGCTTAGGCCCAAATAAATGTGCTAGTCTCTAATGTGCCACAAGTTCTCCTCGTTCTTTCTGTGGATACAGACTAACATGGCTACTACTCTGAAACCTATAACTGATTGTTATGGTGAGGGATGGGAAAGGAGCGGCTATACTGTATAATAGGCACTAGGGATAGTCAGGGGTGATGGATAGGAAAGGATCAGCCATATCATCAATTTAAGTGCATTTAAGATCAGATTCTGATCTCAGTTCCACTTGAATATGGAGCTCTGAAGTCAAAGCAGAATCCAGCCGGTATCAGTGACATTGTACGTACTGTTACATTTTCATTCCATCCACCCATTATAACATAGACAAATATCCTTCCAAGCAGTAAAATAATGATTCATTGCTATATTTCATGTTCTCCCCACCTAGTCTTTCAGGAATGATTGTTTTGAAAATCAGTGTGATTATGAGAGGATCAGGAGAATTGTTGCTTGTAAAGCTTTGATGCACAAAATCATTCCAAACAGAGATAGACTGGGTCCTTGTTAAAGTGTTTTATATGTAGGTATTTCTGCCTGGTCAGTTGGGAAGAATAGTTGTCAACTTTGTTTTGTAGTGAGGAATGTAGAGCTACCCCTATTCATCCCCGAGAGCTGGAGAAAACAAACCAATTCTCTTCAGGGAAAGATAGGACAAGAAGAAGATCCCACACAAAATGGTTGCTTCTGGGAAGCTTGGGTATGTAGTATTCCAATGTCCACATGCAATAATGATATAGACTATGGATAAAATGTTCAAAATGCCTGAGTGATTTATAAAAGCGACAGAGTCTTGTAGCACCTTATAGACTAACAGGTTTTAGGGATCATGAGCTTTCATGAACATTCATCTGATGAAGTGGGTCTAACCCATGAAAGCTCATGATTCCTAAAATCTGTTAATCTATAAGGTGCTACAAGACTCTTTGTCGCTTTTGCAGATCCAGACTAACACAGCTACACCTCTGAGTGATTTATGTGCTTAAGTCCTATTGTAAATTAATGGGATCTAGGCTATATATACATGAGTGTCTTTTCTAATGCCCTACCAGCCCTGGTGTTGACCTAGGAATACCTAGCTAAGTTAGATGCCCCCACTGTGGTGTTGTGTATATTACTCTGATTTCCCCTTAAATTACTACCCACTATTGATAAAGGAATTCTTAGGACCTGCTGCAGTTCTTTGATCTTCTATGTTCACAAGCCTTTGAGCCATCTCATATCAGTCCTGTAGGCTCAGTAGGAGATCAAGCTAAAATCATCAAACTTAATAACTTTGGCATTGTTTGTGGAAAGGAGGCTTATCTTTTCCTTCCTGATGGTTTTTCCCCCAGACAGTTGCTGTTCAGTTAACCCTGTATTTTCATACAGAAAATAGTCCCAGTAACCAGTCCAATATACAACATTAATAGATGATTAAAGAGTAGCTCTGGATCTGTGTTCTAGGTTCTTGGGATTCAGGGACCATCAAATGAGACTCTCCAGCCTGTTTTATTTGGGTGGTCAGATTAGATGCTCATTATGGTTCCTTCTGGTTTTGAAATATATGGATCTCTGAACAAAAGGAAGCCGCAGACACAGATGGCATTGATTTCAGTGGTTTCTTAGGAGTGAATCAAAAAAACAAGACATTGACTAACTGCCTTTCAGAATCAAAAACACAGCTCAGGGTATCATGTTTTAGTGTAACCTAAATGAGTTAACTCAGTATCACCAAATTCTCACGAAAGCCACAAACCTATTGAGAGATTTCCTCAAAGCCTCCTTGACCTCTTTGTTTCTAAGGCTGTAGATGAGGGGATTGACCATTGGAGTCAGGACCGTGTAGAAGACAGAGAACACTTTGTTCAGGTTTCTCAGTGTATCTGTTTTTGGTACGACATACACCATGATAAGGGTTCCGTAGAAGGTTGTAACGACAATCAGGTGAGAGGAGCAGGTAGAAAATGCCCTTTGCTTCCCAGTAGCAGATGGGATTCTTATGATAGTGGCTATGATATAGATATAGGATGTCAGGGTTAATAGAAATGGGGGAAAGATATCTATGGAAGCAAAACAGAAAGCAACAAGTTCTATCAAGTAGGTATCGCCACAGGACAGTTGGACCACTGGGGTGAAGTCACAAAAGAAATGGTCAATTTTACTGGGACCACAAAAAGTTAATTGTGACATTAACCATATTAATATGGTGACAACCACAAAGGCAATGATGCAAGACCCTGCTGCTAACTGGAGGCAAAACTTGCCATTCATAACAGTTCCATAGTGCAGTGGTTTACATATCGCTAAATACCTATCATAAGACATCACAGATAAGAGATAACATTCTGCAGCTGCCAGGCCAGCAAAGAAATAATACTGTACAAAACACCCACCAACAGAAATGGTTCTGTCCCCAGTCAGGAGACTGGCCAGCAGCCTGGGCAGGATGGTGGAGCTGTAGCAGATCTCCAAACAGGATAAAATCCCCAGGAAGAAGTACATGGGTGTATGAAGGCGTTGGTCAGCCACAACTAATGCTGCAATGAGGATGTTCCCAGCCAGGATAACAATGTAGATCAGTAGAAATAGCAGGAAGAGAAAGCTCTTCACGTCAGGGAGTTTTCCAAATCCCAGGAGGATGAATTCCTTGACGACCGTTTCATTTCCTAGTTCCGTGTCTTCCATGGCTTCTATCTTTGGAAGAGAAAACAAACTGAACAGGCAGTTGAAGAATGCCAGGGTACTTTTCAATGTACCGCTTCTGTTTCATTGCACAAAGTTTGGTCCCCCACCTCCATTTCTGGTGATGCGTCCATATCGCTGATGCATCATCTGACCTTCTGCACTAGATCCAGGGCTGGCGACAGAAATTTGGGGGCCCCCTACTTTGATAGTTTGCCCCCCCCCAGCCCAGCCGACAGCGGATGGGGGCCCAGCCCAGCCCAGCCGCCCCCCCCCAGCCCAGCCGGCGCTCCCCTCCCCCCAGCCCAGCCGACAGCGGATGGGGGCCCGCCCAGCCGACAGCGGATGGGGTCCCCCCCAGCCCAGCCGCCCCCCCCAGCCCAGCCGACAGCAGCTGCCCCCCCCAGCCCAGCCGGCGCTCCCCCCCCCTCCCCCGGGCAGCGAGAGCTGCGTGAGCCGCTCTTTCTCCCCCCCCCCCCAGCGCTGCTGCCGCTGGCCGGGCTCACAGCTCCTGCTGGGGCCAGGCTCGCTTGTCCGGGGGAGAGCCGCGCCGCCTCCCCGCCCCTTCCCCGCTCTCCAGGTCCAGCGACAACGGGTACAGCTGTGTACCGGGCCGCCCCTAAAGTCGGGGGGGCCGGTACAGCTGTACCCGTAGTACCCCCCCTGTCGCCGGCCCTGACTAGATCATGCATATTCTAATTTACCACCTTCTCCAAGAAGAGATCAAACAAATTCGCTACTGATCCATACCCCTGACTCTGAAAGTTTCATTTTTTTTATCCTCGGTGGTACCTTAACCTCTTAATATTTTATGGCAGAAACAATCTTGTAGGCTGGGATTTCACTTCTGATCATGTTTTTTTTTTCTTTTTTCTTGTTTCATAAGATAGACATTAATAAGAACATAAGAATGGCCATACTGGGTCAGACCAAAGTTCCATCTAGCCCAGTATCCTGTCTTCTGACAGTGGCCAGTGCTAGATGTGCCCAGAGAGAATGAACAGAACAGGTAATCATCATTTCCAGCTTTTGGCAAACAAGCTAGGGACACAATTCCTGCCCACCCTGGCTAATAGCCATTAATGGACCTATTCTCCATGAATTTATTTAGGTGTTGTTTTTAACTCTGTTATGGTCTTGGCTTTCACAATATCCTCTGGCAAGGAGTTCCACAGGTTGACTCCCTATCTCTCTCTATTAATACACTGATTTCTCTCTTCACCATTTTTGAAGCATTGATCATCTTTTATACTTAGGCATTATTAAATGGAACATGGGAACTGTCATAATAAAGAAGATCAGGGGAGTGTTTTGTTCAGTGTCCCATCCCTCACAATGTCAACAGACATTTTCTCCCACGGACATGCTGATTTTTTAGTTGCAAAAAAAGTTAAACTTTTTTTAAAAAAATATTTACTTGTCAGTTATTTTTGCTTTGGCCACTAAATTGGCTGAAAATTATGGGCCATTTTTCAAACCCAGACCAAAACATTTCCTATTTTTGCCTGAAAATGTTCTTTCTTATTTTGTGTTCTTGGTGTTCCAAATAAAAATGAAAGACTTTTGCAGGAAAGCAGATTTTTTTGGAGAAAGCTCTTGTTTTTATGAAAACCTCATTTTCCAGTCTAGAAAACTTTGGATGGAAAATTGTAGACCAGTCTTAATGTCAACACAAGACTTGGATTTGAATCATCAGAATGTGCCCAAGTCCATTGGATAATCTATAGTATCATAAGAGAAATACATGCCTTTGTTTCGGGGCTTAAAGCAATGAATACCTGTCTGGGATAATGAAAAAATGTGTTATATAATTCCTCTGCTTCCTCAGAAGCATTTGATACTGAGCACCATCTGACAGAGGCTACTGGTTATATGGACCACTGAACTGATCCATTCTGGATCCATTCCCATGTTCCTGTCCAACTATAGGATGTTATTATTATAATTATGGTGGGAGAATTTTAGGAGTTAAGTATTAATGGAGACATTTGACCCCCTGACTGTAATATCTTAATGTCCAGAGTGTGTCTGGACCCCTTTTTGCTGCATACAATGTTGCTTGGTGCTAACTATAAATAAATAAATGGAGATATACCAATCGCCTAGAACTGGGAAGACCTTGAAGGTCATCGAGTCCAGTCCCCTGCCTACACTAGCAGGATTGAGTACTGTCCCCTGACAGATTTTTTGCCCCAGATCCCTAAATGGCCCCCTCAAGGATTGAACTCACAACTCTGGGTTTAGCAGGCCAATGCTCAAACCACTGAGCTATCCCTCCCCCCTCCTATGAACCTGCCCACAACTCCTCTTCTCACATTGGATTTATAAACAGACTCACGTCTGCTCCTTCTAATTCTTCAGTCTCTGTAGATTTCTTTTTGTCAGTCTTGAGTTCATTGACTCATAGATCATATGGCTAGAAAGGATCTCTATGATCATCTGGTCTGACCTTGCAGCTCGTAAGATACATCTACACTGCATTGTAAACCCGGGTGTGTAGGACCTGGGATTGTGGGCTCAGTGTTTGATGCCTGTCCTTGAGCATCCAGACTACACTGCTTACAATGCCTGGACCTGAAATCATGTGCACTCTGGACATACAGGCATAGGACTTCGCTGAATCCATTCCTCTTCAAACTAGAGTAGATTGTCTAGAAAAACCAGATAAATTTATGTTAGCCCTTTCCTGACTTTTCCCTTTACAGTAAGTCCTTGCTGAACATTGTAGTTATGTTCCTGAGAAATGCTACTTTAAGCAAAACAATGGTAAGTGAATTAAATAGGGGTTAGGTTGTAGGATTATTAATTAATTATTATTATTATTATTATTATTATTATTATTATTATTATTATTATTATTATTTGCCAGACAAAAGACTATATTTAGATAGATAGCTAGATAGATATATGAGGGGATGGGGATAGATAGATAGATTGATAGATACACACATATACACACACATACACACAGTATAAGTTTTAAACAAACAATTGAATACTGTCCAAAGCAATGATGATTGTGAAGCTTGGTTGAGGTAGTGAAGTCAGAGGGTGAAAAAGTGAGGGATATTTCCCAGGGAATGCCTTACTGCTAAATGATGAACCAGCACTTAGCTGAGCCCTCAAGGGTTAAAACATTGTTGTTAATGTAGCCTCACACTCTACAAGGCAGCATGAATGGAAGGAGGGGAGACAACATGGCAGAGAGAGACAAAGACCTGCATTGCCCTTTTAATTACACTGACTCCACTCTAAGTACATTGCCTTTTAGAGTTGATCAGTAAGTTGAGACAGCAGCTACTGCCAGCAAGCTCCCTCCCTCCTGAGCCCTGTCGTGTCTCCCCTGCCAGCTCTGTGGAGATAAGGTACAGGAGTGGGGGGAACACCCTGACATTAGCACCCATCCCCCCCACCTAGCCTCATTTTAGTCTGGTCTATGAAATTGCTCAGTTCAATCAATTGTTCACATTCATCAACATCCCCGGTGATTCCGGAGAAGAAGCAACATGATAAGACATAGCATTGAATATCTGTAGTCCGTTAAAGACCATTCTTCCCCGCCACCCCAGTGATGTGGCTGGAGTAAGGGTATAGGGAAGCCTTAAGCTCACATTTGCCACTTCAAAATCCCATGATTTAATTGAAACAGAAATGGTGGGAATGTTTTACCTTTAAATCTCTTCCACTCGAGGCTGATTTTCCGATGCCGCCCCTTTCCCCAGTGCTTCAGAGATCAGGATGCTGGTTCTGCAGTTTATCTTCTACCATCATCTGCTTCACGTTCTTCAGCAGTGCCGGGGGGAAAAATCTACTCCGAGTGTCTGTATGATCCTATTAGCCTTATGCCCAGTTCCTACAAGAGAGACCCTCTCAAGATTTCTCTTTTATCCTTTCTGTGGGAAGGCGACATCTCCCTTGACGCTTACATTGATTAATGGGAAGGGAAACTCAGTAACACACTCGTGCTGTTGATGGTACAAACACCAGAGGGAATGGAGACAAACTGCTACTCTCTGAGGAAATGGTCTTCCTTACTCCATGCATGTGATGAGGTCACTGGTCACCTCCAATTATGGTGCCATAATCCAAGAAGAGATGCTTACAAGAAATCTATTGCACATTTCCCCACCCAATCACTATTTAGGAGACTCTTTTAAAAAACAGCGTGGAGTCCCTCATCCATGTCTTTAGCATTGCCAGAGAAAGGGAGGGTGTGATACCTGACCATATACTCAGTGTAAGATACCAGATAATGGTTGGGATTTGCAGAGATGCTGCTGACTTTCAAATGGATCTGTGCTCTTAAATCATGTAGACACGTGTGACAATCCCACACATTGTATCATCTTGTACCAACCCTGGGAAGGGTGAGAGAGGCTGGAAGTTTTGAAGGGGCCTAAATGAAGCCTAGGGTGACCAGATGTCCTGATTTTATAGGGACAGTCCTGATTTTGGGGTCTTTTTCTTATATAGGCCCCCTATTACCTCCCACACCCTGTCCTGATTTTTCACACTTGCTTGCTGGTGACCCTAGGAGGCCCTAGGCCCTAATATGCCCATCAATGTGGCATCTGGGAGTGTCACACACATTCATGGATTTATTCTCCCAGCATCCAAGTGTGGCAGAGGACTAGCATAATAAATAAATAAATAAAAGATGGGAACTTTGAAACTGAAATGTGGTGGGTGAGAGTCCATGGGACCTGACCTGTGCTCCCAATCACATGTTAGGCGCTTCTCAATAGTTCCCTCTCTCTGTATGCACTGGTGTGTGTGTGTGTGTGCACAGTATTAACAATCCCCATCTGGGTGCAATTTGAGGTAGACCAGATAGTCCTTTCCAGATGCCTGACTGGTGGGCCTTGCTCCCCTGCTCAGGGTGAGACTGGTCACCAGGTTTAAGGTTCAAGAAGGAATTTTCCTGAGGTCAGACTTGCTCTGTAGCAAGGACCGGCCTGCTGTTATCATATGGGCATGTCTCAGCTGCTCCTCCTAGATCACAGGTGTATGATATATATAAGGGAGACCAGACAACAAATGTGAATAATTGGGACAGTGAGTGGTGGGTAATAGGAGCCTATATAAGAAAAGGACCCAATTATCGGGACAGTCCCTATAAAATCGGGCCATCAGGTCAACCCACGGGAGAGCAGGAGCTGTGGTGAGCCCCCCTCTCTCTGTGCCCCACGGGATGGAGCTAGGCAGCAGTCTCACTCCGGCCATGCAGCCACCCCAGCCTGGGAGTGAGGGGCGGCGCCCTCCCGGGCTTCTGGACCCACAGATGAAGCCCGGGGGACACCACTCCCATTTATACTTGCTGGGCACAAGGCTCTTGGTCTTGTTGTACAGGGGGCTAATGTGACCCCCCCTGTTATACACTGAGCAATGAGGGCTCCCTCCTTGTGGGCGGAGGCGAGACCCTGCACTCCGGGGGATGAGGGGGCTGGGGACAGAGCCCGCTGGAGCGGGACCTGTCGGCAGGCGCGACTCTGCCTTGGACGGGGGCCATCTCCACTTGAGCAAGCGAGACTCCCCGCAACCGCCAGACCCCCCTTCCGTCAGCGGCCAGGCCCCTGACTGTGGAAGGGACCCCAGAGAGCGCTCTGGAGAGAGAGACAGGGTGTCCCTCGGCTGGGCCCCCTGGGGCGAGATTCAGCCCAGCCGCAGCGGGGTACACAGGGTCCCAGGCGGAGAGGGGAGGGAGGGAGACAGCCAGGCTGGAGGCCTCCAGGCTCTGCTCCCCTCTCGCACCAGCCTGAGGGGGGGGGCCTCAGGGCTTTTCCCAGCATGTACCCAGCTCACATAACCTTGTGCCATGGCTCCCTGCCTTCCTGGAACTGACCTCTGGGGATACAGCTGGGATTGGAGCCCACTGAGACTTCCAGAGCCTGGCCCCCTTGCGGTCACACTAGGAAGGGGAACCGATTATACCGGCCTTTAAAATTCAGCTGCATCTACCTGTAGGGGACCCTACCTGTATTTCAAGTTCCCTCATAGAGGACACTGCTGGGGGAGGGGAGTTCGAGGGGTATTTCAGGGTGCTGTGTGTGTGTACTGGGAGGTGGTATTTGGGAGGGGCTGGACAGTAATTGGGGTGTTTCAGAGGGGTGTGTGTCTCCTGGGAGAGGTGATGAGGGTGCTTGAAGGGGTATTTGGAGATGCTAGAGGGGGTATTTGCCGAGTGCAGGTGTTATTAGGGGTGCAGGAGGGTTATTTTGGGAGATGCTGGAGGGGTGTATTTGCACTGGGAGGGTGTATTTGGTGAGTGTCCGAGGGGATATTGGGGCGTGCAGGAGGGGTTATTGGGTTTGCTGGGAGGGGTATTTGGTATTGTTTGGGGGAGCTGAAGGGGTGTGTGTACTGGGAGGGTTATTTGGGGGTGCTAGAGGAGGTAACTGTGGTTGGGGTCCATAGTGAAGGTGGGGGGCAGTGTCACTCCCTGTCATGGTGGCAGGGCAGCTGGCGCAGGCCTGAGATGCAGCTACAGGCCATCAGTCAGCACCTCCCTGCGGGAGTCTCCTCCTCCTAAGGGTGGGGATCTGGGGCCTGGCCCTGTCACCCCTCCTAGCCATGCTCTGAAGCCAAGTGGTGGGGCAAGCGGCCCGGCCGAGAGGTGCTTGGCGGCTTCGCTTACCTGGAGGGCTGGGGTGGGGTGTGGTGGGTGGGATTCAGCAGCTGTGGATGCAGGGGAGGGACCAGTTGGGGTACAGTGACAGTTTTCCTGGAGATTTCCTCTTATTTGAAAAATCCACCTGGGCGGAAGACGACGAATCCAAAGAGAGGTCATGTGTCTGGGACAACCCGGTCATATGATAAACCTCATATTATCTAGCTGGCTGAGGGAAGCCAGCCCTGTACTCAGTGTGGTGGCATTTCACTGTCTGTGTGACACTTGTGTAAGGTGTTTTAGTGCATAGTATTATTCTGTTACGTGTTGTAATGAATGTTGCCACAATTCAAAATGGAGTTTAGAAATTCAAGATGGTGCACATGATAGGAAGGGTTTGGACTCCATCTTGGTACCCATTCTTCATGGCATTTTCCCGCCCAAACTCTGTTGCCTGTCAGAATGTGAGAGGCTGAGAACTGGTTGGAAGCGGTTGGGGGCCGGGCTGTCAGAATGTGCCTCAGGAACATGCGCCACAGAGGTGGAGACCATGGTGACCCAGCTGCTGTCCACCATCAAGGCAGCCACGCCCAGGTTCTTTGCACGGCATCAGATCGAGACTTCGGCTACTAACATCTGTCAAGGACTCTGATACTTACCTGATTCCTGGAGTCCACCAAAGGGTCCAGCTTAGGCTTCGCTCTCACACCAGATCTGTTGAGCTTCTGCTTGGCAGTAGAGAGCCAGATCCTCTGACATTCCAGAGATCCTGAGATGGACCATCCATTGCTGGTGTCCTCCATCTGCAGTCAGAGAGAGACAGTCATTATTTTTGTAATAGCCTAACCAAGGGACAGTTTAAGGGTGCCTCTTACTGGAATCTATTCGTAGGTATGTGGAGTGTCCCCCCTAGTGAGCCTTCCCCTGTTGTATCTATCCTTTAATAAATCATCTTTCTGTTTAAGGTTATATTCTCTCTGTCCTTTACTTCAATGCAACATGGGTGGGAGGCACACAGATTTCTAACTCTCCCTGTTGATAGATGCTGGTAGGAGTCGAACCTGTGGTATATGTCACATCATTATTCTACACAGAGATATTGGGGAAACAATTGAAAGGCGTGGGGGATCCCTCCCTTTTATGGACCCAGCCAGTTAGTTCATAGACTCATCGATTCATAGACTTTAAGGTCAGAAGGGACCATTATGATCATCTGCACAATGCAGGCCACAGAATCTCACCCACCCTCTCCTGTAATAAACCCCTAACCTACTGAAGTCCTCTACTCATGCTTTAAAGATGTCAAGATGCAGAGAATACTCCAGCAAGTGAACCGTGCCCCATAAAATCCCTCTTAGTAACTGTTCTCTACTCTACCTGTAAAAGAGTAAAAAGAAGTGAGTGGGCACTTGGCCAGGAGAGCCAATCAGAAGGTTAGAACTTTTTAAAATTGAAACAAGACTCTCCTCTTCTCTGTCTGTGGTTGTTTCACACAGACAGAGTTGGGTAGCAATGGGAAGAGTCAGGTAACATTAACCAGAGGTGGTTTTGCCTCTTTTCTTCATTCTTTATCCTGCCACATCCTCAGGTGCAGAGGTCATCCACCAGTTCCCGCCATTTATTTTGGACTTTTGCTGGTCTGTTCAGATTTCTTTCTCTATTGTTCTCCACAATGTTTCCCTTCCTCACCCTTTTTTTCTTCATTTCTAATGGTGTCTATTGTCGTTAGTTGTTTGGCTGCCTATGCGTGTTTTCTCTCTCTGCGTGCAGTCCTGACTCTGGTCAGATAGCCTGTGCAGCAGGTTCCAATTGAACTGCCCAAACAACCCACAGACTCGGTTTTCAGCAGAGGAACTTGGTCAGGTTTATTGCCGATGAAGCAGAATGCTAATGCCCTGGTTTGAGGGTTACAGGTACACTAATACATGTAGGCTCGTGACAGTGGACCAGCTCAGTTAGGGCGTGACTTTCCACTATCTCCTCGACCAGACCACGACATCCCCTTAGAGATAGATACATCTCTATTCACCATGCTGTTATCCTGGCCTCATCTTTAAAATGGGTCAATGTGTCACTCTTATATATGGGGAGCATACTTGTACTATTCTTGATGTGGGGCTGTTTTGTTACTGCCCTTCTGGAATTTGTTCACATGAGTGTTCTGTGCACCTAGCAATTTTTAGGAATGTGTGTTTCTGCAATATCGGCCCCGTTCTTGCCAGATTATGCGATCTTGCAAGCAGGCAGAGCCTGCCTTCCACAAATTTTCCTTTATATCAGCAAAGCAGGGCCATACTTTAGTTCAGGCCTTAGGCCTCGTGATACAAGGCCTTATGTCTCAGGCGCTAGTTCTACTATCCATATGAAGACTTGATGTGGAAGTCATGTTGGTGGAATCCTTAATTTGTGACCTAAATATGCCCATCATCTTCTTACCATGTGTGACACTTTAGGTTGGTTGGTGCTAATTTGACGTTCTGATGTTTTTTCTCTATCTATCTATCTATCTATCTATCTATCTATCTATCTATCTATCTATCTATCTATCTATCTATCTATCTATCTATCTATCTATTTTATTATACATATCATTGTAGGACCTATGCTATGAGAAACTAACAGTGAGTTTGGAAAAACACAGTTGCTACTTCTGGGTGAAATAATTGCTATCCCATGTGAAGCAGAAAAGATGGGAGCAAGGACAGCTGAAGGAAAGATATGGGTGATAGCAGGCAGAAAATTAGGTATGGAAACCCTTAGTGAAAAAAAAAATCCATGTCTCCTGTCTGCCTCTCCTCCGCCTCTTTCACATAAACTAGCTGTAGTTGTTATAAAAATTCATGTATATAGTGTTGTAGTCATGTTGGTCCCAGGATATTAGACGGACAAGGTGTGTGAGTTGATATCTTTTGCTGGACCAACTTCTGTTGGTGAGAGACACAAGTTTTCTGTCTTAGACAGAGCTGAAGATGGCAGTCCAATAAAAGATATGACCTCACCCACCTTTTCTCATGGGAATTCATGACAGGGATGTGTTTCCTTGACTTAAACTGAAGGAAACATAGGTGCATTAAAAACGGTGTCTAATCCCTTTGGAGCCTATGCCTTATTTTTTACTGACTCATTAGAGGGAATGGAATTGAGTCTCTTCTCACGCACAAGGTGTAAATCAGGAGTAACTCCACTGGAGTGAATCGGGCTCATTTTTCTCTAACTCACCCTGGTGTGAATTACAGTCTCTTGTTCCTCCATTTGAAATATATGGCTCTGGCCACAACCCCCCTTGCACAACGGCCCTGACACCTGGGGCAAACCCACTTCTCAACAGTGAACCCCAGAGGTGTGGAGGTGTCTAACAATGAATCACCTGGTTGGGTGCATAGGCTGTGTCTGCACTACAGAGGCCTGTCTACACTCAGAAGTTAGATGGACCTAGCTATGTCTTTCAGGGCTGTGAAAAAAATTATATCCTGAGTGCTGAGGTTATGTGTTATATGTAAGATCATGATGATATGAAAATGAGGAATATGGGGGTTACAGTAACTCCCCCAATGTATAGAATGTCACAAGTGTAGACTGTTTTTTCATGTCCCTGAGCAAGAAAGTTACAGTGCTGTAAAGCGGCAGTGTAACCAAGGCCTCAGTCATTTACTACAAGGGGTCAGGCCCTGTATGGGGCAAAGGCAACAGTTATATTCTTCATATCTGATATGGGCTACATTCACCTTTAGCACTACAGTAATCCACCTCCACCTTTCCCATCATACATCCACCCTCATATATTCCCTCGGGCTGTGGGAGAAGGAGACCCTCGTTCTTTCAGCAAAAACCAGATAGATGGGTGCAAGTTAGGCCATCAGGCATCAAAGTGGGGAATTTCAAAAGAATATAGAAAAGTTAGGTGCCCAACTCCCTTTGACATTCAAAGGCAGTTGGGTGCCTAACTCCCTTTGGTTCCTACAAAAACAACAGCCAATGTCAACAAGGAAATTAAAACTTTGTTCAGGTGGAAGCTTTGAGGTCTTCTTGACCCGCTATTTGGAGATCCATGTCCAGAAATCAGACTGTCTTGGGAGCTTTATCCAACATTTTTTTTTTTTACTTGGATGATTTTCTTCTTCCTAAAAAAGTGATATTGGTTCCTTTCCCCCCCATTATTCTATCAGATCTACTTACCTAATGTATAAGATGAACACAGATTGCCATAGAGAACACAAGTTCTGTCTGCATTAATTTCCTTTCAAATGAGACATTCCCTTTTTTCTATTACTTTGTCTTTTGGGTCAACGGTTCTCCTGTCTCCATTATTTTCCCTTTGGAATCAGTTGTTTTCCATGATTTCCCCTTTGAGGTTAGTAATAGCACTGTCCTTGTACCATTGTTTTTCCTTTCCAAAAACAAATAATAACTTTCCTCTATGCAATAATTTCAAATTCCCACCAGCAGAAATATCAAGGGAGATTACATCATTTCTTATGAAGGTGAAATTACCAACCAGGGAAGACATCAATTCCTGTGAAAGGGAATAATAACAAAATAAGACAAGAAGCACTGTAAGATCCAAGCATCCAGATAGGAACCCAAAACTCATTTTACTGAGATAATTGAAGAGTATCAATAGTAGAAGAGAAGGAAAAAAATAGTGCAAAGACTAGACGCTTATCTCAGAAAATCTGGAGGCAGGATTAGAGGAATGGTGCAGCTGGCAATATACCATCAGTTTGAAAGGTAAAGCAGCACAGTAAAAATGAAATAATCTGATTTACAAAAGAAAAAAATACCTGCTCAGGTACCCCTCATATAGGAAAGAGTAGGATTGCTTGTTCAATCCAGGGGGAAAGTAAATGAAGGTAGATGTTGTAAAACTGCTCATTGTATTCTTCAAAGTGATATTATGATATGATCATAGCAGAATTATTATGCTTTTTGTGCAAGATGAGTCATTTAAACTGTCATTGGAAAAGTTATGATTTCCTGAATATGATTTTCCTATTTGTATGTATGTGTCCTTTTTGTATCTGAAGTTATGAATATTGACTATGTATCTATTTCAAATGTAGTGGGTAACTCTCACTAGGCAGGATGCTAACTGAATTGGTTGGGAAAGGTCTATTCAGCATAATGAGCCAATAGGGAAAATGATAGGCCTTAAGAGAAGTTTATTTCTCACCTGGTGAGCCTTCCTGAGAACACTCCAGAGAGCCTGTAATTACTGGTTGCTATGACTCTACAAGGGCAGGTGACCAGGTCACATGACTAGGGACACCATCTTGGGATATCTGTTTTTTTCCCTGCAAACAGTTCTGGGACCCAAGTTTTGAAACAAAAGGTTCCCACCCCATGCTAAAGTTATATAATGCAGGGAGTGATATCACTGGTTCTTTTTCACTCCCCACACAAGAGGAGTGCTGGGAAGACCTGAGGAACAAAGACCGACCCGGGCGAAGTGCTGGACCCAGGCTAAAGCAATTTCTAGCGTGTGTATGGAAACCTGAGAAACCCAAGCAGCGAAGCAAATGAAGCTTGTGTCATGAGAATCTTCCAGACTGCAGGTATTATCAGCCAGGGTGAGAAACTGCTCATGCATAGTCAGTCTAACCAGTCTGTTATGTTTAGTTCGAGTTTTTCTTTAATTGCTAGTAATCTGCTTTGGTCTGTTTGCTATCCCTTGTAATCACTCACAGCCTATCTTTTGTAGTTTATAAATGTGTTTATAGTTTCACCTAAACCAGTCTGCCTTTAAGTGAAGTATCTGGGGAAAAATCTCAGTTTGGTTAGCACAAGTTTGTATATTTCTCTCCACATTGAACTGAGAGGTGAACTGGGTAACAAATTTGTACTGGTCGGTGTTTTGACCGAGGCAGGGCAGTTCAGCTCTGGGGTCTTAGGCTGGGGAACTGGTGGTTAGCTTGACTGTAGCATCTCTATTGTTGGTTCATCCATAGGTGGGTCAGAGAGTCTGTGGGTAACTGCAGCTGGGTGTGTGCCTACCTGTGTGAATGCTGGGGGAAATGTAGGACCAAGAGCGAGTCTGAAGCTTGCCACAGCAGCTCAGTGTGAGACTGTGCCCAGACTGGTGGGTCAGAGGACTCTGTGGAACTCCAGTTCCAAGTAGCACCCCAGGGGGAACCCATAAGAAATGGATTATAATAAAACATGCCTAAGAAAGAGCAATGAATGACTCTCAGATTCAGAATGTAAGTATGGCCATACTGGATCAGACCAAAGGTCCATCTAGCCCAGTATCCTGTCTTCTGAGAGAGGCCAATGCTAAGTGTGGAACAGGTAATCATCAAGTGATCCATCCCCTGTCACCCATTCCCTTTTTCCTCTATCATATTATTACTGTTTTATAGCAATAAACTTGACTGCCATTGGTTATTTGGTCTCTTGAATATATTTTATAATGAACCAAAGTGGGTGAAGCGATTTACTACTATACAGTTTATCAACATGAAGTAACATTGCATTGGTTGTAATATAATTAGAGAGCGAATGATCTCTGTTGGACTGGTTCGTGCACATCATCAGTTTACTTCTTCCCATCATCAGCCAGCCCCCTACTGTATAAGTTGTCATCCTGTTAGTAGATTCCAAAGATAGACCAAACCATTCTTTATCTCACTATAGCTTCACTGCTCCAGCATCTTGTATCTTATAACCATGAGCCAAATCCAAAGTCCTTTGTACTTAAGGAAAGACTCTCAGTCATTGACTACACAGAGTTTGGTTTCAGTCTCCAAATGGGTCAAAGGGAACAATTATTTTCTCCACGTCTGATATGGGCTAGATTCTGTGTCTCCACTGCTCACTCTCAAAGTAAACAGTCACAGACTACATTCATGTTTACAATACAGCACTCCACCTCCACCTTTCCCATCCATACAGCATATTCCCTCACATCAACATTCCCTTTAATTTCTTCCATCCATGTATGGAATGAGTTTTGTTATGTGCAGCAACATGGAGTTAATGTGAGGATGTGTGCCACCAGTAGAAACATAAAATCTATATGTAATTTATATATATATATTTTTAAGTTACCATAGGGATAATTATTCCATTCAGGACAGGTTAGGCATTTTAGAACTCACTGCTCAAAGAATAAAATCCATGAATGATATTGAAATAAAATTATGATATGCAAAGACAATTCAAAAAGTAGAATCATAGAATTAGAATCACAGAATATCAGGGTTGAAAGGGACCTCAGGAGGTCATCTAGTCAACCCCCTGTTCAAAGCATGACCTAATCATTTTTGTTGACCTCCGCTCGACTCTTTCCATTTTTTCCACATCCTTCTTGTAGTGTGGGGACCAAAACTGGACACAAATGAATTGGTGAGCATTGGTGAGGCTTCATTTGAATATGGTGAATGCTGAATATTCACCAATGCTGAATAGAGGGGAATGATCACATCTCTCAATCTGCTGGCAGTGCTCATACTCATACAGACCAAAATGCCGTTAACCTTCTTTGCAACAAGGTTACACTGTTGACTCATACAACAACTGCACTTTGAAAGGATAAAATTAAAGAGAATATACATGCATTGCAGGATGTAACAACAACAACATGTGTTGGGAGGTGAGTGTGAAAGAGACAGTGTGTGTGTGTGTATGTGTGTGTCACAGAGAGTGTGTATATATGTGTGTGAGTCAGAGATCATGCGTTTGTGTGTGAGACACAGAGTGTGTATGTGTGTGAGAGACAGACAGACTGGGTGTGTGCTGGGTGATGGGGAAGTCAATGAGAGACTGGGTGCTGTCTTTCTAAGGCACTCCCACCAATCAGCTCATGGCTAAGGCAGCTGAGATCTGGTGCTCCTGAGCCTGAGACCCCTCTCTCGCTGCCCCTCCCACTCTGCCCAACAAGTGGGACTTTCCCAGGAGCTGCTGGCCAGGGGCTCCAAGGCAGAGGGCAGGAGCAACACGGAGGGAGGGGCACCTGAACACACACCACCCTATGCTGCTCTGCATTGTTCATGTGGCAGCTTCAGGGACTTCCTGGCCTGCGATTCATGTTCCAGGTTCAGAGATCAGACTGTCCTGGGAGCTTTATCCAAGAATTATTTAACTTGGCAGCATTTAATTTTCTTCTTCCTATAAAATAGAATTGACATTGATTCCTTTTTTCTAGTATTCTAGCAGATCTAGTCCTCCCATAGACCTGATGAACAGAGATTTCCACTGAGATTAGAAATTCTGTCGGCATTAATTGCCTTTGAAATGAGACATTCCCTTTTTTCTATTGCTTTGTCTTTTGGGTCAACAGCACTTTTGGATCTCCATTATTTTCCCTTTGGAATCAGTTGTTTTCCATGACTTCCCCTTTGAGATTAGTAATAGGACTGCCCTTGTATCATTGTTTTTCCTTTCCAAAATCAATTATTAACTTTCCTCTATGCAATAATTTCAAATTCGCACCATCAGAAATATCAAGGGAGATTACATCATCTCATATGAAGGAGAGATTATCAAGCAGAAGAGACACTGGTTTCTGTGAAAGGGAATAATAACAAAATACACCAAGAAACGCTGTAAGATCTGGGCATCCACATAGGGAACTCAAATCTCATTTTACTGAGATAATTGAAGAGTATCAATAGTAGAAGAGAAGGGAAAAGGTAATGCAAAGACTGGAATCGTATCTCAGCAAATCTGAAGGAAGGGTTAGGATAAGGGTGTCAACAAATCATCAGTGTGAAAGGTAAAGCAGAACAGTAAAAATGAAATAATCTGATTTACAAAAGGAAAAAATACCCGCTCAAGCACCCCCATGAAAGAAAGAATAGGATTGCTTGTTCGATCCAGGGGGGAAGTAAATGAAGGCAGATGAGTTGTAGGAAAGAATACCTAGGAAATAGCAATGAATTGCTGTTATATTTAGAACATAAAAATGGCCATGCTGGGTCAGACGGAAGGTCTATCTACTCCAGTGTCCTGTCTTCCAACACTGGCCAATACCAGGTGCTTCATGGGGATTGAACAGACCAGCTGATCATCTAGGGATCCAATCCCTTTCACCTATTTCCAGCTTCTGGCAAACAGAGACTAGGGACACCACCCCAAACCATCCTGGCTAATAGCCATTGGTGGACCTATCATCCAGGAATTTTTCTAGTTCATTGGCTCCATGTGTGTATATTTTATTTTTCACCATGTGAATTTTATTATTTCTTAAAATTTTGAAATAAAAATATAGTCTCTCTTCTCTGTGTATGTACAGTCTCTCTTTTCTGCATTTCCATTTTTTCTGTCATACATTCATGTTGCACCAGTGTCAATGTACCATTGCCACTCCCTGTGTAGATATAGTTTATATGGCTACATCATAAATCAGTGAATGAAGACATCAGAAACTAGGATACCTCAATAATTGATATATTAAGATATACCAAGGCCACTTCTAGTGTACTGTGTCCAATTTTGGGGGGCCCATTACAGAAAGGAGGTGGATAAATTGAAGAGAGTCCAGCAGAGGGCAACAAAAATCCTCAGGGGCTGGGCCACATCACTTATGAGGAGACAGTGAGAGAATGGGGCTTGTTTAGCCTGCAGAAGAGAAGAGTGAGGGGGGATTTGATAACAGCCATCAACTACCTGAAGGGGGGTTCTGAAGAGGATGGAGCTCGGCTGTTCTCAGTGGTGGCAGATGACAGAACAAGGAACAATGGTCTCCAGTTTCATGGGGGACGTCTAGGTTTGATATTAGGAAACACTGATGATTTAATTGGGATTGATCCCTGCTTTGAGCAGGGGGTTGGACTAGGTGACCTACTGAGGTCTCTTCCAACCCTGATTTTCTATGATTCTATGATTACAAGTGTGTAGGAGAAAAAACAGGAGGAGATTTCAGTTATTGGCTCTGATACCTTTGCTTTAATAGCAAGGATTGGCTACTTCTCTTTAAACAATCTGTATTTTATTGCTCATAAAATTTGGAGAAATAAACTCTCTATTTCTCTCTCGCTTTCTCCATATATTAATCTAATTGTGTCTATATATCTCTGTAATTCTCCAGTTTTTTTTTTCTTTTTTCTACGGGCACATTCTCACTTCTGGACACAAGAATCAGGGTGGTAGCCGTGTTAGTCTGGAATAGCAGAGTTAACAAAGTCCTGTGGCACCTTAAAGACTAACTATAAAGTTTTGAAGCATGAGCTTTCGTGGGCTAATACCCACTTCGTCGGATGCAGGCACAAATGACTCTAATTTCTCCCTTGATTAGTTTTCATGTTTATTTCTCTTACTTTTTTTTTTATTTGGGGTTGAATTCTTATCTCAGTTGCACTTGTGTAAATCCATGTGAAGCTGATGCAATTTACCCAGGTGTAACTGAGATAAGGAAACAGCCAGCGATGTGGGTTTAGGATTTTTTTTTGTCTGCTTCTCAGTTCAATCTATCAACTGGTGCAATTTTTTATTTGAATCTACTGTGTCTAGAGGACAGCTGGCTAGACCCTCATACAAATCGCAGTCTCTTTGGTGTTTCAGTTTGTGTTTTACGGGGTAGGTCTATGCTGCATGCAGTGTAATTCCCCGCTCCGGTAGAAATACACACACTGGCTTTGACTGAGCTCTTGTGCTAAAAAGAGCAGTGTAGCCTCAGCGGCACAAGCTAGCTGTCCGAGCACAATCCCTTCTGGGATCCTAGGTCCGTACGCAGGTGGCTATTCCAAGCCGCTGCTTCTAATGCCATGTTCTCACTGTTCATTTTATCCTCCTATCTCGATCAAAACGAGTCCATGTGCGTTAAACCCAAGCTGGGAATTACACCTGCCAGCTGCAGCTGAGTCTTCCTCTGTTTATTGACAACTTCACTTTTCCAGTGGAGAGATGCAGTGGCAGGAGGCTACCTACTCCAGCATCCTGCCCTGTAACTGACCGCACAACCCGCTGCGTGTACTCCATCAAGATATAATGGTTTTGTGTTTCTAGATCCATATTATGGAGAAAGCAGAGGGAAGAAATGAAACCCTGATCGTGGAATTCATCCTCTTAGGATTTGGAAATGCTCCTGAGCTGCAGCCCCTCCTTTTCCTGCTGTTTCTAGTGATCTACATGGTGACCATGGTCGGGAACATCCTCATCATTGCGCTAGTTGTGGCTGATCAGCACCTTCACACCCCCATGTACTTCTTCCTGGCAAATTTGGCCTGTTTGGAGACCTGCTACACCTCCACCATCCTGCCCAGGCTGCTGGCCAGTCTCCTGACTGGGGATGGAACCATTTCTGTTAAGTGCTGCCTTGTGCAAACATATTTTTTTGCTATCGTAGCATCAACAGAGAATCTGCTGCTTGCGGCAATGTCTTACGATCGGTATTTAGCGATATGCAATCCACTCCGTTATGCTGCTCTGATGAATGGCAGGGTTTGTTTCCAGCTAGTGGCAGGGTCCTGGATATATAATTTTCTGGTCATTGGCACACTCAATTATTTCTTGTTCCCATTAACATTCTGCGGTTCCAAAGAAATTGACCATTTCTTTTGTGATTTTTCACCCATGATAAAGCTGTCTTGTGGTGACACCCAGGCTATTCAACTGGCAACATTTTCTGTCTCTGCCATTGGGACACTTGTGCCTTTGCTACTGACCCTGACATCCTACATTTATATCATTAGAGCCATTCTGAGAATCCCTTCCTCCACAGGGAGACAAAAGGCCTTTTCCACCTGCTCCTCTCACCTCATTGTGGTGTCCATTTTATACATGAGTGTGATTACGGTCTATGTATTTCCAACAAGCAACACTCCCAAGGTCCTAAACAAAATATTCTCTCTCTTCTACACAGTCCTGACTCCCATGCTCAACCCTATTATCTACAGCCTGAGAAACAAGGAGGTCAAAGAGTCCCTGATAAAAACTGTTCTGAAATGGGCTGCTTTCAAACACAGGCAGAGAAGCTTAAAGGAAAATTTTTAGCCTAGAGTAAAATTGAGATGAACTGATATAGTTTCTTAGACATGGCCCATTTCATTACTTCAGAAAAGGGTTACCTCCTTTTCTGTTTTCTTTTCTTTTCTTTTCTTTTCTTTTCTTTCTGTTACTCTGCTACTTTTTGATTAGTCATCTTTCATACAATTAATGCACATTTTTTTCCTAGAAAACTGGATACTGTAAGAGACATTCTTTTTGAAAAGACACACGTTTCAGTAGAGCACTCTGCTTCCATCATCCATAGATGAACATTAGTGCCCACATTCTGCAAGGAGATTAACATCTTTTGAGTGCTTCACTTCCACACCCACTGATGCCAATGACATTAATTCTCCAGCAATTAGAATTGTCTGTTGTCAGTGATGCCTCTGAAAAGCAGGTAAACAATTTTGCTGCTGCACTGAGTGAAGAAATTTGATTGGACAGTAGCTCTGTAGCTGGGTTAACAGAACATGAAAGTCTGTGGAGGGTTCGGAGTCTCAGTGTCCTGCCATGTGAAATTTCCTGCCTCTTCGTCCATCTTTGCAAGGTGAAATCAACATTAACATATATTTCTATATTGATACTGATATCAATATACATATCAATACAGAGATATAAAATGCTAACAGTAGATGTGTGGCCAAAGTTTTCAAAGCTCATAAGATCCGATTTCTGTCCCCCACCCAGATAAAAATAAATGCATGACCTAAAATCAAGAGGAAATGAGAACTCAAAAGCAGGAGGCAACTTTGCCAATCTCAGCCAAAATAGTGTCACACGGGCCTCCCTCGCCCCACACAGTAACACACTATACACATGAAAATATTTACAATCAAGGTTTGACCCAAAAAAGAATTAAAGAATAAAATCTTATTGAGTCTTCCTGGTATTTTTGTTCTTCTTCCAAATTTTTGGGCCCTGTTTTTTGCCCCCCCCCCAAAAAAAATCATTCTTCCCCTGCTCTATTATTAACTGTTTAGGTGCCCATTGGTCCCCTCACCATCCACCCGCAGTCCCCTGATTCAGGGCTGTATACAGTGCATAGATGGAGTTATATATAGTTTGTGGCTTCATGTATCAGGCTCTGTTTGGATGAATAGCAGATTTGTTCAGCCCAGGTGATTCATAAATTTTACTCAAATTGTCCAAATATTTTCAGCAAATATCAGTCAAAATCTTTCATGATTTTTTATGCCTGAGATATTAAAAGAAATCAAAGGGATTATGTGCCCAACTGCCTTTGAAAAGCACACCGAACTGGGCTTTTAGCTACCATAGGTCACTTTAAAATCCAGGATGGCTTTGCAGGTAAACGTCATGTTATGTTTATTCATAGAGTATCTTGGGATAGCAAGAACAATAGTTTGCAATATCTTCCAGAGTTATTTTGTTCAGAGCAGCATTATTTATTATTTTTAGAACACACAAGTGTGCTAAAAGCTTCACAGAAAATTTCTATTCCATGCTAAATGAATTGAGAATAATTCCTAGAACTAGAGCAGAACTTTAAAACAACAATCAAATCTTGTTTTAAAACTTGCCAATGATGGAGAATCCACCACAACCCTTGGGAAATGGTTTCCATGATTAATTGTTCTCTCTGTTAAAAAATATGCCTTATTTCTAGAGTGTGATTAAGTTAATGATACCCTACACTTCAATAAGTAAAATAGATACAGATCCTTCAGTCTTTGCCATGAGAGAGTTTTCTAGACCATGAATCAATCTTCTAGCCTTTCTCGGAAACCATTCCAGTTACTCAACCCAAAAGCAAGCACAGCAAACCCTGAACCACAGAGTTAAGATTACATTATAAAGAAAGCCAACTTTGTTTCAGTAAGAAATGTACAGTTAGGCAACCAAGTAGCATTAAATCGAATTGAATTTTTCCTTAAATCTAATCAGGATTGACTCAAAACTTACACATTTTCTTACTGAAATGAAAAACAGTTTAATTCCAACTAAAAAAAGATATACTTTGGGTGGATTTTTAGCCATTTTGAACATGCCTGAGCAAGCACATGTACAAAGGAGAGTTATGATTTAGTGTAATGATATGGGTTTTTGAAACACGCAGTTTTGAAAATGTCCAAACAAAATTTGAAATTTCCTGCCTCTTCATCCATCTTTGCAAAAATGTTAGGTGCCCAAATCCCTTGGTAGTCTTGGGCCACAGATACACAGAAGCTGGGCTGGAGTCAGGCAACCCTGGGGGAGATCCTAGGGCCTATGCTAGGCAAGGGACAGAAGACAGAGGATCAGAAAAGCCCCATTTGGCTTTAAAATTGATGAATCAAGGAACTTTAGCCTTTGGGCCTCTACTTCTGGGCTGTGCAGGGCCCTAGGGAGTGAGTCCCGCAAGCCCTTAGGAAACAGACATGGATAAATCACCTTCCCGCAGCATCACTATTTTAAATCCCAGTGACACTCAGAGCCAACTCCAAACAACTCAGCTGCAAACAGCAATTGGTCTAAGTCTACTTCTGTCAGTTCTGTCTCACAATGAGGACTGAGAGGACTCATATATGTGTGTCTTTGGCAGACAGCTAGCTAGCTAGATACCGAAGAATCCTGGAGCCGGACAACTAAATGCATCACCAGTTGGGGAAAAAATCCACAAGGCTGGTAGTACAGTAAGTTTCCTATTTCAATTATATATGTTTGGGGATTAACGTACAAGGGAAATGTAAGAACATGAGTTAGAATTGCTACCAGACTCACTAAGGATTTCACTATTGAATTACAACTAGACAGAAAAATTCCTCGTGACAAATTTCAGCTTTTCATCAAAATCCCAGAGGTGAGAACTGTAAAGTTTAAGATGAAAACCAAACAAGGTTGCTTTTTTGAGTATTTAGCTTTCCAACAAAACTTCAGAGATTTTCAGGGAAAACAGACACATTGTTAAAAAAAAATGTTCTTTTGCTAAAAACCCAGTTTTCCATCCAAAACCAACCAACCAAACAACCAAACAACCAAATTCAACTGAAAATTTCCAACCAGACGTGCACTTTAAATGAGGATGGGGAAACTTGCTGTTGTCTAATAATACCATAACTGGAAATCCATTGATTCGATTGCTGTTTGGATTTCTGTTTCAAAGGAAGGTAAAACTGAGTAAACAGCAAAGCTGCTACCCACAGGATACGTTTTTTACACTCTTTGAACCCAGACTTGGAGTTGAACCCAGCAGCCCAACCCATCCATCCTGACATGGAGGAGAGATGGATATGGAGAAGGTCAATAGGACCAGAACCCAGTTCTCTTTGTCTAGTACCATATCCCGGGTCCAACGTTGTTGCCAGCTGAGCACAAATGCTGTAATTAGGTGCACAGAACAGACAATAAGACAGTCCATCCCCCGAAGAGCTCAGCCTAGCAGATAAGGCAGAGAAAGGTAGGGAGGGAACACAGAGGCACAGGGAGGGGAAGTGACTCACCCAAGGCTTGGGTGAGTCACTTCCTACACTGCTACAGACTAGGGACCGAATGGCTAGGCAGCAGTTCTGCAGAAAAGGACCTAGGAGTTACAGTGGACAAGGAGCTGGACATGAGTCAACACTGTGCCCTTGTTGCCAAGAAGGCTAATGGCTTTTTGGGCTATATAAGTAGGGGCATTTCCAGCAGATCTAGGGACACGATCATTCCCCTCTATTCAACATTGATGAGGCCTCATTTGTAGTATTGTGTCCGGTTTTGGGCCCCACACTACAAGAAGGATGTGGAAAAATTGGAAAGAGTCCAGCGGAGGTCAGCAAAAATGATTAGGGGCCTGGAGCACATGACTTATGAGGAGAGGCTGAGGGAATTGGGATTGTTTAGCTTGCAGAAGAGAAGAACGAGGGGGGATTTGATGGCTGCTTTTAACTATCTGAAAGGGGGTTCCAAAGAGGATGGATATAGACTGTTCTCAGTGATAGCAGATGATAGAACAAGGAGTAATAGTCTCACGTTGCAGTGGGAGAGGTCTAGGTTGAATATTAGGAAACACTATTTCAGTTGGAGGGTGGTGAAGCACTGGAATGGGTTCCCTAGGGAGGTGGTGGAATCTCCTTCCTTAGAGGTTTTTAAGGACAGGCTTCACAAAGCCCTGGCTGGGATGATTTAGTTGTTGCTGGTCCTGCTTTGAGCAGGGGGTTGGACTAGATACCTCCTGAGGTCCCTTCCAACCCTGATATTCTATGATTCTATGATTACACAGCAGGTCAGTGGCAGAGCCAAGAGCAGTATCCAAGTGTCATGTCAGCCACTGACCCTTGTAGCACAGACGTAAAATCACAGAGGGAAGCAACACAAAACAACAGTAACTGAGCGATGCTGCTCACACATCATCACATGGCTATGTAAGTGTAGCTGGCATTGGGTGCCATCAAACAGCATGTGAATAGACAGCAGTTCATGGTCTTGTGGTGGAAGCTGACCTGCCATGTAGGACACTGCAGGAGTCTATGTCGTATTTCCCTGGAAAATGGGAATCAGGCTGGGCTGGTGTTTTGGAATTTCATTTCCATGCCCAGGCTGAGACCCTGCTGTTGGTCACAATAGAGGGACACTCTTTGCTAGGGCTGTTGGATTTGGCTTGTCTTTGTTCCATCTTCTGACTACATTTTATCAAGCCAGGTCTTGGCCAGATCTTCAGATGGTGTCAACTGACCAACGTCCACTGGCTTCAAAGAATTGTGCTGATCGAGACTCGTGTATAACGCATCGGACGAGCGGTCTCATTGTCATCAGTGAGGAGCAGTCATCTCTCCTGATCAATGGAAGTGACCAGTGCTCTTCTCTTTTGACAGTCACATCAGGAGTTACTCCACACAGGGGCAGGGGAATCGGGACCAATTCCTCTGTCACCCTAATCCTGCCCATTGCCCTTCTCCTTCCCTCTGCAGGCATCACGCAACATGCTGAGGAAGAAAATGCCCAACCAAACCATCGGGACCGAGTTCCTTCTCCTGGGGTTCTCTGACGTTCGGGAGCTGCAGATTTTGTACTTTGTTGTGTTTCTAGTGATTTACTTGGCAGCCCTGATGTGGAACCTTCTCATCATCACAGCTGTAGCCCTCGACCATCATCTTCACACCCCCATGTACTTCTTCCTGGTGAATCTGGCCATTACGGACCTCGGCTCCATCTCTGTCACCATCCCCAAATCCATGGCCAATTCCCTCATGAACACCAGGGTGATTTCTTATCCTGGATGTGTCACCCAAGTCTTTTTCTTCCTCTTTTTCATCGGAGCAGATTTTTCCCTTCTCACTGTCATGGCGTACGATCGATACGTTGCCATCTGTCAGCCATTGCACTATGAGATAGTGATGAACAGGGGAACTTGTGTCCAAGTGGCCGCCAGTGCCTGGATCAGTGGCATTCTCAATTCTGCACTGCACACCGGAAACATATTTGCATTATCCTTCTGCAGAGGCAACATGGTGGATCAGTTCTTCTGTGAAATCCCCCAGCTACTCAAGCTGGCCTGCTCTGACTCCTACCTCATTGAAACTGGTCTTCTTGTCTTTAGTGCATGCTTATTGTTAGGCTGCTTTGTTTTAATAATTGTGTCGTATGTTCAGATCTTCAAAACAGTTCTGGGAATCCCCTCTGAGCAGGGGCGACTTAAAGTCTTCTCTACCTGCCTCCCTCACCTCATTGTGGTCTCCTTATTTATTTCCACTGGCACATTTGCTTACCTGAAACCCACCTCTGGGTCAACGTCAGGTCTGGATCTCGTGGTAGCTGTTCTCTATTCTGTGGTGCCTCCAGTGATGAACCCGATCATCTACAGCATGAGAAATAAAGAGATCAAAGCTGCCATGAGGACAGGGTGGAGATTATTTACCAAGAATAAAAGGTCCACCTTCCTTCTTTGACTGTCATTTCATTCTGTGTTTCTATAAAAATGGAATCAATAGGTGACATTAATATCTCCCTGAGAAAGTGTTTTGCAATCTCCTTGTACACAAAGGGGTATTTTCATTGTCAAAAATTCAGACAAACTCAAGTCAGTGGAGTTGCTGTAGATCTACATGAGTGTCAATTAGATTGGAATCAGTTTATCCAGCTATGTATCTCTCTTGGATTTTTCTACTGCCACCCATCCCCATGTGGTCTGAGCACCTTCCACAGAAAATCAGTAGCCAGATCAAAATCCCTAATGGACTTCACGAGCTGCCTGGGTCTTCTCCTTTTGGGGATATAAACTGCTTGAGCCATGACACCATTTGGTTTGTTGTTTGCTTGTGTAACTCAGTGGGATATGATGGTGCAAAATCATAAACTGTATCAGTGGATTATTGACATGCTGACAGCACAAGTGGGCAGTTTCTCAATGGCAGCTTATGGGGCTCCATTCCAGACAGCTGCCCAGCCTGGGAAAGACAGTTGATACCCCATTGGAGGATCACCACTGACAGCCATCAAGACTAAACTTTAGGATCATTGATTTTTGTTGTCTCTCCTCAGTCAATACCCTCCTCCTCCCCAAGGACAAATGATTGGCTGGAGAATGGAACATCACTGTTTGAATCCATGCCATGGAGACGGGCCTGTTGAACAGTGCGGTTCTGCTCTATGCAGGGCAGGGCCTATCATAAGAAGGACAGGAAGGAGCAACCCAGACCAAAACTCTGATGAGCCTCCAACTCACAGAAGGGGTGAGAACAGGCCAAGTAAGGAGGCACCTCAGGACTCTGTTGTTTTCACATAGTATCTAAATCTCCTGTGCTTTCAGAGTAAAGTGACTGTGGTTAAGAAATCTTTTTGCTCAGCCTGTGTTCCTTGTTTTCCTGCCACATTGTCCCTGAAGAGGTTCAGCTGGAAGCTCATTGTGACCCCAGACTAGGCAGAGCTCTGGGGCAGTGTGTGGAAGTTAGTGAGGGGCTCATTGGAACATAGACAGCGGTTTTGAGGTCTAGAGCAGATGGACAGGGGCCTCCCCTCACCAAAGGCAGGAAATCAGACAAGAAGGCTCCCCTTGGGAGAGTGTCCTAGAGTCCCAGAGCTTGCGAGAATGACTAGGCCCTACCCAGACCCAGCTGACTTTGAAGCAAATGGAGCTAAGTGATTAGGTCCACTCACAATAAACTGGTCCTGGGCTAGCTTGTAACAGTTAGTCTGGTTTTTGTTTTATTTTGTTAGTTGGCCGGTGTTTGTTTGTTTGTTTGTGGGGGGCAGGGAGCCATCATTGCAAATCTCTTGACGGAAAAATCTTTTTTTTCCCCCAAAATTGAATTTTGTAATGTTGTTGGGGGTCAGTGCCTTTAAGGGCTGAGCTTCCCAGACAGACAATATGGGAGGGGACATGCATTGAGTCATAGAATCATAGAAGATCAGGATTGGAAGGGACCTCAGGAGGTATCTAGTCCAACCCGCTGCTCAATGCAGGACCAATCTCCAACTAAATTATCCCATTGAGGACTTTGTCATTGAAGTGACGTGAAAGGGGTCAAGCCATTCATTCCCAGCCCTGCTAAAGGTGAGCCCTTCCTTCATAAATTCCTCCAGAATCACACGTAGGGAGGCAACGCAGGGGGGAGAAGAGATTTCAGTGAAAATGACTTGTGAACAACCTCAGAGTCCCACTGGGATACTAGAGACAACGCACTCATGGGCAGAGAGCAAAAGGCAACTCCAGGTGTTTAGGCCTCAGGGCCAGAGATCAGCCAATGTACCTGTGACAGGTTTTGCTGTCCTGCTCACAACCGCAGCTCTGCCTATGTCCTCTGTCCTTACCCACAGCCCCCTCCACTTCTTACCTCAATCCTGACCCTCTGCTCATCAGGTTCATACACACACACACAGTTCTCTGAATGCACCACCGGTGTGACCCGCTGCTACTCAGGGTGTTCCAATCATGTTTCCACCTGGTCCTGGCAGTGCCCCCTGCCGGCCAAGCTCTGCATCCTCACAGCTCCGGTATTTCTGCTGAGTTCTGACCTGCAGCACCACCTGCTAGGCCAGCCTGGGGTGGAACCGAGCGGTCTCAATGCATTACAAAGCAGCTTGCACTTCCCAGCCCCTATGCACATGTTCACACCATTGTGTTAGTCCTGGACCCCACCTAGCTGTACCAAAGTAGACCAGGCTTTACCCAACAGACCCTCTAATCACTTAACTTACACAGGCATATGGATCGATAAAGCTTCTCTCAACTGGTGACCCACCCACCTGCCAGGATACTCTACTCTGCACAAAACGTTGCTGTTTGTTTTCTATGTGCGCGCATGTGCCAACTCTCAATCCATCCAACAGGGGGCGTAAGCACACGTGCCCACACTGAGAAAGTCTTACAGCCTCCAGAAGGGAGGTAATGAGACACAAACACAATGATAAAATGCTCCTACAGACTGGAATTTCTTTTTCTTTCAGGGGCAGGTCTCTCTCTCTCTCTCTCTCTCTCTCTCTCTCTCACACACACACACACACACACACACACACAGCATGGCATAACACTGACACCCAGTCGTCCCTGTTCAGGGTGTGTGGAGTCCATAAATGTGACCAATAACATCTGTTCTGCCCCTAAGGGCTTGTCTATATTTACCGCTAAACTGGCACTGCCGCAATCGATGCAGCGGTGACGATTTAGTGGGTCTGGTGAAGACAAGCTAAGATGACGGCAGAGCACTCTCCTGTCAATGTTAGTACCCCACCTCCCTGC
Organism: Sternotherus odoratus; assembly: GCA_032164245.1. Classification (NCBI taxonomy): domain Eukaryota; kingdom Metazoa; phylum Chordata; order Testudines; family Kinosternidae; genus Sternotherus; species Sternotherus odoratus. The sequence goes on along the minus strand of JAVMKO010000013.1, from coordinate 34,005,880 downwards.
GAGGTGGAAGGTAAGTCAGCGGGAAAGTGTAGACACTACTGTAAGTCAACCTAAGTTATGTCAACTTCAGTTACGGAACTGAAGTAGCATCACAGGTTGACTTACAGCTTTAAGGTAGACCAGCTCTAAGGTACTAACTCTCCTTACACGTACACTGATTTTCCACAAGTGAAACTTCTTTGACTCAAATGGAGTCATCAGAGCTGGTTGAACAATCCTATTTTATTTCTATCAACTATCTGGAACAATTTTGTTTAAAAAAAAGTGAAAAAAATCATATTTTGGACCTCCCCCCAAAGTGAATATTTTTATTTCAAATGGCAATTTTCATTGTTTCTGTTTTTAAAAACAAACAAAAATGTATATTTCTGTTTTTGGATTTCATTATTTCTTCCTAGTAAGAGAGGAAAACCCTAGAAAAAGCAAAGAAAAAAAAGTACAAATAATAGAAAAAAAAATGTTTCACCCACATTTTGTCTCCCTTTTTATTCTCCCAGTAGAAAAGAGAGTAAAAAAGGGGGAAGGAAAATCAATAGCAAAATACTGAAAACCAAAAAGCAAACCCACATCTTATTCTGTTTCCAAAACCCAAACAAAATATTTTCTTTTGGCAGAGTTAAAACAAAACAACTTTGTGTTTTACAAATTCACCTATAGGATTCCCAAATTCCTTTGGTAACTTTGAAAGTTTCAGCCTAAAACATGTCTGGATGCAAATTCATAAATACAAATACTTCGTCGATTACACAAGCTTGGATTTTTCAGACATTTACCACCAGTTCAATGAGTCTTTTTTTCTTGGGAAACTTGATTTTTACAAATAGCTTCCACAGAGCAGTTTTCACATCTTTGTTTTTCAGGCTGTAAATGATGGGGTTTAACATGGGGGTTAAGATGCTGTACTGGATGGAAATTATTCTATCAAAACCAGATGCTTCAGAAGTAGGCTTCATGTACCGGAAACAACCTGTTCCATAGTATAAAATAACCACAATGAGGTGGGAGCTGCAGGTGGAGAAAGCTTTATACCTGCCCTGTGTAGTGCGTATCCTCAGAATGGCGGAGATGATGTGAATGTAGGAGACCAGGGTGAAAAGGAAGGAGCTTGATCCAAAAATTATAATAGATACAAGAAGCACCACTTTAGGGGTCAGTGTCTCCGAACACGACAAGACCAAGAGTGGAGGAGGCTCGCAACTATAATGGTTGATTTCATTGGGACCACAGAAGTGTAAGCTTAATACAGACAGAGTGTTGACCAGTGCGTACAAGAACCCAGATATGCAAGAGCCACTGAGCAAGTGACAGCACACTTGCTTACTCATGGATCCCACATAATGCAGTGGGTTACATATGGCAGCGTATCGATCATACGCCATCGCTGAGAGAATGAAAACTCCAGTCCCACCTGAGAAAAGAAAAAAGAAGTTCTGTGCAAAGCAACCGTTGACAGATATTGTCTTTCTCTCCGCTAGGAAGTTCTGCAGCATCTTAGGGACGGTGACGGAGGAATAGCAGATGTCAACAAAAGATAAATGGAACAGAAAGAAGTACATGGGGGTGTGGAGTTGAGTATCGGAGCTTATCACCAGGATGATCATCATATTCCCTAACAGCGTTATTACATAAATAACCAAAAACACCAGGAAGAGGAAAATCTGGAGCTGTGGATCGCTGGACAGTCCCAGGAAAATAAATTCTGTCACCAGGGTTTGGTTTTCCATGTTAATATATTCCTCCAAATTAAGAGCTGTAAAACATAAAATGAAGGGTTAACATAATAAAAATGCATTAACAAAATGAGGACATAATTCTTAGCATCTCAATCCTACCGCATGCTTGGGTGAGTCATTTTTCGCAACATTGAGGCCTAGTACGCACTCATGCTAGGTGTCAATATAAGTTATGCTAGTTAAGATACGCAAATTACATAACTTAAGTTGATGTAACTTATGTCGACTTAACAGTATCTACACTGCCCTGTGTCAGTGGGAGATGATTGCCCATTGACATAGCTTCCACCTCTTATTGAGGTTGAGTAATTAGGTTGATGGGAGAGCACTCTCCCATTGATTTATCATGTCTTCACCAGACCTGCTAAATCGATGCTGCTGCATCGATCACAGTGGTGCCGTTTTAGCTGCATAGTGTAGACAAGGCCTGAGCATCAGTTTTTCCATCTGTAATATGGGGATAATAATACGGATCTCCTTTAGAAAAGACCTTTGAGATCTGCTGATGAAGCTTTACTGATAAAGTCGGGAAAGAGCATAAACATTTGGGGAGTGGTAAGTCATGAAGAGGACAGGTCCGTGATACAGAGCAATCTGGATCAACTGGCAAACAAAAATATGTTTTTTTCAATATATCTACATGTAAATGTATCCATCGAGGAACAACGAATGTAGACTATATTTGTAGGATGAGGGACTTTATCCTGGGAAGCAGGGGCTTTGAATAAGATTTGGGGCTCATGGTGGATAGTTAGCTGGATATGAGTTCTTCGTGTAATGTTGTCAAACATTTTGTGGTCAAAAAGGGATAATGCAATCCTTGGATATATAAACTGGAATCTTGGATAGGAATAGAGAGGTTGTTTTTCCTCTCTATTTGGCATCGGAATCACTGCTGATGGAATACTGGATCCAGTTCTGGTTCCCACAATCTAAGAGGGATGTGAATAGATTGGAGAGTTTTCAGAGAACAGCCGCAAGAATGACTGAAGCATTAGAAAACATGCCACATAGTGATAACCTCAAAGAACTCAATCTATGTAACTTGACAAAGAGAAGGTTCAAGAGTGACTTGATCCCAGTATATATGAATCTATATGGGGAACAAATATCTAATAATGGGCTCCTTAGTCTCCCAGAGAAAGATGTAACATGATCCAAATGGCTGGAAGTTAAAGCTAGACATATTCAGATGGGAAATAAGGCCTACATTTATAATGGTGGGAACAACAATTTAACAAGAGTCATGGTGGATTCTACATCACTTACAATTTTTAATTCCAGAAGGGATTTTTTTTTTTTTAAACTCTAGGAACTAATTTAGGGAAGTTCTCCAGCCTCTGCTTTACAGATGTCAGACGGGAAGACAACAATGATCTGTTCTGACCTCGGACTCTATCAGTCCATGAAAAGTGCTCAGAGTTCTGAACACCTCAGGAAAGGTGGTTGTTAGTGACTCTGAAATGTTCGCAACCCTGGACAAAATGTTGTGGTTGTTCGTTCAAAAGTTTGCAGCTGAACATTGACTTAATACAGCTTTGAAACATTATGATGCAGAAGAAAAATGCTACTTTCCCTTTTTTTTAGTAGCTTACATTTAACACAGTACTCTACTTTATTTACTTTGTGTGTGTGTGTCCTGCTGCCTGATTGCGTACTTCTGTTTCCAAATGAGGTGTGTGGTGGACTGCTCGGTTTGTAACTCTGGTGCCCATAAATCTGAGGTTTTACTATAAATACAAGCAGGTATTATTAGTATTATAATTCAGCCACTACTTGTATCCTACCAGACTGAAAGTTTTCTCCTGCATGGTGGCTAGATTCCCAAAAGGATCTAGGCATCTAACAGCCATTCTAAGAGGATACGTTCCAGATTTAGGTGAAATTGGGATTCACAAAACATCTGCTCAGCAGCCCCTGAACCTTATAGGCACCTAAACCCACTCAGCACCTACTTTTCACAGTGAAAGCTCCCTAGGCACCTTTGTTTCCATGACTGGGCGTGTGCAGTGATGCTCATTTGCTACTTCCTCCAGTCTATGCCCCAGAATGATGTATGACCAGGGAAAGATAGGTGCTCCGCCACCTACCACATCTGTAAGTCCCTTAGGCATGCTCAAACCACACTTAGCTCCACCAAAAATGACCTTTAGCCCAGTGGTTAGTAAACTCACCCACACGTTGGAGACCCCGAGTGCAAGTCACCACTCTCAGGTGAGTGCCCAAATCACTGGGCTATGGACTATTCCAATGTGGAGCTCCCTCAGTATCTCCCGGTAACCGTGTTTTCTTCCGTATAAATCTCTGAGCCTATGGGCCAGAGAGAGAAAAGGAAAGCATGAAAATGGCTGACTTGTGATCCTCACGGTTAGAGTACTCCCCCAGGTTCTCCTATCCAGTCCCCTTGCTCCAATGGCTAATTATTTATGCACAGTAGAACAGCTTCAACAGAAGAGACAGTGGGAGACTCATGTCAGAATAGCCCATAGATTAGGGGCTAGGGTGCTCATGTGAGAGGCACTAGATCCCTTATTCATGCCTTTTCAGGCAAACAGAGGACTTGTACCAGGGGTCTCCCATATTCCGGGTGACTATACTTACCATGGAGCCAAATAGGACGAGGCTGCCAGTCCTGTTTTCTTGCAAAAATCACGTCTTCGTTGCCAAACTCCGAGAGAGGCTCACAGCTGAGATTCCTAGCAGAAGGAGGCACCTCCAGGCATCCCAGACTTGAGTGCTGAACTCTCTCAGAGGGGCAAGGAACTGCCTAGGGTGCCAGCTTATGTGAATCCCATTCTTAGGCACCCGTCTCCCTCCCTTCATTTCATAGGGAGCCTGGGTGCTGAGCGGAGGCTTTGTGAATCCCAGAGGTTCTCTAGGTGCCTGAAAGCTGAGTGCTGCTAGGTTAGCACCCCAATGTCTAAGTTCCTTGTGAATCTAGCCCAGACTCTCTCTTTTGTTACTAGTCTGTTCAGGGCACACCACAACAGTGCCCACAACATTCATTGGGCTTCCCGCTAGATACCTGCCTAATCATCATCATCTGAACTGCAAGTGTAACGCCAACAGACTCTGGTCGTCGGCGGCTGGAATTGAACCTGGGACCTCTGGAACAAAATGCATGAGCCTCTACTGCATGAACTAAAAGCCACATAGCTCTTAGCTAAGGCTGTAGCAGACTCATTAATCTCTATGTGGTCTCAATGCCCTAGATGGGACAGAGAACCAAACCCAGGAGGAATGTGGGTTACACAAGCAAGTGTGGCAACATCCTACACAAAAATCTCTCCTCCTTCCACTCTGTTACCCTTGGAAACATAGGAACGGCCATACTGGGTCAGACCAAAAGTTCATCTAACCCAGTATCTTGTCTTCCAACAGTGGCCAATGCCAAGTGCCCCAGAGGGAATGAAAAGAACAGGTAATCATCAAGTGATCCATCCCCTATTGCCCATTCCCAGATTCTGGCAAACAGAGGCTAGGGATCCCATCCCTGCCCGTCCTGGCTAATAGCCATTGATGGACCTATCCTCCAGGAATATATCTAGTTATTTTTGGAACCCTGAGCACTATCTGACTTGGCTCCATGGCAGCAGGATTGTTGGGTGTTTTAAGAAGCAAGGAAAAAGTGGAAGAGGTTGGAGAAATCATGCAATAATTCACAGTCTAGAGATCAATGGGCAGAATGAATTCAAGACCTTTGAGGTGCACTAGGGGTAAAGTTGGCCCAAAGACTTTGGCTCAACATTTCAAATGCGATCACAAATGTTGAATGCTTCATTAACTTGCAGGTGAACATCGAAGGCCTGATTCTGAAAAGTAATGAGCACCCAAGAGTGCAGTTGACTTTAGCTAGAATCATGCATGTTCATAGCACTTGGAATTCATGCCTTGAATAGTCTCAAATTCCTCCTCTGAAAATTAAATACATTAAGAAAGAAAGAAATGAAGCCATTTGTGATCAGTAGAGCCATTCCAGAATAATTTATAATCTTTATTCTTTACCTGTTGATCAAATATTTGCCCATGGTAGTTTTTTTAGTTTGTTTTTAGTAATTAACAGTTAAATAAGCGCCTTGGTTTCAGCTGATGTTAAAATTGAATTTCCCCCCCAAAGTACACAGCAGATAAAATAATAAATAGGAATAGGAATAATAAAAGGATTGAACTCACCATGATTCAGGTGCCTAATAAGAAAAACACTTGGTAGAACTCACTGACCTAGTTCTACCCAAAACTTCAATCTCAGTCCATTTGAGACGACAGAATGAGACATCGGAATGAGACTCTTTTTTTTGGCAAGCTTGGGTCTGCCATGAAATAGCAAATCATGTTAATTACACCAGGAGGGAGGGAATTGAGATCAATGCAATAAAATGGCCCAAAGAGAGATTCAGGGAAAGTGTCTGGGGGGCAGAGAAAACAGAACTAAAAGCTAACCCTCATTCATTGACCATGTTGTTCATGAATGGTAAGAGGCAAAACAATCAGATAATTACTGGATTTTATAAATGACTTTTATATAATATACAACTGTTGCTAATAATAACAATAATCCAATAGATAAGTGGGGTGCTAGCTAGGTGACGGTTCAATGGTTAGTGCATTGGCTTAGGAACTGGGAGAGCCGCGTTTGAGTCTTTGCTCACCCTGCATGATTTTGGGCATGCCAACATAAACCACATTTCCCAAGGTATTTCAGCACCTAAAGATGCAGTCACATGCCCAGAGGGTTTGTAAATGTGTCTACCTGCCTAACTCCCATTGACTCCAGTAAGAATTAAGTATCTGGGTACTTTTGAAAATCTCACTGGTGCTATCTCCATCTTTAGGCATCTCAATATCTTTAAAAATCTGGTGTTTAGCCTCTTTCTACCTCAGTTCCTCACCTGTAATAAAGAGGGATAACAGCATTTCCTTACCTCTTTGAGGCGTAGGAGGATAAGAACATTAACAACTAAGAGATGCTGAGATACTGTAGTCAAAGACATACTATAAATACTGAAAATAGATTGTACTTTCCATCCGTAGACCTCAAAGCACTTTACACTGGGGATAAGTGTCATTGGCCCTATTTTAAAAAAGGACAAAAATGAAGAGAAAATCCTTTCCTATGTTCCATGGCAGGACTGGGAATAAAGCCAACGCCTCCTGAATGTCATTGGTCATTATTTCATTTCCTTTAGAAGATAAAAAGGGAATAAACCAACATTCAACTGAATGAAGCTCACCAAGAATCCAAACACTGATCACGGACAATAGGATGGTGCCATCTGGAAACTTGCAGACATGTTCATGTATACGTCTATTTCCTCTATGGAACGTCAATCAAAAATTCACTCTTTGCCGAAAAATTATTGCAAAGGGTGGAGATCTGTAGAGCCTTGATCAACTGCTGAAAAATTAAGATCCCCACTCCATCTGGCTGAGAAATTAACCTTTTATACCCTAAGAATGTATGAAAAACACCCTCTTTCCCCTAAGACCTAATCCTTGGTGTTTCTCCTGCTCATCAACATTCCTCTTATTCTGGGCCAGTAATTAATCACACTTTACCTCCCATCACGTTGACAGAGCTAATTAGAAACTACAGACTATACCATTTGGCTCACACTGGTTGTGGATCAAGCAAGCACCAGATCTTTTCAGTTTTGGTTCAGAAGCCAAAATGTTGCCATTTCTCCCCACTTATGGTCTGGCATAGAAATGAATCCTTCGTAATTTCTTTGGTGGACTGTCTGGACTTTTGAGCCATGTACACTAGTAGAAATGTATTGCCCAGGGATTCGGCTTACACAAGTTCCTCCATCCATTTAAGCCACGTGGTATCCATCTGAGAAGCTGCGGGTGGCTGGGATGGAGCTCCGCTCTTCTTTCTGATCACTCCAAAAAGCCACGGCCATATTGTCATAGGCATACGGCAGGGTAATGGCCACTGGAAAGGAAATGTGAACCAGAGCCCCAGAATCACAAGATAACTAGAGCTGAGTGTTAAAAGAAAGAACTGTCCTGTAGTAAAAGCAAGGGAGTGTGATTAAAGATTTCTGATTTCTTTTCCTGGCTTGTGGAGGAAATAGTTATTGGGAATTATATGAATGGAGACTGTCAGATTATGGAGGGAGTGGGGTCTACTGGTAAGAGCTGGAGACAGAAAAGCAATAATCCTACATTCATAATTTAGCGCTTGGATCAAGCGATGTGTAGTTGCTAAACCTCTTGTTCCAGGCTCTCTGCATACTCAGGCAGGCATCACTCTACCAGTTACATTTGGGTCATGCTTTCACATTTTTCAACTCAACCATAAAACTCGTTTCTTAAAATGCAAGCTCAGATTCTGGTAATCACTTTGTTAGAGGGCTTTCCCTTCATCCCCTCCCCTGGGTCTTGTCACACAGACAGAAAGCAGAAGACCAGAAGTCCAAAGTGCAGGCAATGTGCTGCTTATTGGAGTTAGTTCCAAGCAAGCACATCCATAGCTCTACACACCGGCAGAGTCTATTCCCTGGTGTTCTGTTCCCAGCTCTGACACCGCAGAACCTTTATCCCCTTTCCCCCTTCCCTGCTCTGACACCGCAGATTCTTTACCCCATGTTCCTCTTCCCAGCTCTGACTCTGCAAAGCATAGCCTGTGTCTCCCTTCCTTTTTCTCATTTCCCATTCCTCATTTACCCCTCCTCTTCTTAACAGGCCCAACTATACCTGCATTGGATGCCTACAGTCCCACCCCTGGGGACAGGGACAGACATTTCTTTGGTCTTTTAGTATTTTCTACCTTCTCTCAAAACCTCCTTACCCCTCCCTACTGGTTGCTTGACTTTGCCTTGAGATAGGGGTTGAGACAATCTTAAAGTGTGCTCTCCAATAACACTTTAACTGCTCTTATCTGTTCCCCTTGTCCTAACAAGTGCAGCTGACTAGGCAGAGGCAACAAACACAGTCTTTGTTTTTTGTTTACACAACATTCTATTCCAGGCTAACAAACAGACCTGGACACTAACACCCATGATTTCAGGAGCCTTGCACCTTAATCTAGCCTGGCCCACAATGAAGACAGCAGCAGTGGCAGCGTCAGGGCTTTGTACACTTACTGTTCATGCCAATACACAAAATCACAGCTGCTCCCTTTTGGGCTTCATAAAGGTTACAACCAATGTGATGCTGGCAGACCAGGTGCCAGACAAGGGCACACTGAATGCTTACAGATGCATAGCTGAACGGTGGGCCAGTTCACTAGTATAGATTAAAGTGACTTCTGAATGCCTAAGAGTGTATCTAGTGTTTAAACTTCATGAAAACGCACGGGATATTGCATACATTGTTTTCATGTATCTGTATCCTGTTATAATGTAATAGCAAACTTTTGCATTGTGTATACCCCTGTAACTAAATAATCCACCAACGAGAAAGAAGTTTTATGGAATGCAAGTGAAACACTTTAACAGAAAAGTGCTAATTTAAAAATACATGGTCATTGTGTGTGATGATCGCAGGTCAAAGACTCTAAATGCATTCCTGATATTTTCAGAGCTGCCTAGGTGATTTAAATTCACATTTCCCTAAAACTCCTGGACAGTTTTGAAAATCTCTTCTGAAATTAGGCTTGGCAGAATTCAATTTTATTTTTCTACAATTGGGACAGATCATATAGCTATAGATTATAAACATTTTTTATATTTTTATCAATTTAAAGTTTCACAATGGTGGGAAATTATGGGTGAATCAGACCACAGGGCAGGGAAGATGATAATTATTTATTGACAGTGGACATTGATTTCAAAAACTTAAAGCTTTATAACAGTTTAAACACAATTTTTCAGTTCCCTCTACCAAAACATATACAGTATATATCCTTAAACAGAACTCGAATAAGTTATTAAGTGGCATTTTTCTTGCTTTGTCGTTCTCTAAATTTCAATTATCAATGAAAATACTTGTTGTTGGTCTGTGTGTGTATGGTGCAAGTGACATTTACCAAAAAAATCTAACCCTCCCAAGTGTAGCTATAATGACTTTGTGTCTTCCACTGCCTGCATCCGACGAAGTGGGTATTAGCCCACGAAAGCTCATGCTTCAAAACTTTATAGTTAGTCTTTAAGGTGCCACAGGACTTTGTTAACTCTGCTATTCCAGACTAACACGGCTACCACCCTGATTCTTTGTGTCTTCTGTGCACTCTACATGCCTTGGAAATTGCCATGCTTCTGTACAGAAAAGAGGAAGTAAGTAATGAAAAAGAAATAATACAAAAACAAATACATTATCACATTCCAAAATGAATGAGAATTGACTCACGGCTCTTCATGGGTTAATACCATAAGTAGTTTTCAATTACTGGGAGGAAGAAGAAGAAGATCATAAAACACAGTTATGCTCTGAAGCCCTAGCCTATGACCGCCGGATGCTGGGATTGGACAAAAGAGTATGGATCACAGGATAATTGCTCAGTTCTGTTCATTCTCTTTGAAACATCAGGCATTGGTCACTGTCAGAAGACAGGGTACTGAACTAGATGTACCATTGGTCTGACCCACTCTGCCATTTTTCTGTTTTTATGTTCAAATAGTTAAGAAGATGATAATGATAAGGGCAAGAAACAGCATCAATAAAAGAAAATCAAGAAAGAAGGTAAAAAAGATTATGACAAAGGTTATGACGAAAAGGAAGAAAAAGAAGAAGAAAGTGAAACACCAGCTAAAAAAGAAGCAGAGGCTAAAGAAGAGGAGTATAACATTTATTCACATCCTAAGGATCACATTTTTCAAAGCTTCTTTCACATCCTTGTTCCTCAGGGTATAAATGACAGGGTTTAACATTGGTATTAAAATGCTGTATAATAGTGAGATCAGTCTGGTGCTACCCGGTGAGTAACTTGAATTGGGTCTCAGGTAAGTGAAGATACAACTGCCATAGTACAGAAGGACGACAGTCAGGTGGGATGAACATGTGGAGTATGCCTTCCTTTTTCTCTGGGAAGAAGGCATCTTCAGTACAGTTGAGATGATGTAAGTGTATGATAGAAGGATGCAGGCAAAGGGTGTCCAGGCTATAAACAGCCCAATGAAAATGAGCAGGTGTTTGTTGAGGGAGGTGTCCCCACATGACAACTCAAGCAGAGGCGGGATATCACAGAAGAAATAATCAATGTGGTTGTCTCCACAGAAGGGTAACTGGAAGGCAAAGACTGTGTGTATTGCAGAGTTAAGGAAGCCACTTACCCAGGAAGCAGCTGACAGCTGGAGGCAAATGCTTTTGTTGACAATCAGAGGGTAACGCAACAGATTGCAAATGGCAACATAGCAGTCAAAGGCCATCACTGCCAGCAGGAGGCACTCAGTGCCCACAAAGGAGAAGAAGAAGTAAAGTTGCAGAACACACTTCATGTAGGAAATGTTGCTCCTCTCTGAGAGGAGATGGACCAGTATCTGAGGAATGGTAGTGGTGGTATAACAGATGTCCAGAAAGGACAGGTTCCCCAGGAAGAAATACATGGGAGTGTGGAGTCGCTGGTCCGCCAAGGCAAGGATGATGATGGAGGTGTTCCCAAGTAGGGTGAAGAGATATGTGATCAAAAACCCACTAACAAGTAGGAGCCGCACCTCCTGGAGGCTGGAAAATCCCAGAATGATGAACTCCTTCAATGCAGTCTGATTTCTCCCCTCCATGTTTCAACATTGAGTTGTGTTCCTGCCATTGTAAGAGGAGAGTATTAAAAGGAGCGTAAATAAAATGTTGATTGTAATCGAGAAAAAATATGACGTGTAAATGTTCTCTTCGAAAATACTAACATACCACAGATGGGATTTTTTGGGATAATCAAATTCTTTTATATGAGGCCACTGGTGATGAATCTTGTATATTAATACCTGGACCGTAGACAGTTCTTTTCTTCCATTCTCACAAAGTAAATTAAAAAGGAGCTATGTGATGTTCTCCCCATTTTATCAATGGGGAAAACAAGGCACAGGGAGGTGAAGTGACATAGTCAAGATCACACAGCAGATCCAGGCCCCTTTCACTAGGATACAGTGCTCTCTACTGTCTTTATCCAGCACAGACAGAATCTTTGAATAAGATCCAGTGAGCTTTATATTAGGACACTGGTAACTATGTAGAGACAGAAGGAAAGAAATGGCAATATACTAGATAGGTCTATAGATAGATCGATAGATAGATAGATCAATCAATAGATAGATCGATAGATAGATAAAAATGAAGTCCATTATGCTCACACATGCTCACACATCCACCCACACAAAATACGTAACTATGTAACACACACAAACAAACCTACAGAGTGACATGTAGCCAACACCCACATGTGAATACTTTCAGACAGAAAAATCCCACTCAAACACATTCCCCATATGAAGAGACTCAACTAGACATACCCATAGAAACATATACATACTGTTCTATTCAAGTAGATAAATGTACATCAGAAAACCAGCAGAGCCAGATTCTTAGCTGATGTAAATCAGTGTGGCTGTATTTACACTAGTTATGGGTCTAGACTGATTTACATGAGCTGGGATTCTGCCCTATTATATATTTTTTTCCCAATCACAAACACCACGAGACTTATCAGCACTCTACAGGTAGTTCTGGGTGAAAACTTTTAATTGAATTTCTATCTATCTATCTATCTATCTATCTATCTATCTATCTATCTATCTATCTATCTATCTATCCCCATCCACCCTATCTATCTATCTATCTATCTATCTATCTATCTATCTATCTATCTATCTATCTATCTATCTATCCCCATCCACCCTATCTATCTATCTATCTATCTATCTATCTATCTATCTATCTATCTATCTATCTATCTATCTATCTATCTATCTATCATGGAAAATTGGGTTTTACAAAAACAATGAAAATGTCCACAGGAAATATCTACTTTCCCCTAATTCTATTTGACTTTTCATTGCAAGGTGACAGGGCTGACATACATATTTCCAGCTGTTCGCTAAGATAAAAATTGTCTCTTTTTTTCTCAGTTTTTGGCTGAAAATATCTCATTGGGGGAGGCAGGCCTAACTGGGGGAGGCAGGTGAGCATTGCCCTCCCCCCAACTGCAAACCTCATGCAGGCATGTAATCTGCTCCCTCCCACCCCATGCACAGCCCGGTTCGCCCGACTGGAGCTGGCTCCAGCCCCCCATATATAGAAGTCAAACTATACCTATGATTTTCAGCCAGAAAATATTCAGTTCCGGAGACTTTTCAGCTGATATTTTTAAGGATTTGGCTAAAAGAAATATATTTCAGGTTTTCCTTTTTGATAAAATATTGAAGATGTCTGCAGAAAAAAACAAAATGCAACATGTTCCACTCATCAGTGACAGAAAGCAGCAGTGTTCTGAACTCAGCAGGGCTCGTAAGGGGCTGTGTGGTTATTACTTCCTTATATATTTATCTAGCTAAGTAGGTTCGCATCCCCTGGGGAATTCTCTACCACAGTGTGTTTTTTCAGCCATGCCCCTGGGCACAGAAAGGGAGGAGAAGCTGAATGCAAAAGCAGCCCCAGAAATAAGCCCAGGCCCCAGTCAATTCTAATTTAGTGAAAAATGCATTTGGGGGGGGGGGGATTTGAGTGGTGGGGTTTGTGTCAAATTTGGCATATAATTTTGGACCAGAAAATAACTGATGGGGGTGGGGGTGGGGGGGGGGCGAGGGGAGGTTAAAGAGTATATTGTAAAAATTTGGAAATTAAACTTCATTTCTAATCAGCATTTTCCTTATGAAACCATATTTTCATGTTTGATGATGTCAACTTGAATCAACGTTCAAATGTTTCACTCTACTCTAGCAATTATATTTAGTTAGTTAGTTAGTTAGTTAGGGTTGTCGCTTTTGACGGGCGAACAAGCCACCAAACCACGCAAACCCAGTTTCAGAATGAAGCAAAACATTTTTTAAACAGATTCAAGTAAAAGCCATGGGACTGGCTCTGTCAAGAGAAAGGGAAACTATAAACCTTGGTCCTTGATTTTTAAAGCTCCCTTAGTCTCGTTTGAAAATCCGAGCCTGGAATACCTAACCTCTACTACTGGAATGAAAGCAAGTCTCCTTTATCTACTAGTAGATCCCTTATTTATATCTGAGTCTGGGTGTAGAGGGAGACATAACATGGACCATTATATCACTTTTAGGCCATTTCTATAGATTTTGCATCTGAAGCAAGCATAATGAATCTAAGCCTAGAGGAAACACACAGTGAAGTGGCATTTATAAGGAATACCCAGCATGACCAAGAACAAATCATGCCAGACCAACCTAATCTCCTTCCTTGACAGGGTTACTGGGTTGGTGGATGGAGGGAAGCCGTACACAAGCACATCTTGATTTTAATAAGGATTTTGAAACTGTCCCCTATGATGTTCTCATAAAGAAAGTGGCAAAATGTTTTCTAGATGTTATAATGTGCGTTTACAACTGGTTGAAAGAATGGACTCAAAGAGTAGTTATGAATGGCTCGCTCTCAAATTATGAGAGCGTATCAGGTGGTCAATCCTGGGTCTGGTACCATTCAACATTTTCATTCAAGATTTGGATAATGGAGTGGAGAGTGTGCTTTCAAAATCTGCAGAAGACAGAGGGGTTGCAAGAACTTTGGAGGATAGAAATAGAATTCAAAATGACCTCAAGAACTTGGAGAATTGGTCTGGAGTCAAAAAGATGAAATTCAACAACGAAAAGTGAAAAGTGCTTCACTTAGGAAGGAAAAATGTAATGCACAACTACAAAAAAGTTGTAGCTGGCTAAGTGATAGCAATGCTGAAAAAGATCTGGGGATGATAGTGGAACAGAAACTGAATGTGAGTCAACAATGTGATGCAGTTGTGGAAAAGGCTCGGATCATTCTCTGGTGTATTAACAGGAGTGTCATATGTATCATGTGCCATGGAAGGAAATTGCTCCAGACTACTTGGGCCTGGTGAGGCCTCAGCTGAAGTACTGTTTCCAATCCTGGGTGGACAAGGGGTGGACAAACTGGAGAGAGTCCAGAAGAGAGCAACAAAATAGACAGAAGGCTTTAAAAACCTACGAGGAATGGATTAAAAAAAATCTGGATATTTTTAGTCTTGAGAAAAGAAGACAGAGGAGAGAGCTGATAAGGGTTGTTCTAAAGAGGACAGTGATCAATTGTTTTCCATGTAATGGGCTTAACCTGCAGCAAGGGAAATTTAGGTTAGTAGGAGAAACCTTTCTAACTGGAATAATAGTTTCTATGATCTGTTATCCTCTGCAACAGGGGACCACTAATGTTTACCCAGCCCCAGTGCTGCTGTGAAGAAAGGGAGCATAGCTATGGTCCAACCCCTCATTACATTTAATGGAGTTTCAACACCACTGGAGTCCACAGATCCTTTTGTGCCGACACAGGATGGGCCAACGTAGTGCTATGCGTCTTCCAAGCAGGTGTCAGGACTGTGTGCTTGGCACCTACCATCCACCCAGGAATGAGGGGAAGGGTAGCTCAGTGGTTTGAGCATTGGCCTAATAAGCCCAGGCTTATGAGTTCAATCCTTGAGGGGGCAATTAAGGGATATGGGGTAAAAATCTGTTGGATGATTCAATTGGGAGCTGGACCTGCTTTAAGCAGGGGGTTAGACTAGATGATTTCCTGAGGTCTGTTCCAACCCTGATATTCACCGAGGGGCTTTGGAACGTGGATGCTGATTGTCACCAGGCCTTACTTCTAGGGGCCTAGAAAACTCCTAGGAGTCTCGGATTTATGTAGTTGAGTTCAATGCCTGCTGAAGCTGATCCACAGTGGTTAAGTAATGCAATAGTCAGTGGAGGACTGGACACTCCTACTTGCTCTCTCTGTGTCTGGCCCACAGAGAGGGGATGCACCCCCTGAATACTGCTCTAGGGAAACAGTCCCAGCTTAGCTTAGTCTCTTTCCCTGAAACCATTTGTCCTCTAGCAGGGTTGGACATTCTGTGCTCCAATCAGGGCCCCAGAAGCCTCTCAAATAAGAGGAGACACATGCCCATTAGAAAATCCTCATTGCCTTCTCTGAGCTGCGGGCATAGAACCCTCAGGGTACGGGAGATACTCCTGTTTCCTTACCTCACAATGGTTTTTTTTAGAAATAAACTGTTAATATTAGTGAGGTGCTCAGATGTCATGGTGAGAAGGGTCGTTCAAGTACCTATAGATTCATAGATTCTAAGGCTGAGGAGACCATTGTGATCATCTTGACCTCCTGTATAGCACCCCCCCAGAAAACTGCCCCCAAATATTTCACACAACAGATCTTTTACAGAAGAAAAATAAGAATAAAAACAAAAGTATGCTGATTTAAAAATTGTCATACTTGGTAAATTGTTCCAGTTGTTAATTACTCTCACTGTAACAAATTTATACTTTATTTCTAGGTGGGATTGCTAGCTAGCTAGATAGGTAGATAGGACAGTCAAGAATAATATAAAATCAGTTTTATTATGTGTAACACTCTTTTAGACATACTATCCCCCCCACACATTTTGCAGAGAAGAAAAGTACATAGAGCTGTATTAAATAATATACAGAACAGAGGGAAATAGAGTAATTGATACAAGATATAAGTATATGTAAATAAGAAATACTATAAATTAACATTATTTTGTCACTTTGGCTAGTCTACAGTGTAGACTCTACACTACAGATCATTGGCTGGTATAGGTGTGCCAGCAGACACCCCTAGTGGAGACACAGCATATGCCATCAAAAGGAATTCTGCTGGCATAGCTACACCAGGTGTCTGAATTACATAAACTATGCGGTTCCCACAGTTATCTCTGCACCAGGGGTTACTAACATGCACCCCTGTCAGGGATAACTCATTTTTGCAGACATCTTCAACATTTTATCAAAAAGGAAAACCTGAAATATATTTATTTTAGCCAAATCCTTAAAAATATCAGCTGAAAAGTCTCCGGAACTGAATATTTTCTGGCTGAAAATCATAGGTATAGTTTGACTTCTATATATCGGGCCGACTGGGCTGTGCATTGGGTGGGGGGGGGGGAGCAAATTACATGCCTGCATGAGGTTTGCAGTTGGGGGGAGGGCAATGCTCACCTGCCTCCCCCAGTTATGCCCATGATGAAACTGGCCAAAAATGAGATATTTTCAGCCAAAAACTGAGAAAAAAAGAGAACATTTTTATCTTAGCGAACAGTTGGAAATGTGTATGTCACCCCTGTTAACTCCTTCCTGTTATTAAGCTAAGAAGATAGAGGTCTTTGAGTCTCTCACTATAAGTTATGTTTGCTAATAATGTAATCATTCTCATTACTCTTTTCTGAACCTTCTCCAATGTATCAATAGAGGTAAAATAACCTGTACATTCCAGCTCGGGATTCCTCTGTTTATACATTCTAGGATCACATTAGCTTTTTGGGCCAATTCATCACTCTGGAAGCTCATGTTCAGCTGATTAACCACCCCAACCAACAAATCTTTTTTTTCCGAGTCATTGCTTCCCAGGATAAAGTTCCCATCCTCTAAGTATGGCCAACATTGTTTCTTTCCAGATGTATCCATTTACATTTAGCCATATTCAACCACACATTGTTTGGTTTCACCGACTTTACTAAGAGATCTAGATCGCTCTGAATCCGTGATCTGCCCTCTTCAATATTTACCACTCCCCCAATTTCTGTGTCATCTGCAAACTTGATCAAGGATGATCTGATGTTCTCTTTCAGGTGTTACATCTTGTAGGGCCAAAACCCCATCCCTGCTGGAAAAACACTCACTCAGATGACTTCCAATTACATTTAAACTTTAAGACGTATCAGTAAGCCAGTTTTTAATCCATTTAATGTGTTCCATATTAACATGATAGCATTGTAGTTTTTAATCAAAATGTCATGCAGTACCAGGCCAAACACCTTAGAGAAGTCTAAACATATTATGTCAAATGATCCTGAGGAAGTATTTTATTTCAAAGGAGCCTAAGGAAGTTTGGTGCCCAAATCCTGTTGCCTTTCATTACAGATGAGCATCTAACTCCCCGAATCTAGAAACAATTCTGAGGTGCTTAGATACTGTGGTCCTGAGGGCAATACATAGGAAGTTTTATGTGAGTTGAAGGCTTAACTCTCCCTCCTTTGAAAACTCCAGTCAAAGAATCAAACCAAACAGTACTAAGTGCAATTATATTCTGATCTCAGCTAAACATACTAGTAAAGCTGATGCAACTCAATTGAGTTATTATATTATAACTGAGATGTGAATTTTCCAATTCAAGTTCACATGAGCATCTTAACTTTGAAAATCCCCAAGGCACATGCCTCCAAAGGCCACAGAGTCTATATTTGCTTTGGAAAGCATCAGTGCTTTAGCACTGTTGAACACTGATCTGACATCTCATGTTCATTGGGCAAATGTTTCTTGCAGACTGGGGTATGTTTGAGCATTTTTGTATCATTTCAGTCAATGGACCATATTCTATTCACATTAATTGAGCGTAAATCGAGAGTAGCTCCTTTGGTGTGAGACCAGAATCATTTAGATGTGAAAGGGATGTGTTTTATTCAAATGGTTCTCAAAGGGCGCAAACTGACTTACCTTCAGTTATGACAATTTGCACCAGCTGAGATATCAGTGCCATTTTATGAAATGTTTTCTTTTTCATTTTTCTAAGCAACTTAAAATTGGTTGTGAGAATAAAGACGAGACATTTTTATGTAATGAGACAAATTCTATTCATAGATAAAATTTTCAAAAGCATCTAAATGACTTGGGTGTTTATGTACCATTTTCAAACTGGACTGGGGGAGGGATAGCTCAGTGGTCTGAGCATTAGCCTGCTAAACCAAAGGTTGTGAACTCAGTTGTTGAGAGGGGCATTTAGGGATATGGGAAAAAAATCTGTTGGGTGATTTAATTTGGAATTGGTCCTGATTTGACTAGATGATCTTGTGAGGTCCATTCCAACCCTGATATTCTATGAAAAGGAAGTATTCTTATAAACCAGTTTTGACACTAGCATAATCGCTTTGTTATTGGTTGAGTATAGATCGGATTCAAAGTTTCATGTTGGAAAAAATCCTTTTTGGGGAAAATAGAATTTGTAATGAAAAAAAAATCTGTTTTTATAGAACATGGTGGGGGTTTCAGTTATTTGATGACACCTTCTCCCCAAAAGAGAGGGTTTTTTGGGGTGGGGGGATACAAATAAGAAAATTAAGTCATTTTCATCTATAATTGTCATGGAAAAAAATCAATCAGAACCAAGTCAGGAAAGCAGATTCTTTAGGTCCTATGTATGCCACTTATTTCCAGTGCAGATCTATCGTGGCTGCATTGATTTTTATGGTGTTTTATGGTTTGAATTAATACTGATGTAACTGAGCCTGGAAGATGTCCCTTCATATCCAGTATTTGTGAATATATTAAATTTCTTGAACCTAAACTAAATGGAAACCAAAAGCCTCATTTTCCTCTCATTTACACAGGTATGAATCAGTAGTAAATCGATTGAAATCAATGCAATTGCACTTGTGTGGAAGAGATAGCAGGGTTTGATTTTTTCTTTCACAATAACACAAAGGGACAGATCCCCAGGACAATCTATAAATTGTCCATAGATCCATTGGAGTCAATATGCCAGATCCCTTGGCTGAGCTCTATTGAATTAATTTTACTTCTGTTGATGATGTGATCCAAATATGTAATGTGCTTTCATTTAATAATGCCGCTGAACAAAAGAGTCAAGAATATTCTGTAAATCAGAGAATTAATGAGGTAAGCTAGGAGTTGCCACTTTGGCTCAGACCCCTGGTCCATCTAGCCCAGTTCCAGTCTCTGATTATGACCAGTACAGATGATGGTAAGACCCTTATGGAATAAAGATGTGGTGTAATCTGCTCTCCATGAAGGTCTCATCTTGATCTCTAACAGAAGCTGGTTCAAGTATGAAATGTTACGTTTTTTTTCCAAAATTAATATTTTTAGCATTAGCTATGATAACTCTGGATATGGTAGTTATCCATATCATTGGCCAACCCCTCTTTGAATGATCCTGCTTTGAACGTGTGAAGAAAAGGTAATTTCTACCTCTCATGTCAACTTCCCAAGGGACCCTAATCCATCTGTGAACTGACCACCTACTATCTGGCATTTGTATGGATCTTCCCCTGGAATTATCACATGGCAAATAGTATTAGCAGGTAAAAGTCTGTTGAGTGGTTCGGGCAAGATCCCGTTTTCAGCTCCGAGGGTGGAAGTTTAAGCCAAAGGACTTTACTCTAGATTTCCACCAGCATAACAAATAAATAAATAAATTAGACCTAGGTATTTAAGACCCTAATCCTGAAAACCCTTCTACATAAATGGAAGTATGCTGCTAATTTAGAACATCTTGCTTATGCCTGTTTTCAGAACAGAGGTTCTAGTATCTTGTCTAAATGAACATCCGTCCCTTATATGTTTTTAGAAGGACAGGAGAGGGTCTAGGGAACAGAGAGTCATTGAATCAGGTATTGTGGGTTTTATTAGGAGTGGAAAGGGGTCTAGTAAGGTAGAGAAGGGGGCTGGAAGTCAGATGTCCTGGGTTCTTTTCTTGACTGTGGTACTGACTCATTGTATGGAATTGTCCGAGTCATATAACTTTTCTTAATTTAACCCATTCTCCCTTCCTTGTAAAGCAGTCAGATACTGTGGTGATGGGGACTATATGAGAATCTAATATAGGTAGACAGATTTACAGAAGAAGAAATAGTAATTCTTTACTTTTTTTGTCCATTTTCCTCCTGAATTCCAAGTTAATGTATGTTGCAAAATTTCTGCATATTTATTCTTTCTCTTTTTTTCCCCTTAGCCCTGGTCTACACTGGGGGGTTGGGGGGTCCAACTAAGATATGCAACTTTAGCTACGAGAACAGCATAGCTGAAGTCAGTGTATCTTAGACTGACTTACCTCGCATCCTCACAGCGTGGGGTCAATCCCCCGTCAACTCCACTTCCACCTCTCGTCTTGGTGAATTACAAGATTCAAAGACAGAGGGATAGGGGATCGATTTATCATGTCTACACTAATAAACATATTAGTGGTCTGGACTTCACTGTACTTGCACAATATAAACGTGATCAAGTACCTAAGATAACACTAATCCTTAGTTCTGTGATCAGATTCTCCTTATCTTGTAGGACAAGGTCTAATCTAGAATTACCCCCTTTTAGATGCAACAATTTTGAGTTAGGAAATTGTCCTCTCTTTTGTTTAGAAATTCCAAAGGTATTTTATTACTCTCTGCATGACAGCTCCAACACGTATCATTCAGATTGATGTTCCCCACAGGATCATGCCATAGCATCACATTAGGGGCTCATGTTAACCCTTAGATCCTTTTCACATTCACCACTTCCAGCACTCACATTCCCGAGATGGCTTTCAAAGTCTCCATCAAGATACTTCTATGAGTAGTAAAACTTCCCGAAACACAAAAAAGGTGCCAAATCTTAACTCATTTTTAACTCAGATGGGAATTTTGTGCCTTAATATTTTACATGCTTCTTTTCTTTCTGATTACTCCAAGTCCTTTTCTTTTGCAGACAGCACCAAGTATATGGGAGAAGATGGTCAACAGAACCACTGTGAGTGAGTTCCTTCTTCTGGGATTCTCTGACGTACGAGAACAACAGATTTTATACTCCTTGGTGTTCCTACTTATTTATCTAGCAGCTGTGATAGGGAACCTTCTTATCATTGCAGTTATAGCTCTTGATTGCCACCTCCATACCCCCATGTACTTCTTCCTTTTCAACCTAGCCTTCCTAGACCTGTGCTACATCTCTGTCACCATCCCCAAGATGTTTGCCAACTCCCTAGCCAACACCAGGTCCATCTCCTTCTTTGGATGCATCACCCAAGTCTTTCTGGTTCTTTCACTCGCAGCCACAGAATGTGCCTTCCTCTCCATGATGGCATATGATCGCTACGCAGCCATCTGTTTTCCTCTGCATTACGGGATGATCATGAGCAGGGGCACCTGTGCCCGGATGGCAGCTGGTTCCTGGGTCAGTGGATTCCTATATTCAGTGCTTCACACAGGCAACACCTTTAGGTTGCCCTTCTGCCATTCCAATGTTCTCCACCAGTTCTTCTGTGATATCCCTCAGTTGCTCAAGTTGTCCTGCTCTGACACATACCCCAACAAAGTTGTGGTGATCCTCTTTGGGGTGTGCTTAGCACTGGGCTGTTTTGTGTTTATTATTGTGTCCTACATTTATATTTTTTCCACTGTGCTGAGGATCCCATCCACACAGGGAAGGTGTAAAGCCTTCTCCACCTGCCTGCCACACCTTGTGGTCATTGGCTTATTCTTTGGCACTGGTAGCTTTGTGTATATGAGGCAAACCTCAGGATCTTCTTCCTACTGGGACCTCTTGGTATCTGTGCTCTATAATGTGCTGCCACCATTATTGAATCCAATCATTTATAGCTTGAGGAATAAGGAGATAAGAGAGGCTCTGGGTAGGGTGATAGCCAGGAAGTGGTTTTCCAAAGAGTAGAATGTCTATTTTTAGATTGACTTGACTGGAATCTTGGGAAACCCTTATTCATGTGAGTGACACTGTTGATGTCAGTGGAGCTTCTCCTGCTTCACACATGTGCATAGATGGACAATCTGCCCTGTGCAAGACCTAGGAAGGTCTTTTCAAAGTCATCGAAGGGAAATGGCCATCTATTGAAATTCCAATGTGGATCCTAACTCCTGTACTTCAGATGTAGACTTGGATTCCAACTTCTGCTAAACGTGGGTGGTGTGTGGCTGAGGTGGGGGGGGGGGGTGTTTTGGACCAACCTCTCACTGGCAAAAAATAAGCATATTGTAAAGGCTGGTGAAACTTTGTGAGCTTTCTCTTGGGACCTTTGCCCTGGAGGGTATGTCTACCCTGCAGCTACAAGTGAGCCTTCCAGCCTGTCTAGACAAACATGTGCTAGCTGTGCTCAAGCCAGCATGCTAAAGCAGATGTGGGGACATTGCCGCTCAAGCAGCAGCTAAGGCTCTCACGCATTGCAATGCTCGGGTTGCAAACCTGACTTTCTGCAATGCATACACTCCTAATTTTATTGTACTAGCTCAAGTGAAGCTAGTGTGAGTCTGTCTACACAGGCTGGGAAGGTTATTCCCAGCTGCAGTGTTGACACACTCAAGATACCCCAGCTATCTTCGATAGCTTCATAAATGATCTGGAGGATGACGGGGACTGCACCCTCCGCAAGTTTGCAGATGAAACAGGGAGGAGTGGTAGATACACTGGCGGGAAGGGATAGGATACAGAAGGACCTAGACAAATTGGAGGATTGGGCCAAAGGAAATCTGATGAGGTTCAACAAGGACAAGTGCAGAGTCCTGTATTTAGGATGGAAGAATCCCATGCACTGCTACAGTCTGGGGACCAACTGGGTAGGCAGCAGTTCTGCAGAAAAGGACCTAGGGGTTATAGTGGATGAGAAGATGCACATGAGTCAATAATGGGCCCTTGTTGCAAAGAAGGCTAACAGCAGTTTAGACTCTATAGGTAGGAGCATTGTCAGCAGATGGAGTGACTTGATCGTTCCTCTTTATTCGGCATTGGTGAGGCCTCATCTTGAGTACTGTGTCTACAAGAAGGATGTGGAAAAATAGGAAAGAGTCCAGTGGAGGGCAACAAAAATTATTAGGGTGCTAGAGCAAATGGTTAATGAGGAGAGGCTGAGGTAACTGAGATTATTTAAGTCTGAAGAAGAGAAGAATGAGGGGGGGATTTCATATCTGCTTTCAACTACCTGAAAGGGGGTTCCAAAGAGGATGGATCTAGACTGTTCTCAGTGGTAGCAGATGACAAAACAAGCAGTAATGGTCTCTAGTTGCAGTGGGGTAGGCCTAGGTTGGATATTAGGAAAAACTTTTTTACTAGGAGGGTGGTGAAGGTGGAATTTCCTTCCTTAGTGGTTTTTAAGGTCAGGCTTGACAAATCCCTGGCTGATGTGATTTAGTTGGGGTTGGACTGGATACCTCCTGAAGTCTCTTCCAGACCTAGTCTTCTATGATTCTATTAATGTGTGTGTAAGCAGTGTCAGGATGAGCTCCACCCTGACATCTGGTGGTGAATTGCAGGAATTGCAGTGAGTTTTGGAAAATAACATCTTATTTGCATAGACACACCCACCGCACCTAACCTGAGCTCTAACAGCCCAAATGGTCACTTTGGCTACTGTGGGACCCCCAGTTTCTGTAGTATTGGAGCAAGAATGATAAGGTGTTGATTAACCTGTTTATGTGAATGAGGGATTGGGACATGTATTTGGCCTTTGGCATGCTGGAGGGACTCGCCATCAGCTAGGTAGCACTCACTAGCCAAGGGACAGGGGTTCCAAAACCCACTGAATTGAGAGAGGCAATAGACAGGTTTCTATACTTTATGGTGAGGGCCTTGTCTAAGGGCCCTACAAAAAAAGCCTATTGCACACTGTCTCTCTCCCCTGTGGAATGTCAGAGCTAATGTTTGATTCCATTAGGACTCGAGGTTCGGTCTCCTGAGCTGAACTCACTTTGGGCCATGTAGGGTATCTGTACTATGGACCCCCTACTATGAGCTGAAATCACTTGAGAGCTGAGATCACTGAGCCCTGTAGGGGGCCCTGAAATTGTACTGCTGAACAGTGAATGGAGTGGAGCTGTTTGGATCACCACTAGCGGAGTGGCTGGTGGCATGCAGTGGCTGACAGAGCAGAGCAGCTGGTGAAGCAGTTCCTGGGCACCTGATGGAATGGCCCATGGTGAGGACTGCAGCACAACCCCATGGAGAGGTGGGGCAGTCGGCCTCTGACCATGTAAGGTGCCCCTTAATCTGCCCCCCCATTTCCACCCAGGTGGAGAGGTAAAACTCTGCTAATGAACTCTTGAACTCTGCCGGGGCTGTTGGACTTTTGGGACCTTGGGTGACTTTGGGACTTGTGAGACTCAAGAACCCCAGGGAAAGGACACAGCCCATTTGCTTGTGTGTGGGAGGTGGGGGGAATTCTGGTTTGTGAATCCTGTTTGTGGTGTTTACCCAATAATATGCCACAGTGTTTCTCTCTGTTATTAAAAGGGTTTTGGTACACTCAGACTCTGTGCTTGCGAGAGGGGAAGTATTGCCTCTTAGAGGCACCCAGAAGGGTGGTCTATGGTTGTCCCAGGTCACTGGGTGGGGGTTCGAGCCGGTTTTGTATCGTGTCATTAGAATGGAACCCCTGGATAGTGAACCCAACCCTTGTTGCTGCCAACACTGATGGGCAGAAGGGTTACATATGCATCCCAGAAAGAAACCAGCATCTTTGTGGAAACAGTGTGCTGATTTCCCAACCCCCCTACCCTTTCTTTCTGACCCCGTGTTGCCCTGCTCCATCTGGTTTTCTCGTATTCCTTGTTGGGTGTCAAGACTCAGAGGTCCAGATGGTGGAATGAGGGCAGAGGAAAATAGAGTGATGGACCTTCTATACCCCAAACATTTACAATGAGATGTTCAAAACCTCCCAAGTAGTAGAGCTGGTTGGAATTTATAGGTCAAATATGGTCTGTTGACCAAATGAATATTTTTGCAGAAGATTTAAATTTTAATCCTAATTTCTATTATTTATGGAATTAAACAAACAAAAACACACACATAAACTGAAAATAATAATAAAAAACAATAAAAATTCTTGGGGTATTATATCTCCACACCTCGTTCCTCTTAGATTTAGAAGCTCAAGCAAAAGGCTGTAATTTAGGAACATGGCTGAAGATCCTGGTAAAGGCAGACAGACAGCTTCCCCCCCCCCAAAAAAAATCCTATTTGGGTCAGGACCTCTGCAATTACAATTCTGTGATATTTCAGATTTAAATAGCGGAAATAATGAAATTTATCATTTTTTAAAATCCTATGACCATGAAATTGACCCAAATGGACCACAAATTTGGTAGGGCCCTAACTATATGTGACTTACTCAGAGGGCTGAGTCACTGAACTCCCTCCTGATGAGGGCAACAGGCAAAAGAGGATGCCAGGAGCAGAGAAAACGAGAGCAGGATTGCATCCAGGTGATAGCAGGCACTCATGAGAGGTGGATGTGCGCTGTCACACACATCAAAATACATGTGAAGTCAGGCAGCATAAAAGATTACCTGGCCGCACTAACAAGCAATAGGTGGTCAGACCTCTCAGCCCCAAAAAAGCATAAAAGGAAGAAGCAAGCAAATCATCAAAGAAATACTCAAAAGATGTACACAGACGTCAATGCAGGGAAGGTGGTAGAGAGAGAGCAAACCCCTTAGCGATAGAAGGTTCACAGGTGGATGGCTTGTAGAAGGGTGCCTCAAAAGAGAGACAAAGAGCCTCATTGTGAGTGCACAAAAGCTCACCTTAAAGCTTAGTGACAACTGAAATAAAATTGACCAACAGCACTGCTCCTTGAACTGCAGAAGGTGTTCTGAACAGGAAGAGACTGTGGAGCCCGTGCGGAGCACCAGCAGGAGCCTGGCTGGGAGAGTATATATGTCACTCTCTGTCTAATCCAATGATTATTCCCCTCTATTCAGCGCTGGAGAGGCCACAGCGGGAGTATTGTGTCCAGTTTTGGTCCCTCCACTATAGAAGGGATGTGGACCAATTGGAGACAGGCCATCAGAGGGCAACAAACATGATTAGTGGGGCTGGGGCACATGACTTATGAGGAGAGGCTGAGGGAACTTGATTTATTTAGTCCTCAGAAGAGAAAAGTGAGGGGGGACTTGATTTCAGCCTTCAACTACCTGAGGCAGGATTCCAAAGAGAATGGAGCTCAGCTGTTCTCAGTGGTGGCAGATGACAGAACAAGGAGCAATGGTCTCAACTTGCAGTGGGGGAGGTCTAGGTTGGATATTAGGAAACACTATTTCACTAGGAGGATGGTGAAGCACTGGAATGGGTTACCTCGGGAGGTGGTAGAATCTCCATCCTTAGAAGTTTTTAAGGCCCATCTTGAAAAAGCCTGGTCTGGGATTATTTATTTGGGTATTGGTCCTGCTTTGAGCAGGGGATTGGACTAGATGACCTCCGGAGGTCTCTTCCAACTCTAATCTTCTATGATTGTTTTTTAAGTTTTATCAACAGTAGAACGGCTTCGACAAGAGAGACTGACCATCATGATAAATAAATAAATAACCATTAGCCAAATCCTGTAATTCAAAGAACCTTTAGACACATTTGGATCCCTGTGTGGATAAGAGGCCATTGGCCAAACCCAGTTATCTTTGAAGTGAATGACTAATCACAATGGTCATAGAGGCTAGCTGAACCTCTGGTCCTTTTTTGGTCTCTCTGAGTTCACCCATAAGGTCTTGGCCTTGCGTCTGCCCCCTCCTAGGACTGAGTCATGCTAATCTCCCTGCTCTTAAATTTGTTACAGGCAAGAGTCCCCTGTGTACTAAGCGTGATTTCCCAGCAGCTCAGACTGGCTTTGTACATGCATCTCTTCCATCGGGATCTCTGCCCTGCAGTATGTCCAGTGACCAGACACCCTTTTCCAAATAACATCTGATTTATTTACCACAGTAGGAACAAAGTAGATCATAAAAGAAAACATGACATTGAAACCCCACATCTGTCACACCAAAAATTTCAATGGGATAAAATATTGTTCTCATTATCCAGGCTCAGATTGTCTTTAGGGAACATGGCAAAATTTTCTGCTCAAACAAGTGTTTCCATCATATCAAAAATGATATTCATTTAGATAAAAATAGTAAAAAAGATGTTTATCCAAAGCTCTAGGTGTCTGAAAATATCACTAATGACACAGTAAAATCTTGAAAACCTTTAAAATAACCACTGCTTAGAACATAAGAACATAAGAACGGCCATACTGAGTCAGACCAAAGGTCCATCTAGCCCAGCATCCTGTCTACCGACAGTGGCCAATGCCAGGTGCCCCGGAGTGAGTGAACCTAACAGGTATGATCGAGCGATCTCTCTCCTGCCATCCATCACCCCCCTCTGACAGACAGAGGCTAGGGACACCATTCATTACCCATCCCGGCTAATAGCCATTTATGGACTTAGCCTCCATGAATTTATCCAGCTCTCTTTTAAACCCTGTTATAGTCCTAGCCTTCACAGCCTCCTCAGGTAAGGAGTTCCACAGGTTGACTGTGCGCTGTGTGAAGAAGAACTTCCTTTTATTTGTTTTAAACCTGCTGCACGCCAATTTCATTGAGTGGCCCCTAGTTCTTCTATTTTGGGAACAAGTAAATAACTTTTCCTTATTTACTTCCTCCACACCACTCATAATTTTATATACCTCTATCATATCCCCCCTTAGTCTCCTCTTTTCCAAGCTAAAAAGTCCTAGCCTCTTTAATCTCTCTTCATATGGGACCCGTTCCAGACCCCTAATCATTTTAGTTGCCCTTCTCTGAACTTTTTCTAATGCCAGTATATCCTTTTTGAGATGAGGAGACCACATTTGTACGCAGTATTCTAGATGTGGGCGCACCATGGATTTGTATAAGGGCAATAAGACGAAGTGGGTATTAGCCCACGAAAGCTTATGCTTCAAAACTTTATAGTTAGTCTTTAAGGTGCCACAGGACTCTTTGTTACCTTTAAAATAACCATTTCTACAGCAACTCAGCTATACACACTGATAGAGAATCACTTTTCCACCCTCCATAATTGTTAGAAGGAAAGCTTCACCTTTGGCAGAGAACCCAGTTAAACAGAAAACCACATTGACATATCTGATAGATGACAAAAAATGCTACCATCTAATCAAACATACCCCATCCTCCCAAATCCTCACCCCCAAATCTACATAAAATCAACTAGCCAATTAAGAAAACAACAACAAAGAGAAAGAGAATCAAACAAATAAAACCTCTCAGACCCCAAGTAGATGTTTTATCTAAAAAACAGAAGAGACACACACTCCATGAGTCCAATATGGACTTACATCTGGCTACTCATTTTGTGGGTAATGTGCTTAGATAATGTGGTGATGATGGCCGTATAGTTCCTTAAGTTAGTCAGGTAGATTGTGATTTTATTTCTCCTGGGGTAAACACATGAAATGAAGAAATCAACCAACCAACCAATAAAACAAAACAATCTAGCAAACAAAACCTCTTATAGCCCAATTACAATTTTTACCCATAAAAAGAGGCTTCAAAGCCTCCATGAAGCCGATTGGGGGCTTAGCCATGGCTTCATATTTTGTATGAAAAATGCTTTGATACTGTGGAAGCTGTGGCAGTACAAATCCCTAAAATAGATAGATTCAGATATTTTTTCAATTTTGTGTAATTCAGTTGACTTCAGTGGAGTATGTGTGGATTTTAACCATTGCATAGAGTGCACGCTATGGCAGCTGTGTTGTCATTAGCGGATTATATTTATAAAGAAACAAAGGCAAAACCACAGTCAAGGGAGACGGATAGTACTTTTATTCCTGGTGAATAACCTCCACCCAGTCAGCTTCCTCATTGCATCTTTGATCTCCTTGTTCCTCATGCTGTAGATGATCGGATTCATCACTGGAGGCACCACGGAATAGAGAACAGCCACCAAGAGATCCAGACCTGTTGTTGCTCTGGAGGTGGGCTTCAGGTAGGCGAAGGAGGAAATGGAAAGAAACATGGAAATGACAATGAGGTGAGGGAGGCAGGTGGAGAAGGCTTTACGCCGGCCCTGCTCAGAGGGGATTCTCAGCACTGCTTTGAAGATTTGAATATACGACACAATTATGAAAACAAAACAACCGAAGGCTACACATGCCCCAAATGCAATAACCCCAACTTCATTGAGGTATGAGTCAGAGCAGCTAAGCTTGAGTAGCTGGGGGATTTCACAAAAGAACTGGTCCACCACATTGTCTCCACAGAAGTTTAATGCAAATGTGTTCCCGGTGTGTAGTACAGAGTAGAGAATACCACTCATCCAGGCACTTGCTGCCATTTCGACACACGCTCTCCTGTTCATCACTCTCTCGTAGTACAGAGGTTGGCAGATGGCCATGTATCGGTCGTACGCCATGACGGTCAGTAAGGCAAGATCTGCTGGAAGAAGGAACATGAAGAGAAAGACTTGGACAATACAGCCAGAATAGGAAATGACCCTAGTGTTGTTTAGGGAATTAGCCATGGATTTGGGGACAGTGACAGAGATGGAGCCGAGGTCTAGGATGGACAAATTCATCAGGAAGAAGTACATGGGGGTGTGAAGATGGTGGTCAAGGGCTACAGCTATGATAATGAGAAGATTCCCCACCAAGGCTGCCAGGTAAACCACGAGAAATAGAACAAAGTGCAAAATCTGCAGCTCCCGATTGTCAGAGAATCCCAGGAGAAGGAACTCAGTTACAGTGGTTCGGTTGGACATTTTCTTTCTCGGTAGACTGGGGGACGGCTGTGGAGAGAAGGAGAAAGGCATTAGGGCAGGATTAGCATGTCAAAGGATTGACTCACTTCCCTCTTCATAACATCACATGATGTGACTGTCAAAGGAGCACAGAATTTGTCACCTCCATTCTCTGCAGGTGGTGAGTGCTCCTCACCATGGACATTCAGAGGATTGTCTGAATCTCATCACTAAACAGGTGATTGTCACATGACTGTAAAATGGCAGAGCTCCCTTAAAGTTAATTGGGTTGCATCAATTTACACCATTAGAGGAGCTGACTCAAGATTTCATGTGATCAAATGCATTGTCGAATGGAAAAATTTTATGACCCAAGCGCGACAGAGCTAGCAAAGGGGGCCCCTCCGTTCTGTCAAACAGCAGGCTAAAAATGTCAGCGTGACACTAAAATACTGAAACCTCAACCCAGCCTGATTCTCACTTCCCAGGAAATACAAAATGGACTCACACAGCATCTTAAGTGCCAGCTTGTCTGTAATGACTCCTCCCCGAGCTCTGTATATAGATGACCTGCTACCAGGTTACATGTGGCACCAATACCAGCTGCACCCCCAATCTCTGTGTAATGATGGGCTAGCAGTGCTGCTCCATTACTTCTGCGTTGTATAGTTTACCTCTGTTACTTTATGTCTGTGCTGTGTGGGACAGTGACAATCAGGTGACTTGGTCAGCCCCTGACCATATGTGACCTTGTCAGTCACTTCCCCACCTCCCCTTCTCTGCCTGGTCTATCTGGACTCTGATTTCTTAGGGGATGGGTGGTCTGTGTTTTTTTTATGTGCCTGTTCTGTGCCTTTCTTTATTACATATGTGCTTAGTTGGCAGCACCATAGTACAATTAATACAGTGCTAGACCAGGGGGTGTTCTGGTGCCACTGACCTTGAGTATGTGCCTTCACACCCTACAGTGGGTTTGTGCTCTGGTGGCTCACCCCGTCCCCTACCATTTCTACCCCTGATTACGCTATTTGTAGCATCCCAGCTTGAGCATAGCTAGTGCATATCTGTCTATCTAAACTGGGAAGTGTGCTCGCAGTTGCAGTGTAGATGTACCTTTAATGTCTTTGCCAGATAGGCTATGATGGCAAGGTTCAACTCTCATCCTGAATTTACAAATGCTAGTCTGTGCAAAACCTATTCTGTAAAATGTCAGTTTACCTGGATACAAAAATTGGAATAGGTTTGCAATTATGGTATATTTGGACAGTACCAGTTTTCCCCTCTCTTGTTAGGAGCAACATTTCCAATTTGCAGTGGTCAGAACTGTTCTGCTTAAATTGTTTCCAAAGGGAAAGTGGGTTGGAATTAAACAGATTTTCACTAAAAGTCTCAGTTATCATCATCATCACATATGTATATATGTAGGGAAACTGAGAACCCCTTTCTGAGGAATAGATTAAGGCTGACAAATTTTCAGTTTTCAGCAATTTTTACTTTAAAATGTTTGTTTATCAGCATCCAAAACACAAACATTTGGGATTTGGAGGACATCTATTAAAAGTCTGTATTTCTTTGTGATAAGAAAAGTCTGACAGGCTCTCGATATTTGATTAAATTGATAACAAAAGTCTTAAAGGGTCTTAAAGAGTTTCAATACAATTCTACTTAAATTTGAGGTGTCTATTAATATTCTAAAACATTTAATTGATAAGAAAAGTCTAATAGGCTCTAGATATTTGATTGATAGAAAAAGGTTAAAGAGTTCCAAATATATTTCATATGTATCTACTTACATTTGAGCTGTCTATTAATATCCTAACACATTGAATTGAAAGAGAAAACTTACTGTGTGGATCTCTGTGGAATTTTTCCCAGCTTGCGATGTGCTTGATCCTCCACCACTAGAAATCCTTGGCCATTATCTACTAGTCTATCATTCCCCGGTCACTGCATTATCCAACTGTTGTTTCCCAGTCCCTTCCCAGGATTTCCTGAGTTTCTGGGTCTCTCTGCTGTCCCCAGCAGACAGGGATCCTCTCCACAGACTGGTGCTCCCTGCTCTCCTCCTCAGGCAGGCGTGGCTGAGAGGTGAAGGACTAAATGGGATCAGGGACTGACAACCCTCCAAATCCTAGAGCTTGTCCTGGCTTGTGCAGTTTTCTGATAGTGTTGCAATTCAGGATGTCCCTGCTCTGGGGCTAAATAACAGAATCTGCTCCTCAGGGCGGTGAGCCCAGCTCTGATCTCACCTCAGGAGCAAACCCACTTGTCACTCTGCCCTATCTGACCAGATCTTCACAGAGGGGAACAGCGCCTGCCCTGGATCTCCTGCAATGGCAACATCCTTGCAAAGACTGTTGGCTAAAAAGAAAACAGGGCTGAGGCACACAAGATTTCCCAAGGCAGTTGCAGATTAAAAAGATATTTAAAGCACAGATATGTGACCTACAATAGCTCAGAGCCCAGTGGTACCAGAGCCCCAGCTGGCCTGCAATAGCCCCTTCCTTCTTTAACTACATGTAATTACTTTTGAGGGAGAAGAGAAGTTTTTTCTCCTACATTACATCAGCAGCTCTTGGGATGCAGCCACCAGAGGAACCCACAGCTCAGGCTGCCCTGGGTGTTTGATGTTAGTCACTGAGAAGCAGCGAGAGACAAAAACTAAGGGCCCAAGTCCTGAGCTGATGCAAATTGCTAGGATTCCACTGACTGTCTGGGAATTTAAGCTTTTTTAGGCCAACTGGGCATCTGGATCTTTGATTTCAAAGGAGCTACAGCTGATTTACATAAGCTTGGAGTCTGAACCTTTGATTTCAATGGAGTTACCTCGATGTACACCAGCTCTGTATTGGACCACATTGACTCTAATGGGGCTATAACAACTTGCAAAACTGGGGAGCTGGAGCATTGACTTCCATGGAGCTATGCTCAATTTACACCAGCAGTGTGAACTCCTAGAGCACGGTAATAGTCTTTACGAAGGAGTCAAATACAGTCCCCTTGGGCGTTCCAGTCTATCTGGCCAGCCAGGCAAATGGACTATGTGATAGAAGGTCACTTTACACCAAAAATCACATCAATATTAAGGTTACTCCCAATCCTAAAGGACCAGTCTCTTCCCAACGTCAGTTATACTCAGATCTCAAACTACAGACAATGCCTTTAGCCAATCCCGTAAAACATATCAGCTAAGAAAAGAAACAAGTTATTTACAAGGTTAAAACTGGAAACATACCCATGCCCAAATAAGCTACAGTTTTAGGTTTAAAAAGGCCATATTAGCTTCTTTAATAAGTAGCTCTCTATGTCCTTTAGGGCTGACCCGTGGCAAGCGTGATGGGGATCTCTTCCTAATGTTTAGGAATGTTTTCTGCTCACAGGTCACGCAACATAAAGATTCCAAAACCTACAACAAATCAATTAGCCACGTAAAAAAAAAGAGAGAGAGAGAGACTGCGAATCAAAGAAATAAAACCTCTCAGACCCCAAGTAGATGTTTTATCCCAAAATCGGAGAAGAGACAGAGACTCCATGGATTCCAATATTGACTTATTTCTGGGTACTCCTTTTGTGCTTAGATAAAGTGGTGATGATGGTCACATAGATCCTTAAGGTAGATTATGATTTTATTTCAGCCAGGTTAAACACATGAAAGAAATAAATAAATCAGCCAACCAACCAACAAAACAAAACAACCAAGCAGACAAAACTTCTCATATTCCAATCACAATTTTTACCCCTAAAAAGAGGGGTCAGAGCCTCCATAACGCACAACAGGAGTTTAGATGTGGCTTCATATTTTATATGCAAAATCATTGAATAGTGTGAAGACTGTGGCAGTACAAATCCCTAAGATAAATAGATTCTGATATTTTTTTCATTCTTGTGTAATCCAATTGACTTCTCTGGAGTAAATCTGGATTTTTACTACTGCCTAAACAGACTGCACACTATGGCAAGTGTTGTTATTAGCTGGTTATATTTATAAAGAAACATAGGTTAAAACCAAGGTCAAAGGAGACGGATAGTACTTTTATTCTTGGTGAATAATGTCCACCCAGTCAGCTTCCTCATTGCATCTTTGATTTCCTTATTCCTCATGCTGTAGATAATCGGATTCATCACTGGAGGCACCACGGAATAGAGAACAGCCACCAAGAGATCCAGACCTGTTGTTGCTCTGGAGGTGGGCTTCAGGTAGGCGAAGAAGGAAAAGGAAAGAAACATGGAAATGACAATGAGGTGGGGGAGGCAGGTGGAGAAGGCTTTATGCCGGCCCTGCTCAGAGGGGATTCTCAGCACTGCTTTGAAGATTTGAACATACGACACACTTATGAAAACAAAGCAACCGAAGGCTACGCATACCCCAAATGCAATAACCCCAACTTCATTGAGGTATGAGTCAGAGCAGATGAGCTTGAGTAGTTGGGGGATTTCACAAAAGAACTGGTCCACCACATTGTCTCCACAAAAGCTTAACGCAAATGTGTTTCCGGTGTGCAGTGCAGAGTTGAGAATACCAGTAATCCAGGCACTGGCTGCCATTTGGATACAAGCTCTCCTGTTCATCACTCTCTCATAGTGCAGAGGTTGGCAGATGGCCACGTATCGGTCGTACGCCATGACGGTCAGTAAGGCAAGATCTGCTGAAAAAAGGAACATGAAGAGAAAGACCTGGACAATACATCCAGAATAGGAAATCGACCTGGTGTTGTTTAGAGAATTAGCCATGGATTTGGGGACAGTGACAGAGATGGCGCCGAGGTCAAGGATGGACAAATTCATCAGGAAGAAATACATGGGGGTGTGCAGATGGTGGTCAAGTGTTACAACCATGATGATGAGAAGATTTGCCACCAGGGCTGCCAGGTAAACCATGAGAAATAGAACAAAATGCAAAATCTGCAACTCCCGGTTGTCAGAGAATCCCAGGAGAAGGAACTCAGTTACGGTGGTTCGGTTGAACATTTTCTTTCTCGTTAGACGGGTGGACGGCTGTGGAGGGAAGGAGAAAGGCATTAGGTCAGGATTAGAGTGTCAGAGGATTGACTCTGACTTCCCTCTTCATAACATCTCATGAGGTGAACACCAAAGGAGCACAGAAATTGTCACCCCCATTCTCTGCGGGTGGTGAGTGCTTGTGCATATGTGTCTAGCTAAACTGGGAAGTGTGCTTGCAGTTGCAGTATAGATGTAGCTACATTAAGCAACAGTTCTGCAGAAACAGACCTGGGGATTACAGTGGATGAAAAGCTGGATATGAGTCAGCAGCATGCCCTTGTTTCCAACGTGGCTAACGGCATGTTGGGCTGCAATAGTGTGAAAATTGCCAGCATACTGAGGGAAGTGATTATTCCCCTCACTGGTGAGGCCACATCTGGGGTATTGCTTCACATTTTGGACCCCCACTTCAGAAAGGATGTGGACAAATGGGACAGAGTCCAGCAGAGGGCAACAAAAATGATCAAGGGGCTGGAGCAGCATGAGTTATGAGGAGAGGTTGAGTGAACTGGGCTAGTTTAGTCTGCAGAAGAGAAGACTGAGGGGGGATTTGATAACAGCCGTCAACTACCTGAAGGGAGGTTCCAAAGAGGTTGGATCTAGGCTGTTCTCAGTGGTGGCAGATGACAGAACATGCAGCAAGTTGCAGTGCGGGGAGGTCTAGCTTAGATATTAGGAAACACTATTTCACTTGGAGGGTGGTGAAGTACTGGAAGGGGTTCCGTAGGGAGGTGGTGGAATCTCCATCCTTGGAGGTTTTTAAAGCCCAGCTCAAGAAAGTCCTAGCTGGGATGATTTAGTTGGTGTTGGTCCTGCTTTGAATAGGGAATTGGACTAGATGACCTCCTGAGATCTCTTCCAACCATAATATTCTATGACTCTATGATTGATATCCTTGGCAGGGTGAAGATATATAACCTGTGACTGTGGGGCTCAACTCTCACCCTGAGTTTACAAATGCCAGTCTGCGCCAAATTTTGCTGCTTCCTGAGTTTTGACATCCTGCAGCTATCCCCTCGAAATTGAACTAAAAATGGATACAAAAGAACAAATGGGTTTGCAATTATGGTATTGTTGG
Organism: Sternotherus odoratus; assembly: GCA_032164245.1. NCBI lineage: Eukaryota > Metazoa > Chordata > Testudines > Kinosternidae > Sternotherus > Sternotherus odoratus. The sequence continues at coordinate 33,969,719 of JAVMKO010000013.1, read as the reverse complement.
ATGATACTATTGTTCCCTACTCTTGCTAGGAGCTACATTTCCAATTTGCAGTGGTCAGAACTGTTCTGCTTAAATTGTTTCCAAAGAGAAAGTGGGTTGGAATTAAACAGAGTTTCACTGAAAGTCTCAGGTATCATCATCATCATCACATATGTATATATATATAGGGAAACTGAGAACACCTTTTGGGGAATAGATTAAGGCTGAAAATTTTTCAGTTTTCAACAATTTTTACTTTAAAGTGTTTGTTTATCAGTGGCCAAAACACAAACATTTAGGATTTGAAGGACTTCTATTAGAAGACTGTATTTCTTTGTGATGAGGAAAGTCTAACAGTTTCTAGATATTTGATTCATAGCAAAAGTGTTAAAGAGTTCCAATTATAAGTCGTATGTATCTACTTAAATTTGAGCTGTCTATTAATATCCTAACACATTGAATTGAAAGAGCAAACTTACTGCGTTGATCTCTGTGGAATTTTTCCCACTTGCGATGCGTTCGATCCTCCGCCGTTAGCAATCTCTGGTGATTATCTATAAATCTATTATGGCCCGGTCACTGCTTTATCCACCAGCTGTTTCCCAGTCCCTTACTTGGATTTCCTGAGTTTTTGGGTCCTGTGCAGTCCCCAGCACACAGAGATCCACTCCACAGATGGGTGCTCCCTGCTCTCCTCCTCAGGCAGACTTGGCTGAGAGGTGAAGGACTAAATGGGATCAGGGACTGACACCCCTCCAAATCCTAGAGCTTGTCCTGGCTTTGCAGGTTTCTGATCGTGTCACAACCCAGGATTTCCCTGCTCTGGGGCTAAATAACAAAATCTGCTCAGGTGCTTCTTGTCTCACTTGTCACTCTACCCTATCTGACTGGATCTCCACAGAGGGGAACAGCGCCTGCCCTGGATCTCCCGCAATGGCAGAATCCTTGCAAGGACCCTTGGCTAAAAAGAAGGCAGGGCTGAGACACACAAAGCACAGACATGTGACCTACAATAGCTCAGAACCCAGTGGCACCAGAGCCCCAGCTGGCCTGGAATCGCCTGTTCCTTCATTAACGCCACATGATAACCTCTGGGGGAGTACGGAAGCGTTTCCCCTGCATTGCATCTTGGGATGCAGCCACCAGTGAAACCCGCAGCTCAGGCTGCCCTGGGTGTTTGATGTTGGTCACTGAGCAGCAGCAAGAGACAAACACTTAAAACTAAGCCCAGGTCCTTAGCTGATGTTCTCATTTTTGGGTGACTTAAATAAGTGGGCAGCATTATCTCCTGTAAATGTTAAAAAACTTGTTTGTCTTAGCGACTTGCTGAACCGGACGTAGGACTGAGTGGATTTGTAAGCTCTAGAGATTCACATTGTTTTATTTTTGAGTGAAGTTATGTAAAAAAATATCTACCTTTGTAAGTTGAACTTTCATGATAAAGCGAGTGCACGATAGTATTTCTATGAGCTGAAGTAAAAAATGCTATTTCTTTTGTTTTTTACAGTGCAAATATTTGTAATAAGAAATAAAAATATAAAGTGAGCACTGTACGCTTCGTATTTTGTATTGTAATAGAAATCGATATATTTGAAAATATAGAAAACATCCAAAATATTAGAGTAAATGGTATTCTGTTATTAACAGTGTGATTAAAACTGTGATTAATAAAAAAACCCTCATGATTAATTATTTGACAGACCGTTTCTAGAAATAGCCTGTACAGAAACCAATGGGTTAGAATTCTACTCTACCCTGTTCCATTCAAGACACAAATACAAATTACATCACTTTTGCTCCTGAAATGCTTAATAAAAAAAAAGAACATTTTAGGTGAGATGTTCATACCCAGTCCCTAATGACACAATGCATTACCTTGTTCCTTTTGAGCTAGAAATTTAATTTGTGGGCTGCTCATAGCAAAATGAGGCCAAATTTGAACTTTGACCTTCCAGTCAGTGCTCATCTGAGGGTCATCAGTAACTTCAGAAGAGCTCTTGGCTGAAATGCATCAATGGGGTTATGAGGGATATGGAACTTCTAACCCCCACCCCCTCGCTCTAGGCCCTGGACCCCACCATCTTTCTGAAAAAAATGTCAGGTAATTCAGAAGGCCTAACCATGTCCCTCTTGCCCTAATCCCTTAACCAAAGTTCTCTTCCCATGCCAGCAATCGAACACAAGATCCTGGGATTGCCTGGACTTCAGAGGCCAGTCCAATGTCCAGTCGTTCTCCAAGGTGGGATACATCTTCCTCCAGTCAACACTGAGCAGGCGGTTGTTTTCATAGAAGAATTGTAAAAGATGAGGTTTGGAAGAGACCTCAGGAGGTCATCCAGTCCAACCCCCTGATCAAATCAGGACCAATCCCCAACTAAATCATCCCAGCCAGGGCTTTGTTAAGCTGGGCCTTAAAAACCTGAAAGGATGGAGATTCCACCATATCCCTAGGTAACCCATTCCAGTGCTTCACCATGCTCCTAGTGAAATAATGTTTCCTAATATCCAACCTAAACCTCCCCCACTGCAAATTGAGAACATTCCTTTTCTTCTGCTGCCACTAAGAAGAGCCTAGCTCCATCCTCTTTGAAATCTCCTTACAGGTAATTGAAGGCTGCTATCAAATCCCCCCTCACTCTTCTTTTCTGCAGACTGGTGCTTGGTCCTTTGGGATCAAGATAACTTTTTTTTCTTTTACTGGGGTATTGGGTTTCATAACCATTTGTCTAGCTATAGTGGCACTGGTGGTAATACTGGGAAACTGGCATGTCTAAGGAAATTGCTTGTGTGACTTGTGGTTAGCCAGTGGGGTCAAACCAAAATCCTCTCAGTCTGGCTGGTTTGATTTGCCTTAGAGGTGGAAAAACCCCAGCCCTGGGTTTCAACTGCCCTGGTTTGAGAAATTTGTCCTGAATTGTTCTTTAGTCTTTAAGGCGCCTCAGGACTCTTTGTCCTGAACTGACACTCACAGCTGTGTCCCACTGGAGCCAGCATCGTTACAGGAGGACCCTTCTGTAGCAAGGGGACAAAAACTGAACACAACACTCCAGGAGTGGCCTTACGAGTGCCGAACAGAGGGGAATAATCACTTCCCTCGATCTGCTGGCAATGCTCCTACTAACACAGCCCGATTTGCCCTTGGCCTTCTAGGCAACAAGGGGACATACTGACTCATATCCAGCTTCTCATCCACTGTAATCCCCCGGTCCTTTTCTGCACAACTGCTGCTTAGCCAGTCGGTCCCCAGCCTGTAGCAGTGCATGGGATTCTTCCTTCCTAACTCTAACTTCCTAACTTACGAACTCTGCACTTGTCCTTGTTGAACCTCATCAGATTTCTTTTGGCCCAATCCTCCAATTTGTTTAGGTCCTTCTGTATCCTATACCTACCCTCCAGCGTATCTACCCCTCCCCTCAGGTTAGTGTCATCTGAAAACTTGCTGAGGGTGCAATCCATCCTATCATCCAGATCATTAATAAAGATATTGAACAAAACCAGCTCCAAGACCGACTACTGAGGCACTTCGCTTGATACCGGTTGCCAGCTAGACATCTACCCATTGATCACACCCACTGTGCCCGACAATCTAGCCAGCTTTCTATTCACCTTATAGTCCATTCGTCCAATCCATACTTTTTTAACTTGCTGGCAAGAATACTGTGGGAGACCATATCAAAAGGTTTGCTAAAGTTAAGATATATCATGTCCACTGCTTTCCCTATATCCACAGAGTCAGTTCTCTCATCATAGAAGGCAATCCGGTTGGTCAGGCATGACTTGCCCTTGGTGAATCCATGTTGACTGTTCCTGATCACCTTCCCCTCCTCCATGTGCTTCAAAATGGTTTCCTTGTGGACCTGATCCATGACTTTTCCAGGGACTGAGGCGAGGCTGACTGGTCATTAGTTCCCAGGATTTGCCTTCTTCCCTTTTTTAAAGCTGGGCACTACCTTAGCCTTTTTCCAATCATCCGGGACCTCTCCTGATTGCCACAAGTTTTCAAAGATAATTGCCCATGGCTCTGCAATCAAATCAGCCAATTCCCTCAGCACCCTCGGATGCATTAGATCTGGACCCATGGACTTGCGCATGTCCAGATTTTGTGAATAGTCCTCTACCTGTTCTTTCACCTCTGAAGGCTTCTCATCTCCTCCCCTTTCTGTGTTGCTCCGTGCAGCAGTCTGGGAGCTGACCTTGTCTGTGAAGACTGAGGCAAAAAAAGCATTGAGGACTTCAGCTTTTTTCCACATCATCTGTCACTAGGTTGCCTCCCCCATTCATTAAGGGTCCCTCACTTTTCCTGACCTTCTTGTTGCTAACCTACCTGTAGAAACCCTTTTCATTACCCTTCACATCCCTTTTTAGCTGCAACTCCAATTGTGCCGTGGGCTTTCTGATTTCACCCCTGCATGCTCAAGCCATATTTTTACACTCCTCCCTAGTCATCTGATCAAGTTTTCCACTACTTTTAAGATTCCTTTTTGTGTTTAAGCTAATCGAAGAGTTCAATGTTAAGCCAAGCTGGTCGCCTGCCATATTTGCTATTCTTTCTGCGCAGTGGGACGGTTTAGTTCCTGTGCCCACAATAAGGCTTCCTTAAAATACAGTCAGCTTTCCTGGACTATTTTCCCCTCATCTTAGCCTCTCAGGAGATCCTGCCCATCAGTTCCCCAAAGGAGTCAAACTCTGCTCTCCTTATTACCTGAAAATACACAAGAACTAAATGATACATGCGATGAGCTCTTTAATTAATCCCCTTGTGTCAGAATACCCAACGGACTAAAGCAGCAACTTTCATGAACGTGCCCAGCAAAGCTGAGGGGGATTTCAGAAAATCTTTGATCATGGCTCTAGCCTCAGTGCACGGGTCAGATACTATATAAGAGGTGGGTCTCTCTCAGCTCCATTGAGGCTGAGCCAGGGAAGGAGAAATCATCCCAAACCCTCTGCAGGTCCACGTCCCCAGCCTATCAGGAAAGCAGTGATCAGCTTTGAGATGTGACATCCCCAGGGGCTTCTTTGATTGTTTGGAGGCAGCCAACGCTGAGATCCCTGGCACAGAGGATTGTATGGGGTATTGACTCTTGATTCATAAAATGTGGAATGTGATACTAGGCATAGGCATTGTATCTTTGGAGGGCAGGGAGTTCAGGGACTCCTTGCCTCAATAAGGAAAGATAGACTTCTATGGGGAGTTAACAGCTAACAGTTACACTCCTCCCCCCCCATATTCTAAAGTGATTTACAGATATTGTCTGGGGGTTTTGGAGGACCCTGAGTTACAACAGAAGAACAGAAGAATGGCCATACTGGGTCACACCAATGGTCCATCTAGCCCAGTATCCTGATTTCCAGCAGCGGCCAATGCCCGGTGTGTCAGAGGGACTGAACAGAACAGGTAATTGCCAAGTGACCCATCCCTTGTCACCCATTACCAGTTCTGGCCAACAGAGGCTAGGGACACAGCATGGTTTGGCATTCCTGCCCATCCTGGCTAATAGAACTTGATGGACCTTATCTAGTTCTTTTTTGAACCCTGTTATGGTCTTGGCCTTCACAAAATCCTCTGGCAAAGAGTTTCACATGTTGACTTTGCCCTGCGTGAAGAAATACTTCCTTTTGTTTATTTTAAACCTTCTGCCTATTCATTTCACTTCATACACCTAGTTCTTGTGTTATTAGAAGGAGTAAATAACACTTCCTTATTTACTTTTTCCACATCAGTTATGATTTTATAGACCTCTCTCATATCTCCTCATATCCTCTCTTTTCAAAGCTGAAAACTCTCAGTCTGATTAATCTCTTCTCATATGGAAGCTGTTCCATGCCCCTGTTTATTTTTGTTCCCCTTTTGTGAACCTTTCCCAATTCCAATATATCTATTTTGAGATGGGGCAACCAGATCTGCATGCAGTGTTCAAGATGTGGGAGTATCATGGATTTATATAGAGGTGATATGATATTTTCTGTCTTATTATCTATCCCTTTCTTAACGACTCCCAACATTCTGTTCACTTTTTTGATTTCTGCTGTACATTGAGTGGATATTGTCAGAGATCCACAGTGAATCTAAGAGCTGTTTCTTGAATGGTAACAGCTAATTTAGACCATGTCATTTCTCATGTATACTTGGGATTATGTTTTCAAATGTGCATTACTTTGCATTCACCAACATTGAATTTTATCTGCCATTTCGTTGCCCAGTCACCCAGTTTTGTGAGATCTCTTTTGTAACTCTTCACAGTCTGTTTTGGCCTTAACTATCCCCAACCTGAAACAAATACTCACCAGCAACCGCACACCACACAACAAAAACACTAACCCAGGTACCTATGCTTGTAACAAAGCCTGATGCCAACTCTGTTTTCATATCCATTCAACTGACACCATCATAGGACCTAATCACATCAGCCATACCATCAGAGGCTCATTTACCTGCACATCGACCAATGTGATATATGCCATCATGTGCCAGCAATGCCCCTCTGCTATGTACATTGACCAAACCGGCCAGTCTCTACGCAAAAGAATAAATGGACACAAATCTGACATCAGGAATCATAACATTCAAAAACCAGTAGGAAAACACTTCAATCTTCCTGGCCATTCCATTAAAGATTTCATGGTTTCAGTTTTGAAACAGAAAAACTTCCAAAACAGATTCCAACGAGAAACGGAGGAACTGGAATTAATTTTCAAATTGGACACTATTAACCAGGGGCTTAACAGAAGTCCAGATTGCTTCTCTCATTACAATAATTAATTGCATTTCCTGAGTTACTGACAACAGATCTCCATTTCAAAAGATCTCCTGGTGATAATGGACCATCTACATTTAACAGCCCTCTTAGAATTGGTATGCTAATGTACATTTTTTTTCTTTCTGTGTGTATAAATGCATTTTACTTATGTTCCATTCTATGCATCCGACGAAGTGAGCTATAGCTCACAAAAGCTTATGCTGAAATAAACTAGTTAGTCTCTAAGGTGCTAGAAGTATTCCTCACTTTCTTTATTAAATTTTGCAAACCTCACTGTTTACCCCTTTTTCCAGATCATTTATGAAAACATTGAACAGTACTGGTGCCCAAGTTTATGCTCCTTTCTACTTTCTTAAATAGGGTTTATCTTCCCCTTTTTAAAGAATGACTTTTTACCTCATTTTTTTTTTCTTTTCCATTGTTTTTTAGCCAGGGTGGGACTTTTTTGATCCTCTTACTTTTTTTAAAAAAAAATTGGGGTATACTTTTAAATTAAGCCTGTATTATAATGTCTTTAAAAAGTTTCCATGCAGCTTTCAGGGATTTCCCTTTTGGCACTGTACCTTTTAATTTCTGTTTAGCTAACTTCCTAGGTTTTTGTGTAGTTTCTCATTCTGAAATTAAATACTACTATTGTGGGGTGCTTTGGTGTTTTCCCCTCCACAGGGATGTTCAATTTTAGTATGTTATGGTCACTGCTGCCCAGTGCTTCAGCTACATTCACCTTATGCACCAAGTCCTGTGCCACACCTAGGATTAAATCAGGAACTTCCTCTCCTCTTGTGGCTTCTAGGACTAGCTGCTCCAAGCAGCTGTCCTTTAAGGTATCAAGAAAATGTATCTCGGCATCCTGTCCTGAGGTGATATGTACTTAGGCAATATGCGGATAGTTGAGACCACCCATTATTATTGATTATTTTAAAAGTTTTATAGACTCTCTAATTTCCTTAAGCATTTCACAGTCACTATCACCATCCTAGTCAGGTGATTGGTAGTATATCCCCATAGCCATATTCTTATTATTGAAGCATGGAATTACTATCCATAGAGATTCCGTGGTACAGTTTGGTTCGTTTAAAATTTTTACTTCATTTGAGTCTAAGCTTTCTTTTATATATAGTTCCACTCCCCCACCAGCATGACCTGTTCTGTCTTTCCGATATATTTTGTACTCTGGTATTACTGTGTCCCATTGATTACCCTCATTCCAGCAGAATGAGAACACAGACATACCAGACACTATCATGATTAGCTGAAGAGTTTCATTTCTGTAGAATCCTTTGTGTTGTGTAGCTCTTTAATAGCTTTAGATTTGAATGTTCAAAAAGACCCCCGTTCCCAATTTCAAAGTCCAGCAGATCTTTAAGCAGGGGTACTACATCTTGTCATCGCTAAACTGGTCCTTGTATTCCTGAATAGCTCAGTTCAGGGGCATTTGAGTGATATAATTTGATACAGCTCAGCACACTAGTTTTAATTTCCCTAGCCATGCATGAAAAAAATGTCAAAAGACTCTGACTATAATAAAAAGCAACTGTTTGTAGAGGCTGCTATGTCTCATGACCCCCTTGACCGTATCATAACATATTTGGCTCAGAAGCTCTACTCTGGGAATCAAGAGGTTCTGAGGCTCCTGGCCAAAGGCACACCTTAAGCCTTTGAGCCATCTCAGAACCTGGGAGCCTGGACTTTTAAGAATCAATGTGAGACACACCATTACGATTACCACTACCACTACCCCCACCCTTGGTGACACTGCCCCAGAGCAAAGAACCTGGAAGCTTTAAGGCCCCTCAGAATCTTGCCTCAACAAAATTTAATCAAAACGGAACTATTTTTGCAATACATTTCAGATCTGATGAATGGCCATTTTCTGATGAAATTTTGTTGCACTCCTGACACTTGCCTTTGATCCCCATCTTGACTCTGGAAATCTCTGCCTATATGCTTCCACTACAAATCCACATTCTTCCCAACTCTGAATCTCAAGGTCCCTTGTGGCCTGTGAGAATCTTGGGAGCTCTGGAGACTAAGGGCTGACAGCAGAATAAGAAGTGAGGAATAACTCAGTGGTTTGAACATTAGCCTCCTAAATTCTGAGTTCAGTCCTTGAGGGGGGATTCAGGGATATGAGGGAAAAATCTGTTGGGTAACTTAATTGGGGATTGGTCCTGCTTTGAGCAGAGGGCTGGACTAGATGATATTTTATGAAATGGAGCCTGGCTACAGAGGGATATTCTGTAAACAACACATTACTCTTTCCTCACTCCAGGATTGAAGATACCCACGGCGGGGATTGCTTGGGTCTTCTGAAGGCACGGAATTTAGAAAACTAAGGAAATTCCTAACAAACATGTATCTGTTAATGCAGGGTTATTATTGATTTCATACAATAATTTAAGCAGGAAATAATTACAAGAGCATCATGATTATTCTCCTTATTATTTCTATTCTCCTTGCAGGTGTACTTTAAAAATACTGAATGGACCAGCAGAACCTGACCGCCACAGTGACAGAATTTGTTTTACAGGGCCTCACTCAGAATCGTGAGCTACAGTATTTTCTTTTCATGGTCTTCTTCATTGTTTACGTGACAACCTGGCTGGGAAACTTCACCATCATCATGACTGTGATCACTGATCACCATCTCCACACCCCCATGTATTTCCTGCTGGCCAACTTGGCTTTCCTAGACATCAGTGACTCATCGGTCAATACTCCCAAATTGCTGTTGAATCTCCTCTCCCAGCGCAAAACTATCTCCTTCAATGAGTGCATCCTACAGATGTTCTTCTTCCATTTCATTGCTGGTGCTATGGTCTTTTTCCTTGTGGGGATGGCAGTTGATCGATATGTGGCCATCTATAAACCACTAAGATACTTGACTATCATGAACCGTGGTGTGTGCATGGGTCTAGTGGCACTGGCATGGTTGGGTGGATTCGCTCACTCTGCTGTTCAGATTGGACTGCTCCTTCAGTTACCGTTCTGTGGTCCCAATGTCCTGGACAATTTCTACTGTGATGTCCCACAAGTCATCAAACTAGCCTGCACTGATACCCATGTAGTCGAATTGCAGATGGTCTTCAATGGTGGAGTATTGCTCATCATACTATTTATCATTCTGCTTGGTTCATACAGCATCATCTTAATCAAGATCAGGACACATGTCACGGAAGGGAAACACAAGGCGTTGTCCACTTGCGGAGCCCAGATCACAGTTGTGAGTCTCATATTTTTACCCTGCATTTTCATCTATGCTCGGCCCTTCAGGAAGTTCACCCTGGATAAGGTGGTCTCAGTCATTTACACTGTAATCACCCCAATGCTGAACCCAATGATCTACACGCTGAGAAACAGTGAGATGAAGAAGGCCATCAAGAGACTGATGAGCAGATTCCTGTTCGCAGGGAGCAAAATAAATAATAATTTATCTGTGAATGATCATTTCAAATAAAAATCAGATCTCAACATAGCAAAAAGCAAATGTATATGCTGTGTGAAATGTGTATCCCATCACAGAGAACACAGACTACACACTCATGGAAAATTTTGCTACCAAATGAGTTATTGATGACAGGGCAAGAGTCTACATTGAAGTCAAAGATTCTACCTGGTGTAAAATGGTTTAGCTTCACTGTAGTCAATAAGCGAGAACCCCAAGTAGTGTGAATTCACATCGATTCATAGGAGACAATGGCCAGATTCCCCGCTGACATATCTGCATGTAGATCACTGAATGTCATCCACCAGCTGTGTATCGCATCCTGAGAATTATTGGTAGAAATTTTTTTAGGAATGATTTCAAATCATGAAATATCTATGAAAACCAAAGTCTACCCCGGGGCAAAGGGTATGTTGAATAATCTGTGTCACAAATAATTTGCTTAGCTGCCAAAATGACATTACAGAATGTTGCCTTAGATCAAGGTAGCTATTCATGAATGTTAGGGCATATTCTTTTCTCTGACATATGCATAGAGCAGATTAGCCCTATTACTAATATGATTTGTTTTCAGAAAGGTTGAATAAAATTTTGTTCTTATATTGAAAGAAAATGATCTTAATACATTCACACAAAATCTATTTCCTATATCCTTTTGAATTCATATTTAAATGCACTGCTTAAACTAAATTTATCTTCTGTTGAAAAAGCAACCAAAGACAATTATATATTAAACTATTGATTTAAATTGAAACCATTGCAACCCCAAAACCTGATATAAAATATTGCAAACAGAGCTATTTTAAAGGCATTTTGGTGTTAAAACCCATTCTAGTGCTTCACCACCCTCCCAGTGAAAACGTTTTAGTGAAAAACCCAATCTACACCTCCCCATCTACAACTGGAGACCATTTCTTTAAAACAAGTTGTTCAGTAGAGTCCAAAAACTGTCTTAAGAGTGACTTCCCTGTCTGCCCTAATTCTTTTTCTGGAAGCCAGCTCTGAGATCACCAACACCATTAGTTGTGTGATGTAATGACCTTCATTGCACAAAATCTGCAATGTATTACTAGTGACAGGAATTGATATTGCAGGTGGGAGGGCAGCTTTTCAAATATGGGCTTGCATTTTTAGAGGCCATTATTGTGAACTAGAAGGAGAAGAGTGAACAAACACTTTCTATTAAATCTGAGACAGTTGTGAGATTAGCTCTGTCTGCCCAAAGCTTCTCCTATAGCAGCGGCTCTACAGTGCTCTGAACTGGAAAAAAAAATACAAAAAAACGTTTTCTCTGGGGCAAGTTGGAGGTGGGAAGTGAAAATTGGGAAAAGACCCTTGGAAGCACCTTGATCTGTGCAAGTAATCTGAGTGAGATTCTCTTCTCAGTCCATTATGAAAGTAAGAGATTGGGTCAAGCTATAGCATCTAGTTTCTTACCAGGCATGAATAATGAGAGATGTATGTAACCCTTCTGCCCTTCAGAATTGGCAGCAACAAGGGCCGGGTTCAGTAAATAGGGGTTCCCTCTCAACAATACAATGCAAACTGGCTCGAGCCCCCACCCAGTGACCTGGGAAAATCCTAACACACCCCTGGGCACCTCAATGAGGCAATACTTCCCCTCTTGCAAGCACAGAGCGGTGTAACAGAAGATCTTTATTAACATGAGGTAAATGACATCACTAAACTGGGAAAAACACCACACCTAGGGTTCATACACCAACCCGTGAGCAAATTGCCCCTCCCCAGCAAGTTTGGGCTGTGTCCTCTTCTGTGGGTTCAGGAGTCCAGCAACCCAAACGTCACCCAAAGTCCCACAAGTCCAATAGCCCAAAGTCCCTGGAGTCCAGCAACCCCAAAAGTCACCCAAAGTCCCAAAAGTTCAACAGCCCCAAAGTCTCTGGAGTCCCTGGTGGAAAGTTACTCTGCCGAGTCTTACCTCCCAGGCTGGGTGGAAGTGGAGGGGAGAGTGGAGGGTACCTTCATGAGGTCTGAGGCCAATGGCCCAGTCTCTCCGTGGGGTGCTGGTGGCTCCGCTAGCCGCCCTGCTAGCCGACACAGGAACTGCTCTGTCCGCGGCTCGACTCTGCTCTGCCTCCTGTCTCAGGAACTGCTCAGGAACTGCTCGGCCAGCTGTCTCAGGAACAGGTCAGCCGGCACCGGGACTGCTCGGCCAGCTGTCTCAGGAACGGGTCAGCCGGCACCGGGATTGCTCGGCCAGCTGTCTCACGAACGGGTCAGCCAGCACAGGAACCGCTCTGCTTAGGGCCCCCACTTAAGATAAAGCTCAGTGATTTTCAGCTCTTAAGTGATTTCAGCTCTTGAGTGATTTCAGCTCATAGCGGGGGGCCTTAGTGCAGAGGCACCACCAGACCCAAAACAACTTCAGCTCCGTGGGCTGAAGTTAGATTCCTAAATGAAGCAAAAGTCAGCTCTAACATTCCACAGGTTAGAGAGGCAAGGTGCAATAGGCCTGTGAGGCCCTCAGACAAGGCCCTGACCACAAGATCTAGGAGCCTGTCCACAGCCTCTCTCAATCCAGTGAGTTTTGGAACCCCTGTCCCTTGTCTAGTGAGTGCTACCTAGCTGATGGCGAGTCCCTCCAGCATGCCAAAGGCCAAATCAATGTCCCAACCCCTCGTTCACACAAACAGGTCAATCAGCACTCTATCTTCTTGCCCCAATACTACAGAAACTGGGGGTCCCACAGTAGCCAAAGTGATCATTTGGGCTGTTCGAGTGCAGGCCAGGTGCGGTGGGTGTGTCTAAGCAAATCAGGTGTTATTTTCCAAAAGCTACTGCAATTTCTGCAACTCACCACTGGATGTCACCCATACTGACACTGCAAAGTCATTGCAATTCCTGCAATTCCCCACCGGATGCCACTCATCCTGACACTGCTTACATGTAGGTAAACAAGGAAAGTAGGAGTAGGCCCCCAGAACTTTACTTCTTTTATTGATGAGCTACTTATTGCTTTTGAGTTACCAGAACACCCCCCCAACAGCTAACTGTTTAGGATACCTGGGGACTTTCTATATGGGAATGGTGTTCCACCTCTCAGTATTATCAAAAAGATGACTGTGAGGTGACTTGATTATAGTGTATAATATACCTTCATGAGGAGATAGTGCCTGGTACTCAAGGGCATTTTTAAGCTATCAGGACCAGAGCCAATGGCTGGAAGCTGAAGCCAAACCAATGTCAATTAGTAATGGGCACAAATGTTTCACTGTGAGGGTCTGAAGGGGTATGTTGGCCCCACCCTGGCCGGAAAGAGGTTAATGATAGTCTGTGCTCTCAGTCAGCCCTACCCTGTTGCACCTATGAGAGGTATCAAAGCTTGAAGGGAGGAATTAAAAGAGGAAAATCCCAATACAGTAGGGCCTGAGGAGAAGAAGGAATGGACCTCCAGTGCTAGCATCTTGAAGAAAGGCCTGGCTGGGGACAGAGAAAACCTATAGATTGCATGGAGGAAGACTGATCTGGGGACAGGGGCTGTCCTGAAACTGCTAGATGCCAGAGCCTCCCTAGGGCAGATAGGCCCAGCATGGGACATTTATATTTGCTATGTTCACCATAACTTGCCCTCTTTCCTTATGGGAACCATAGAGGAGTGAGCCTGCTGAGGGGATGTAAGGAAGGCCAAAGAACAGGCCAAGGGAAGAATTAGCTCTTTGAGGAAGCAGTGAGTCTTAATAGACAGACCTGAAATGCTTCCCTGGGCTGGAACCCAGAGTAGAGAGAAGGTTTGTATTTTCCTACCAGCCCACCAAGGACAGTGGCAAGAAGACACACAGAGAGGAGAATTGGAAGGTACAGGCTTAGTTTGACTTCTATATCTGGGGGTGGAGCCAAAGGGATCATGTGTGTGTGTGTGTGTGTGTGTGTTTGTGTGTGTGTGTGTGTGTGTGGAATTCTGCACATGCCTAAGTTTTCCAGTTTACAGGGGCAACAATCTCTTCCCTACCCCCTCCCCACACCAACAAAACCCATGCTGGAAAGCCAATCAAGCCCAAAGTGAGGGTGAAGAACCGGCATTCATCTGCTGAACTGATGTTGAACTGGACTCGGTTTACTCCAGAAAGGGTGGCAATAGATGCAACCCAGATGGAGGGCTGAATCATGCGAGATAGACTTCAGCATGGCTGGAGTGACTGTCAGCAGGGGGTACCAGAAAAGAAGATCCTTTTATGCCATTCCCAGTCATAAGGAAACATGCCAGCCAGATTATCACTCCTCCAAGGGAGGTGATGGATTCTCCATCTCTCGATGTCTTCAACTCAAGTCTGGATGTTTTTCTGAAAGGTGGTTTAACCAAATAGAAGTTATTGGGTTCCATACAGAGGGAATTTCATGAAATATCATGTCCTGTTATATACAGTATATCAAAGTAGATGATTCAATGATGATCTGTGAATCTATGATTCTTCTTCTAAAGTGGTTGTTATTCGTCACTTTAGAGCCAGGAGACTGAACCAAGTGGATGACCCTCTTCCTCTACAATGGTCAATCCCATGTTCCTTAGAAGTGGTAAAAAGAAACATCTCCTTTGATGCTAGACATTGTCCTGTCTTTATCACTTTCTCATTGAGGTTAGGAGTTCACCTATTAAACTCATTACTAACTTCTAAAAATAAATGTATTATTAACTCATTGACAATTCCCATTAGTAGAAGTTTCCAGGGGGATATTTCTCTCTCAGCTAATGAATGAGAGGAGGCGTTCGCTTTCTGGTATCAGGTAAAAGCCGGCTGCCTAAGCAGGAAAATAGAGCTCTGAGTACTCCTTAGCACTCTCCGGTCTCATTACCGAGATCCGGGAAGAAGATGGTGACAGGACATAGACTCTAGATACTGTACCCTGGTCTCTGAAAAGCTGCATGAAGAAGTCACATGAGTGATTCCAACTTTTGTTGTATCTGTTCTGGAGGAAGCACAACATTTCTCATCAGATTCACAGAAGGTAAAGGATGATGTATATTCTCATGCCTGATCCCTTCTGTCCAGTCCATATGCTTTCTGTACCCAAAAGGACGTGCTAGGATTTGGTGAAAGTTTTCCATCAAAACTCTTCATGATGGGAAACCGGGTTTTCATCTAAAGAAAAATGTTCATAGAAAGTTTCTGCTTTCCTTCAAAATTTTTCATTAAAATTTAAAAAAAACCTAAAAGCCAACCTTTTCTCTTTTCTTTTTTTTCTCTGAAAAAATAACATGTTGGCTTTAAATTTGGGAGTTTATAGATGCTTTTGGGACTTTTGTTATTTTAATTAAAAGTCAAATCTATCCAGGATGGAAAAAAATAAGATCCTGAATAACTCTAAAACCTACTGTCCTGAATGACGGGAAAAGAGATACTTTCTGTGAGACACATCCAGGTTAGACAAGTTGAGATGTATGTAGAACACTCTGGGTTTTTAAGAGTAAGGTCTACCCAGAGCTCAGATGGCAATAATTTGTGATGGTTTATTAAAATTTGAGCCACTCTATTCCTGCATTGAAAATAGAGCATCATTCAGCATTGCTACTGGTTAAAGCCCAGAGGCAAAAAATAAACTTATTCTTAGGGTAATGTAGTCAATGCATCTTGGTAACAAGTTTAACACAGTGGGAGATTCAAACCTTGGACAACAAAATCTTAAAGGAGATGTCTATCTAGCTGACTGCCCATTTGTTGCTTCCCTCCATAATCTAACTTTTTCTTTCTTTCTTACTTTCTTTCTTTTTTCTTTCTTTCTTTCTTTCCCCACCCACCCCATCTAGCTAGCTAGCTGCATTAATTTTCCATCTGAGTGGTTTTCTATTTTTGTAACTTCCATAATGAACCTGAACGTTTCATAATTACTATCACAATCCTAGTTTGCTGGTTGGTAGCATTTTTCTACTGCTGTATTGCTATCATGTAAGCATACAATGTCTAGTCATAGAGGATATGTTACAGTTTGATTTACTTAAGATTTTTTACTCCACTTGACTCTTTCACATATAGTGGCATATCAGTGCAACCTACTCTACCATTCTTAGCTATTTTGTACACTCTTATTAAGGAGTCCTGTTGCTTTTTATTGTCCCACCAAGTTTCTGTAACGCCTATTATAGTGCCTCCAAAATAATAACTAAACAACAAATATAAATTGAGACCAGATAAAACAAAATTTTCCATTTTATGTCATATTTCACAGGCTATTGTTGAGATATATATCTATATTTCTCAATAGAAGCCATGGCAGATCTGGTTCTGGGAAATCAAACATCCATCAAGGAATTCATCCTCCTGGACTTTGGGAATCTCCAAGAACTGCAAATTCTTCTCTTCCTGCTCTTTCTAGTGATTTACATTGTGACCATGGGTGGGAACATCCTCATTGTTGTGTTAGTTATGACTGATCATCACCTTCATACCCCCATGTACTTCTTTCTGGGGAACTTGTCCTGCTTGGAGACCTGCTACAGCTCCACCGTCCTTCCCCGGATGTTGGCCAGTCTCCTGACTGGGGACAGGACCATTTCATTTGTAGGGTGCCTCCTACAATTTGATATATTTGGTTCTCTGTTAGCTACGGAATGTTGTCTTTTATCAGTGATGTCTTATGATCGCTATTTAGCGATATGCAAACCCCTGCATTATGCAGCCCGTATGAATAATGAATTTTCCTTCCAGCTAGCGGCTGGGTCTTGGTTCAGTGGCTTTGTTGCCAGCACCATCACAGCATGTTGGTTATCACAAATGATTTTCTGTGGCCCCAATGAAATTGACCATTTTTTTTGTGATTACACCCCATTGATCAAACTGTCCTGCAGTGACACCAGCCAGATGCTTCTTGTGGCCTTCCTTCTCTCCTCCATAATTACCCTGCCCCCATTTCTGTTAACCCTCACAACTTACGTGTGTATCATCACCGCCATCCTGAGGATCCCTTCCACCACTGGCAGGCAAAAGGCCTTTTCCACCTGCTCCTCTCACCTCATCATGGTGACAATTTTCTATGGGACCCTGATCATGGTCTATATGCTCCCAGACACTGCTACACTGCGAGACCTGAACAAAGTGTTCTCTGTCTTCTACACAGTCCTGACTCCCCTGGTCAACCCCCTCATCTACAGCCTGAGAAACAAAGAGGTCAAGGAGGCCCTAAGAAAAGCTCTAAGTAAGACTATGACTTTTATAACCAATCACAAGTAGCAAGCCACTGAGCATGTGGGCGTCTATTATTATTAGGGCTGTTCCAGTACTGACAATGAGACCCCCAGATGTGAGGAAGGGCCAGTTTATAAGCAAGGACTGCAGGGCCAGGTATTCGCTGACTCTCATGGTAGACTGGATGGACTCTAGATCTGCATGGGGCTACAATGAGCTGCAATAGCTGTAGGACAGACAGAACACATCCAGCGCATACTGAACTCTACTCCACTGCTGTCAATGGGATTTAAAGGGTTTATTCATGATGCAGTGTCTTACAGTGCAGGGTGTCTATATGTGCTATGCGTTCCTTGTTGTCCTGCTGTAGCTGTGTTTGTCCCAGGATATTAAAGAGCCCAGGTGGGTGAGGTAATATATTTTATTACGCCAACTTCTGCTGGCAACAGAGACAAGTTTGGAGCTCACATGGTGCTCTTCGCGTCCGGCCCCTCATCAGCCCCACGCCCACTGCCCCTGCCCCCGGGGCTTAGAGAATCAGGGGCAAGCAGCTGCAGGACAGCTCTCTGCCACCCGCCGGGAATGCTGCAAGTGCGGGAGGGGAGGGGGGCTGCTTGCATGCAGGCAACGGTCAACAGATGGGGGCAGGGACAGAGAACTCCCTCCCTCTTCCCTTTCCACTTCTGTTGCTGGGTAATTTCTCGTCTCCCGTAGAAACAAGGCTCTCACACAGTGGCTAGATGGAAAGTGGTGAGTTTATTGATGGTAGCGGCATATCACCATGCTGGGGGCCCCGGTCAGCACTGCCGCGATACAGGAGATCTGACACACCCAAGCGATGTCCAGGAAAGGAGCCCAACAAACGAGGGTGTGTCAGCACAGATATACCCATGCTCATTTGCATCTCATACATACTCATATCTCATGAATAGCAAGCAGCAAGCAAATTGGTTGATTACACGCTGTTTAGCACTTGTTGATTGTACGCCGTCATGCCTCAGTTTCCCTATCTAGTTTCCCACACATTCGTTCTCACACAGATGGGGTAAACACTCACACAGCTGAGAAATAGTTCTCAGACACACACACAAGATAACAGAAATACAAGGCCATTCTCAGACTGATAATGCCATTATGCCCTCCCCTGGAGTTGACTCAGAAGGGTAACTACGCCCCCTGCTGATTGCCATCACAATAATATTCCGGTCACTACAACATCGCCCCCGCTATTTACACTTGATAAAAATGTAAATGACCATTTGAATTCAAATAGTGCTTTCTGTGCAGTGAATCCTCCGGCTATTTACACCTCGCTCCTCTCTTCAAAGAGAGTCCGATCTGTCTGTGCCTCCCCTTAGGGGATCAGGGATAACTCCAATGCATAGGCAGTGATCACTTAGGACACAATTGGTTCTCAAAGTGGGGGTCGTGACCCCTCGAGGGGTCACAACCCGATTATTTGGGGGTCACAAGCCCCTGCTGCCAGCAGCCAGCCCCGACCCCTGCCGGCGGCACCCCAAACCCCAGACCCGGCCCTTGCCACGGTGGGCTGCCGGCGGAGCCCCAGACCTGGCCCCTGCCGCGGCGGGCTGCCGGTGGTGCCCCAAGACCCAGACCCTTGGTCGCGGGGCTGCTGGCGGTGCTCTGGGCCTTGGCCCCTGCTGCGGCGGGCTGGACCCCAGACCCAGAGCCCCGGACCCGGTCCCTGCTGCGGCAGGCTGCTGGCAGCGACCCGAGCCCCAGGCCCTGCCGCAGCGGGCTGCCAGCGGCATCCCGGGCCCTGTCCCCTGTCCCGGGGGGCTGGCACCCCTACATCCACACACACCCCAGCTCAGCCCCTGCCCTGGGGGGCTGCTGGCACCCCCCTTGAGCCCAGCCTCTGCTCCAGGGGGCTGCTGGCACCCCCCCATCCCGGCCCCTGCCCCACCCCCAATCTCAACCCCTAAGGGGGGGTCACGCTTAGAAGCCTGGTTTCTGAAATGGGTCACCAATAGAAAAAAAAATGAGAACCATTGATGTAGGAGGAGCAGGGTTTTGAATATTCCCAAGGAGGCGAGTGCTATTCTTAACTGGAGTCCACAAAATGCCTCTGCCTTGGTACCTAACATGCAAAAGCATGAGACTCATCTTCGCTCTCTCCAAACTAGGGACTTTTCTATTCCTCAGACCCCTTCAGTGGGTAGGGGATGGGGAAAGCAGCGTATCACTCCTGGCCAGGAAGGGACAGCCTCAGAACTGGATGGCCCAGTCCAGACAGGAGGGCAGGCTAGATTTGTGGGGCAGGGGGAGGAGCGAGAGAGGAAATGACATGGGATCCACCTGAAATCCAAACTCAGGTACCTGCCAGAGCTTTGAATCAATGGCAAAAATGAAGACTGGACCATATGTTTCTCTTTTGCCCAGCTTCCTAATTCTCAGTCTCTTTTAAAAACACCAACAAGCAATTTTTAAAAGTCTTTTAACATATTATTGCCCTGCAACTGGGTCTAACTGCAACCAGGATCCTGCACCCCTGTCCTGTAGGTTCGGCCGGGAGCTAGAGCCGGAGCCCTCTGCCCCTGGCACCATGGTTTCTACAACCCCTTTCAGCTTCCTAGACGTGTGCCCCCTCTCATTGCTCCAGTCAGGGCTGTGCACCTCTACCTATCATGCCCCCCCATACCCCTTCCCCGCTCGTGCCCCACCCCCTGCTCATGATCCTCCCCACCCCTCACCCAATGTGTCCTGATATTTCACTCTTCCGATCTGGTCACCCTACATCTTAATCAAGATCAGCACACATCACGGAAGGGAAACACAAGGCGCTGTCCACTTGCGGAGCCCAGATCACAGTTGTGAGGCTCATATTTTTACCCTGCATTTTCATCTATGCTCGGCCCTTCAGGAAGTTCACCCTGGATAAGGTGGTCTCAGTCACTTACACTGTAATCACCCCAATGCTGAACCCAATGATCTACACGCTGAGAAACAGTGAGATGAAGAAGGCCATCAAGAGACTGATGAGCAGATTCCTGTTCGCAGGGAGCAAAATAAATATATAATTTATCTGTGAATGATCATTTCAAATAAAAATCAGATCTCAACATAGCAAAAAGCAAATGTATATGCTGTGTGAAATGTGTATCCCATCACAGAGAACACAGACTACACACTCATGGAAAATTTTGTTACCAAATGAGTTACTGATGACAGGGCAAGAGTCTACATTGAAGTCAAAGATTCTAGCTGGTGTAAAATGGTTTAGCTTCACTGTAGTTAATAAGCGAGATCCCCAAGTAGTGCAAATTCACATAGATTCATTGGAGACAATGGCCAGATCCCCCGCTAACATATCTGCATGTAGATCACTGAATGTCATCCACCAGGTGTGTATCGCATCCTGAGAATTATTGGTAGAAATTTTTTTAGGAATGATTTCAAATCATGAAATATCTATGAAAACCAAAGTCTACACAGGGGCAAAGGGTATGTTGAATAATCTGTGTCACAAATAAGTTGCTTAGCTGCCAAAATGACATTACAGAATGTTGCCTTAGATCAAGGTAGTTATTCATAAATGTTAGGGCATATTCTTTTCTCTAACATATGCATAGAGCAGATTAGCCCTATTACTAATATGATTTCTTTTCAGAAAGGTTGAATAAAATTTTGTTCTTATATTAAAAGAAAATGATCTTAATACATTCACACAAAATCTATTTCCTATATCCTTTTGAATTCATATTTAAATGCACTGATTAAACTAAATTTATCTTCTGTTGAAAAAGCAACCAAAGACAATTTAATTTAAAACTGTTGATTTAAATTGAAACCATTGTAACCCCAAAACCTGATATAAAATATTGCAAACAGAGCTATTTTAAAGGCATTTTGGTGTTAAAACTCATTCTAGTGCTTCACCACCCTCCCAGTGAAAAAGTTTTAGTGAAAAACTCAATCTACACCTCCCCATCTACAACTGGAGACCATTACTTTTCAACATGTTGTTCAGTAGAGTCCAAAAACTGTCTTAAGAGTGACTTCCCTGGCTGCCCTAATTCGTTTTGTGGAAGCCAGCTCTGAGATCACCAACACCATAAATTGTGTGATGTAATGACCTTCATTGCACAAAATCTGCAATGTATTAGTGGTGACAGGAATTGTTATTGCAGGTGGGAGGGCAGCTTTTCAAATATGGGCTTGCATTTTTAGAGGCCATTCTGTGAACTAGAAGGAGAAGAGTGAACAAACGCTTTCTATTAAATCTGAGACAGTTGTGAGATTAGCTCTGTCTGCCCAAAGCTTCTCCTATAGCAGCGGCTCTACAGTGCTCTGAACTGGAAAAAAAATACAAAAAAGCCACGTTTTCTCTGGGGCAAGTTGGAGGTGGGAAGTGAAAAATTGGGAAAAGACCCTTGGAAGCACCTTGATCTGTGCAAGTAATCTGAGTGAGATTCTCTTCTCAGTCCATTATGTAAGTAAGACATTGGGTCAAGCTGTAGCATCTAGATTCTTACCAGGCATGAATAATGAGAGATGTAGGTAAAGAAGGAAAGTAGGAGTAGGCCTCCAGAACTTTACTTCTTTTATTGATGAGCTACTTATTGCTTTTGAGTTACCAGAACACCCCCCAACAGTTAACTGTTTAGGATACCTGGGGACTTTCCATATGGGAATGGTGTTCCACCTCTCAGTATTATCAAAAAGATGACTGTGAGGTGACTTGATTATAGTGTATAATATACCTTCATGAGGAGAATGTGCCTGGTACTCAAGGGCATTTTTAAGCTATCAGGACCAGAGCCAATGGCTGGAAGCTGAAGCCAAACCAATGTCAATTAGTAATGGGCACAAATGTTTCACCGTGAGGGTCTGAAGGGGTACGTTGGCCCCACACTGGCCGGAAAGAGGTTAATGATAGTCTGTGCTCTCAGTCAGTCCTACCCTGTTGCACCTATGAGAGGTATCAAAGCTTGAAGGGAGGAATTAAAAGAGGAAAATCCCAATACAGTAGGGCCTGAGGAGAAGAAGGAATGGACCTCCAGTGCTAGCATCTTGAAGAAAGGCCTGGCTGGGGACAGAGAAAACCTATAGATTTCACGGAGGAAGATTGGTCTGGGGCCAGGGGCTGTCCTGAAACTGCTAGATGCCAGAGCCTCCCTGGGGCAGATGGGCCCAGCATGGAACATTTATATTTTCTATGTTCACCATAACTTGCTCTCTTTCCTTATGGGAACCGTAGAGGAGTGAGCCTGCTAAGGGGTTGTAAGGAAGGCCAAAGGACAGGCCAAGGGATGAATTATCTCTTTGAGGAAGCAGTGAGTCTTAATAGACAGACCTGAAATGCTTCCCTGGGCTGGAACCCAGAGTAGAGAGAAGGTTTGTATTTTCCTACCAGCCCACCAAGGATAGTGGCAAGAAGACACACAGAGAGAAGAATTGGAAGGTACAGGCTTAGTTTGACTGCTATATCTGGGGGTGGAGCCAAAGGGGTCATGTGTGTGTGTGTGTGTGTGAAATTCTGCACATGCCTGAGTTTTCCAGTTTAGAGGGGCAACAATCTCTTCCCTACCCCCTCCCCACTCCAACAAAACCCATGCTGGAAAGCCAATCAAGCCCAAAGTGAGGGTGAAGAACCGGCATTCATCTGCTGAACTGATGTTGAACTGGACTCGGTTTACTCCAGAAAGGGTGGCAATAGATGCAACCCAGATGGAGGGCTGAATCATGCGAGATAGACTTCAGCATGGCTGGAGTGACTGTCAGCAGGGGGTCCCAGAAAAGAAGATCCTTTTACGCCATTCCCAGTCATGAGGAAACATGCCAGCCAGATTGTCACTCCTCCAAGGGAGGTGATGGATTCTCCATCTCTCGATGTCTTCAACTCAAGTCTGGATGTTTTTCTGAAAGGTGGTTTAACCAAATAGAAGATATTGGGTTCCATACAGAGGGAATTTCATGAAATATCATGTCCTGTTATATACAGTATATCAAAGTAGATGATTCAATGGTGATCTGTGAATCTACTTCTAAAGTGGTTGTTATTCGTCACTTTAGAGCCAGGAGACTGAACCAAGTGGATGACCGTCTTCCTCTACAATGGTCAATCCCATGTTCCTTATAAGTGGTAAAAAGAAACATCTCCTTTGATGCTAGACATTGTCCTGTCTTTATCACTTTCTCACTGAGGTTAGGAGTTCACCTATTAAACTCATTACTAACTTCTAAAAATAAATGTATTATTAACTCATTGACAATTCCCATTAGTAGAAGTTTCCAGGGGGATATTTCTCTCTCAGCTAATGAATGAGAGGAGGCGTTCGGTTTCTGGTATCAGGTAAAAGCTGGCTGCGTAAGCAGGAAAATAGAGCTCTGAGTACTCCTTAGCACTCTCCGGTCTCATTACCGAGATCCGTGAAGAAGATGGTGACAGGACATAGACTCTAGATACTGTTTCCTGGTCTCTGAAAAGCTGCATGAAGAAGTCACATGAGTGATTCCAGCTTTTGTTGTATCTGTTCTAGAGGAAGCACAACGTTTCTCATCAGATTCACAGAAGGTAAAGGATGATGTATATTTTCATGCCTGATCCCTTCTGTCCAGTCCATATGCTTCCTGTACCCAAAAGTACGTGCTAGGATTTGGTGAAAGTTTTCCATCAAAACTCTTCATGATGGGAAACCGGGTTTTCATCTAAAGAAAAAATTTCATAAAAAGTTTCTGCTGTCCTTCAAAATTTTTCATTGCAAATTCAAAAAACCTAAAACCCAAGAATTTTCCTTTTCTTTTTTTCTCTGAAAAAAATAAAATGTTGGCTTTAAATTTGGGAGTTTATAGATGCTTTTGCTTTTGGGACTTTTGTTTTATTAATTAAAAGTCAAATCTATCCAGGATGGAAAAAAATAAGATCCTGAATAACTCTAAAACCTACTGTCCTGAATGATGGGAAAAGAGATACTTTCTGTGAGACACATCCAGGTTAGACAAGTTGAGATGTATGTAGAACACTTTGGGTTTTTAAGAGTTAGGTCTAGCCAGAGCTCAGATGGCAATAATTTGTGATGGTTTATTAAAATTTGAGCCACTCTATTCCTGCATTGAAAATAGAGCATCATTCAGCATTGCTACTGGTTAAAGCCCAGAGGCAAAAAATAAACTTATTCTTAGGGTAATGTAGTCAATGCATCTTGGTAACGAGTTTAACACAGTGGGAGATTCAAACCTTGGACTACAAAATCTTAAAGGAGATGTCTATCTAGCTAACTGCCCATTTGATGCTTCCCTCCATAATCTAACTTTTTCTTTCTTTCTTTCTTTCTTTCTTTCTTTCTTTCTTTCTTTCTTTCTTTCTTTCTTTCTTTCTTTCTTTCTTCACCCACTCACTCACTCACTCACTCTATCTATCTATCTATCTATCTATCTATCTGCATTAATTTGCTGTCTGAGTGATTTTCTATTTTTGTAACTTCCATAATGAACCTGAACATTTCATAATGACTGTCACAATCCTGGTGAGCTGGTTGGTAGCATTTTTCTACTGCTGTATTGTTATTATTCAAGCATGCAATGTCTAGCCACAGAGTCTATGTTACAGTTTAATTTACTTAAGATTTTTATTCCACTTGACTCTTTCACATATAGTGGCATATCAGTGCAACCTGCTCTACCATTCTTATCTATTTTGTACCCTCTTATTAAGGAGTCCCGTTGCTTTTTATTGTCCCACCAAGTTTCTGTAATACCTATTATATTGCCTCCAAAATAATAACTAAACAACAAATATAAATTGAGACCAGATAAAACAAAATTATCTATGTTATGTCATATTTCACAGGCTATTGTTGATGTATATATCTATATCTATATCTACATCTATATTTCTCAATAGAGGCCATGGCAGATCCGAACCTGGGCAATCAAACATCCATCATGGAATTCATCCTCCTGGACTTTGGGAATCTCCAGGATCTGCAAATTCTTCTCTTCCTGCTCTTTCTAGTGATTTACATTGTGACCATGGGTGGGAACATCCTCATTGTTGTGTTAGTTATGACTGATCATCACCTTCATACCCCCATGTATATTTTTCTGGGGAACTTGTCCTGCTTGGAGACCTGCTACAGCTCCACCGTCCTGCCCCGGATGTTGGCCAGTCTCCTGACTGGGGACAGAACCATTTCATTTGTAGGGTGCCTCCTACAATTTGATATATTTGGTTTTCTGTTAGGTACAGAATGTTGTCTTTTATCAGTGATGTCTTATGATCGGTATTTAGCGATATGCAAACCCCTGCATTATGCAGCCCGTATGAATAATGAATTTTCCTTCCAGCTCGTGGCTGGGTCTTGGTTAAGTGGCTTTGTCGCCAGCACCATCACAGCATGTTGGTTATCACAAATGATTTTCTGTGGCCCCAATGAAATTGATGATTTCTTTTGTGATTACACCCCATTGATCAAACTGTCCTGCAGTGACACCAGCCAGATGCTTCTTGTGGCCTTCCTTCTCTCCTCCATAATTATCCTTCCCCCATTTCTATTAACCCTCACAACTTACGTCTGTATCATCACCACCATCCTGAGGATCCCTTCCACCACTGGCAGGCAAAAGGCCTTTTCTACCTGCTCCTCTCACCTCATCATGGTGACAATTTTCTATGGGACCCTGATCATGGTCTACGTGCTCCGAGACACTGCTACACTGCGAGACCTGAACAAAGTGTTCTCTGTCTTCTACACTGTCATTACACCTCTGCTCAACCCCCTCATCTACAGCCTGAGAAACAAAGAGGTCAAGGAGGCCCTAAGAAAAGCTCTAAGTAAGACTATGACTTTTATAACCAATCACAAGTAGCAAGCCACTGAGCATATGGGCATCTTTTATTATTAGGACTGTTCCAGTACTGACAATGAGACCCCAGATGTGAGGAAGGGCCAGTTTATAAGCAAGGACTGCAGGGCCAGGTATTCGCTGACTCTCATGGTAGACTGGATGGACTCTAGATCTGCATGGGGCTACAATGAGCTGCAATAGCTGTAGGACAGACAGAACACATCCAGCTAGGCTGACCATACGTCCCGTTTTGAACGGGACAGTCCCGTTTTTTACATATTTTTGGACCGTCCTTTCTTTTTGACAAAAATATCAATTTTGTCCCATTTTGGGGGCAGGTCCCAAGCTGCTTTCTAGGGGGAGGTTCTTTCTTTGCAGGACTCGCAAGAGCTCAGGTTAAGAATCTTGCTACCTAAGGACAAGTATCAGATGTCAAAATCTCCGATGAGCAAACTGCATCTCGGAGATTTTGACATCTGATACTTGTCCTTAGGTAGCGAGAGGAGGCAGCGGACGGAGGGAGAGAGCAGGGAGGAAGAGAGGGATGGAGAAGGGGGATGGAGAGAAGGGAGGGATGGAGAGAAGGAGGGAAGAAGGAGGAATGGTGAGAAGAGGAGGCAGCGTGCGGCGGGCTGAAGCCGACGGCGGAGCGGAGCTGTCCGGAGCCGCAGCCGGGGGCCGAGCATTATGTGATTATGTCTCATAAAACCCGGCCGGCAGCCCCCCCGCTGGCGCGCTTTTCATATCTTTTGAGCAGGGTCTTTCACTTACTATGTGCAGCAAAGGGTAAAATGGGGGTCTGGCTTTGACTGGGGTTTGTAGTGTATTATAAATAATGCTAATATGATAACCTAACCCCGGAGTTCCATTGGCAGGGACAGCTGGTGCAAACTTCTACATCTTCATAATTCTATTCACATTTGTCCTTTCCTTCAGATTTTTGGCCTTTCTTTCTTTTGTGCTTTTGTCCTTTCTTTCATTATTCTACTGTTTTTCCTCTGAACACTGTCCTATTACAGTGGATGTTTATGTAACGTTACCACCGGGTCTTAGGTTCATAAATCACTTAGGTCAGATTTTTCAAAGGTATTTAGGCCCCTGAAAATGAAAATAGGTGCCTGGGGGAATTTTCAATAGCAGCAGAATAGAATAGGAAAAAGATCAACCAAATGTATTTAAAGCACTCAGTTCAACAGCATGTGAAGTGGATCAAGTATTTGCACAGGTGTTGTGAGCAACCCAGATCCAGCTGGTGTGAGTTGGCTTTAGCTCCAGTATACTCAATGAGGCAAATGCCATCTGGTGTCAATCGACCAGAGCCCCATTGGAGTCAATGGGCCTCATCCCCAGCTGTGTAAATCAGATGCAGCTACCCTGGAGTCCATGAGCTAGACGCCCTGCTGGTCCTTGTAAGCTGGGCTGAGATTTTCCAAGCATTTCAACCAAAACACACTAGTTTAGGTAAAATATAAAATAGATTTATTAACTAAAGAAAGGTTGATTTTAAGTGATTGTAAGTAGTAGACACAGTAGGGCTAATCCACCCTGAACACGCCTGATCCCAGCTGATCTCGGAAACTAAGCAGGGTTGGGCCTGGCTAGTACTTGGATAGGAGACCTCCTAGGAATACCAGGTGCTGTAGGCTTAACATGGGCGTGGGGCTAGCAACTCCACCCTGTAGGGAACCAATTTGCTACTGAAATGCCAACAACAGAGATGGAGTGCTCTGTGGTTGGTGGCCCATACCCTGCCAGGGGGGGTGATGGGAAGAGAGAGAGAAGTGGTAGACACAAGAGAAGTTACCAAATATAAGATAAGTGCACAGTCTAAATCTTGAACCTTATTAGGCTAGGCAGTATTTGGATCAAGCAAGTTTTTCTCACCCTAGATGTTACGGTTCTTAATACACAGGCTTCCCATTTAAGCCTGGTCCAGTCTTCTCAGTTCAAGTCTTTGTCTTCCCAGAACTCATGTTACTTCCAGCATAGGTTTGGGAGGGGAAAAGCCAAAAAATGATACCACTTCCCCTATTTTATATCCTTAATCCATGTGCCTGGAAAACACTATCCCAAGCATGCCTGGTGGGCTTTGTTGAGTCACAGAGATGAACAATCTCCCATTGTGTGGTGCTTAAGAACCCTCTTACAGTATTATAAATTCCTTGTTTACAACTCCCCTGCTGATTAACAGTCACTTAACACCCTTCTGGGCAGGATCACCATGCTGGTCATTGAGGAACAAGCAGGAGAGACTCTCAAACTTAGAACATATTTCAGTTACAACCATACAGTAAAATCTCATAACTTCATGCACACTAACAACATACATATTTAGACAGAACAATGGGTTTCAGATAGGGTGGTCAATTAATTGCAGTTAACTCATGTGATTAACTCTAAGAAATGAACCATGATTAAATAAATTAATTATGATTAATTGCGGTTTTAATTCCACTGTTAAACTATAGAATGACAATTTAAATTTATTAACTATTTGTGGATGTTTTTCTCCATTTTAAAATATATTGATTTCAATTACAACACAGAATACAAAGTGTACAATGCTCAGTTTATGTTACTATTTTTATTAAAAAAATATTTGCACTGCAAAAATGGTAAACAAAAGAAATAGCATTTTTCAATTCACCTCATACAATTCCATAAAACAGTCTCTTTATCATGAAAGTGCAACTTAAAAATGTAGATTTATTTTGTTACCTAACTGCATTCAAAAAACGACAACTTTGGAACCTACAAGTCCACTCAGTCCTACTTCTTGTTCAGCCAATTACTAAGACAATCAAGTTTGTTTACATTTACCAGAGATAATGCTGCTGGCTTCTTATTTACAATGTCACCTGGAAGAAATAACAGATATTCCCATGGCACTTTTTTAAACAGGATTGTAAGGTATTTACATGTCAGAGATGCTAAACATTCATATGTCATTTCATGCTTTGGCCAGCATTCCAGAGGACAGGCTTCCATGCTGATGAGCCTCAGTAAAAAAATAATGCATTAATAAAATTTGTGACTGAACTCTTTGGGGGGAGAATTGTATGTCTCCTGCTCTGTTTTATCTTCATTCTGCCATATATTTCATGTTATAGCAGTCTCGGATGATGACACAGCACATTGTTTGTTTTAAGACAACTTTCACTGCAGATTTAACAAAAAGCAATGAAAGTTTCAATTCGAGATTTCTAAAGATGGCTACAGCACTCGACCCAAGGTTTAAGAATCTGAAGTACATTCCAAAATGTGTGAGGAATGAGGTGTGGAGCAGGCTTCCAGAAGTCTTAAAGGAGCAACACAATATGGAAACTACAGAACCCAAACCATCAAAAAAAGTAAATCAACTTTCTGCTGGTGGCATCTGACTCATATGTTGAAAGTGAATATGCGTCAGTCTGCACTCCTTTGGATCATTATAGAGCAGTATCCCTCATTAGCATGAATCAATGGAATGGTAGTTGAAGCATGAATGGACATATGAATATTTTATGCATCTGGCATATAAATATCTTGCAATGCCGGCTACAACAGTGCCATGCAAACCTCTGTTCTCACTTTCAGGTGACATTGTGAACAAGAAGCAGGCAACATTATCTCCTGCAAATGCAAAAATACTTGTTTGTCTGAGTGACTGGCTGAACAAGAAGTAGGACTGAGTGGACTTGTACTCTCTAAAATGTTACATTGTTTTATTTTTGAATGCACTTATTCACTGGAGCCTTTTTAAATAATTGGTGTCATATTAGCTATCCTCCACTCATCTGGTACAGAAACATATTTTAGTGATAGTTTACATCCCACTATGCCACCCTAAAGCCTATAACTGTACCAAATTTCAAGTCTCTAGCTCAAACGGTGTGGAAGAAGTAAGAGAACATAAACACACCATTTGACTTATATATATATATAGATCTATCTATCTATCTATCTATACTAGCAAAAATACCCGGCGTTGCTCGGGTCCGTCAGAGGTGGGGAGGGGCCAGAGAGCTGAGCGAGTGCGGGGTCTGTTGGAGGGAGGAGGGGGCAGATAGCAAATCTGATACCCCCACCTCACCCCCCTGACCAAACCCGACACCCCCACCTCACTTACCCCTCGACCAACGCCAACTCACATTTTCACCCCCCACCCAAACACCCCCACGTCACCCCCCTACCAACACCCCCTGACCAACACCCACACCTCACCCCCCGTAGACCAAACCTGACACACCCACCTCACTTTCCCCCCCAACCAAACCCGACACCCCTACCTACCACCACAAACAAACCCGACACCCACACCTCACTTACCCCTCAACCAACCCCGACCCCCCTCCTCACCCACTCCAAACAAACCCAACACACCCACCTCACCCCCCCCAAACAAACCCAACACCCACACCTCACCCCTCACCCACCCCGACACCTTCCCACTCCCCCAGACCAAACCCAACACCCCCGGCTCACTTACCCCCCCAACCAAACCCGACACCCCCACCTCACCCCCCGACCAAACCCGACACCCCCACCTCACCCCCCGACCAAACCCGACACCCCCACCTCACTTACCCTCCGACCAAACCCAACTCGGGTCCGTCGGAGGTGGGGAGGGGGCAGAGAGCTGAGTGAGTGCGGGGTCTGTTGGAGGGGGTATTATGACATCATAACAATGTCACAAAGAACAGCAGCTGCCCAGCTGATGTGATTGGCCTTTAAATAATTTCACCCCTGGGGGGCGTCAGAGGTGAGATTTAAAAAATTTTCGACACTTACCCTGATTAGGACCCTAAGACCTCTAACTGTACCAAATTTCAAGTCTCTAGCTAAAACGGTGTTGAAGGAGTAAGTGCACATACATACATACACGCATACACCATTTGACTTTTACATATATAGATTCAGGCAAAGTTATAATAAAAAATAAGGTTTTACAGAGACAAGGTGGCTGAGGTGGTATCTTTTGTTGGACCAACTTCTGTTTGTGAAAGAGAGACGCTTGCAAGTTTACACAGAGCTCTCCTTTAGATCTTAGGTATTTAGATGCCTAAAAAGCAGTTGGTTGCCAAATGGGATATTCAAAATGCCCAGCCTCCTAACTTCCATTGGCATGCTTTAAAAAATTGGCCCTTACCCTCCTAAATCACATAGGCACTTCTGAAAATTGTACTTATTAGCCTCAAGTTTCTCAAGTCCTGGGAGTGGCTGGGGCCACAGGTGCTGCCATGATATAAATAATAAATGACTCTAATAAATATTTCCATTTGGCTCACTCTGCCCCAATCACAGTGATTTTTGCTGCTGAGTACTTCTGCCCAGCATTTCTCAGCGGCTAGTTCAGTTGCAGGACTGTCCCAGGGGCTTTACCAACGCTGGTGTACATTGAAAATGCTGTGAATGGCCCAGCTAGACTCAAATCGCAGGAGATGCATAAGGGGGGGATGATTTCACACTTAATTAAATTACGAGCTCTGGCCAGGGATGTAGGACCCACGGTAAGAGGATGATTAGACCTGAAATGACAAGCATCGGGAGTATCAGTCATTGCGGTTACAGGCACATCAAAGATGCTCCCTGCTTTGCCTCGGGGATGCCCAGCTGCCAAGAACCCCAATCTGCTAGTCTAATGAGTCCCCTTAGAACTTGCCACACAATTACAGCGCTTCCTTGCCACAGCTTCCTACCTTAATTAGCAGGGTAAGAATTACTAACCAGGCTCTTTCACAAGTCCCTGCGGACCCAGGGACCTGACCGGGCCAGGAAAAGGCTTCAGATCATTAAACACCTCGAAAAAAGTTGGTTTCTGATTTTATTCTTTCACAGCTTAGTCCCCTGCCACCAAAAGATTGCAGAGAAATGGATCTCTATTATTATGCTACTATAATACGCTGGGTGAAACAAGGAGAAAAATCACAATACACATGCAAGTCTAGTGTTACTATTATGAATAAACTGGTCACACATTACAACAATAGGCCATTTTTGTAGTCTTATTGTTGCCCAATTTGTGGATATTGATGATGAGCAGAAAAC
Organism: Sternotherus odoratus; assembly: GCA_032164245.1. Lineage (NCBI taxonomy): Eukaryota > Metazoa > Chordata > Testudines > Kinosternidae > Sternotherus > Sternotherus odoratus. The sequence continues at coordinate 33,937,557 of JAVMKO010000013.1, read as the reverse complement.
AGACTGCAATCATACTCCTATTGTATTATAACCATAATAATAATGACAGGGAATAATAAAGGTTTATGCAACACTTCAGTCATATGTTGTCTACTAAGGAACGACTTCTGTGGTGTATTGGAATTGTGCTGTCTCTTTAGACAATGGCTTGAATTTTCAAAAGGGCACTGTACTGCTATTGAGATTCATTTTGAGCTGGGTTTAAGATTAGCAGCCGTGTTAGTCTGTATCCATAAAGAAAATGAGGAATACTTGTGGCACCTTAGAGACTAACCAGTTTATTTCAGCATAAGCTTTCGTGGGCTACAGCCCACTTCATCAGATGCATAGAATGGAACACACAGAAGTGAGGTGTATTTATATACACAGAAAGCATAAAAAGTTGGAAATTACCATACCATTTCTAAGAGGCTGTTTAATTTGGATGAGCCATTATCAGCAGGAGGGAAAAAAATTGTAGTGATAATCAACTGGAGCTGTGTCTGACAGTTGACAAGAATGTGTGAAGAAAACTTAACTAAGGAAATAGATTCAATTAGTGTAATGACTAAGCTATTCATGTCAACTGGACATCCCAGACTGGGTGCATGTCATTTCCAACGATAATATTCAAAATTTACACCGAGGCCAAATAAGAAAAATGCTGGCACCTTAGAAACTAAGAAATTTATTTGGGCATAAACTTTCTTGGGCTAAAACCCACTTCATTGGATGCATAGAGTGGAACATACAGTAGGAAGATATATAGATATCTCTATTTAGAATCATAGACTATTCAATAAGCATAGAGTGGAACATACAGTGGAAGATACCAGAGACCATTGTAAATCTCCATTTGGAACTGATATTTTTCAGACTGGGTATTTTCAGGGTTTTTTTGGAAAATTCCTGGAAAAAAAAAAGAATTTGAAATTTTCCACAGGAGGGCGTGTGGGTGGAATCATCCTCCATTTCTGCTGATCAGATCCCTGCAGTGCTTAATTTGTGCTAAGGCATCTCTGGCTATGAACTGCCAAGCACCTCTGGGCTTGGCAGTTCATAGCCCTGACCCCTCTGGGCTTGCTACATCAGTTATGTAAAAACCTTGTTTGATCCCCGACATCTCTTTCATTGCAAATGAAGCATTGGATCCACACATTTGTTTAATTTGAGAAATAGAGACATTTCCTCACAATTGGAACAATCAATGGGGAATGTAGCCATGTTGATGACTCACCGGTGAGGCTGGTTGTCTCGGAATTAGCTCATTTCCAGCTCTGGAGCGCCGCCTTCTGTCCGGCGTCTTGCCTGCCGCTGGCCCCGTGTTCTTCCCGGACTCTGGTGCTCCTTTAGTTGCCGCCTGGCATTACCCCCTCACTCTGGGTCTCCCCTACTAGGGGAACCCCCAAGACTCTAATTCCACTTTGCCTCAGTGGCTCCTGCCAGTCATCATCTAGACCCCTTTCACTGGGGCGGAAGGCAGTCTGTCATGGCCACTCGTCACCAGTAAGGGGGGTAGGACCTGTTGCCTCTGCCTGGCCCCGGGCTGCAAATTTGCAATCCCAGTACCTGTTCTAAGCCCTGCAAAAGGCCCTGCAGCCTGGGGAGTTGCCAGGCTGGAGCTCCCCAGCGCCTCTTGCCTTTCCCCAAGCCTGCTCTACCTTAGGTACACTGGGGTTCCCGGGCAGCTAGGTCCTTCTCTGACCACAGCCAGAGACAGACTGACCCAGCTCTTAGTCCACAGCCCTCTTATAAGGGCCAGCTGGGCCCTGACTGGGCTGACCACAGCTGTGGCTGCCTTCCCAATCAGACTAGGTTTGCTGCTTTCCCCCAGCAACAGCCCTCTCCAGGCCTGTTTTCATCCCTTCAAGGCTGGAGCACGGTGACCTCCCTGCTACAGGGAATCTAATAATTACAAAGTAGAAAGTGTGGTAATCAGAAAAAAACTAGGTGTGGAAGGACTTGATTTTTATCTGTAAATATCCAAAACATTGATTTCACCAGACACACACACACAGATACAAACATTTCTGTTGATAAAAATTAAAAGTTATTGATAGAAAAGTAAGAAAATGCTTCCTGAAAACGTAGAGTTTTATTTAAGGATATTTACTTTGTATATTTTCACATATGATATTGACAATTCATGTTTTAAAAGTTAAACAGCTTTTTGAATCTCAATATATAATAGATTTTTTTTAAAAAAAAGTCTGACCCCCATATAACTGTAAAAATATAAAGAAATAAAAAAGGCTTAAACCATTCCATTTTGTGGAATGTCAAAATTTAAATAATGTAAATTAGGGGAAAAAAGTCTTAAAATAATCACAGATATCATCCATCAAAATTATTTTTAAAAATTGAGTTTTGCCTACCCTAAAAATAATCTAATAAGGCTTCAGACAATTTTTGAAAAAATATTTTAAACAAAACACAATAGAAAAAAAGAACAAAGGGTGTCATTATGACATAGCACCTATTGAAATCAATGTGAATTCTTCCCTCCATTTTGATCAGCACGGAATTTATTTGTCAAATCTTGTTTGGATACCCCGAAACTCAACAGAGGCTTAACAGAGAGAAATCTATAAAGATAGAAAATGGGATTTTCACAGCAGTTTAGGAAATTTAGTTACGCTAGCATTCACTGACTTTCAGTGGGAGTTTGATGCATAATTGTCAAATTCCACCTATAAAAATATGACTCATTCACATCATGGCTACCCACTCTTCCTTCTTCTCATTGCAATAGGAAAACTACCATTGCCGGGGTCAGAGAAACAAAAATAACATTGGTAACAAAAAGTCCTGTGGCACCTTAAAAACTAACTATAAAGTATAGAAGCATAAGCTTTCATGGGCGAAGTGGGTATTAGCCCACGAAAGCTTATGCTTCAAAACTTTATAGTTAGTCTTTAAGGTGCCACAGGACTTTGTTACCTCTGCTATTCCAGACTAACATGGCTACCTCTCTGAAAAATAACATTGGGAATAAAAACGAATGAAGTTATGACAATTTACACTAGCTGAGGATCTGACCTTATTGACATAAATACATTTAAATATATGCAAATGAGTGGCATATCAAACTCTACAAAGTCCTCACTATCTTCTTACTATAATGCCGGGTGACTTGGCTGACAGGAACCAGGGCCACCTAGCTGGTTCATTCATGACCAGTGAATAGATTTATTGCCATTCCAATTACCCTCTCTGAATACCCTACCTTTTCTGAGAGCTCTTCTCAGGGCCTCCTTGACCTCTTTGTTCCTCAGGCTGTAGATCAGGGGATTGATCAGGGGTGTCAAGACAGTGTAAAGGATAGAAAAAATTTTGTTCAGGGCTCTCAGTGAGCCAGTGTTGGGTAATATATAGACAATCATTAGGGTGCCATAGAAAACCATAACCACAATAAGGTGGGAGGAGCAGGTGGAAAAGGCCTTTTGCCTCCCGGTGGCGGAAGGGATTCTCAGGATGGTGGAGATGATATAAACATAAGATGTCAGGGTCAAAATAAATGGGGAAAGAATGTCTGCGGAGGAGAATATGAGGGTCACCAGGGTAACCAGATTGGTGTCACTGCAGGAGAGTTTAATCATGGGGGTGAAATCACAGAAGAAATGATCAATTTCATTGGGGCCACAGAAGACTAATTGTGACACCAAACAGATTATTATGGTAAGAACTATGAATGAACTTAGCCATGTTCCAGCTGCTAGCTGCATACAGAAACTACTATTCATAAGGGAGGAATAGTGCAATGGTTTACATATCGCTGAGTATCGATCATAAGACATCAAAGCTAGCAGATAACACTCAACCGTCACTAGGACACCAAACCAATAAAACTGCACAATGCAGCCCGTCACAGAGATGGTCTTGTCTCCAGTCAGGAAACTGGCCAGCATCCTGGGCAGGATGGTGGAACTGTAGCAGATTTCCAAGCAGGACAAATTCCCCAGAAAGAAGTACATAGGGGTGTGAAGGTGCTGATCAACCACAACTAGCACAACGATCAGCATATTTGCCATCATGGTGACTATGTAGATCACTAGAAAGAGCAAGAAGAACAGACTTTGCAGTTCAGGGAGATTCCCGAATCCCAGCAGGATGAATTCTGTGATAGACGTTTGATTGTCCCCTTCTGCTTTCTCCATGTCATGCAACTAGGGATCGAGAAAAAGTAATTGTCAGTTAAGGAATTTAAGGACAATTAAACCCAGTGCACTTGCCTCCATTTGATACCCTACAAATTCAAAGTACAGGTTTACATTCTCTCTCAAGTCAGCATCTGCATCATGCCCAGATGTTTCATAGGGTACTGGGATGGAGAAACCCGACAGCCCACCCAAAGAGCAGTACCACAGTTAATATATTCCTCTTTTACACCTGCCCCCCTCCCCATTTATTCATGCATTGATTCATGTAAAGGGTAGCAGATGATTAGATCACCTCGTCTGATGTCCACTACCACACATGCCAAAGAATTTCCAGAATTATCCCTGCATTGAGCTTCATAAATTGTGTCTGGCTAAAACATGTTTTCCAGAAATACACCAAGGGCAGATTTTCAACATCTTTAGGTGAGTGGTGGGATTTTCAAAAGCACCCAGGCAACAAAGGCACATTTATTTAAATGGGTCTTAGACAACTAAATGCTTTTCAGGTTTCAGAGTAGTAGTAGCGTTAGTCTGTGGGCTGGTCTTCACTACGAGGGGGGATTGACTGCAGATACGCAACTTTAGCTACGTGAATCACATAGCTGAAGTTGCGTATCTGCAGTCGACTTACCTGCTGTCCTCATGGTGGCAGCAGTCGGAGGCGTGCTCCCCCATCGACTCCAGCTTGTGCCTCCCGGCAAGCTGGACTTCTGGAGTCAATGGGGGTGCCACGAGCGATCGATTTCTCGCATCTTCACCAGACGTGAGAACTCGATCGCTAACAGGTTGATTGCTACCCGTCAATCCAGCAGGTAGTGAAAACCAGCCCTGTATCCGCAAAAAGAACGAGGATTATTTGTGGCACCTTAGAGACTAACCATTTTATTTGGGCGTTAGCTTTCGTGGGCTAGAACCCACTTCATCATATGTATTTTAAATGCTTTTAAAATCCCACAAGGTGACTTAATACCTTTAAAAATGCTTCTTGCTCTTGGCTATACAAGAATATAGATGGATAGAGCACAGAACAGAAACCAAGTCTCCCAAATGACAGGTTAGTTCCCTAATCATAGGACTATCCTGTCTCTTGAAATATAAGATGGAGCATTAAATGATCAGAGAAAGTTTGTCCCACTGGTGCCACTGCTTCCTTAGCTGTAAAAATTTCCAGTCTCCATTCAGTGCATTTGCAGCATACAGCTCTGTCCCGTGTGGTGCTCAGAACCTTCCAAGAAATGCTAAAGGTCCCTCAACTTCCTCTGAAATTGAGGAAGAAGATACTCAGCGGGAGACCTGAAGCATCTCACAAGATTGGGTTGGGAAGCTGCATAAGAAACTGTTGCACGGGAACGTTTGGGTAGTTGGATGATAACCCACTGGAAAACTGTAGGGAAATATCCCTGAGATGTCAGGTCAAGGGAGATGGACAGAGAGCAGGAGAGTGAGGAACAAAACAAAGAGACAGAGGGATAGAGAAGGTAATTGATGGATAGATGGAGGGGTGTTTATGGGAATAGACAGAGATTTAATGAGATAAATAGATAGATGTGTAAGGCGCTCAGCAGAGATATAAATAGATGTATAAGGAGAAAGATAGAGAAACAGATGCACCAGGGGAAAGATGGAGGAATAGATACAAAGACAGAGAGATTGTGTAAGAGGATCCATGGAGGAATAGATGGAGTTTCATGGAACAGAAACATGTATTTTTCAGTGGCTCACTAGAAGGATGGGGATAGTAAGATGAATAAGGGGCTTAACAGAGAGATAGATAGACATGTTTGGAGGGAGGGCGGGGAAGGGGGGAGGTAGATACATCTCCATTGTGTTTCATCGGTTTCCCTAGAAATAAATTATGGTGTGATTCTAAAGTCCTTACTCAGGAAAAGCTCTCACCAAGTGAGGACACTGTCTAACAAGCATATCTTTCCAAGTAAGGGCTGAGTTTGAGTCAGAGTTTGAAGATTTGCCCCAACACTGGTCACGCTCACCTTTAATCCTCAGCGCAAAGCAGTGACCTCCCCATAGACGGTGACTGGGTCTGGTCTCGCAGTCAGTCTTGTCCTCTTGGTTTCCTGGAGAGACACCTACATGGTGCTGTCGGGATGGGCCGCTCTCCTGCTGCCCAGCTTGATCGTTTGCATGACACGAACCGGTATTTGACGCTTCCTCTGGATTCTTGCAGCATATATTTGAGAAAGCAGCTTCCCCTGCTCAACTCTGCTGCTGAGAACTCTCTTGGGACTGCTACCCATGATCACTTTGAATTACCTTCATAGGGGAATAAACACTAAGCTGTTTGTCAAAATAGTGCAACACCAAAGCTGGTGGCATTGGCATCGAGTGGAGACGTCCCCCAAGGATGAATTAAAAGGGGATAGGTAAAGTAGAGGTACGAGCTAGTGAGAAACAGTGAAATGTAATAGTCCCATTTAAATGTAACACATGAAGGCAAGCAACTGCATATTGACAAAATGTGCAAGTGCTTCTTCATAAAGGCTAGAGTCTAAGTACCAAGAGGGTAAAATAGAAAACCTGGCACTAAATGAGGCATCATGTTGTTGGTGGAAAGTGAGTGGACTGAGGATAATCAATGGGACACAGTAATGGGGTATATAATATGTCGGAATGACAGAGTAGGTTGCACTCTGGAAAGATGGAAAAAACAAAATATTTTTATAAGTAGACCAGAAGCAGGAATCCTGCCAAACAGGCAGTGGGACCACTACATGACCGGGGTATTAAAGGAGCACTCAACAAAATGGAGACCATTGGACAAAAGCTAAAGCCATCCTCTGCGCAAGATGACTGGAAGGTAGATAATGTAACACAATTTTTTTAAAGGGATCCAGAGATAATTAGTTATAAGAACATAAGAACATAAATAAGGCTAATTCTGGGTCAGACCAAAGGTCCATCTAGCCCAGTATCCTGTCTATCAACAGTGACCAATGCCATGTGCCCCTGAGTGAGTGAACGTAACAGGTAATGATCGTGTGATCTCTCTTCTGCTGTCCATCACCCCCCACTGACAAACAGAGGCTAGGGACACCATTTCCTACCGATCCTGGCTAGTAGCCATCAATGGACCTAACCTCCATGAATTTATCCAGTTCTCTTTTAAACCCTGTTATAGTCCTAGCCTTCACAGCCTCCTCAGGCAAGGAGTTCCACAGGTTGACTGTGCGCTGTGTGAAAAAGAACTTCCTTTCATTTGTTTTAAACCTACTGCCCACTAATTTCATTGGGTGGCCCCTAGTTCTTCTATTATGGGAACAAGCAGATAACTTTTCCTTATTCACTTCCTCCACACCACTCATAATTTTATATACCTCTATCATATCCCCCCTTAGTCTCCTCTTTTCCAAGCTAAAAAGTCCTAGCCTCTTTAATCTCTCCTCATATGGGACCTGTTCCAAAACCCTAATCATGTTAGTTGCCCTTCCCTGAACCTTTTCTAATGCCAGTATATCCTTTTTGAGATGAGGAGACCACATTTGTACACAGTATTCAAGATATGGATGCACCATGGATTTGTATAAGGGCAATAAGATATTCCCCGTCTTATTCTCTATCCCTTTTTTCAAAGCATTTTAGGAAATGTAGAATCCAAATCCCAGTGATTTTCAATGAGGGTTGGAGGCCTAACCACCTTTGAACATTTCTCCCATTTGGTTTAAGGGTCTCCACATTCTTCCTGTTTCTCATTGCCATAGGAGAATCTCCGGCAGCCAGTGCTAGAGAGATTGAAATAATATTGGGAATAAAAAATAACAGTGTGTTAAATTTCCTGACCAGGCAGTTCCTGGTGTATTACATTTTCATACAGATGGCTAGAGCCCAGGATGGGATTTTTAAACACATGTTTCAGGGCAGATCATCATTTGGCTGAAGTTGCATCTCTCCATTGAAATCAATGCACTTATGACAATTTACCCCAGATTAGGACTCTAGGTAAGGTGACTTCCCTCAGGGCTCCCTGTCCAGGGCAAAAAGCTTCCTCAGTTATGGCCTTCCTGGTCTGACCTTGGAGCATTCAGCATCCCTGTTCACATCATACACTTCCTCCTGGCAGGCCAACCTGGCTGGGACCCCTTGGGATGCCAGAGGAATGGGAGAACAATGTCTGCTGAGACTAATATGACTAATGTATGTATGTATGACTAATACACCCCAACTCCGCAGTCAGCCACGACTTTGAGTCAGCATTGTAAAACAGAAGGTTTATTAGTCAACAGGAACAAGGCATAGAACAGAGCTTGTTAGCACAGAAACCAGTGACTTTCAGCCATGGCCATCTTGGGGGGACGCCGGGCCAGCTGCCCTGGATTTCCCCCTCTTCCAGTCCCCCACAGCAAACTGCCCAGCTTCCAGAGACCGACCCCCGATGCACCCATTGCTCCTCCTGCTCATCTTTGTCTCACTTCCTGGGCAAAATGTCACCTGGTTGCATCCCCCTCCTGGGTCTCAGGTTACTAAGGGCATCGGCCATCTCTTATGTGCAGGCAGCTATAGCAGCATCACCTGACCCCGAGGTTCTCAGCAAAAGTCACACACAATTCCCACTACCTAGGCATTGGTGCAATCTACAGGGAAATTGAAGCACACACTGCATTCATGTAAAACAGTAAGACTCACATAGACTTGCATACAACATAATAAGGAGGAAAAACCCACTTCGTCAAATCCTCTGACTCAGACTGATAGGAACTCAGAACACTTTGATTGTTACTTTCTAACTAGTGCTTTGATTTATTTCCATTTCAATCAATTTCTCTGAATTCTTTTCAACATCCTACATTTCTGCAGAGCTCTCCACAGGGCCTCCTTAACCTCTTTGTTCCTCAGGCTGTAGATAAGAGGATTGATCAGAGGCGTCAAGACTGTGTAGAAGACAGAAAATACTTTGTTTGGGGCTCTCAGGGCACCGGTGTTTGGTAACATGTAGACAGTTATTAGGGCCCCGTAGAAAACTGTAACCACGACGAGGTGAGAGGAGCAAGTGGAAAAAGCCTTTTGCTTCCCTGTGGTGGAAGGGATTCTCAGGATAGTGGAGATGATATAGACATAAGATGTTAGAGTTAAAAGAAATGGGAGAACAATGTCTGCTGAGGCTAATATGAGGGTCACCAGGGTAACCAGACATGTGTCACTGCAAGAGCGGTTAATCATTGGGGTGAGATCACAAAAAAAATGATCAATTTCATTAGGGCCACAGAAAACTAATTGTGACACCAAACCTATTAATATGGTAATAAATATGAATGAACTTAGCCATGATCCAGCTGCTAGCTGCATACAGAACCTGTCATTCATAAGGACTGAATAGTGCAGGGGTTTACATATTGCTAAGTATCGATCATAAGACATCAAAGCCAGCAGATAACACTCAACCGTCACTAGGACACCAAACCAATAAAACTGCACAATACAGCCCGTCACAGAGATGGTCTTGTCTCCAGTCAGGAAACTGGCCAGCATCCTGGGCAGGATGGTGGAGCTATAGCAGATTTCCAAGCAGGACAAATTCCCCAGAAAGAAGTACATAGGGGTGTGAAGGTGCTGATCGGCCATAACCAGCACAACTATGAGCATATTTGTCATCATGGTGAGTATGTAGATCACTAGAAAGAGCAAGAAGAACAGACTTTGCAGTTCAGGGAGGTTCCCGAATCCCATCAGGATAAATTCTGTGATAGACGTTTAATTTTCCCCTTCGCCTTTCTCCATGAGGCATATAGGTTTCCCCTGTCATCTCTCTCCAAATACAGTATCTGTTGATTGAGAAAATGTAATGTTCCGTTAATTACTTTGATGAACAATTAAACTCTGTGGATTTCCATCTCTTTGATTCCATACAAATTCAACGTGCAAGCTGATGTCTGGGCTCTCATTCTCCCAACTGAGTGTCTGCTTCTCATTCATAGTACAGTGGGTTGGGATAGAGATTCCCCACAGAGAAGGACTGCAGATAACATATCTCTCCTCTACATCTACTCCCACACTGATTCGTTCATCAGTCCATATCTTTAATGTTCAGAAGCAACCGTTAGATCATCTGTTCTGAACTCCTCTGTGATACAAGCTATAGATTTTCCTCACTGAGCTCAATAAAATGTCTGGCTAAAGCATCCAGAAAGGACCCAAGGGCCAGATTTTAAAGGTATTGAGTCACCTAGTAGAATTGTAAAGAACATCCCAGCAACTTTAAAACTCAGTGATTTAAATGAGTGTTAGGCACCTAAGTGCCACTAAGGGCCTAAACACCTTCAAAAAACCTGGCCCAGAGCAACTTAGTAAACTTAGTAAAGGCTACACAGGAAGGTTGTGGTAGGGCAGAGAAGAGAAACTACTTCTTCCTAATGACAGGCTAGTCTCCAGTCATTGGACTAGCCTTCTTGAAAACTCTGATAGACCAAAAATGGACAGGCAATGTTTGTCACAACTTCCTAAATGGATCAGCGCCTACGAAGAATTGCTGAGGGCTCTCCACTCTCTGTGAAATCCAGGGAGAAGATATTCAGTGGTAGACCCATAGCATCTCACAAGAATGGGCTGGGAAGATGCACAGGTATCTCCCTCACCGCACAGTCAGGATCGGCAGCTAACAATCAGCTGAGAAACAGAGGAGAATATTCCCTGAGATCATGATGAAATGTCTGGGAAAGGGACATAGACAGAGAAGGAGAGTAAGAGACATATAGATAGAGGGATGAGAACATGAATGGATAGATAGATAGATGGAGTTATTTATTGGATAGCTTGATGTTTAAGGGCATAGATAGGTGTTTAAGGTGGTAAAGGGATCATAAGGGATTTGAGACAGACATAGATTGGTTAAGAGGCTGAACAGAGGGATAGATAGATTTGTAGGGGATCGCTAAATAAAGGGATGTGGAAAGGACTCAATGAAGGGATAAACAGATGAGTAAGGTTATAGATAAAGAGATGGTTGTGTAAGGGGGTCAGTATAGAGATAGGTTGGATAGACAGATGTTGATATTTCCTCAGTCTCCCTAGAAGTACCTCATGTTGAAATTCTCAGGGAGTGAGGACCCTGTCCAAGAGGAGTATCTTTCAGATTAAGGGCAGAGTCTGAGGAAGAGATTTGGGGTTTCTCCTGAGACAGGTAACACTCACCTTTAATCCTCATCATGGAGCAACAACCTCTCCAATGATGGTGACCAGGTCTCACCATCAGACTTCTCCTCCCAGTTCCCCCAGAGACACCTACATGTTGCTGTTAGGTTGGGTCTCTCTTGCTGCTTCTCATCATCTGTTGCATCGCACAAGCACTTATACAACTCCTGCTCTGGATCCGTGCAGAGTTTATCAGGGAAAGCAGCCTCCCCCGGGCCATTCTGCTGCTGGGACTTCTGGTAGGCTCTGTGCCAGTTGACACCTAGAATTACCCTCAGAAGGGAATTAACATGGTGGTGTTTGTTAAAACAGCATAACACCAAAGCTGATGCCACCGGCATTCACATCCCAAAGGACGTGTAAAGAGCCAAAGAGAATGCAAAATAAGTTTCCATGCTTTTGAGGATAACATCTAGCTCTAAAAAACTGTTTTCCACCCATGGATCCCAAAACACATTACACAGCAATGCAAGTTTCATTCTCCCCATTTTACAGATGAGGAAACTGTGGCACAGAGAAGGGAAATGACTCCTAAAATGACATCAGACAGGACATTGGCATAGCTGGAAATAGCCTCCAGGCTTCCTCAGTCAAAATGTAGTTCTTTGACTGCTGGCCCACACAGATTGAGAGCCTTTGTCTATTAACTTGCAAAGATTTCAGTATGTATCATGGGGAATAATATTACTGCCCCTCACCATAGTATCTGGGCATCATCAACGTAAAGCTAACTGGAATAGCAAAGTCCCTCATAGATTTAATGGAGTTTTAGGCTCTTCCCCTGTTTTGGGGATAGAGAAACCCCACCTGCTTTGGTGCTGAGTTTTCATTTTTGATTTTTTAGTTTGTATTCTTTCCTTTGCCATCTGCCATGGGATAAGAGGGAAAATCTTCTCATGGATTGGTAAATGGTTAAAATGGGAAACAAAAGATAGGAAACGAATTGTCATTTTTCAGAATGGAGAGAGAGAAATAGTGGTGTCCCCCAAGGGTCTGTACTGGGCCCAGTCCTATTCAATATATTCATAAATGATCTGGAAAAAGGAGTAAACAGTGAGGTGGCAAAATTTGCAGATGACACAAAATTGCTCAAGATAGTTAAGTCCCAGGCAGCCTGTGAAGGCCTACAAAAGGATTTCACAAAACTGGGTGACTGAACAACAAAATGGCAGAAGAAATTCAGTGTTGATAAATGCAAAGCAATGCACTTTGGAAAACATAATCCCAAATATACATATAAAATGTTGAGGTCTAAATTAGCTGTTGTCTGAAAACATTCACCCGATGTGTAGTGGCAGTCAAAAAAGCAAACAGAATACTGGGAATCATTAAGATAGGGATAGATAATAGGACAGAAAATATCATATTGCCTCTATATAAATCCATGGTATGCCCACAACTTGAATACTGCATGCAGATGTGGTGACCCCATCTTAATATATATATATATATATAGGAAGTGGAAAAGGTTCAGAAAAGGACAACAAAAATTATTAGGGGTATGGAAGAGCTGCCATCTGAGGCAAGATTAATAAGACTGGGACTTTTCAGCTTGGAAAATGATAGAGATCTGTAAAATCATGACTGTTGTAGAGAAAGTAAATCAGGAAGTGTTATTTAGTCCTTCGCATAACACAAGAATTAGGGTTCACCAAATAAAATTAATAGGCAGCAGTTTTAAAACAAACAAAATGAAGTATTTTTTCACACAGCGCACGATCAATCTGTGGAACTCATTGCCAGAGGATGTTGTGAAGGCCAAGACTATGGGCTGGTCTTCACTATCTGCTGGATCAGCAGGTAGCAATCGATCTTTTGGCGATCAATTTCTCACGTCCTGTGTCTTGCGTCTTGATCGCCCACGGCACCCCTGTCGACTCCGGAAGTCCAGCTTGTTCTGTTAATTCCCTCTGGGGCACCAAACATTAGCCACTTTTGGAAGACAGTATACTGGGCTAGATGGACCTTTGGTCTAACCCATTATGAACGTTCTTATGTTCCGGGTGGGGATTGCTTGGCAGTTTGGGAGTGGAAACTTAGACTTACATCACATCCAGGTCAGCACCAGCAAAATTGCCAAAAAGCAGACGGGCTATTATTATTTGACGATGGGGACTCGTTAAGGTGACAAATGCTCTGGGAATTATTTTGGGGCAGTATCCTGGCCTGTGCTCTCCAGGAGGTCAGACTGGATGATCACAATGGTACCTTCTGGCCTTGGCTTCTATGAAACAGAGACTGGGGGGTGGGTCATTGTGCTGGGTGCTGCCCCCCAAAACTCACAACTGAAATAGATAAATGATGGGTGGTAAAAGGAAGACCCCACTTCACACTGGAGCCAGTCAAAGAACCCAGGTCATTTGGTTTCCCATCTGGGGTCTTACCCACTGGAACCCCATGTTAGACTTAAGGTGCTGTGCAATGTCTCCATAGCTCAGGCATTAGAGAACTGAGCTTGTAAGCCTACAGTGAAAATTCACTGGGCCCTGTTATATCATTTTTTGTTGGATCTCTAGGTTAAGAGTCTGTCCTTCCACTTGTGGTGTTAGAGGACATGGGTTGAAATGTCCAGGGGGCACAGCTAGGGGAATGATAATTGCTTACCTTTGTACTAGTGAGGGTAATTCACCAGTGGAACAATTTACCAGGAGTCATGTCAGAGTCTCCATCTCTGGCCATTTTAAAATCAAGGTCAGGTGTTTTCCTAAAAGATATGCTCTAGTTCAAAGAGGAATTATTTTGGGCAAGGACTATTTTCTGTGTTATACAGGAGACCAGACCAGATTAGAACAATTGTACCTTTCAGCCTTGGAATTTATGAATCTAGGATTAAGGCAATCATGTGCCAAGTGGGGCTCCTAGGAGGACCTAGATCTAAAATCACAGTTTAATTCTCGTACGTGCCTCTGACAACTTCCTGCTATCCCGGGTCTGGAAATGGAGGCACAGAGTGAGGACGTGATTTGCACAAGGTTATTGAATTGAATTGGCCGTCGTCAGTGCCAGGAACAGGGACATGATTTCAGAAAAAAAAATGTCTGCATCCAAATTACGTTTGTGTAGGGGTGATGGGGGAGCAAAAGTGGAAGACGTAATGGAGTGCATACACCCACCAAAAACAGTGGAGCAGCTGCCACCTTTGCCTCTGAATTTATCTTGCGGGGGCTTGGAAGATGATCAGGTTTTCAGATTATGTCCTTTGTGACATTCCTGGCAATTTACATAATAACCATGCTGGGAAGCAGCATCCTGGTCCTCATCATTAGAACCGACTCCCAACTTCATAGAATCCTAGAATATCAGGATTGGAAGGGACCTCAGGAGGTTCTAGTCCAACCCCGTGCTCAATGCAGGACCAATCCCCAACTAAACCATCCCACCCAAGACTTTGTCAAGACTGACCCTAAAAACCTCTAAGGAAGGTGATTCCACCACATCCCTAGATAACCCATTCCAATGCTTCACCACCCTCCTAGTGAAAAAGTTTTTTTCTAATATCCACCCTAAACCTCCCACATTGCAACTTGAGACCATTACTCCTTGTTCTGTCATCTGCAACCACTGAGAACAGTCTAGATCCATCCTCTTTGGAACCTCCTTTCGGGTAGTTGAAAGCAACTATCAAATCTCCCCTCATTCTTCTCTTCTGCAGACTAAATAATCCCACTTCCCTCAGCCTCTCCTCATAAAGCATGTACTCCAGCCCCCTAATCATTTTTGTTGCCTTCCGCTGGACTCTTTCCAATTTTTCCACTTCCTTCTCATGGTATGGGGACCAAAACTGGACATAGTACTCCAGATGAGGCCTCAACAATGCTGAATAGAGAGGAATGATCACATCCCTCGATCTGCTGGCAATGCTTCTACTTATACAGCCCAAAATGCTGTTAGTCTTCCAGACAACAAGGGCACACTGTAGACTCATATCCAGCTTCTTGTCCACTGTAACCCCTAGGTCCTTTTCTCCAGAACTGCTGCCTAGCCATTAGGTCCCTAGTCTGTAGCAGTGCATGGGATTCTTCCATCCTAAGTGCAGGACTCTGCACTTGTCCTTGTTGAACTTCATCAGATTTATTTTGGCCCAATCCTCTTATTTGTCTATGTCCCTCTTTATCCTATCCCCACCCTCCAGAACATTTACCACTCTTCCCAGTTTAATGTCATCTGCAAACTTGCTGAGGGTGCAGTCCATGCAATCCTCCAGATCATTATTGAAAATATTGAACAAAACCTGCCCCAGGACCAACCCTTGGGGTACACCACTTGATACCAGCTGCCAATTAGACATGGAGCCATTGATCACTACCTGTTGAGCCCAGTGATCTAGCCAGAGTATATACCCCCAAAAAGGAAAAGACACAGTGAGCTCATGAAGTCCACTAGGGATTTTGATCTGGCTACTGATTATGTGGAAAGTGATCAGAGAGCATGGGGATGGGTGACAATAGAAGAATCCAAGATTGATACACCGTACCCTCACTATAGCCCATGTCACTATACTGAGGATTCGCCTATAGTGCGGTCACGACGATGAATCCCAAATTTAATTATTTAAATTGGGATCCAGGGCAATGCATCCCTGTGTTAATGCAGTACCAGGCATGGATCCTGAACCCCACATTCTAGTGAGGGTGTACATAGATGGATAAATAGATTCCAATCTTATTTACACTCATGTAAATGTACAGTAACTCCACTGACTTAAGTTTGTCGGCATTTTTGCTAGCGTAAATACCCCTTTGCATGTAAAAAGATTACAAAGCATGTTCTCATGGAGACACTAATGTCACATATTGATTACATTTATATAGAAACACAGAATGAAATCACAGTCACATGAGAAAGATGGACCTTTTATTCTCAGTGAATAACCTCCATCCTGTCAGTTTCCTCAGGGCAGCTCTGATCTCCTTGTTCCTCATGCTATAGATGACCGGATTCATCACTGGAGGCAACATGGAATAGAGTACAGCTGCCACAAGATCCAGTCCTGACGCTGAGCTGGAGGTGGGTTTCAGGTAGGCAAATGTGCCAGTGGAAATACACAGTGAGACCACAGTGAGGTGAGGCAGGCAGGTGGAGAAGGCTTTATGCCGGCCCTGCTCAGAGGGGATTCTCAGCACTGCTTTGAAGATCTGAACATAAGACACAATTATGAAAACAAAGCAGCTTAAGAATAAACATGCACTAAAGGCAATAGCCCCAATTTCAATGAGGTAGGAGTCAGAGCAGGCCAGCTTAAGTAGCTGGGGAACTTCACAGAAGAACTGATCCACTGAGTTGCCTCTGCAGAAGGTTATTGCAAACATATCCCCAGTGTGCAGTGCAGAATTGAGAATGCCACTGATCCAGGCACTGGCTGCCATTTGGACACAAGCTCTCCAGTTCATCACTCTCTCGTAGTGCAGTGGTTGGCAGATGGCGACGTATCGATCATACGCCATGACAGTGAGAAGGAAAAAATCTCCCCCCACTGAGAAGAGGAGGAAAAAGACTTGGGCGACACATGCAGGATAAGAAATTGACCTGGTGTTCATGAGGGAATTGGCCATGGATTTGGGGACAGCGACAGAGATGCAGGCAATGTCTAGGATAGACAAATTCATCAGGAAGAAGCACATGGGGGTGTGAAGGTTGTGGTTCAGGGCTACAACCACAATGATGAGAAGATTCCCCACCAGGGCTGCCAGATAAATCACCAGAAACACCACAAAGTGCAAAATCTGCAGCTCCCGAACGTCAGAGAATCCCTGGAGAAGGAACTCGGTCATCGTGGTTCGGTTGGACATTGTCTTCCTCAGCTCATCACATCCTGCCCTATGGAGGGAAGGAGAATGACAGTGGCCAGGATTGACAGAGGGAATGACCCTAATTCCCCTCTGCAGGATCACTCATGATGTGACTGTCAAAGGAGCACAGTGCTCGTCACAGGACTGGAGAGTGCGCCTGATCACTGACAATGAGACAGCTAGTCCGGGGCATTATCCCACTAGTGTCAACCAGCACAAATCTTTGAAGCCAGTGGACCTTGGTCAGTTGATACCATCTGAAGATCTGGCCAATACTTGGCTTGATAAAATGTAGTAAGAAGAGGGAACAAAGTACAAGCTGGATCCAACAGTCTTAGTGTAACCCTTCTGCCAGGTGGTTCCAGAAGCAACCAGGTTCCAGTTCAATATCTAGGAGTTCCTTTTTCAACAATACAACACAGAACCAGATCAAGCCCCCACCCAGTAACCTGGGAAAACTACACACCACCCCTGAGAGGCCATACACAGTCTGGGTGTAGAAAAGAAACTTTTAATAAAAGGAGATAAGTCACCTGACATTAATTAGGGGAAAATGCCACAAACAGGATTCATGAACCTAAAACTGTGAGTAGGACGCCCACCCCTGTGTGTGTGAGGCAGTGCCTTCTGCCTCATGTCCTTGAGTTCTACAACCCAAGTTCCCCTAGCGTGCTCCTCTCTGTCCCGCACTGCACCCCACTCACAAAGGTTGTCCTTGGTCAGTGAGGACCCAGGTTTCAGAAGTGCCTAGGTGTGAGTTCACCTCCCACCCAGGGAAGAAGACACCTGGTTTGCTCCACCATCTAAGCACTGTTTTCTGGCTGGCCCCTCTGCCAGCCGCTCCACTTTGCTGCCTTGTCGCCCTGCTAGCTGCTGTTCCTCGCTGCCTCCTGCCAGCCAACCGCATACTTCTTTCGCCGGTCATTGCCAGTCTGTCAGTCACCTCCTGCTGTAGGTCAGTCTCGTAAAGCTGGTCTACACCAGGGGAAGGGGTTGACCAAAGATACACAACTTCAGCTATATGACTAACGTAGTTGAAGTCCGCGCATCTTCGGCCAACTTACCTGCCGTCCCCACAGCAGCAGCGGGCTCCCCTATCGGCTCCACCTTGCGCCTCTCGGCGAGCTGGAGTTCCGGAGTCGACGGGAGCGTCATTGGTGATCAATTTATTGTGTCTTGATGTTCTAAGACACCCCCTTAGAGAATTTTGAAACACTGCCCAGCCACAAGTGATTTCAGTTCTCAGTGAGTACTTAACATAATAAAAAGGCTACTAATGTAGCCAATTTAGCTCTGTCTTTGAACAGTGGTGAGGAACAGACTAAACTAGTCTGAAAAGCCTTAGATACCATTGGTAACAAAGTCCTGTGGCACCTTAAAGACTAACTATAAAGTTTTGAAGCATAAGCTTTCGTGGATGCGACGAAGTGGGTATTAGCCCACGAAAGCTTATGCTTCAAAACTTTATAGTTAGTCTTTAAGGTGCCACAGGACTTTGTTACCTCTGCTATTCCAGACTAACAGGGCTACCTCTCTGATTCTCAGATAGCATTCACACCTCCTGGCTGGAATACCCAACCCCACCCCTCTCTCTTTCACAAGGCTCTGGAATTCAGGCCCCTGGCTTAACAAAGTCCTTTCAGCTGAGGGTGACACCTCATTGGGACAGGTTAAGCACAATTGTACTTCCCTTTATTCATAGAATAAAATCAAAAACATTGATAACAGCATTTCACTACCCCTGCCTTCAATTTTATTTTTATTTTTTTGATTGGTTGGTTGGTTTTTAGGGTGGAAGATTGTTTGTTTGTTTTCTTTCTTACAATGTGCCTATTGTCTTTCAAAAGCTAGGATATTTTGTTGGAAAACTGAATACTCAAGAAGCAGCCCTGTTTGATTTTCATCTTAAACTGCACACTTTTCAGCTGAAAGTTTTCAGTTCCCTAAAGCTGAAAAAAATTGGTGTGGGGTTTTTGATGAAAAGCTGAAATTTGCCACAAGATGATTTTTTCTCCCTGACCCACCTCTAGTTGTGACTCAATAGTGAAATACTTAGTGAGTCGTGATAGCAATTCTGATTCATGTTCTTAAATTTCCCTTGTATCTCAATCCCCAAACATATTTAATTGAAATAGGAAACTTACTGTGCTACTGGCCTTGTGGATTTTTTCACAACAGTAGATGCATCCAGCTCCAGGATTCTTTGGTAATCATCTATCTATCTATCTATCTATCTATCTATCTATCTATCTATCTATCTATCTATCTATCTATCTATCTATCTATCTATTGCCAGAGACACCGGTATAGAGGAGTCCTCTCAGTTGGCACTCTGCAAATGAGCTGACACAACTAGACAAAGACCAGTTGCTCTCTGCAAATGAGCTGTGTGTAGCTGGCTCTGAGTGAACTGGCATTAAAGGAGTGATTCTGCAGAAAGATGATTTATTCAGGTCTATTTCATAAGAGGTTTCAGGGTTTTCTCCCTAGAGCCCTGCACAGCTCAGAAGCAGAGGCCCATAGGCAAAGTTCATCCATTCATCAACTTTAAAGCTGAAAAGGGCCATTCTGATCCCCTAAGTCTCCCCCACAGCTTCCTGACTCAAGCCCAGCTTCTGTGTTATCTGTGGGCCAGATTTACAAAGGGGTTTGGGCACCTAGAGAGAGAGACAGGCATCTCCTGGCATTTATCACAGCTCCTAAATCAGCTGGGTAGCTCAGTCCCATGCTAGCAAGGGATGTGAAGGGTAACAAGAAGGACTTTTACAGGTATGTTAGCAACAAGAAGAAGGTCAGAGAAAGTGTGGGACCCTTAATGAATAGGGGAGGCAACCCAGTGACAGATGATGTGGAAAAAGCTGAAGTCCTCAATGTTTTTTTTGCCTTGGTCTTCACAGACAAGGTCAGCTCCCGGACTGCGGAACTGGGCAACACAGAATGAGGAGGAGGTGAGAAGCCTTCAGAGGTGAAAGAACAGATAGCAGACTATTTAGAAAAGCTGGACATGCACAAGTCCATGGGTCCAGAGCTAATATATTCAAGGGTTCTGAGGTAATTGGCTGATGTGATTGCAGAGCCATGGGCAATTATCTTTGAAAACTCATAACAATCGGGGCCCGGACGACTGGAAAAAGGCTAATATAGTGCCCATCTTTCAAAAAGGGAAGCAGGAGAACCCAGGGAACTACAGACCAGTCAGTCCCTGGAAAAATCATGGAGCAGGTTCTCAAGGAATTCATTTTGAAGCAATTGGAGCAGAGGAAGATGATCAGAAACAATCAACATGGTGTGATGGGTTGGATCATAGAAACTCCATTGGGAGCTGCCAAATGATGTGCCAAGACTACTCCCGCCCCTGTTTTCATCCCTTTTCCGGCTTAGGACACCAGAACCTTGCCTGGTTTGAGCCAGACCCGTTAGCCTGCTCCAAACCCAGACTGAGATCTGAACCACGTCCCCTAACAGCTGCAGGCTTGCCTGGAAACAGCTTAGGAAGTATTCTTGCCTTACCACTCAGATGCTCAACTCCCAATGGGGTCCAAACCCTAAAGAAATCCATTTGACCCTGTATAAAACTTATACCGGGTAAACCCATAGATTGTTTGCCCTCTGTAACACTGATAGAGAGGTATGCACAGCAGTTTTCACCCCCACCCCAGTACTAACACGTACTCCAGGTTAATTAATAAGTAAAAAGTGATTTTAATAAAGACAGAAAGTAGGATTTAAGTGATTCCAAGTAGTAACAGACAGAACAAAGTGAATTACCAAATAAAATACAATAAAATATGCAAGTCTATGTCTAAGAAACTCAATACAAACAAAACCTCACCAGTTCCAGTAAGATTCCTTTTACAAACAGTATGAAAAGAGCATGGAAATTTTGTACTCTGTTCTCAAAATTTTGAAAATTTCAATATTTCAACTTTTTTGCTATGATTCAGCATAAAAGCCAGTAACCAAATATAGAGATCTCCCACAAGATGGATATTATGTTTCCTATATGATCTCTCACAGCAAAAGGTATCCCCTGTTGACTTCTGGATATTCTGACAATACATTTAAGAACATATGACCAGAGGGAATCCAATCAACACCTCTTCTTCACACTCAGTCACACATCATTTGATCAGGTTTCATGTGTCCAACACAGATTTACACTCCACAACACCACTGACTCACCAGCAAACTTTCATGACTTTTTGTTATATGTTTGTACATCACCTAAACCAATGGGTTTCTGGCCCATATTAATTATTATTATTATCAATCATCATCATCATCTAAATAGATAGAAGTTGCATTGTAACTTTTAGGTCATTTTGTCCACATAGGGAAAAGCTTTTCAAAGAGTGAAGACTGCATACACTAAGACAGTATATAACCCAAATGCAGTTTCCCCTTTGCCTCCTTTTCAGCTTAGTCTGTGACCTGCTATGTCATTCGAGAGCAACTTCCTGCTGAATACCTTGTGCATGACTTTCTTCACCTCTGTGTTCCTGAGAGTGTAAATGAAAGGGTTCAGCAGGGGAGTTAAAATAGTGTTCAAGGTGTTCACTATTTTGTTCAATTCCAAGGAGTTCTGTAGAGAGGGCTTGACATACAGGAAGATGGTGGTGCCATACCATAAAATCATCACTGTGAGATGGGCGGAGCACGTAGAAAAGGCCCTACGCTGGCCTTTGGCTGACGGAATCCTCAGTATGGTGGAGATTATATAAAAGTAGGAGACCAGGGTTATCGATAATGAGCCTAGGATAGCAGTGGACAGTGTGAGAAAACATGCCATCTCGGCAATGTAAATATCTGAGCAGGAGAGGGAGATCCAGGAATCTGTGTCACAAAAGAAGTGATTGATGATGTTAGGGCCACAGAAGGACAACCTGGCTATCAGGGATGCCGGGACGGAAACAGCCAGGAAACCGAATACCCAAGAGCCAACAGCCAGTTGAGTGCAGAAAGTGCCATTCATGAGGGTGCTATAACGCAATGGGTAGCATATGGCCAGATAGCGGTCATACGCCATCGCAGCGAGAAGGGCACATTCTGTACAGCCAAGGGAGAAAATGAAGTACATTTGCAGAACACAACTGTTGAAGGTGATGGTTTGGCTTTTCCCCAGGAAGATCCCAAGGGATTTGGGAACACAGGCTGTGGTGTACCAGATCTCCAGAAAGGAGAGGTTGCCGAGGAAGAAGTACATGGGAATATGGAGGTTTGGGCAGGTCCACACTAGAGTTATGATCGCCACATTTACCATGACCGTCAGGACATACATCACAAAAAACAGCAGGAAGAGGGTGATCTGCAAATACCAACTGCCAGGGAAGCCAAGAAGGATGAACTCCTGCACAGTAGTTTGGTTTTCTCTTTCTATCTGTGCCATGGGTCCACCTGCCAGCATACAAGGGATGGGACAAGAAATTTAAATGTGTTAGGATTATATTTCTTTACTGTTCGAGTGCAGAATGCTTGCAGAATAACTGTGACCAATCACCCTTTCCATATTCTCTGACCTTCCCAGTTCTTCTAACAACCTTAATGACACTAGTTGTGCTGTGGATGGAGTGAGATTTGTTATCTCTCTCTAGAAGTTCACATGCTTGAACACATAGGAGCTAAAGCTATTACTTAAGTCAAGCTCATCGCTTCAAAATGTGAACCCCTCCTCTGTCACTAGCATATTTCCCAGGCCTTCTCCTTCTCCCTTAAAAAAATCTACTTGCCACCTAGTACACAGATTCAAAATCATTTCCTTGTGTACGTTTCATTTATGCTCTTCCATACTGTGTCCAACATCAGGTAATTATATATTCTATAAAAGCATTATATAACCTAGAGTTACGGTGACCAGATTGCAAGAGTGAACTATCAGGACACACTGGGCGAGCAGGGCGGAGGGTGGAGGGGGGGATTGCAGTGTGGGGAGGAGTAGGGTGTGTGTGGAAGGATATTTTGCGCCCTAGTCAAAAATGTTACTTGCATCCCCCATCCCCTTTTCCCGGAGCATTGCTTATTATAAACTTTTAAAATGAATATTGCATAATGTAATGTAGCATGGGGCAGAGGGTTGGGGTGCGGGGGGAGGGCTCTGGCTGGGACTGGGGATAAGGTATTTGGGGTGTTGGAGGGGCTCAGGGCTAGGGCAGAGAGTTGGAATGTGGGGGAGGGAGGGAGGGCTCTGGTGCTGGAGATGATGGGTGTGGGGTTTTGGAGAGGCCCAGGGCTTGGGTAGAGGGTTGAGGGTGTGGTGGGGGAAGGTCTGTGGGTGAGAGGCCAGAGAGGAGGACTCCCCCCAGCCATTTCCCTACCAGCATCTACAAGCTCTGAGGGAGGGGCTCCCCTTTCCTGCTCCCCCCAGCAGCACACTCACCCCCATCACTGGCAGGAGAAGTTGGCAGGTAATAGGACCCTGCAGCGGCAGTTGCTGAAGGGAGGCCGAATGTTGCTGTGCTGAAGAGACAGAGTCTGCTCCGCTCTGCTCCAGGGCCAGGTCGGAGTTTCATGGGGGCAGCAAGGGGTAGCCGGGGTTGGAGCCAGGTTGTTGTGGGGGAGCTGGGGGCTCTCTGCCGCTGCCTACAAGCCCTGTCCCTTCAGCATGCTGCATGGAGACCTCCTTGCCGCCTCTGTGCCTGTCTGGGGCCAATTTGCAGGCTCCTGTGGGAGCTGCCCCAGGAAGAAGTGGTGAGCGGTGCACCGGCGCCTGGCCGCTGGCACCTGCATTCCCGATATCGGGACAAAGGGCGTCTCGACTGATGTAAGGTCGGGACTCGGGACAAGTCGCCTAAAATCAGGACTGTCCCAATAAATTTGGGAGGTCTGGTCACCCTACCTAGAGTTGACCAAACCAACTGCACCAGCTGGGTATTTGGTCTACCGACTTTGGTGACAATCCTACAAGTTATACCAGCTGGGGATCTTTTCTATTAACTTCAATGGCAATGGGTCAGGTTGCCCCACCAGGACACCTGTCTCCATTGAGTCCAATGGAAAACCAGCTAGTAATATAACCCTCAACTTTAAGAGTGATACTTAGATTTACATCAGCTGGGAAACCGGCTCTCAAGTCTTCAACAGAGCTACTGCTGATTTACACCAGTTGGGGATTTGTCTCTACTCACTGTGGTGAAGCTCCCCTGAATTATGCCTGGTGGGGAGCTGGCCCATTCTCTCAAGTGGACATAGGCTGATTTACATCAACTGTGGAATAGACCCACTGATTTCAACCAAGATCCTCTGAAATATACCCCTGGAAAACATGACTCAAACAAATGAAATATCCTCTTTCTGTAGAAGTTAGCCAGTTACCCGCAGTGGCAAACAGTGTCTTTTCCAGCCACATATGAGCAAGTAGCTCCCATCCCCCACTATGTAAAATTTCTTCCTCAAGACACTTAATGTACATCATACTTCCTAGACAGCCTGTTGATGGAACCGGAGAACTGAACCCTCCCCTCCACAGACAATATTCTTCCTGTCATTGACCTTCAACATCTACTGTTTTCCTCAAAATGGACACATCCAGGGCAAAATCCAGCGTTCATTGGGGAATCTTTCTATTGTCTGCATTGGATGAGGGATGAATCCCTGAGTGTCAAAGATTTAATAAAATGAATAAGATCAGCAACTTTCATACATTTCTAGATACATTAGAATCCTGTTCCGGTAGTGCTGGTATTTCCAAAGGAACGTTAAGGAGTTAAGAACCGTGCTCCCACTGAGTCTGAATATGAGTTGGGCACCAATCTCCTTTAGACTCTTTTTGAAAATCAAGTACTAAAAGTTCCCCATCTACTAAATGTCCTTACCCATACCTGCTTTGTGTATGAGCCGCCGCTGAAAAGTTCAACGAAGGAAGCATATTTTATATTCCTCCCAGGTGCCCGTGGGACTTACTCTCCACAGAATTTCACAGATGTACATAGGAAGTAGAGATCAGCTTGTAAAGATAGGAAGTCAGAATACAGGGAGGCATCAAGGATGATTCCAAATTGTCACTATGAATAAAAATTGGTCCAAAGAGGGTCACAGTAATGACTCTGTAGAGTGGTGGTTTGGTTTCCAATCTAGCATGTGGAAGACTTAAGGTCACGTTTCTGTTTTTATAATTTTATAGTGTGGAACAGCTTCAACAGGAGAGATTGAGTAAAAGCTAAATGGGAATATCCTATAGCCTAGAGGCTAGGACCCTCTCTTGAAAGGTCCAAGATAAAAGCCCTTCTCTACATCAGTTGGAGGGGAGAAATGAACCTTGGTTTCCCACATCCCAGTTGAGTGCCCTAATCATGTGGCAAAAACCTATACTCAGGGCTCCATCTCTTCTAGTTGCTGGTTCATGATTGCACATGAAAGAATAAAAAGTTTGGTTTCAATATTACTGACATCTTGATTTTTCAGTGCAATTGAAAATATTCAGTGAACTCAACTAAAAATCACAAATAATTTTGGGTTGGCGCATAAGTTTTTTGGGGGAAATAATCTACATGCTGGGGAAAAAAAATTTGCTCCCAGCTCTAGTTTATAGGAGATACTGATGCAGATAGGCACCTCATAGGATTTTCAAAAGTGCCATGAGGCTAGATTTTTAAACATTTTGGTATCAATGGCTAAACCCTGTTGAAATACTGGCCAAATGTGACTAACTCTCATTGAAATCAGTGGGAGTTAGGCACCTAGTCAGTTGGAAAATTCCACTGTATCTGCATATTTAGCAGCCTAAACGCCATTAAAAATCTGGCCCTTAGAGACAGATTTTCAAGAAAATTGAGTCACTTAGAGATTCAGAGAGGGAAAGAGGGTTGGGGGGGGGGTTAGGCTACTAAAGGCAAAGATGGGTCCTGCCTGGTATTTCCTAAAGCCCTTAAGCAGGTTAGGCATTGAACCCCCATTGATTTCAATGTTAAAAGCATTGACTTATTGCTGTGCTTCATCCTACACACGTCAACTGACTCTGCATTAGCTACGTTGAAGGAGAATGGGGAAGTGATCTTATTTATTGAAGAGCAATGACCTGGTAATAACTTATCAACACATAAGTTTAGGTGCCTAAATCCCAGATTTCAGCACCTAAGTCACCAATTTAGGGGCCACTGCAATCTATACAGTACCTGCTCAGTTGCAGCCTAACTTGATAGGTGCCTAAACTTTTCCTGTAAATGTTCCTTAGGTGCCTCCATTTCTGCCTCTGGGCATGCACACTGCTGTCTCAGGCAGATGTCCCACCATGCATCTCACCCAGCACTATGCTTAGATCAGGAGAAGATAGGGCGTTCAGTGCCTTTCTTAGATATGGGGCCCAATCTAGTAGGTGTGTTCAGAGCAAAGCTCACTCCACACAAAAGCAGAGGGGACGGAGGCCAGAGGTTAACTCACAGCCTTTGGCCCAGTAGTTAGTGCACTCAGCCTGAAGAAGAGAGACCAAGGAGTCACTCGCTTACTGAGGTAATAATAATAATAATAATAATAATAATAATAATAATAATAATAATAATATATATATATATATATATATATATATATATATATATATATATATATGTATATATATATATATATATATATATATATATATATATATATATATATATATATATATATATATATATATATATATATATATATATATATATATATATATTTGGGCCACAGAAAGAGCAAAAATAACTCTATAGTCCACTGGCTAGGATGGTCTATAGCCCTGTTCTAAACTTCTTCTTCTTGTGTGCCAGATGGGGGGAACTGAGTGAGGGTCTTCCATATCCGGGGGGGTTGGGGGGAACCTAACTGCTGAGCTAAAGGTAATAAGTGAGGCAACTCTTGCTGCTTCCCACTCCCCTTTGTCTGGAGTTAGGCATGCTCAGAGCAAACCTCCTGGATCGGGCCATACGTGCTTCTCCGCTGGGGTTTAGGTGTGAGATAGGTGCCCATGAAAGAAGATTGAGGCAGAAACGAGGGTGCTTACGGTACTTTTATAGAGAAAATTTAGGCACTGAGTGAATTTAGATATCTATAGGATTATAATGCATAGGAATGGGGATTTTGTGGATCACAATGGTGTCTTAGGCATTTAAAACCAGATGTAGGTGCCTAGGACACCATTGTGGTCCACAAGATCCCCATTCATATGCATCCTAACCCTAGAGATGCACCACTGTGGTCTACCAAACCCCTGATAATCTGTTGCCTTACCCTGTAGGCACCTATATTTTCACACTACAAGGTCCTAAGGTGCCAGCGTTTCTGTGTCTGGGCATGCACACTGCTACTTTAGCAAGCACCAGACGTCTGTCTCTCTCCTAAGCGCCAGCATGATCCTCAAACCATTGCAACACCTATCTCATCTGTTGGGCCTTATCCGACAGGCATATAGAGAGCTCCGACTGGAGAGGGGGAAGAGGAGACTGAAAATTCTCTTATTACCTTTAGCTCAGTGGTGAGGCCACTCCCACAACGTGCAGAAGGTCCCCAGCTGGGCCAATGAAGAGAAGGTTTTTTTTAACAAGTGTTTCCTATCTATCTATCTATCTATCTATCTATCTATCTATCTATCTATCTATCTATCTATCTATCTATCTATCTATCTACCCTCATCCTCCCCCTCTATCTATCTATCTATCTATCTATCTATCTATCCATCCCCATTCAGCCTAGTTAATCTATCTATCTATCTATCTATCCATCTATCTACCTATTCTGGTACGTGTCATTCCATCACACACTTTCTTTCTCCTGTACATATATCTCTGTAATTTTTTGTTTATCTATCCCTGTACATACTTCTATATTATTCTTCCTTTCTTTACGTTTATCTATCTATCCATTCATCAATCAATCCCTGTACATACTGTGATGGTACACCTCATAAGGCCTTAGGGAATTATACTTATGAAGTTATATATGATACAACTGGAATATGTTGTATGCTACATATGCCATGTAACATATCTCTATAAAGATTATGTTCTACTGAATGCATTCATCCTATTTGTATGCATGTATCATATCTGTAGCTGAAGTTATGAATATTGGCTATGTACTTGCTTGATTTCTAAGTAGCCTTAGTAAAACCATTTGGTCAGCTTCCTGAGAAAAGACTATTTTCAGTAAGTGTCCAACCAAGAACCACTTAAGCCAAAAATGAACATGAAGACACCAATCCACATCTGAGCTTTCCCAAGGAATAAGGAACTCAATCATGCATGGACATGTGATTTGTCCATGTGACT
This sequence comes from Sternotherus odoratus, assembly GCA_032164245.1. Lineage (NCBI taxonomy): Eukaryota > Metazoa > Chordata > Testudines > Kinosternidae > Sternotherus > Sternotherus odoratus. Next base: position 33,909,264 of record JAVMKO010000013.1, on the reverse strand, counting down.
CCAAAAATCCATGTTGGAGCTGGATTCTACACTTGGGGGAGGAGCAGTATTTATGGTATTTATGGTATGACTTTACAAATTACAAATTACGAAGTCTTTTATTCACCATGAAAATCCAGCCTGCCCATTTGTACCAGTTCCTAAACTTCCTCTTCTGGCCTGTACTTTTCTTGTCTCTGTTTCAGATACTACATGCCAAACCAACTGGGCATTGAGGTTCATCCCAACCTATGCTAGGACCTGCCCTTCATGTATCTTGGCTTTGACTGGCTTCCTATGTTCTAATGCCAAAGCTGGCTTCAGCTTCGCAAAAAGTTGTGCGATACTCGACAGGGGTGAACAGAATTGTGGAGAGAGCATAGTGCATTCAGTTAACATAACTTCCCATATATATATTTCAAAGTTCTCCTGAACCGTGGCTAGGAGATCTAATCTACAATGTATTAATACTGTGTGCAAAATACCCATTGATATGGTGTATACTACACCTAACATATATGTATTGTGTAACACCTTGATTGGGGCCCAATCCAACTGAAGTCAATGGAAAGATGCCCGTTCAGTGATCACTGGATGAAGCCTGTGGCCTGGTATTTTCAAAGGAAACAAAGGGAGTTAGGACCAGCTGTGAAAAGGTATTTAGGCACCTAAAATGCAGGTAGGTGCCTATTGTGTTCCCATAAGCACGGAGGGACGTTAGGTGTTTAACTCTGCATGTGTCTATGTGTACTGTTTGTCTCTGTGCATCCTCATGGGTATGGGTCTGGTAGGAAACACTCAGTTCATATTTGTGGCAGCAACTGGGCATTGGGATCATTTTACTGCTCTGACCTGGCCTCTCTCTGAATCTCTTGATGCTATTCATCAGATTCATAGCAGCAATGGACCTGAATGAAGTTCCCAGGACTTTAGGGTATGAGACAGAAACCTCTAGTTAACACTCTCCATTATAGGATGAACATATTTCCCAAAGGGAAAACAGGACACTACACGGGGCTGGCCTGAACAGCCTTGAGTGAGCTACCCGCCACCCACCCTCAGCTCTTCCTGCCTCCTGCCCATGCAGAGCCAAACAAAAACCCCCTACCACTCGCTCGTGCACGGGGCTTGCCCCCACCTTCCCACCAATCACCTGCATGGGGCTGGCCTGATCACAGGTGGTCTCCGAAGCCGTTCCTCCTATACAGCGCTGACATTACCGCTTACTCCCCTTCCCCCTACATGTTCCTCAGTGCCCTTCCTAGGGGGTCACACCCCACTTTTGGAGCAAAACTGTGCATTTGTCCAGTTTGCTCTTTCCAACTGATGATCAGTTGGGATGAGAGAATGGGACCAATGCTGTGACAGCACTTAAAAAAGGGACCGTCCCAGCCAAAGGAGATGTATGGGTCACCCTACCCAATTATCCTTGTGAAACTCAGAATCCAGAACTGAATTTCACAGCCCATGTAAGTGGTTGGTTATTAGTGAATCTGTAGCCACATGAAAGTCACAGCTCTGGGTATAACACCGATTGGCCTCTTTAGTGGCAGATTCAGAAGACAGGCTAAGGGAAGACAGTCCCACTGTAGGCACCAACTTCTGAGTTCTGACCTAGAGCAATGACCTCCTTTGGTCTGTTTTGAATTGAATTGTCTGACGGATTCTGAGGCATGCGTGTATTTGTGTTTGTGTAAATTTGTATTCCCACATCCCTCTCTATCTAATAATTTGTCTATCTAATGGTCCATCCATCTAATTCTGCATCTTAATAATCATCTGTCCATCCACCTAATTGCCCATCCTGCTGTTTATCTGTCCATCAAGAAGTCTGTCATTTTTCCTCTTTTTACTGCTTACTCACCTAATTGTCCAGGTGTCTGTATTCCCAATTGCCCATCTACACTTTTATCAATCTCCCATGTCATCTGTTCATCTGTCTAATAATCTCTCTGTTCACTTGTCTAATGCTTTTAACATTCACCTTCCCCTTTCTATCTATCTATCTATCTATCTATCTATCTATCTATCTATCTATCTATCTATCTATCTATCTATCTATCTATCTACTGCTAATTAGTCCATCCCTGTGGGAAGTGGACTTCAGTGGGCAGGAAGTGCTGAGTGGGTGCATTTCACAGTCAAATTAAAAATGTATCATGATTGTTGGTAACTAAAGGATATTCCTCCTGACTCTGTGTGCAGCTAATTTCACAGGCAAAGCAGGTGGGAATTGGAGCTGACAAGGGGCTCGCAGTGTGACTGTACCACTCTGATAAGGACAGCAGTGGCAAGGGGATAGACTGTAACAGGAGCTGTCTCAGTCCCTGGTGACTGACCGGAGAAGTGGCAATGAACAGTCTGTCCATGGGGTGTAAAGTGCTTGACCATGAGGATGCAGCTGTTTCTATAGGTCTGATAGCAGATCTGCAGTGACAGATCCCCAGCGTGAAGGAACCCTGGGCAGTGTCGTTTGAAACATGTTAATTTCATTGACTCTTGCTTAGAATAAAAAAATAATCAGTTAAAAAACCCCTGCTTCAGTATGTGCTCATTAAAATCATCCCTGTTAGCAAGCCAGCTACTAAAGCGAAATCTCTCCAAATAGCCATGTAGCACCGGTGATTCTATGGGGATTTACAGGAGGACACTAAGGTCATTATAACTCCTCATGTCTTAATCAGCACTCTGAGAAATGGTTTGCTCGGCTGAGACCTGGGCACTGCCTGGAGATCTGACAAACCTCTCAAGAAATTAAGGGCCAGAGGCAGAAACAAAGTTACTTGTTGTTTTAATGGGTCCCAGGGAGACCATTAGAATGGAAACGCTGTTGGGAAATGAAGGCCGCGGCGGCAGTCCCATCAGGGCTGATTAACAAGGAAAGTCAGAGGCCTTGATTAATATTAGACAAAGGAAAGGGAGGGTTTGTTCCTATGGCCAGGAGCCGCCTGATGTGTGAAGTGAAAGGGGTCAAGCTAGTTTGACCAGCTCCTGGGAGGGGTGATCCCTCCCTTCCTACATTCCACCAGAGTCTCACCTAGGCCCGGGATGTAGTGGGGTGTGTGGATTGCAGTGAATCTGACATGTAAACAAAGCAGAGATTCCCCCTGGGTTAGCCCAGGCAGCAGGGCCCAGGTGCAGAGTGAAAGGCAATTGCAGGTGTCTAGGCCTCAGTGACAGAGATCAGCCAAAGTACCCGGATTGTGACAGGCTTTGCTGTCCTGCCCATGACACCCAGAGCTGCCAGTGCCCCTCAGTCCTGACCCACAGCCCTTACCCACAATGCTATTCCATCTCTGGACCCACACACACAGAGAGCTCTGCCAATGCCCCTCACTCCTGACCCACAGCCCCCTACCCTCAGCCTCACCTCAGTGCCAGGAAAAATCATGAGGCAGGTCTTCAAGGAATCAATCCTGAAGCACTTAGAGGAGAGGAAAGGATTCACCAAGGGCAAATCATGCCTGTATAAACTAATCACCTTCTATGGTGAGATAACTGGCTCTGTGGATGAGGGGAAAGCAGTGGATGTGTTGTTCCTTGACTTCAGCAAAACTTTTGATACGGTCACCCACAATATTCATGCCAGAAAGTTAAAGAAGTATGGCCTGGACGAATGGACCATAAGGTGGATAAAAAGCTGGCTGGATCGTCGGGCTCAATGGGTAGTGATCAATGGCTCTCTGTCTAGTTAGCAGCTGGTATCAAGCAGAGTGCCCCAAGGGTCGGTCCTGTGGCGGCCACGGATGGGGTGCACAAAAAGAAATAGGTGTGGGGAAAAGTGCAGCCAGAACCTCAGTAAGAGGAGCCGGAATAGGGGCTGCAGCCTGGCGCACTCGAGGTAAGCATGCGCAGAAGGGACAGGCTTCGGGCATAGGGATGAATCCATGAAGGAGCCGACAACTAATATCCCCGGCAGGCCATGGGATCAAGGTGGAATATAAGCTGGCCCACCGGGGCTTCTCACCCTCTCTAGATGGCAGGTAGTCCCGCCACTTGGTGTCGGGGCGGGACGTGAGGGTGAGTAGATGCAATGTGTGGAGCACGAGCATGTACAGCTGGTTCCTCGGCGAGGTTCAGAACGAGACCGGCTGCAAGGTGTGCAGCCAGCTCGGGGTGTGGGAATGGGGAGTCCGGGAGGGCTCACGAAGTAGGGGCCCAAGTAATATTTCCTGAGGGCCCGGGGTGAGGGTTGGACAGGGAGAACTCTCTTGCAGGGCCCGCCACAGGAAGCCGAGAGAGACGGGAGGCAGAGCATTCCACACCTCCTGGAGTACGCACAGGGGGTTCACAAGGGTGGAGATCCCCATGCACAGAGCGAGCGCACGGGGATCCGACCAGCCCCCCTTTGGTGATTTCTGCCAGGACCAACCTCAGGTGCACCGAGCGAGACTCCGCCACCTGCACACGAAAGGTGGGATTGTGTAGCAGGGGCTCCACGAGGAGATCCTCTCCCTCGGTGGCCTCAAAGGACCTGGTCACCCCAAAGAGATTCCAGGTCCGGAGGAGGTCCTGGTAGAAGACCAGCAGCTCCGAGAGGTCTCGCGGAAGACCCCTCCGGTGGAGAAAGAAGAGCTGCCAGTCGTATCGAAGCCCCCGGAGGCAGCGGAGGAAGGCGTGCGCAAACGTACTCCATGCCAGACTACCAACACCATAAAGGAGTCTCTGCAGGGCCTGGAGGCGGAAGACATGGACCTGGCTGCACAAGCAGAGCAGGCCCTGTCCTCCTTCTGCCAGGGGAAGACTCGGAACCCCTGCAGAGACCCAGTGCAGTCCCGGCCAGAAAAAACCCAGGGGAGTCTGGCCAGGAACCCCGGGGCCGGGCTCAGGGTGTTGAGTCGGTGCCAGAGCATGGACAGGATCAGCTGATTCAAAACCAGTGCCCTCCCCATAGGGAGAGACACCGGAGCAGACCCGTCCATCTCCTCACCCGCTCACCCACCCTGCCCTCCAGATCCTGCCAGTTTTCGGCGGAGAGGGGTGCGTGGTGGAAAGATAAACGCCGAGATAGAGCAGCAGACCCACGCTCCACCGAATGGCTTGAAGCGCCGGTGGGAGGGAGCTTACCTGTCACCCGTCCCCATCCACCAGGCCAGAGCTCTTGACCCATTTGACCCACGCGGAGGAGGCTGCCGAGTAAACGGCTTGGCAAGCCTCCACCCGCACCAGGTCGCCCAGGTCCTGGACCACGAGGAGTACATCATCGGCGTACGCCGACAGAACCAGCCGCAGCTCCGGCTCTCAGAGCACCAACCCCATCAACCTCCGTCGGAAGAGACAGAGGAAGGGCTCGATCGCCAGAGTGTATAGCTGGCCCGAGAGGGGGCACCCCTGCCGTACTCCCTGCCAAAAGCTGACCTGTTGAGCCTGACCAAACACTCTGCCTCAGCGTACAGCACCCGGACAAACCCCACAAACTGGGGACCGAAGCCGAACGCCTGCAGAGTGCCCAGGAGGTACCCATGGTCCATCCTGACGAATGCCTTCTCCTGGTCCAGGGACAGGAGGGCGAACGACAGACCATCCCTACGCCCTAACTCTAAAAGGTCCCAGACCAAATATAAGTTGTCGAAGATGGTACGGCCCGGGACCATTTAAGTCTGGTCAGGATGGCTTTCACTATGATCTTGTAGTCCATGCTGAGGTGCTGAGGAGCGAGACGGGATGCCAGTTCCGAAGGTCGCGGAGGTCCTCCTTCTTCGGCAATAAGGTGAGCACGGCTCGCCTGAATGAAATTGGGAGGACCCCGCATTGTAAAGACTCGGCCCAGACGATGACGAGGTCTGGGCCGAGGACGTCCCAGAACACGCGGTAGAACTCCACGGTCAGCCCGTCCATGTCCAGAGACTTGTTGGTGGGCATGAGACGGAGGGCGGCCAAGACCTCGGCCTGAGAAAGAGGCGCCTCCAGCCAGTCTCGGTCACCCGCGCTGACCGTCCGGAGCTCGGTCCAGAGCACCCTGCAGGCTTTGGCTTTGGTCAGATCCGGGGAGAAAAGGCTGGCATAGAAGGCCCTGGCCCTTCCACGCATCTCCTCCGGATCTGTGAGGGGGGTGCCATCCGCCGCCAAAAGGCAGGTGACATGCTTTTTGGCCCCCCTCCTTTTCTCCAGGGCGTAGAACAGGGGTGTCCAAACTTTTTGGAAAGAGGGCCAGATTTGGGAAGGTGAAGATGTGTGAGGGCCGGACCCCCCCCCCGCTGCGGCCGCGCTCTCCTTCCCTCCTCCCTCCCCCGCTGCGGCCACGCTCTCCTTCCCTCCCCCCCCTGCGCTCCGGCCGCGCTCCGGCCGCGCTCTCCTCCCCCCGCTCCGGCCGTGCTCTCACTCCCCCCCTCCCCCGGCTTGCCTTGCCTTGCCTTGCCTCCTGCCCCGGCCCCGGCTCCGCCTCCGCTCTTCTCCCCCGGCTCCACCTCACCTCGCCTGGTGCCCCGGTCCCGGCTCCGCCTCCACTCTTCTCCCCCGTCTCCGTCTCCGCTCTTCTCCCCCCCCCCGCTCGCCTCTTACTGACCCCGCCCCTCTCCTTCGGCTGCGGCTCCGCGCACTGGTTGGTGACAGTGCTGGCGGGCCGCATATTATTGATTTTAGAAAAGAGTCTGCGGGCCGGTGAAAATTAGAACACGGGCCTCAATTGGCCCCCGGGCCAGACTTTGGACATGCCTGGCGTAGAAGAAACGGGAGCCATGATCCATCTCCTGAAGGAAACGGATGCGGGATCGAATGAATGAGCCCCGGGCCCGGTGGTCTTCCAGAGCCCGGAGCTCCTCCCGCTTCTCCCTGTACACTACACAGAGGGGTGGATCCTCGGGGTCGGAGGCCAGGCACCTCTCTAGCCATAAAACCTCCTGCTCCAGCTGCTCTATCACCGCACCCTGCCGCCGGCTGGCGGCCCGAGTGTAGTCACAGCAGAAGAGCCGGGCGCACACCTTCCCTACATCCCACCACCGCCTCGCCGAAGGGAAAGAACGCCGCTGTTCCCGCCAGGCCAGCCAGAACTCCTGGAAGGCCGCCACAAAGCCCACTTCCTCCAGCAGACTGTTGTTAAAATGCCAATAGGCCTGCCCTGGCCTCTCTGAACTCAGAGAGGCCATCACGGTCATCAAATGGTGATCCGAGAAAGGGGCCGGCCAGACACCGGAGGCACAGACCCCCACCAGATGGAACTGGGAAAAATAGAGGTGGTCTATCTGGGAGTAGCTGGACTGCTCTTCCCCCAACCGGACATAAGTGTAGGTGAGGTGATCGTCCATGGGCTGGGTGTACCAGACGTCCACCAGGGAGTGCTGGTCTACAATCTCCCTGAGGACGCCCGCGGCCGTCAGGGATCTCTCGACTCCCGAGCGGTCCTGGTCCTCGAGGATGGTGTTGAAGTCCCCACACAAGACTAGGCATTCATGAGGATTCAGCGTTCCGAGGAAGGCCGCCGCCTGCCGGAAGAAGCACACTTGGTCCAGACGCACATTTGGGGCGTAGACGTTGATCAGGTTAAGAACGATGCCCTCCATGTGGGCCCAGACGTGCAGCAGGCAGCCCGGCATGACCTCGGCGACCCCCAGCACCTCAGGCCGTAGCCCGGAGGAGAACAGGGTAGCCACCCCAGCCGAACGGGTGCTGAGGTGGCTAAAGTACACCCCGTCCCCCCACTCCAGCCGCCAGCTAGCCTCGGCAGCTGGAGCTGTGTGGGTCTCCTGCAGGAAGATCACAGAGTACCTCCCCTCCCGAAGGAAGGAGAGCACCTGGCTCCTGTGGAGACCCACCCTACAGCCTTGGGTGTTTAAAGTGGCAAAGATGGTGTACTTCATTGTGAGGGCTGGGGTGAATCCTCATGGGCAGAAGGATGGATGACTCCGGGTGGGCCCCACAACAACCCATGCTCGACCCTGAAGGCGATCAGGGAGTTGCAGAAGTTTCGGGCCTACCGGTAGGCCGCCATGTTCTGACCCCCGGCCCCTATCCCCTCCCCCAAAAGGGCCTTCCCCCAAGAGGGCCGAAGGACGAGATGGAAATCTCCCCAGTGCTGAAGGGCGAGCTGCAGCTTATCCCTGGAACCACGAGTGTCCTGAAGGAAGTGGCACAGCTCGTCCCTCAGCGCTGAGGGGCACGCGGCAGGTGAGTGGCTGCCGCCCTCTGGTAGGGCCCCTGAAGCGACTTCGCGGCCCACGGAGATGGGTAGAACTGATGTGGAACCCCGGCAAGATTGCGCCAGGTGACCCATCTCCATTCCCGACACGGAAGGAGGCAGCAGAGGGAGTAACGCAGCCCCTGGGACCATGGGGATGGGATGCACAAGAACCACCCCCTGAGGATTGTCTGGATGGCTTGATGCTGAGACAACCTCGGGGGTGGCAATAACAACAGGAGTGGAAGCGGGAGGGGCAGGGGACGGGGCGAGAGTAGTGACCAGGGCTGGGAATGGGACTAGAGCAGGGGTACAGCCCTCTGCTGGTCTGCCTTCCCTAGCTACAGCCCTTTGCAGGGCTGATTTAACCCCTTTTGTGCTGGAGTGGGGAAGCCACCCCACTACAGGCCCACACTACAAGAAGGATGTGGAAAAATTGGAAAGAGCCCAGAGAAGGACAACAAAAATGATTAGGGGCCTGGAGTGCATGACTTATGAGGAGAGGCTGAGAGAACTGGGATTGTTTAGTCTACAGAAGAGAAGACTGAGGGGAGGTTTGATAGCTGCTTTCAACTACCTGAAAGGGGGTTCTAAAGAGGATGGATCTAGACTGTTCTCAGTGGTAGCAGATGACCAAACAAGGAGTAATGGTCTCAAGTGGCAGTTGGGAAGGTTTAAATTGGATATAAGGAAAAACTTTTTCACTAGGAGGGTGGTGAAGCATTGGAATTGGTTACCTAGGGAGGTGGTAGAATCACCTTCCTTAGGGGTTTTTAAGGTCAGGCTTGACAAAGTCATGGGTGGGATGATTTGGTTTGGATTGCTCCTACTTTGAACAGGGGGTTGGACTAGATACGTCCAGAGGTCCCTTCCAACCCTGATATTCTATGATTCTATGATACCCACAATGCTATTCCATCTCTGGGCCCATACACAGAGCTCTGCCAGTGCCCCTCAGTCCTGACCCACAGCCCCTACCCACAATGCTGTTCCACCTCTGGGCTCGCTTGCTCGTGCTCTCTCTCTCCACCCCCTCCCAGCTCTGTCAGTCCCCTCAATCTTCACCCACAGCCCCCGGCTATCCCAGATCTGGACTCCCCCACCCCACACAATGCCAGCTCTGACAGTGTTCCCTAGTCCTGGTCGCAGACCCCTGTTGCCCCTTTTCTGGCCTTGCTCACTGTTGTGAGGTACTTTGGATTTTGCGAGATAAGGCACACACACATGGTTAAGTAAAGTAGAAGAGTTTATTGGAAGACCTCGGTCCCTCAGTGCTGAGGGGGCCTGATTCAGATCAGCGCAACCGCAGAAGGGGTGCCTAGCACCCCCGGAGCCATTGCTAGGAAGGGAAAAGCCCACAAACAGATTACTAGGGTGGGCTTAAGTACACTCACACATTTGCATCTCATATATACTCATGTCTCATTTGCAAGCAACAAGCTGATTGGTTACACTCATTGATTACATAGTTCTGCCTCAGTTTCCCCAGTTAGTTTCCCACGCATTTGCTCTCACACAGACGGGGTAAACACTCATACAGCTGGGAACTTGCTCCCAAGTACATACAGATAGCAAACCAGAAAAAGCAAAAGGGAGGCAGACAGAAAACAGCAGGCAGCTGCAAGACTGTGTTCTTAGCTCGTCTTCTCAGGAGATAACGGGTTGCCGTTACCTTGAGCGCGTTGTTCATGGCTCAGTGCCCGTTCCGGGGAGGGTCAAGGGAGCGCTTGCTCCTGCTAGGCCCTGCACCGTGACAATGTCTTGCACGTACTACACTCACTCTCTCATCCACACAGCTCTGCTGATTCACCTCAAAGCCCATCCACAGACCCCTCATGCCTAACCCTAGCCCTAACCGTATCCCAGCCCTGGCTCCTTCTAGCCCTCACCTCTGCCAGCGCCTGTTCATCCTAACCTGCAGCCACCTGTTATTTCATCTCTCGGCTCTCATACACAACTTGGCTCTGCACTGCAATCCAGACACACAGCATCTGCTGTCCCAGCCCTGCCCCCAACACCCACAGCTCTGACTTTGCCCCTCAATCCTGACCCACAGCCCTGGTTTCCCTTCACAGCTCTGTGGATGGACCTCAGGCCTGCCCTATAATACTCCTACTATTCCTGTCTGAAGACTGGAATTCCTGTCCGTTGATTTTGATAGCATGAATTTGATTTACACTAGCTCTGGAAAAGTTTAATTGACTGTGATGGAGTTATGCCAATTCACAGAAGCTTGAGATGTGTGTCATTGGCTTCACAGGACCAATGGAGAAGTAAGATACTTCTCAAAGTTATCAGAACCTATCCTATAAATTGTATTGGTGAAGACAATGGAGGCATTCTACCAGCAAGAGTCAGCTCAGATGATTCAGTGTGGAGTAAGGACCACTGACAGTAGAAGCCTGAGGGTGAAATCCAGGCCTCATTCAAGCCAAGGTCAACATTCTTAATGACACCAGTCAATGGGCCAGGATTTCATCCTGAGAATTTCTCCACTCCCTGATTAATGTGGATCTCTCTTTATTGGTAACACTCTTTTCAGAATGGAACACATTGTTGGAAATTATGTTTTCTCCTGGAAAATTCAGAAGAATATACATTTGGACCTCAAGAGGAATTTTCTCAATTTAATTTAGAAGATTATTTATATACAGTAGACTCTCAATTATCCAGGATTAGATTAACCAGGATGTGGATTAACCAGGATGTCAAAAAAATACCCGCAACTCGCAAGGCCGGCTCTGGCTTTGCTGCTGCTCCAAGCACACATAAAAAAAACCCTACCAGGGCACAGGGCAGTCAGTGAACCAACACCCCCTCCCTCCAGCACAGGATGGCTGGTGAATCAACCCCCACTTCCCATATTTCCTATGGATGGTGATTATCCAGGATTTTATTAACCAGAATTTTTTTTTCCCTTTCATCCTGGATAATCGAGAGTCTACTGTATTGATTTAGGTGATATCCACTTAACGTCTCCCATGGGACCTTGTTTGAAAATTAGCTATTGTCCACACTCACAAGGGATGCAAGATCTCCCAGCAGAAGGTTACTAGATATAAAGAACAATAGTCTTCAAGAAGTCAGAACGCACTTGGCGTCTGCATTTTGAATTAAAGTATGGTTAACTATATATGAGGATTGAAAGAGAGGTGAGAATATTCCTTTTGCTTGCTTGCTTGCTTGCTATCTCAATGAATATGTCTGACTTTTTGTGGCGGGTATATCAAAGCACCAACACTCAGTGAAATTTAATGAGTTGAGTGATTAATTCCTTTATACACTTTGGAAAATCAAGCTTAATTTTATTTCTGTCACTTATTTGAAGTTTTGTAATTTGGCTAAATTTGCTTTGGGGTGATACACATTTCCAAAATGATGTTCATGAATCTTGGACTTCATATTGACCAATTTGAAGCTGATGAAAATTCACAAAACTCTGTGAAGTTCCTTTGAGTTTTCTTGTACTTGAGTCTCAAGTCAATGCAGATGTAGTAGACTAACATTGATAAGAGAGGTTGAAGTCTAACAACCTATTGTCTGTGCCCTCAAAAGTTTTCAATCAAATTTGAAATGTGATGTAAAAGGAGGCAATTTTTTAAAAGTCACTCTGTTATGAAATATAAAAAAAATAATTTCAATATAACCTCATGACTAGTTAGATTTGTTGGCTGTAACTCTCTTCTCATTTTAATCATTTTTCCAAGTCAGTAACTCCATTGACTTCATTAGAGGTGCTACTGATTTCCTGCAGCAGGAGTGAGAGGAAAATCAGGAGCAGGAGTAGCTTAGTAATAAGACTAGAGAAGTCTGAAGACAGTAAAGGGAGATTTAACAGTAATGCAGTAAGGAGAACTGGTCATATCACGTAAATGCCATTCCTAAGAATGAAGCAACATATAGCAACATGTATTGCCATGTAGCTGATCTTCAAAATGAACTTTTTGAGAGCATGATTCCCCTCTCATTTACACAAGTTCCACACCAGTTCAACTCCCGGGAATGGGGATTCAGCCCCCCCCCCCCCCCGACTGCAATGCAGCTACATCTGATTTAATCTAGGGAGAGTTAACGGGAATGCAAGTTCTTTTATTCTGCATCTCGATTCTGCCTAAATATAAAGGAGACTCTCGATTATCCAGAATGATAGGGAAAAATTAATCCTGGTTAATAAAATCCTGGATAATCACCATCCATGGGAAATATGGGGGGAGGGGTTGGTTCACCAGCCACCATGCACCAGATGGAGGGGGTGTTGGTTCACTGACTGCCCTGCACCCTCAGAGGTGGGGGAGGTATTTGTTCTTGGGGCAGCAACAAAGCCAGAGCTGGCCCGGTGAGTTACACATATTTTTTTTGACATCCTGGTTAATCCACATCCTGGTTAACCCAATCCTGGATAATCGAGAGTCTACTGTATCTATATATTGCTTCCTATATATTATTATGTAAATTTTCTGGTATATATGGCCTTATGTTATACACACTGAAGGTCTCCTATATTGCAGCAGATCTATTTTGTATAATTAGTTTAAAAACTGGAATCTTGGTTATTCATAAGATAGCTGGTGTTTGATTGATTTTGAGATTCTGTTGTGAACCCTCTCCAGCAGTTTATTAAACAGTCCAAATGACTTCATGCATCTCTGCCTGAGAACATCAAGAATGTTAGTTTTCCCCTTCTCTACTCAAATGCCGGGAGAAGGGAAATTCATTAGCTCAGATTATTGTGCTAACATATTTTAATGAAGCTTGGTTTGTTAATATGAAATGTGAAGAGTATCACATGTTCCTCTCACTTTCTCCATTTCACTGTTGGTCTCTCTAGAACAGGGGTGTCCAAACTTTTTGGAAAGAGGGCCAGATTTGGGAAGGTGAAGATGTGTGAGGGCCAGACCCCCCCCCCCCCCGCTCCGGCCGCGCTCTCCTTCCCTCCCCCCTCCCCCGCTCCGGCCCCGCTCTCCTTCCCTCCCCCCCCCCCCGCGCTCCGGCCGCGCTCTCCTCCCCCCGCTCCGGCTGTGCTCTCACTCCCCCCCTCCCCCGGCTTGCCTTGCCTTGCCTTGCCCCGGCCCCGGCTCCGCCTCCGCTCTTCTCCCCCGGCTCCACCTCGCCTCGCCTGGTGCCCCGGCCCCGGCTCCGCCTCCACTCTTCTCCCCCGGCTCCGTCTCCGCTCTTCTCCCCCCCCCCGCTCGCCTCTTACTGACCCCGCCCCTCTCCTTCGGCTGCGGCTCCGCGCACTGGTTGGTGACAGTGCTGGCGGGCCGCATATTATTGATTTTAGAAAAGAGTCTGCGGGCCGGTGAAAATTAGAACACGGGCCTCAATTGGCCCCCGGGCCAGACTTTGGACATGCCTGCTCTAGAAGATGCTTCAATTGCCAAAATGCTGTAGTTTGTGAAGAACTCTAAATAGAAACTTTAACCTTTGATCCCACAAAAGGACCACTCAAACGATGGAACCCAGTAACCACACCAGAGTGTTATTTGTTCCCTTCTGTACCAGAAAGTGAGGAAAATATAGATTCAGTAGCTGAGACAGCTTATTGTGGTAACGTATTTTAATGTAGCTCAGTTTGTTAATAGGTTATACGAAATGTGCAGAATATCCCAAGCTCTCTGTCTCTCTCTGTCTCTCTGTCTCTGTCTGTCTGTCTCTCTGTCTCTGTCTCTCTCTCTCTCTCTCTTTCTCTGTTTCACTGTTGGTGTGTCTAGATGTTTCAATTTCCAAATTCTATCATTTCTGTAAAAAAAATATCTGACAACAACTATAATCTTTGTTCCTGCAGAAGGAACACTCAAGCAATGGAACCCAGTAACCGCACCAGGGTGACCGAGTTCATCATGCAGGGTCTCTTTGACCATCCTCACCATCAGGGGCTGTTCTTTGGGCTCTTCCTCTGCCTTTACATAGCTGTCATCATGGGAAATTCCCTGATCATTGTGGCTATTGTCATCCACCCACCACTCCACACCCCCATGTACTTCTTCATCGCCAACTTGGCCACCCTCGACATTATGTGCAGTTCTTCGGTTCTGCCCAATATGATGAAACACTTGCTGCAGGAGAAGAAAACTATTTCCTTTGATGGCTGCATGGCCCAGGTCTTTTCCTTCACTTTATCGGGGGGGATAGAGCTTGTGCTCCTCACTATCATGTCATACGACAGGTATGTAGCCATCTGCCACCCCTTGCGCTATGTCAACCTCATGACCAAGAGAATTTGCATCAGTTTAGCCACTGGGGTCTGGGCTGTCGGCATTCTCAATTCAGTGGTGAACACATTACTCATGCTACGCTTGGATTTTTGTGGGCCCGACCTCATCCAGCATTTCTTCTGTGAGATCCCACCAGTATTGACCCTGTCTTGCAGCTCCATCTACCTCAATGAAGTTATGATGTTCTTGGCTGACATCTTCCTGGCCATGGGGAACTTCCTGCTGACCACTGTGTCCTATGGCTTCATCATCATCACTATCCTGAAAATCCGGGGCTCCAAAGGGAAGCAGAGAGCCTTCTCCACCTGCTCCTCCCACTTACTCGTCGTCACCTTGTTCTATTCCTCGATCATCTACACCTACATCCGGCCAACCTCCAGTCACTCATTGGACAAAGACAAGTTGGTGGCCATAATGTACACCCTAGTGACTCCCATTCTGAACCCTCTGATCTACAGTCTGCGCAATAGGGACATCAAAATGGCCTTCAGGAAAATCTTCCCTTTTGCCTGGAAATAGTATTTTTTCCAAGAGTGAACATGATTCTAACACGTCTTGTCCTTCCTAGAACAGAGCCACAGGCAGTGTAAACTGTTACATAACTATGGACTTCAATAGAGATACCCAGTAGTCTGCCCATTGTATATAAAAGTACTTTGCATGCAGCCTTATTGAATCAGAACACTACATTTCATCCTAAACCAGTAATTATGACAAAAATACCCTTTTTCCTGTTTTCTAATTTATTTTGAGATATTAAAATCACAAACATTTCAAAAAAATATATGGTAAGAGCTGGAGCTGTCATGGTCACCTATCATGGCATTGGGTCATAGATTATAATAGAACTATTTTTATTAAGGTACATTTTTCTCTAACCGTAAAAATACACTTTCAGCATGAGAAATTTTGGTTTTTCAAACAATCTCTTTTGTTGATAAGGGAATGTCTCAATCCTAACTACATATAAATGAAATTGTTGTTTTGAAGAAGTGTTTTTTTATCCACAAAAGCTTATGCCCAAATAAATCTGTTAGTCTTTATGGTATCACCGGATTCCTCATTGTTCCCTGTTAGCACAATAATAGTTCACCGCAGTCAGGGGTTTTATGTCCAGTTATTGCTGCTGACTTATCCTAGAACCTCCATCATTTAATATTTTTTTCATCTTTTATTAAAGTGGTAGAAAAAATATTTAAGAAAACACAGCTCTGATATTTTTTAATAAATAAAGTATTAAGTATATTATGTCAACAATTACCATGATTCCATTTCCTTCTAGCCATATACTGTTTTATATGGAAATCCTCCATTTATGGGGGAGGGCTGGGTATTGTCAAGGAGACAGTGTTTTTGAACAAGTTGAGGTCAGTGGGAGTACCCTGAATGGATAATATTGAATTGTAGATAAGATGTAGACAAAAGCTATTGGTCCTTACATGATCCCTAAGAAGTCATCAAACTAGGTTCAAGAAGTATATATGTTAATAACTGGCAAAGATGTACACAAACTTTGTAGTATGTGGCATGAATAGGATATGTGATATCTCCCCGTACCTTATCCCCTGCATCTGGTCCTGGCTAACATGGACATAGAGCTATTACATTCATGATAAAGTAACTTGAGTAACAAATTGGAGTGGAACTAAGTTTCTGGATCCCAGATAACTGGTTGAAGTGTTCTCCCAGAACTGGATGAATTGTTCTGAGTTAAGTGAGTGGAAAAGGCATGGGAGGGAACCATAAGACAAAGCAGGAATGGAAAATGAGAGTTGTGTAAGGAAGTGACAGCGAGAACCCACAGCTCGCATTCCCAGTCTCATTTGGGATGTAGGTGAACCAGTGGAGGGTGTGTGGGTGATGTCAGTTGATTCCTTCTGTCTGGCCAGTTTTGTCAGAACACCTTTCAGATTCCAGGCACAGAAGGTGTAATGGTGTCATGGTGGATCCAGATCTCAGCATTTCGTGGAATGGGCAACCACAATGGTAAAGCTCTCTCCTTCCCATCCACCCATCGCCCTCTGATCCCATGCAGTCACCCCCTGAGATCACTTGATATTCCAGAAGGTTTGGCAATCAACGTTCACCCATTATTTAGGTGATTTCAGCTAGGAACATTTCCACCCATTTCTTGACTCTCTGGTCTTCTTTGCATGAAAATCCCTGAAAATCTTACCATACATGCCTCTGACCAATAACAAAAGAAATTAATAGGCAGCAGATTTAAAACAAATGAAAGGAAGAATTCCTTCACACAACCTGCAGTCAATCTGTGGAATTCTTTGCCAGAGGATGTTGTGAAGGCAGGGCCGGTGCAAGGATATTTAGTGCAAGGATATTTTGTGCCTTCCAGCAGCGGGGATTAGGCGGGGAGCATGGCCCACCATGGGGCAGGAAAGGCTGTGCTGCTGCTGCTGTTTTCCGGCCCTGCTGCGCATCGCAGGAGGATGGCTACAGGCGGGAAACAGCAGCAGCAGTGCGGCCTCTCCTGCCCCATAGCGGGCTACACTCCCAGCCTGCCCCTACCACTGCAGAGGCTTCTCCCCCTCGCCCCGGGCTTAGGCTGCCCCTCCCCCTGAGTGGTGCCCAGTTCCTGCTACTATTGTCCAGCAGGTGTGGGGCCCCAGCCGAGCCCGGCCCCTTCCTTTAGTCTTCTCTGTAGCGGTCCCCTCCTCCCCCGTCCGCGTCCTCCTGGGCTGCCGTGGCAGCAGCGACCGGGGAGCCTGAGAGGAGGAGTGACCCCTGGGCAAGTGGGGGAGACTCTGAGGTGAAGAGGCTGCTGGTGAGCCCTGAGTGCTGGACACTAACATTTACCTGCCCCTAAGCAATAGTGTAAAAAAAAATTGGGGCACCACTTTTTGGGGCCCCCAAATCTTGGTGCCCTAGTTCACCCAGTGGTTACACCAGCCCTGTGTGAAAGCCAAGACACTAACAGGGTTCAAAAAAGAACTAGATAAGTTCCTGGATGATGGGTCCATCAATTATTAGCCAGGAGGCACAGGGATGTAAAACCATGTTCTGAAGTGCCCCGGCCTCTGTTTGCCAGAAGCTGGGAAGGGGCTATAGGGGATGGATCACTCGACGATTCCCTGTTCTGTTCATTCTCTCTGGGGCACCTGGCATTGGCCATTGTAAGAAGACAGGACACTGGGCTAGATGGACCTTTGGTCTGACCCAATATGGCCATTTTCATGTTCTTATGCTCTTATTAAGTTTGAGGATGAACTCCTGGCCTCATTGAAGCCAAGGTGAAAATTTCTCTTGACACCCTTCAATAGGGCCATGATTTCACCCTGAGACTTTATCCCGTCACCAAGTAATGAGGAATATATTTGTATTGGTAGCGCTATGTTCAGAAAGAAATACCTTGGTGGAAATGATGGTTTTTACCTGGACAAGTCAGCAGAAAATACATTTGGACCCAACAACAAGAGGAATTTACTCAACGTAATGTATAAAATTTGTTTGTACTGATTTAGGTAATTCCCATTTACCTATTTACCTCCCCCTTTGGGACTTGTTTCAGAGATAACTTCTGTCCATATTGACAAGGGATGCAAGATCTCCCAACAGAAGGTTACTAGGTATAAAGAACAATAATCTTCATAACTCCCTTGGAGTCTGCATTTATGTTACAGTGCGGTTAACTGTATTTGCGGATTGAAAGAGAGGTGAGAATATTTCTTTTGCTTGCTTGCTTTCTCACAATGAATGCTTCTAAAGGAATCTTTCTGACTTTTTGTGGCTGGTATATCAAAGCACCATCACTCTGTGAAATTTAATGAGAGTTGAGTGATTAATTCCTTTATACACTTTGGAAAATCAAACCTAATTCTATTTCTGTCGCTTACATGAAGTTTTATAATTTGGCTAAATGTGCTTTGCAGTGATACACATTTTCACAATGATGTTCATGAATCTTGGACCATATTTTGACCTAATTTTGACCAGTGCGAATCTGATGAAAATTCACAACACTCCATGAAGTTCCTTTGAATTTGATTGTAGTTGAGTCTCAAGTGAATGGAGATCTAGTGGGCTAGCATTGATAAGAGAGGTTGAAGACTCACAACCTATTGTCTGTGTGGTCAAAAGTTTGCAATCAAATTTGAAATGTGATGTAAAACGTGGCAATTTTTTTGAAGTCACTGTTATGAAATATGAAAAATCATTTCAATATAACCTCATGATTAGTTAGATTTGTTGGCTGTAACTCTCTTCTCATTTGCATCACTTTCGCAATCAGTAACTCCATTTAGTGGAAATACTACTGATTTCCTGCAGCAGGAGTGAGAGAAAATCAGGAGAAACAGTAATTTTGTAGTATGATTAGAGAAGTCTGAAGACAGTAAAGGGAGATTTAACGGTAATGCAGTAAGGAGAACTGGTCATACCACATGAATGCCATTCCTAAGAATGAAGCAACATGTATATATTGCCATATAGCTGATCTTCAAAATGATTTTTTTGAAGGCACGATTCCCCGCTCATATACACAAGTTCTTTACCAGTGCAACTCCATGAATACAGATTCACACCCCCCCCCCCCGCTGACTACAATGAGGCTACAGCTGATTTAATCTGGGGAGAGTTAATGGGAATGCAAGTTCTTTTTTTCTGCATCTTGATTCTACCTAAATATATCTATATGTTGCTTCCTATATATTATTATGTTATTTTTCTGGTATATATGGCCTTATGTTATACACACTGAAGGTCTCCTATATTGCAGCAGATCTATTTTTGTGGAATTAATTGAAAAACTGGAATCTTGGCAATTCATAAGATTACTGGTGTTTGATTGATTTTGAGATTATGTTGTGAAATCCCTCTCCGGCAGTATATGCAAACAGTTCAAATGACTTCATGCACCTCTGTCTAAGAACATCAAGCATGTTATTTTTCTCCTTCTCTATTCAAATGCCAGGAGAATGGACATTCAGTAGCTCAGAATATAGTGCTAACATATTGTGCTAACACTGTGCTAATGGTTTGTTAATATGTTTTATGAACTGTGAAGAGTATCACCAGTTCTCTCATGCTCTCCTGTCTAGATGCTTCAATTGCCAAAATACTGTAGTTTCTAAAAAAATTGCAGATAGAAACTTTAATCTTTGTTCCCACAGAAGGAACTCTCGAGCAATGGAACCCAGTAACCACACCAGGGTGACCGAGTTCATCATGCAGGGTCTCTTTGACCATCCTCGCCTCCAGGGGCTCTTCTTTGGACTATTCCTGTGCCTTTATACAGGTGTCATCATGGGAAATTCCCTGATCATTGTGGCTATTGCCATCCACCCACCACTCCACACCCCCATGTACTTCTTCATCGCCAACTTGGCCACCCTCGACATTATGTGTAGTTCTTCGGTTCTGCCCAACATGATGAAAAACTCGATGCAGGAGAAGAAAACCATTTCCTTTGATGGCTGCATGGCCCAGGTCTTAGCTTTCACTTTATCGGGGGGGATAGAGCTCATGCTCCTCACTGTCATGTCATATGACAGGTATGTAGCCATCTGCCACCCCTTGCGCTATGTCAACCTCATGACCAGGAGAATTTGTAATATTTTAGTCATCGGGGTCTGGGCTGTCGGCATTCTCAATTCAGTGGTGAACACATTGCTCATGATGCGCTTGGATTTTTGTGGGCCCAACCTCATCCACCATTTCTTCTGTGAGTTCCCAACAATACTGGCCCTTTCCTGCAGCTCCACCTACCTCAACGAAATCATGATGTTGTTGGCTGACATCTTCCTGGCCATGGCGAACTTCCTGCTGACCACTGTGTCCTATGGCTTCATCATCATCACTATCCTGAAAATCCGGGGCTCCAAAGGGAAGCAGAGAGCCTTCTCCACCTGCTCCTCCCACTTACTCGTGGTCACCTTGTTCTATTCCTCGATCATCTACACCTACATCCGGCCAACCTCCAGTCACTCACTGGACAAAGACAAGTTGGTGACCATAATGTACACCCTAGTGACTCCCATTCTGAACCCTCTGATCTACAGTCTGCGCAATAGGGACATCAAAATGGCCTTCAGGAAAATCTTTCCTTTTGCCTGGAAATAGTATTTTTTCCAAGAGTGAACATGATTCTAACACGTCATGTCCTTCCTAGAACAGGGCCACATGCAGAGTAAACTATTGCATAACTACAGACTTCAATAGACATACATTTGTACTCTGGTCCATTCATTTCAGTGGAACAAAAATGATTTACATCATTCCTGGGACGCAGTTGCATTGACTGAAGTGGGGCAATATCTGATAAACTCTAGCTGGATTTTGGTCATGTTAAGATCAGTGGAGCTATGTTGAATCACACTGGCTAGACCAAGGCTCATTTTCTATGAGAATTGTCAATGTATTTAGGTATTGAGTGTGATTTTCATAAAACATAAAACTCAATGGTTTCAATGATGTTAGTTGCTCAAATGCTTCTGAAAATCTTATTAGGTGCTTAAATAGCGATACAAGTCTGCCTATTGTGTATTAAAATACTTTGCAAGTAGTCTTATTGAATCAGAACACTATATTTCGTCCTAAATCGTAATTATGATAAAAATACCATTTTTTTTTGTTTTCTAATTTATTTTGAACATTAAAACAACGAACATTTCAAAAATATACCTGGTAAGAGCTGGAGCTATCATGGTCATGTGTCATTCTATTGGGTCAGAGATTATAATAGAACTATTTTTATTAAGGTACCTATTTATATAACTGTAAAAATACACTTTCAGCATGAGAAATTTTGGTTTTTCAAAAGGTCTCTTTTCTTGATAAGGACATGTCTCAATCCTAACTCCATATAAATGAAACTGTTGTTCCAGAGAAGTGGTTTTTTACCCATGAAATCTTATGACCAGATAAATCTGTTAGTCTTTAAGGTGCCACTGGACTCCTCCTTGTCCTCTAGTATCAGAGTGGTAGTTGTGTTAGTCTGGATCTGCAAAAGCGACAAAGAGTCTTCTAGCATCTTATTGACTAACAGATCTTAGGGATCATAAGCTTTTATGGTTTAACACCCACTTCATCGTTGTCCTCTGTTACCATAATAAATAGTTCACTGCGGTCAGGGGTTTTATGTTCAGTTATTGCTTCTGACTTATCTTAGAACTGCCATCATTTAATAACTTGTTGACCATTTAATAAAGTGCTAGAAAAAGAAACATATGTAAAAAATGCAGATCTGGTATTTTTTAATAAATAAAGTATTAAGTATATCATGTCAACAATTACCGTGATTCCATTTCCTTCTAGCCATATACGGTGTTTTATATGTTCACAGTGGAACAGTTTCAACAGACGTCCAACACGAGCCTACGCCTTATGCCAATGGTCAGAGCACTCACATAAGAAGTGAGTCATCTACTCTGCTTGTCTGCCTGTCATAGGTTATCTGGCTTCCCCCAAATTACTGTTTTTTCTTTGAACTAGAGAAGATCTTCAAAAAAGCCCTCCTATGTGGTTTTGAGGGAGAATCCACCAAATAATGGGAAACCATTGTTAGCAGGGCTAGATTTCCACTGGCAAAAGTTAGCATAACTCCATTAAAATCAATGACCAAGGTCCTGTTTTGTTTCCTGTTCTCTACATTTTGTAAGGAACAAACGTTAAATTCTTCCTGTTTAAAAAAAGAAATGTTTACAGATTTCTGCCAAAGTGGAACACAAGTGGACAGGAACAAACAACCTTGTTTATGTGAAAGGAATTTGTCTAAATGGTTTCCAGTGCTCCTGGTAAATTCACTGCTTGTCCTGGAAATGAGCGTGGCAGAGTCTAAGAATTGGTAAAAATGTTTCCAGCTGAAATCACCAAAATTATTGCTGAATATTGATGGGAGGAGGCTGCCCCACCTGGAATATTATTTATCTGGGGGTCACTCAGTGTGATCAGAGGGGACTGGAAGAAGAAAATGTTACCATCATGGCAGCTTTCTTCACCAACTCCTGAGTCCCTGGATCCACCATGACACCTTTCAGAATTCTGCCCATATCCTGAACAGCATCCTGCCCAAAATTGGTCAGACAGAAGAAAACAAATTATATCACCCCACTCCATTGGCTCTGGCTAAATCCCAAACAACACCCAGAACACAAGCCTAGGGGTAGTGCTGTCATCCCCTCCCCAATATCTCTTTTATTCCCTTGCCTTGTTTCTTCTCTTCCTTGCCTCTTTCCATTTATCTATTTTCTAGGAAGAGTCTGACTTAACCGCCATAACAGACTCAACCTTTGGGACGGTGCCATAATCCTGTGACCAGAATGTCAACTAAAAGCAATCCCTTATGCAGCCTGGCCTTGGCTGTAGACCCCATAAAAACCAAGCATTTAAGAACATGCCTAACTTTAAACATGTAAGAACATATGAACTTCAGTGCTGCGCAAATTGGTTGAAACTATAGTCAAGAACAGACTTATCAGACACATAGATGAACATGATTTGTTGGGAAAGAGACAACATTGTTTTTCTAAAAGGAAATCTTGCCACACCAATTTATGAGAATTCTTTGAGGAATTCAACAAGCATGTAGACAATGGTGAGTCGGTGGACATAGTATGCTTAGATGATCAGAAATCCATTGACAAGTCCCCTCACTACAGGGCCTTAAGCAAAGTAAGCTATCATGGGAGAAGAGGGAAGGTCGTCTCCTGGATCAGTGACTGGTTAAAAGATAGGAAACAAAGGGTAGGAATAAATGGTCTTTACTCGGACCAGTACTGTTCAACATATTCATAAATGGTCTGGGAAAAGGGGTAAACAGTGAGCTGGCAACATTTGCAGATGATACAAAACTACTCATGATAGTTAAGTCCAAACCAGATTGCAAAGAGGTACAAAGGAATTTCAAAAACTGGGTGACCGGACAACAAAAAGACAGATCAAAGTCACTGTTGATCAATGCAAAGTAATACACACTGGAAAACAGAATCCCAACCATACATATAAAATGATGGGGTCTAAATTAACTGTTACTACTCATGAAAAAGATCTTGGAGTCATTGTGGATAGTTCTCTGATAACATCCACTCAATGTGCAGCAGAAGTCAAAAAAGCAAACAGAATGTTAAGAATCATTAGGAAAGGCATAGATAATAAGACAGAAAATATCATATTGCCTCTATATAAATCCATGGTATGCCCACATCTTGAACACTGTTTGGAGATGTTATCACCCCAACTCAAATATATATATATATATATATATCACCCCAACTCAAATATATATATATATATATTTGAGTTGGGGTGATAACATCTCCAAACAGTGTTCAAGATGTGGGCATACCATGGATTTATATAGAGGCAATATGATATTTTCTGTCTTATTATCTATGCCTTTCCTAATGATTCTTATATAGTAATTGGAATAGGTTAAGTAATGATATATATATAGTAATTGGAAAAGGTTAAGAAAAGGGCAACAAAAATGATTAAGGATAGGGAAAAGCTTCCATATGAGGAAAGAATGAAAAGACTGGGACTCTCTTGGAAAGAGAGGACCATGGGTGGAAATGATAGAGGTCTATAAAATCATGCTTTGTGTGCAGAAAGTAAACAATTCATAACAAAAGAATTAGGGGACACCAAATGAAATTAATAGACAGAAGATTTAAAAGAAATGAAAAGAAGAATTTCTTCACACCAACTACAGTCAACCTGTGGAACTCTTTGCCAGAGGATGTTGTGAAGGCCAAAACACTAACACAGTTCAGAAAAGAACGAGATAAGTTCCTGGAGGATAGGTCCATCAGTTATTAGCCAGGATGTGCAGGAATGCAAAACCATGTTCTGAGGTGTCTCTAGCCTCTGTTTGCCAGAAGCTGAGAAGGGGCAATAGGGGATGGATCACTTGATGGTTACCTGTTCTGTTCATTTTCTCTGGGGCACCTGGCATTGGCCATTGTCAGAAGACAGGATACTGAGCTAGATGGACCTTTGGTCTGACCCAGTATGGCCATTTTCATGTCCTTATGCTCTTATTAAGTCTAAGGATGAACTGCAGGCCTCACTGAAGCCAAGGTCAAAATTTCTATTGACAGCCATTAATAGGGCCATGATTTCACCGTGAGACTTTATCACTAATTGATATAGAATATATCTCTATTGGTAGCCCTATGATCAGAAAGGAATACATTGCTGGACATGATGTTTCCCCCCTAACAATTCAGCAGAAAATAAATTTGGACCTCACAGGAAGAGGAATTTACTCAACTTAAGGTATAAAATTTGTTTGTACTGCTTTAGGTGATTCCCATTTACCTTCTCCTATGGGGACTTGTTTGAGAGATAACTCTTGTCTACATTCACAGGGGATGCAAGATCTCCCTACATAAGGTTACTACGCATGAAGAACAGTCATCTTCAAGAAGTCATAATTCACTTGGAGACTGTATTTAAATTAGTCTCTGGTTGATTCTATTTGAGCATTGAATGAGAGGTGAGAATATTCAATTAGCTTGCTTGCTTTCTTCTTTCCTGCTTCCTTGCTTTCTTACTTTCTCACAATACAAGCTTGTAAATGAATCTTTCTGACTTTTTGTGGCAGGTGTTTCAAAGATCCTAAGTGTGTTTAATAGCAACAACCAGTGAAATTCACTTAGAGTTGAGTGATTCATTCCTTTAGTTGCTTTTGAAAATCAAGGTAAGTTTTATTTCTGTCTTCTTTTTGTTGTAATTTGGCTAAATATGCTTTGCAGGAATACACATTCCCACAACAATGTTTATGAAGCTTGGACCACGCTCTGATCTCATTTTGACCAATATGAATCTGATAAAAATTCATATACCTCTGTGGACTTCCCTTGAATTTTATTGTAGTTGAGTGTAAAGTCAGTGGAGATATATATGTAATATGTTAACACAGAGACAAGGAGTGGAAGATTGACAATCTATTGTCTGTGCCCTCAGAATTTTGGAATGAAATTTGAAATGTGATGCAAAGGGTAGTAATTTTTTTTAAAAGTCACTCTAATATGAAATTGGAAAAAATCAGTCTAATGTAATTTCATGATTAGTTAGATTTGTTGACCCTAACACCCTTCTCATTTTCATCATTTATACAAATCAGTAACTCCACTGATTTCACTGGAGATACTACTGATTTTCTGCACCAGGAGTAAGAGGAAAATCAGGAGAAGCAGTAATTTAGTAATAAGATTAGAGAAGTCTGAAGACAGTAAATTGAGATACAAATTGTAATACATTAAGGAGTACATATCATATCGTGTGAATGCTATTCCTAAGAATGAAGCAACATGTATATATTGGCATTTAGCTTGATCTTGAAAATGAATTTTTTGGGGGCACAATTCCCCTCTTGTTCGCACAAGCTGTACACCTGTACAACTCCAGTGAGTGAATAATCTGCCCCACTGACTGTAGTGGATTTATGTCTGATTTACACTAGGATGAGTTAAAGAGAATTCAGATTATTTTATTGGGCATCTTGATTGTACCTAAATGTGTATGTTATGATGTTATGCTTTATAGTACGTATGTTGTATGTGTTACATATACTGAAAGTGTCTGATATTGCAACAGATCCATTTTGTGAAATTAATTCAGGAAGTGGAATCTTGGTTTTTAATAAGACTTCTAATGTATGATTGATTTTTGAGATCATATTGTGAACTCCTATCTGGTGCAGTTTATATAAACATATCGACTCCATGAACCTTTATCTGAGAACACTGAAAGTGTTATTTTTTCCCTTTTCTATCTGTAAGTCAGGAAAATATAGATTCAGTAGCTCAGACAGCACATTGTGCTAAGATATTTTAATGTAGCTCAGTTTAATACTTTATATGAAATGTTTAGAATAGCACAAGGTCTCTCTCTCTGTCTCTGTTTCACTGTTGGTGTGTCTAGATCTTTCAATTGCCAAATTCCTATAGTTTCTGGGGAAAAAAATCTGACTGCAACTTTAATCTTTGTTCCCACAGAAGGAACACTCAAGCAATGGAACCCAGTAATCACACCAGGGTGACCGAGTTCATCATGCAGGGGCTTTTTGACCATCCTCACCATCAGGGGCTGTTCTTTGGGCTCTTCCTGTGCCTTTACACAGCTGTTGTCATAGGCAATTCCCTGATCATTGCGGCTATTGTCATCCACCCACCACTCCACACCCCCATGTACTTCTTCATCGCCAACTTGGCCGTGGTCGACATTTTCTGCACATCCTCAGTTCTTCCCAAGATGATGAGAAACCTGATGCAGGAGAAGAAAACCATCTCCTTTGATGGATGCATGGCCCAGCTTTTTGCCTTCACTTTGTCTGGGAGCACGGAGCTTGTGCTCCTCACTGCCATGTCATATGACCGGTATGTAGCCATCTGTCACCCCTTGCGCTATGTCAACCTCATGACCAGGAGAATTTGCGTCAGTTTAGCAGTTGGTGTTTGGACTGTCAGTATTACCAATTCATTGGTGCACACACTGCTTATGCTGCATCTGGATTTCTGTGGACCCAACCTCATCCAGCATTTCTTCTGCGAGATCCCACCATTGCTGGCACTGTCCTGCAGCTCCATCTATTTCAATGAAATCATGATCTTCATTTCAAACACCTTTCTGGCAATGGGGAACTTCCTGCTGACCACCGTGTCCTATAGCTTCATAATCTTCGCCATCCTGAAAATCCGGAGCTTCAAAGGGAAGCAGAAAGCCTTCTCCACCTGTTCTTCCCATCTCCTTGTGGTCACCTTGTTCTACTCTTCCATCATCTACACCTACCTCCTGCCGACTGCCAGTGACTCACTGGCTAAAGACAAGATGGCTGCCATAATGTACACTCTGGTGATTCCCACCATGAACCCTCTGATCTACACTCTACGTAATAAGGAGGTCAAAGTGGCCTTTGGGAAAATTCTTTCATTCAGGAAAAAATAATAATTTTGTCATGAATAAACTTGATTCTCACCTACCTTGTTCCTTCAAGGCCAAGTCAACAAGTGGTGTAAATTATTGCAGAACTATGGACTTCAGTAGTCAGACATTTGCACTAAGATTGATTTAATTCTATGGAATTTCAGTGATTAACACCAGCAGGAAAAGTATTGAATTGACTGCAGGAGGCTAGCCTGATTTATGCCAGCTGACATCTAGCCCCATTGACTTCATTGGAGCTATGTTGAGTCACACTATTAGAATAAGGTCCTTAGAGCCAGATTTTTAAAGGAATTTAGATAGCTAGTGAGATTTGCAAAAGCACATAGGCACATAAAATTCAATTATTTCAATTGGTGTTAGGTGTCGAGGTGCTTCTGAATTTCCCATTAGGTGCCTATATAGCTATAAAGATCTTGTCCATTTTGTAGCAAATGAATGTGCATGCCACAATATTATATTTTACCCTCTATGAGTAAATATGATTAAAAAATAACTTATTTTCTCTGTATTCTCTTTTGTGTGTGTGTGTGAGATTTACGCTTCAAACTCATATCTGTTTAGATCTACAGGTCTCCTGGCCATAAATCAGGGATTTTAATAGAACTATTTTATGAAAATACATTTTTTATCCTACTGTAAAAATACACTTCTCAGCATCAGAAATTGAGCATTTTCAAAGGGTTGGATATGTTTTATAAGGCAATGTTTCAATCCCAACAATAGAGACAATATTAATGAAAATGTTGCTCACTGTTACCACAAGAACTAGTTCACTGAGGCTAGGGGTTTCATGTCCAATTATTGCTGCTGACTCATATTATAACCTCCATCATTAAATAACTTTTTGATCTTTAATTAAATTTCCAGAAAAAAGAAACTTAGAAAAAAATAGTCCCAGTATTTTTTTAAAAAATAAAGGATTAAGAAAAGATTTCATGGCAAAAGTTTCCCAGCACGTTTTTAACATGCATAATTTAAAAAGCAGCTTGAAAAATAGCCATATGCATAAAGATGACCCGGGGTCTGAAGGATAGATGGCAGGTGAGCTCATGGACAACCCGTGACATTGCAGACGGTGGCTCAGGGGATTGCAGTAAGCAACAGAAAAAACTACTGAAACCCCTATCCAATTTTGGCGGATACCTATGTGTCTTTGCTCAAGACTGGTGATTCCAGGCTAGTTATAGAAGCCCCATGTTGACTAATTGTATTAACATCAATGGAGTGAGTCCTGATTCATAGATTTTAAGGCCAGAAGGGACCATTGTGATCATCTAGTCTGACCTCCTGCATAACACACAGGCCAGAGAACTGGTCCAAAATTATTCCTAGAACAGATCATTCAGAAAAGAATCCCATCTTGATTCAAAATTGTGAGTGATGGAGAATCCACCAACACCCCTGGTAAATTATTCCAATGGTTAATTATTCTAACAGTTAAAAATTATGCCTTATTTTCAGTTTGGATTTGTCTAGAATTATAGAATATCAGGGTTGGAAGGGATCTCAGGAAGTATCTAGTCCAACCCCCTGCTCAAAGCAGGACCAAAACCCAACTAAATCATCCCAGCCAGAGCTTTGTCAAACCTGATCTTAAAAACCTCTCAGGAGGGAGACTCCACCACCTCCCTAGGGAACCCGTTCCAGTGCTTCACCACCCTCCATGTGAAAATGTTTTTCCTAAAATCCAACCTAAAACTTCCCCACTGAAACCTGAGACCATTACTCCTTGTTCTATCATCTGATACCACTGAGAACAGTCTAGATCAGGGGTGGGCAAACTATGGCCCATAAGCCACATCCGGCCCGTGGGACCCTCTTGGTCAGCCCCTGAGCTAACAGCTGGGGAAGCTACCCCCAGCCACTTCCCTGCTGTCTCCCCTCCCCCGCTGCCTCAGCACACCATGCCACTGGTGCAATATTCTGGGCAGTGGGGCTATGAGCTCGAAGGGCAGTGCAGCTGCAGAGCCATGGCCTGACCCAGTGCTCTGTGCTGCACAGTGCGTGGCTGCCTGTCCCGGTGCAGCCACCAGCCACCCATGCTCCAGCCAGCATGGTACGGGGACAGGGAGCATGGTGTGTGTGTGTGGATAGAGAGCAGGGGAGTTCGGGGTGGGGAGGGCAGGGGTGTGAATAGGGGCTGGGGAAGTCAGAGTGCAGAAACAGGGGGATTGGATGGGTCAGGGATCCCCAGGGAGGCTGTCAGGAAAGAAGAGGGGTTAAATGGGGTGGCAGGGAGAAATCACGGGTGGGAATTCCAGGTGCAGTCATGGGTCAGGGAGAAGGGGAGGTTGGATGGGACAGGAGTCCGGGCGGGGGGGGGAGGTTTATCAGGAAATAGAGGAATTGGAAGGGGCCAAGGGACCTAGTTGATGACTGTTTAAAATTTTTCCACATCCTTCTTGTAGTGTGGTGCCTAAAACTGGACAGGGTGTTCGGGATGAGGCATCACCAAAGCTGAATAGAGGGGAATTATCACATCCCTTGATCTCCTAGTAATGCCCCTACTTATACCTAGCTTCACCTTCCAACCAATGGATCTTGGAATATATAGATGCTATAATATAATATTTGTTCCCTAAGTAGGTATTTACAGACTATAATCAAGTCAAAGCATCACAGAATATCAGGGTTGGAAGAGACCTCAGGAGGTATCTTTCTAGTCCAACCTCCTGCTCAAAGCAGGGCCAACACCAACTAAATCATCCCAGCCATGGTTTTGTCATGCCTGACCTTAAAACCTCTAAGGATGGAGATTCCACCACCTCCCTAGGGAACCCATTCCAGTGCTTCACCACCCTCCTAGTGAAACAGTGTTTCCTAATATCCAAGCGAGACCTTCCCCACTGCAACTTTAGAATATTGCTTCTTGTTCTGTCATCTGCCACCACTGAGAACAGCCTAGATACCTTCTCTTCGGAACCCCCCTTCAGGTAGTTGAAGGCTGCTATGAAATCCCCCCACAACATTCTTCTCTTTTGCAGACAAAATAACCCCAGTTCCCTCAGCCTCTCCTCGTGATGGGTCCCAGCCCCCTGATCATTTTCATTACCCTCTGCTGGACTCTTTCCAATTTTTCCACATCCTTTCTGTAGTGGGGGGACCAAAACTGGATGCAATACTCCAAGCATGACCTCAGCAGTGCCTAATAGAGGGGAATAATCACTTCTCTCAATCTGCTGACAAGTACACAGCGTGAACGAGCAAGAGAGAGAGAGAGTGTGTGATGGGTATGTATGGAGATAAATAGATAGATAGATTAGATTAGATTTGTATAACCCAAACCCTAATTTTCAGGAAAATTAATGATCAAAGACTAGAAAGCCTAAAATATAAAATATAAACAAGGTATCTTTTGCACTCACATAGCAATGGAAAGATTATTACAGCTATTACAGACAAGAAAAAACAAATTATGTTGATCTCTGCTGACTTCAGCAGCCTTCCAATCATGTCCTAAGTGAGGTGGCTTAGCTTCCTGTCTATCTGATTCACCAGGACTGAGACAAGGTAGTCAACACAAAAGACTGGTTGGTTTTATCACACTCTTTGCGCTGACTAATCCCTCCGTGTTTTGCAGAACTGGACTGTGGTACCAAGTCTAGCAAAAGTCGAGACATCACACAGAGGATCTAAAGCAGGGGTGGGGAACCTTTTTTCTGCCAAGGGCCATTTTGACATTTATAATGTCATTTGCGCTTCCCCTCCCCCCCCCCCCCCCCCCCGAAGCCCAGGCTGGCAACGGGAGCTGAGACCCCAGCTGGCAAGGGGCCAGTGGGGGAAACCCCAAAGCAGTGGCAGGGGGAGTGCTTAGCCCTGCACTGCTTTGGGGTTTCCCCCACTGGCCCCTTGCCACCCAGCCCCTTGCCCCTGCCGCCTGCCTGACCCGCCCAGCCCAGCCTCCCCCCCACCAAACCTCCTTCCCTCCTGCACCCACGCCTCACCTGACCCACCCAGCCCGGTCTCTCCCCCCCCCTTGACCGTCGGCTCCCCGAGGCTCCTCGTTTCGCGCTTCCCGGCCCCATCGCGGAGCCGCCCCCGGCCGGCGGCAGCCCGCGTGGCACTTCCTGGCCCCGTATAAGGCCCACGGGCTGGAGGTTCGCCTACTGTGATCTCCTACATCCACATCATCTCCACCATCTTGAAGATACGCTCTGTGGAGGGCAGGCATAAAGCATTCTCCACCTGCAGCTCCCCCCTCATTGTTGTGACCTTATACTATGGGACTCCTCAGTTGTTCTAGACAGGATATTATCCACCCAGTACGACATCTTAACCCCCCATGTTCAACCCCATTATCTACAGCCTGAAAAATAAGGAGGTGAAAACAGCTCTGAGGAGACTATTGGGAGGGAAATCTCATATTTCTCATGTAATGTAAATCCATTCAATAAAATGTTTTATTCAACTGCCCATTCAAGTAATCTCAATGTTTACAATGAATTGAGAATGTTTGCTCTTTTATTGATATCCTTTGCTTGATTTTCAACAACCATTGGGCGAGGCTTTTCAAAAGTGTCTTATGGAGTTTGGGGCCCAATACCCATTGGAAGCAAATGGGTGTTAAAATTCATTAGACATTTTTGAAAGTCTCATCTTTAGTGTGTTAAAAAATGACCGGTCAACCACACACCTCATTTAGAACTAGAAGTATACAATCGGACAGCAGCAGAGACAAAAACAAAAAGGAAATACTGTATAGTACAGAACTATCTTAAAGATAAACTACTAAAAAAAATAAAGGGAAAGTTTGGGAAAAAAGAACATTTGACAAGGTAAAGAAACTGTTTCTGTGCTTGTTTCGTTTAAATTGAGATGGTTAAAAGTAGCATTTTTCTTCTGCATAGTAAAGTTTCAAAACTGTATTAAGTCAATGTCCAGTGGTAAAGTTTTGAAAGAACAGCTATAGAGTTTTGTTCAGACTTACGAACATTTCAGAGTTATGAACAACCTCCATTCCTGAGGTGTTTGCGACTCTGTGGTTCTACTATATAATAAAGAATCATTGAGGTAGCCGTGTTAGTCTGGAATAGCAGAGGTAACAAAGAGTCCTGTGGCACCTTAAAGACTAGTGACTGCTTGCATCCGACGAAGTGGGCATTAGCCCACGAAAGCTTATGCTTCAATACTTTAGTTAGTCTTTAAGGTGCCACAGGACTCTTTGTTACCTCTGTATAATAAAGGTTTAAGATTAGCAGCCGTGTTAGTCTGTATCCGTAAATAAGACAAGGAAGACTTTGTAGCACCTGTGGCAGGGTGCTGGCCAGGAGTGCCTGAGTCAGCCCTGCCGCCCCTTTAAGAGGGAGCAGAAGCCCTCTGCAAACCTCCCTTGCAGGAAGGCTAATCAGCCACCTGCGCTGTAGAGCAATCAGTTGCATGGGTTGCACCTGGCAGCCTCCTCAGGGGGATATAAGGCTGCCAGGAAGGAAGCCCAGGGGGGTGGCATGAGCTATTCAGAGCTGTATGTAGAGCTGTGTGTTTGAGCTATCAAGAGCTGTGTGTTTGAGTTATCCAGAGCTGTGTGTTTGAGCTATCCAGAGCTGTATGCTAGAGCTATCCAGAGCTGTATCTAAAGCTGTTTAATACTCACTCTGCGGGTGCAGTTAGGGAGGGAGTCCCAACCGGGGGTAGTGGACTTAGCCTCCCCCTGTAGCTGTTTAGAGTTGTATATTTAGAGCTGTATGCTAATGAGCTATTCAGAGCTGTATGTAGAGCTGTAACTAAAAGGACTGCACTGCACTGTATAAAGTTGTATATATTGGTGGTGGGGCCTGCACTGTAAATTAAAGAGCACTGTTTGGAGCAAAGAGGGGTTTCCTGCGTGTTCCTAAGAGGGGTGAGAAGGCGTTCTGCTACACACCTTAGAGACTAACCAGTTTATTTCTGCATAAGCTATAAACTGGTTAGTCTCTAAGGTGCTACAAAGTCTTCCTCATCTTATTTATGTATAATAAAGGTCTCTGAACCTTACCAGCTGTGAAATGATCCTCACCAAGGGTGCTTTTTTTCCTTCCTCTTTGTAAGGAAATTGTTGCCCAGGAGGCCAGAAGTCAGGACTCTTGGGCCATATTCCAAGCCCTAGGAGGGGAGGGGAGTCTAGTGGGTTATTTCGGGACCTGAAATTGCAACGCTCAGCAGACTCAACAGCATCCCACTTGCAGCTGTTTACTTATGCTGAGAAGCCCCTTACTCCCCGAGTCAATGAAACTGAAAGGGAGTAAGGTATCACAATCTGGCCTGGAGGAGTTACAGGTGGGTGGATCCCCATGTTCAGGCAGATGGTGGCCAACCCTGAATATTGAGTATTTGGCGTTGTGGTCATTTAATCCCAAAGAGGAGCCAAGTAATAATAATACCTCGCTTTTGTACACCCATTGCTTCCAAAGCAACATTGCCACCATGACACACAGCTGGGGAAATAGACCAGAAAGGGGAAGTGACTTTGCAAGGTCTCCCAGCAGGTCAGTGGCAGAGCTGGGTTTACCCCCGCCCCCCATCCCATTATATTTCAAAGTCAATGGGATTCCACTTTCCAATCCATCCCTATGTCTGTATTTTATTCTTTTGTGCTCCTTCCCCCTTCTCAGTGGTGGTGGGAGAGTAGATTTTTTGATTGGACCAGCATGGAAAAGACAATCCCTGGGGTCTTGAGATGGTGGGAAAGGGCTGGGTCTGGCCGCTCCAGCCCTTTCACACCTCCTCCTACCCAGAATGAATGTGGAGATTCTGATTTGTCCAAGAACATCAATAAAACTCAGGACACAACTGGCAAAAAGGGTTCTCTTTCTTTGTCTAGGTTTTTCATCAAATCACCTATCACCATTTCTTTGAGCATCAATTCCTTTTCAGAACCATGTGTTTATTCTATGGTTGCATTCTTTACCTTGCAAAATAACTTTTACTTCCTGGAACTGAAATCTTCAAATGTTACAGGAAAATCTTGGGAACAGTATTCAGCACCGTGGCAGGGAAAGTGTCCAGAAGATGTGAATATCAATAAGTGGTTCTGAATATAGAAAGAGTTCAAGGACCACTATGTTGTTGAAACCTGTGTAGCTTCAGTAGATAAAGCAGATTGCTATCACTTTAAACCACATTTATAAAGGTAACAAAGTCCTGTGGCACCTTAAAGACTAACTATAAAGTTTTGAAGCATAAGCTTTTGTGGGCTAATACCCACTTCGTCGGATGCAAGCATTTATACATTTATAAAGTACAATTTATAATCGGATGCAAGCATTTATAAAGTACAATTTGATGTAGTAACACATATTTTACATTTCTTGTGTCATCCAGATTATTTATCTAAGTAAGTATAGAATCATAGAATCATAGAATATTAAGACTGGAAGAGACCTCAGGAGGTCATCTAGTTCAATACCCTGCTCAAAGCAGGACCAACCCCAACTAAATCTTAGATCAGGGGTCTCCAAACTACGGCCCGCGGGCCGGATGCGGCCCGCGAGGCCCTCTCATCCGGCCCGCGGAGATCTTTTTGGCTATTTAGGGAATTTTTGGCTCTTTTGAGCTTTTCGCTGGGACGGCTCCGCGCTGGGGCCTGGAAGCGCCGCGCGGGCTGCCAGCCGCGGGGCCGGGACGCGCCGCGTGCTCGGCTGCCGCCGCGGGGCCGGGACGCGCCGCGTGCTCGGCTGCCGCCGCGGGGCCAGGACGCGCCGCGTGCTTGGCTGCCGCCGCGGGGCCGGGACCCGCCGCGTGCTCGGCTGCCGCCGCGGGGCCGGGACCCGCCGCGTGCTCGGCTGCCGCCCCGGGGCCGGGACCCGCCGCGTACTCGGCTGCCGCCGCGGGGCCGGGACCCGCCGCGTGCTCGGCTGCCGCCGCGGGGCCGGGACCCTCCGCGTGCTCGGCTGCTGCCGCGGGGCCGGGACCCGCCGCGTGCTCGGCTGCCACCGCCGGCCGGGGCGCGCCACGTGCTCGGCTGCCGCTGCCGGCCAGGGACGGCTCAGAGCTGGGGCCGGGACGTGCCGCACCGCCACCCAGTTACAGGGGGCGAAACAAGGAGCCACCCACTGCCAGGCGGCGAACCGGTCTGTGGGGAGAGACCGGGTTGAGCGGGTCAGTTGGGGGGGGTGAGACCGGGCTGGGTGGGTCAGTTGGGGGGTGGGTGGGAGGGAAGGAGGTTTTGGGGTGAGAGACCTGGCTGGGTGGGTCATTTGGGGGGGGGGGTTGGAGGAAAGGAGGTTTTGGGGTGAGAGACCTGGCTGGGTGGGTCATTTGGGGGGGGGGTTGGAGGAAAGGAGGTTTTGGGGTGAGAGACCGGGGCTGGGTGGGTCAGTTGGGGGGTGGGTGGGAGGGAAGGAGGTTTTGGGGTGAGAGACCTGGCTGGGTGGGTCATTTCGGGGGGGGGGTTGGAGGAAAGGAGGTTTTGGGGTGAGAGACCTGGCTGGGTGGGTCAGTTGGGGGGTGGGTGGGAGGGAAGGAGGTTTTGGGGTGAGAGACCTGGCTGGGTGGGTCATTTGGGGGGGGGGGTTGGAGGAAAGTAGGTTTTGGGGTGAGAGACCTGGCTGGGTGGGTCATTTGGGGGGGGGGTTGGAGGAAAGTAGGTTTTGGGGTGAGAGACCTGGCTGGGTGGGTCAGTTGGGGGGGGGGAGTTGGAGGAAAGGAGGTTTTGGGGGGAGAGACCTGGCTGGGTGGGTCAGTTGGGGGGTTGATGTGTAGTGTTCATGTGTAATGTTCATGTGTAGTGAACAGGTGTTCATATGTAGTGTTCATGTGTAGTGAACAGGTGTTCATGTGTAGTGTTCATGTGTAATGTTCATGTGTAGTGAACAGGTGTTCATGTGTAGTGTTCATGTGTAATGAACAGGTGTTCATGTGTAGTGTTCATGTGTAGTGAACAGGTGTTCATGTGTAGTGTTCATGTGTAGTGAACAGGTGTTCATGTGTAGTGTTCATGTGTAGTGTTCAGGTGTTCATGTGTAGTGTTCATGTGTAGTGTTCATGTGTAGTGAACAGGTGTTCATGTGTAGTGTTCATGTGTGGTGAACAGGTGTTCATGTGTGGTGAACAGGTGTTCATGTGTAGTGCAT
Source organism: Sternotherus odoratus (assembly GCA_032164245.1). NCBI lineage: Eukaryota > Metazoa > Chordata > Testudines > Kinosternidae > Sternotherus > Sternotherus odoratus. Next base: position 33,873,007 of record JAVMKO010000013.1, on the reverse strand, counting down.
CAATGTGTTATTAAATAATAACTGAATAAAATAATATTAAATAAATAATAAAAAACAACATCCATGTTTTGATTCTTTTTTATTTGGACCTCGAGTGTGTTGTCGGCCCCCGAACTGCTATTTGATAGCTAATGCGGCCCTCGGGCTGAAAAGTTTGGAGACCCCTGTCTTAGATAATACTTAGTACTTAGATAATATTTATTATTATTATTATTAGTAGTAGTAGTAGTAATAATAATAATAATAATGTGACAGACCACCATCTCCCCCCTCTCAGGAACACAGGCAGGAACCCTTCTTTGCTCCAAACAGTGCCCTTTAATTTACAGTGCAGGACCCCACCACCAATATATACAGGTTAAAACAGTTCATTAACATCCAGCTCTAAACAGCTCATTAATACCCAGCTCTCAATAGCTCCACAGGTTCTGGCTCTACAAACTCTATATAGTTCAGCCCCTAATACAATAATACAAACACAGCTCTTAATAGCTCAGACAACACACACAGCTCTTGATAGCTCCACACAACACACAGCTCTTGATAGCTCATACCCAACACACACAGCTCTTGATAGCTCATACCAACACACACAGCTCTTGATAGCTCATACCAACACACACAGCTCTTGATAGCTCACACAACCTCACACAGCTCTTGATAGCTCACACACCACCACCACGCTGGGCTTTCTTCCTGGCAGCCTTATATCCCCCAGAGGAGGCTGCCAGGTGCAACTCATGCAGGTTGATTAGCCTGCACCTCAGGTGGCTAATTAGCCTTTCCTGCAAGGGAGGTTTGCAGGCTGGTGCTCCCTCTTAAAGGGCCCACAGGGCTGGCTCAGGCACTCCTGGCCAGCACCCTGCCACACACCTCCCCCCTTAGCCTAGCCCCATTGGGCTGGCTCAGACCCTTCAAGCTTTCGATTAACTCTTGAAATGCCCCTGGAGTTAGCCACTCAGGGCAGACCAATACTCTGCGGAGGAGCGTGATGGGGAGGCTGAGTCCACTGCCCCCGGTTGGGACTTCCTCCCCACCCATACCCGCAGAGTGGGCGCCCCCAAACCCCAGTCCATGGGCCATCGCCCCAAATCCCGGACCCGTCGTGGTCCGTCTTCTCCCCGAGGTCCCTCTGTCTCCACGTATCTGGTCGGGTGCACCGCAGACTCCACCGTCTCTGGCTGGTGCCTCTTGACGCAGGTACGGACAGTCTCGGGGAGGCTGAGCAAAACTGCTCCAATATCAGGGAGTCCATGAGTTCCCAAAGTCCTGGGCCTCTGCCCACAAGGTACGGAGCAAGACGGAGGGCCCGGGTGGTCCGCTCCCACCCGGCTGTGGTGGCCGCCCTCTCAAAAGTCCCGCAGTACCTTTACAGCTCCAACTGAGCCTGCTGCATCAGGTGGTTTCACTGCAAGGCGTGCATGGCCTGCTGGGTCCGCTTCTGTGGTTCCTCGAGACACTGCTGGGTTCCCTCCATCTCGGGGCCACCAGTTGTGTTGCTGGTGTAGCGATCCCACCTCTGACACCATATGTGACAGACCGCCGTCTCCCCCCTCTCAGGAACACAGGCAGGAACCCTTCTTTGTTCCAAACAGTGCCCTTTAATTTACAGTGCAGGACCCCACCACCAATATATACAGGTTAAAACAGTTCATTAACATCCAGCTCTAAACAGCTCATTAATACCCAGCTCTCAATAGCTCCACAGGTTCTGGCTCTACAAACTCTATATAGTTCAGCCCCTAATACAATAATACAAACACAGCTCTTAATAGCTCAGACAACACACACAGCTCTTGATAGCTCCACACAACACACAGCTCTTGATAGCTCCACACAACACACAGCTTTTGATAGCTCATACACAACACACACAGCTCTTGATAGCTCATACCCAACACACACAGCTCTTGATAGCTCATACCAACACACACAGCTCTTGATAGCTCATACCAACACACACAGCTCTTGATAGCTCACACACCACCACCACGCTGGGCTTTCTTCCTGGCAGCCTTATATCCCCCAGAGGAGGCTGCCAGGTGCAACTCATGCAGGTTGATTAGCCTGCACCTCAGGTGGCTAATTAGCCTTTCCTGCAAGGGAGGTTTGCAGGCTGGTGCTCCCTCTTAAAGGGCCCACAGGGCTGGCTCAGGCACTCCTGGCCAGCACCCTGCCACAAATAGTAATGATAATAATAATATCATGGTGAAGATACTATTACTTTTTGTTGGATTTATGCATTTATCTCTACTTGCAGGTCCCAGTTTTGCTGGAAAAAAAAGAAGTCAATGGAGAATCAAACCACTGTGATCCATTTTATTCTCTTTGGGCTTTCCAGGGATCCAAATATCCAGATTTTCCTCTTTATAGTGTTTTTAGTTATTTATCTCATCACTCTGCTGGGGAACATGCTGATCATTCTGGTGATAAACGCTGATCCTCAACTCCACACCCCCATGTACTTTTTCCTGAGTCACTTATCTTTCCTCGACATCTGTTATTCCTCTGTCTCTGTCCATAAGATGCTGGTGGATTTCCTGAGAGAGGAAAAAACAATTTCCATAAATGGCTGCATTGCCCAGATATTCTTTATTTTTATGTCATCCTGTACTGAAGTTTTAATTCTTGCAGCCATGGCTTACGACCGCTATGCTGCCATCTGTGATCCATTGCATTACATGGTGACCATGAGTAAACGAGTCTGCTGTCAGCTCGTGGGTGGTGCATGGACAATGAGTCTCTTATATGCACTTATAAACACTCTTCCTCTGTCTGAGATGCAATTCTGTGGGCTCAATGAAATCAGTCATTTCATCTGTGAGCTCCCTCCCATATTAGACCTGTCCTGTACTGAGACTTTTACCAGTGAAGTGGTGTTTTTCACTTCTGCTATGGTCATAGGGCTCATCTCATTCTCCTTCACTATATGCTCTTATATACACATCATCTCCACTATCCTGCGGATACCCTTCTCCACCTGCAGTTCCCACGTCTTTGTGGTGGTTTTCTGCTATGGGACTGGTTTGTTTCGGTACATGAGACCCAGCTCAGCCTCTTCAGTGGTTCTGGACAGACTGTTCACCATCCAGTACAGCATCTTAACCCCCATATTAAATCCCATCATCTACAGCCTGAAAAACAAGAAGGTGAAAATAGCCCTTTGGAAAATACTGGGGAAATATATGTTTTGGTTTCTTGTGTAATGCAAAACCCTCTTAAACAGAATGTTTAATAAAGAACCAGGAGATGCAGGCAGATCACAGATGTGTGTTATTGATTGAAAAAGTGTGTTCATATGAAACTAAGCAACTAGGAACTAAAATCAATTGGAGGTCTAAGATTGACTTAAAAAGACAATGATGAGGCCATATTCTTGACTACCAGTGATTTTGCTTTGTTTGAATCACGGTAACCTTTATGTTGGAAGGGACTTCAATTGAGTAAATGCTTTTGAATTTAAGACAATCGTAATTTCAAATGCAGATATAAAACAAGCACAGGCTTTTGGTTAAAATGCAGGTACACTTGGCCTTATCATGTCCACTTAATCTTCTCCCAAATCACGTTCAACAAGAGCTTAATTATTGGGGTCATTGCAGTCTCTGGAAGGGGAGTTTGTTTGAATGGTTTGAACATGAGATTGGGAATCAAGATTTGTGGGTTTCATTCCCAGCTCTGCAGCAACTAATTTCAGGATCTAAACAGACTTCAAAGTCCATGCCCGGATAGAGCTTCTATGTAGACTTTTTGTGTCATAGTTGCCATGAAAATCATGTCCTAGATGACTTTGAAATCCACTATGACGAGGAACAGTTTAGGTACTGTGTTTAGTTTTCACTCTGATCCGCCACACTGAGGCCCAGATCCACAAAGTGATCCACTGTGCAACAACTAACTTTTTTTTACATTGAAAATCTCTGGACTCCACAAAGCCTGAGTTAGTTGCCTAGGCTCCCTGTGCTGTAAATGGGGATAGAGAGGCAGCATGGAATGGGATCTCCAAAAACCAGCACACTAGGTGGCTCCCTGCCTAAGCTAGCCAGTGGGAAATCCAAGGGGGAGGAGTGTTTTCTAAGCCCCACCCACTTCTCACAGAGTTAGGTATCTAATCCCAGGCTGCAGGGAGGGACTTATCTCTGTTTGTGATCCATGAATGGGACCCCTCTCCTGGTGCCAGACAGCTCAGATGTAAGAGAGGCTTGCAAGAGTTGGTTTGGTATCTAACTACTTCCACGTGAAGCAGATTGGGACTGAAGGGATAGAAGAAGGAGATCTGCCTTACTACATTTAGCCCAATGGTTAGAGCCTCACTCAAGATGTGGGAACACTCCCAGCTCATGTCCCCCCTTCCCTTGAGGGATCTGCCACATTCCACGTGAATATATTTTTACATGGTTAAAGGGTGTTCCGTGCAATTTCCCCACCACCAGGGAAAAAGACACCCGCAGGACAGGTGGAATTCTAGATGGAGATGTTCAAACCTACCATTCATTTCTAATAAGTCCACCTCCCTGAGGTGGCTTTGAAAATCTCACCCTTAAATCTCTAGGACTCCAAAATGTAAAGCTCAGTTCAGCAAGGTTCTTAAGCATGTACCGATTTTAGTCACATAGTTTGTCAATGCAACTGTTCCTAATCTTAGAGCTAAATGTGTGCTTAAGCAACTTTACCTGCGGGGGCCTGGGCAAACAGAGTGTGTCTCGTTTCAAACAATTCTCCTTCTTTAGCCCCTTCAAAGTTCTGCTTCCAGCAGCACCTATGAAGATTAAATGAATGGGAATTCCAACATCTCTGATCATGGTGCTGTTTTGGCTCTTCTTGAAATAAAAGCAAAAATCCCATTGTTTTCAAGGGAAGGAGACTTAGAGCAATGCTAAGGTGAAGCAGCTGTTAGGTGTCCAATGCCCATAGACAGCCAATGAGATTTGGGTGCCTAATGGCCATTTGTCCATTTGAAAAGACTCCCTGAGTGCTTTGGAAATCCCACTCTTTTGCTGAATTTTCAAATTGCCAAAGGAGTTAGGTACCAAAATCCAATTAGATCTAGGTATCTAACTCTCTTGGGCACATGTGAAAATCCCATCCCTAGTCAATCTTCTAGGAGCCAATGAATTGTTGGTCACATTAGTATATTTATTGGTGAAGAAAATGGATGTTTTTCCTACTGAAATGTAACTGTATAGGCCGTGAATTTCAGAGAACACTAAGGGATTTAGACACCCATGGGCTCCATTATTAGCTGATGGCTCATCTTCAACTTGAATAATGTGTGTAGTTTTCATTGCTACTTCTCAAAATAGGACAATGCAGTAACAGGAGAGGTCAAGAGAAGGGCAGTGAAAATGGGTAGAGAGACCAGGTGGGTGAGGTCATATCTTTTATTGGATCATATGGATGGGAATGGGAAGCAAGTGGTGAACTCCTCAGCCTAGGGTAAGAGCCACAAAGGATAAAGCCATTTGAAGTTATTCCTCGTGTGCAGCTGGGGAACCATCTGCTGTTGGCTTTATTTCATTTATTCATCTCACTCTTCATTAGTCATGATCCAGGATGGGTCGGGGCAGGTCAGGGCTGCAACAGATATGAAGTTCAGAGAGTTCTGAAATTGCTATAAGGGGGAGGAGTCCCAACTGATAGTTGCTGCAATAATGAAATACAATCCTTGAAATTAAACAAATTTTAAAAACCTCCAATAAGAAAAGCATGATGGAAATTTGTTATACACAACCACCATCTACCGGAGATTAATGGAAGCAGTGAAGATTATTAGGAGAGCTGAAATCTCAGGACTCACTTCACACAAGATCAGAGTCATGGATGGAATGGTGCCTCTTTTGTGGCTGGGGTGGCTGGGAATATTTTAAGCCCTTACATGGGGTTAGTGGGATTATTATAATAAGTCATTGTCTTTGGTGAGTGGGAATGGCCAGGTAGACTCCCATAATGGATATGAATATATTTGAATGATATCCATGCTAAAAGGAATGTACCGATTTGGGGCTGAGGTATTTTAAGAAGAAGTCCACCCCTAATCTGAACCCTGCTACTCATTCAACTGTCACAAATAATGTAGGGAGCCCTTTTTTGGCAACATGTTGTTGCATTCAAAGAAAGAACTTCCCCCAGTTCATGGCTATTTCCTACTCTGTCCGATGGCTTTCTTGAAGGCGGCTTGCACATCCTTGTTCCTGAGGCTGTAGATCATTGGGTTCAGCATGGGTGTGACTATGGTGTAAAACACAGAGACCACTTTCCCAATATCTATGGAGTAGCTGGAGGAGGGGCGGAGATAGGTGAAGAAACCTGGGCCATAGAAGAGCAGGACGCTGAGGAGGTGGGAAGCACAAGTTGAGAAGGTTTTGCATCTACCCTGGGCCGAGTGGATTTTCATGATGGTGGATAGTATGTAAGCGTATGATGTGCAAATCAGCAGGAAGCAACTTCCACCTACTGCTGCACTTAGCAGAAAAACCAGCACCTCATTGTTATAGGTGTCCGTACAGGCCAATTTGATCAAAGCAGGGATCTCACAGAAAAAGTGGTTGATTTCATTGGGACCACAGAAAGGTAGCCTGGCTATGAAGAACGTATGTACCATTGAATAAACAAAACCACCTATCCATATAGCAATGGCAGAGCACATACAAGTCCTCTGGTTCATGACGGTTGCATAGTGCAAAGGCTGGCATATTGCCATGTAGCGGTCATAGGACATTAGGGCAAGAAGCAAAGATTCAGATCCAGCAAAGGAGATGAGAAAGTACAGCTGAGCCATGCAATTAGAGAAGGAAAGAGATTTAATCTTGGCAACCAACGTGGCTAGCATATTCGGGACAGTGACAGAAGAGTATGAGATGTCTAAGAGAGACAAGTTAACCAGAAAAATGTACATAGGAGTGTGGAGATTGGTATCTGCCCAGATAGCCAAGCAAATGGAGAGGTTGCCAGCCAAGGTCAGCAGGTAGATAATTAGGAAGCTCACGGAGAGTAACGGCTCCAGTTCTGGGAAGCTAGAGAGTCCCAGGAGTTTGAATTCTGTCACTATGCTTTGATTGTCCATGTCTGTCACTTTACCTGCAGGAATAAAGAAGGTGAATACACTCAGTTGAAAACAACACATGGACAATACAGGATGGTGGAACGAAGGGAAGGAATATGTATGCGAAACACAAGTTCCACCGTCTCTTCCTTTCCTGACCACATTCTGTGTTTTGGGGAACATTTCTGTCTGTCAAGCTCTTTCAAACATAATTAAGCCTTAAGCACTTATGTGTATTATTAATTATTATTATTATTATTATTATTATTATTATTATTACTTCCAGATATATTCCCATGTAACAACCTAAATAACACCACTTGATGTTCAATATTTATGTAAAAATAATCACACAAAACCATTGTTTACTGACTAGGGGCAGTCCTGGAAATCTTATTCCAGCTCCATACTCCTAATTTACATCAATCCACCATGGAAATTCAGCAGCTCCACAAAGTTTATATTCTATGTTTTGGGTGTTTTTTCCCATCTAATGACAGATTCTTTTAAAATTTGGTTTAAAACTCCTGTTAAGATGGTAACATCTCATCAGGGCTGGTGGAAATTTTTCTGCCCCAAAACCATACAAGCACATGTTGGAATCCGTTTTGATTTGGGAGATAAAGAGCATGCTTAATGTTAAGTAAATTTTTAAGCATTTTACTCAGTATGGATGGATGAGTGCCTGATTCCCTTAGTCCCTTTTTAAAATTGCTCATTACTGGTGCCTCACTTTGCCATCTGTACAATGTGTGTTTTTTATTTCACACCTTGCAGGAATAAATTTAAATGCTAGAAAAAAGTATTTTATATTCAAAATTCACATTTTTAAACATATTTTCTTTCTTATGGATATTTGTATCTATATTTATTTTATCAAAGTTCACTGGATGTTTTAAGTGGAACCAATTTAATCTCTTGCTGAGTGAAATATTTTTTCCATCTTACTTTTGAGAAAGGGAGATTTATTTTCTTTGTTTTTCTTTTAAAAATGTTTTAAAAATCCTTTCAAATGCACACACATGCAAATGTATTTCATTCCACAAAAAAATTAAAAAAGAATAATCACACCATAAACAGTAAAAATAAATTTACAAAAAAATGTTTCAAAATTTCCATTTACTCAAAATGTTTTCTATTTTTTGATAAGCGCTAATGAATTCATAAACTATTATAAATATGTTTTGATAAATCAATGGGAAAATCAAACAGACATGTCACAGTTCATAAAACTAAGCACCTATATGCCTTTATATGATTGGGATCTTAAGTACATATTCTTGGCAAAATCATGATCTGCCCTTCTACACCTGCAAATCTATGATTTTTCATCCCTCACTGTACTTTTCTTGACAATGAAACTACAAATGAAATGTTAACTAGGGTCTGTTCCTTTCACAGAGAGAGAGACTGGATATTATGCACCTAGGTTTTTTCATGCAGGGTGTCACATATTCAGGTATTAAACAAATTGTTTCTTTCTGACATGCACTTACCTACATGTTCCAGTCATCATGTGCTTTCCATGAGGCAGCAGATATCCAGAAGACAACAGACCTTGAAAAAAAACCAGTTTCTGAAAACGTTCTTCTGGTTGTCTATTCTCACGAGCCTTGGAGATATTCTAATTGTGTGGTCTCCTCGCCTTTCTAATAATACACATTGCTTCAAGATAGTTGTTCTGCTTAATCTTCAAAGAGTTGCTTCAAGGAGCATTTATAAATTATAAACCCACAGACCTAAGTGATGGTTAAAACCCCTATGAATGTCTTGCCCATCCTCCTGACTCCATAGAAGGACGGTTTCCTACAGAATTCTCCTGTGCTTTCTCCTTTCTAATTTTAAATGTCAACAATCTTGATCATGTAACTTTCTAAGGTTTCCCAGTGGGCATTGTTAAAAAGTTAGTGGTATTTCACCATCAAGGCCTTGAACTTTCCTCTCACTGAAGTCTACAGCCTATCTTGCAATGTTTCAAACTGGAGAAGGAACACTCCCAGGATTGTGGTTAAAGTAGTGAGTGGAACTCAGAGAACTTGAGTTCAAATTCTATCCTCCTGCAGCAGATCCCCTTTGTGTCTTTGAACAAGTCACTGAGGCAGATTTTTAAAGGCATTTAGGCACCTACTGAGATTTTCAAAAGTAACTAGGTGTCAAACACCCATTGAAACCAAAGAATTATAGGCACCAGGATGCCATTTAAAACCCTACAAGCACAGAAGTACCTTTACAAATCAGGTTTTCTATGCCTTGGTTTACCCATCTGTAAAATGGAGATTTATTTAGACTCGTATTTTGAAGGACCCTAAGGGGGTAGCACTAACCTCTTTCTACAGTTATGTGCTCTATCTTAACCACACGTAAAAAGCTCAGTGATGGAATTTCTCTGTAAAAATCTCTGGCCTGTACTATGCAGATGGTCAGAAGTGGATTATTTTAATGATTCCTTCTGTCCCCAAAATTTATACATCTGCAAAATCTATTTTCAATAGCAGTAAGTCTTAGCGCTGATCTACAATGGATGGGGGGGGAAATCAAACTAAGATACGCAACTTCAGCTACACGAATAGCATAGCTGAAGTTGACGTATTTAGGTCGATTTACTGTGGCGTCTTCATGGCGCTGAGTCAACTGCCGCCGCTCTCCTGTCGTCTCCGCTTGCTCCTCTGCAACGGTGGAGTTATGGAGTCAACAGAAGAACACATGGGGCTCGATTTATCATGTCCAGACTTCTTGGATTATGTCCTCATTTGTTGCTCAAAGGTGATCAAAGGTAATAAAAGGAAATCAAACTCAAAGGAAGTTACTGTCCTATACTTGGGTCTGAACAGTTTTCAATGATGAGTATGTTAAAATGTAGTTATGGTTATGGAAAATGTTATGCAAAAATAGACAATCTTATTGAACAGATATGATCATATTCAGAATTGTAATACACATTAATATTCTGATAGATAGATAGATAGATAGATAGATAGATAGATAGATAGATAGATTAGATTAGATTAGATATTCGATGCCAACACAACTATAAGGGGAGAAGAAATCTATTCTGTTTTATACATTGGCTGTACAATTACAACCCTTTGCTACTTCAGACAATGCCAGAGAAGAAAAATTCCATCATAACTCTCATATCCTAGAATGAGATTTGCAGAGCATTTGTGACTGAGAGTGTTTGTTTGTGTCAATGTGGGACTGTGAGGGTGTATGTGTGTGTGTGTGTGTGTGTGTGCGCGTGCATGTTCATATGTGTGAATGTTACAGTGAGGATGTTACAGTTTCCTTTTCTTTATGTGTGTGGAAGAGTGTGCATGTCTGAGTGAGATTTTGTGTGATTTTGTATATAATGCTGTGAGATACCTGAGGTGTATTTATGTGTTGTGTTGTTTCTTAGGCAGGTACTTGTGTATGAAAGAGCAAGTCTGCTTATTAATGTATGTGTCACATGGTATTTGTGTGTGTGAAGGTTTGAGTAATGTTTTTTGTATGTGAGATAGTTCATGTAGGACCATTTGTTTGAATGTTTGTGTATGGGTAGTCTGGTAAACCCAGGGCAGGCTACTGCCGGAGGGGTTTGTGGTGAGAGAGGTAACTGCAGGTTAATTGGGTTCAGCTGAGTAAAGCTGCCACTGGCCAAAGCAGGATCAGCTGAGCCCCATTAAAAAAAGCTGTCAGAGACCTTTTTAAACCCTCCTCCCCAGCTAGGAAGGGAGGGAAAGATAGACGGAGTGAGGCTGCCAGTAGGCTGGGGGCAGCAGGACAGGGAGCCTCTCCCAGGAGAGAGATAGCTTTCCTAGCCAAAGAGGAAAAACGCCAGCCAGAAAGGAGCGCTTAGGGGAAGGGAAATCCGCCTTTGGGCTTCTTAGGCGGGCTCCCGGCACGGCACTTGCCTCACCCGAGCCCAAAGGACCTGAGTCACGGTGGGTCCGAGAAGCCACTTTGCCACAGTAGGTATGCATGTCATTGTCTAATTACAAGCTTTTCCATGATACCTGAAATATATTGTACTAAAAGAAATACATAAAATAATCGGATTTAATTACTACCTTGTAAGAAATAGAGAAGTTAAATGAATGGAGAGAAGAAAGAAAGAAAGAAAGAAAGAAAGAAAGAAAGAAAGAAAGAAAGAAAGAAAGAAAGAAAGAAAGAAAGAAAGAAGCATGGTAGTGATGCTAATAGTGTTCCCTTAGGCTCCTTAGAGAATCCCAGCTGTAATTGTTATTTATTATTATGTCAGTGGTGATGCTGGTTATCATCGGGATGATAATGGTGATTCTACCATTTGCAGGAAAATTTTAGCTCTCCCAAGGAGATGACCAACAGCCCCGCAGTGGTGGAGTTCTGGCTGCTGGGGTTCCATAGCCTTCCTGGCAGGCAGAGCCTGCTCTTCGTTGTGTTCTTGGTAATCTACATCCTAACCATCACAGGGAACATTGTCATCATCTCGGTGGTGCAACTGGAACCCTGTCTCCACTCGCCCATGTACTCCTTCCTCCAGAACCTCTCCTTTCTGGAGATCTGCTACACCAGCACCATCATGCCCAAGATTCTGGCCAACCTACTGGGAGAGAGGAAGGCCATCTCGTTTGCTGGATTACCTGAATTTGTACCTGAAGTTATGGAGTTTTGCTGTGTGTGTGTATTACTGAAATACATTATGAGGTTGGGAGATGCCCACAACCCGCCTTTCACACGGGCTGGTGCATGTCCACTACCCTTTGTCGAAGAGGTGAACTAATTAATGAGCCTCCACCGTCCAAGGGAGACGTGAGCAGTGTAAGATGGTATATTTCTGGGTTGCAAGGCCGGAAGCTAGCGTGATTTGTTGCTGCCGCTCTTTAGACAGCTCATGCGTGGCTTAGAGAACATTCAAACACTGTAGCTGGGTGTGGGTCTCCATATGCTGATGTCTGAGTGATCACAGCACCTGGAAAGGTTGCTGCATGTCACGGGCATAGCATTGTGAGAAACAGCATTAATAATAACCATAATCATAAAGGGCCAGACTGTGGTGCACTTACTCTACCACCATTTAGGGACAGATTTTCAAAAGTATTTGAGCAGGTGAGACACCTAGGCCCAAATCCATTAAGGGACTTAGTGTATGTCCACACTACAACCGCTACAGTGGCACAGGTATTGTATAGATTCTTCCTACATAAATGGAATAGATTTCCCCCCCCATCTATGCAGGTGTACTGGGGCGGCTGCCCCACTCCAGTGGAAAAGGGTTTAAAACAGCCCTGAAAAGGTCTGTGGCTGGGGGCAAGCTGCTCCCAGGTTGATTAGGCTGCAATGGAAAGCAGCTTTAGATGGGTCAATTAGGGCCCAGCTGGCCCTGTTATAAGGGCCCAGAGTGTGGTGCTCAGAGAGGGAGAGTCTCCTCTGGCTACAGAGGCAGAAAGGCCTGGATGCTGGGGGAGCTTGACAGAGTACCTAGAGGGAAGCAGGACTGGGGCAAGGCAGGAGGAGCTGAGGAAGCTCTAGCCTAGCAGGGCCTAGGGGAAGGCCAAACAAGGGGTACTGGAGTTGCAGGGGGCAGCCCATTGCTGTTGAGATAGAAGCAGCAGGCCAAACCCCCCTTGCCTGTGATGAGTGGCAATTATACTGCAGTCTGCCTCAGTGAACAGGGGCAAGTGGTAACTGGCAGGTGCCTAGACTGAGGCAAGGTGGGGATAGAGGGTGGGGGTTCCCCAGGGATGGGAGACCCTAAGATCTGTGGGGGAGACCCTAAGATCTGTGGGGATACTGTGGAGGTACCTTATTAAGAGGGCACCGGGGTCCAGGGAGGGACTATGGGCCAGCAGCAAGCGGGACATCGGCCTGAAGAGGGCGGTCCGGTCGCTGGACTGAGCTAATTCCCAGATGGACCAGCAGGAGGTGCCGCGGGGAGAGTCGCCACCCCGCTACAGCAGGTAATTCACCTCTTTGAGAGAGGCAGTCACTAAGTCAATGGAAGAACCTAGCTATCAACCATCACTAGCTTTCTAAGTTAATGGAAGAACCTAGCTACCATCACTACCAGCTATCAACTCATAGGTACCATCACTCAGGGAGGTGTTGTTCCTACAATGGTGGAAAACCTCTCCCACTATGGTAAGCTCAGTCTATGCGACAGGGTTATGCCAGCATAGCTATGGCATTGTACATGCTGCAATCGCCCCCACAGTGTAGACAGGCCCTGAGTATCATAGAAACACAGAGGGGGGTCTGGGCTTTGTCTGGAGAATGTAGACTGGGTTTCTTCTGTTTTTGTAATTCTGATAAATATCCTGAAGAAGAATTTTCAATTCAGTTAAACCTCACTGAATTAGAATGAAAGAACTGAGTTCGTTGCAGGAGAATCAGGTCTCAGGTTTACACCCAAAGAGTCTGGGGGTAATAAGAAGGGGAATGTGAAAGCTCAGACCCATAGCTTCTAAAGAGAAAAATGATGCAGGATGCAAACTATGACATTAGCAGACCAGGTGACAGCTCATTCCAAGGCCTCACTGAACATGGATGAAGGCCCAGCTGGAGAGGAGTCAGGTTCACCTGTGCATTCGTATTCTTTAAATAGTTATTAGATTTATAAAGATGTGTTAAGAATTCTGCAATGCTTATTAGTTGCTGCCTGCATTATACGTGATGCAAACTATTTCCTTTTTACTGGTTTTGAGTTTCCCAAGTTTTATGTTTCAGTTAGCCTTAATTACTATACCAAATCTGAACTTAGTGAGATCATTCAAGCCAAGGCAATTCCTCTGACCAGTATATATTAAGTTTCAAAATAGTTGTATTTAAAGGATGTTTTAATATAAAAATAATTAAATGTTGAAAAAATATTGAAAATTCAGTGAGTCTATGAAGAGTAATGTAACACATTTTTTAGTGAAAAACCATGTAGTAAGATAGTTGTCTAATGCAGTTACCACTGTGGCTAATTCTCTATCACAGAGGCCAATCTTAAAATTGTATTTACATTAATTAACCGCATTACATTGAATTAAATGTGGTTTCTTTGGGCTGCTAGAAGAATAAATGTAAAGGGTAGACACATCATAATTAAAAAGGAGTCCTTTTAAAGCTTTTAGGGTAAATTTTCAAAAGAATCCAAGTCCCCTTTTAAAAGGTGATTTGGAATTCAGTGTCTGTTTTAAAAAATACCTTTCAAAATCTGGTCATAAGTGCTTTTGAAACTTTTACCCTTAATTTTACCTAAATTTTACCTAATTCTTCAAGTTAATATCTCTCAGTGGGTCTTTTTTACCCCACAATGATTCTTCCATGTTAATTTCCCCAACAGAATATATCTGCTATAACAATAATCCCTTATTAGTTTCCCAAATCTGTATATATGTCTCTCTCTCTCTCTCTCTCTCTCTCTCTCTCTCTCTCTCTCTCTCTCTCTCTCTCTCTCTCTGTATCTATATATACTTTAATGAGATTGTTTTCAAGCATATCTGGAGTTTTATAGACATTAACATACCCTAGAGTTACTGAATATAGCATAATGAATAAATTAGGGTTACTTATTGGTGAAGACCAGTGTTTTAGATCTAGACTTCCAGCATACTCTTTGTTGAAGATCAAAATTCTAAAGAATAGTTAATATAGACAAATCAAATATACAGAATGAAAGAACTAACAGCATTACTGTTTCCTAACAGGTACTAACAGGTCTCACACATTTGAGAGTTACCCCAACAGAATCCTAAAGTGCTAGATTCCTTGTATGGCTTGTGTCCAGACAGAACAAGCGGGTGGCTTGTCAGTCATGACTCACAGGACATGGATGTCATACTGTCCTTATCCCCTTCATAATCTACCATAATCTATCATGGGATCTGGCTGTTGAGTCAGCTTCATCTGCCTGGGGTACAAGAGTTATTCTTATGGGCCTCATGTTATAGTGGAAATTAAGCAGCTGGAAGACACTTGAATCCCTCCCCCAGCCAACCCTGATTTTTTTTTTTTTTAGTACAAAGCACATGAGATAAATGCTACTAAACTTTCACAGCAATGGCTCATGAGTCTAGAATGATCCCACAAGATCAGAGTCATGGATGAAATGGTGCCTCTCTTGTGGATAGGGTGGCTAGGAATATTTTAAGCCCTTAGATGGGGTTAGTGGGATCATTATAATAAGTCATTGTCTTTTGGAGAGTGGGAATGGCCAGGTAGAAGGTCATAACAGATATAAATATATTTGATTGGTATCCATGCTAAAAGGTATGTACCAGGCTTGGGGCTGAGGTATTTTAAGAAGAAGTCAGTTTCCCTCCACCCCTAATCTGAACCCTGCTACTCATTCAACTGTCACAAATAATGCAGGGAGCCCTTTTTTGGCAACATGCTATTGCAGTCAAAGAAAGAACTGGCTCCCAATTCATGGCTATTTCCTATTCCTTCCGATGGCTTTCTTGAAGGCAGCTTTCACATCCTTGTTCCTGAGGCTGTAGATCATTGGGTTCAGCATAGGTGTGACCGTAGTGTAGAACACAGAGACCACTTTCCCAATGTCCATGGAATAGCTGGAGGAGGGGTAGAGGTGAGTAAATAAACCTGGGCCATAGAAGAGCAGGACACTGAGGAGGTGGGAAGCACAAGTTGAGAAGGTTTTGCGTCTGCCCTGGGCCGAGTGGATTTTCACGATGGTGGATAGAATGTAAGCGTATGATGTGGAAATCAGCAGTAAGCAACTTCCACCTACTGCTCCGCTTAGCAGAAAAACCAGCACCTCATTGTTATAGGTGTCCATACAGGCCAATCTGATCAAAGCAGGGATCTCACAGAAGAAGTGGTTGATTTCATTGGGACCACAGAAAGGTAGCCTGGCTATGGAGAATGTATGTAACATTGAGTAAAAAAAACCACCGATCCATATAGCAATGGCAGAGCACATACAAGTCCTCTGGTTCATGACGGTTCTGTAGTGCAAAGGCTGGCATATTGCCATGTAGCGGTCATAGGACATTAGGGCAAGAAGCAAAGATTCAGATCCAGCAAAGGAGATGAGAAAGTACAGCTGAGCCATGCAATTAGAGAAGGAAAGAGATTTAATCTTAGCAACTAATGTGGCTAGCATATTCGGGACAGTGACGGAAGAGTACAAGATGTCTAAGAGAGACAAGTTAACCAGAAAAAAGTACATAGGCGTGTGGAGATTGGTATCTGCCCAGATAGCCAAGCAAATGGAGAGGTTGCCAACCAAGGTCAGCAGATAGATGATCAGGAAGCTCAGGAAGAGTAATGGCTGCATTTCTGGGAAGCTCGAGAGTCCCAGGAGTTTGAATTCTGTTACTGTGCTTTGATTGTCCATGCCTGTCATTTCACCTGCAGGAACAAAGAAGGTGAATACACTCAGTTCAAAACAACTCATGGACAATACAGGATGGTGGAACGAAGAGAAGGAATATGTATGCGAAACACATGCTCTC
This sequence comes from Sternotherus odoratus, assembly GCA_032164245.1. Taxonomy (NCBI): domain Eukaryota; kingdom Metazoa; phylum Chordata; order Testudines; family Kinosternidae; genus Sternotherus; species Sternotherus odoratus. The sequence continues at coordinate 33,856,543 of JAVMKO010000013.1, read as the reverse complement.
CATCTCTTCCTTTTCAGACCACATTCTGTATTTTGGGGAGCATTTCTGTTTGTCAATTTCTTTCAAACTTAATTAAGCCTTAAGCACTTATGTTTATTATTAATTATTATTATTATTACTTCCAGATATATTCCCATGTAACAACTTAAATAACACCACTTGATGTTCAATATTTATGTAAAAATAATCACACAAAAACATTGTTTTCTGCCAAGGGGCAGTCCTGGAACTCTTCTTATTCCACCTGCAGACTCCTAATTCACATCAATCCACCATGGAAATTCAGCCTTTCCACAAAGATTATATACTATGTTTTGGGTGTTTTTTCCCATCTACTGACATTTAAAATATAGGTTTAAAGCTCCTGTTAAGATGGTAACATCTCATCAGGGCTGGTGAAAATTTTTCTGCCCCAAAACCATACAAGCACATGTTGGAATCCATTTTGATTTGGGAGAGAAAGAGAATGCTTAATGTTAAGCAATTTTTAAGCATTTTCCTCAGTATGGATGGATGAGTGCCTGATTCCCTTAGTCCCTTTTGAAAATTGCTCAGCTTGGTGCCTCACTTTGCCATCTGTAAAATGGGGGATTACCATTTCACACCTTGCAGGAATAAATCTAAATGCAAGTTGAAATTCTAAAACAAAACTTGTTTTATCATTCAATTCACATTTTTTAACATATTTTTTTCTTATGGATATTTTTTTCTATATTTATTTTATCTAAGGTCACTGGATGTTTTAAGTGGAACCATTTTAATCCCTTGCTGAGTGAAATATTTTTCTATCTTTCTTTTGAGAAATGGAGATTTACTTTCTTCTTTGTTCTTTTAAAAATGTTTGAAAAATCCTTTCAAATACAGACACATGCAGAATGTATTTAATTACAATGAAAATGTAAAAATAATAATAATCACAACATAAACAGAAAAAAAAAGAATTAACAAAAATCTTTCAAAATTTCCATTTCCTCAGAATGTTTTCTATTTTTTTGATAAGTGCTAATTAATTCATAAACTATTAGAAATATGTTTAGATAAATCAATGGGAAAATCAAATGGACATTTCACAGTTCGTAAAGCTAAGCACCTATATGCCTTTACATGATTGGGATCTTAACTACATATTCTCTGCAAAATCACGATCAGCCCTTCTACACCTTCAAATCTATTATTTTTCATCCCTCACTGTACTTTTCTTGCCAATGAAGCTACAAATGAAATGTTAACTAGGGTCTATTCCTTTCACAGAGCGAGAGACTGGACATCATGCACCTAGGTGTTTTCATGCAGAGTGTCACATATTCAAGCATTAAACAAATCGTTTCTTTCTGACATGCACTTACCTACTGTTCCAGTCACCATGTGCTTTCCATGAGGCAGCCGATATTTAGAAGAAAACAGACCTTAAAAAAAACAACAGTTTCTGACAACCTTCTGCTAGTTGTCTCTTCTCACGAGCCTTGGAGATGTTCTAATTGTGTGGTCTCCTCACCTTTCTTATGATAGAGATTGTTGCAGGATAGTTGTTCTTAATCTGCAAAGAGTTGATTCAAGGAGCATTTATAAATTATAGACCCACAGACGTAAATGGTGAGGCAGACCCCCATGAATGTCTTGCCTATCCTCCTGACTCCATAGAAGGACTGTTTCCTACATGTGCTTTCTCCTCTCTAATTTTAAATGTCAACAACCTTGATTATGTAACTTTCTAAGGTTTCCCAGTGGACATTGTTAAAAAGTTAGAGGTATTATATCATCAAGGCCTTGAGCTTTCCTCTCACTGAAGTCTATTGCCTACCTTGCAATGCTTCAAACCAGAGAAGGAACACTCCTGAGGTTGTGGTTAAATGAGTGAGTGGAACTCAGAAAACCTGAGCTCAAATTCTATCCTCCTGCTGCAGATCCCATTTTGTGTCTTTGAACAAGTCACTGAGGCAGATTTTTAAAGGCATTTAGGCACCTACTGAGATTTTCAAAAGTAAATAGGTGTCAAACACCCATTGAAACCAATGAGTTATAGGCACCTGGATTCCATTTAAAAACCCTTCCAAGCACAGAAATACTTTTACAAATCTGGTTTTATGTACCTTGGTTTACCCATCTGTAAAATGGAGATTTATTTAGACTCGTATTTTAAAGGACCCTAAGGGAGCTAAGCACTTACCTCTTTCTACAGTTATGTGCTCTATCTTAACCACACGTAACAAGTTCAATTTAGGAATTTCTCTGTAAAAATCTCTGGCCTGTACTATGCAGATGGTCAGAAGTAGATTATTTTAATGAATCCTTCTGTCCCCAAAATTTATACATCTGCAAAATCTATTTTCAATAGCAGTAAGTCTTAGCGCTGATCTACAATGGATGGGGGGGAATCAACCTAAGATACGCAACTTCACCTACACAAATAGCATAGGTGAATCTGACATATTTAGGTCAATTTACTGTGGCGTCTTCATGGCGTTGAGTCGATTGCAGCCGCTCTCCTGTCGACTCCGCTTGCTCCTCTTGCAGAGGTGGAGTTCTGGAGTCGACAGAAGAACACATGGGGATCGATTTATCACATCTAGACATCTTGGATTATGTCCTCATTTGTTGCTCAAAGGTAATCAAACTCAAAGGAAGTTACTGGGACAATCTGTCCTATACTTGGGTCTGAACAGTTTTCAATCATGAGCACGTTAAAATGTAGTTATGGTTATGGAAAATGTTATGCAAAAATAGACTATTTTATTGAACAGATATGATTATATTCAGAATTGTAATATACTAATTAATATTCTGATAGATAGATATATATTCAATGCTAACACATTTTAAGAGGAGAATAAATCTATTCTGTTTTATACATTAGCTGTGCATTTACAACCCTTTGCTACTTCAGATAATGCCAGAGAAGAAACATTCCATCATAACTCTCATATCCTAGAATGAGATTTTCAGAGCATTTGTGACTGTGTGTATGTTTGTGTCAATGTGGAACTGTGAGGGTGTGTGCGTGTATGTCAGGGGGAAGGGATAGCTCAGTGGTTTGAGCATTGGCCTGCTAAACCCAGGGTTGTGAGTTCAATCCTTGAGGGGGCCATTTAGGGATCTGGGGCAAAAAATCTATCAGGGGACAATACTCGATCCTGCTAGTGTAGGCAGGGGACTGGACTCGATGACCTTCAAGGTCTTTCCAGTTCTAGGAGATTGGTATATCTCCATTTAAAAATTAAATATATATATATGTGTGAATGCTACAGTGAGGATGTTACCGTTTCCATTATGTGTGTGGGACAGTGTGCATGGCTGAGTGACATTTTGTGTGATTTTGTATATATTGCTGTGAGGAGCCTGAGGTTTATTTATGTGTTGTGTTGTTTCTTAGGCAGGTACTTGTGTGTATGAAAGAGCCAGTGTGTTTATTAATGCATGTGTCACGGGGTATTTGTACGTGTGAAGGTTTGAGTAACTGTTTTTGTATGTGAGAGAGTTCATGTAAGAGCATTTGTATGAATGTTTGTGTATGTGTAGGTTTGCATATCATTGTCTAAATATGAACTTTTCCATGATACCTGAAATATATTGTACCAAAAGAAATACATAAAATAATCAGATTTAATTGCTACCTTGTAAAAAAAAGAGAAGTTAAATGGAGAGAAGAAAGAAAGAAAGAAAGAAAGAAAAAAAGAAAGAAAGAAAGAAAGAAAGAAAGAAAGAAAGAAAGAAGCATGGTAGTGATGCTAATAATGTTCCCTTAGGCTCCTTAGAGAATCCCAGCTGTAATTGTTATTTATTATTATGTTGGTGGTGATGCTGGTTATCATAGGGATGATAATGGTGATTCTACCATTTGCAGGCAAATTCTAGCTCTCCCAAGGGGATGACCAACTGGTGGAGTTCTGGCTGCTGGGGTTGCATAGCCTTCCTGGCATGCAGAGCCTGCTCTTCGTTGTGTTCTTGGTTATCTACATCCTAACCATCACAGGGAACATTGTCATCATCTCGGTGGTGCGGCTGAAACTCCGGCTCCACTCACCCATGTACTCCTTCCTCCAGAATCTCTCCTTTCTGGAGATTTGCTATACCAGCACCATCATTCCCGAGATGATGGCCAACCTACTGGGAGAGAGGAAGGCCATTTTGTTTGCTGGATTACCTGAATTTGTACCTGAAGTTATGGCGTTTTTCTGTGTGTGTATTACTGAAATACATTATGAGGTAGGGAGATGCCCACAACCCGCCTTTCACACGGGCTGGTGCATGTCCACTACCCTGTGTCAGAGAGGTGAACTAATTAATGAGCTTGCACCATCCAAGGCAGATGTGAGCAGTGTAAGACGTTATATTTCTGGGTTTCATGGCCAGGAAGTAGCGTGATTTCTTGGTGCCGCTCTTTAGACAGATCATGAGTGGCTTAGAAAACATTCAAACAATGTAGCTGGGTGTGGGTCTCCATATGCTCATGTCTGAGCAGGTAATTCACCTATTTGAGTGAGGCAGTCACTAAGTCAATGGAAGAACCTAGCTACCATCACTACCAGCTATCAACTCATAGGTACCATCACTCAGGGAGGTGTTGTTCCTACAATGGTGGAAAACCTCTCCCACTGCGGTAAGCTCAGTCTATGCGACAGGGTTATGCCAGCATAGCTATGGCATCGTACATGCTGCAATCACCCCCACAGTGTAGACAGGCCCTGAGTATCATACAGACACATAGGGGGGTTTGGGCTTTGTCAGGAGAATGTAGACTGGGTTTCTTCTGTTTTTGTAATTCTGATAAATATCCTGAAGAAGAATTTTCAATTCAGTTAAACCTCACTGAATTAGAATGAAAGAACGGAGTTTGTTGTGGGAGAGTCGGGTCTCAGGTTTACACCCAAAGAGTCTGGGGGTAATAAGAAGGGGAATGTGAAAGCTCAGGCCCATAGCTTCTAAAGAGAAAAATGATGCAGGATGCAAACTATGACATTAGCAGACCAGGCGACAGCTCATGCCAAGGCCTCACTGAACATGGATGAATGCCCAGCTGGAAAGGAGTCTGGTTCACCTGTGCATTCATATTCTTTAAATAGCTGTTAGATTTATAAAGATGTGTTAAGAATTCTGCAATGCTTATGAGTTACTACCTGCGTTATAATATATGATGCAGACTATTTCCTTTTTACTGGTTTTGAGTTTCCCAAGTTTTATGTTTCATTTAGACTTAATTAATATATCAAAATTGAACTTAGTGAGGTCATTCAAGCCAAGGCAATTCCTCTGACCAGTATATATTAAGTTTCAAAATAGTTGTATTAAAAAGATGTTTTAATATACTGTTGCAAGATACACTGAGTTTCATAGAAACGAGGCTTACACACAGTGGCTAGATGAATAAAAGTAGTGAGTTTATTGAAGTCAGTGACGTAGCAACCCCTGGGGCCCCGGCTGCAGGGTGTTATTGAAAATGGGGGACCTGGCACACCGGAGCCGTGCCCAGGATGAAGCCCGACACGCAAGGGTGTACCAACACAGAAATATCCATGCACATTTGTATTTTATACATAACTTATGAATAGCTAATGACATGTTTTGCAATTCTGCCTTAGTTTTTTTGTTTGGTTTTACACAAGCCGAGTTTTACACAGACTGCAGCTGGGAGGAGTCTTTCCACGAGATAACAGTGAGAGCCAAGGCCATTCCCTTGGAGATGCGATAGAAGCGAATTGCGCCACCTAGCAATTGCCTTTACATTCATCTTCTGCTTACTACATATACAAATAATTAAATGTTGAAATAATATTGAAAATTAAGTGAGTCTATGAAGAGCAACGTAACACTTTTTTTTGGTGAAACACCATGTAGTAAGACAGTTGTCTAAAGCAGTTACCACTGTGGCTAGAATCAGAGAGGTAGCCGTGTTAGTCTGGAATAGCAGAGGTAACAAAGTCCTGTGGCACCTTAAAGACTAACTATAAAGTTTTGAAGCATAAGCTTTCGTGGGCTAATACCCACAGAAGCCAATCTTAAAATTGTATTTACAATAATTAACTGCATTACATTGAATTAAATGTGGTTTCTTTGGGCTGCTAGAAGAATAAATGCAAAGGGTAGACACATCATCATTAAAAAGGAGTCCTTTTAAAGCTTTTAGGGTAAATTTTCAAAAGCATCCAAGTCCTGTTTTAAAAGGTGATTTGGAATTCAGTGTCTGTTTTAAAAAATACCTTTCAAAATCTGGTCATAATTGTTTTTGAACTTTTACCCTTAATTTTACCTAAATTTTACCTAATTCTTCAAGTTAATATCTCTTAGTGGGTCTTTTTTACCCCACAATCATTCTTCCATGTTGATTTCCCCAACAGAATATATCTGTTATAACAATAATCCCTTATTAGTTTCCCAAGTCTGTATATATGTATGTCCGCAGTCTCTCTCTCTCTCTCTCTCTCTCTCTCTTTCTCTCTCTCTCTCTCTCTCTCTCTCTCTCTGTGTGTGTGTGTGTGTGTATATATATATGATTGTTTTCAAGCATATCTGGAGTTTTATAGACATTAAAATACCCTAGAGTTACTAAATATAGCATAATGAATAAATTAGGGTTACTTATTGGTCAAGACAAGTGTTCTAGATCTTAGACCTCAACCATACTCTTTGTTGAAGATCAAAATTCTAAAGAATAGTTAATATAGATAAATCAAATATACAGAATGAAAGAACTAACAGTATTACTGTTTCCTAACAGGTACTAACAGGTCTCACACATTTGAGAGTTACCCCAACAGAATCCTAAAGTGCTAGATTCCTTGTATGGCTTGTGTCCAGACAGAACAAGCGGGTGGCTTGTCAGTCATGACTCACAGGACATGGATGTCATACTGTCCTTATCCCCTTCATAATCTACCATAATCTATCATGGGATCTGGCTGTTGAGTCAGCTTCATCTGCCTGGGGTACAAGAGTTATTCTTATGGGCCTCATGTTATAGTGGAAATTAAGCAGCTGGAAGACACTTGAATCCCTCCCCCAGCCAACCCTGATTATTTTTTTTTAGTACAAAGCACATGAGATAAATGCTACTAAACTTTCACAGCAATGGCTCATGAGTCTAGAATGATCCCACAAGATCAGAGTCATGGATGAAATGGTGCCTCTCTTGTGGATAGGGTGGCTAGGAATATTTTAAGCCCTTAGATGGGGTTAGTGGGATCATTATAATAAGTCATTGTCTTTTGGAGAGTGGGAATGGCCAGGTAGAAGGTCATAACAGATATAAATATATTTGATTGGTATCCATGCTAAAAGGTATGTACCAGGCTTGGGGCTGAGGTATTTTAAGAAGAAGTCAGTTTCCCTCCACCCCTAATCTGAACCCTGCTACTCATTCAACTGTCACAAATAATGCAGGGAGCCCTTTTTTGGCAACATGCTATTGCAGTCAAAGAAAGAACTGGCTCCCAATTCATGGCTATTTCCTATTCCTTCTGATGGCTTTCTTGAAGGCGGCTTTCACATCCTTGTTCCTGAGGCTGTAGATCATTGGGTTCAGCATAGGTGTGACTGTGGTGTAAAACACAGAGACCACTTTCCCAATGTCCATTTAATAGCTGGAGGAGGGGTAGAGGTGAGTAAATAAACCCGGGCCATAGAAGAGCAGGATGATGAGGAGGTGGGAAGCACAAGTTGAGAAGGTTTTGCGTCTGCCCTGGGCCGAGTGGATTTTCATGATGGTGGATAGTATGTAAGTGTATGATGTGGAAATCAGCAGTAAGCAACTTCCACCTACTGCGCCGCTTAGCAGCAAAACTAGCATCTCATTGTTATAGGTGTCCGAACAGGCCAATTTGATCAAAGCAGGGATCTCACAGAAGAAGTGGTTGATTTCATTGGGACCACAGAAAGGCAGCCTGGCTATGAAGAACGTATGTAACATTGAGTAAAGAAAACCACCGATCCATATAGCAATGGCAGAGCACATACAAGTCTTCTGGTTCATGATGGTTGCATAGTGCAAAGGCTGGCATATTGCCATGTAGCGGTCATAGGACATTAGGGCAAGAAGGAAAGATTCAGATGAAGCAAAGGAGATGATAAAGTACAGCTGGGCCATGCAATTAGAGAAGGAAAGAGATTTAATCTTAGCAACTAATGTGGCTAGCATATTCGGGACAGTGACGGAAGAGTACAAGATGTCTAAGAGAGACAAGTTAACCAGAAAAAAGTACATAGGCGTGTGGAGATTGGTATCTGCCCAGATAGCCAAGCAAAAGGAGAGGTTGCCAGCCAAGGTCAGCAGATAGATGATCAGGAAGCTCATGAAGAGTAACGGCTGAGTTTCTGGGAAGCTCGAAAGGCCCAGGAGTATGAATTCTGTCACTGTGCTTTGATTGTCCATGTCTGTTACTTCACTTGCAGGAACAAAGAAGGTGAATACACTCCGTTGAAACTACTCATGGACAATACAGGATGGTGGACTGAAGAGAAGGAATATGTATGTGAAACACACGCTCCTCCGTCTCTTCCTTTTCAGACCACATTCTGTATTTTGCGGAGCATTTCTGTGTGTCAAGTTCTTTCAAACTCAATAAAGCCTTAAGCACTTACGTGTATTATTAATTATTATTATTAATTATTATTATTATTACTTCCAGATATATTCCCATGTAACAACTTAAATAACACCACTTGATGTTCAATATTTATGTAATAATAATCACACAAAACCATTGTTTACTGACAAGGGGCAGGTCTGGAACTCTTCTTATTCCAGCTGCTCACTCCTAATTTACATCAATCCACCATGGAAATTGAGCAGCTCCACAAAGTTTATATTCTATGTTTTGGGTGTTTTTCCCATTTAATGACAGATTCTTTTAAAATATAGGTTTAAAACTCCTGTTAAGATGGTAACATCCCATCAGGGCTGGTGAAAATTTTTCTGCCCCAAAACCATACAAGCACATGTTGGAATCCGTTTTGATTTGGGAGAGAAAGAGAATGCTTAATGTTAAGCAAATTTTTAAGCATTTTACTCAGTATGGATGGATGAGTGCCTGATTCCCTTAGTCCCTTTTGAAAATTGCTCACCATTGGTGCCTCACTTTGCCATCTGTAAAATGTGTGTTTACCATTTAACACCTTGCAGGAATAAATCTAAATGTAAGTTGAAATTCTAAAACAAAACTTCTTTTATCTTTCAATTCACATTTTTAACATATTTTTTTCTTATGGATATTTTTTTCTATATTTATTTTATCTAAGGTCACTGGATGTTTTAAGTGGAACTATTTTAATCTCTTGCTGAGTGAAATATTTTTCTATCTTTCTTTTGAGAAAGGGAGATTTATTTTCTTCTTTGTTCTTTTAAAAATGTTTGAAAAATCCTTTCAAATACAGACATGTGCAGAATGTGTTTAAAATGAAAATGTTAAAAAAAGAATAATCACAACATAAACAGAAAACAATGAATTAACAAAAATCTTTCAAAATTTTCATTTCCTCAAAATGTTTTCTAGTTTTTGATAAGCAATAATGAATTCATAAATGATTTTAAATATATTTAGATAAATCAATGGGAAAATCAAACAGACATTTCACAGTTCGTAAAGCTAAGCACCTAGATGTCTTTACATGATTGGGATCTTAACTACATATTCTCTGCAAAATCATGATCTGCCCTTCTACACCTTCAAATCTATTATTTTTCATCCCTCACTGTACTTTTCTTGCCAATGAAACTATAAATGAAATGTTAACTAGGGTCTGTTCCTTTCACAGAGAAAGAAACTGGACATTATGCACCTAGGCGTTTTCATGCAAAGTGTCACATATTCAGGCATTACATATATTGTTTCTTTCTGACATGCATTTACCTAGATGTTCCAGTCACCATGTGCTTTCCATTAGGCAGCAGATATCCAGAAGAAAACAGACTTTGTAAAAAAAAAGCAGTTTCTGAAAACCTTCTGCTGGTTGTCTATTCTCATGAGCCTTGAAGATGTTCTAATTGTGTGGTCGCCTCACCTTTCTAGTGATACTGATTGCTGCAGGATAGTTGTTCTTAATATGCAAGGAGTTGATTCAAGAGCATTTATAAATTATAAACCCACAGACGTAAGTGATGGTTAAGACCCCCATGAATGTCTTGACCATCCTCCTGACTCCATAGAAGGACTGTTTCCTACAGAATTCTCATGTGCTTTCTCCTCTCTAATTTTAAATGTCAACAATCTTGATCACGTAACTTTCTAAGGTTTCCCAGTGGGCATTGTTAAGAAGTTAGTGGTATTTCACCATCAAGGCCTTGAACTTTCCTCTCACTGAAGTCTATTGCCTACCTTGCAATGCTTCAAATCGGAGAAGGCACATACCTGGGGTTGTGGTTAAATGAGTGAGTGTAACTTAGAAAACCTGAGCTCAAATTCTGTCCTCCTGCTACAGATCCCATTTTGTGTCTTTGAACAAGTCACTCAGGCAGATTTTTAAAGGCATTTAGACACCTAGTGAGAATTTCAAAAGTAACTAGGTGTCAAACAACCATTGAAATCAATGAGTTTTAGGCACCTGGATGCTACTGAAAATCCCTCCAAGCACGGAAATAATTTTACAAATCTGGTTTTCTGTGCCTTGGTTTACCCATCTGTAAAATGGAGACAATCATTTTTCCTTTATTTCTGATTTATTTAGACTGGTATTTTAAAAGACCCTAAAGAAGTTAAGCACTCAGCTGTTTCTACAGTTATGTGCTCTATCTTAACCACACATAACAAGCTCAGTAAAGGAATTTCTGGGTAAAAATCTCTGGCCTCTACTATTCAGATAGTCAGAAATAGATTATTTTAATGATTCCTTCTGTCCCCAAAGTTTATGCAGCTGCAAAATCGATTTTCAATAGCAGCTGGGCACTTAACTGCCTTAAGCTTCTTTGATAAGTCTTAGCCCTCGTCTACACTGGATGGAGGTAAACAACCTAAGATACACAACTTCAGCTACATGAAGAGCATATCTGAAGGTGATGTATTTAGGTTGACTCACCGTAGCATCTTCATGGCGCTGAGTTGACTGTCGCCACTCTCCCGTCAACTCTGCTTGCTCCTCTTGCAGCGTCCTGCATTGTCCCAGTGACCCCCCAAGTCCCAGGCAGGTAACTGTGGATGCTGGCCTGTGAGGAAGGGATGGGTTTCAGCAGGCTTCTCCACGCTCCCTCTGGCAGAGAGCTGTGCTATAAGCCCAGTCTCAGTTCTGGGCACCACCTAGTCGGGCTGAGTGGGAGCGCTCACTGCTGGCTCCTTTCCAGGCAAGTCCTTTCAGCCATGCTCAGCTTAACTCCCACCTTGGGAGAAATCTGTGGGAGAGGCATGTGGCCTTGTATCACCCTGTCTACGTGTCCCCTATGGTATGGTCCTAAATTAAACCCCTTATCTATCTATACAGGTACATCTAGGTTTGTTTGACAAGACCTATCTATATATATAAAAGTCAAATGATGTGTGCATGTATGTATGTTCCCTTACTCCTTCCACACCGTTTGAGCTAGAGACTTGAAATTTGGTACAGTTATAGGCTTTAGGGTCCTAATCAGGGTAAGAATCGAAAATTTTTCAAATCTCACCTCTTACACCCCCTAGGGGTGAAATTCTTTAAAGCCCATTAACATCAGCTGGGCAGCAGGTTATCACCTGCGGTATCTCCCCCCTCCCCCCTCCAATGGACCCCACACTCATTCAGCTCTCTCCCCCCTCCCCCTCCAATGCCCCCCCACTTGCTCAGCTCTCTCCCCCCTCCTCCCTCCAATGGACCTGAGCAATGTTTTGCAGTGTAAAAAGCGAAAATGTATCGGAGAAACCACATCTAAATGTAAGAGAATGAAATTAATTAGACAAAATGAGACTTCTGAACAAAATTTGTATTAATAAAAAACATTGTAGTCTTTTTACATCCCAGTTTCCAATTAAAAATACCCCGAGCAACGCTGGGTATTTTTGTTAGTTAGTCATAAAACAATGTTGATTGGCATTGATTAGATTCCCATTCTTTACTTATTTATTGATTAAATCTGTATTAGCTTTTCCATTATTTCCTACCAGACTGAAAGTTAGGCTAATTGATCTATAATTACCTAGGTCACTCTGCTTGCCTTTTGTGGCAATTAGCACATTAGCTCTTGCCCAGCCTTCTTGAATTTCTCCAGTATTCCAAGATTTATTATAAATTAACAACAGTGGTCCAGCGATCTCTTTGGACAACTTTTTTAGTACTTTTGGGCACAGATTATTTGGACTTTCTGAATTTAAAATATTTACTTATTGGTTAATGTTATGTTACTGTCCTTCTTAGTTACCTAAGGACTCGGAAGTACTTCAGAATCCTCATGAGATATAGAAACATCATCCTGCTTCTTTTTAAATAGACAACATACATATTTATTGCATTCTTTTGCTTTTTCTACATCATCATCAATGTTACTGTCTCTGTCTAGTGACAGGCCTACACTATTGTTATGATTCCTTTTTTCCATATATTCTTGAAAATGTCTTTCTTATTACCTTAGCCCAGCCATTGCTGGATTTTGCCCTCATGTATTTAGCTTCCCTTATCAATTTTCATAGCTTCTAATATGTATTCGTCATTATGTACTGCCCTGTTTTCATTTGTCATGCTTACTTTCACTTCCCTTCTTAACCAGGATGGGATTTTGACCAATGTTTTCTTCTTTCCGGAAATTGTGGCTTTTTTGGAAACTGAGTAAACCTTTTTAACTCCTAGTTTTAATTCACATTTTTCTGTCTGTATTCTTCATCCCAATAACTTTTTTTTCCATTTTTTTATCAGCATTTGTTAATCAGCCCTTTTAAAGCAGGTGTGCGTGTGTGTGTGTGTGTTATTGTTTGGGACTGTCCTGTGATTTCCCATAAGAAAAGTAGTCAAGTCATTTTCAGTAGTCTATAGACAAGCACTAATGTCAAAACCAGATATGCCGGTTGTTAATTTCTGTCCATTTGGTCATAAAGTCTATGAAATCCCAAAATGAAGTTTTAAGGATGGTATATAAGGAGGGGAAGGGACTTTGTGTGAGAATCAACAGCCCCTTTTTATTTTTTTGCGAGGCAAGTTTTCTCTGATGTAGCTAAGAGAAGTGACCTTCTGCAAGTGACACTGCAAAGTTCTAAGCTTAGAACTCCACAACGTCACTTGCAGCAAATCATTTTTACAGGCGAACCAGGCAACAAGGAATCATTAGTAGAGGCTTCCTGAGTTACATGTGCTATGATGACTGGAAATGGAGAACGTTGGCCAGGTTTCAGGAGGGATTTAGTTCGATGTGGATTCAGAGGTTTAGCCCTGGTCTACACTAAGGGGGAGGATCGACCTAAGAGACACAACTTCAGCTGTGCGACTAGCATAGCTGAAGTTGATGTATTTAGGTCAACTTAGCGTGGCGTCTTCACAATGGTGAGTCGACTGCTGAGGCTCCCCCAACGACCGTGCTTCCACCTCTCGCAGCACTGAAGTATTGACATCTACAGGGGAGTGCTCGGGAATCAATTTATTGCATCTAGACTAGACACGATAAATCGATTCCCGATAGATCGATCGCTGCCCGCCAATCCAGCTGGTAGTGTAGACCTGGCCTTAGAAATGCAACCCAGTGCCAGGGTGCCTCCAAACATAACCCAGAGTCTCAGCCTAAAATGGGGACCACTCATTTCACTTTATGAATATCTCTTCCCTATAGCTCTGCCTGTCTGCTGCACCACTTATTGCTAATGAAACATAAAAGGCTATGGCTACAATACCCCACAGTCCAGACTATGGGAGAGTAAATGACTCATCTCCATACATCCCATCTGTTTATCTATTCATCTAATTGACCTTCTTCAATGTAAAATCTGACCTGAATTGATCCTGATCCAAAAACAGCTGAAGTCAATGTACTTGGGCATTTGTATCTGGCCCCATATGAATTTCTATCCTTTCTCTGATATGTTACATGCTTTAGATTACACCTTAGTCATTAAAACAGAATAGCTGGGATCTTGCGTTGTGTATCTCGGGAATTCCAGTGGGGTTACAGAGACTGGGTCCCAAAGATGCCAAGCAAGGGTTGAAATGAAGGTTCAGTCCAATTAAGAGTCATTATTTGGCTGTGTCAGCCTCCAGAAAGCTGAACAGTGATCAGCCGTGGGTGATGTTAGCTTCTCTCTTTGCTATGTGATTTAGAATATGTGAGTAGGTGGTTTGGAGTCCAACCACAATACTAAATGTGATTTATTTGGGGGGAACTGCTGATTTTTGATTTATGTCCTCATTTGTTGCTCAAAGGGAATCAAGTAAGTTACTGGGACTATTTGTCCTATACTTGGGTCTAAGCAGTTTTCAATCATGAGCAACTTTAAAATGTTGTTATGGTTATGGAAAATGTTATGCAAAAATAGACCATCTTATTGAACAGATATGACCATATTCAGAATTGTATATGCTGACTGCATTTACTAATATTTTGATAGATAGATAGATAGATAGATAGATAGATAGATAGATAGATAGATAGATAGATAGATAGATAGATAGATAGATAGATAGATAGAGGGGGTGGATGGGGATAGATAGATATTCAATGCCAACACAACTATAAGGGGAGAAGAAATCTATTCTGTTTTATACATTAGCTGTACAATTACAACCCTTTGTTACTTCAGACAATGCCAGAGAAGAAAAATTCCATCATAACTCTCATATCCTAGAATGATATTTGCAGAGCATTTGTGACTGTGAGTGTATGTTTGTGTCAATGTGGGGCTGTGAGGGTGTGTGTGTACGTGCATGTTTATATGTGTGAATGCTACAGTGAGGATGTTACACTTTCCATTATGTGTATGGGAGAGTGTGCATGTCTGAGTGAGATTTTGTATATATTGCTGTGAGGAGCCTGAGGTGTATTTATGTGTTGTGTTGTTTCTTAGGCAGGCACGTGTGTGTATGAAAGAGCTAGTGTGTTTATTAATGCATGTATCACAGGGTATTTGTACGTGTGAAGGTTTGAGTAACTGTTTTTGTATATGAGAGAGTTCATGTAAGAGCATTTGTATGAATGTTTGTGTATGTGTAGGTTTGCATATCATTGTCTAAATAGGAACTTTCCATGATACCTGAAATATATTGTACCAAAAGAAATATATAAAATAATCGGATTTAATTGCTACCTTGTAAAAAAATGAGAAGTTAAATGGAGAGAAGAAAGAAAGAAAGAAAGAAAGAAAGAAAGAAAGAAAGAAAGAAAGAAAGAAAGAAAGAAAGAAAGAAAGAAAGAAAGAAAGAAAGAAAGAAAGAAGCACTCTGGCGATGCTAATGGTGTTCCCTTAGGCTCCTTAGAGAATCCCAGCTGTAATTGTTGTTTATTATTATGTTGGTGGTGATGCTGGTTATCATAAGGATGATAACGGTGATTCTACCATCTGCAGGCAAATTCTAGCTCTCCCAAGGAGATGACCAACAGCACTGCAGTGGTGGAGTTCTGGCTCCTGGGGTTCCATAGCCTTCCTGGCTGGCAGAGCCTGCTCTTCGTTGTGTTCTTGGTTATCTACATCCTAACCATCACAGGGAACATTGTCATCATCTCGGTGGTGTGGCTGGAACCCCGGCTCCACTCGCCCATGTACTCCTTCCTCCAGAACCTCTCCTTTCTGGAGATCTGCTACACCAGCACCATCATGCCCAAGATGCTGGCCAACCTACTGGGAGAGAGGAAGGCCATCTCATTTGCTGGATGCATGGCCCAGCTCTATTGCTTTGTCTTCCTGGGGGCCACTGAGTGCTTCCTCCTGGCAGTGATGGCTTATGACAGATACCTCGCCATATGTCACCCATTACACTACATGGTGGCCATGAATGATGCGTCTTGTACCCGCCTGGCCATGGGCTCCTGGGTGACTGGCATCTTCACCGGGCTCTTACCCTGCTTGCTCATCTCCAGGCTCCCTTTCTGTGGCTCCAAGCAGATTAAACACTTCTTCTGTGATATCCCTCCATTGCTCAAGCTCTCCTGCTCAGATACCTCCTCTACTGAGGTTGTCATATTCATCCTCTCCCTCCTGGTTCTGGTCAGCTGCCTGCTGCTGACCCTAGTGTCCTACCTCTTCATCATTCTCACCATCCTGAAGATCCCCACCTCCTCTGGGAAGAGGAAGACCTTCTCCACCTGTGGCTCACACCTGGCCGTGGTGGCTATCTACTATGGCACCATGATCTCCATGTACGTCCGCCCCACCTCCAGCCTGCCCTCGGAGCTCAATAAGATTGTCGCTGTGTTCTACACCATCATCACCCCGCTCCTGAACCCCGTCATCTACAGCCTGAGGAACAAGGACTTCAGGGATGCTTTAGAGAAAGTAATCAGCAGGCAGTGTGGTCTACACAAAGAGTAAATATAAAAGTCTGGAGGTCAGATTCCGGCTTATGCTGAGGGGTCTTTATACCAAACTGAGTGCATAAAAGCGAGTGTAAATTACAATTACATCCACTTTCATTTTTTCTCACCTTGCCAGAACACTGTAAAAGGGTCTCGGTGATTATCTAACTACCCTCTTACAGACCCCTCTATTGATGAAAAATTGAATCCTTTTTGTATAAAGTTTCCCCAAATAAATGCACACACATTACAAAGTTAAGACAATCAGAACATTTATTGTGGCGATTCACCTACTTGATTGTTGATGTTATGAGTTGTCTCATTATGTGTTTTCTATTTATTGGTTTATTTCCTTATCATGCAGTCTGGGCACCTCGAAATGCTTCACCAAGAAACCATGCTTCTCTGATGTGTGATATTTTATTCTAAGTGTGAAGGAGTTTGATGCTGATACACTAATATTTCTAATTAGAATATATTTATTTTGTCATGAATAAAACAAATAGAAAAAATGTATTATTAAAACAAAATTTGCTTAATTTAATATTATAATGGATTCCCCCCCCCCCGTGGACACTTGTTATGAACCCAGATACACCAAATTCACTTCACATAACACACCAAAGAGCCACCTGTATCCACCTATACTTGTACAGTCCACTTCACCCATAGTACCCCAGCATCTCACCACCATCAATATGTATATTCCAGCTGGTAGGGAAGTTTTATCCCCATTTTACAAATGGGGAACTGGGTCACCGAGAGACAAGGCCCCAGAGTTTCAAAAGTATTTTGCTACCTAGCCAAACAGATAGGAGCACAGTGGGATTTTTTTAAAAAAAAACATCTAGGCAGGTTGGGTGCCTAAATGCAATTGAAATCAGTTGGAGTTTGGCCCCTATATCACGTACAACCAGATTTTTAGAGGTATTCTAGCACCGAGTGGGAGTTTTCAGTAGCACCTATGCACCTAACTCAGATCGATTTTAATGAGAGTTAATCTCCTAGTCATGTCTGAAAATCCCAGTAGGTGCCTATCTGTTTCTTTAAGCACCTAATGTCTTTAAAATCCGGTTCTGACTGGGCCAGGTCACACAAGGCGTCTGTGACAGAGTAAGGGATGGGGCATGGGCATCGTCAGCTCTAGGTTAAAGCCCTAAACACTGAAGTGTGTGGGCTTTCTGCCTGACACCAACAATTTAAAATCAGTGCAGACCTGGGACTGAGCAGGTGACTCAGTTTGAACTAATGATTTGAGCTGGTGACTTACATTTGCATTTTAGGAAAAGAAGGCATTGCTAGACGTTGCCGTGTGTTGCTATCTAGCAGTGTCAGTGACCATATGTCCTTTTCACACACAGCCCATGCCAATGTGTCTCAACCAGGCCAAGGAGACATCATTAGTTCTTAGGGTGCAGCAGGGTGAAATGTTGCTAGTGCTCAGCTGTCCCAGCACCTCATTGCTTCTGTCCTTCGAGCTCCGGTGATATTAGCACCAGCAGAGAGTTCAGCCTGCTAATTCAGCAGAACTTGAAGACACTCATAGAGAAAGACCACAAGCACAGTTTAGTGACGAAGGTATTTGGGCAGGTTTATTGCTCACAAGTAGGGTGACCAGACAGCAAGTGTGAAAAATCAGAACAGAGAGTGGGGGAGTAATAAGAGCCTATATAAGACAAAGCCCCAAATATCGGAACTGTCCCTATAAAATCGGGACATCTGGTCATCCTACCCAGAAGGCGCAGTCCTAATGACTCCCACAACTTGCTCAAATACTCTGAAAAATCAGTGCCCTGTGACAAGGAGCAGCTCAGTCAGCAGTGGGAATCTCTACTGTCCCCTCGGCCACACAAAGGGGTAAGACGAGATTCCCCAACATTTACAGACTGAGTCAAATGACTGGGACACACAGCTTACGTATCACTTTACATGTTTCAGGACATCTGTTTGATACCTTCCCTTGTTCCTTACATTTTGGACACAACATCCTTTTTCCTTGTTCTGTCAAACCATCTTATCTTATACTAGATAGGGGCATATCTGTACAAGCCATCTGAAATATATTTACATAAATATCTCATCCCTACTAGTTCTCAGGCATGATTGTGCTTTGGCAATGCCAGCAGCAACGTTGCCACGTTCATGCACTGAACAGTGAAATGATAAGCATCTGCTTCAAGATGTGGCCCAACTTTGGTTTCCAGTCTCTGGTTCAGGCCTTAGATCTTGTGCCAGGCCCGGTGCCCTCTAGCTAACTACATAAGGACATTGATATTTTTGATACTTCAAAAAAGGCCATTTGGGGGTGTTGGCAGGTGGACAGGACATTCCCACCATTTTTTTTTATTTCGAAATGTCAAAACATTTCATTGTTCCTGAAAAGAAATATGTAACTGCAATCTTTTGTCTTGAGTCACTTCAATATGAATGGTGACAAAGAGTCCTGTGGTACCTTAAAGACTAACTAAAGTCTTTTAGTTAGTCTTTAAGGTGCCACAGGACTCTTTGTCACCTCTGCAATTCCAGACTAACATGGCTACCTCTCTGATTCTTTTCAATATGAATAACATCTTCCTCTTGTTTCATACTGTCTTATGGGAGATATAGCTCTAGTCATAGAATGGCAGGACTGGAAAGGACCTTGAGAGGATTTCTAGTCCAGTCCCCTAGACTATGCACTCAAGGCATGGCTAAGTATTATCTAAACCATCCCTTATATTGACAGAGATTTCACAATCTCCTTAGACAATTTATTCCAGTGCAATATCTCATCCCTGCCTTCTTTGCTATGGGCTGGGCTTCTTGGCCAGACTGCAGGAGTGTACAAAGGGAAATGTAGTCAGGCCAAGGCCTCTAGTATATAAGGGAGAATGCACACTGGAATTACAACTCCCATCAGGCAAGTGGAACAAGAGGAAAATACAGTTCATGGCTTCCAAGGCCTAAGTGATTGGGCAACAAAATGGCAAATGAAATTTAATGTGGATAAATGTAAAGTAATGCACATTGGAAAAAATAACCCCAACTATACATACAATATGATGGGGGCTAATTTAGCTACAACCAATCAGGAAAAAGACCTGGGAGTCATTGTGGATAGTTCTCTGAAGGCATCCACGCAGTGTGCAGCGGCAGTCAAAAAAGCAAACAGGATGTTAGGAATCATTAAAAAAGGGATAGAGAATAAGTCGGAGAATATCTTATTGCCCTTATACAAATCCATGGTGCGCCCACATCTTGAATACTGCGTACAAATGTGGTCTCCTCATCTCAAAAAGGATATACTGGCACTAGAAAAGGTTCAGAGAAGGGCAACTAAAATGATTAGGGGTTTGGAATGGGTCCCATATGAAGAGAGATTAAGGAGGCTAGGACTTTTTAGCTTGGAAAAGAGGAGACTACGGGGGGATATGATAGAGGTATATAAAATTATGAGTGGAGTGGAGGAAGTGAATAAGGAAAAGTTATTTACTTGTTCCCAAAATAGAAGAACTAGGGGCCATTCAATGAAATTGGCGTGCAGCAGGTTTAAAACAAATAAAAGGAAGTTCTTCTTCACACAGCGCACAGTCAACCTGTGGAACTCCTTACCTGAGGAGGCTGTGAAGGCTAGGACTATAACAGGGTTTAAAAGAGAGCTGGATAAATTCATGGAGGCTAAGTCCATAAATGGCTATTAGCCGGGATGGGTAATGAATGGTGTCCCTAGCCTCTGTCTGTCAGAGGGGGGTGATGGATGGCAGGAGAGAGATCGCTCGATCATACCTGTTAGGTTCACTCACTCCGGGGCACCTGGCATTGGCCACTGTCGGTAGACAGGATGCTGGGCTAGATGGACCTTTGGTCTGACCCAGTATGGCCGTTCTTATGTTCTTATGTTCTTATGATGTGACAAATGTTATTATCTAGTCAACCTCTTGTATAACATAAGACATTATTTCCCCAAACATAATTTCTCTTTGAGCTGGAACATATATTTAATAAGTAAATAAATCTGAGCTTGATTTTAAAAGTCCAGTGATGGAAAATCCAACATAACCTTTGTTCAGTTGTCAGTTAATTATTGTTACTCTTAAAATGTCATGCTCAATTTCCAGTTTGAAATTTGTCTAGCTTCAATAAAGGTGAATGTTAAACCAATTTTATTTTGAACAGATTCAGAACAAACCATTTTAGTTCACTTCCACAGATCAAAACATTTTTATTTGCACTGAATAGCATATTTTGTTTTGAGTTACACAAATCCCATTGTCTATTAATGGAACTGGGGTGACTACTTCTCTAGGCCTTTTTGAAAAATCCCAAACATCATTATTACACTTCCTTTGGGTCCTTGTTACTGAGAAATTTCCACATGTGATCATGTCCCTGAGGGCCCAAAGTTGAGCAAATACATCTTCATAATAATAATAATGAATGTTCTCAAACAATGCTTGGAGAAACTACTGTCTATAAACAAAATGTCTACTTAATTCAAAGTACAAATAAAGAGACATATCATTGTTTTGATATATTTATTTATCCTGACACATTATCTATCTATCTATCTATCTATCTATCTATCTATCTACTGTTGTATCTAACTGACAAAAATTAAACAAGTAATTGAAGGAGGAAAGAAACAACTCATCAAGTCAATATTACTTCTCAGCCATAAACTGACAAGAGTTCAGGAAAGTCGTTCATCTCAATGTGACAGTTTTAGATGACATAATGGAGCTTTTATATTGTGCAGTCAAGAGGCAAAACTGAGAACTACAGGCCTGTAAAATCTAACTTCAGTATCAGGAAAACTGGTTGAAACTGTAGTAAAGAACAGAATTCTCAGACAGATAGATTAACTTGATTTGTTGGGAAAGAGAACATTTATTAAAAGAGGAAAATCATGCCTTATAGTCCATTATAATTATGTGAGTGAGTCAACAAACGTGGAAAAGGGTGACAGAGATGATATAGTGTACTTGGAAATTCAGAAAGCCTTTCAAAGGATCCCACATCAAAGGCTCTTAAACAAAGTAATCAATGCACATTATAAAACAGAGTCTCATCTATGCATACAAAATGATGGGGTCTAGGTTAACTGTTACCGCTCAAGAAAGAGATCTTTGAGTCATTGTGGATAGTTCTCTGCAAACATACACTCAACACACAGTTCAGTGAAAAAAAGCTAACAGAATGGTAGGACCATTAGGAAATGGATAGAAAATCAGACAGAAAATATCAAAATGTCTCTATATAGATTGATGAGGGGCCTGAACCTTGAATTCTGAATGTAGTTATGGTCAGCCCATCTCAAAAAAGATATATTAGAATGGGAAAGGTACGGAAAAAGGTAACAATAGGAACATTTATTTGTTATACCTAGAAGAAATTATTTGGATAGGGAATGTTTAGTTAGATACAATCAGGTTTATTTTTTATTTTGTCATGTGGATCTTCTCTGTGCTAACCCCAAATACTTTTATTTGCTTGTAACCATTACGCTAAACCCCCCAATAAAGCTAATTTGGGTACTAGATTTCAAAAGAGCAATTCCAAAAATTAAGCCAGTCCTCCTTGTGCCCACCAGAAATGGTCTCTTTGGATAAGAGTCCTCCTTCTATAACAAACCTGGACCTATTAGAAGAGCTGAGAGGCAGTGGGTTGCTTCATGCCACCTCCAAGATCCCTTGAGGCTGTCATCTGTTTCCTGCTCTGCCTGAAAGTGCTCCCTTGATGCTGGAGACATTAGTTCCTCACTGGGTGGTGGCCTTGGATTTGGTCTCACTGGAGGCAATGTGGGTGATGGGATTGTTTCTGTTGCATGTGAACAGCTCTCTGCTGGTGCACTAGGTGGTGTTTCAGGCTCTGGTTAGGCCTTTTGCACTGGTTTAGCTGCTCGTGAAGGAGCAAGTCTGTGGGGCCTTTGGGTGGTGGCTCCCCTGACTCTGGAGTGGATGCAAGCACGGGCTCTGATGCTGACTGCTCCGCCCATTCCAGCCCTTGGGCTGATTGACAACAGAGGAAAGGAGAGTAGAACTTTGCTCTTTGGCCCTGAGTGTGATAATGTTATACCAATCAAACAAAAAACAGCAGGATTTTATTAAAGGGTACAAGGCAAAATGGTGTATTTATTATGAAGACAAAAAAGAATCATAATAAGCAATCAGTGATAGCTATAACATTTCTTTCTTTCATTCATTCATTCATTCACACAAGGTTCTGCAACATAGTTCTAGTTACCAGCCTGGAGGTTGCTCGTGACAAGTCATTGGCCAGCTTGCCTGGACACGAGGATGGAGACGAGTCTTGTCAGGGGCGCACCTGATGCTCCTGGAGGATGGTGGGTCCTGGAGGATGGTGGGAGATCCAGACTCAAAGTTCTCAGTCTTTAGGTCCTGTTTTTATAGGAATTCATTCCTATACCAGTCTATGGAATCTGCTTCATCATGCTGCTTTGACGTTTGAAGTGATAATCAACCACTGTTCCCATGTTTGAAGTGGTGTTCAATCGGCAGATGGCCCATCCATGACAGCTTGGTGTTATCTTGTTTTCTGGATCTTCACCCCTCCACCTCTTCCATCCTTGGTGTTATCGGGTGCTTGGGGGTGGATTGTGGATTCTGGTTTGCCCTCGGGGTCACCTGGTCATCTGACTCCTTGTATTTCTTCAGCCAGTAGATGTCGGGGGTTGCAATTCTCAGACTGGCACTTTTATCCTTTCACCAATCATTGAAATTCACATCCGCCCTCTATTTCACCTACCATCCTTCTTATTACACTTTGAAATACAGCTGCACAAAAAGGGCAGGGATGTGAGCCAGCCACCCTGCACACACACTCAGTTTGCACTTCTTCCCCCTGCAAACACACACACTGTGTAGGGTTTGTTTCCTCCATCAAGGCGCACCTCCCCTTACCCCACTCGTGTTCTGGTTGTATCATCATACAGGCATTTTTATACTATGAATAGCCCCTTGAGGTCATGAAAAATGCTCTGTGTGTTCCCCCTGCTCCACTGGAGCCTGCACCCCCAGAAGGAAAAGGCCCCATATCCCATTGCCAACCCCTCTGACCAGTCAGTCCCTGCAGGCTGGGGCCAGAGCAGAACTTCTTACCGCTGCCCCAGCAGAGTCCTCCTCACAGCCTCCTTCATCTCCTTGTTCCTCAGGCTGTAGATCAGCGGGTTGAGCAGGGGGGTCCCCACCGTGTAGAAGAGAGTCACCACTTTCCCACTGCTCCCCGAGGCAGCCGGGTTGACGTAGGTGACCATGACAGAGCCATAGAACAGGCCCACCACGGCCAGGTGCGAGGTGCAGGTGGAGAAGGCCTTGTGCCGCCTGGCGCCTGCTGGGAGCCTCAGCACAGCCCTAATGACTAGCCCATAGGAGGCCAGGATGAAGAGGATGGTGACAAAGATGATGAGGGAGCTCAGGGCATAGCAGGCCTGCTCCGTCTGGGGAGCTGGGGTGCAGGAGGCAGCCAGCAATGGGGCTGGGTCACAGAGAAAATGATCCAGGGTGTTGGGGCCGCAGAAGGAAAGCTGGGAGATGAGGACGATGGGCACTGCAAACCACAAGAAGCCACAGAGCCAGCAGGAGGCCACCAGGGTCCAGCAGAGCTGGTGGGACATGAGGACGGGGTAGCGCAGGGGGTGGCAAATGGCCAAGTACCTATCCAAGGCCATGGACGAGAGGAAGAGGCACTCAGTGGTCCCCATGGAAAAGAAGAAGTAGAACTGCACAAAGCAGGCCTGGAAGGAGATGGGGATTCCAGGGGACACCAGGTCAGACAGCAGCCGTGGCACTGTGGTTGTGACGTAGCAGATCTCCAGCCAGGCAAAGTTCCCCAGGAGGATGTACATGGGCAGGCGTTGGAGGTGGGGATCCCGCAGCACAGCCCACACAATGCACAGGTTCCCTACCACTGTCCCAGTGTAGGCCAAAGAGAGAAGGGCACAGAGGATGGTTTGGCTCAGCCGGTCCGGGGAGGGGAAACCCAATAGGATGAACTTGGTCACCGGGATGGTATTGTTGGTCATGTTCACCAGGGAGCCCCGGAGCTGAAATAACACCAAGGTTCTAGCCAGAGCTCTGGGAGTAGTAGGGAATAGAAGATGCATGCACTCATGCACACACACACACAGAGTCACTGTCAGTATCTCTCTCATATATATCCTGCTTCAAACTCTACTTGGGATTTGACATTCAAGCTGGGTTTATTCTGCCTTTGGAAATCTTCAGCACCAGAGAAAGATCCTGCATTCTGGCATTTGGCTAGCTGTTCTGCCTGGGAAACAAACTCTTGCTCCTCCTTCCATAGCTTGATCAGTGCCTCTGGACCAATCTAGGATCACAAACTCCATCCGTGCTGGTTAATACAACAAAGGATACTCAGAGAAGCATGGGAAACTGATTTCAAGTTCCCTCCTCCATACTGTTCAGGTCTAAAGTGACATTGACTGGGCTAGGGCTGTATCTTCAGCTTACTTTTTAAAATTCCTTACCTTGAGTTTGGACAGATCCAAAGATAACATCAGTCATGGATTGACCCTCGCAGCTCTGCAGAAGAAAAGTCTATATTAATATATCAATATGTTTAAATGCTGGAATCCATTTTATGAATGTATATTATATGTCAAAGTAATGTACAAAGTCATGTGATAATTATACTATTTATTAATTATTTAGTTTTTAATGATTACTGAGGTAACACCTAGGAACTCCAGTCAATGACCAGGATTAAGAGATACAGGTTATAATAATTTCTTAATATGATTAAAATTTAAAATTCAGTGCATATCATATCAATTCCTATTTTTGATTCAAATAAATGAATACCTATATATGCTATAAATTGCTATATTTAATTTAAATAATAGATGAAGAATTGTTTTATATTGCTTACTGTTTTGATTAAAATAATAAATTAAGAATTGTATGTCATATTCATTCCTACAGTCAATGAAAATTTAGATTCATTAAGTCTATACTGTACAGAGTGCTAGATTCAGTTCACATGTTAAATTAATATTTACATATGTTGATTTCTAGATTTGATTAAATCTGATTATTGTGATGATTCCCAAATATGTTAAGCATGTTACATTAATAATTATATCTGACATGAATTCAATTTTGATTAAAGTAAATAATAATATAGTCTCATTTTAAATTAAAATAGTAAATTAAGAATTAGATATCACATTTGACTAGTTTTGTTTAAAATATTATATTGATAAGAATATTGTGTATCATTTTCAGATGTTATTAAAATATTAATAATGACATATTATATTTCCCAGATGTGGTTAAAATTTAAGCTAATATTTACATAAATGTCTAGATTTTGTAAAAATATTCAATTAAGAACTAAATATATTTTTAGATTTGGTTACAATATTAAATTTGTAGTTTTATATTTTTTTTAACCTCCAGAGCCTATTAAAATATAGAGTTAATATTTCCATATAGGACACATTTCTAGAATCAGTTGAAATATTAGGTTAAGAACAGTATATTACATTAGTGTACAAGTTAAAGTCAAATATTAAAGTAGTAAACATATATATTATATGAATTCATAGATTTGATGCATAAGATTCAAATAGAGACTGGAAATGTTAAAGCAAGAAATATGTTTTATACGGATTTCTAGATTTGATTAAAATGACCTTACATAAATTCTGGGTACCACACAAATCCAAATATATATCTGCTCTGATCATCTGAGTATAAAGTATAAAACAGAACAGAATCTCTTTTTAAAAGCAGTCTACAAAGGAATCATAAAATACTTTTTTTCTTTTCTTGTACCTTTATGAAAGAGAAAATAAATCCACCTGATATGTTTTAAAGCTTTTACTTTATTTCTTTTAAACCTGGAGGTATCTATTCTCACATTTACTTTTCTACTTATCTGGCTGTCTGCCTATCAATCTGGAATGTAAATCTACGCATTTCTGGACAACTATTGGGCAGTTGAAGGATGTTTACTGGGCTCTTGTAACAATTAAGTCTGGGATAACATGAACTGACTTTTAAACTGATATAATTAAACCAATATTTGGACACACTTCATAGTATCATAGAATATCAGGGTTGGAAGGGACCTCAGGAGGTCATCTAGTCCAAATCCCTGCTCAAAGCAAGACCAACCACAATTAAATCATCTGAGCTAATTTTGGTCTCAAAGAAGCTTATTGCAGGTTAACTTAAACCTATTCCTAACGGTTTTAAAACAAACCAGAATAATCTGGTTTAAACTGAATTAAGACCATCCAATGTCCCATCTCCAGCTGTGGGCATCTCCTGGTGCTTCAGAGGAAGGAGATAAAACAAAACAAATAAACTCCAAAACAAACAAAAAAAACACCCAGAATACATTGTGGAGGGGGGGGGGATCCCTTCCTGACCCCTGCCAGTGACTGGCTAAAACCCTGAAGCATGAGCATTAGGAATACAGGACATTAACTGGAAGTGAGCCCCAGGGCTCCTGAGACCTGCCCCCATCACAATCAATCCATCATACAATCACACTCATATATTTATCTACCTGTCCCTTAAAACTAACAAAGTGGTGTGCCCCCCAAAGCTCCTGTTGGGGGGCTGCTGCAGAACCTCCCACCTCTGATGGTTAGACACCTCCCGATGATTGCCAGCCTGAATTTGTGCCTGGCTGGGTGAGTGATTGGAGCAGTAAGGGGCAGGCAGCAGAACAGAGCAGCAGCCAGGGAGGAACTGAAGCAAGAAGGAAGCTGTGTGTGCAAACCCACCTGGCTGTGAGATCCCAGCCTCCTCCTCTCCCCGCCTCTTCTGCGAAGGGAGCTGGGTGAGAGGGGCTGATATCTGCTCTCTGAGCCGCTGGGTCCCTGGGACTTGGTCTCTGGAGTGGGTGGGAGCAGCCAACTCTGGATCTGAGCCCTGAATGATCTGCGGACACCCAGAGCATTGCCCATACTCACACCTGCACACACACATTGCCCCTCCCACACTCAAAACCTCGCACACGTACAGCACTTGCCACCCCCTCAAACAGGGCTTGGCAGAGGTCAACAGGGGACCACATTGAAAGCCTCCGGTGCAGCCCCCAGTCACATGGTGAATCCCATGCAGGGTCTGGCAGTACTAAGGCAGTGGTCTGTCTTCTAGGAGGTGTTGGGTTGTCTCGCTTTCTCCGGGGTTCATTCCCTCCAACGGGCAGTAGCACGGACACACCCCACCCCTCACCACCGGGTGCGCCAACCCCTTGTCTCACCACTGCACAGCTGTAACCCAGCTGCTCCACCCCAGAGCTGGTTGCATCTCAGCACTGGGTGAGCCAGCCCTATGCAGAGCCACTGTATGACCGTTGACCGGCTGCCCTAGTCCAATGAAACAGCCGCCTCTCACCTGTGGTGTGTCCATGGAGCCAAAGGGCAAAGATGCTTTATGAACCCAGGTGTAGACCTCATGCTGCAAAGGGATGATGTGTTTCTCCTTTGAAAAGCCGAACAAGCAAAATCCTTTATGGGATCCCCATTGCGTAGGCCCTATACTCAGATGGTACCTTGTTAATCATTATTAGTAATTAACTAGAAGGCTTCACCCTTCTAGGCCAAGCTGTTCGCCCAATTGGGCCCTGTCCCCTCTATGGCCAGCCCCTGTCCCCCTCCCCCATCTAGTTGGACCCCAATGGACCAGGGTGAACCTTGGGATAATGGAAAAGCTCAACACAAAAATAAGGCTTTTCCAGTTTTTGCCAAAATAAACAGCGTAATGACCAGAGGGTGGTGAGAGGCCTGGCTGAGGGTGTGGATGGAGTGGAGCCAAGGGGCCTAGCTTGAGGGGACAAATGATACAAAGCAACGGGGACAAAATTAGCTGTTACCACTCAAAAAAGAGACCTTGGAGTCATGGTGGAGAGTTCTCTGAAAACATCTGTTCAATCTGCAGTGACAGCCAAAAAAGCTAACGGAATGTTAAGAACCATCAGGAAAGAGACAGAACTAAATCAGAAAATATCATAACACCACTATATGAATCCATGGTACGCCCACGGCATGAATACGATGTGCCCTTCTGGTCACCCCATCTCAAAAATGATATATTAAAATTGGGAAAGGTGCAGAGCAGGGCAGTGGAATGATTAAAGTTGGGAACAGCTTCCATAAAAGGAAAGATTTAAAAAGACTAGGTCTATTCATCCTGGAAATGAGGCAACTAAATTGGGGGGAGGACAGGGGGTATGATAGAGGCCTATAAAATCATGACTGATGTGGATGAAGTGAATGAGGAAGGGTTTAATTATATTTGAAATTTTCAAAGAGGTCTATGGAAGAGCAACTGACTTTTGAAAGCCAGTCTACTATCTGAAATTACCCCAAATTCTCAGAACCCCATTAACCACAGAGTCACTACATTTTCACACTAGGGTAATTCCAATTAAATCAATAAACCAGAACAATCTATATAAAAGTCAAATGGTGTATGTGTGTGTGCGTGTATGTATGTTCCCTTACTCCTTCCACACCGTTTGAGCTAGAGACTTGAAATTTGGTACAGTTATAGGCTTTAGGGTCCTAATCAGGGTAAGAATTGAAAATTTTTCAAATCTCACCTCCTACTCCCCCTAGGGGTGAAATACTTTAAAGCCCATTAACATCAGCTGGGCAGCAGGTTAACACCTGCTGTTCTCTGTGACATAGTTATGATGTCATAATATACCCCCTCCAATGGACCCCACAGTCGCTCAGCTCTCTGACTCCTCCCCCCTCCAATGGCCCCCACACTCCCTCAGCTCTCTCCCCCCTCCAAGGGCCCCCTTGTGTGTAGCACAAACATAATTAAATACACTGTTTTTTCTTTAAAAGGACCCTATTCGTTATGCTGCATAAAAAGCGAAAATGTATCAGAGAAACCATATCTAAATGCAAGAGAATGAAATTAATTAGACAAAATGAGACTTCTCAACAAAATTTGTATTAATAAAAAACATTGTAGTCTTTTTACATCCCAGTTTCCAATTACAAATACCCCGAGCAACGCCGGGTATTTTTGCTAGTTAGTAATAAATCAAGATTTTTACAAGCAAGAATATTTTAGAAAGGGCTCCTAATTCCAGCTGCCATTTGATTGGACACCCCAGTTATATAGCGTAAATATAACCAGTCCCTGACCATGTGAGATCTGTCACATGGCATATATCTGTTCTTTCATTGAACAGATTAAAATTCTGAGGCACAATATCATGTTTATGAAATCCAGAACTAACTTTACATGAATATTGACAAATATATTCAAAAAACTTCACAGTCTAGAACTGAGATTTAAGGTCCAAAATCCTATTAACATTTCTGTGTCTAAGTCCCTTGGACCTTTCTGAAAAACCCAGTTCCACTGTTAAATCACTGTTTCTCTGCAGTGCAATTTGAAGAGCTTTTGTATGAGCAGATATATCAACCATTTCTCCCTGGAGAGATTGACAGTTTCACAAATGATATACATTCTCTCCCTGTCTCTCAAAGAAACACTCAGATTTTTAAAGAATCTGAAAGAGTTTTAACACCCAAATTCTACTAATTTTAGTGGGAATTGGGAATTGGTTCCATTTCATGGTTTTGAAAATCTCAGACTAAGTTGGTTCTTCCATTCCCTGAGCAATGGATTCTTCTCAATAACCTCCTGATGGCATTTTTCATCTCAGTGTTTCGGAGGGTGTAGATCATTGGATTCAACATTGGGGTGACCACCGTGTAAATGACAGAGACTGCCTTGTCCACCGCAAATTTATGAAATGGACGAGCATAGATAAAGATGCCTGGGATGAATATTAGGCTCACCACTGTGATCTGGGCTCCACATGTGGACAGAGCCTTTTGTTTCCCTTCTCTAACATGTGTCTGTATCTTGACCAAGATGACAGTGTAGGAAATGAGTAGGATGATGAAGATTATTATGAGGAGCAGCCCACTGTTGGAGACCATCAGCAGCTCCACGAGGAAGGTGTCGGCACAGGCCAGTTTGACTACTTGAGGCACATCGCAATAGAAATTGTCCAGGACGTTTGGACCGCAGAATGGTAACTGGATGATCAAGACAGTCTGAACAATGGAATGAGCAAAGCCACCCAACCATGCTCCAATCACTAAACCCAGACACACACCCTGGTTCATGATAGTTAAATACCGGAGTGGTTTATGGATGGCCACATACCGATCGACTGCCATTACCACGAGGAAAAAGACCATAGCACCAGCAATGAAATGGAAAAAGAACATCTGGATAATGCACCCGTTAAACAAAATGGTCTTGCTCTGGAAGAGGAGACCCGACAGCATCTTTGGTGCATTGACTGTGGAGTCACTAACATCTATGAAGGCCAGGTTGGCCAGCAGAAAGTACATGGGAGTGTGGAGCCGGTGGTCAGTGATCACTGTGGTGATGATGGTGAAGTTTCCCAGCCAGGTTGTGCTGTAGATCAAGAGAAAGACAACGAAGAGGACTCTCTGCAAGTCATGACTCTGGGTCAAGCCCAAGAGGATGAATTCTGTCACTGTGGAGGTCAGGTTACCTTTTTCCATTTGTTATCCTTAGAATACACCTGGAGATGACATAGGAATAATCAATTGGTTATATAGGCAGCAGAGAACATCAGAAAGTGTGGAAAATTATGGCATACTATAGAATACAGCAAAATTAATTAAACGCATCAAGAATTTATATGAACATGCCGAATGTGTGGTTCAAGATCACGACAACATTAGCCAATGCTTTGCGGTAACAACTGGAGTAAGGCAAATTTATATTATGTCCCCAACATTTTTTTGCCGTGGACATTACTTGTCTCATGACATAGTCAGTGACAGAAGGCAACCCACGAATTTGATGGACAAAGGAATAAGTACAAGGAAGTGGCCTCATTACTGCTGATGACATTGTCCTGTTCGGTCAACACATGGCTTCTTAGAAGAAAAGACCCAGCTGGGGGCAGATACAGCTAAGAAAGTTGTCTTGCTTATCAGGAAAGGGAAGACAAAATACATAGCTATCAATGTCCTCAACACAACCATCAGAGAATATGAAATGTTACACAGAAGCCCTCTTCTTTTTCATACATCACCTTGCATTTATTATACATTGGATCACACATTTTGGGGTTGTCTTGGTTATCTTGCAAGAAACAATCCTAGTACAGCATGGTTTGTCCATGAAAAACTCAGTCTTTGTTACTTTCCCATGGCCACCGTTATCTTGTCCTTTATAAATGACTCACTGTCTGTTCCCCCCTTACCTCTTAGCTAATAGACAGTTTGTCTCTTAGCTTACTGAGACATTTACCTAGCTGAGTTAACAGAGACATTCTGTTTTCAG
Source organism: Sternotherus odoratus (assembly GCA_032164245.1). Classification (NCBI taxonomy): domain Eukaryota; kingdom Metazoa; phylum Chordata; order Testudines; family Kinosternidae; genus Sternotherus; species Sternotherus odoratus. The sequence continues at coordinate 33,824,839 of JAVMKO010000013.1, read as the reverse complement.
CCTGCTCATTTATTCCCGACCCCCACTTTGAGAACCAATGAGCTAGAGAAACATGATACAGAACAACAGAGAAAGAAACCGAACCCATTGCCATGATGCTCAGAAACCTAAACAGACCAGCACAAGAAGAAAATGAATGGTGGAAACTTGTGGATGACCTATACACCTCAGGGTGTGAGAGGATAAAGAATAAAGAAAAGACAGGCGAAATCACCTCCAGTTCATTCTGCGCAACTCTTCCCATTATACCATTCTAGCTTCAGGTTTCAAAATGGTAGCCACGTTAGTCAGTATCCGCAAAAAGAACCAGGAGTACTTGTGGCAGCTTAGATACTGTAGTGACGTGACGACTCACCCCTGCGGCACCTCCTGCTGATTATCCAGGGAATTAGCTCTCCACCTCTGCAGGCCAGTGTTTCACCGTCTGCTAGCCCCTGTGTCCCTCCCGGACCCAGGTGCCTTCTTTCCTGGGGTGCTGCCCTCTGGCAATACCCCACACTATGCCTCTGGGGCTCCCTTCCATGGGGAACCCCCAACCCTCTAATCAGCACCGTGCCTCAGTCTAGGGCTACTGCCAGTCATCATCAAGCCCCCACTCCCTGGGGCGGACTGCAGTGTAACAGCCAGTCATCATAGGCAAGGGGGGGTTGGACCAGCAGCCTTTGCCTAGCTCCAGTACCCTCCTTAGGCCTCATTTCAGGCCTGCAGCCTGGGGATATGCTAGGCTGGAGCTCCCCAGCTCCCTTGCCTAGTCCCCCAGCACTGTTCCACCTCAGGTACCCTGTCCCACAGGCAGCCAGGCCCTGCTCCCTCCCAGCCTGGAGAGAGACTGCATTAAGCTCCTGGCTCACTGGCCTTTTATAGGGCCAGGTGCAGCCTGATTGGGGTGTGACCCCAGCCATGGCTGTCTTCCCAATCAGCCTAGCCTTCTCTCACAGCCCTCTCTCAGGGCCGGCTTTAATCCTTTCAGGGCCAGAGCGGGTGATCACCCTGCTACAGAGACTAACACATTTATCTGGGCATATACACTTTCGCGGTCTAAAGCCCACTTCATGTCAGGCATCAAATACCAAAAACAAACAAACAGCTTCATAAACTTGATAAGATGGATAAAAGTAGCATGGTTGACACTGACAAAAAAATACCAGTTTTTAATCTGTATTTCTCACATCTGTCATCCTGTAGGGAGCAGACCCATAGAAATCTAAATCAGCAATTGATAAGAAGATTAGCTCATTCCAAAGCAAGTATCTCCAGGTGTTTTGGACAATCTGATTCTGGAGTATCCGAGCATTCACACCTGATCAAACACTGCAGATCCTCAATATTCCACTGCACATTTTAAACAAAAATTGTGGCCGCTTCCAACTACCTGCCGACGTGTGAGTTTTCAGTGCCCAGAGAGTCCGCTACTTCCAAGAAATCAAGGACACCTTTTAGAATTCACATAATGTTCATGACCATTCTCCTGATAAGCAGCAGGAAAAGGGTCCTGGTTCCGAGTGTGAGGTAACCCCAGAATGTCATCTTCTTATTGCTTTCCTGATGCTTCCACTAACACCCAAAACAAACAGCTTCTCGAGTCCTCCAGAGCTTTGTGGGCATAATTAAGAAAGCTGCCAATTTGGATATCTGTAGACTGGCTACTTGGGGACTGAGTCATAAGGTGAATCGTTAAAAAGTTCCTACAGTCTTTTAAAAGGTATTGATTAACTCTGCTAGCGTGCGAAACTTTCCAGAAAGAAATGGCATGGCTTCTGTTCTTGCCTCTGAGGTGGGGCAGGGAGGCCAAGTGCTTAGAGCAAGAGGTCCCAGAGTGAGGACTACTGGATTCTATTCCAGCTTGGGGAGAGGAGTGGGGTCTAGTGGTTAGAGTCAGGGTGGGAGCTGAAAGTCACAATTCCTTTGCACTATTATTATCTAGAGGAAGTGAGTGTTTTCCAGTGTTTAGAATAGTGGGAGTTTGGTTGAAAACTCCTAGACGTTAATTCTGCTAGGATCTTGGGTACAGTTGTTAGGACTGCCTAGGGAAATTGGATATCAAGTTGACTTTAATTTTATGCTTCCGAATCCCTTCTACAGCTTTTTAAATCTCTGTCCTTGTACATAAACCAAGAAGAGGTGTGTCATGGGATTCCAATTCCAATTCCAGCTCTGCCAGTTGACTGGCTATGGTAGCTGAGACAAATCAAGTCACTTCTCCATGCCTCAGAATACACTGATTAGCAAATCTATGCAGACTCAGACATGTGTAAGTAAGAGGTCGTTCATTGTGCGAGAGACCTCCGGGCTCCATGCAGCTGTGAGTAGCATGATCCTCAACCTCCCAGCATCTGGGGGCTGTCTCCTGCCTCTCAGCTGTGCTCGCCGCTCCAGACAAGCACTGCAGAGCAGTGAGGAGAAGCCAGACCCAGAACCGTCACCGCAGGAGGCTGTGGGGAGATTTTGGGGCTGTGTAAGGGTCGGGAACTCACCACTGTGTGCCTCCTGCCGGACAGTCTGGGAATTAGCTCGGTTCACGGCGGAGCGCCCTCCTCTGGTGGTGTCCCATCCATCTCTTCCTCTCCATTGCTCTCTGTTAATGCCTGGACTCGCGCTGCTTCTTGCGTTCGTCGTCCTCTTCAGGGTACTGCCCTCTGGCAGTACCCCCAAGTCCACACTCACCCCCTTCCAGGGGGGGTTCAGTAGTCCCTCAGCTGTCTAGCTGCAGTGGCCAGCCACCCCAAGTCAAACCCCTTCTGACAAGGTCAGGTGCAGTCTATAGAGGCCACTCCTGCAGCCAGGTGCAGTCTAAGGGGAGAAGGGGGGACCCAGGCCCTCCCTCTACTCTGGGTCCCGGCCCAGGGACCCTTTGGCAGCAGCCATTCTGCCCTCCTTCTCTCCTCCAGTCTCTTGTACTCTCTCCCTGGGCCACTTCCCCTGCGGCCCCTCTGCATCGGATGGCCCCTCTCTCAGGGCCAGCAGCCTGGCAGGTAACCAGAGCAGAGCTCCCTTCTGCCCTCCCCCCCACCCCCCGGGCCTGCCCAGCACTGCTCTGTCCACTGCAGCTCCTCTCCCAGGAGCCAGACCTTCCCCCTTGAAGGTCCAGGAGAGACTGACTGCCCCTCTCCTGGGCAGCCTTCTTATAGGGCCTAGCCCGTCCCTGATTGGCTGGCTACAAGCTCGGCCCTGATTGGCCCACAGTCAGCCCTTTTCTTATTGGCTGACAGCCAGGCCCAGCCTCTCTGGCCTACTCTTGCCCATGCTGGCCAGGGAGTGGGGCAGCCACCCCACTACAGGCTGGCTCCCTCTGGTTTCCCTGACAGGGCACACTGGGTGACCTGAAGAAGAGCTCTGAGTAAGCTCAAAAGCTTGTCTCTCTTCCCAGAAGAAATTAGTTTAACACTATATATTATTCTTCTATTATTCTTATTCTTATATTCTCATAACCTTACTCATCTTGACTCTCTAATGTTGTCTTAGAATTTACTTGTTTTCTTAAAACCAAAACACCTGAAATTTTCAATGAGAACTGATTTTTTTGGAGAAACTTTCAATGGGATTTGAGTGCCTAACCTCCTTCTTCTCACAAAAATCCCAGTCGTCATGACCGTGATGTGACAGGGAAATTGGGAGGCACAGAGGCTGTGTAGATTGTTTTACTTATAACTCCAGCCAGTTGCAACTCACTGACTAGACCCCAGATCTCCTGATTTAGGAGGAGAGTTTGAAAAGACTTTAAGGGACTGAGCTGCTGACATACAATTGTATTTCAAAGAGAGTTGGGTATCAAACTCCTTCAGCATCTTCTGAGAATCCCATTCTACTTCATTCACCCTGTGAAGTTGCAAAAGGATGTTCCCCCTCCCCCCCAAAAAAAAATTCATAGCATCATAGAATATTAGGGTTGGAAGGGACCTCAGGAGGTTCTAGTCCAACCCTCTGCTCAAAGCAGGGCCAATCCCCAACTAAATCATCCCAGCCAGGGCTTTGTCAAGCCGAGCCTTAGAAACCGCTAAGGATAGAGATTCCACCACCTCCCTAGGTAACCCATTCCAGTGCTTCACCACCCTCCTAGTGAAATAGTTTTTCCTAGTATCAGACCTAGATCTCCCCCACTCCCCTCTCTCTTTGAGTGTGGTATCTCCTGATATGAATGTCCAGGCCACAGAGCAAGTCTCACTTCCATGGACTTGGAGTGGGCAGGACTCCTCATGTCTGACAATCAGAGAACTCATCCGGTGCATTATCACACTAGGGAAAACTGAACTGGGTAAAAATAATAGTGTCCCTGTGGCAGCATGAGCCAGCCACCTTCAGTATATGCCCTCCCCGGGAAAATCACAGCCCCAATTCCATGTGTATCAGTAGCCTGAAATACCAAAACCCCAATGCTGTCTGATTCCCACTTCCCACTGCCTCCCGGGGCATTCTATGTGGTAGCTCGTCTGTAATGAGTCCACATCAAGTACTGAGCATAGAAGGATCACTACCTGCTTACCCATTGATCCATGACCCCAAATCCAGCTGCACAGCCAGCTCTGTGCAAGGATGGCCAAGTTGCATCCCTCCATTACTGCTGTAATTTACCACTGTGAATTTATGTCTGTGCCTTACAAGCCAGTTGCCTTCTGAAGACTTGGGTTCTATTCTTGGATCTGCCATGGACCTTCTGTGTGGCCTTGTGCCAGTCATTTCCCCTCCCTGTACCTCAGTTTCCCTTTTCTCTGCCTCCTCTATTTAGACTGGAAGCTCTGTGGGGGATGGGCTGTGTCTTATCATGTGCACGCTCTGTGCAGCCATTTACAATATCATTGCTCTGTTGTGCTCTGAACATAGAGATAGATCAGGAGATCTGGATTTTAGTCCTGTCCTATTGATCTTCCACATGTTCATGAGTTTGGTCAGGATAGATAACTCTGCTGCTTGGTTCAGCTGTGAGCTGGGTTTAAAGGCGCTAGTCTGTATGAAATGTATGGATGCTGAAACACAGAAATAAACCCAGATGTGAGAGCGTGAATGGGTTTGAAATTATGATTCAGAGATTCCAAGGTCACAAGGACCATTGTGATCCTCTAGTCTGACCTCCTCTATGTCGCAGACTGCAGAACTTCCTGCGGCAATCCTTCCTTGAATGAGAGCATATCCACAGAGGATATGAGCATGTCAGTCAAAATGCATGTTCTGCTCCACTGCCTGAGTTTGCAGAGAGCCTGAGAAAATGGCTGTGGGAGAGGGGCACTGACCTTGGCATCACCATAGGGGTTCATCTCCATAGGGGTTCTGTCCCCAGTGGGAAAAAATCGCTCCTTGGCCATTGAAAGTTACACTCTTGTAATTAATCCCATGGGGCAAATTGCTCAGAAACTGCTGATGGGTTAGAAACTTTTGTCTCTTGTTCAGATCAGATTCAAAGACAAAGAATATGGATTACAAACTGTTTCAAAGACCAGATCCACTGCTAAAGTAAATCAAAGTAGCTCCCTTGAAATGGAAAAAGGCACATTGCTACTTAGTGGTAATAGCTTTATATCCTCAGAACACGGTGGACCTGTATCAGTTTAATCCATTTTAGGATCTTGCCCTGAGCTTTCAGTGTCTGGCTCTGGTTACCTCTAAGAGATCTTTGTCAAACACCCAGAGCAGCCTGAGCTGTGGGTTCCTCTGGTGGCTGCATCCCAAGAGCTGCTGATGCAACACAGGGGGAAAAACATCTCTGCCCCCTCAAAAGTAATTACATGTAGTTAAGGAAGGAACACGCTATTCCAGGCCAGCTGGGGATCTGGTGCCACTGGGCTCAGAGCTATTGTAGGTCACATGTCTGTGCTATAAATGTATATTATTATTTTCAAGAACCCTGGGACACCCCTTGAGCCTCAGCCTTACCTTATTTAAGCCAAGGTTCCTTCCTGTGACACTCCTGTGAAATTCAGGGGGGTTGTGTTCCCCTTCACTGGGGTTAGACTCAGATAGGGCAGGGTAACAGGGTAGTTTGCTCAAAATGCAATCAGAGATGGGCTCACAGGCCTGGAGAGCAGATTCAGCTATCTAGCAACAGAGACATAGAGGCATAAAAGATTAAGGGTGGAAGAGACCTCAGGATGTCGTCTAGTCCAACACCAACTAAATCGTCCCGGGCAGGGCCTTAAGAACCTCCAAAGATGGAGATTCCACCACATCCTGGGCTGGGACACTATTTGAAGCCTGCACAATATGGGATCAGCTCTAGGGCTGTGAAGGGCTATCAAGTCCCCGATCCCATTTAGTCCTTCAACTCCCAGTCCAAGGAGGGGAGCAGGGAGCGCCCATCTGTGGAGTGGGTCCCTGTCTGCTAGAGACTGCAGAGTGACCCAGTAGAGAGACCCAACAAATCAGGAAATATCGGTGAAGGGAGGGAAAATGACAGCTTGATATACAGAGATGTGACATTATGAACAGACAGGCAATGAGTGAAGAATCCTGAACTGCAAAATACATCACAAGTTGGGAAGTTTCTATGAAGATCAGCACGGTAAGTTGGCTGTTTTGATTATACGTTGAGCGGGCTTAATATATTAGGAAAACTTAAAACAAGTACTCTGAATTACAACTGGAGCTCTTCGAGAGTTTTGCTATCTTTTAACCAAACATCGAGAGTGGCTTGGATTTTTTTTTCCTGCAGAAAAAAATGGATTGGTCACGGAAATTGTTGGAAACTAAACAGTTTTGTTTTTGTTAATTGAAAACCCACCAATTTCAGAAAAAAAATGCTGAAAACAGGAAAAAAAAAATCTGAAATTAGAAACAAAATGCTTTGTTTTCCAGTATCAATATTATTTTTCTGGGCTAATAGAGGCTTCCCATGAAAATTCCTCCAATGGAAAACCCAATTTCCTTTTGAAAGTATGGAAGCAGAAAATATCTGACCACTCCTAACTGGAAACTTGGCCTTGATTCCAAGTGGGAACATTAATACTGTCCAATATCAGCAAACGTTTGAACCTATTCGCTCTGTTGCAATGGTGTTTTTTTCGGTTTCAAAGGGATACTTTCAGGATGGTAAATCTGAGTAAAGCTCAGTCAATGGCCCACAGGATATTAGCTCCTTTAAACTGAGGACAGTGTGTCAAAGCCCCCAGCCAAAGACTTTCTCTCTTCACCCTACCCATGTCCATAGAGAAGGTCGATGGGATTAGAACAGAGAACTTCAGCTTCAGCACCATGTCCTCTGACACACCTGACAGATGAATAGCAATGGTATCTGCAGATGCACAGCCAGACACGTCATAAGCCACATCCCATCCCCCACAAAGATCAGAGACCTAGCAGACAAGAGAGAGAAATGGAGGGGGTAAACTGAGGCACAGGGAGGTGATGTGACTGGGCCAAGGTCACAGAGAAGGTCAGTAGTGGAGCAAAGAAGAGAACCCAAGACTCCTGACAGCCACTGACTTTGCAAAGAAAGTGACAGAGCTAAAGGAGCTGAGTGTGCTGCTAGCCCTTCAGTACACAGAGATGGAAATGCAGCTAGGATTTGGTGACACAAATCAATGCGTAAGCAAGTAGCCAGATGTGGGCTGTTGCACTGCAATCATTACAAAGGAACTGTCATAAGTGATGCTTGTGAGTGCATGGAAAGGGGAAATCAGGCAGCATTAACTTTTTTGTATGTTAGCTTCATACCCAAGTTTGCAGCCTAGTGTCTGAACCAATAGGGGAATCCTCTTGTCTCCAGTTGTTGGGTTTCGGTTGTACTTTGTGCCATCCTTCATAGTGTATTTTATAAAGCCTCGTTTAGAGACAGATCTTCAGATGGTGTAAAATGATGCAGCTTTATTAACTTTAAGGGACCCAGGCCATTTACACTGGTGTGTTAACTCACAACTCCTCATTAATGGCACAGACAAGTGCTGTGCACCTTTAACACTCCTACTATGACAGATTACTGAGGGGAACCAGGCCAATTCCCTCTGTCACTCTAATCCTCACCATTGACTTTGTCCTTCCCTCCACAGCTATCACTCAATGAGCTGAGGAAGAAAATGTCCAACCGAACCACCCTGACCGAGTTCCTTCTCCAGGGATTCTCTGATGTTCGGGAGCTGCAGATTTTGCACTTTGTCATGTTCCTGCTAATTTACCTCACAGCCCTGCTGGGGAATCTTCTCATCATCACAGCTGTAGCCCTTTACCACCATCTTCACACCCCCATGTACTTCTTCCTGATGAATCTGTCCATCCTAGACCTCGGCTCCATCTCTGTCACTGTCCCCAAATCCATGGTCAATTCCCTCATGAACATCAGAGTGATTTCTTATTCTGGATGTGTTGCCCAAGTCTTTCTCTTTTTCTTGTTTGCTGCAGCTGATCTCGCCTTACTCACCGTCATGGCGTATGACCGATATGTCGCCATCTGCCAACCACTGCACTACGAGAGAGTGATGAACAGGAGAGCTTGTGTCCAAATGGCAGCCAGTGCCTGGATCAGTGCCATTGTCCACTCTGCACTGCACACTGGGATCACCTTCAGGTTGCCCTTCTGCAAGTCCAAAGTCATCAACCAGTTCTTCTGTGAAATCCCCCAGCTACTCAAACTCATCTGCTCTGACTCATATCTCAGTGAAGTTGGGGCTATTGCCGCTGGTATTTTCTTAGTTTTTGGCTGCTTTGTTTTTATAATTGTGTCTTATGTTCAGATCTTCAAAGCAGTGCTGAGAATCCCCTCTGAGCAGGGCCGGCGTAAAGCCTTCTCCACCTGCCTCCCTCACCTCACTGTGGTCTCCTTGTTAGTTTTAACTGTATCCTTTGCCTATTTGAAACCCACCTCCAGCTCAGCCTCAGGTCTAGATCTCGTAGTGGGTGTTCTCTATTCTGTGGTGCCTCCAATGATGAATCCGATCATCTACAGCATGAGGAACAAGGAGATCCAAACTGCATTGAGGAAACTCATCATGTGGAGGTTATTCACCAAGAATTAAAATGTCTATCCTTGCTCCTTGACTGTGATTTCATTATGCCTTTCTTTATAAAGATAATCAAGTACTGAAAAAACTGTATTCTAGAGAACATAACATGCAATCTGTTTATGGAGTAGTAACATCTGGAGTAACTCAACTGAAGTAAAACGACTTAGTGAAAGATTATGCCAGTGTAAATAATATCAGAAACTATATATCTATCTGTAAATCTCCGTACATCTATCTAGCTAGCTATCATAGGGATTTTTATTGCTACCACCGCCATGCTATCTGACCACTTAGCCCTGAATATCCATAGCTCGAGCTATCTGCTTAGTGGAGTTCATGAAGTCTGGCTCTTCTCATTTTTTGGGATAAAAATTGTGCTTCCTGTATGAATGGTTTGTCTTGTGTGTGCTTGCTTGTTTCTTTATTTTTTGTTTGTTTTGTTTCTTTTTTCTTTATAGGTTGGTTGTCTTGTTTCTTTGTTCTGGGTGTTTTTTTAGAGGGCAGAAATTTTGGAGGTTGGAATATCTTTCATTAAATCTGGGGGTAATTTATTCTCTCACCTATTAGAGATGGAATCTCATCCTCTCTTTGGCGGCATTTTCTGACAGACTTGAAGTTTTGCCCCGGGTCATAGCTTGGAGACCTCTTTAGTTCAACAGTGACTAAATCAGGAGTGGGCAAACTACAGACCACGGGCCACATCCAGACCACAGGACCATCCCGTCCAGCCCCCCAGCCTGGGAGGCTGCCTCCACACCTTCCCCAGAGCCGCACTGTGTTGGTAGCGCTGTGTGGTCGGGGATATGTGCTCCCTTCCCTCCAAGACCCACGGCATGCAGGCAGAGCTGTGGGGCCGGGGCGGTGTGTTCCCCACATGCTCTCAACCTGCACCACACTGGCAGCTCTCCGGGGCCAGTGCGGCGTGATCACCACCTGCACTTGTGAGCAAAGGAGTTAAGCAGGGATCTCTGTGGGAGCTGAGTCAGGAATTCTGGGTAGAGAATTGGTTCTGGGAGGGGGAATCTCAAAGGACAGGGTACGAAGTTTTGAGTTTTGAGAGGGCAGAGAGGCGATTAGGGCCTATGGGGGGCTTGGTTGTGAGAGGCAGAGGATGGGACACACTAAGGGACTAGAGTAAGAGGGGCTCAGTGGGTGCAGGATGCACAACAATATTCAGGTTACTCCCAGTCCCAAAGGATCAGTCTCTTATCCCAGGTCAATTGGACCTTTGATCTTACTCCGAAGAGAACACTTGCTGTCAATCCTATAATAAACTAACTAAATATAGATTTATTAACTGAGAAATCTTTACCAGGTTAAAGTAGGAAACACACACACACACACACACACATTTGAGATACAGTCTTAGGTTCTAAAATGTGGTAACAGCTTCTATAGTAAGTAGGGTCTATACGTCCTTTCGGGCTAACTCAGCCCAATCACCGGGGATCTTTGGCTCATGCTTAGTCAACCTGGCCCTTGAGAGTCCAAGCAGCATAAAGCTACAGATTCTTCTCATTAGGGATTTTTCCCTTCCCTCAGAGTTCAAGCTGAGGGGACGAGTCCACATGCCCATCTTCTCTTCTTGCATGTGGGGGAAGCAATCAACAGTGTCTTTGTTCTTGACGGTTCACAAGGGTTTGCTTGGTGTCAATGGACCTTCTGGGTGAGCAGGACCTAATAGCTTCCATAGGAAGCCAGCATCTTACATTGATGAATGTCCCTTTCCTGTTTGGTGACTTACAGAGGTTTCCAAGCAAACACTTAATATAATCCTATAACATGGGCTACGGATGTTCTAAGTGAGATTTCTATTTGGGGCATCCTACAATCATTTCTTAAAGTCTAAACACTAATCACATGTCATAAATCTAAGACCTACGTTAGCAATGGCAATACACAGATGAGCCTGACTGGTTTCTAGCTCTGCACTGGTCAGTGCTCAGTTGAGGGCTAGAGGCCAAGGCAGAAGATGGCCGCTGGTCTGTCAGCATCATGGCAGCAACACTTCTCCCCACTCTCTCCTGGTGTGTCTCTGAGGTGGCTTCCCTTGTGCTAGAATAGTTCCTTTCTCGGGGGTTAGGGGGCTTTCTGATTGGACTGGTTCCTGTCTGATCCCTCACCATCCTTGAAACGTTGCCTAGAAGCCCTAGACCTATCCTCTCTGTATTAATCTGTTAATTTCCCAGCTGCTTGCCCATCTCACAGATTTCTGTCTATGAATCATGATCTTTGATCTTTATTTCATGGTTATTAAAATGGGGTGGATGTGCTAATCCATGAGAATCTCAACTACAGGGACAAACATAAAACTAGGCCTCATGATGCAGGTACTCCATTCCTATAAACAGGCCCAACTCCATAGCATGACCTATATTTATACCACCTGAGAATCTCGTCTCATTGACTTTAATGGAGTCAAAGGAAATAAGACAGATTTCTACAAATTGATCCCATTGACTCTAATGCTGCAACATCGATATTCACTACCTGGGGATCAGGGCCTTCTTATTTGTTCAGTCTCCCTCACATATCTACACTGAGTGTGAATTAAACATTTTTTAATTGACCATCAGCATTTCACCTGCAGCCTTATGAGCCTTTTTTGTTTAGAGTTGTCTGCAGAAAGAAAGAAAGAAAGAAAGAAAGAAAGAAAGAAAGAAAGAAAGAAAGAAAGAAAGAAAGAAAGAAAGAAAGAAAGAAAGAAAGAAAGAAAGAAAGAAAGAAAGAAAGAAAGGAAAGCTGGGTCATATACCCATTAGAAGTTGAACATTAGATCAAGGAAATCCTAGCAACACTTCATTCTTTCAAAGTTCTGTCCCCAGTGGGAAAAAATCGCTCCTTGGCCATTGAAAGTTACACTCTTGTAATTAATCCCATGGGGGAAATTGCTCAGAAACTGCTGATGGGTTAGAAACTTTCATCTCTTGTTCAGATCAGATTCAAAGACAAAGAACATGGATTAGAAACTGTTTCAAAGACCAGATCCACTGCTAAAGTAAATCAAAGTAGCTCCCTTGAAATTGAAAAAGGCACTTTGCTACTTAGTGGTAATAGCTTTATATCTTCAGAACACGGTGGACCTGTAACAGTTTAATCCATTTTAGGATCTTGCCCTGAGCTTTCAGTGTCTGGCTCTGGTTACCTCTAAGAGATCTTCGTCAAACACCCAGGGCAGCTTGAGCTGTGGGTTCCTCTGGTGGCTGCATCCCAAGAGCTGCTGATGCAACACAGGGGGAAAAACATCTCTGCCCCCTCAAAAGTAATTACATGTAGTTAAAGATGAACACGCTATTCCAGGCCAGCTGGGGATCTGGTGCCACTGGGCTCAGAGCCATTGTAGGTCACATGTCTGTGCTATAAATGTATATTATTATTTTCAAGAACCCTGGGACACGCCTTGAGCCTCAGCCTTACCTTATTTAAGCCAAGGTTCCTTCCTGTGACACTCCTGTCATGTGAAATCCAGGGGGTTTGTGTTCCCCTTCACTGGGGTTAGACTCAGATAGGGCAGGGTAACAGGGTAGTTTGCTCCTGAATGCAATCAGAGACGGGCTCACAGCCTTGGAGAGCAGATTCAGCTATCTAGCAACAGAGACATAGAGGCATAAAAGATTAAGGGTGGAAGAGACCACAGGATGTCGTCTAGTCCAACACCAACTAAATCATCCCGGGCAGGACCTTAAGAACCTCCAAAGATGGAGATTCCACCACATCCTGGGCTGTGACACTGTTTGAAGCCTGCACAAGCTGGGATCAGCTCTAGGGCTGTGAAGGGCTATCAAGTCCCTGATCCCATTTAGTCCTTCAACTCCCAGTCCAAGGAGGGGAGCAGGGAGCGCCCATCTGTGGAGTGGGTCCCTGTCTGCTAGAGACTGCAGAGTGACCCAGCAGAGAGACCCAACAAATCAGGAAATATCGGTGAAGGGAGGGAAAATGATATACAGAGATGTGACATTATGAACAGACAGGCAATGAGTGAAGAATCCTGAACTGCAAAATACATCACAAGTTGAGAAGTTTCTACGAAGATCAGCACGGTAAGTTGGCTGTTTTGATTATACGTTGGGCGGGTTTAATATACTAGGAAAATTTAAAACAAGTACTCTGAATTACAATTGGAACTCTTCGAGAGTTTTGCTATCTTTTAACCAAACATCGAGAGTGGCTCGGATTTTTTTCCTGCAGAAAAAAATGGATTGGTCACAGAAATTGTTGGAAACTAAACAGTTTTGTTTTTGTTATTTGAAAACCCACCAATTTCAGAAAAAAATGCTGAAAACAGGAAAAAATATCTGAAATTAGAAACAAAATGCTTTGTTTTCCAATATCAATATTATTTTTCTGGGCTAACAGAGGCTTCCCGTGAAAATTCCTCCAATGGAAAAACCAATTTCCTTTTGAAAGTGTGGAAGCAGAAAATATCTGACCACTCCTAACTGGAAACTTGGACTTGATCCCAAGTGGGAACATTAAAACTGTCCAATATCAGCACACGTTTGAACCTATTCGCTCTGTTGCAATGGTGTTTTTTTCGGTTTCAAAGGGATACTTTCAGGATGGTAAATCTGAGTAAAGCTCAGTCGATGGCCCACAGGATATTAGCTCCTTTAAACTGAGGACAGTGTGTCAAAGCCCCCAGCCAAAGACTTTCTCTCTTCACCCTACCCAAGTCCATAGAGAAGGTCGATGAGATTAGAACAGAGAACTTCAGCTTCAGCACCATGTCCTCTGACACACCTGACAGATGAATAGCAATGGTATCTGCAGGTGCACAGCCAGACACGTCATAAGCCACATCCCATCCCCCACAAAGATCAGAGACCTAGCAGACAAGAGAGAGAAATGGAGGGGGTAAACTGAGGCACAGGGAGGTGATGTGACTGGGCCAAGGTCACAGAGAAGGTCAGTAGTGGAGCCAAGAAGAGAACCCAAGTCTCCTGACAGCCACTGACTTTGCAAAGAAAGTGACAGAGCTAAAGGAGCTGAGTATGCTGCTAGCCCTTCAGTACACAGAGATGGAAATGCAGCTAGGATTTGGTGCAACAAATCAATGCGTAAGCAGGTAGCCAGATGTGGGCTGTTGCACTGCAATCATTACAAAGGAACTGTCATAAGTGATGCTTGTGAGTGCATGGAAAGGGGAAATCAGGCAGCATTAACTTTTTTGTATGTTAGCTTCATACCCAAGTTTGCAGCCTAGTGTCTGAACCAATAGGGGAATCCTCTTGTCTCCAGTTGTTGGGTTTGGGTTGTACTTTGTGCCATCCTTCATAGTCTATTTTATAAAGGCCCGTTTAGAGACACATCTTCAGATGGTGTAAAATGATGCAGCTTTATTAACTTTAAGGGACCCAGGCCATTTACACTGGTGTGTTAACTCACAACTCCTCATTAATGGCACAGACGAGTGCTGTGCACCTTTGACACTCCTACTATGACAGATTACTGAGGGGAACCAGGCCAATTCCGTATGTCACTCTAATCCTCACCATTGACTTTGTCCTTCCCTCCACAGCCATCACTCAATGAGCTGAGGAAGAAAATGTCCAACCGAACCACCCTGACCGAGTTCCTTCTCCAGGGATTCTCTGATGTTCGGGAGCTGCAGATTTTGCACTTTGTCATGTTCCTGCTAATTTACCTCACAGCCCTGCTGGGGAATCTTCTCATCATCACAGCTGTAGCCCTTTACCACCATCTTCACACCCCCATGTACTTCTTCCTGATGAATCTGTCCATCCTAGACCTCGGCTCCATCTCTGTCATTGTCCCCAAATCCATGGTCAATTCCCTCATGAACACCAGGGTGATTTCTTATTCTGGATGTGTCTCCCAAGTCTTTCTCTCTTTCTTCTTTGCTGCAGCTGATCTTGCCTTACTCACCATCATGGCGTATGACCGATATGTCGCCATCTGCCAACCACTGCACTACGAGAGAGTGATGAACAGGAGAGCTTGTGTCCAAATGGCAGCCAGTGCCTGGATCAGTGCCATTGTCTACTCTGCACTACACACTGAGAACACCTTCAGGTTGCCCTTCTGCCAGTCCAAAGTCATCAACCAGTTCTTCTGTGAAATCCCCCAGCTACTCAAACTCATCTGCTCTGACTCGTACCTCAGTGAAGTTGGGGCTATTGCTGTTGGTATTTTCTTAGCTTTAAGCTGTTTTGTTTTTATAATTGTCTCTTATGTTCAGATCTTCAAAGCAGTGCTGAGAATCCCCTCTGAGCAGGGCCAGCGTAAAGCCTTCTCCACGTGCCTCCCTCACCTCACTGTGGTCTCCTTGTTAATTTTAACGGTATCCTTTGCCTATTTGAAACCCACCTCCAGCTCAGCCTCAGGTCTAGATCTCGTAGTGGGTGTTCTCTATTCTGTGGTGCCTCCAATGATGAATCCGATCATCTACAGCATGAGGAACCAGGGGATCCAAACTGCATTGAGGAAACTCATCATGTGGAGGTTATTCACCAAGAATTAAAATGTCTATCCTTGCTCCTTGACTGTGATTTCATTATGCCTTTCTTTATAAAGATAATCAAGTACTGAAAAAACTGTATTCTAGAGAACATAACATGCAATCTGTTTATGGAGTAGTAACATCTGGAGTAACTCAACTGAAGTAAAATGACTTAGTGAAAGATTATGCCAGTGTAAATAATATCAGAATCTATATATCTATCTGTAAATCTCCGTACATACCTAGCTAGCTATCATAGGGATTTTTATTGCTACCACCGCCATGCTATCTGACCACTTAGCCCTGGATATCCATAGCCAGAGCTATCTGCTTAGTGGAGTTCATGAAGTCTGGCTCTTCTCATTTTTGGGGATAAAAATTGTGCTTCCTGTATGAATGGTTTGTCTTGTGTGTGCTTGCTTGTTTCTTTATTTTTTGTTTGTTTTGTTTCTTTTTTCTTTATAGGTTGGTTGTCTTGTTTCTTTGTTCTGGGTGTTTTTTTAGAGGGCAGAAATTTTGGAGGTTGGAATATCTTTCATTAAATCCGGGGGTAATTTATTCTCTCACCTATTAGAGATGGAATCTCATCCTCTCTTTGGCGGCATTTTCTGACAGACTTGAAGTTTTGCCCCGGGTCATAGCTTGGAGACCTCTTTAGTTCAACAGTGACTAAATCAGGAGAGGGCAAACTACATACCACGGGACACATCCGGCCCACAGGACCATCCCGTCCGGCCCCCCAGCCTGGGAGGCTGCCTCCACACCTTCCCCAGAGCCGCACTATGTTGGTAGCGCTGTGTGGTCGGGGATACGTGCTGCCTTCCCTCCAAGACCCACGGCATGCAGGCAGAGCTGTGGGGCCGGGGCGGTGCGCTCCCCACATGCTCTCAACCTGCACCACACTGGCAGCTCTCCGGGGCCAGTGCGGCGTGATCACCACCTGCACTTGTGAGCAAAGGAGTTAAGCAGGGATCTCTGTGGGAGCTGAGTCAGGAAGTCTGGGTAGAGAATTGGCTCTGGGAGGGGGAATCTCAAAGGACAGGGTACGAAGTCCTGTGGGATGGAGGGTTGTGAGAGGGCAGAGAAGTGATTAGGGCCTGTGGGGGGGCTTGGTTGTGAGAGGCAGAGGATGGGACACACTAAGGGACTAGAGTAAGAGGGGCTCAGTGGGTGCAGGATGCACAACAATATTCAGGTTACTCCCAGTCCCAAAGGATCAGTCTCTTATCCCAGGTCAATTGGACCTTTGATCTTACTCCGAAGAGAACACTTGCTGTCAATCCTATAATAAACTAACTAAATATAGATTTATTAACTGAGAAATCTTTACCAGGTTAAAGTAGGAAACACACACACACACACACATTTGAGATACAGTCTTAGGTTCTAAAATGTGGTAACAGCTTCTATAGTAAGTAGGGTCTATACGTCCTTTCGGGCTAACTCAGCCCAATCACCGGGGATCTTTGGCTCATGCTTAGTCAACCTGGCCCTTGAGAGTCCAAGCAGCATAAAGCTACAGATTCTTCTCATTAGGGATTTTTCCCTTCCCCCAGAGTTCAAGCTGAGGGGACGAGTCCACATGCCCATCTTCTCTTCTTGCGTGTGGGGGAAGCAATCAACAGTGTCTTTGTTCCTTGACGGTTCACAAGGGTTTGCTTGGTGTCAATGGACCTTCTGGGTGAGCAGGACCTAATAGCTTCCATAGGAAGCCAGCATCTTACATTGATGAATGTCCCTTTCCTGTTTGGTGACTTACAGAGGTTTCCAAGCAAACACTTAATATAATCCTATAACATGGGCTACGGATGTTCTAAGTGAGATTTCTATTTGGGGCATCCTACAATCATTTCTTAAAGTCTAAACACTAATCACATGTCATAAATCTAAGACCTACGTTAGCAATGGCAATACACAGATGAGCCTGACTGGTTTCTAGCTCTGCACTGGTCAGTGCTCAGTTGAGGGCTAGAGGCCAAGGCAGAAGATGGCCGCTGGTCTGTCAGCATCATGGCAGCAACACTTCTCCCCACTCTCTCCTGGTGTGTCTCTGAGGTGGCTTCCCTTGTGCTAGAATAGTTCCTTTCTCGGGGGTTGGGGGGCTTTCTGATTGGACCGGTCCTTGTCTGATCCCTCACCATCCTTGAAACGTTGCCTAGCAGCCCTAGACCTATTCTCTCTGTATTAATCTGTTAATTTCCCAGCTGCTTGCCCATCTCACAGATTTCTGTTTATGAATATTGATCTATGAACCTTATTTCATGGTTATTAAAATGGGGCGGAGGTGCTATTCCATGAGAATCTCAACTACAGGGTCAAACATAAAACTAGGCCTCATGGTGCATGTGGTAGAGAGAACTTCCTTCCCCCACTTTAAACACTAGGGCAAAAAAAAGGGAGTCTCTCATACAAGACCAAATAACTGTAAGCTACTTTTCCAGCCTAAGTTTTCCCCAAAAAAACCCCACTCTACCAGTGGGGGATTGGGGTTCCGCTGCCACCACTCAGTGAAGTACACCAAGACTATGGGGTAGGGGCACTTTGACTCTCCCCAAGAGAAACCCTCTCGACCCCTCCCTTTCTGTCTGGGAGATAAAAAAACCCACAAAGACCTAACTCCAGCTTCCCCTTTCAACCTAGGATACACTAATCGATTCTCCCCTCCCTCTCTGGTTACCAAGGGAAGAGAGATTTAGACACCCAGACCCCCCCTTACCCGGGAACTGGGTCAAATCCAAAGCTAGGACAACTTTAAAGGAAAAACCAAACACTTTTTATAACAAAAAAGGTTTAATAAAGAAAAGAGATACCTAATACAACTAATCAGAGTTCACAGATACTTAATTTCTAGCCCTGACCCCTCCCTCCAGCTTTCTCCTCCAGATTAGGTCAGTGGCACCTTAAATCCATTGCAAACTTATACACTTACAATTCTACTTACAGTTAGTCTACTTAAAGCTTATGAAGGAAAAGTAGGACATTGTCTCTCCATAGCTAGAGAGAAGAGAGGGGAGTTGCCCAGAACCGGGAACGAAGAGAACTGAAACTAAACCTCCCCCTCTGTCCCAAGGAACGGGAGCTCTTATGTCACCCTCTCTCAGGTTCAAGTAACCCCATACAGGTAAAACAACAACTCTCAAGCACTTCACACTTATGACAGTGCAGATACTCCATTCCTCTAAACAGGCCCAACTCCATAGCATGATGTATATTTATACCACCTGAGAATCTGGTCTCATTGACTTTAATGGAGTCAAAGGAAATAAGACAGATTTCTACAAATTGGGGATTTGATTCCATTGACTCTAATGCTGCAACATCTATATTCACTACCTGGGGATCAGGGCCTTCTTATTTGTTCAGTCTCCCTCACATATCTACACTGAGTGTGAATTAAACATTTTTAAATTGACCAGCAGCATTTCACCTAGAGCCTTATGAGACTTTTTGTTTAGAGTTGTCTGAAGAAAGAAAGAAAGAAAGAAAGAAAGAAAGAAAGAAAGAAAGAAAGAAAGAAAGAAAGAAAGAAAGAAAGAAAGAAAGAAAGAAAGAAAGAAAGAAAGAAAGAGAAAGAAAGAAAGAAGGTTGGGTCATATACCCATTAGAAGTTGACTTTCAGATCAAGGAAATCTTAACAACACTTCATTCTTTCAAAGTTCTGTTCCCAGTGGGAATGAATCGCTCTTTGGCCATTAAAAGTTACACTCTTGTAATTAATCCCATGGGGCAAATTTCTCAGAAGGTGATGATGCATTAGGAACTTTCATCTCTTGTTGAGGTCAGATTCACAGACAAAGAATATGGATTAGAAACTGTGTTAAAGGCCAGATCCACTGCTAAAGTAAATCAAAGTAGCTCCATTAAAATGAAAAAGCCACTTTGGCACTTGGTGGAAATAGCCCTAAATACTCGGAACTCGGTGGACCTGTATCAATTTACACCATTTTAGGATGTGGCACTGAGCTTTCAGTGTCTGGATCTGGGTACCGCTAAGTGACCTTCATCAAACACCCAGGGCAGCCTGAGCTGTGGGTTCCTCTGGTGGCTGCATCCCAAGAGTTGCTGATGCAATTCAGGAGAAAACAAAAGCTCTACTCCCTCAAAAGTAATTACATGTAGTTAAAGAAGGAACAGGCTATTCCAGGCCAGCTGGGGATCTGGTGCTACTGGTCTCAGAGCTATTGTGGGTCACATGTCTGTGCTATAAATGTATATATATTAATCTTCAAGCACTTTGGGACACCCCTTGAGTCTCAGACGTGCCTTGTTTCAGCCAAGGTTTCTTCCAGTGATGATGCTGTCATGTGAGATTCAAGGCATATTGTGTTCACCTTCTCTTATGTTAGGTTCAGCTACGGCATGATAACCTGGTTGGTTTGCTCCTGAGGTGTGATCAGAGATGGTCTCACAGCCCTGGAGATCGGATTCGGCTATTTAGCCACAGAGATATACAGTTGAAGAAGATTAGGGTTGGAAGAGACCTCAGGATGTCATCTAGTCCAACAACGACTAAATCATCCCAGGCAGGCCCTTAAAAACCTCCAAAGGATGAAAATCCCACCACATCCTGGGCTGTGGCAGTGTTTGAAGTCTGCACAAGCTGGGATCAGCTCTACGGCTAAGAAGGTCTTTCAAGTCCCTGATCCCATTTAGTCCTTCAACTCCCAGCCCAAAGAGGGGAGCAGGGAGCGCCCATCTGTGGAGTGGGTGACCGTCTGCTAGGGACTGCAGAGAGACTCAGAAGAGAGACCCAGAAACTCAGAAAATATCAATGAAGGGAAGAGAAATGGCGGCTGGATAACACAGAGATGTGACATTATGAACAGACAGGCAATGAGTGAAAAATCCTGAACTGCAACAGTCATCACAAGTTGGGAAGTTTCCACGAAGATCAGCACAGTAAGTTGGCTGTTTTGATTATATGTTGGGGTATTAATTTACTAGGCAAACTTAATACAAGAACACTGAATTGCAACTGGAACTCTTCGAGAGTTTTGCTACCATTGACTCAAAGATCAAGAGTGGCTCAAATTTTATTTCCCTGCAGATAAAAATGGATTGGTCACACAAGTTTTTGCAAACTAAACATTTTTTGTTTTTGTTAATTGAAAAAAATGTTGAAAACTGGAAAAAAAATTCTGAAATTAGAAACAAAATCTATTCAGTTTTCCAATACCAATATGGTTTTTCTGGGGTTCCCGTGAAAATTTCTTCAACAGAAATCCCAGTTTCCTATTGAAAGTATTGAAGCCGAAAATAATTGACCACTCCTAGCTGGAAACTTAGATGTGACCTGGAGCGGGAACATTAATACTGTCCAATTTCAGCACAAGTTGGAACCTATTCGCTCTCTTGAAATGATGTTTATTTTGGTTTCAAAGGGATACTTTCAGCCCCCAGCCAAAGACTTTCTCTCTTCATCCTACCCAAGTCCATATAGAAGATCAATGGGTTTAGAACCGAGACCTTCTGCTTCAGCACCCTGCCCTCTGACTCACCTGCCAGGTGAATAAGAATGCTAGCTGCATGTGCACAGAACAGACACATCACAAGGCACAGCCCATCCCCCACAGAGCTCACAATCCTAGCAGACAAGACAGAGAAAAGGAGGGGGAAACTGAAGGACAGGGAGGTGAAGTGTCTCGACCAAGGTCATGGAGCAGGCCAGTGGTGGAGCCAAGAACAGAAGCCAAGTCTCCTGACTGCCACTGACTCGCAAATACAGTGACAGAGGCAAATTACACAAGGTAGCTGAGTATGCTACTAGCACTTCACTATACAGAGATGGACATGTAGCTAGGATTTGATACCACGAATCAACGTGAAAGCTGGTAGCCGGCTGTGGAGTGTTGCATTAGAATCATTACAAACGCACTATCATAAGGGATGCTTTGTGATTCCATGTCATATTTCCCTGGAAAGGGGAAATCAGGAAGCATTTATTTTAAGATTTTTAGCTTCATACCCAAGGTTGCAGCCTGGTGTCTGGACCAATCGGGGAATCAACTTGTCTTCAATTGTTGGGTTTGGTTGTACTTTGCGCCATACTTCATAGTGTATTTAATCAAACCACATCCTGAGCCAGAAGACTGTGTAATCTGATGAAGCTCCATTAACTTTAAGGGAGCCAGGATAATTTACACTGGTGTGTGAACTCACAACTCCTCATTAATCAGAGAGGTAGCTGTGTTCGTCTGGAATAACCTCTGCAATGCATCATCAGTGACCTACAACCCATCCTGGACAATAATCCCTCACTTTCACAGGCCTTGGGAGGAAGGCCAGTCCTGACACACATACAACCTGCCAACCTTAAACAGATTCTCACCAGCAACAGCACACTGCACCACAATAACTCCAACTCAGGAACCAATCCATGCAACACACCTCGATGCCAACTCTGCCCACATATCTACACCAGCAACACCATCACAGGACTTAACCAGATCAACCATACCATCACTGGTTCATTCACCTGCACATCAACCAATGTCATATATGCCATTATATGCCACCAGTGTCCTCTGCTATGTACATCGGCTAAACTGGACAGTCCCTACGAAAAAGGATAAATGGACACAAATCAGATATCAGGAATGGCAATATACAAAAACCTGTAGGAGAACACTTCAACCTGCCTGGACACACAATTACAGATTTAAACGTCACCATACTGCAGCAAAAAAACTTCAAGTCCAGACTGCAAAGGGAAACTGCAGAGCTGCAATTCATTTGCAAATTTAACACAAATAATATAGGACTCAACAAAGACCTTCAATGGCTTGCTAATTACAAAAATAGCTTCTCCTTTCTCCAGGTTCACACGCTCCATTCAACTGCTAGAAGAATAACCCACCCTCCCTGATTGGAGATAACAAGCTGGTTCAGCCCAATTGGACTAACCTTGTTACCTCCTACCTGGTTCTTGCCTACTTTTCTATACCTGCCTCTGGACACTTCCACTGCTTGCATCTGACGAAGTGGGTATTAGCCCACGAAAGCTTATGCTTCAAAACTTTATAGTTAGTCTTTAAGGTGCCACAGGACTTTGTTAACTCCTCATTAATGGCACTGATGAGTGCTCTGCACCTTTGACACTCCTTCAATGACATGTTACTGAAGGGAATCAGGGCCATTCCCTTTATCACTCTAATCCTCACCACTGTCTTTGTCCTTCCCTCCACAGCCACCACACCATGAGCTGAGGAAGAAAATGTCCAACCGAAGCACCCTGACCGAGTTCCTTCTCCTGGGATTCTCTGATATTCAGGACCTGCAGATTTTGCACTTTGTGGTGTTCCTAGTGATTTACCTGGGGGGATTGATGGGGAATCTTCTCATCATCACAGTCGTGGCCCTTGACCACCATCTTCACACCCCCATGTATTTCTTCTTGGTGAATCTGTCCATCATAGACCTCGGCTCCATCTCTGTCACCATCCCCAAATCCATGGTCAATTCCCTCATGAACACCAGGGTGATTTCTTATCCTGGATGTGTCACACAAGTCTTTCTCTTTGTAGTCTTCATGGCAGCTGATCTTGCATTACTCACTATAATGGCGTATGATCGATATGTCGCCATCTGCCAACCACTGCACTACGAGAGAGTGATGAACAGGAGAGCTTGTGTCCAAATGGCAGCCAGTGCCTGGATTACTAGTATTGTCTACTCTGCACTTCACACTGGGAACACCTTCAGGTTGCCCTTCTGCCAGTCTAATGTCATCAACCAGTTCTTCTGTGAAATCCCCCAGCTACTCAAGATCACCTGCTCTGACTCGTACCTCAGTGAAGTTGGGGCTATAGCCGCTGGTATTTTCTTAGGTTTAAATTGCTTTGTTTTTATAATTGTGTCTTATGTTCAGATCTTCAAAACTGTGCTGAGAATTCCCTCTAAGCAGGGCCGGCATAAAGTCTTCTCTACGTGCCTCCCTCACCTCACTGTGTTCACCTTGTTAATTTTCACGACATCCTTTGCCTATTTGAAACCCACCTCCAACTCAGCCTCAGGTCTAGATCTCGTGGTGGGTGTTCTCTATTCCATGGTGCCTCCAATGATGAATCCGATCATCTACAGCATGAGGATCAAAGAGATCCAAACTGCATTAAAGAAACTGATCGTGTGGAGATTATTCACCCAGAATTAACATGTCCATCCTTGTTCTCTGACTGCAATTTCATTCTGAATTTCTTTATAAACATAATCAAGTGATGGAAAAACTGTGTTCTTGACACCATAGCAAGCAAATATCCAGAATAACTCAACTGGAGTAAAATGACTTAGTGAAGGACTACACCAGTGTAAATAATATCAGAGTATATATATATATATATACACACACACACACACATATATATATATATATGTGTGTGTGTATATATATATATATATATATATATATATATATATATATATATATATATATATATATATATATATATATATATATATATATACACACCTGTCTATCATAGGGATTAATATTGCTACCACTATTATGGTAACTGTCCACTTAGCCCTGAATATCCATAGCCAGAGTTATTATCCTAATGGAGTTAATGAATTCTGGCTCTTCTCCTTTTTTGGAATAAAAATTGTGCTTCATGTATGATTGTTTTGTTGTATTTTGTTTTGGATTGTTTCTTTTTTGTTTTCTTCCAATTCTTTATTGATTGCCTTGTTTCTTTGGAGGTTGAAATATGTTTGATTCAAGGTGGGTGTCAGTTTATTCTATCACCTATTAGACATGGAATCTCATCTCTTTGAGCGGGTTTTCTGAGAAACTTGAAATTTTGCTCTCCTCATTCATGAAGAAATGAATAAAAGTTTTTCTACTTGCTTGGGTAGTTATGTTAATGGTGATGAGAGTTTGTTGTTATTTATGATATTTTAGGGCACCTATACCCATATATCTATACTGTATCATTCTTGTTATGGTGGCAAGAGAATTTTTATTTTGGGAGAGGATGCTGTTACAATGTTTCCTAAAGACTAACTGAGTCTGCGTAATAAGGCCAATTTTTTATCTTGCCAAACTATTGCCGGGATGAATCTGGAATTGCTATTTAATATTTTCTCTTATGCAATACTTTGTTCCTTTGTGGTAAATAAATAGGACTTAATATGGAGAATGCTGGCTAGTCACTCAACTTACTAAAGGTCACATCTTCTGAGAGAAGAACTTCAGATACCAAACATGGTCAGACTTGTTGAGAAATCATGGTTGGTGCACAGGATGTTGTAGGCAGGAACCCTATTTGAGAGGGGGAGATTCCTGGGATTCAACCTTCAGAGAGGGGCAGGCTCAAGACTGAGACTGGAGGGACCAGAGAAGGGGTCAACAGGGCAGCCAACCAAGTAGCTTTTTTCAACTGGGATTTAGTCATTCACTTCAAACAATTTCTTCAGATTTGGCCAATGGTCTCTCGTCTACATCAGGATCCAAATGTATCTAAATCATAGAAGCTAGCTGTTATTACCAATTATTAATTAATAAAATATATTAGAACGTTTGTGTACACTGCATACACATTAGATAAAACCAGAATCAATGCCAAGTATGGTGCCTCTTTTTATGTCCATGACGGTTGATGTCCAGACCATGATTTCCTTGAATATATTCAATCATTGGTGTAGAAAGAAAGAAAGAAAGAAAGAAAGAAAGAAAGAAAGAAAGAAAGAAAGAAAGAAAGAAAGAAAGAAAGAAAGAAAGAAAGAAAGAAAGAAAGAAGAGTTGGGTCATATAACCATTAGAAGTTGAACAGCAGATCAAGGAAATCTTAGCAACACTTCATTCTTTCAAAGTTCTGTCCCTAGTGGGAAAGAATCACTCCTTGGCCATTAAAAGTTACACTCATAATTAATCCCATGGGGCAAATTGTTCAGAAAGTAATGATGGGTTAGAAACTTTTGTCTCTTGTTCAGGTCAGATTCACTGGCCAAAAATACGGATTAGAAACTGTTTCAAAGGCCAGATCCACTGCTAAAGTAAATCAGAGTAGCTCCATTGAAATGAAAAAGCCACTTTGGCACTTTGTTAAATAGCCCTAAATACTCGGAACTTGGAGGACCTGTATCAGTTTACACCATTTTAGGATGTGGAACTGAGCTTTCAGTGACTGGCTCCGGGTACCTCTAAGAGACCTTCATCAAACACCCAAGGCAGCCTGAGCTGTGGGTTCCTCTGGTGACTGCATCCCAAGAGCTGCTGATGCAAAGCAGGAGAAAAAAAACATCTCTGCTCCCTCAAAATTAATTACATGTAGTTAAAGAAGAAACAGGCTATGACAGGCCAGCTGGGTATCTGGTGTCACTGGGCTCAGAGCTATTGTAGGTCACATGTCTGTGCTATAAATATATAAACATTAGTCTTCAAGCACCTTTGGAGACCCCTTGAGCCTCAGCTTTGCCTTGTTTAAGCCAAGGTTCCGTCCCATTATACTGCTGCCGTGTTAGATCCAGGGGCTGTTGTGTTCCCCGTCTCTGGGGTTAGGTTCAGCTCGGGAAGGGTAAAAGGGTGGTTTGCTCGTGAATGCAATCAGAGGTGGGCTCACAGCCCTGGAGAGCAGATTCAGCTATCTAGTCACAGAGACATAGAGGCATAGAAGATTAAGGGTGGAAAGGACCTCAGGAGGTCACCTAGTCCAACACCAACTCAATCATCCCATGCAGGACTTTGACAAGCCGGACCTTAAAAACCTCTATGGGTGAAGATTCCATCACATACTGGGCTGTGACACTATTTGAAACCTGCACAAACTTAGATCAGCTCTTGGGCTGTGAAGCTTTCTAGTCCCCAATGCCATTTACTCCTTTAATGAGAGAGCCCATCTGTGGAGTGGGTCCCTGTCTGCTAGGGACTGCAGAGAGACCCAGAAGAGAGACCCAGCAACTCAGGAAACAATGGTGAAGGGAAGGGAAATGGCTGCTGGATAATACAGAGATGTGACATTATGAACAGATAGGCAATGAGTGAAGAATCCTGAACTTCAACATTCATCACAAGTTGGGAAGTTTCCATGAAGATCAGCACAGTAAGTTGGCTGTTTTGATTATTTGTTGGGGTAGTAATTTACTAGGCAAACTTAACACAAGAAATCTGAATTGCAACTGAAACTCTTTGAGACTTTTGCTATCATTGCTTGAACATCGAGAGCGGCTCGGATTTTTTTCCCCTGCAAAAAAAAATTGATTTGTCAGAGAAATTCTTGGAACCTAAACATATTTGTTTTTGATAATTGAAACCCCACCAATTTCAGAAAAAAAATGCTGAAAACTGAAAAAAATATCGGAAATTAGAAAGAAAATCTGTTCAGTTTTCCAATATCAATATGTTTTTGCTGGGCTAACGGAGGCTTCCTGTGAAAATTTCTTAAACAGAAAACCCAATTTCCTTTTGAAAGTATAGAAGCCAAAAATATCTGACCACTCCTCACTGGAAACGTAGATCTGAGCCAGAGCGGGAACATTAATATTGTCCAATAACAGCACAAGTTGAAACCTATTCGCTCTGTTGCAATGATGTTTGTTTTGCTTTCAAGGGGATACTTTCAGGATGGTAAAACTGAGTCAAGTTAAGTCGATGGCCAACCGGATATTAGTTCCTTTAAACTAGGACAGAGTGTCAAAACCTCCAGCCAAAGGCTTTCTCTCTTCACCCTACCCAAGATCATAGAAAAGGTCCATGGGATTACAACCGAGACCTTCTGCTTCAGCACCATGTCCTCCGACACACCTGCCAGCTGAATACCAGTGCTATCTGCAGGTGCACAGAACAGACACATCATAAAGCACAGCCCATCCCCCACAGAGCTCTCAGTCCGAGCAGAAGAGACAGAGAAAAGAAGGGGGTATACTGAGACAGAGGAAGGTGAAGTGACTGGCTCAAGGCCACAGAGCAGGTCAGTGGTGGAGCCAAGAACAGAACCCAAGTCTCCTGATAGCCACTGACTCGCTAATAAAGTGTCAGAGAGAGAAATTACACTGGTAGCTGATTATGCTACTAGCCGGGGCCAGTGCAAGGTTATTTTCCACCCAAGGTGAAACTTCCACCTTATGCCCCACCTCCAATTTCAGCCCCCACCTTCCTACAGCCAATTCCCCACCCCCCAGGGTCCAGATCTTCACAAAGTGCTGGGAACACCGGGGGGAGGCTACAAAGAGAGGGGTCATATGGGAGGGTATTCTGGGGGTGAAGGTGGCAGAGAGGGGGGTGCACGGGCTTGGAGCAGGGGATGAAGGTGGCCAAGGAGTGGAGGGGTGGGGGTGTAGTTGCAGGGAAGAGATTGCACAGAGGCAAAAGGGGCTCATAGCAGTGGGTGCAGTGACAGGGAGGGACCAGGGAGAAGTGGGCAGGAGGGGTTTGTTGCAAGGGGCTGGCGGGCAGGGGGGGGTTCTGAGCCTGGAGCTGTTGCAGGGGGTGAAGGTGGCAGAGAGGGGTTGGCACAAGGAGGAATGGGCAGGAGGGAGGTTAAAGGTGGTGGGATGGGGGGGTTCCGAGGTTGATACAGGAGTGAAGGTGACTGTGACTGTGGTTGGTGCCGGATGGAGGTTGCCCAGAGGCAAAAGTGGCAGGACAGGGTGCGTTGTTGGGGAGGGGGGTGCACAGGGGAGAAGGTAGCTGGTCGGTAGGTGTTGTGGGAGGTGGCACTGTGTGTGGAGGAGTGACCAGATTGCTCCCACATAGACCATTCTCCAGGCCGGGGATTGGACCAATACGGGAATCATCTTGTCTCCAAGTTTTGGGTTTGGGTTGTACTTTGAGCCATCTTTCATAATGCATTTTATCAAACCACATCCTGAGCCAGATCTTCAGATGGTGTAATCTGATGTAGTTTCATTAACTTTAAGGGACCCAGGCCAACTTACACTTGTGTGTTAACTCACAACTCCTTGTTAATGGCACTGACGAGTGCTCTGCACCTTTGACACTCCTACTATGACATGTTACTGCAGAGAATCAGGGCCATTCCCTCTGTTACTCTAATCCTCACCACCGGCTTTGTCCTTCTCTCCACAGCCACCACACAATGAGCTGAGGAAGAAAATGTCCAACCAAACCACGGTGACTGAGTTCCTTCTCCTGGGATTCTCTGATGTTCGGGAGCTGCAGATTTTGCACTTTGTGGTTTTCCTAGTGATTTACCTGGGGGGATTGATGGGGAATCTTCTCATCATCACAGTCGTGGCCCTTGACCACCATCTTCACACCCCCATGTATTTCTTCCTGGCAAATATGTCTATCATAGACCTCGGCTCCATCTCTGTCACCGTCCCCAAATCCATGGTCAATTCCCTCATGAACACCAGGGTGATTTCTTATTCTGGATGTGTCACACAAGTTTTTCTCTTTTTCCTCTTCACTGCAACTAATCTTGCCTTACTCACCGTCATGGCGTATGACCGATACATCGCCATCTGCCAACCACTGCACTACGAGAGAGTGATGAACCGGAGAGCTTGTGTCCAAATGGCAGTTAGCGCCTGGATCAGTGGCCTTGTTTATACTTCACTACACACCGGGAACACCTTCAGGTTGCCCTTCTGCCAGTCCAATGTCATCAACCAGTTCTTCTGTGAAATCCCCCAGCTACTCAAGCTCGTCTGTTCTGACTCGTACCTCAGTGAAGTTGGGGTTATTGTCTTTGGTGTTTTCTTAGCTTTAAACTGCTTTGTTTTTATAATTGTCTCTTATTTTCAGATCTTCAAAACTGTGCTGAGAATCCCCTCTGAGCAGGGCCGGCATAAAGCTTTCTCCACCTGCCTCCCTCACCTCATTGTGGTCTCCTTGTTAATTTTCACTGCATCCTTTGCCTACTTGAAACCCCCCTCTAGCTCAGCATCAGGTCTGGATCTCGTGGTGGGTATTTTCTATTCTGTGGTGCCTCCAATGATGAATCCGATCATCTACAGCATGAGGAACAAGGAGATCCAAACTGCGTTGAAGAAACTGATTGTGTGGAGGTTATTCACCATGAATTAAAATGTCCATTCTTGCTCCTTGACTGTGATTTCAGTCTGTGTTTCTTTATAAAGATAATCAAGTGCTGAAAAAACTGTGTTCCAGAGACCATAGCAAGCAGTCCGTTTATGAAGTAGTAACATCTGGAACAACTCATCTGAAGTAAAATGACTTAGTGAAGGTTTACACCAGTGTAAATAATGTCATAATCTATCCATAAATCTATGTACAAGCCTAGCTATCTATCATAGGGATTTATATTGCTACCATGTCCATGCTATCTGACCACTTAGCCCTGAATATCAATAGCCAGAGCTATCTTCTTAGTGGAGTTCATGAAGTCTGGCTTTCCTGCTCTGGAACAAAAATTGTTTTTTTTTTTATGTAATACCGTCCATCCACCATGATTTCTCAATGGTTCTGACTATGTTTGGTATCTGCAGTTCTGAAAAAAATGTATAATACTAATCAGCATGTGTTTATGGACATTAGATCTTGTCAAGCTAACTTTCTTTAACGAGATTATACATTTGGTTGATTAAGGTCTTGTCTACACTAACTCTATCATTGGTGTAAATTATATCACTCAGGGGTGTGAAAAAAACATTCCCCAAGCAGCATATCTTACATCGACTTAAAGTTGTGTCAATTTAGCATGGTAGTGTAGACAAGGCCAAAGGTAGGAATGTTGATGTTCTAGACTTCTATAAGTCATTTGACTTGGTCCCACGTGATATTTTGATGGGAAAAAACTGAAAAAGAGATCAAATTAATATGGGACCCATTAAATGACTTAAAAGCTGTAAAAAAGAATTCTAAGTGAGGCTCTTCATTGAACAGATGTGTATCGAGTGGGGTCACACAGGTATCCGGTCTTGGGCTTACTCTGCTTAATACTTTTTTTTTATGACATGGAAGAAAACATAAAATCGTAACTGATAAAGTTTGCAGATCACACAACAATTGAGGGAGTGGTAAATAGTGAATGGAACAGGTCTCTGATTCTGAGTGATCTGGGTCCCTTGGTAAACTGGGTTCAAGCAAACAATATGTGTTTTCACACAGTTACCAAATAGGTAACACTAACTTACAGCTGCTAACCTAGGAAGCAGTGACTCTGAAAAAGATCTGGGGGTTGTGGTGGATAATCAGCTGAACCTGAGCTCCCAGTGCAACAGAATCATAGACTCATAGACTTTAAGGTCAGAAGAGACCATTATGATCATCTAGTTTGACCTCCTGCAACACGCAGGCCACATAACTTTACCCACCCATTCCTTCACTATACCTCTCACCTATATCTGAAGCTACTGAAGTCCTCAAATCTTGGTTTAAGGACTGCAAGGTGCAGAGAATCCTCCAGCAAGTGACCCATTCCCCCTGCTGCAGATGAAGGCAAAAAACCTCCAGGGTCTCTGCCAATTTGCCCTGGAGCAAAATTCCTTACCGACCCCAAATATGGCGGTCAGCTGAACCCTAAGCATGTGGGCAAGACTCACCCACCAGACACCCAGGAAAGAATTGTCTGTAGTAACTTAGAGCCCATCCCCTCCAACTTTCTATCACACACCACCAGGCCCATCTATTACCATAGTCAATTGCCAAAATTATGTTATCCCATCACACCATCTCCTACATAAACTTATCAATCTTAGTCTTGAAGCCAGATAGGTTTTTTTCACCCACTGCTTCCCTTGGAAGGTTCTTCCAGAATTTCACTCCAACAGTGTAGCCAAAAGGGCTAATGCGACCCTGGGATGCCTAAAGAGGGAAATCCTGAGTAGGAGCAGAGAAGCTATTTTACTTCTCTCTATAGCACTGATGAGACCACTGCTGGAATCCTGTGTCCAGTTCTGGGTCCCACAATTCAAGAAGGTGATTAATGAATTGAAGAGGGTTCAAAAAAGAAACATGAGAATGATTACAACAAATGGCTTATACGGAGAGACTCGGGGAGCTCAATCTATTTAGCTTAACAATGAGAAGGTTAAGAGGAGACTTTATTAGAGTCTAAATTTACAAAATGGGGAATAAATATTTGATATTGGGCACTTCATTCTGGCAGACAAACGTGTGTCATGATCCACTGGATGGAAGTTGAAGCCAGACAAATTCAGACTGGAAATAAGATGTGGATTTGTAATAGTCACAATTATTAACCATTGGGACAACTTACCAAGGGTGGTGGTGGATTCTCCATCACTGATGATGTTTAAATCAGGATTGGAAGTTTTTCTAAAAGATCTGCTCTGGGAATTCTTTGGGGGAAATTCTTTGGCCTGGGGGGTCAGACTACATGATTAAAATATTGCCCTTTGGCCTAAGAAGCTACAACTCTATTGACTCCAATGATCTCAGGATTGAGTCTTCCCCGCTATTTAAGAGCTGAGGGTTGTCTGTTGAATGGAAGGAGAAACATGACTATGCCACATTGCACATGGAGCAGTGATGGCTCAGACACAGGACTCTGTATTAGGCTCCACACTTCCCCAAAGCTCAGGCTTAGGATGGGAGGTTCTGGTTCTATCCCATGGCCCATCCCTACTGAACCCACCACTACTTTGACTGGCAACATCTGTCCCATTTGATGGCTATCTCAGTCTCCAGGGAGAGGCTGTGAAATCAATGGGACTGGACGCCTGAACTACCCTCTCCCACATTTGAGATGGTCTCCTCAGATCAGAGCTGGTCCTTTGTCTCTGATGAGGCTGCCCATATGGGGTCACCTGGTCTCAGGTTGGATGGATGGGATGCTTGGTGGGTGCTTTCATGACATGTCCAAGGAGATAAGACACAAACCCAATCTTTGCACAGAGGTCAGAAAGGCAAGGATATGGGGCCACTGCTCCCTGGGTTAGGACAGGTGACCTAGAGGAGAAAGAAGCTTCTTCAGTTCTTCTTTCCTGAGACAGCCTGTCCCAGCCTGTCTGTAGCATTCACCTGGAAATGGGGTTTGAACTGGGACATCAACTCTTTTCAAATGGCCAGTGGGGGCTAAGACCAAGGACTGTCCTGCTCTGTCAGGACACCTTGTTGGAGTGAAATCTATTCCCTGCCCTGCCCTGGGAATTGAGGTTCTGCATGCTGTGCAAGGAACATAGTAACATCAGTCCAGGGATTCATGTACTAATAGCAACCAAAGTATTCGATGAGACTGAATTGGGAATCTCTTAGGAATCTCCCATGGTGAACACCGAGCTGTGGTTATCCCCCGAGAGCATTACAAAGGCTGTGAGTAGAAAACAGCTCAATGGCAGGGGCCCAAATGTATCTTGGGTCCAAATCTGCTGATTTCCATGGAGAGGCATCAGGATGGGCTTGACCCTGTGGAGGTCCTGAGCATCCTGAGCAATTAAAGCAGAAACAAAGGGCTTTGGGTACTGCAGAATCGGGAAAAATACAATGGACCCCTGCGTTAAGATATAAATAATTACTGGGACTTTCGGAACAGCTTAAGGGAATCAGCCGCCCAATTCCCATTGACTTCCCTAGGGGAATTGGGCACCTACTTCTCTTTTATCCCTTTAAATATTCCAGACCTAAAACACAACGATTTATTCCATGGCCCCTGACTTTCTTTTTTTTTCTTTGTATCACCATTGCCCTAGTTGGCCAGAATCATTAGGCCAAAACTCAGAAGTCCTGCATATTTCAGTAGACCATCTAGAAGTTCACGCTCACCTTTCTTTGGACACGTGCCTCTCTTGGACCTTGGAGGGACACTTCCTGCAGATGGTGGAAGATTCCCTTCTCCAGTCCCCTAGACCACAAGAGTCCAAGTAATTGCCAGGTATGTCTGATTCGGAGCAGGTGCATGAAGTAGGGTCTCCCACATTCCAAGTGAATATCCTAATCACCAAGGCTGTAGATAATCTTGGGCCCCTTCTCTCTTAATTTCTGCTGTTAGCCCTCTCCCACCATGAACGGGTGCAATTCTATATAAGTAACAATACAGTTTAAGTTATATTACTGCTGTATTTTAATGGGACTGGGAGCATTTGTGTCTTTACCAATTGTGCTAATAAAATTCCTTACCGTTTTCCGTTACCCTGTCACCCTAAAAATCACAGCCCAAAACCAAGACTGCTCTGATGGCAAACGTTTCCAGTACAGACCTGGTCTCTGTGGTCATTTTCAAGATTACATTCTAAGGGCAATTCAGAATCATTTCCTTGAGCATGTGTTTACTAGGGAACAATGTTGTATGAAGAGGTGTGGCTTTGTCAGTGTACATTATTTTGAATGTGATCTTGGGGAAATCAACATGCAATTGAGTTTAATACTGCTCGGCGTCTCTCTGAGAATGTGTTTCCGACTGTGAATCATTGTGGGAATTTATGAATGTTTACCATCCTGTGGGATGGCAGGAGAGAGATCACTTGATCATTACCTGTTATGTTCACTCACTCGGGGGCACCTGACATTGGCCACTTTTGGTAGACAGGACACTGGGCTGGATGGACTTTTGGTCTGACCCAGTAGGGCCATTCGTATGTTCTTATGTTCTATGTGAGCAGGTGTGCATTATCAGAGATTGTCAGGGTGTGTGAGTGGGTTTCTGAGTGGTCATTTCTGTATGTTTGCCTCTGAATGACTATATTGTGTGTTTGTCAGTGAAAAGTGTTGTGTGAGTGTGTGAGTTTTGTGATTGTGCACTGCCCTGAGGGTATTTCAAAGTGCACATAATTCATTTTGTGGTGTTAATGAAGGAACAGGTTACTCCAGCCCAACTAGGGCTCTTGTGCCCCTGGGCTCTGAGTTATTGTAGGTCACATGTCAGTGCTATAGATATACAGTTTTGTACTGTAATCTCCTCTGGGCCTCAGCCCTGCCTTGTTTTTAGGACGCTACCACCATGTGAGATCCAAAGCCTGTTGTTTTCCCTCTCTGGGGGATTAGATTCGGCTGGGGCAGCTTGTCATGGTGGTTTGCTCCTGAGGTGAGATCAGAGCCTGGAGACCGGAGTCAGCTATTTAGCCCCAAAACAAGCACATCCTGGGCTCTGACCATGTTTGAAGCCTGCACAAGAGAAGGATCAGTTTCACAGCGGAGTGTGGCTTTCTGCCCCCATCTTTTTAATCCTTCAGTTCTCAGCCAAGCCAGTTCAAGGAGGGAAGCAGCTGCTGGATAATAAAGAGAAGGGGCACTATTGGCAAGTACAGAGATAGACAATGACTGAAGACTCCTGGTGGTGAAATCTCTAATTCATTACAGGCTAGGGAACATTGCACAAAGACCAGCACAGTAAGATTCATATTTACATTAAACACATCCAGGTATTATTATTATCCTGGACAAATTTCAAAAAAAAGATTTGTGGGATACAAGTGGAACTCTTCAAGATTCTTAATATAATTTAATCAAACCTTTATACCTGTTCAGAGGTTCTTGGGTTTTTTGTGGCAGAAAACAGTTGACTTTTCATAGACATTTTCATAGAAATTGTGTGTGTGTGCTTATTGAGAACCAGATACTGTCAGGTAAACTGATGAAACGGATACCTTTTCACTTAAATTAAGAAAATAAGGTTTTGCGTTTTCCAGTACATAGGCTGTGTTTCAGGAATCACAGACTTCCCCAGAATATTGTTTTTACTTGAAAACCCAGGTTTCCTTTGAAATAATTTAAATAGAAAATGTCTGAATATCCCACCTTGGAAATTTAGATGTAAGTCATGGTGGAAACATTGATATTGTCCAATAACATAAGATTTGAAGCCAGTCGCTCTATTGCAATGGTGTTTACTTCTTTTTCAAAGGGATACTTAGTGATTCATAAAACTGAGTAAGCAGCAAGGTCGGCAGCCAACTGCATTGGTATTAAACATACCAGTGTCTTAAATGAAGAGCAAAGAATTAAAGCCACTGCACAGAGCGTGTCTCTCTTATCCCTGCCAAGGACATAGAGGATGTCAATGGGATTAGAACCTAGATATTATCCTCCATCCCACACTGCTGCTGGCTAAACCTGAGCGATATAAATGGGAGCAGCGAACATACTCATAATAAGACACAGACCATCTGACATGGAGCTCACAGACGGGCAGACAAGGCAGGGAAAGGTTGGGAGGGGAAAGAGAAGCACAGAGAAATGACTGGGCCAAGGTCATGCAGTAGGTCATTGGAAGAGCCAAGAGTAGAACCAGAGTCTCCTGACAGCCACTGACCTGAACAGACATAAAGTGACAGATGTAAACGATGCAGCAGAGCGGTAGCTGAGTGATTCTGCTGGCTCATTGCTACAAGATATGGAAATAGGATCTTGTATCACAGATCAGTACCTACACAGGCAGCAGGTCGTCTATCTGGTGCCGCAGTGGAATCACTACAGATGAGTTCTCATGCAGGATACTGAGTGAGTCTGTGTCATATTTCCCCGGAAAGTGAACATCAGGCAGTGTTGGCATTTTAGCATTTTAGTTTCAAGCTCCCGTTCACAGTCTGCTGTGTGTAGGAAGAGGGGACCCAGCTTGGCTAGAATTCCTCCTTTGGGATAGTACTTTGATCCATCCTTCACACAGCATTTTATCCATTCACTGATCTGGATTTATTTATCCTGAGCTAGCTCTTTAGATGGGGCAAAATGATGCAGTTCCTTTGACTTTACATTCATATGATAACTCACCATCCCTAGTTAATAATGGTGATGAGTATTGTGCATTGTTGACACACAAATCATGAGATATTGCTGTGGGGAATCAGGGCCATTCCTACTGTCACTGTAATTCTACCACTGTCCTTCTCCTTCCCTCCACAGCCACCACACAGTGAAATGAGAAGGAACATGTCCAACCAAACCACTGTGACCAAGTTCCTTTTCCTGGGATTCTCTGATGTGAGGGAGCTGCAGATTTTGCACTTTGTGGTGTTTTTCGTGATTTACCTGACGGGCCTGATGGGGAATCTTCTCATCATCACAGCCGTAGCCCTCAACCACCATCTTCACACCCCATGTATTTCTTCCTGATGAATCTGTCCATCGTAAACCTTGGCTCCATCTCTGTCACCATCCCCAATTCCATGGAAAATTCCCTCATGAACACCAGGGTGATTTCTTATCCTGCATGTGTCACACAAGACTTTCTATTTGTAGTCTTCATTGCAGTTGATCTTGCCTTACTCACCATCATGGCGTTCGACCGATACGTCGCCATCTGTCAACCACTGCACTACGAGAGAGTGATGAACAGGAGAGCTTCTGTCCAAATGGCTGCCAGTGCCTGGATTACTGGTATTGTCTACGCTTCGCTGCACACTGGGAACACCTTCAGGTTGCCCTTTTGCCAGTCCAATGTCATCAACCAGTTCTTCTGTGAAATCCCCCAGCTACTAAAGCTCGTCTGCTCTGACTCGTACCTCAGTGAAGTTGGGCTGCTTTCCTTTGGTATGTTTTTAGCTTTAAACTGCTTTGTTTTTATAATTGTTTCTTATGTTCACATCTTCAAAGCAGTGCTGAGAATCCCCTCTAAGCACGGCCGACATAAAGCCTTCTCTACTTGCCTCCCTCACCTCACTGTGATTTCCTTATTACTTTTCACTGCCATGTTTGAGTATCTGAAATTCACCTCCAGCACAGCATCTAGTCTAGATCTCTTGGTGGGTGTTCTCTATGCTGTCTCTATGCCTCCAATGATGAATCCGATCATCTACAGCATGAGGAACAAGGAGATCAAAGACACATTGAAGAAACTGATTGTGTGGAGGTTATTCACCAGGAATTAAAGTGTCTGTCATTTCACCTTGACTGTGATTTCATTCTGAGGTTTGTTATGGATATAGTGAACTGATTACAAAATGGTTTCCTTGAGAACATAGGGTGCAATCTGTTTAGGAAGTCATGAAATCTGGAATCAGGGAGGTAGCCGTGTTAGTCTGGAATAGCAGAGGTAACAAAGTCCTGTGGCACCTTAAAGACTAACTATAAAGGTTTGAAGCATGAGCTTTCGTGGGCTAATACCCACTTTGTCAGATGCAGGCAGTGGAAGTGAAATCTGGACTAACTCCACTGAAGTCAAATGAGTTAGTGTAGAATTACACCAGTGAAAATAAGATCAGAATCTAAATATCTGTCCATACACACTTATCTATCTGTCTTTGGTGTTTATACTGGTACCCTTGCCATGGTCTCTGCATGTGCTACACACAATATCTACCACTGTAGATTGGTCACTACTGGCCTTTGTGAACTTTCTGGCCCTTCTGCCTTTTAGGGATAGAAATTGTGGTTGGGGTATGAGACAATTGGGTTGTTTGTTTCCTTGATTGTTTCTTTTTCATGTAGTTTCATTTTATTGATTCATTGGTTGGCTTGTCACTTTGCTCCAAGTTACTTTTGCGGGATAGGAATTTGCAGGGTGGACTCTGTTTGATTAAATGGGGGTATCCATTTTTTTTGTCATCTATTGAAGGTGTCAACATCAAAAATATCTTTGAAAGGGTTTTCTGAGAGGCTTGAAGTTTTCCTTTCCCCAATGATAAAGAACTGAAACAAACTTTTTGTATATGTCTGGATAGCTGAAGTGTTGTTCAAATTATTATTTCAATGCTGATTGAATTTTATTTTCTTCTTTATTATGTGTTAGGGAAGAAACATCATTATATAATTAGGTGTATTAATTTTTTTTTATTTTTAATAAATAAATACTGTATCCTTCTCGCTATGGTGGAAAGGTATTTGGAAGTGAAAGCTATTGCAATGTTTCCTAAACACAAATGGAGTCTGGGTAATTAAAATAAAATAAAATAAAATAAAATGTATACTACCAAATTACTGAAGTGATTGATCTATAATTGCTCATATTTCCTCAGATGTTACGTTTTGTTACTAGAATGGAAAATAAATCATATTTTGTATGGAGAAGCCCGGCTAGTCACTCAGTTTCACGGCTCCTGCAGGAAGAATTCCAGGTAGCAATCCTGGTTAGAAAAATCATAGTTGGTACACAAATTGCTATAGCCAGGGACCCAGTTTTTCACCATCTCTTTAGTATAAACTCACTGAAATTTTGAAATGAAAAAACTTTTCAGACTGGAAAATGTCCAACCCGGTCATTTGAGCTTTCTAAAAAATCCAATCAGGAGACCCGTCAAACCCAACCCTTTCCTGCAAGAGAATTCTAGTTTCAATGAATCAGCATTTTTTTGCTGAACAAAACATTGTTGGAAAATTTCAAACCTTAATCATGATGACCCATCGACTTCCATTTCTTTATCTACTCTTAGACCCAATCCTGAAATATGCTCCCCCCATCTCCTGGGCTCAGGGTAGTCATCTATGCCCATGTGAATGCATTTTGGGGCAAGGTAGCCTCGAAGTTTTGTCAATCACTGACCCTGTCAATAGAGATTGCCTTATGAACATGTCCCCCTCCACCTCATCATCTCCTTCTCCACCCAGACACAATTATAGAGAATCATAGAATCTCAGATTTGGGAAGGACCTCAGGAGATCTAGTCCAACCCCCTGCTCAAAACAAGACCAATCCATCTTTTTGCCCCATATCGCTAACTGGCCTCTTCAGGGATTGAACTCACAACTCTGGGTTTAAGGGGGGCTAATGTGCCAATCACTGAGCTATGCCTTGCTTTTCACCTAGATCTCTTGCCACTTCAAGTTCACACAGTACCCCAATATAAGCTACAGCAACTATGTATATGGCAGCTCAGTATTAAAAAGCCTTAGGGACTGGATAAAAGATTACTCACTACAAACCCGTGTCCAGGGTCTCAGCTGCAGGAGTCATGGCATTACAGTAGAAAATTTTAGCCACCACATACCCTTGTACTATGGCCACATTCGATTCCACTGTGCACCAAGTCTCCAGGATGGCCCTCTCCTCGTCCTGCTAAGGAGACTAGAGAGAGAGCTCCCCATAGACAAGGGCTGGCCTGGCATGAGGATGCCGGGACACTGCCCAGGTCAACAGTGTTATTTAGATCACTACGGCTGAGATTTTCAAAGCAGCCTTGGCAAGTGGGATGCCAGTTCCCATTGATTTTGTTCAGATCTGAAGAGCCAAAATCCTGTATGTGGCTTTGCTACTCACCCCAAAAGATGAGAGAAAGGTTTTTTTAAAAAACCAACAACAGGCGTATATCTCAAATTTTCAAAAGTGCCCCAGTACCTCCCTAGAGGCGCCTAATATCTTTAAAAACTTGGTCCTCGGTCATTGGGCATCTAAGGTCTTGTCTACACTTGAAACATGACAGCATCACAAGTGAGCCTAGTCCATGTCATCTTAGGGATCCTTCAGTGTTAATATTTGCTGTCTTGTTAATATGAAGATAATATTTGTCATAATTAGTTTGAGCCCTATTTTCGAACGTTGCTTTTCCTAGGTCCCATTCCTGAAGAGTGACCCACTTGGGCAGACCTTTCGGTCTTGAAATTCTGAGACTTTTTCCTTTTCTTTTTTAAGATCTCATGGATTGTATGTCAGTGGAGAGATTGTCTTGTGGAAGTTTCCTCTCTCATTTGTGATCTCACCAACAGCCTCTCCAGCCACACAATGATGGGACTACCCCCCTTGCTCATTCAAGGTCACCTAACATCTCAGCACAAGCTACAGAAATGGTGCATATGGAAACATAACATTACAAGAGCAGTAGGGGCTGGATTAAGAGATATGCACCATAGGCTAGCGTCCAAGGCCCCATGGAGTCATGGCATTGGAGCAGACTCTCAGCTTTCATTTCTTAAAGTAAGTAAGTCTCTAGTCTTCATGGGCCAGACATCCTCAGAACATAACCCACAACTAAGACAATAGCCAAGTGTAACTGACAGCATCATATCTGCCTGAGTCTGCAGAGAGCCTTAGCCAATTTCTCTGAGATGATTACACTGCTTTGAGTGAAACTGACATAATGGCACCGGCCTGTGTCTTCAGAGAGCCTGATTGAGTCACAAAGTTAAGTCCATATGGCTGAGGTGCAGGCTTTTGCTCCGGGACCACACTCATCCTCAGTGGATGACGTAGCCCATAAGGCTAGCTTAGCACTGCATTAAGCAGGAACAAAAGGAACTTAAAGTTCTAGACCTGTGAAGTAGCTGGCAGAAGGCTTTGAGACCTGAGCCTCAGTGTAAGTGGCCCAACAGTGTCTCTGAGGTTTGATACAAATCAAACTCAGGGCAGCCTGAGCTGTGGGTGCCTCCGGTGGCTGTGACCCAAGAGCTGATGAAACAAAGCAGGAGGAAACAAAATCTCTGCTCTCTCAGAGGTGATTATATGGTGTTCATGAAGAGACAGGCTATTCCAGGAGAGCTGGGGCCCTGGTACCACTGGTCTATGAGCAATTATAGGTCTGTGCTACAACTATGTAGTTTCTTGTGTAGTCTCCTTTGGACGCCTTTGGGGCCTCATCCCTGCCTTGTGCATAGCAAGGGGTCCTCTCAGGATGTTGCCTTCATGTGAGACCCAGGGCAGGTGCGGGTCCCCCTCTGGGGGTTAGGGTCGGCTAGGGCAGCTCGTTAGGGTTGTTTGCTCCTGAGATGAGATCAGAGGTCCCCTAACAGCCCTGCAGAGC
This sequence comes from Sternotherus odoratus, assembly GCA_032164245.1. Taxonomy (NCBI): domain Eukaryota; kingdom Metazoa; phylum Chordata; order Testudines; family Kinosternidae; genus Sternotherus; species Sternotherus odoratus. The sequence continues at coordinate 33,783,970 of JAVMKO010000013.1, read as the reverse complement.
GGATTCAACTCTTTAGTTCCAGAACAGGGACATCCTGAACAAGCCCGGATCAGTTTCAGTGCTGGGAGGGGCTTTCTGCCCCCATCCTATTTAGTCCTTCACCTCTCAGCCAAGGCTGCCCGAGATGGGGAGCAGGGAGCACCATCGGTGCAGTGGGTCCCTGCCTGCTAGGGACTGCACAAGAATCAGGAGCTTGGGAAACACGGTGAAGCGACTGGGAAACAGCTGCTGACGAACACAGAGATGGGGCATTATTTACACAGACCGGCCATGACTGAAGGATCCTGGTTGTGAAGAGTCCCAGGCATCACAGGTCGGCAAAATTTCTGCAAGGACGGCAAAGTAAGTTTGATATTTCAATTACACATGTTTAGGTTTTTATATACTTGTCAAATGTCATAACACTACTTGGAGTTACAACTGGAACTCTTCAAGGCTTTTTATATAATTTAATAAAACATTTAGAGTGGCTCAGAGGTTTTTTTTTTATTTTTCCCCACTTAGAAAATTTTGACTTTTCATAGATATAATAATAAACATTTTTTTGGTTTTGGTTTTATTCATTAAGAACCAGACGATTTCAGGTAAACTGCTGGAAACGGAAAGATTTTCACTTAAATAAGCAAACATTATGCTGAGATTTCCAATACCAGAGTTGTGTTTCAAGAATATTTCTTTAGTTGAAAACCCAGTTTTCCTTTGAAATAATTTAAACCGAAAATGTAGGAATATCCCAGATTGGAAACTCTGATATAAGTGAGAGTGGAAACATTGATATTGTCCAATAAGAGTAAAATTTGAACCCAGTCACTCTATGGCAATGGTGTTTATTTCCATTTCAAAGAGATGCTTGGTGATTCATAAAATTGAGTAAGCAGCAAAGATGGTAGCCAACAGCATCGGTATTAAACACACTAGTGTCTTAAATTGAGAACAGCAAATTGAAGCCACCACACAAAGCCTGTCTCTCTTATCCCTGCCAAGGACACATGGAAATCGATTGTATTAGAACCTAAGTATTCTGCTGTAGCACCGTATCCTGTCTCACGCTGCTGCTGACCAAACCCAAGTGATGTAAACGGGAGCACCGAACATGCACCTAATGAGACAGAGCCCATCCACCACAGGGTTCACAGTCCCAACGGAAAAAAAAAGCAGAGAAAGGCTTGGGAGGGAAACAGAGACACAGGGAATGGACTAGCCAAAGTTGACACAAAGAAGGTCAGTGGCAGAGCCAAGAATAGAACCCAAGTCTCCTGAAGCCACTGACCTGAACAGACAAAAGGTGACAGAGGGAAGTGATGCAGCAGAGAGGTAGCTGATTGATGCTACTGGCCCATTGGGACACAGAGATGCAAGAGCATCTTGTGTCACAGACCAGTACCTACACAGACAGCATGATACTGTCTCATGCAGGATACTACACAGACAGCATGCAGGATACCTACACAGACAGCATGCAGGATACCTACACAGACAGCATGATCCTCTCATGCAGGACACTGAGTGAGTCTGTGTCATATTTCCCCATAAAGTGGACATCAGGCAGTGTTGATATTTTAGCATTTTAGTTTCAAACCCAAGTTCTCAGCCTGCTGTTTGTAGCAAGAGGGGACCCAGTTTGGCTAGAATTGTTTTATTGGGATAGTAGTTTGCTTCTTCCTCCACACGGTATTTTGTCAAGTCACATCCTGAGCCATATCTTTAGTTGGTGCAAACTGGTGCAACTCCATTGACTTTAAGGGATCCATTTCCAATTTGCACGTGTGTGATAACTCACCACTCCCAGCTAATAGCAGTGACGAGTGCTCTGCATTGTTGACACTCACAACATCAGATCTTTCAAGCCCCAGTTCACAGCCTTCTGTTTGTAGTAAGAGGAGATCCAGCTTGGCTAGAATCAGTACATTGGGATAGGTTTAAGAATAGCAGCCGGGATAGCACTTTCCTCCATACTTCACACAATATTTTGTCAAGTCACATCCTGAGGCAGATCCATTGACGTTACATTCATGTGATAACTCACTACTCCTAGTTAATAGTTGTGATGAGCATTGTGCATCGTTGACACTCACATCATGAGATGTTGCTGCGGGGCATCAGGGCCACTCCCTCTGACACTCTAATCCCGCCCTTTCTCTGTCCTTCCCTCCCCAGCCAGCACACAAAGAACTGAGAAAGAAAATGTCCAACCAAACCACAGTGACAGATTTCCTTCTCCTGGGATTCTCTGATGTTCGGGAGCTACAGATTTTGCACTTTGTGGTGTTTTTGGTGATTTACCTGGTGGGCCTGATGGGAAATCTTCTCATCATCACAGTTGTAGCCATCGACCGCCATCTTCACACCCCCATGTACTTCTTCCTGGTGAACCTGTCCATCATAGACCTCGGCTCCATCTCTGTCACCATCCCCAATTCCATGGCAAATTCCCTCATGAACACCAGGGTGATTTCTTATCCTGGATGTGTCACACAAGTCTTTCTATTTGTAGTCTTCATTGCAGTTGATCTTGCCTTACTCACCATCATGGCGTTCGACCGATACGTCGCCATCTGTCAACCACTGCACTATGAGAGAGTAATGAACAGGAGAGCTTGTGTCCAAATGGCTGCTAGTGCCTGGATTACTGGTATTGTCTACTCCGCACTGCACACTGGGAACACCTTCAGGTTACCCTTCTGCCAGTCCAATGTCATTAACCTATTCTTCTGTGAAATCCCCCAGCTACTCAAGATCACCTGCTCTGACTCCTACCTCAGTGAAGTTGGGGTTATTGTCTTTAGTGTGTGCTTAGCCTTCAGCTGCTTTGTTTTCATAGTTGTGTCTTATGTTCAGATCTTCAAAGCAGTGCTGAGAATCTCCTCTCAGCAGGGCCGGCGGAAAGCCTTCTCCACCTGCCTCCCTCACTTCATTGTGGTCTCCTTGTTTCTTTGCACTGGCTTCTTTGAGTACCTGAAACCCACCTCCAGCTCAGCATCAGGTCTGGATCTTGTCATGGGTGTCCTTTATTCCCTACTACCTCCAGTGATGAATCCGATCATCTACAGCATGAGGAACAAGGAGATCAAAGCTGCATTAAAGAAACTGATTGTGTGGAGGTTATTCGCCAAAAAATAAAATGTCCATCATTGCTCCTTGATTGAAATGTTGTTCTGATTATGTTATTGGATATATCCAACTAATGACAATATTGTCTCCTTTATAACTAGGGTGCAATCTGTTTATGAATTCATAAAATCCAGACTATCTCCTTTGAAATTAAATGAGTTAATAATTTTGAATTACAACAGTTTAAGATCAGAATGTAAATATCTCTCCATAAATGTACATACACACCTATCTCTCTTTGGGCTTTACACTGCTAAGTCACTAGTGAAGATGAAGACTTTTTGTCTTCTCCTTTTTGGGGGTAAAAATTGTGGTTGGGGTTGAGAGGTTTGTTTTGTTTGTTTGCTTGATTGTTTCTTTTTCAGGTTACATTTTATTGATTCACTAGTCTAAAAGCCCCCCCCCCCACTCCAAGGCCGCCCCGCTCAGCCCCCCCCACTCCAAGGGCCCCCCCGCTCAGCCCCCCTCACTCCAAGCTGAATCTCCCCCCCACTCAGCTCACTGCCCCCCCTGCTCGGCTTGCTGCCCCCCATCCCTCCGCTCAGTTCGCTGCCCCCTTCCCCCCACTCGGCTCGCTGCCCCCCCCCCACTTGGCTCACTAGGCTCCCTGCTGGGCACAGCTGGCCGGGCCGTGTGTGGGCGCCTCCACCCAGCCGGCCCAGCCCACCCCCTTCCCGTGCCCAGTCCGGCCAGAGCTCCCTGCCCGCGCCTCCTGCGCCCAGCCACCCTCCTGCCTGTGGTCCCTGATCCAGACCCTGCTTCCCTCGTGGCGGCACACGCGCGGCAGCCATGTTGTGCTGCCGAAATACACCTCCCAGCATGCCATTCGTCCGGGCCGTCTCTACTGCGCATGACGGCTTCACACACCTTCTGTAGTCTTTTATAATATAGGATTGGTTGACCTTTTTTTTTGTTCCAGGTGACCTTTTGTGGTAGGAATTTGCAGGGCGGAATATGTTTGATGAAATGTGGGAATCAGATTATTTTGTCATTTATTCAGAGTGTCAGTGTCATAATCTCTTTGAAGGGTTTTCAGAGCAACTGAAGGTTTGAAGAAATTGAAAAAAAGGGTTTGTAGGTATGTGACTATCTGAGTTCCTTTCAAACAATTATTTTAATGTTATTAGGGAGACTGCCTTGTACACACGTCCCCTCTCCTTATCAACTCAGCAACTGCCTCTCCACCCAGACATGATTATAGAGACAATGTCTCTTGCCCGTTAAAGTTCACACAATATCCCAACATAAGCAACTCTACTATATGGAAACATGGTCTTAGGGAAGAAATTAGGGCTGGATTGAAGTTTAAGAACTATGAGCCGGTTTCCAGGGGCTCAGCTCCAGGACTGATGACATTACAACAGAATTTCACCTTCCATTTCCTAAACTCCAGCCATTTTCTAGGCCTCGTCATTGACAAGGAAAGCTTGAAACTGTTCCCCAAGACAAAAGCCAAGTGTCATCAATAGAGCAATGATCGCCTGAGTCTTGCATGAGCCAATCACTCATGGGATGGAGTGGACTGACCTCAGTTAAGCAATGCAACACCCGGGTCAGTTGATAGACAGCCTGAGACAATTGCTCTGAGAGGGGGAAACTACACAGGATTATAATATTGCAGCTACATCTTCCTGAGTCTGCAGAGAGCCTCAACCAGTCACAATGTTAACTACCTAAGGCTGAGGCACAGGTGGCTGCTCTGGGGCTGCTCTCACCATCAGTGGACAGATGGGGCAATTCTGGGAGATAAAACCCAGGTTAATACAGATGCGGCACCACTTCTCCTCTCCTTTTACTGGGGTACTTCTATGTCCTGCGCGAGTAAGTCCTTCCTCTGGGTGTGTGTCTCTGACTGGGCATTTTCCTGCTCTCTGATTCCTCACTATCCCCGTCATGCTACCTAGCTGCTTTCTATATGTTCATCAGCCAATTTCCCAGCTAGGTGACCATCTCACGGGTTTCTCTCTATGAACCATGACATCGAGATCATAGAATATTTTATGTTTATTTAAATGGGATGAAAGTTCTAGGCAATGAGAATCTCAAATTCTGGAACGCATATGAAACTAGACATCCTAAGAAGATAGGAAGAGCCATAGTGGGTCAGACCAAAGGTCCATCCAGCCCAGTATCCTGTTCTCTCACCATGGCCAATTCCTGGTGCCTCAGAGGGAATGAACAGAACAGGAAATCCTTAAGTGACCCATCCTGTCACCCATTCCCAGGTTCTGGCAAACAGAGGATAGGGACACCATCCCTGCTCATCCTGGCTAATAGCCATTAATGGACCTATCCTCCATGAATTTTTCCATTTCATTTTGAACCCTGTTATTGTCTTGACCTTCACAACATGCCCTGGCAGAAAGTTCCACAGGTTGACTATGCTTTGTGTGAAGAAATACGTCCTTTTGTTTGTTTTAAACTCGCTGCCTACTAATCTCATTGGGTGACATCTAGTTATTCTGTCATGAGATGAAGTAAATAACATTTCCTTATGTACTTTCGCCAAACCAGTCATAATTTTATAGTCCTCTCTCTTATCCCTCTTAGTCGTCTCTTTTCCGTGCTGAAAAGTAACAGTCTTATTAATCTCTCCCTATATGGAAGAGGTTACATACACCTAAATATTTTTGTTGCCCTTTTCTGAACCTTTTCCAATTCCAATATATGCTTTTTGAGATAGGGCAAACACACCTGCACATAGTATACAAGATATGGGAGTATCATGGATTTATATAGAAGAAATATGATATTTTAGGTCTTATCTGTGCCTTTCCTAATGAGTTCCAACATGCTGTTTCCTTTTTTTGACACCCGCTGCACACTGAGTGGATGTTTTCCGAGAACTATCCACATTAATACCAAGATCCCTTTCTTCAGTGATTAAAAGCTAATTTTAAATTTATAGTTGGGATAATGTTTTCCAATGTGTATTACTTTGTATTTATCAACATTGAATTTCATCTGCCATTTTATTGCCCAGTCATCCAATTTTCTGAGATCCCTTTGTGACTCTTCACATTCTTCTTTGGACATGACTCTCTTGAATTGTTTAGTATCATCTTCAAATTTTACCACCTCACTGTTTACCCCTTTTTCCAAACAGCTATGGATGTTCTTGAGAGACTTGATTGAACCTCCAGTTTACTCCATCACTGCTACAAGCCTGAACCAAGAACTTTGCCTTTACTGTATGTAATTGATTCCATTTAACCAATTCTAGCTCTCATCTATCTTTTTCCTGTTATGAATAAACCTTTAGAATTTATATATTCTAAAGGATTGGCAAAAGCGTGGTTTGTGGGTAAGATCTGATCTGTATGTTGACCTGGGTCCGGGGCTTGGTCATTTGGGATCATTAGAACCATTTTCTTTTACTGGGGTATTGGTTTTCATAACCAGACATCCCCATAATGAATGTATCCTGGTGGTAATAATGGGAAACTGGAGTGTCTAAGGGAATTGCTTCTGTGACATGTGGTTAGCCAGCGGGATAAAACCAAAGTCTTCTCTGTTTGACTGGTTTGGTTTGCCTTAGACATGGAATCCTCCCTACCCCCCAGCTTTGGACTGTAACTCCCTTGCTTGAAGCAATTTGTCCTGAACTGGCACTCACAGTTAGGTCCCGCCAGAACAAGCATCGTTCTACCCCCTTGTCTACATAAACGTTAATACCCTCAAAGAATTCTAGTAGATTGGTGAGGTATGATTTCCCTTTACAAAAAACATGTCGACTCTTGCTTCAACATATCACATTCATCTATGTGTCTAAATAATTCTGTTCTATACTATAGTTTCCACCATTTTCCCAGTACTGACATCAGGCGTACCAACCTATAATTGCCAGGATTACCTCTTGAATCTGTTTTAAAAAATGGTTTCCCATTTGCTATCCTCCAGTCATTTGGCACAAAAGCTCATTTCAATGATAGCTTACATACTACAGATAGTAGTTCTGCAATTTCACATTGGAGTTCCTTCAGAACTCTTGGGTAAATACCATCTGGTTCTGGTGACTTAATACTGTTCAGTTTATCAATTTGTTCCAAAAGTCCTCTGACACTTGAATTTGGGACAGTTCCTCTGATTTCTCCTCTAAAAAAGAATGACTCAGGTTTGGGATTCTCACTCACATCCTCAGCTGTGAAGATCAACGTAAAAGATTCATTTTGTCTCTCTACAATGGCCTTATCGTCCCTTAGTGCTCATTTCACATCTCAATCATCCAATGGCCCCATTGATGGTTTAGGAAGCCTCCTGCTTCTTTTTTGCCTTTTCTAATTATATTTTATACTTCATTTGCCACAGTTTATGCTCCTTTCTTTTTTCCTCAGTAGGAATTAACTTCTACTTTTTAAAGGATGCCTTTTTGCCTCTCACTGCTTCTTTGACATTGCTCTGTATCCAGGGTGGCACTTTCTTGGTTCTTTTACAATGTTTCTAAATGTGGGGTGTACAGTTAAGTCAAGGCTCCATTATGGTGTCTCAGAAAAGGTTACATGCAGCTTGCAGGCATTTCACTTTTGGTGCTGTACAATATAATTTCATTTTAATTAACTTCCTCATTATTGTGTATTTCCCCTTTTTGAAATTAAATGCTAAAATGTTGGGTTTCTGATGGGTGTATTCCCCACCACAGGGATGTTAAATTTAATTATATTATGGTCACTATCACAGAGCAATGCATCTCTGTTTAACTCTGGGACCAGAACCTGGTTTTGCCTCTCCTCTTATGGGTTCCAGAACTAGATGCTCTAAGAAGCAGTCATTTGAATTGTCAAGAAAAATTATCTCTCAATCCCATCCCGAGTGATGTACATCCAGTCAATAGGGGGATATTTGAAATTCCCCATTATTATTATTTTTTTTTCTTTTATAATCTCTCTCCTCCTCCTGAATATTTCACAGTCACTACACCGTGTTCGTCAAGTGATCGGTAGCATATCCCCAATGCTCTGTTTTTGTTATTCAAGCATGCAATTACTAGCCAGAGAAATTCTATGGAACATTTTGATTCATGTAAGATTTTTACTTCATCTGGCTCTGTACTTTCATTCTCATACAGTGCCACTTCCCTCTCCACCAGCACAGATACTCAGATCACTTCAAATGGAACAGCTCCACAGTAATATGCTAATTTACACCCTCTGGGTATCTGGCCTCCTTTACTCCAACACACCAATGGCAGATTTCCACAAAGTGTAGAGGGGTAGATCTGACTCCTTTAACTCCAGGGAAGCTACGAGTAATTTATATCAAGTGGGGAGCTGACCCTTCAGATTTATCCAATTTTTTTGACATACCTACAAGAAGACGGAATTAATCACTTATAGGGTGTCATGAACCATTGCATTTGCAACCCAATGAGCCTTTCATTTTAGTGTTGTCTTTTGGAAGAAAAAATACAATTCCTGAGAAAGAAAGAAAGAAAGAAAGAAAGAAAGAAAGAAAGAAAGAAAGAAAGAAAGAAAGAAAGAAAGAAAGAAAGAAAGAAAGAAAGAAAGAAAGAAAGAAAGCGGTCATATACCCATTAGAAGTTGAACATCAGATCAAGGATATCTTAGCAAAACTTCATTCTTTCAAAGTTCTGTCCCCAGTGGGAAAGAATCGCTCCTTGGCCATTAGAAGTCACACTCTTGTAATTAAGCCCATGGGGAAAAAATCCTCAGAAAGTGCTGATGGGTTAGAAACTTGCGTCTCTTATTCAGGTCAGATTCACAGACAAAGAAAATGGATTAGAAACTGTGTCAAAGGCCAGATCCACTGCTAAAGTAAATCAAAGTAGCTCCATTGAAATGAAAAAGGCACTTTGCTACTTAGTGGAAATAGCCCTAAATATTTGGAACTCGGTGGAACTGTATCAGTTTACACCATTTTAGGATGTGGCACTGAGCTTTCAGTGATTGGCTCTGGGTACCTCTAAGAGACCTTCATCAAACACCCAGGGCAGCCTGAGCTGTGGGTTCCTCTGGTGGCTGCATCCCAAGAGCTGCTGATGCTATGCAGAGGGGGAGGGAGGGTAGATCTCTGCTCCCTCAAAAGTAATTGCATGTAGTGAAAGAAGGAAAAGACTATTAGGGGCTGGCTGGGGAAATGTGCCTCTGATCTCAGAACTATTGTAGGTCACATGTCTGTGCTATAACGGTATATAAATTATTCTTCAAGCACCTTGGGACACCCCTTGAGCCTCAGGCTTACCCTGCTTTTAGACACGGTTCCTTCCAGTGATACTCCCATCATGTGAGATCCAGGGGGTGTTGTGTTCCACATCTCTGCAGTTAGGTTCAGCTAGGGCAGGAAAACAGGGTAGTTTGCTCCAGAGGTGTGATCAGAGATGGGCTCCACAGCCCTGGAGATCGGATTCAGCTATCTAGCCACAGAGACATAGAGTCACAGAAGATTAGGGTTGAAAGAGACCTCAGGACATCATCTAGTCCAACACCTACCTAATCTTCCAGGGCAGGACCTTAGAAAGCTCTAAGGGTGGAGATTCCACCACATCCTGGGCTGTGACACTGTTTGAAGCCTACACAAGCTGGGATCAGCTCTAGGGCTGTGAAGGACTTTCAAGTCCCAGATCCCATTTAGTCCTTCAACTCCCAGCCCAAGGTGGGAAGCAGGGAGCGCCCATCTGTGGAGTGGGTTCCTGTCTGCTAGGGACTGCAGAGAGACCCAGAGGAGAGATCCAGCAACTCCGGAAATAATGGTGAAGGGAAGGAAAAAGGCTGCTGGATAATAGAGAGATGTAACATTATGAACAGACAGGCAATGAGTGAAGAATCCTGAACTGCAACATTCACCACAAGTTGGGAGGTTTCTACAAAGATCAGCACAGTAAGTTGGCTGTTTTGATTATATGTTGGGGTATTAATATACTAGGCAAACTTAACACAAGAACTCTGAATTGCAACTGGAACTCTTTGTGAGTTTTGCTATCATTTAATCAAAGATCGCTAGGGACTCAGATATTTTTTTTCCCGCAGAAAAAAATGGATTTGTCACAGAAATTGTTGGAAACTAACTGTTTTTGTTAATAGAAAACACACCAATTGTAGAAATAAATGCTGAAAACTGAAAAAAAAAATCGGAAATTAGAAACAAAATATATTCAGTTTTCCAGTATCAATATGGTTTCACTGGGCTAACGGAGGCTTCCCATGAAAATTTCTTCAACAGAAAACCCAATTTCCTTTTGAAAGTATTAAAGACGAAAATATCTGACCACTCCTCACTGGAAAATTACATCTGAGCCGGAGCGGGAACATTAATATTGTCCAATAACAGCACAAGTTGGAACCTATTCGCTCTGTTGCAATGGTGTATATTTTGGGTTCAAAGGAATACTTTCAGAATGGTAAATCTGAGTAAAGATAAGTCAACAGCATACAGGATATTTCTTAAACATACTTGTTCCTTTAAACTGGGTCAAAGCCCACAGCCATAGTCTTTCTCTTTTATACATTTTATATATTTATAAAGCTACATCCTGAGCCAGATCTTCAGATATTGTGTAATCTGATACAGCTTCATTAATTTTAAGGGAGCCAGGCCAATTTACACTGGTGTGTTCACTCACAACTACTCATTAATGGCACTAATGAGTGCTGTGCACCTTTGACTCTCCTACTATGACATGTTACTGAGGGAAATCAGGGCCACTCCCTCTGTCACTCTAATCCTCACCACTGACTTTGTACTTCCCTCCACAGCCATCACACAATGAGCTGAGGACGAAAATGTCCAACCGAACCACCCCGACCGAGTTCCTTCTCCTGGGATTCTCTGATGTTCGGGATCTACAGATTTTGCACTTTGTGGTGTTTATGGTGCTTTACCTGGCAGGCCTTATTGGGAACTTTCTCATCATCACAGCCATAGCCCTCAACCACCATCTTCACACCCCCATGTACTTCTTCCTAATGAATCTGTCCATCATAGACCTCGGCTCCATCTCTGTCACCATCCCCAAATCCATGGTCAATTCCCTCATGAACACCAGGGTGATTTCTTATCCTGCATGTGTCGCACAAGTCTTTCTATTTGTAGTCTTCATGGCAGCTGATCTTGCTTTACTCACTATCATGGCATACGACCGATATATCGCCATCTGCCAACCACTGCACTACGAGAGAGTGATGAACAGGAGAGCTTGTGTCCAAATGGCAGCCAGTGCCTGTATTACTAGTATTATCTACTCTGCACTGCACACTGGGAACACTTTCAGGTTGCCTTTCTGCCAGTCCAATGTCATCAACCAGTTCTTCTGTGAAATCCCCCAGATACTCAAGCTTGTCTGCTCCGACTCGTACCGCAGTGAAATTGGGGCTATTGCCATTGGTGCTTTCTTAGGTTTAAACTGCTTTGTTTTTATAATTGTGTCTTATTTTCAGATCTTCAAAGCAGTGCTGAGAATCCCCTCAGAGCAGGGCCGGCATAAAGCCTTCTCCACCTGCCTCCCTCACCTCACTGTGATCTCCTTGTTAATTTTCACTGCATCCTTTGCCTACTTGAAACCCACCTCTAGCTCATCATCAAGTCTGGATCTCATGGTGGGTGTTCTCTATTCCGTGGTGCCTCCAGTGATGAATCCGATCATCTACAGCATGAGGAATAAGGAGATCAAAGCTGCGTTGAAGAAATTGATCGTGTGAAGGTTATTCGCCAGGAATTAAAATGTCTATCCTTGCTCCTTGACTGTGATTTCATTCTGAATTACTTTATAAAGATAAGCAAGTGATGAAAGAACTGTATTCTAGAGACCATAGCAAGCAATCTGTTTATGGAGTAGTAACATCTGGAATAACTCAACTGAAGTAAAATGACTTAGTGAAGGATTACACCATTGTAAATAATATCAGAATCTGTACATCTCTCCATAAATCTCTGTACATGCCTAGCTATCTATCAGAGGGACTTATATTACTACCAGATCCATGCTATCTGATGACTTAGCCCTGAATATCCATAGCCAGAGCTATCTTCCTAGTGGAGTTCATGAAGTCTGGCTCTTCTCCTTTTTTAGAATAAAAATTGTACTTCATGTATGATTGGTTTCTTTTGTGTTTTTTATTGTTCTTTTTTGTTTTGTTTCATTTCTCTATTGTTTGGTTGTCTTGTTTCTTTGCAGGCAGAAATATGTTTCATTAAATGTGGGTGTCAGTTTATTCTATCACCTATTAGAGATGAGCGAGAAATACTTGTAGCACCTTAGAGACCAACCAGTTTATTTCAGCATAAGCATTTTTGGGCTATAGCCCACTTTATCAGATGCATAGAATTCTATGCATCCAATGAAGTGGGATATACACCACGAAAGCTTATGCTGAAATAAACTGATTAGTCTCTAAGGTGCTACAAGTATTCCTCACTTTCTTTATGGATAAAGACTAACACGGCTGCTATTCTTGAACCTATTAGAGATGGAATTTCATCTCTTTGATGGGTTTTTTTTCTGACAAACTTAAAGTTTTGCCTTCCCCTTTGATGAAGACTTGAAAAAAAGTTTGTGTATGTGCTTGGGTAGCTGTGTTCATGGTGTAATAATTATGTTAATAGTGATGGAATTTTGTTGTTTTTTATGATGTTTTAGGGCACCTAGAGCCATATATCTATACTGTATCGTTCTTGTAAGGGTGGCAAAAGAATTGCTCTTTTGGGAGAGAATTTTGTTGCAATGGTTCCTAAAGACTAACTGAGTCTGGGTAATAAAGCCAAGTTTTTATTCTGCCAAACTATTGCCGTGATAGTGTCTAATATTTTCTTTTTTGCTATACTTTATTCCTTTCTGGTAAATAAATCAGACTTGGTATGGAGAATGCTGGCTAGTCACTCAACTTACTACAGGCCACATCTCCTGTGGGAAGAACTTCAGATACTAAACATGGCCAGAGCTGTTGAGAAATCATGATTGGTATACAGGATGTTGTAGGCAGGAACCCTATTTGAGTGGGGGAAGAGTCCTGGGATTCAACTCTCAGAAAGGGGCAGGCTCTAGGCTGAGACTTGAGGGACCGGAGGAAGGGTCAGCAGTGAAGTCAAAGAAGTAACTTTGATAACTGGGATTTAATTATTCACTTCACAGAATTTGTTTGGATTTGCCCAACGGTGTCTCATCCACACCAGGATCCAAATGTATTTAGGTCATAGAAGCTGATTTTTATAACCAATTATTCATTAATAATAATTATTAGAATGTTTGTGTACACTGCAAACACATTAGAGAAAACCAGAATCAATGACAACTATTGTGCCTCATTTTCTGTCCAAGATGGTTGATGTCCAGACCATGATTTCCTTGAAGGCATTCATTCATTGGTGTTGAGAAAGGAGGGATGGAAGGAAGAATGGAAGGAAGGAAGGAAGGAAGGAAAGAAAGAAAGAAAGAAAGAAAGAAAGAAAGAAAGAAAGAAAGAAAGAAAGAAAGAAAGAAAGAAAGAAAGAAAGAAAGAAAGAAAGAAAGAAAGAAAAGTTGGGTCATATACCCATTAGAAGTTGAACATCAGATCAAGGAAATCTTAGCAACACTTCATTCTTACAAAGTTCTGTCCCTAGTGGGAAAGAATTGCTCCTTGGCCATTGAAGTTATATTCTTGTAATTAATCCGATGGGGCAAATTGCTAAGAAGGTGCCGATGGGTTAGAAACTTTTGTCTCGTGTTCAGGTCAGATTCACTGGCCAAAAATATGAATTAGAAACTGTTTCAAAAGCCAAATCCACTGCTAAGGTAAATCAGAGTAGCTCCATTGAAATGAAAAAGCCACTTTGGAACTTGGTTGAAATAGCCCTAAATACTCGGAACTTGATGGAACTGTATCAGTTTACACCATTATAGGATCTTGCACTGAGCTTTCAGTGTCTGTTTCTGGGTACCTCTAAGAGACCTTCATCAAACACCCACGGCAGCCTTAGCTGTGGGTTCCTCTGGTGGCTGCATCCCAAGAGCTGCTAATGCAAAGCAGGAGAAAAAAAAATCTCTGCTCCCTCAAAATTAATTGCATGTAGTTAAAGGAGGAACAGGCTATTACAGGCCAGCTGGGGATCTGGTGTCACTGGGCTCAGAGCTAATGTGGGTCACATGTCTTTGCTATAAATGTATAAACATTAGTCTTCAAGCACCTTGGGAGACCCCTTGAACCTCAGCTTTGCCTTGTTTAAGCTAAGGTTCATTCCTGTGATACTGCTGTCGTGTGAGAACAAGGGCTGTTGTGTACCCCTTCTCTGGGGTTTGGGTCAGATAGGGCTGGGTAACAGGGTAGTTTGCTCCTGAATGCAATCAGAGATGGGCTCACAGACCTGGAGAGCAGATTCAGATATCTAGCCACAGAGACATAGAGGCATAGAAGATTAAGGGTGGAAGAGACCTCAGGAGGTCACCTAGTCCAACACCAACTCAATCATTCCATGCAGGACTTTGACAAGCCAGGTCTTAAAAACCTCTATGGGTGAAGATTCCATCACATACTGGGCTGTGACTGTTTGAAACTTGCACAAGCTGAGATCAGCTCTTGGGCTGTGAAGGTTTCTAGTCCCCGATGCCATTTACTCCTTCAATGAGAGAGCCCATCTGTGGAGTGGGTCCCTGTCTGCTAGGGACTGCAGAGAGATCCAGAAGAGAGACCCAGCAACTCAGGAAATAACGGTGAAGGGAAGGGAAATGGCTGCTGGATAATACAGAGATGTGACATTATGAACAGATAGGCAATGAGTGAAGAATCCTAAACTGCAACATCCATCACAAGTTGGGAAGTTTCCATGAAGATCAGCACAGTAAGTTGGCTGTTTTGATTATATGTTGGGTTATTAATTTACTAGGCAAACTTAATACAAGAACTCTGAATTGCAACTGAAACTCTTTAAGACTTTTGCTATCATTGCTTGAACATTGAGAGCGGCTCAGATTTTTTTTCCCTGCCGAAAAAAATGGATTTGTCACAGAAATTCTTGGAACCTAAACATATTTGTTTTTGATAATTGAAACCCCACCAATTTCAGAAAAAAAATGCTGAAAACTGAAAAATAATATTGGAAATTAGAAACAAAATCTGTTCAGTTTTCCAATATCTAAATGTTTTTTCTGGGCTAACAGAGGCTTCCTGTGAAAATTTATTCAACAGAAAACCCAATTTCCTTTTGAAAGTATAGAAGCCGAAAATATCTGACCACTCCTCACTAGAAACTTAGATCTGAGCCAGAGCGGGAACATTAATACTGTCCAATAACAACACAAGTTGAAACCTATTCGCTCTGTTGCAATGATGTTTGTTTTGGTTTCAAGGGGATACTTTCAGGATGGTAAAACTGAGTCAAGCTAAGTTGATGGCCCACCGGATATTAGCTCCTTTTAATTCAGGACAGTGTGTCAAAACCTCCAGCCAAAGGCTTTATCTCTTCACCCTATAAAAGTTCATAGAGAAGGTCCATGGGATTAGAACCACGACCTTCTGCTTCAGCACCATGTTATCTGACACACCTGCCAGCTGAATACCAGTGCTATCTGCAGGTGCACAGAACAGACACATCATAAGGCACAGCCCATCCCCCACAGAGCTCACAGTGCCAGATGGAGGTTGCCCACAGGCAAAAGTGGCAGGACAGGGTGGGTTGTTGGGGAGGGGGGTGCACAGGGGAGAAGGTAGCTGGTCGGTAGGTGTTGTGGGAGGTGGCACTGTGTGTGGAGGAGTGACCAGATTGCCCCCACTTACACCATTCTACAGGCCAGGGATTGGATCAATACGGGAATCACCTTGTCTCCAATTTTTGGGTTTGGGTTGTATTTTGAGCCATCCTTCATAATGCATTTTATCAAACCACATCCTGAGCCAGATATTCAGATGGTGTAATCTGATGTAGTTTCATTAACTTTAAGGGAGCCAGGCCAATTTACACTGGTCCATTAACTCACAACTCCTTGTTAATGGCACTGACGAGTGCTCTGCACCTTTGACACTCCTACAACGACATGTTACTGCAGGGAATCAGGGCAATTCCCTCTGTTACTCTAAGCCTCACCACTGGCTTTGTCCTTCCCTCCACAGCCATCACTCAATGAGCTGAGGAAGAAAATGTCCAACCGAACCACAGTAACCGAGTTCCTTCTCCTGGGATTCTCTGATGTTCGGGGGCTGCAGATTTTGCACTTTGTGGTGTTCCTAGTGATTTACCTGGGGGGACTGATGGGGAATCTTCTCATCATCACAGTCGTAGCCATCGACCGCCATCTTCACATCCCCATGTACTTCTTCCTGGCAAATATGTCCATCATAGATCTCGGCTCCATCTCTGTCACCGTCCCCAAATCTATGGTCAATGCGCTCATGAACACCAGGGTGATTTCTTATTCTGGATGTGTCACCCAAGTTTTTCTCTTTTTCCTCTTCACTGCAACTAATCTTGCCTTACTCACCGTCATGGCGTATGACCGATACGTCGCCATCTGCCAACCACTCCACTACGAGAGAGTGATGAACAGGAGAGCTTGTGTCCAAATGGTAGTTAGTGCCTGGATCAGTGGCCTTGTTTACACTTCACTACACACTGGGAACACCTTCAGGTTGCCCTTCTGCCAGTCCAATGTCATCAACCAGTTCTTCTGTGAAATCCCCCAGCTACTCAAGCTCGTCTGTTCTGACTCGTACCTCAGTGAAGTTGGGGTTATTGTCTTTAGTGTTTTCTTAGGTTTAAGCTGCTTTGTTTTTATAATTGTCTCTTATGTTCAGATCTTCAAAAGTGTGCTGAGAATCCCCTCCGAGCAGGGCCGACGTAAAGCCTTCTCCACCTGCCTCCCTCACCTCATTGTGGTCTCCTTGTTAATTTTAACTGCATCCTTTGCCTATTTGAAACCCCCCTCTAGCTCAGCATCAGGTCTGGATCTCGTGGTGGGTATTTTCTATTCTGTGGTGCCTCCAATGATGAATCCTATCATCTACAGCATAAGGAATAAGGAGATCCAAACCGCATTGAAGAAACTGATTGTGTGGAGGTTATTCACCAAGAATTAAAGTGTCCATCCTTCCTCCTTTACTGTGATTTAATTATGCGTTTCTTTATGAAGATAATCAAGTGCTGAAAAAACTGTGTTCTAGATACAATAGCAAGCAATCTATTTATGAAGTCGTAATATCTGGAATAACTCAACTGAAGTAAAATGATTTAGTGAAGGATTACACCAGTCTAAATAATATCAGAATCTATATATGTATCTTAAAATGTATGCACACACCTGTATATCTAGCAGAGGGACTTATATTACTACCACTGCTATGGTATCTGACCACTTAGCCTTGAATATCAATAGCCAGAGCTATCTTCCTCGTGGAGTTCATGAAGTCTGGCTCTTCTCCTCTGGAATAAAATTTGTTTTTCATGTAACACTGTGCGTCCACCATGATTTCTCAACAGATCTGACCATGTTTAGTATCTGCAGTTCTGAAAAAAATGTATAATACTAATCAGCATGTGTTTATGGACATTAGATCTTGTCGAGCTAAGTTTTTTTAACGAGATTACACATTTGGTTGAACAAGGTCTTGTCTATACTAACTCTATCATTGATGTAAGTTATATCACTCGGGGTGTGAAAAAAACATTCCCCAAGCAGCATAACTTACATCGACTTAAAGTCATGTCAGTTTAGCATGGTAGTGTAGACAAGGCCAAAGATAGGAGTGTTGATGTACTAGACTTCTATAAGTCATTAGACTTGGTGCCACATGATGTTTTGATGGGAAAAAAACCTGAAAAAGATGTCAAATTAATATGGCACACATTAAATGACTTAAAAGCTGGAAAAAAGGAATTTTAAATGAGGGCTTTTCATTGAAAGGATGTGTATCGAGTGGGGTCCCAGAGGTATCTGGTCTTGGCCTTACTCTGCTTAATATTTTTTTTTTTGATGACATGGAAGAAAACATAAAACTGTAACCGATAAAGTTTGCAGATCACACAACAATTGAGGGAGTGTTAAATAGTGAATGGAACAGATCTCTGATTCTGAGTGATCTGGGTCCCTTGGTGTTGCAGGGGGCTTATCTCGTTGCCAGGAGAAACGAGGCCTCACACAGGTGGCTAGTTGGAAAGTGGTGAGTTTATTGGAGGGGAGCGGCATTTCATGCTGGGGGCTTATCTGCCAGCACGGCTGCAATACAAGATGACTGACACACCTGGGCGATGTCCAGAGAAGCCCAAGGAGGAAGCCCAACCCAAAGAGGTGTGTCAGCACAGAAATACCCATGCTCATTTGCATCTCATACATACTCATCTCATTATTAGCAAGCAACAAACTGATTGGTCAGCACTTATTGGTTACGCAGTCCTGCCTTAGTTTCCCCATTTAGTTTCTCACGCATTCATTCTCACACAGACGGGGTAAACACTCATGCAGCTGGTGTCTGGTTCCCAAACACACAGATAACAGAAGCTCAAGGCTGTTCTCACATCGATACTATCATTATGCACTCTCCTGGAGTTGACTTAGAAGCGTAACTACACCTTCTAGTGGTTGCCCGTCACAATTTCTTCCGGTCCTAACATCCCTCCCCACGCTTCTGACGAGACTCCAGGGAACAAGAGGGCAACACAAACAATGGGGGCACTGAGTACCAAGGTGCCCCCTCCCTCCTCTGCACACACACAAAGAAAGGGAGGGTGAAGGAGACAAGCATCAGAGGCACCTGAGGCCTCCCCTGACTGCTGCCCCACTACCGAGACACACACAAAGCCAACCACAAAACAACACAAATACTCAAAGCCAACACTAGCTCCTCCCTCCCCCCATCGCTTCTTAGATGACTACAGCTCCTGCTTCCGTCTTGGAGCAGCCCATCAGACACTTGCCAGGTACGGGGGGAGAGCGGCCTTCGCGATCGCTGTTGCCTCACTTTGCACCTGTGAAAGGAGGTGAACAAGCACAGATTACAAAGCGGTCTCTGCCTCCCACGTGGGGGAAGGCAGCCGCCTGGTTCCCATAGGCCATAGCATCCAGCTTCTCATCTCTGCTGTACCCGTCCAGGGAGTCAAGGGTTAACTCTGCAAACAAAAAGACAAACACAAAACAAGGCGGGCCACCGGCAGCACACCCTGGCGTTGGCCAGCCAGAGGTGTGCGGTCATGCCCACATCCAGAGAGCCTGGCCCAGACTCAACAATTGGACCAGGTCCTCCTCCATCTCGTCTGGCAGCTGATGTACTTGCATTCACACGCCATTTGGCTCCGGGCCCTGCCAGGCTCCGGGCCCTGCCAGGCTATCTGAGCATGTTGAAGAGAATATCAGCAGCTGTAATTAAGTCACTAGTGAACATGAAGATTCTTTCTCTTCTCCTTTTTTGAGGTTAAAATTTTGGCTGAGGGTTGAAAGGTTTGGCTGGGGTTTTTTTTTTTTTTTTTTGCTTGTTTCTTTTTCATGTTTCATTTTCTTGATTCATTGGTTGACTTTTTTTTTGTTCCAGATGACTTTTTGCGATAGGAATTTTCAGGATGGAATATGTTTGATCAAATATGGGAATCAAATTATTTTGTCCTTTATTCAAGGTGTCAATGTCATGACCTCTTTGAAGGTTTTTTTTGGAGAGATTGGAGGAATGAAAGAATTGAAAAACAGTTTCTGTAGGCGTGTGGCTACCTGAGTTCCTTTAAAACAATTATTTTATTTTTAAAAGAGAGATTACTCTGTGCACATGTCCCCTCTCCTTTGTCATCTCAGCAACTACCTCTCCACCCACATATGATTATAGAGACTATGTCTCTTACCAGTTCAAGTTCACACAGTATCCCAACATAAGCAAGTGTGCATATGGAAACGTGGTCTTAGAAAGAATTCAGGGCTGGATTCAAGTTTAAGAAATATAAACTAGTATCCAGGGCCTCAGCTCCAAGAGTGACGGCATTACAACAAGCTTAAGATTAGCAGCCTTGTATGGTAATTTCCAAGTTTTTATGCTTTCTGTGTATATAAATGCATCTTATTTCTGTGTGTTCCATTCTATGTATCCGACGAAGAGGGCTAAAGTCCACAAAAGCTTATTCTGAAATAAATTGGTTAGTCTCTAAGGTTCCACAAGTATTCCTTGTTGACATTACAAAAGATTCTCACCTTCCATTTCCTAAACTCAAGCCATTTTCTAGTCCTCATGGTTGAGAAAAAAAAGCTTGAAAATGTTCCCCAAGAGAAAAGCCAAGTGTAATCAATAGAGCAATGACTGCCTGAGTCTTGCATGAGCAAGGGATGGATAGAGAAGGCTGTCCTGAGTTAACCAATGCAACACCCACCTCAGTCTGTAACCAGCCTGAGACAATTGCTCTGAGAGGGGGAAACTGCATAGGGTTGTAATGATGCAGCTGCATCTTCCTGAGTCTGCAGAGAACCTAAACCAGTCACAAAGCTAACTCCATATGGCTGAGGCTCAGGCAGCTGCTCTGGGGCTGCTTTCACCATCAGTGGACAGATGGTGCAATTCTGGGAAATACAATCCAGTTTTTAAAGATGTGGCACCACTTCTCCCCACTCTTTACTGGGGTACCTCTGAGAAGGCCTGTGTCCTGCTGGAGACATCAAGATCTTAGACTATGTTATGGTTATTTAAATGAGAATCTAAAATTCTGGAGCACATATGAAACTAGACATCCTAAGAACATACGAACAGCCATAGTTGATCAGATGGTCCAACCAATGGGTCCAATGAATGGGTCCAAACAATAGGTCAGACCAATGGGCCAACAGTCCATCCCTCTGACTATCCTGTCTTCTAACAGTTGCCAATGCCTGGTACCTCAGAGGGGATCAACTGAACAGGAAATCATCAAGTAATCCATTCCGTCGCTCATTCCCAACTTCTGGCAAACAAAAGATAGGAGCACGATCCCTGCCCATACTGGCTAATATCATTGATAGATCTATCCTCCATATTTTTTTTTATTTCTTTTTGAATCCTTTTATAGTCTTGGCCTTCACAACACCCTCTGGCAAAGAGTTTCATAGGCTGACTATGCTTTGTGTGAAGAAATACTTCCTTTTGTTTGTTATAAACCTTCTGCTTATTAATGTCATTGGGTGACTCCTAGTTTTCCTGTTAAGAAAAGGAATAAATAACACTTCCTTATTTACTTTCTCTGCACCAGTCGTAATTTTATAGACATCTATCATATCCCTAGTAGTCGTCTCTTTTCCATTCTGAAAAGTCCCAATCTAATTACTCTCCCTCCATATGGAAGCCTTTCCACACACTTAATAATTTTGTTCACCTTTTATGAACCTCATCCAATTCCAATATATCTTTCTTGACATACGGCAAGCACACCTGCAAGTAGCATTCAAGATATGGGAGTACCATGGATTCATATAGAGGAAATATGATATTGTATGTCTTATTTATTTATTTCCTCATGATTCCCATCATTCTATTTGCTTTCTTTGACATTTGCTCCACACTGATTGGATGTTTTCAGAGAACTATCCACATTGACTCCAAGATCCCTTTCTTGAGTGGTAACAGCTAATTTAGACCCCATCATTTTAAATTTTGCCACCTCACTATTTACCCCCTTTTCCAGATCATTTGCAAATATGTTGAACAGTACTGGTCACAGTAGTGACCTCTGGGGTGGACACCATTATTTCTGTCTCTATCTCAATTTTGAAAGCTGACCATTTATTTCTACCCTTTATTTCCTATCTTTTAGCCAGTTCCTGATCCATGACAGGACTTTCCTTCTAATCCCATGACAGTTTACTTTTCTTAAGAGCCTTTGGTGAGGGACCTTGACCAAGGCTTTCTAAAAATCTAAGTACACTATATTCCCTGGATCCCCCTGGTCTACATGCTTATTGACCCCCTCAAAGAATTCTAGGAGATTGGGGAGGCATGATTTCCCTTTACAAAAACTAGGTTGATTCTTCCTCCAACAAATCACGTTCATCTATGTGTCTGATAATTTTGTTCTTAACTCTAGTTTCAACCAGTCTGCCCTGTACCGAAGTCAGGCGCACCAGCCTGTAATTGCCGGGATTACCTCTGGAACCTCTTTTTTAAAAATGGTGTCACATTTGCTTTCCTCCAGTCATCTGGCACAAGCTCATGTAATGATAGCTTACAGAACTCTTGGGTGAATCCTGTGTGATTCCAGTGACGGATGACTGTTCAGTTTATCATTTTTTTCCAAAGCCTCCTCTAATGACACCTTAGTCCAACAAAGTGGGTATTAGCCCACGGAAGCTTATGCTTCAATACTTTAAGTTAGTCTTTAAGGTGCCACAGGACTCTTTGTTACCTCTGCTACTCTGGGACAGTTCCTCAGATATGTCGTCTAAAAAGAATGGCTCAGGTTTGGGAGTCTCCCTACCATCCTCAGCCATGAAGATCAATGCAAACCATTCAATTAGTTTCTCCACAATGGCCTTATCATCCTTGAGTGCTCCTTTAGAATCATAGAATATTAGAGTTGGAAGGGACCTCTGGAGGTCATCTAGTCTGAACCCCTGCTCAAAGCAGGGCCAATTACTAACTAAATCATTCCAGCAGGCCTTTATCAAGCCTGACCTTAAAAATCTCTAAGGAAGGTGATTCTACCACCTCTCTAGGTAACCCATTCCAATACTTGGCCACCCTCCTAGTAAAAAAGTTTTTCCTAATATCCAATCTAAACCTTCCCAAATGCAATCTGAGTCCATTACTCCTTGTTTAGTCATCTGGTACCACTGGGAACAGTCTAGATCCATCCTCTTTAGAACCCCCTTTCAGGTAGTTGAAAGCAGCTATCAAATCTCTCCTCAGTCTTCTCTTCTGTAGACTAAACAATCTCAGGTCTGTCAGCCTCTCCTCATAAGTCATGTGCTCCAGGCCCCTAATCATTTTTGTTGCCCTTCTCTGGACTCTTTCCAATTTTTCCATATCCTTCTTGTAGTGTGGGCCCTAAAATCGGACACAGTACTCGAGATGAGACCTCACCAATGTCGAATAGAGGGGAACAATCACATCCCTCGATCTGCTGGCAATGCCCCTACTGATACAGCCCAAAATGACATTAGCCTTCTTGGCAACAAGGGCACACTGTTGACTTATATCCAGCTTCTCATCCACTGTAATCCCTAGGTCCTTTTCTGCAGATCTGCTGCCTAGACATTCAGACCCTAGTCTGTAGCAGTGCATGGGATTCTTCCATCCTAACTGCAGGACTCTGTACTTGTCCTTGTTGAACTTCATCAAAATTATGTTGGTCCAGTCCTTTAATTTGTCTAGGTCCCTCTGTATCCTATCCCTACCCTCCAGTGTATCTACCACTCCTCCCAGTTTAGTGTCATCTGCAAACTTGCTGATGGTGCAGTCCACACCATCGTCCAGATCATTGATAAAGATATTGAATAAAACCGGCCCCAGGACCGACCCTTGGGGCACCCCGCTCAATACCGGCTGCCAACTAGACATGAAGCCATTGTTCACTACCCATTGAGCCCGATGATCCAGCCAGCTTTCTATCCACCTTATGGTCCATTGATCCAGCCCATACTTCTTTAACTTGCTGGCAAGAATATTGTGGGAGACCATATCAAAAGCTTTGCTAAAGTCAAGGAACAACACATCCACTGCTTTCCCCTCATCCACAGAGACAGTTACCATATTTTTCGCCATATAGGACGCTCCGGCGTAGAAGACGCCCCCGAGTTTTTAAGTAAAAAAGCCGGATTTTAAGTAAAAAAGCCGGACACAAAAAAACAAAAAAACAAAAAAAAACCCCACCACCACACACAAAAAGCGCCTCGCTCTCCCGTCCCCACCGCGCGGGCGGGCTGCTGGGAGCGCGCTGCTCTCCTGTCCCCGCCGCGCGGGCGGGCTGCTGGGAGCGCGCTGCTCTCCCGTCCCCGCCGCGCGGGCGGGCTGCTGGGAGCGCGCTGCTCTCCCGTCCCCGCCGCGCGGGCGGGCTGCTGGGGGAGCGCCGTCCCCGCCGCGCGGGCGGGCTGCTGGGGGAGCGCCGCTCTCCCGTCCCCGCCGCGCGGGCGGGCGCTCCCAGGGGCCCCGGGGCCCGAGCTGCTCCCGTTCCCCGCCGGCCCCGAACACATGCGGGTGGGCTCGGGGGGGAAGCGCCGCCCCGCCCCGCCCGCCGGGCCACCTGCAGCCACCCCAGCTCCAGCTGCCCGGTGCTTTTCATATATTCGGCGTATAAGACGCCCCCCCTAATATTGAGATTATTTTTGGGGGTTAAAAAGGCGTCTTATACACCGAAATATACGGTAACTCATCGTAGAAGGCAATTAGGTTAGTCAGGCATGAATTGCCCTTGGTGAATCCATGCTGACTGTTCCTGATCACGTTCCTCTACTCTAAGTGCTTGAGGATTGATTCCTTGAGAACCTGCTCCATGATTTTTCCAGGCACTGAGGTGAGGCTGACTGGCCTGTAGTTCCCTGGATCCTACTTCTTCACTTTTTTAAAGATGGGCACTACATTAGCATTTTTTCAGTCATCTGGGTCCTCCCCCGATCACCATGAGTTTTCAAAGATAATGGCAAATGGCTCTGCAATTAAATCAGCCAACTCCTTTAGCACCCTCGGATGCAGAGCATCTGGCCCCATGGACTTGTGCTCGTCCAGCTTTTCTAAATAGTCCTGAACCACTTCCTTTTCCACAGATGGCTGGTCACCTCCTCCCCATGCTGTGTTGCCCAGTGCAGTAGTCTGGGAGCTGAGCTCATTCGTGAACACATAGGAAAAGAAAGCATTGAGTACATTTGCTTTTCCCACATCCTTTGTCACTAGACTGCAACTCTCATTCAGTAAGGGGCCCACACTTCCCTGGACTTTTTTTCTTGTTGCTAACATACCTAAATAAACCCGTCTTGTTACCCTTAACATCCCTTGCTAGCTGCAACTCCAAGTGTGATTTAGCCTTCCTGATTTCACTCCTGCATGCCTGAGCAATATTTTTATATTCCTCCCTGGTCATTTGCCCAATATTCCACTTCTTGTAAGCTTCTTTTTTGCATTTAAGATCAGCAAGGATTTCACTGTTCAACCAAGCTGGTCGCCTGCCATATTTACGATTCTTTCTACACATCGGGATGGTTTGTTCCTGCAACCTCAATAAGGATTATTTAAAATACAGCCAGCTCTCCTGGACTCCTTTCCCCTTCATGTTCATCTCCCAGGGGATCCTGCCCATGAATTCCCCGAGGGAATCAAAGTCTGCTTTTCTGAAGTCCAGGGTCCGTATTCTTCTGCTCTCCTTTTTTCCCTGTGTCAGGATCCTGAACTTGACCATCTCATGGTTACTGTCTCCCAGGTTCCCATCCACTTTTGCATCCCCTACTAATTCTTCACGGTTTGTGAGCAGAAGGTCAAGAAAAGCTCTGCCCCTAGTTGGTTCCTCCAGCACTTGCACTAAGAAATTGTCCCCTACACTTTCCAAAAACGTCCTGGATTGTCTGTGCACCGCTGTATTGCTCTCCCAGCAGATATCAGGATGATTGAAATCTCCCATGAGAACCACAGCTTGTGATCTTGTAACTTCTCTTAGTTGCTGGAAGAAAGCCTCATCCCTCTAATCCTCCTGGTCTGGTGGTCTATAGCAGACTCCCACCATGACATCAGCCTTGTTGCTCAAACTTCTAAACTTAATCCAGAGATTCTCAGGTTTTTCTGAAGTTTCATTCCGTAGCTCTGAGCAGTCGTACTGTTCTCTTACATATAATGCAACTCCCCGACCCTTTCTGCTCTGCCTGTCATTCCTGAACAGTTTAGATCCATCCATGACAGTGCTCCAGTCATGTGAGTTATCCCACCAAGTCTCTGTTATTCCAATCACATCATAGTTCTTTGATTGTGCCAGAACTTCCAGTTCTCCCTGCTTGGTTCCCAGATGTCTTGCATTTGTGTATAGGCACTTAAGATAACTCACTGATTGTCCCACTTTCTCAGTATGAGACAGGAGTCCTCCCTTCTTGTGCCTTCCTGGTTGTGCTAGGTCACGGAATCCCATTTCCCCGCTTAACTCAGGGCTTTGGTCTCCTTCCCCTGGCGTACCTAGTTTAAAGCCCTCCTCACAAGGTTAGCCATCCTGCTTGCAAAGATGCTCTTCCCTCTATTTGTTAGGTGGATCCGGTCTCTGCCTAGTACTCCTCCTTCTTGGAACACCATCCCATGGTCAAAGAATCCAAAGTCTTCTCTCCGACACCACCTGTGTAGCCATTCATTGACTTCTAGGATATGATGGTCCCTACCTGGGCCTTTTCCTTCCACAGGGAGGATGGATGGGAACACTACTTGTGCCTCAAACTACTTTATCCTTCTTCCTAGAGCCACGTAGTTTGCAGTGATCAACTCAAGGTCATTCTTGGCAGTATCATTGGTGACCACGTGGATAAGCAGGAAGCGGTAATGATCTGAGGGCTTGAGGGGTCTTGGCAGTCTCTCCATCACATCATGAATCCTAGCTCCTGGCAAGCAGCAGACCTCTCTGTTTTCCAGGTCGGGGCAGCAGATAGTTGTCTCAGTCCCCCTGAGGAGGGAGTCACCAACCACCAAAACCCGTCTCCTTCTCTTGGGAGTGGTGTGCATGGAATACACATCCTTAGCGTCTTTATTGTCCAATTCTATTGTCCAATTCAATAGTGTCTCTATCGTCCACTGATTCTTTAGCAGTGTTTCTGATTCTGATGTACTTAAAAAAAATTGCTATTGCTTTCTGTGTCTTCAGCTAGATGTTTTTAAAATTCTTTTTTGGCTTTCCTAATTATATTTTTACATTTAATTTGCCAGTTTATGATTCTTTCTATTTTCCTCAATAGGGTTTACCTTCCACTTTTTCCTTCTCGCTGCTTCTTTTACATTGTTCATTATCCAGGGTGGCCCTTTCTGGGTTCTTTTACAATGTTTCTAAATGTGGGGTGTACATTTAATTTGAGTTTCTGTTATTGAGTCTTTGAAAAGGTTCCATGCAGCTTGCAGGGATTAAACTTTTGGTGCTGTAACTTTTAATTTCTTTGGAATTAGCATCCTCATTTTTGAGTAGTTCCCCTTTCTGAAATTAAAGGCTTCCATGGTGCGCTCCTGACAGTGGTGTTTTCCCCACCACAGGGATGTTAAATTGAATTATATTATGGTCACTAGTACCAAACAATCCATCTCTATTTTCCTCTTGATCAGAACCTATGCTCCATTTAGAACTAATCAAGAATTTGCCTCTCCTATTATGAGTTCCAGGACTAGCTGCTCCAAGAAGCAGTCATTTAAGGTGTCAAAAAACATTCTCTCTCCATCCTGTCCTGATGTGACATGTACCCAGTCGGGATGGGGATAATTGAAACCCCCATTATTATTGAATATTTTCTTTTATAACCTCTCTAATCTCCTTTAGTATTTCACAGTCACTACACCATCATGGTCAGGTGGTCAGTCGTACATCCCCAATGCTATGTTTTTATTATTCAAGCATGGAATTACTAGCAAATGAGATTGTATTGTCCTTCTTGGTTCACTGAAGATTTTTACTTCATTTGACTCTGTGTTTTCATTCACATAAAGTGCCACTTCCCTCCCCCCAAAAACAGACACTCAGATCATGTCAAATGGAAAAGCTCAACAGCAATATGCTAATTTACACCATCTGGGTATCTGGCCTCATTTATGCCAATAGTCCAATGGCAGATTTACACAAGGTGTAGGGGGTGGATCTGACTCCATTGACTACAGTGAAGCTATGAGTAATTTAAACTAAGTGGGGAGCTGACCCTGCAGATTTGTTCAATTTCTCTGACATACCTAGAACAAGAGGAAATTCATGAGTTTTAGGGAATCATGCATCATTGCTTTTGGAGCCCAGTGAGGCTTTCAATTTAGTGTTGTAGAAAGAAAGAAAGAAAGAAAGAAAGAAAGAAAGAAAGAAAGAAAGAAAGAAAGGAAGAAAGAAAGAAAGAAAGAAAGAAAGAAAGAAAGAAAGAAAGAAAGAGTTGGTCCATTCATCCCAATAGAAATTGAAAATCAGATACAGAAAATCTTAACACTGAATTCCCAGTGGGAATGACTCTTGCAATTAATCCCC
Organism: Sternotherus odoratus; assembly: GCA_032164245.1. Lineage (NCBI taxonomy): Eukaryota > Metazoa > Chordata > Testudines > Kinosternidae > Sternotherus > Sternotherus odoratus. The sequence continues at coordinate 33,755,836 of JAVMKO010000013.1, read as the reverse complement.
TGGGGCAAAGAGTTAAGAAAGTGCAGATGGGTTTCGAACATTTATCTCATCTTCAGTTCAGTTTCCCAGGAAAAGAATCTGGCCTCGAAACTGAACAATGGGCCAGATCCCCAGCTAGTGTAAATCAGAGCAGCTCCATGTAAATGAAAAGGCCACATTGCCACTCTCAGAGGTAATTATATGGAGTTAATGAAGGAACAGGCTATCCCAGGACAGCTTGGACCCTGGTGCATCTGGGCTCTGAGCTATTGTAGGTCACCTGTCTGTGATACAAATATATAGTTTATTTTGTGACCTCCTTTGGGCTTCAGCTCTGCCTTGTGTGTAGCCAGGGGTCCTTTCAGGGTGCCACCAATCCTTGAGATCCAGGGCAGGTGCTGGTCCCCCTCTGGGGGTTAGGGTCGTCTAGGGCAGCTCATTAGGGTAGTTTACCCCTGAGATGGGATCAGAGCTCAGCTCACAGCCCTGCAGACTGGATCCAACTATTTAGCCCAAGAAGAGGGAAATCCTGGTTTGTGAACAAGCAGCCTGGACAAGCCCAGATCAGCTTCTGTGCTGGGAGGGGCTTTTGCTCCCATCCTATCGAGTACTTCACCTCTTAGCCAAGCCTACCTGAGATGGGGAGCAGGGAGCACCCATCGGTGGAGTGGGTCCCTGCCTGCTAGGAACTGCACAAGACCCCGCAGCTTGAGTAACATGGTGAAGCGACTGGGAAACAGCTGCTGGAGAACACAGCAATGGGGCATTATTTACACAGACCGGCCATGACTGAAGGATCCTGGCTGTGAAGAGTCCCAGGCATCACGGGCCAGGAAACCTTCTGCAAAGACCAGCACAGTAAGTCTGTTATTTCAATTACACATGTTGAGGTATTTCTATGCTGGTCAAATTTCGTAACATAACTAGGAGTTACAACTGGAACCATTCAGGGCTTTTTATATAATCTTATCAAACATATAAAGTTTCTCAGAGGAGGTTTTTTTTATTTTATACCCACCGACAAACTGTTCACTTTTCATAAATATAATAAAGAAGATTTTTGTTTTGTTTTTATTCACTGAGAACCAACCAGACTATTTCAGGTAAACTGCTGGAAACTGAAAATTTTTCACTTCAATAATTTTTTTTTTTTTTTTACTTTTTCAGTACCTCAGCTGTGTTTCAGGTATAACCCAGGCTTCCGCTGAATAATTCTTTGATTCAAAACCCAGTTTTCATTTGAAATAATGTAAATAGAAAATGTAAGAATACCCCAGATTGGAAATTTAGATGTAAGCGAGAGTGGGAACGTTGATACTGTCCAATATTAGTAAAATTTGAATGTAGTCACTTTGTTACAATGGTCTTTATTTCTATTTCAAAGGGATACTTGGTAATTCATAAAACTGAGTAAGCAGCAACATTGCTAGCCCACAGCATAGCTATTAATCATACTAGTGCCTTAAATGGAGAACAGAGAATTGAAGCCCCCAGTCAATGCCTGTCTCTCTTATCGCTGCCAAGGACATAGAGAATGTCCATGGGATTAGAACCTAGATATTCTGCTCTAGCGCCATATCCTCTGTCCCACGCTGATGTTGGCTAAATCCAAATGATATAAATGGGAGCAATGAACATCCAAATAACAAGACACAACCACCCGCCACAAGGCCCACTCCCAACAGACAAGGCAGGAAAAGGATAGGAGGGGAAACAGAGGCACAGGAAATTGACTGACCGAAGCTCACACGGCGGTTCAGTGGCAGAGCCAAGAATAAAACCCAAGTCTCGTGATGGCCACTGACCTGCACAGACATAAAACAATGCAGGTGAATGACACAGCAGAGAGGTAAGTGAGCTATGCAACTAGTCCATCAATACACAGTGATGTAAGTGGGATCTTGTGTCACAAATCAGTACCTATGCAGGCAGCAGGTCGTCTATTTGGTGCGTCAGTGGAGTCACTACAGATGAGCTCTCATGCAGGATATAGAATGAGTCCGTGTCATATTTCCCCAGAAGGTGCACCTCAGCCAGTGTTAGCATTTGAGCATTTTAATTTCAAACCCAAGTTGACAGCCTCTTGTTCATAGCAAGAGGGGACCCAACTTGGCTAGAATTGTTGCATTGGGTTGTACTTGCTCTATCCTCCACATGCCATTTTATCCAGTCACAGGCTGAGTTTGATCTTTAGATGGTGCAAACTGACGTAGCTCCATTCACTTGACATTGATGTGTAAACTCACCACTCCTAGTTAATAGCACTGATGAGCACTCTGCATTGTTGACCTTCACATCATGAGATGTTGCTGTGGAGAATCAGGGTCACTCCCTCTGTCACTCTATCCCCACACTGTCTTTGTCCTTCCGTCCACAGCCACCACACGATGAACTGAGAAAGAAAATGTCCAACCGAACCACAGTGACCGAGTTCGTTCTCCTGGGATTCTCTGATGTTTGGGAGCTGCAGATTTTGCACTTTGTGGTGTTCCTAGTGATTTACCTGGGGGGACTGATGGGGAATCTTCTCATCATCACAGCCGTGGTCCTTGACCACCATCTTCACACCCCCATGTACTTCTTCCTGGCTAATCTGTCCATCATAGACCTCGGCTCCATGTCTGTAACAATCCCCAAATCCATGGCCAATTCCCTCATGAACACCAGGGTGATTTCTTATTCTGGATGTGTCACCCAAGTTTTTCTCTTTTTCCTCTTCGCTGCAACTAATCTTGCCTTACTCACCGTCATGGCGTATGACCGATACATAGCCATCTGCCAACCACTGCACTACAAGAGAGTGATGAACAGGAGAGCTTGTGTCCAAATTGCAGCCATTGCCTGGATTAGTGGTATTGTCGACACTGCACTGCACACTGGAAGCACCTTCAGGTTGCCCTTCTGCCAGTCCAATGTCATCAACCAGTTCTTCTGTGAAATCCCCCAGCTACTCAAGCTCGTCTGTTCTGACTCGTACCTCAGTGAAGTTGGAGCTATTGTCTTTAGTGTTTTCTTAGCTTTAAACTGCTTTGTTTTTATAATTGTGTCTTATGTTCAGATCTTCAAAACTGTGCTGAGAATCCCCTCTGAGCAGGGCCGGCGTAAAGCCTTCTCTACTTGCCTCCCTCACCTCATTGTGGTATCCTTGTTAATTTTAACTGGATCCTTTGCCTATTTGAAACCCCCCTCTAGCTCAGCATCAGGTTTGGATCTCGTGGTGGGTATTTTCTATTCTGTGGTGCCTCCAATGATGAATCCGATCATCTACAGCATGAGGAACAAGGAGATCCAAACTGCATTGAAGAAACTGATTGTGTGGAGGTTATTCATCAAGAATTAAAATGTCCATTCTTGCTCCTCGACTGTGATTTCATTCCACGTTTCTTTATAAAGATAATCAAGTGCTGTATTCTAGAGACCACAGCAAGCAATGTGTTTATGAAGTAGTAACATCTGGAACAACTCAACTGAAGTGAAATGACTTAGTGAAGGATTACACCAGTGTAAATTATGTCATTATGTAAACATCTATCCGTAAATCTATGTACATATCTAGCTATCTATCATAGGGATTTATATTGCTACCACGTCCATGCTATCTGACCACTTAGCCCTGAATATCCATAGCCAGAGCTATCTTCTTAGTGGAGTTCATGAAGTCTGGCTCTTCTCCTCTGGAATATAAATTGTTTTTCATGTAACACTGTGCATCCACCATGATTTCTCAACAGATCTGACCATGTTTGGTATCTGCAGTTCTGAAAAACTGTATAATACTAATCACCATGTGTTTATGGACACTAGATCTTATCAAGCTAACTTTTTTTAACGAGATTATACATTCGGTTGATTAAGGTCTTGTCTACACTAACTCTATCATTGATGTAAATTATATCACTCAGGGGTTTGAAAAAACCATTCCCCAAGCAGCATAACTTACATCGACTTAAAGTTGTGTCAATTTAGCATGGTAGTGTAGACAAGGCCAAAGGTATGTGTGTTGATGTACTAGACTTGGTGCCACATGATATTTTGATGGGAAAAAACTGAAAAAGATATCAAATTAATATGGCACCCATTAAATGACCTAAAAGTTGTCAAAAAAGGAATTCTAAGTGAGGGCTCTTCATTGAACGGATGTCTATCGAGTGGTGTCCCACAGGTATCCGGTCTTGGCCTTACTCTACTTAATATTTTTTTTTGATGACATGGAAGAAAACATAAAATTGTAACCGATAAAGTTTGCAGATCACACAACAATTGAGGGAGTGGTAAATAGTGAATGGAACAGGTCTCTGATTCTGAGTGATGTGGGTACCTTGGTAAACTGGGTTCAAGCAAACAATATGTGTTTTCACACAGCTAAAGACAACTGTTCACATTTAGATCCTGTAAGAGAGTCTATTCCCTCTCTCTGAACACTGGGATACAGAGGAGAGTCTCTTCTATGGTCCCTTAACTATAAACTGCTCCCCCAGCTTAAGTTAAGTCTTTTCACCCCCAAAACCCACACTCTACCAGTAGGGAAATGGGGACAAAGCTGCCACCTCCAATGCACTTATTTCAAACCCATGGACTGGGGCACATTGGGACCCCAAGATCGTAACACTCCCTCCCTTGCTACCGGGAGAGAAACTTTCTCCCTCCCCCCTCCCTCTTGTTACCAAGAGAGAGAGAAACAGCCCTCTGGCTCACACACTGTGAGCCTGCCTCTCAGACACACAGACTTCCCTTTACCTGGGAACTGGGTCAAAATTAAAGCTAGGATTCCTTTATGAGAATAACCAAACACTTCTTATAACAAAAAAGGTTTAATAAAGAAAAGAGAAAACTTACAAGACAACTTCACAGATATAGAGCTTCCTATTCTCTCTGGAAGGTTAGTGACACTCTAATCAGGTACAAAAATTTAGGAAATCAATCTGTACTCACAGTCAGAATAATCTTGGAAATAGAAAGGTGCCCATCCCTCCCAAAGCGGGGAGAGAGCACAAAAGAGTTTTCATAGCTGAAAAAGAGGTCGAGTCATCCCAACAGCTCCAGGGAAACTGAACTTGACTTCCTGGTTCTTCCTCGAGGTGGGCTCTCTACATCATTCCCCCCTTCCATCAGCTAACCCCTAACAGGTAAACCAACTCTCTAAGACACTTTACACTTATGACACGCTCCCCAAATCACAGACGGTGTCGGAAGGTCACTGGATGCGATTTCTTCCTGGAGCTCTAAGAAAAAACAGAGTTAAACACATGGATTTGTAAAAATACTACTGGTGCAATAACTAACAAAAGGTTCCACATTTCAAGAATAGTTTTACGAATTTATTTTGGGAAACTTTCACGGGAGAGTGCGTCAGCCACTTTATTGGAAGTTCCTGGAATGTGTTGTATGTCAAAATCAAAATCTTGGAGAGCTAAACTCCACTGAAGAAGCATTTTGTTCTTGTCAGTGACACCATGAAGCCACTTCAGCACAGCATGGTCGGTCTGTAGCTGGAACCGTCGTCCCCAAACATACGGACGTAGCTTTTTCAGAGCGTACACAATGGCGTAGCATTCCTTTTCGGGAATGGACCAGTGGCTCTTCCTCTCAGACAGATTTTTGCTGAGAAACACGACCAGGTGCAACTGTTGGTCGGGTCCTTTCTGCATTAACACTGCTCCGACACCACGATCAGAGGCATCTGTGGTTACTAGGAACGGTTGGTCAAAGTCTGGGGCCCTGAGCACAGGGTCAGACATGAGTGTCGCTTTAAGCTGGTCAAAGGCTCTTTGACACTGCTCAGTCCACTGGACTGGGTTTGGCTGGTTCTTTTGAGTTAGGTCAGTTAGTGGGGCGGCGATTTGGCTATAGTGTGGTACAAATCGCCTGTAGTATCCGGCCAAGCCTAAGAAGGATTGGACCTATTTCTTGGACTTGGGGACAGGTCACTTTTGAATAGCATCCACATTGCCCTGTAGGGGATTGATAGTTCCTTGACCCACCTGATGTCCAAGGTAAGTCACTCTGTTTAGGTCTATTTAACACTTTTTAGCCTTAACAGTTAGTCCTGCCTCCCATATGCGCTCGAAGACTTTCTGGAGATGTTTTAGGTGCTCTGCCCAGGAGTCAGAGAATACAGCCACGTCATCAAGGTAGGCCACTGCAGATTCTTCCAGTCCCACTAGGAGATTATCTACAAGTCTTTGGAAGGTCGTGGGTGCATTTTGCAGCCCAAAAGCAAGTACATTAAACTCATACAGCCCTGCATGAGTAATGAAGGCTGAGCTTTCCTTGGCAGATTCCTCTAACGGTACTTGCCAATACCCCTTGGTTAGGTCAAGGGTGGAGATGAACTGGGCCCGTCCCAGTTTCTCCAAAAGCTCATCCGTGCGAGGCATCGAATAGTTGTTGGGACGAGTCACCGCATTTAGCTTACGGTAGTCCACACAAAAGCGTATCTCCCCATCCGGTTTGGGGACTAGAACCACTGGAGATGCCCATGCACTTGGGGAAGGGCGGATTATGCCCATCCCTAGCATGTCCTGGATCTCCCATTCTATAGCCGCTTTACCTTGAGGAGCCACTCGGTAATGTTGGGCTCCAATTGGGCGGGCATTACCTGTGTCAATGGAGTGGTATGCCCGTTCAGTTTGTCCTGGGGCTGTTGAGAATAGTGGTGTGAAGCTTGTGCACAGGCCCTTGATCTGCTGGCGCTGCAGGCATCCGAGAATCATGGAGAAGTTTACCTCTTCCACGCCACCGTCACGGTTCCCTTCGTAGTAGACACCGTCAGGCCACTCAGCGTCCTCGCTTCCCTGGGCTGTAAACTGACAAACCTTTAACTCCCTGGAATAAAAGGGCTTGAGAGAGTTTACATGGTACACTTTAGGCTTTTGGTGTGATGTAGGGGATGCTACCAGGATGCTAACTGTTCCCAGGCACTCTTTGACCACAAAGGGTCCTTCCAATGATGCTTCCATTTTATGGGCTTCGAGCACCTTTAAGACCATTACCTGGTCCCCTACTTTAAAGGAACATTCTCTGGCATGTTTCTTATACCAGTCCTTTTGCTCTTCCTGAGCATCCTTCAAGTTCCCTTTAGTAAGGGCTAAAGAGGTTAGGAGGGAGTTTTGCAAATTGGTTACAAAGTCCATAATGTTAGTCCCTGGAGGAGGTGTAAACCCCTCCCATTGTTGTTTCACCAACTGTAATGGCCCCTTAACCTCACGACCATACACAAGTTCAAAGGGTGAGAACCCTAAGCTGGGATGTGGTGCAGCCCTGTAGGCAAAGAGCAATTGCTGTAACACTAGGTCCCAATTATTGGAATGTACATTATGAATTTTCATATCATGGCCCCCAAAGTTCCATTAAACCTCTCCACCATGCCATTGGTTTGATGGTGGTAAGGGGTGGCAACCAAGTGGTTCACCCCATGAGCTTCCCACAGTGTAAATAATATCAGAATCTATCTATCTATCTATCTATCTATCTATCTATCTATCTATCTATCTATCTATCTATCAATATATAAAAGTCAAATGGTGTATGCGTGCATGTATGTATGTGCACTTACTCCTTCCACACCGTTTGAGCTAGAGATTTGAAATTTTGGTACAGTTATAGGTCTTAGGATCCTAATCAGGGTAAGAGTCGAAAAATTTTCAAATCTCACCTCTGACGCCCCCCAGGGGTGAAAATATTTAAAGGCCAATCACATCAGCTGGGCAGCTGCTGTTCTCTGTGACATAGTTATGATGTCATAATACCCCGTCCAACAGACCTTGCATTTGCTCAGCTCTCTGCCCCTTCCCCCCTCCAATGGACCCCACATTCGCTCAGCTCTCTGCCCCTTCCCCTCTCCAACGGACCCAAGCTGGATTTGGTCAGAGGGTAAGTGAGGTAGGGGTGTCGGGTTTGGTCTGGGGGTGAGGTGGGGGTGTCGGGTTTGGTCGGGGGGTAAGTGAGCCGGGGGTGTTGGGTTTGGTCTGGGAGGGTGGGAAGGTGTCGGGGTGGGTGAGGGGTGAGGTGTGGGTGTTGGGGTTGGTCAGGGGCTGTTGGGTTTGGTGGGGGGGGTATGATGGGGGTGGGGGGTTTGTTTGGAGGGGTGAGGAGGAGGGTCAGGGTTGGTCAAGGGGTAAGTGAGGTGTGGGTGTCGGGTTTGTTTGTGGTGGTAGGTAGGGGTGTCAGGTTTGGTTGTGGGGGGAAAGTGAGGTGGGTGTGTCAGGTTTGGTCTACAGGGGGTGAGGTGTGGGTGTTGGTAAGGGGGTGTTGGTAGGGGGGTGACGTGGGGTGTTGGGTTTGGGTGGGGGGGTCAAAATGTCAGTTGGGGTTGGTCAAGGGGTAAGTGAGGTGGGGGTGTTGGGTTTGGTCGGGGGGGTGAGTTGGGGGTTTCAGGTTTGCTCTCTGCCCCCTCCCCCTCCAACAGACCCCGTACTCGCTCAGCTCTCTGCCCCCTCCCCACCTCCGATGGACCTGAGCAATGCCGGGTATTTTCACTAGTATGATCACTGAATATCCATAGGCAGAGTTATCATTGTAGTGGAGTTCATGAAGTCTGGCTCTTCTCTTTTTTTGGAATAAAAATTTTGCTTCATGTATGATGGTTTTGTTTTGTTTTGGTTTTGATTGTTTCTTTTTTGTTTTCTTTCATTTCTTTATTGGTTGTTTGTCTTGTTTCTTTGGAGGTTGAAATATGTTTGATTAAATGTGGGTGTCAGTTTATTTTATCACTTATTAGAGACTAGTGTAAAAGCCCGTGTACACGGGCCAACCGTAACTGCTCGCGGGCCCCCTCCCACCACCCAGCTCCCTCCCCCTGCAATGGCCCCCCATCCAGCTCCCTCCCCCCACGCACCCCCTCACCCAGACCCCCATGCCCCCCCTCGCCCAGCCCACTCCCCCCTCCAAGCCCCTCTCTCCCAGCCCCCTTCCACTTCCAAGGCCCCCCCTTGCCCAGCCCTCTCCCCCTGCAACAACCCCCCCTTGCTCCCCCCTTGCTCCCCCCTTGCTCCTCATCATACGCCCGACAGCCCAGCTAACTTTATATGTATAACAGCTCCTTAGTGCTCTAGCTCCGTGTGAGTGAGGATTGCTCAGGCGGGCATGCACAGTGGCCATTTTGTGCCTCCAAACTACAACCCCCAGCAGGCCGTTCGTCAGGGCCGTCTCTACTGCGCATGACGGCTTCACACAAACGTCTCTAGCTGATTATTATATAGGATGGAATCTCATCTCTTTGAGCGGGTTTTCTGAGATACTTGAAATTTTGCTTTCCTCATTCATGAAGACATGAATAAAAGTTTTTGTATTTGCTTGGGTAATTATGTTAATGGTGATGGGATTTTGCTGTTATTTATGATATGTTAGGGCACCTATAGCCATATATGTATACTGCATCATTCTTGTTATGGTAGCAGGAGAATTATTATTTTGGGAGAGAATGCTGTGACAATGTTTCCTAAAGGCTAATTGAGTCTGCGTAAGAAGGCCATTTTTTATCTTGCCAAACTATTGCCGTGATTAATCTGGAATTGCTATTTAATATTTTCTCTTATGCTATACTTTGTTCCTTTGTGGTAAATAAATTGGACTTGGTATGGAGAATGCTGGCTAGTTACACAACTTAATAAAGGTCACAGCTTCTGAGGGAAGAACTTCAGGTACCAAACATGGTCAGACTTGTTGAGAAATCATGGTTGGTGCACAGGATGCTGTAGGCAGGAACCCTATTTGAGAGGGGGAGAGTCCTGGGATTCAACCCTCAGAGGGGGGCAGGTTTGAGACTGAGACCGGAGGGACCATAGAAGTAACTTTTTTCAACTGGGATTTAGTCATTCACTTCAATGAATTTCTTCAGAAATGGCCAATGGTCTCTAATCTACATGAGGATCCACATGTATCTGAGTCATAGAAGCTAGCTCTTATTACCAATTATTAATTAATAAAAATATTAGAATGTTTGTGTACAATGCATACACATTAGATAAAAGCAGAATCAATGCCAACTATGGTCCCTTTTTTTCTGTCCATGACGGTTGATGTCCATCATCAGACCATGATTTCCTTTACTATATTCATTCATTGGTGTTGAGAGAAAGAAAGAAAGAAAGAAAGAAAGAAAGAAAGAAAGAAAGAAAGAAAGAAAGAAAGAAAGAAAGAAAGAAAGAAAGAAAAGTTGAGTCATATACCAATTAGAAGTTGAACAGCAGATCAAGGAAATCTTAGCAACACTTCATTCTTTCAAAGTTCTGTCCCTAGTGGGAAAGAATCGCTTCTTGGCCATTAAAAGTGGCACTCTTGTAATTAATCCCATGGGGCAAATGGTTCAGAAAATGCTGATGGGTTAGAAACATTTGTCTCTTCTTCAGGTCAGATTCACTGGCCAAAAATATGAATTAGAAACTGTTTCAAAGGCCAGATCCACTGCTAAAGTAAATCCAAGTAGCTCCATTGAAATGAAAAAGCCACTTTGGCACTTGGTTGAAATATTCGGAAGTCAGTGGAACTGTATCAGTTTACACCATTTTAGGATCTTGCCCTGAGCTTTCAGTGTCTGGCTCTGGGTACCTCTAAGAGACCTTCATCAAACACCCAGGGCAGCCTGAGCTGTGGGTTCCTCTGGTGGCTGCATCCCAAGAGCTGATGATGCAAAGCAGGAGAAAACAAACATCTCTGCTCCCTACAAATTAAGTACATGTTGTTAAAGAAGGAAGAGGCTGTTCCAGGCCATCTGGGGATCTGGTGCCACTGGGCTTGGAGCTATTGTAGGTCACATGTCTGTGCTATAAATGTATAAATATTAGTCTTCAAGCACCTTTGGAGCCCCCTTGAGCCTCAGCTTTGCCTTGTTTAAGCCAAGGTTCCTTCCTGTGATACTGCTGTCGTGTTAGATCCAGGGGCTGTTGTATTCCCCTTCTCCGGTGTTAGGTTCAACTTGGGAAGGGTAAATGGGTGGTTTGCTCCTGAATGCAATCAGAGGTAGGCTCACAGCCCTGGAGAGCAGATTCAGCTATCTAGCCACAGAGACATAGCGTCATAGATGATTAAGGGTGGAAGAGACCTCAGGAGATCACCTAATCCAACACCAACTCAATCATCCCAGGCAGGACTTTGACAAGCCGAGCCTTAAAAACCTGTATGGGTGAAGATTCCACCACATCCTGGCCTGTGACACTGTTTGAAACCTGCATAAGCTGAGATCAGCTCTTGGGCTGTGAAGCTTTCTAGTCCCTAATCCCATTTACTCATTCAATAATAGAGCCCATTTGTGGAGTGATCCCTGTTTGCTAGGGACTGATGAGAGACCCAGCAGAGAGACCCAGCTAATCAGGAAATATCAGTGAAGGGAAGGGAAATGGCTGCTGGATAATACTGAGATGTGACATTATGAACAGATAGGCAATGAGTGAAGAATCCTGAACTGCAACATTCATCACAAGTTGGGAAGTTTCCACAAAGATCAGCACAGTAAGTTGGCCATTTTGATTATATGTTGGGGTATTAATATACTAGCCAAACAATACAAGAACTCTGAGTTGCAATTGAAACGCTTTGAGACTTTTCTTATCATTGACTAAACATCAAGAGTGGCTCAGATTTTTTTTCCCTGCAGAAAAAAATGGATTTGTCACAGAAATTGTTAGAAAATAAACATTTATATTTTTGTTAATTGAAAACCCGCCAATTGTAGAAAAAAATGCTGAAAATTGTTAAAAAATTCTGAAATAAGAAACAAAACTATTCAGTTTCCCAATATCAATATGGTTTTTCTGGGCTAACGGAGGCTTCCTGTAAAATTTCTTCAACAGAAAACCCAATTTCCTTTTGAAAGTATTAAAGCCGAAAATATCCGACCACTCCTCACTGGAAACTTAAATCTGAGCCAGAGCGGTAACATTAATATTGTCCAATAACAGCACAAGTTGGAACCTATTTGCTGTGTTGCAATGATGTTTGTTTTGGTTTCAAGGGGATACTTTCAAGACGGTAAATCTGAGTCAAGCTGGGTAGATGGCCCACAGGATATTAGCTCCTTTAAACTCAGGACAGTGTGTCAAAACCTCCAGCCACAGGCTTTCTCTCTTCATCCTACCCAAGTTCATAGAGAAGGTCCATGGGATTAGAACCGAGACCTTCTGTTTCAGCACCATGTCCTCTGACACACCTGCCAGCTGAATACCAGTGCTATCTGGAGGTGCACAGAACAAATACATCATAGGTCACAGTCCATCCCCCACAGAGCTCGCAGTCCGAGCAGACAAGACAGAGAAAAGGACGGGGGTAAACTGTGGCAGAGGGAGGTGAAGTGACTGGCTCAAGGCCACAGAGCAGGTCAGTGGTGGAGCGAAGAACAGAACCCAAGTCTCCTGACAGTCACTGACTCGCTAATAAAGTGTCAGAGAGAGAAATTACACAGGTAGCTGAGTATGCTACTAGCCGGGGCCAGTGCAAGGTTATTTTCCACCCAAGGTGAAACTTCCACCTTATGCCCCACCTCTGATTTCAGCCCCCACCTTCCTATGGCCAATTCCACCCCCACCCCACCCCACCCCACCCCACCCCACCCGCCGTGATCCAGATCTTCACAAAGTGCAGGGAACACCGGGGAGGCTACAAAGAGGGGGGTCATGTGGAAGGGTATTCTAGGGGCTGAAGGTGGCAGAGAGGTGGGTGCATGGGATTGTTGCAGGGGATGAAGGTGGCCAAGGAGTGGAGGGGGTGGGGGTGTAGTGGCAGGAAAGAGATTGCACAGAGGCAAAAGGGACTCATAGCAGTGGGTGCAGTGACAGGGAGGGACCAGGGAGAAGTGGGCAGGAGGAGGTTGTTGCAAGGGGCTGGCAGGCAGGAGCGGGTTCTGGGTCTATAGCTGTTGCAGGGGGGTGAAGGTGGCAGGGAGGGGTTGGCACAAGGGAGGAATGGGCAGGAGGGAGGTTGCAGGTGGCGAGATGGGGGGTCCCGAGGTTGATACAGGGGTGAAGGTGACTGTGACTGTGGTTGCTTCCAGATGGAGGTTGCCCAGAGGCAAAAGTGGCAGGAAAGGGTGTGTTGTTGGTGAGGGAGGTGCACAGGGGAGAAGGTAACTGGTCGGTAGGTGTTGGGGGGGGTGGCACTGTGGGTGGAGGAGTGACCAGGTTGCACCCACATACACCATTCTCCAGGCCAGGGATTGGACCAATATGGGAATCATCTTCTCTCCAATTTTTGGTTTTGGGTTGTACTTTGAGCCATCCTTCATAATGTATTTTATCAAACCTCATCCTGAGCCAGATCTTCAGAGCTGTAAACTGATGTAGTTTCATTAACTTTAAGGGAGCCAGGCCAATTTACACCGGTGTGTTATCTCACAAATCCTTGTAAATGGCACTGACGAGTGCTCTGCACCTTTGACAGTCCTACAATGACATGTTACTTCAGGGAATCAGGGCCATTCCCTCTGTCACTCTAATCCTCACCACTGTCTTTGTCCTTCCCTCCACAGTGATCACACAATGAGCTGAGGATGAAAATGTCCAACCAAACCATGGTGACTGAGTTACTTCTCCTGGGATTCTCTGATGTTCGGGAGCTGGAGATTTTGCACTTTGTGGTGTTCCTTGTTATTTACCTGGCAGGCTTTCTTGGGAATCTTCTCATCATCACAGCCGTGGCCCTTGACCACCATCTTCACACCCCCATGTATTTCTTCCTGGTGAATCTGTCCATCCTAGACCTCGGCTCCATCTCTGTCACCATCCCCAAATCCATGGTCAATTCCCTCATGAACACCAGGGTGATTTCTTATTCTGGATGTGTTGCCCAAGTCTTTCTTTTTTTCCTCTTCACTGCAGCTAATCTTGCCTTACTCACCGTCATGGCGTACGACCGATACGTTGCCATTTGCCAAGCCCTGCACTACGAGAGAGTGATGAACAGGAGAGCTTGTTGCCAAATGGCAGCCAGTGCTTGGATTAGTGGTATTGTCAACGCTTCACTGCAAACTGGCAACACCTTCAGGTTGCCCTTCTGCCAGTCCAATGTCATCAACCAGTTCTTCTGTGAAATCCCCCAGCTACTCAAGCTCACCTGCTCCGACTCGTACCTCAGTGAAGTTGTGTTTCTTGCCTTTAGTGCGTTTTTAAGTTTAGGTTGCTTTGTTTTTATAATTGTGTCTTATGTTCAGATCTTCAAAACCGTGCTGAGAATCCCCTCTGAGCAGGGCCGGCATAAAGCCTTCTCCACATGCCTCCCTCACCTCATTGTGGTCTCCTTGTTAATTTTAACTGCATCTTTTGCCTACTTGAAACCCCCCTCTAGCTCAGAATCAGGTCTGGATCTCATGGTGGGTATTTTCTATTCCATCGTGCCTCCAATGATGAATCCGATCATCTACAGCATGAGGAACAAGGAGATCCAAACTTCATTGAAGAAATTGATTGTGTGGAGGTTATTCACCAAGAATTAAAATGTCCATTCTTGCTCCTTGACTGTGATTCAATTCCGCGTTTCTTTATTAAGATAATCAAGTGCTGAAAAAACTGTATTCTAGAGACTATAGCAAGCAATGTGTTTATGAAGTAGTAACATCTGGAACAACTCAACTGAAGTAAAATGACTTAGTGAAGGATTACACCAGTGTAAATAATGTCATAATCTATACATCTATCCGTAAATCTATGTACATACCTAGCTATCTATCATAGGGATTTATATTGCTACCACGTCCATGCTATCTGACCACTTAGCCCGAATATCCATAGCCAGAGCTATCTTCTTAGTGGAGTTCATGAAGTCTGGCTCTTCTCCTCTGGAATAAAAATTGTTTTTCATGTAACACTGTGCATCCACCATGATTTCTCAATAGATCTGACCATATTTGGTATCTGCAGTTCTGAAAAACTGTATAATACTAATCAGCATGTGTTTATGGACATTATATCTTGTCAAGCTAACTTTCTTTAATGAGATTATACATTTGGTGGATTAAGGTCTTGTCTACACTAACTTTATCATTGATGTAAATTATATCACTCAGGGGTGTGAAAAAACCATTCCCCAAGCAGCATAACTTACATCAACTTAAAGTTGTGTCAATTTAGCATGGTAGTGTAGACAAGGCCAAAGGTAGGAGTGTTGATGTGCTAGACTGCTATAAGTCATTTGACTTGGTGCCACGTAATATTTTGATGGGAAAAAAATTGGAAAAGATATCAAATTAATATGGCACCCATTAAATGACTTAAAAGCTGTAAAAAAGAATTTTAAATGAGGGTTCTTCATTGAACGGATGTGTATCGAGTGGGGTCACACAGGTATCCGGTCTTGGCCTTACTCACCAGACTGAAAATAATACGTGGATTTGTAAGTCACAATTATTAACCGTTGGGACAACTTACGAAGGATGGTGTTGGATTCTCCATCACTGATGATGTTTAAGTCAGGATTGGATGTTTTTCTGAAAGATCTGCTCTGGGAATTCTTTGGGGGAAATTCTTTGGCCTGGGGGTCAGACTACATGATTAAAATGTTCCCCTTTGGCCTAGGAAGCTACAACTCTATTGAGTCCAATGATCTCAGGATTGAGTCTTCCCCGCTATTTAAGAGCTGAGGGTTGTCTGGCGAAAGGAAGGAGAAACATGACTATGCCATATTGCACATGGAGCAGTGATGGCTCAGACACAGGACTCTGTATTAGGCTCCACACTTCCCCAAAGCTCAGGCTTAGGATGGGAGGTTCTGGTTCTATCCCATGGCCCATCCCTACTGAACCCACCACTACTTTGATTGGCAACAACTGTCCCTTTTGATGGCTATCTCAGTCTCCAGGGAGAGGCTGTGAAATCAATGGGACTGGAAGCCTAATCTACCCTCTCCCACATTTTAGTCCTTTAGCTGGTCCTTTGTCTCTGATGAGGCTGCCCATGGGGGGGGGGGGGTCACCTGGTCCCAGGTTGGATAGATGGGATGCTTGGTGGTTGCTTTCATGACACGTCCAAGGAGATGAGACACAAAACCAATCTTTGCACAGAGGTCAGAAAGGCAAAGACATGGGGCCACTGCTCCCTGGGTTAGTACAGGTGACCTAGAGGAGAAAGAAGCTTCTTCAGTTCTTCTTTCCTGAGATAGCCTGTCCCAACATGTCTGTAGCATTCACCTGGCAATGGGGTTTGAACTGGGACATCAACTCTTTTCAAATGGCCAGTGGGGGCTAAGACCAAGGACTGTCCTGCTCTGTCAGGACACCTTGTTGGAGTGCAATCTATTCCCTGCCCTGCCCGGGCATTGAGGTTCTGCATGCTGTGCAAGGAACATAGTAACATCAGTCCAGGGATTCATGTACTAATAGCAACCAAAGTATTCAATGAGACTGAATTGGGAATCTCTGAGGAATCTCCCATGGGGAACACAGAGCTGTGGTTTCCCCCGAGAGCATTACAAAGGCTGTGAGTAGAAAACAGCTCAATGGCAGGGGCCCAACTGTATCTTGGGTCCAAATCTGCTGATTTCCATGGAAAGGCACCAGGATGGGCTTGACCCTGTGGAGGTACCTGTAGCTGATTGCAGCATCCTGAGCAATTAAAGCAGAAATAAAGGGCTTTGGGTGCTGCAGAATCAGAAAAATACAGTGGACTCCTGCATCAAGATATGAATAATGACTGGGACTTTCAGAACAGCTTAAGGGAATCAGCCGCCCAACCCCCATTGACTTCCCTAGGGGAATTGGGCACCTACTTCTCTTTTATCCACTCAAATATTCCAGACCTAAAACACAACGATTTATTCCATGTCCCCTGGCTTTCTTTTTTTTTCTTTGTATCACCATTACCCTAGCTGGCCAGAATCATTAGGCCAAAACTCAGAAGTCCTGCATTTTTCAGTAGACCACAGAGAAGTCCACACTCACCTTTCTTTGGACACATGCCTCTCTTGGACCATGGAGGGACACTTTCTGAAGATGGTGGAAGATTCCCTTCTCCAACCGCCTGGACCACAAGAGTCCAAGTAATTGCCAGTTATGCCTGATTCGGAGCAAGTGCATGAAGCAAGATCTTCCACGTTCCAAGTGAATATCCTAATCACCAAGGCTGTAGATAATCTTGGGCCCATTCTCTGTTAATTTCTGCTGTTAGGCTTCTCCCACCAAGAAAGGATGTGGTTCTATATAAGGAATGATACAGTTTAAATTATATTACTGCTGTATTTTTATGGAACTGGGAGCATTTGTGTCTTGACCAATTGTGCTAATAAAATTCCTTAATGTTTTCCTTTACCCTAGCATAAAAATGTCACCCTAAAATCACAGCCCAGAACCAAGACTGCTCTGGTGGTAAACATTTTCAATTCAGACCTGGTCATGGTCATTTTTAAGATTACATTCTAAGGGGAATTCAGAGTCATTTCCTTGAGTGTGTGTCTAGTAGGGAACAATGTTGTATGAAGATGTGTGGTTTTGTCAGTGTACGTTATTTTGAAAGTGCTCTTGGGGAAATCAACGTACAATTGTGTTTTAATACTGCTCGGCGTCTCTTTGAGAATGGGTTTCTGACTGTGCATCATTGTGAGAATTTATGAATGTTTACCATCATGTGGGATTGCAAGAGAGAGATCACTTGATCATTACCTATTATGTTCACTCACTCGGGGGCACCTGGCATTGGCCACTCTCGGTAGACAGGACACTGGGCTGGATGGACCTTTGGTCTAACCCAGTACGGCCTTTCTTATGTTATTATGTTCTATGTGAGCAAGTGTGCGTTATCAGAACTTGTTAGGGTGTGTGAGCGGGTTTCTGAGTGCTCATTTGTGTATGTTTGCTTCTGAATGATTATATTTTGTGTTTGTCAGTGAAAAGTGTTGTGTGAGTGTGTGTTTTTTGTGATTGTGCACTGCCCTCAGAGTATTTCAAAGTGTACACAATTGATTTTGTGGTGTTAATTAAGGAAACGGCTATTCCAGCCCAACTAGGGCTCTGGTGTCCCTGGGCTCTGAGTTATTGTAGGTCACATGTCTGTGCTATAAATATATAGTTTATACTATAATCTCCTTTGGGCCTCAGCCCTGCCTTGTTTTTAGGATGCTGCCACCATGTGAGATCCAAGGCCTCTTGTATTCCCTCTCTGGGGTATTAGGTTTGGCTAGGGCAGTTTGTCACGGTGGTTTGCGCCTAAGGTGAGACCAGAGCTGCCCTGGAGACCGGAGTCAGCTATTTAGCCCCAAATCAAGCATAGTCACAGGCCCAGCGACAGAAATTTTTGGCCCGGTACTCTGATAGTTTGTGGGGCACCCCCCGGCCAGTCTCCCGCCGCCCGCGCCCTGCCCCGCCCGGGCCTACGTGGGTCTGCCTTGCCGGTCGGGCATAGCAGGGGTTTCATATCGTGGGGGTACCGGGCACGGTCAGCAGCAGCACGGTGGCGTGAGGTGCGTGGGACGTGGGGGTAGCCTCTAGCACACCACCCCTGCCTGGGCCACCTCCTCCCAGCCTATTCTCCTTCCCCCCATGCCTGACCCAGTCCACCCAACCTAATCTCCTCCCCTAGCCTAACCTCTTCCCCTCCCCACCCAAACTTGCCTGGCCCACCGCGCTGTTGGGGGTGATCTTCCTTTACCCCCACCCAGCCTCCCCCCATCTAACCGCCTTACCTCCCCCACCCCTGCCTGGCCTGGCCCATCCCACCGAACCTAACCTCCTCCCCCCTCCCACTCCCAACCCAGCCTCCTGCCCCCCATGCCCGACCCACCCAGCCCAGCCTCCCCCCCACCAAACCTCCTTCCCTCCCGCACCCATGCCTTGTCCACCCCATCCAGACTAGTCTCCTGCCCTCTCCCCACCTGCCCAGCCTGGCCTCCCCCCCCCACCGCTCCCCTTCCTGCCCCCCAGCCCAGCCACGCCGATGAATGTACCTCCCGAGCGCCCACAGGGGGTGAACTCACCACAGAGCCCACCCATCCAAAGCCCCCCCCAGAGCCGCCCCCCAAGTGGGGCCAGGCACCCTGCCCCCTTACCCTGGCGAGGCCAGCTCCCCTTCTCAGCGCCTCCACCACTGTCAGCGCCACACACCAGGGTGTCCAGAAGCGCTTCCCCAGGCCCGCTGTGGAGTCTGCCGTGCGGTGCGGGCGCTTCGCTACAGCGCTGGGGTGGCCGCCCGGTGGGCGATTTGCATGCGGCCGGCCGTGCGCGCACCAGGGCTCTGCAGTGCATCCCCTATTTCCACCCCATCTGTGAACTCCTGAGTCCATGGGGGCCCCCCTTAAGTCCGGGGCCCGGTACACCTGTCCCCCTAGACCACCCCTGTCGCTGGCCCTGGCTGTCACCATGTTTGAAGCGTGCACAAGAGCAGGATCAGTTTCACAGTGGAGTGTGGCTTTCTGCCCCCATCTTTTTAGTTCTTCAGTTTTCAGCCAAGCCAGTCCAAGGAGGGAAGCAGCTGCTGGATAATACAGAGAAGGGGCGCTATGGCAAGTACAGAGATAGACAATGACTGAAGACTCATGGTGGTAAAGTCTCTAATTCATCACAGGCTGGGGAACATTCCATAAAGACCAGCATAGTAAGTTTCATATTTACATTAAACACAGCCAGGTATTATTATTATCAATATTATTATCCTGGACAAATTTCAATTAAAGATTTGTGGGATACAACTGGAACTCTTCAAGATTCTTAATATATTTAATCAAACCTTTAGACCTGTTCAGAGGTTCTGGAGTTTTTGTGTCAGAAAACAGTTGACTTTTAATAGAAATTTTCATAGAAATTGTGTGTGTGTGTGTGTGTGTGTGTTCATTGAGAATCAGATAATGTCAGGTAAACTGATGAAACAGATACCTTTTCACTTAAATTAAGAAAATAAAGTTTTGTGTTTTCCAGTATATAGGCTGTGTTTCAGGAATAACAGACTTCCCCAGAATATTGTTTTATTTTTGAAAACCCAGGTTTTCTTTGAAATAATTTAAATAGAAAATGTCTGAATATCCCAGCTTGTAAATTTAGATGTAAGCCAGGGTGGAAACATTGATATTGTCCAATAATATAAAATTTGAACCCAGTCATTGTATTGCAATGGTGTTTATTTCTGTTTCACAGGGATACTTGGTGATTCATTAAATTGAGTAAGCAGCAAGGTCAGCAGCCAACTGCATCGGTATGAAACATACCAGTGTCATAAATGGAGAGCACAGAATTAAAGCCACTGCACAAAGCCTGTCTCTCTTATCCCTGCCAAGGACATAGAGGATGTCAATGGGATTAGAACCTAGATATTCTGCTCTAGAGCCGTATCCTCGGTCCCACACTGCTGCTGGCTAAACCTGAATGATGTAAATGGGAGCAGCGAACATACTCATAATAAGACACAGACCATCTGCCATGGAGCTCACAGACCGGGCAGAAAAGGCAGGGAAAGGTTGGGAGAGGAAACACCAGCACAGAGGAATGACTGGGCCAAGGTCACGCAGCAGGTCACTGGAAGAGCCAAGAGTAGAACCCAAGTCTCCTGACAGCCACTGACCTGAACAGACATAAAGTGACAGATGTAAACGATGCAGCAGAGAGGTAGCTGAGTGATTCTGCTGGCTCATCAGTACAAGAGATGGAAATAGGATCTTGTGTCACAGGTCAGTGCCTACGCAGGCAGCAGGTCGTCTGTGTGGTGCCAGAATGGAATCACTACAGACGAGCTCTCATGCAGGATACTGAGTGAGTCTGTGTCAAATTTCCCCAGAAAGTGACCAGCATACCCCACCTCAACAGATTGTGCCATGCGGCCACCTGGTTCTCATGAGTTAAACCCTCCATCTCTCTAACATACACAAGTGCAAACTGATCCCAATCATCCTGGGTTAAAAAAAGAGCTAGATAAGTTCATGGAGGATATGTCCATCAATGGCTGTTAGCCATGACAGGCAGGGATGGTGTCCCTATCCTGTGTTTCCTGGAAGCTGAGAATGGATGACAGAGGGTGGATCATGCAGTAGTTGCCCTGTTCTATTCATTCCCTCACGGACACCTAGCATTAGACCAGGGCTCAACAACCTTTCAGATGTGGTGTGCCGAGTCTGCATTTATTCAGTCTAATTTAAGGTTTCGCCTGCCAGTAATACATTTAATGTTTTAGAAGGTCTCTTTCTATCAGTCTATAACTTATAACTAAATTATTGTTATATGTAGAGTAAATAAGGTTTTTAAAATGTACAAGAATCTTCATTTCAATTAAAATGCAGAGCCCCCCACACCCGGGCAGTGTGAGTGCCACTGAAAATCAGCTTGCGTGCTGCCTTTTGCACCCATGCCATGGGTTACCTACCCCTGCGTTAGACAATGACAGGAGACAGGATATTGGGATAGAGTGACGTTTGGTCTGACCCCGTATGGCCATTTTGAGATCTTAAAAGTTATAGTGTTAATGAATCAGCATTTTCTGATTTGGAAAAAAAGATGTCTTTGAAAAAATCCCAGTGATGAAAATTGGATCGTCTTCGTTTTTTAGGGATGGTTGTAAATAGAAAACATTGCAAAAACCTCCACCTTCAAAATAGACTTTCCACCACAGCTAGAATGGCAGAGCATTGATTTATGTGTTGAGGTGTAAAAGAATATAAAAGATGTATACCCAAGACTCCAGGCACACTTACAGATCATTACTAACACAATAAAATCCCAGCTGCATTAACGTAATCATATCAATAGGAGTCCAGACATCTACAACACTCTCCTTCACACTTTATCATTGTGGGCCACAAATCTACAGCTCCATTTCAAAACCACTTTAAAGAGATGATAGAGCAACATCCCCAACACATAACAAACACGGAACAGGACAACTAACCAAACATTCCCAACTAGAACTCCCTGACTCCACATGGAACACCAAATACCTGGAATACTGTCAAACAAAACCACCGTGACTGAGTCAAATGTCAAACAAAACCACCTTCACCTGGGATTCTCTCACATTTGGGAGCTACAGATTTTGCACTTTGTGGTGTTCCTGGTGGTTTTATCTGGCCTAGTACATCATGCCTGGCCTGTGGAAGGAAGGAGAAGGGAAATGGTCAGGGTCAGAGTGACAAGGGAAGGACCCTGTTTTTTTCTCTGCAATATATCATGATGAATAGCCTGAGCTGTGGCTTTCTCGAGTGGGTCCATCCCAAGAGCTGCTGATGCAAAGCAAGCAAGAGAAAAATCTCTCCTCTCTCAGAGGTAATTTTGTGGAGTTAATGAAGGAACAGATTATTCCAGGCCTGTTGGGGCCCTGGTACCACTGGGCTCTGAGCGATTGTAGGTCACATGTCTGTACTACAAATATATAATTTATTGTATGATCTCCTTTGGGCCTCAGCCCTGCCTTGCGTGTAGACAGGGGTCCTCTCAGGTGCTGCCATCCTGTGAGATCTAGGGCAGGTGCTGGTCTCTCTCTGGGGGTGAGGGTCAGCTAGGGCAGATCATTAGGGTTGTTTGTTCCTGAGATGAGATCAGAGCTCAGCTCACAGCCCTGCAGACCGGATCTAACTATTTAGCCCCAGAAAAGGGACATCCTGGGTTGTGGACAAGACAGGATCAGTTTCGGAGCTGGGAGGGGCTTTCTGCCCCCATCCTATTTAGTGCTTCACCTCTCAACCAAGCCTGCCCACAATGGGGAGTGGGCCCCTGCCTGCTAGAGACAGCAGCAGCTTGGGAAACATGCTGAAGGGAGAGGGAAACAGCTGCTGGAGAACACAGGGATGGGGCATTATTTACACAGACCGGCCATGACTGAAGGAGCCTGGCTGTGAAGAGTCCCAGGAATCGTGGGCCAGGAAACATTCCACAAAGATCGGTGCAGTAAGTCTATTATTTCAGTAACACATGTTTAGGTATTTCTATGCTGGTCAAATTTCATGACAGAACTAGGAGTTACAACTGGATCCCTTCAAGGCTTTTATCTAATTTAATCAAATATTTAGAGTGGCTCAGAAGATGTTTTTTTTTAATTTTTCCCCAGCGGCAAACTATTCACTTTTCATAGATATAATAAAAACCATTTTTGTTTTGTTTTTATTCACTGAGAACCAACCAGACAATTTCAGGTAAAGTGCTGGAAACTAAAACATTTTCACTTAATTTTTTTGTTTGTTTTACTTTTCCAATACCTGAGTTGTCTTTCAAGATTAACCCACGTCTCCCCTGAATATTTTTTAGTTCAATACCCAGTTTTCCTTTAAGAACATAAGAACATAAGAACGGCCATACTGGGTCAGACCAAAGGTCCATCTAGCCCAGCATCCTGTCTACCGACAGTGGCCAATGCCAGGTGCCCCGGAGTGAGTGAACCTAACAGGTATGATCGAGCGATCTCTCTCCTGCCATCCATCACCCCCCTCTGACAGACAGAGGCTAGGGACACCATTCATTACCCATCCCGGCTAATAGCCATTTATGGACTTAGCCTCCATGAATTTATCCAGCTCTCTTTTAAACCCTGTTATAGTCCTAGCCTTCACAGCCTCCTCAGGTAAGGAGTTCCACAGGTTGACTGTGCGCTGTGTAAAGAAGAACTTCCTTTTATTTGTTTTAAACCTGCTGCACGCCAATTTCATTGAGTGGCCCCTAGTTCTTCTATTTTGGGAACAAGTAAATAACTTTTCCTTATTTACTTCCTCCACACCACTCATAATTTTATATACCTCTATCATATCCCCCCTTAGTCTCCTCTTTTCCAAGCTAAAAAGTCCTAGCCTCTTTAATCTCTCTTCATATGGGACCCGTTCCAAACCCCTAATCAATTTAGTTGCCCTTCTCTGAACCTTTTCTAGTGCCAGTATATCCTTTTTGAGATGAGGAGACCACATTTGTACGCAGTATTCAAGATGTGGGCGCACCATGGATTTGTATAAGGGCAATAAGATATTCTCCGACTTATTCTCTATCCCTTTTTTAATGATTCCTAACATCCTGTTTGCTTTTTTGACTGCCGCTGCACACTGCGTGGATGCCTTCAGAGAACTATCCACAATGACTCCCAGGTCTTTTTCCTGATTGGTTGTAGCTAAATTAGCCCCCATCATATTGTATGTATAGTTGGGGTTATTTTTTCCAATGTGCATTACTTTACATTTATCCACATTAAATTTCATTTGCCATTTTGTTGCCCAATCGCTTAGTTTAGTGAGCTCTTTTTGAAGTTCTTCACAGTCTGCTTTGGTCCTTACTACTTTGAGCAGTTTAGTATCATCTGCAAACTTTGCCACCTCACTGTTTACCCCTTCCTCCAAATCATTTATAAATAAGTTGAATAGGATTGGTCCCAGGACTGACCCTTGGGGAACACCACTAGTTACCCCTCTCCATTCTGAAAAAGTTCCATTTATTCCTACCCTTTGAAATAATGTAAACAGAAAATTTAGGAATACCCCAGACTGGAAACTTAGATATAAGCGAGAGTGGGAACATGGATACTGTTCAATAATATTAAATTTGAAAAGAGTCACTCTGTTGCAATGGTGTTTATTTCTATTTCAAAGGGATACTTGGTGATTCATAAAACTGAGTAAGCAGCAAAGTTGCTACCCCACAGCATAGCTATTAAACGTATTGTGGCTTAAATGGAGAACAAAGAATTGAAGCCCCCAGTCAAAGCCTGTCTCTCTTATCCCTGCCAAGGACATAGAAGATGTAAATGGGATTAGAGCCTAGATATTCTAGTGCCATATGCTCTGTCCCATGCTGCTGTTAACTGAATCCAAATTTAGCTGTAAATGTAGATGTAAATGGGAGCATCGAACATCCAAAAAACAAGACACAGCCCACCCGCCACAAGGTTCACTCTGAACAGAGAAGGCAGGAAAAGGGTAGGAGGGGAAACAGGCACAGGAAAGTGACTGGCCCAAGGTCACATGGCGGGTCAGTGGTAGAGGCAAGAATAAAACCCAAGTCTCCTGATGGCCACTGACCCACACAGACATAAAATGAAAGAGGTAAACGATGCAGCAGAGAGGTAGCTGAGAGATGCTACTTGCCCATCAGGACAGAGAGATAGAAGTGGGATCTTGTGTCACAAAGCCAGGTGGCAGGCTGTCTGTGTGGTGCTGCAGTGGAATCAATGCAGATGAGCTCAAATGCAGGATACTGAGTGACTCTGTGTCATATTTCTCCAAAAAGTGGATATCGGGGATATTTGGCATTTGAGTATTTTATTTTCAAGCCCAAATTCACAGCCTGCTGTTCATAGCAAGATGGAAATCAATTTGGCTACAATTATTGTACTGGGCTATACTTTGCTCAATCCTCCACATGCCATTTTATCCAATAACAGGCTGAGCTTGATTGTTATTGTGCAAACTGATTCAGCTCCATTGACTTGAAAAGCACCACTCCTAGTTAATAGAAGTGACAATGTTGTGCATCATTGACACTCACATCATGAGATATTGCTGCGGGGAATCAGGGCCACTCCCTCTGTCATTGTAATCCCCCCGCTGTTTTTCTCCTTCCCTCCACAGCCACCACATGATGAACTGAGAGAGAAAATGTCCAACCGAACCACCATGACCAAGTTCCTTCTCCTGGGATTCTCTGATGTTCGGGAGCTGCAGATTTTGCACTTTGTGCTGTTTCTGGTGTTTTACCTGGCAGGCCTCCTGGGGAATCTTCTCATCCTCTCAGCCGTAGCCCTTGACCACCATCTTCACACCCCCATGTACTTTTTCCTGGTGAATCTGTCCATTCTAGACCTCGGCTCCATCTCTGTCACTATCCCCAAATCCATGGTCAATTCCCTCATGAACACCAAGGTGATTTCTTATCCTGGATGTGTCACTCAAGTCTTTCTATTTGTTGTCTTCACTACAACTGATCTTGCCTTACTCACCATCATGGCGTACGACCGGTATGTCGCCATCTGCCAACCACTGCACTACGAGAGAGTGATGAACCGGAGAGCTTGTGTCCAAATGGCAGCCAGTGCCTGGATTATTGTTATTATCTACTCTGCACTGCACACCGGGAACACCTTCAGGTTGCCCTTCTGCCAATCCAATGTCATCAACCAGTTCTTCTGTGAAATCCCCCAGATACTCAAGCTAGTCTGCTCTGACTCGTACCTCAGTGAAGTTGGGTTTCTTGCCTTTAGTGCGTTTTTAGCTTTCAACTGCTTTGTTTTTATAGTTGTGTCTTATGTTCAGATCTTCAAAGTAGTGATGAGAATCCCCTCTGAACAGGGCCGTCGTAAAGCCTTCTCCACCTGCATCCCTCACCTCACTGTGGTCTCCTTGTTAATTTTAACTTCATCCTTTGCCTACGTGAAACCCACCTCCAGCTCAACCTCAAATATGGATCTCGTGGTGGGTGTTCTTTATTCGCTGGTACCTCCAATGATGAATCCGATCATCTACAGTATGAGGAACAAGGAGATCAAAGCTGTATTAAACAAACTGATTGTTTGGAGGTTATTCACCAAAAATTAAAATGTCCATCCTTGGTACTTGATTGAAATGTCGTTCTGATCATCTTCTTGGATATTATCAACTGATGACAAAATTGTCTCCTTTACAACTAGGGTGCAAGACTGCATTTGATAAATTCATAAACCGATATCTTCTTTGAAATTAAATGAGTTTATTTTGAATTACAACAGTATAAATAATCAGAATATAAGTATCTATCCATAAATGTACATACACACCTATCTCTCTTTGGGCTTTACACTGCTAAGTCACTAGCGAACATGAAGACTCTTTCTCTTCTCCTTTTGGGGGGTAAAAATTGTGGTTGGGGTTTGAGAGATTTGGCTTGTTTGTTTGCTTGATTGTTTCTTTTTCAGGTTACATTTTATTGATTCATTCGTTGACCCTTTTTTTTTGTTCCAGATGCCTTTTTGCGGTAAGACTTTGCCGGGTGTAATGATGCTTGATGAAATGTGGGAATCAGATAAATTTGTCATTTATTCACGGTGTCAATCTCATAATCTCTTTGAAGGGTTTTCAGAACAACTGGAGAATTGGAAAAAATTTAAAAAAGGTTTTGTAGGTGTGTGGCTACTTTACTTCCTTTAAAGTAATTATTTTAATGTTATTAGGGAGACTGCTTTGTGCACATGTCCCCTCAACTTATCAACTCAGCAACTGTCCCTCCACCCACACCCCATTATAGAGACTATGTCTGTTGCCAGTTCAAGTTCACACAATATCCCAACAGAAGCAACTCTAATTAGGGCTGGAACCAGTTTCCAGGGTCTCAGCTCCAGGACTCATGACATTACAACAGAATTTCACCTTCCATTTCCTAAACTCCAGCCATTTTCTAGGCCTCGTGGTTGAGAAGGAAAGCTTGAAAATATTTCCCAAGACAAAACCCAAGTGTCATCAATAGAGCAATGGCCACCCGAGTCTTGTATGACCAGTCACACATGGGATGGAGTAGACTGATTTCAGTTAACCAATGAAACATCCACCTCAGTCTATAGAGAGCCTGAGACAATTGCTCTGAGAGGGGGAAACTGCACAGGGTTATAATGATGCCACTACATCTTCCTGAGTCTGCAGAGAACCTCAACCAGTCACAATGTTAACTCCCTAAGGCTGAGGCGCAGGCGGCTACTCTGGGGATGCTTTCACCATCAGAGGAAATATGGGGCAATTCTGGGAGACACAACCCAGTTTTTTACAGATGTGGCACCACTTTTCCTTTCCTGTTACTGGGGTACTTCTATGTCCTGCTAGAGTAGGTCCTTCCACAGGGTGGGTCCCTCTGACTGGGATTTTCCCTGCTCTCTGATGCCTCACAATCCCCCTCATGCTATCTAGCACCTTTCTATATACAGTAAAACCTCCATTTAACGGACTAATTCGGGCGAGGGGGTGTCCGTTAAATCAAAAAGTCCATTATTTAATAATAAAAAAACTGAGCTGTCGGAGCAGCAGTCCGCCCGCCACAGGGTCAGGGCGACAGCTCTGCAGCCCGCCCGCTGCCGGGACCCGGGCGGCAGCCAGGAACAGTCAGCCAGCCCGCCCGCTGCCTGGACCCAGGTGGCAGCCGGAAGCCGGAGGCCAGCCCTCCAGAAATGGATCAGGAATGCATCAGACTTGCTCAGAAATTTTGTCCGTTGCATCCGAAGTCCGTTAAATCGAGGTCCGTTAAATCGAGGGTTTACTGTACTCATCAACCAATTTCCCAGCTAGGTGCCCATCTCACAGGTTTCTCTCTATGAACCAAGACATCGAGATCATAGAATATTTTATGGTTATTTAAATGGGATGAAGGTTCTAGGCAATGAGAATCTCAAATTCTGGACCACATATGAAACTAGACATCATAAGAACATAGGAACAGATAGATTGAGTCAGACCAAAGGTCCATCCAGCCCAGTATCCTGTCCTCTGACCATGGACAATTCCTGGTGCCCCAGAGGGAATGAACAGAACAGGAAATCCTTAAGTGACCCATCGTGTCACCCATTCCCAGGTTCTGGCAAACAGAGGATAGGGACACCATCCCTGGTCATCTTGGATAATAGCCATTAATGGACCTATCCTCTGTGAATATTTCCATTTCATTTTGAACCTTGTTATTGTCTTGGCCTTCACAACATCCTCTGGGAGAAAGTTCAACAGGTTGACTATGCTTTGTGTGAAGAAATATGTCCTTTTGTTTGTTTTAAACCTGCCTATTAATGTCATTGGGTGACTTCTAGTTATTCTGTTATGAGAAAGAGTAAATAACATTTCCCTATTTACTTTCCCCACACCAGTCATAGTTCTATAGTCCTCTCTCTTATCCGTCTTAGTCGTCTCTTTTCCGTGATGAAAAGTCCCAGTCTTATTAATCTGTCCCTATATGGAAGTGGTTCCATACACCTAATCATTTTTGTTGCAATTTTTGTGAACCTTTTCCAATTCCAATATATGTCTTTTTCATATAGAATAAACACACCTGCACATAGTTTTCAAGATATGGATGTACCATCAATATATATAGAATAAATATGATATTTTGTGTCTTATTTATGCCTTTCCTAATGAGTCCCAACATTCTGTTTCCTTTATTTCACCACCACTCCACACTGAGTGGATGTTTTAAGAAAACTAACCACACTGACTGCAACATCTTTCTTGAGTGGTAACAGCTAATATTAAATGTATTCTTGGGATTATGTTTTCCAATATGCTTTACATTGCATTTATCAACATTGAATTTCATCTGCCATATTGTTGCCCAGTTATCCAATTTTGTGAGATCCCTTTGTATCTCTTCAAAATTTGTGTTGGACTTAATTCCCTTAAATTGTTTGGTATCATCTGCAAATTTTACCACCTCACTGTTTACCCCCTTTTCCAAACAGCTGTGGATATTCTCCAGAGACTTGATTTGAACCTCCAGTTTCTTCCATCACTGCTACAAGCCTGAACAAAGAACCTTACCATTACTGTATGTAATTGATTCCATTTAACCAATTCTAGCTCTCATCTATCTTTTTCCTTTGATGAATAAATGTTTAGAATTTATATTCTAAAGAATTGGCAAAAGCGTGGTTTGTGGGTAAGATGTGATCTGTATATTGACCTGGGTCTGGGGCTTGGTCCTTTGGGATCATGATAACCATTTTCTCTTACTGGGGTATTGATTTTCATAACCAGATATCCCCATAATGAGTGGCTGCAGGTGGTAATAATGGGAAGCGTCTAAGGGTATTGCTTGTATGATATATGGTTATCTAGTGGGGTAAAACCAAAGTCTTCTCTGTTTGGCTGGTTTGGTTTGCCTTAGTCATGGAAAAAACCTCAGCTTTCGGCTGTAACTCCCTTGCTTGAAGCAATTTTTCCTGAATTGGCACTCACAGTTGGGTCCCGCCAGAACCCAGCATCCTTATACCCCCTTCCCTACATAGTTGTTAATACCCGCAAAGAATTCTAGTAGATTGGTGAGGCATGATTTCCCTTTACAAAAAACATGTTGACTCTTATTCCAACATATCAGGTCCATCTACATGTATAAATAATTCTGTTCTTTACTATAGTTTCCACCATTTTCCTAATATTGATGTCAGGTGTACCAACCTGTAATTCCCAGGATTACCTCTGGAATCTGTTTTAAAAATTGGTGTCACATTTGCTATCCTCCAGTCATTTGGCACAAAAGCTCACTTAAATGATAGCTTACATACTACAGATAGTAGTTCTGTAATTTTACATTGGAGTTCCTTCTGAACTCTTGGGTAAATACCGTCTGGTTCTGGCGACTTATTACTGTTCAGTTTATCAATTTGTTTCAAAACGTCCTCTAACAAAATCTCTGTTTAGGACAATTCCTCTGATTTCTCATCTAAAAAGAATGGCTCATGTTTGGGAGTCTTCCTCACATCCTCAGCCGTGAAGATCAATGTAGAGGATTCATTTTGTCTCTCTGCAATGGACTTATCATCCCTTAGTGCTCCTTTAGCATCTAAATCATTCAATGGCCCCACTGACGGTTTAGAAGCCTTCCTGCTTCCGATGTACTTCAAAAAATTGCTTTTACTTATCGTATCTTTGGCTATAGGTTTTATAAATTCTTTTTTGGCTTTCCTTATTATATTTCATACTTCATTTGCCACATTTTATGCTCCTTTCTATTTTCCTCAATATGATTTAACTTCTACTTTTTAAAGGATGCCTTTTTTTCCTCTTACTGCCTCTTTGACATTGTTCTGTATCCAAGGTGGGCCTTTCTTGGGTCTTTTACAATGTTTCTAAACGTGGGTTGTACAGTTAAGTTAAGGCTCCATTATGGTGTATTTGGAAATGCTCCATGCAGCTTGCAGAGATTTCACTTTTGGTGCTGTACAATTTAATTTCTTTTTAACTAACTTCCTCATTAATGTGTAGTTCCCTTTTCTGAAATTAAATGCTATGATGATGGGCTTCTGTCAGGGGTGTGTTCCTCACCATAGGGATGTTAAATTTAATTATATTATGGTCACTATTACCGAGCAGTGCATCTCTATTTACCTCTGTGACCAAAATCTGGCTTTGCTTCTCCTCTTACGAGTTCCAGGGCTAGATGCTCTAAGAAGCAGTCATTTAAAGTGTCAAGAAACATTATCTCTCCATCCCGTCCCGAGTAATGTATATCCAGTCAATAGGGGGATATTTGAAATCCTCCTTTATCATTGAGTTTTTTTTCTTTTATCACCTCTCTAATCTGTTTTAGTATTTCATAGTCACTACACCATCATGGTCAGGTGGTCAGTACTACATCCCCAATGCTATGTTTTTATTATTCAACGAATGGAATTACTAGCTATAGAAATTCTTTGGTACATTTTGATTCATTTAAGATTTTTACTTCATTTGGCTCTGTACTTTCATTCACATACAGTGCAACTTCCCTCCCCACCAGCACAGATATCAGATCACTTCACATGGAACAGCTCAACAGCAATATACTAATTTACACCTTCTGGGTATCTGGCCTCATTTACTCCAACAGTCCAGTGGCAGATTTACACAAGGTGTAGGGGGGTAGATCTGACTTCATTGACTCCAGGGAAGTTATGAGTAATTTATACAAAGTGGGGAGCTGACCGTTCAGATTTATTCAATTTCTCTGACATATCTACAAGAAGATGGAATTCATAACTTTTAGGGTGTCATGAATCATGGCATTTCCAACCCAATGAGCCTTTCATTTTAGTGTTGTCTGTTGAAAGAAAATGTACAATTCCTGAGAAAGAAAGAAAGAAAGAAAGAAAGAAAGAAAGAAAGAAAGAAAGAAAGAAAGAAAGAAAGAAAGAAAGAAAGAAAGAAAGAAAGAAAGAAAGAAAGAAAGAAAGAAAAAGTTGGTCCATTCAACCCAATATAAATTGAAAATCAGATACAGAAAAGCTTAACACTGAAATCTGGGAATGACTCGCTTCTTAGCCATTCAAAGTTATACTCTTGCTATTAATCCCCTGGGGCAAAAAGCTAAGAAAGTGCAGATGGGTTTGGAACTTTTGCCTCATCTTCAGTTTAGTTTCCCAGGAAAAGAATCTACCCTCGAAACTGAACAATGGGACAGATCTCCAGCTAGTGTAAATCAAAGCAGCTCCATGTAAATGAAAAGGCCACATCTCCACTCTCAGAGGTAATTATATGGAGTTAATAAAGGACCAGGCTATCCCAGGACAGCTGGGGCCCTGGTGCAACTGGGCTCTGAGCTATTGTAGGTCACATGTCTGTGCTACAAATATATAGTTTATTTTGTGATCTCCTTTGGGCTTCAGCTCTGCCTTGTGTGTAGCCAGGGGTCCTTTCAGGGTGCTTCCAAACCTTGAGATCCAGGGCAAGTGCTGGTCCCCCTCTGGGGTTAGGGTTGGCTAGGGCAGCTCATTAGAGTACTTTGCCCCTGAGCTGACATCAGAGCTCAGCTCACAGCCCTGCAGACAGGATCCAACTATTTATCCCAAGAACAGGGAAATACTGGGTTGTGAACAAGCAGCCTGGACAAGCCCGGATCAGTTTCTGTGCTGGGAGGGGCTTTCTGCTCCCATCCTATCGAGTCCTTCACCTCTCAGCCAAGTTTGCCTGAGACGGGGAGCAGGGAGCACCCATCGGTGGAGTGGGTCTCTGCCTTCTAGGAACTGCACAAGACCCTGCAGCTTGGGAAACATGGTGAACCAAGAGGGAAACTGCTGCTGGAGAACACAGCAATGGGGCATTATTTACACAGACTGGCCATGACTGAAGGATCCTGGCTATGAAGAGTCCCAGGCATCATGGGCCAGGAAACATTCCACAAAGACCAGCGCAGTAAGTCTGTTATTGCAATTACACATGCTGAGGTATTTCTATGCTGGCCAAATTTCCTAACAGAACTAGGAGTTACAACTGGAACTCTTCAAGGCTTTTTAATATAATCTAATCAAACATATAAAGTGTCTCCGAAGATTTTTTTTATTTTATCCCCACCGGCAAACTTTTCATAAATATAATAAAAAAGATTTTTGTTTTGTTTTTATTCACTGACAACCAACCAGACTATTTCAGGTAAACAGCTGGAAACTGAAATATTTTCACTTCAATAAAGATTTTTTTTTACTTTTTCACTACCGGAGTTCTGTTTCATGTATAACCCAGGATTCCACTGAATATTTCTTTAATTCAAAACACAGTTTTCCTTTGAAATACAGTAAAGAGAAAATGTAAGAATACCCCAGATTGGAAACTTAGAAGCAAGTGAGACAGGGAACGTTGATACTGTCGAATAATAGTAAAATTTGAACCTAGTCACTTTGTTACAATGGTCTTTATTTCTATTTCAAAGGGATACTTGGTGATTCATAAAACTGAGTAAGCAGCAATGTTGCTATCCCACAGCAAGCTATTAATCATACCAGTGCCTTAAATGGAGAACAGAGAATTGAAGCCCCAGTCAATGCCTGTCTCTCTTATCACTGCCAAGGACATAGAGAATGTCAATGGGATTACAACCTAGATATTCTGCTCTAGCGCCATAGCCTCTGTCCCACGCTGCTGTTGGCTAAATCCAAATGATATAAATGGGAGCAATGAACATCCAAATAACAAGACACAGCCACCCACCACGAGGCCCGCTCCCAACAGACAAGGCAGGAAAAGGATAGGAGGAAAAACAGAGGCACAGGAAAGTGACTGACCCAAGGTCACATGGCGGGTCAGTGGCAGAGCCAAGAATAAAACCCAAGTCTCCTCATGGCCACTGACCTGCACAGACATAAAGTGATGCAGGTGAATGACACAGTGGAGAGATAACTGAGCTATGCCACTAGCCCATCAGTCCACAGAGATGGAAGTAAGATCTTGTGTCACAAATCAGTACCTACGCAGGCAGCAGGTCGTCTATGTGGTGCGTCAGTGGAGTCACTACAGACGAGCTCTCATGCAGGATATCAAATTAGTCTATGTCATATTTCCCCAGAAGGTGCATATCAGGCAGTCTTGGAAAATGAGCATTTTAATTTCAATTCCAAGTTGACAGCCTCTTGAAAATAGCAAGAGGGGACCCAACTTGGCTAGAATTGTTGCATTGGGTTGCACTTTGCTCCTTCCTCTACACACCATTTTATCCAGTCACAGGCTGAGTATGATCTTTAGATGGTGCAAACTGACGTAGCTCCATTGACTTGACATTGATGTGACAACTCACCACTCCTAGTTAATAGCAGTGAGGCGCACTCTGCATTGTTGACCTTCACATCATAGGATGTTGCTGTGGAGAATCAGGGTCACTCCCTCTGTCACTCTATCCCCGCACTGGCTTTGTCCTTCCGTCCACAGCCAACACACGATCAACTGAGAAAGAAAATGTCCAACCGAACCACAGTGACCGAGTTCCTTCTCCTGTGATTCTCTGATGTTTGGGAGCTGCAGATTTTGACTTTATGGTGTTTCTGGTGAGTTATCTGGCAGGACTGATGGGGAATCTTCTCATCATCACAGCCATAGCCATCAACCGCCATCTTCACACACCCATGTATTTCTTCCTGGTGAATCTGTCCATTCTAGATCTTGGCTCCATCTCTGTCACTATCCCCAGTCCATGGTCAACTCCCTCATGAACACCAGGGTGATTTCTTATCCTGGATGTGTCACACAAGTCTTTGTAGTCTTCATGGCAGCTGATCTTGCCTTACTCACTATTATGGCATACGACCGATATGTCACCATCTGCCAACCACTGCACTACGAGAGAGTAATGAATTGGAGAGCTTGTGTCCAAATGGCAGCCAGTGCCTGGATTACTGGTATTATCAACTGTGCACTGCACACTGGGAACACCTTCAGGTTACCATTCTGCCAGTCCAATGTCATCCACCAGTTCTTCTGTGAAATCCCCCAGCTACTCAAGATCACCTGCTCTGACTTGCACCTCAGTGAAGTTGGGGCTATAGCTGCTGGTATTTTCTTAGGTTTAAACTGCTTTGTTTTTATAATTGTGTCTTATGTTCAGATGTTCAAAACTGTGCTGAGAATCCCCTCTCAGCAGGGCTGGTGTAAAGTCTTCTCCACATGCCTCCCTCACCTCACTGTGTTCAACTTGTTAATTTTCACAACATGCTTTGCCTATTTGAAACCCATCTCCAGATCAGCCTCAGGTCTAGATCTCGTGGTGGGTAT
This sequence comes from Sternotherus odoratus, assembly GCA_032164245.1. Taxonomy (NCBI): domain Eukaryota; kingdom Metazoa; phylum Chordata; order Testudines; family Kinosternidae; genus Sternotherus; species Sternotherus odoratus. The sequence goes on along the minus strand of JAVMKO010000013.1, from coordinate 33,720,814 downwards.
TCTCTATTCCACGGTGCCTCCAATGATGAATCCAATCATCTACACCATGAGGAACAAGGAGATCCAAACTGCATTGAAGAAACTGATCATGTGGCGGTTATTCACCCAGAATTAATATGTCCATCCTTGTTCTCTGACTATGATTTCATTCTGAATTTCTTTATAAAGATAATCAAGTGATGGAAAAACTGTGTTCTTGACACCATAGCAAGCAAATATCCGGAATAACTAAACTGGAGTAAAATGATGTAATGAAGGACTACACCAGTGTAAATAATATCAAAGTATGTGTATATATATATGAAGATATACGTACACACCTATCTCTCATAGGGATTAATATTGCTACCACCGCTATGCTATCTGACCACTTAGCCCTGAATATCCGTAGCCAGAGTTATTATCCTCGTGGAGTTCAGGAAGTCTGGGTCTTCTCCTTTTTTGGAATAAAAATTGTGCTTCATGTATGATTGTTTTGCTTTGGTTTGTTTTGGATTGTTTCTTTTTGTTTTCTTTCAATTTTTTATTGATTTTTTGTCTTGTTTCTTTGGAGGTTGAAATATGTTTGATTCAAGGTGGGTGTCAGTTTATTCTATCACTTATTAGAGATGGAATCTCATGTCTTTGAGTGGGTTTTCTGAGAAACTTGAAATTTTGCTTTCCTCATTTATGAAGACTTGAAAAAAAAGTTTGTGTATTTGCTTGGGTAATTATGTTAATGGTGATGGGATTTTGTTGTTATTTATGATATTTTATGGCACCTATAGCCATATAGCTATACCATATCATTCTTGTTATGGTGGCAAGAGAATTATTATTTTGGGACAGAATGCTGTTACAATGTTTCCTAAAGACTAACTGAGTCTACGTAATAAGGCCAAATTTTTATCTTGCTGAACTATTGCCGTGATGAATATGGAATTGCTATTTAATATTTTCTCTTATGCTATACTTTGTTCCTTTGTGGTAAATAAATAGGAGTTGGTATGGAGAATGCGGGCAAGTCAGTCAACTTACTAAAGGTCACAACTTCTGAGGGAAGAACTTCAGAAACCAAACATGGTCAGACTTGTTGTGAAATCACGGTTGGTGCACAGGATGTTGTAGGCAGGAACCCTATTTGAGAGGGGGAGAGTCCTGGGATTCAACCCTCAGAGAGGGGCAGGCTCGAGACTGAGACTGGAGAGACCACAGAAGGGGTCAGCAGGGAAGCCAACCCAGTAGCTTTTTTCAACTGGGTTTTAGTCATTCATTTCAAAGAATTTGTTCAGTTTTAGCCAAAGGTCTCTCATCAATATCAGGATCCTAATGTATCTAAGTCACAGACGCTGGCTTTTATTACCAATTATTAATTAATAAAAAAAATATTAGAATGTTTGTGTACGCTGCATACACATTAGATAAAATCAGAATCGATGCCAACTACTGTACCTCCTTTTCTGTCCATGATGGTTGATGTCCAGACCATGATTTCCTTGAAGGCATTTATTTATTGGTGTTGAGAGAGAGATAAAAGAAAGAAAGAAAGAAAGAAAGAAAGAAAGAAAGAAAGAAAGAAAGAAAGAAAGAAAGAAAGAAAGAAAGAAAGAAAGAAAGAAAGAAAGAAAGAAAGAAAGAAAGAAAGTTGGGTCATATACCCATTAGAAGCTGAACATCAGATCAGGGAAATCTTAGCAACACTTCATTCTTTCAAAGTTCTGTCCCTAGTGGGAAAGAATCACTCCTTGGACATTAAAAGTTGCACTCGTAATTAATCCCACAGGCAAATTGTTCAGAAAGTGCTGATGGATTAGAAACTTTTGTCTCTTGTTCAGGTCAGATTCATTGGCCAAAAATATGGATTAGAAACTGTTTCATGGGCCAGATCCACTGCTAAAGTAAATCAGAGTAGCTCCATTGAAATGAAAAAGCCACTTTGGCACTTGGTTGAAATAGCCCTAAATACTTGGAACTTGATGGAACTGTATTAGTTTACACCATTTTATGATTATGCACTGAGCTTTCAGTGTCTGTTTCTGGGTACCTCTAAGAGACCTTTATGAAAGACCCACGGCAGCCTTAGCTGTGGGTTCCTCTGGTGGCTGCATCCCAAGAGCTGCTAATGCAAAGCAGGAGGAAAAAACATCTCTGCTCCCTGAAAATTAATTGCATGTACTTAAAGAAGGAACAGGCTATTACAGGCCAGCTGGGGATCTGGTGTCACTGGGCTCGGAGCTAATGTAGGTCACATGTCTGTGCTCTAAATGTATAAATATTGGTCTTCAAGCACCTTGACAGACCCCTTGAGCCTCAGCTTTGCCTTGTTTAAGCTAAGGTTCCTTCCTGTGATACTGCTGTCGTGTGAGAACAAGGGGCTGTTGTGTTCCCCTTCTCTGGGGTTAGGCTCAGATAGGGCTGGGTAACAGGGTAGTTTGCTCCTGAATACAATCAGAGATGGGCTCACAGACCTGGAGAGCAGATTCAGCTATCTAGCCACAGAGACATAGAGGCATAGAAGATTAAGGGTGGAAGAGACCTCAGGAGGTCACCTAGTCCAAAACCAACTAAATCATCTCAGGCAGGACTTTGTCAAGCGCGGCCTTAAAAACCTCTATGGCTGAAGATTCTGCCAGATACTGGGCTGTGACACTGTTTGAAACCTGCACAAGCTGAGATCAGCTCTTGGGCTGTGAAGCTTTCTAGTCCCCGATCCCATTTCTCTTTCAATGAGAGCGCCCATCTGTGGAGTGGGTCCCTGTCTGCTAGGGACTGCAGAGAGACCCAGAAGAGATACCGAGCAACCCAGGAAATAATAGTGAAGGGAAGATAAATGGCTGCTGGATAATACAGAGATGTGACATTATGAACAGACAGGCAATGAATGAAGAATCCAGAACTGCAACATCCATCACAAGTTGGGAAGTTTCTACAAAGATCAGCACAGTGAGTTGGCTGTTTTGATTATATGTTGGGGTATTAATTTACTAGGCAATCTTAATACAAGAAATCTGAATTGCAACTGAAACTCTTTGAGACTTTTGCTATCATTGTCTTAACATCGAGAGCGGCTCAGATTTTTTTTCCCTGCAGAAAAAAAATGGATTTCTCACAGAAATTGTTGGAAACTAAACATATTTTGTTTTTGTTAATTGAAAACCCACCTATTTCAGAAAAAAATGCTGAAAAATGAAAAAAAATATATATATCTGAAATTAGAAACTAAATTCTTTGTTTTCCAATATCATTATTGTTTTTCGGGGCTAATGGAGTCTTCCCATGAAAATTCCTCCAATGGAAAACCCAAATTCCTTTTGAAAATATGGAAGCAGAAAATATCTGACCACTTGTAACTGGAAACTTAGACTTGATCCCAAGTGGGAACATTAATACTGTCCAATAACATCACAAGTTTGAACCTATTTGCTCTGTTGCAATGGTGTTTATTTTGGTTTCAAAGGGATACTTTCAGGATGGTAAATCTGAGTAAAACTCAGTCGATGGCCCATAGGATATTAGCACCTTTAAACTGAGGACACTGGGTCAAAATCTCCAGCCAAAGGCTTTCTCTCTTCACCCTACCCAAGTCCATAGAGAAGGTCCATGAGATTAGAACCGAGACCTTCTGCTTCAGCACCATGTCCTCTGACACACCTGCCAGATGAATAGCAATGCTATCTACTGGTGCACAGAACAGATGCATAATAAGCCACATCCCATCCCCCACAAAGCTCACAGTCCTAGCAGACAAGACAGAGAAAAGGAGGGGGTAAACTGAGGCACAGGGAGGTGAAGTGACTGGGCCAAGGTCACAGAGAAGGTCAGTGGTGGAGCCTAGAAGAGAACCCAAGTCTCCTGACAGCCACTGATTTTGCAAATATAGCGACAGAGCTAAAGTAGCTGAGTATGCTACTCGTCCTTCATTACACAGAGATGGAAATGAAGCTAGGATTTGGTGCCACAAATCAATGCGTAAGCAGATATGTGGGGTGTTGCACTGGAATCATTACATATGTGCTGTCATAAGGGATACTTTGTGAGTCCATGTCATATTTCCCTGGAAAGGGGAAATCAGGCAGCTTTAACTTTTTAGTATGTTCGCTTCATACCCAAGTTTGCAGCCTGGTGTCTGGACCAATAGGGGAATCATCTTGTCTCCAATTGTTGGGTTTCTGGTTGTACTTTGTTTCATCCTTCATAGTGTATTTTATCAAGCCCCGTTCTGAGCCAGATCTTCAGATAGTGTAAACTGATGCAGCTTTATTAACTTCAAGGGAGCCAGGCCACTTTACACTGCTGTGTTAACTCACAACTCCTCATTAATGGCACTGATGAGTGTTGTGCACCTTTGACATTCCTACTGTGACATATTACTGAGGGGAATCAGGCCCATTCCCTCTGACATTCTAATACTCACCACTGACTTTGTCTTCCACACCACAGCCGCCACGCAATTAGCTGAGGAAGAAAATGTCCAACCAAACTAGCCTGACCGAGTTCCTTCTTCAGGGATTCTCTGACATTCGGGAGCTGCAGATGTTGCACTTTGTGATGTTCCTCCTAATATACCTCGCAGCCCTGCTGGGGAATCTTCTCATCATCACAGCTGTAGCCTATGACCACCATCTTCACACCCCCATGTACTTCTTCCTGGTGAATCTGTCCATCCTAGACCTAGGCTCCATCTCTGTCACTGTCCCCAAATCCATGGCCAATTCCCTCATGAACACCAGGGAGATTTCTTATTCTGGCTGTGTCATCCAAGTCTTTCTCTTTTTCTTCTTCGCTGCAGCTGATGTTGCCTTACTCATCATCATGGCGTACGACAGATACGTAGCCATCTGCCAACCACTGCACTATGAAAGAGTGATGAACAGGAGAGCTTGTGTCCAAATGGCAGCCAGTGCCTGGATTACTGGTATTGTCTACGCTGCACTGCACACTGGGAACACCTTCAGGTTGCCCTTCTGCCAGTCCAATGTCATCAACCAGTTCTTTTGTGAAATACCCCAGCTACTCAAAATCACCTGCTCTGACTCGTACCTCAGTGAAGTTGGGGCTATGGCCGCTGGTGTTTTCTTAGGTTTAAGCTGCTTTGTTTTCATAATTGTGTCTTATGTTCAGATCTTCAAAGCAGTGCTGAAAATCCCCTCTGAGCAGGGCCGGCATAAAGCCTTCTCCACCTGCCTCCCTCACCTCACTGTGTTCACCTTGTTAACTTTAACTGCTTCCTTTGCCTATTTGAAACCCACCTCCAGCTCAAGCTCAAATATGGATCTCGTGGTGGGTATTTTCTATTCTGTCATGCCTCCAGTGATGAATCCGATCATCTACAGTATGAGGAACAAGGAGATCCAAACTGCGTTGAAGAAACTGATTGTGTGGAGGTTATTCACCAAGAATTAAAATGTCCATTCTTGCTCCTTGACTGTGATTTCATTCCACGTTTCTTTCTAAAGACAATCAAGTGCTAAAAAAACTGTATTCTAGAGACCATAGCAAGCAATATGTTTATGAAATAGTAACATCTGGAACAACTCAATTGAAGTAAAATGACTTAGTGAAGAATTACACTAATGTAAATAATATCATAATCTATACACCTATCCGTAAATCTACTTACCTACCTAGCTATCTATCATAGTGATTTATATTGCTACCACGTCCATGCTATCTGACCACTTAGCCCTGAATATCAATAGCCAGAGCTATCTTCCTAGTGGAGTTCATGAAGTCTGGCTCTTCTACTCTGGAATAAAAATGTTTTTTCATGTAACACTGTGCATCCACTATGATTTCTCAACAGATCTGACCATGTTTGGTATCTGCAGTTCTGAAAAACTGTATAATACTAATCAGCATGTGTTTATGGGCATTAGATCTTGTCGAGCTAACTTTTCTTAACGAGATTACACATTTGGTTGATTAAGGTCTTGTCTACACTAACTCTATCATTGATGTAAATTATATCACTCAGGGGTGTGAAAAAACCATTCCCCAAGCAGCATAACTTACATCGATGTAAAATTGTGTCAGTTTAGCATGGTAGTGTAGACAAGGCCAAAGGTAGGCGTGTTGAAGTACTAGTCCTCTATAAGTCATTTGACTTGGTGCCACGTGATATTTTGATGGGAAAAAACCCCAAAAGATATCAAATTAATATGGCACACATTAAATGATTTAAAAGCTGGCAAAAAAGAATTCTAAGTGAGAGCTCTTCATTGAATGGATGTTTATCGAGTGGGGTCACACAGGTATCCGGTCTTGGCCTTACTCTGCTTAATACTTTTTTTTTGATGACATGGAAGAAAACATAAAATAGTAACTGATAAAGTTTGCAGATCACACAACAATTGAGGGAGTGGTAAGTAGTGAGTGGAACAGGGCTCTGATTCTGAGTGATCTGGGTCCCTTGGTAAACTGGGTTCAAGCAACCAATATGTGTTTTCACACAGCTAAAGACAACCATTCACATTTAGGACCAAATAGGTAACACTAACTTACAGCTGCTATCCTAGGAAGCAGTGATCTGGGGATTGTGGTGGATAATCAGCTGAACATGAGCTCCCAGTGCAACAGACTCATAGACTTAAGGTCATAAGGGACCATTATGATCATCTAGTCTGACCTCCTGCACAACGCAGGCCACATAATTTTACCCACCCATTCCTGCACTATACCTCTCACTTATATCTGAAGCTATTGAAGTCCTCAAATCTTGGTTTAATGACTTCAAGGTGCAGAGAATCCTCCAGCAAGTGACCCGTGCCCCCTGCTGCAGATGAAGGTAAAAAACTTCCAGGGCCTCTGCCAATCTGCCCTGGAGGAAAATTCCTTCCCAACCCGAAATATGGTGATCAGCTGAACCCTGAGCATGTGGGCAAGACTCACCCACCAGACACCCAGGGAAGAATTGTCTGTAGTAACTTAGAGCCCATCCCCTCCAACTTTCCATCATATACCACAAGGACCATCTATTACCATAGTCAAAGGTCAGTTGCCCAAATTATGTTATCCCATCTCACCATCTCCTCCATAAACTTATCAAGTCTTTCCCCCCCACTGCTTCCCTTGGAAGGCTGTTCCAGAATTTCACTCCAACAGTGTAGCCAAAAGGGCTAATGCGACCCTGGGATGCCTAAAGAGGGAAATCCTGAGTAGGAGCAGAGAAGCTATTTTACTTCTCTCTATAGCACTGATACGACCACTGCTGGAATCCTGTGTCCAGTTCTGGGGTCCACAATTCAAGAAGGTGGTTGATGAACTAAAGAGGGTTCAAAAAAGAAACATGAGAATGATTAAAGTATTACAACACATGGCTTATACGGAGAGACTCGGGGAGCTCAATCTATTTAGCTTAACAAATAGAAAGTTAAGGAGAAACTTTATTAGAGTCTAAATTTACAAAATGGGGAATAAATCTTTCATGTTGGGCTCTTCATTCTAGCAGACAAAGGTGTATCATGATCCAGTGACTGGAAGTTGAAGCCAGACAAATTCAGACTGGAAATAAGATGTGGATTTGTAATAGTCAAAATTATTAACCGTTGGGACAGCTTACCAAGGGTGGTGGTGGATTCTCCATCACTGGCGATGTTTAAATCAGGATTGGATGTTTTTCTAACAGATCTGCTCTGGGAATTCTCTGGGGAAAATTCTTTGGCCTGGGGGTCAGACTACATGATTAAAATGTTCCCATTTGGCCTAAGAAGCTACAACTCTATTGACTCCAATGATCTCAGGATTGAGTCTTCCCCACTATTTAAGAGCTGAGGGTTGTCTGTTGAAAGGAAGGAGAAACATGACTATGCCACATTGCACATGGAGCAGTGATGGCTCAGACACAGGACTCTGTATTAGGCTCCACACTTCCCCAAAGCTCAGGCTTAGGATGTGAGGTTCTGGTTCTATCTCATGGCCCATCCCTACTGAACCCACCACTACTTTGACTGGGAACATCTATCCCTTTTGATGGCTATCTCAGTATACAGGGGGAGGCTGTGAAATCAATGGAACTGGAAGCCCGATCTACCCTCTCCCACTTTTGCGATAATCTTCTCAGATCAGAGCTGGTCCTTGGTCTCTGCTGAGGCTGCCCATAGGGGGTCACCTGGTCCCAGGTTGGATAGATGGGATGCTTGGTGGGTGCTTTCATGACTTGTCCAAAGAGATGAGACACAAAACCAATCTTTGCACAGAGGTCAGAAAGGCAAGGACATGGGGACACTTCTCCCTGGGTTAGGACAGGTGACCTAGAGGTGAAAGAAGCTTCTTCAGTTCTTCTTTCCTGAGACAGCCTGTCTGTAGCATTCACCTGGAAATGGGGTGTGAACTGGGACATCAACTCTTTTCAAATGGCCAGTGGGTGCTAAGACCAAGGACTGTCCTGCTCTGTTGGAGTGCAATCTATTCCCCTACCCTGCCCCGGGCATTGAGGTTCTGCATGCTGTGCAAGGATCATAGGAACATCAGTCCAGGGATTCATGTACTAATAGCAACCAAAGTATTCAATGAGACTGAATTGGGAATCTCTGAGGAATCTCCCATGGGGAACACAGAGCTGTGGTTTCCCCCGAGGGCATTACAAAGGCTGTGAGTTGAAAACAGCTCCATGGCAGGGGCCCAAATGTATCTTGGGTCCAAATCTGCTGATTTCCATGGAGAGGCACCAGGATGGGCTTGACCCTGTGGAGGTACCTGTAGCTGATTGCAGCATCCTGAGCAATTAAAGCAGAAACAAAGGACTTTGGGTGCCGCAGAATCAGGAAAAATACAGTGGATATGATAATGAATTGGGCACCTACTTCTCTTTTATCCCCTTAAATATTCCAGACTTAAAACACAATGATTTATTCCATGTCCCCTGACTTTCTTTTTTTCCTTTGTATCACCATTGCCCTAGCTGGCCAGAATCATTAGGCCAAAACTCAGAAGTCCTGCATTTTTCAGTAGACCATCTAGAAGTCCATGCTCCCCTTTCTTTGGACACGTGCCTTTCTTGGAACTTGGAGGGACACTTTCTGAAGATGGTGGAAGATTCCCTTCTCCAGGCCCCTGGACCACAAGAGTCCAAGTAATTGCCAGTTATGCCTGATTCGGAGCAGGTGCATGAAGCAGGGTCTCCCACATTCCAAGTGAATAGCCTAATCACCAAGGCTGTAGATAATCTTGGGTCCCTTCTCTCTTAATTTCTGCTCTTATCCCTCTCCCACCAAGAAAGGGTGTGATTCTATATAAGGAATGATACAGTTAAATTTATAGTACTGCTGTATTTTTATGGGACTGGGAGCATTTGTCTCTAGACCAATTGTGATAATAAAATTCCTTAATGTTTTCATTTATCGTATCATAAAAATGTCACCCTAAAAATCACAGCCCAGAGCCAAGACTGCTCTGATGGCAAACGTTTCCGTTACAGACCTGGTCTCTGTGATCATTTTTAAGATTACATTCTAAGGACAATTCAGAGTCATTTCCTTGAGCGTGTGTCTACCAGGGAAAAGTGTTGTATGAAGAGGCGTGGTTTTGTCAGGGTACATTATTTTGAATGTGCTCTTGGGGAAATCAATGCACAATTGAGTTTTAATACTGCTCGGCGTCTCTTTGAGAATGTGTTTCCGACTGTGAATCATTGTGGGAATTTATGAATGTTTACCATCCTGTGGGATGGCAGGAGAGAGATCACTTGATCATTACCTGTTACGTTCACTCACTCGGGGGCACTTGGCATTGGCCACTCTCGGTAGACAGGACACTGGGCTGGATGGACCTTTGGTCTAACCCAATACGGCCATTCTTATGTTCTTATGTTCTGTGTGAGCAGGTGTGCATTATCAGAGCTTGTTAGGGTGTGTGAGTGGGTTTCTGAGTGCTCATTTGTGTATGTTTGCTTCTGAATGACTATATTGTGTGTTTGTCAGTGAAAAGTGTTGTGTTAGTGTGTGTGTTTTGTGATTGTGCACTGCCCTGAGGGTATTTCAAAGTGTAAACAATTGATATTTTGGCGTTAATGAAGCAACAGGCTATTCCAGCCCAACTAGGGATCTGGTGCCCCTGGGCTCTGAGTTATTGTAGGTCACATGTCTGTGCTATAAATATATAATTTATACTGTAATCTCCATTGGACCTCAGCCCTGCCTTGTTTTTAGGACGCTGCCACCATGTGACATCCAAGGCCGGTTGTATTCCATCTCTGGGGTATTGGGTTGTGCAATGGCAGCTTGTCATGGTGGATTGCTCCTGAGATGAGATCAGAGCTTCCCTAGAGATCAGAGTCAGCTATTTAGCCCCAGAACAAGCACATCCTGGGCTCTGACCATGCTTGAAGCCTGCACAAGAGAAGGGTCATTTTCTTAGCGGAGTGTGGCTTTCTGCATCCATCTTTTTAATCCTTCAGTTCTCAGCCAAGCCAGTCCAAGGAGGGAAGCAGCTTCTGGATAATACAGAGAAGGGGCACTATTGGCAATTACAGAGATAGACAATGACTGAAGACTCCTGGTGGTGAAATCTCTAATTCATCACAGCCTGGGGAACATTCCACAAAGACCAGTATAGTAAGTTCCATATTTACATTAAAGACATCCAGGTATTATTATTATCCTGGACAAATTTCAAAAAAAAGATTTGTGGGATTCAACTGGATCTCTTGAAGATTCTTAATATAATTTAAACAAACCTTTAGACCTGTTCAGGGGTTCTTGGTTTTTTTGTGGCAGAAAATAGTTGACTTTTCATAGAAATTTTCATAGAAATTGTGTGTGTGTGTGTGTGTGTGTGTGTGTGTGTGTGTGTGTGTGTGTTCATTGAGAATCAGATAATGTCAGGTAAACTGATGAAATGGATACCTTTTCACTTAAATTAAGAAAATAAGGTTTTGCATTTTCCAGTACATAGGCTGTGTTTCAGGAATAACAGACTTCCCCAGAATATTGTTTTTGCTTGAAAACCCAGGTTTCCTTTGAAATAATTTAAATGGAAAATGTCTGAATATCCCAGCTTGTAAATTTAGATGTAAGCCATGGTGGAAACATTGATATTGTCCAATAATATAAAATTTGAACCCAGTCACTCTATTGGAATGGTGTTTATTTGTGTTTCAAAGGGATACTTGGTGATTCATAAAATTGAGTAAGCAGCAAGGTCGGCAGCCAACTGCATCTGTATGAAGCATACCAGTGTCTTAAATGGAGAGCGAAGAATTAAAGCCACCACACAAAACCTGTCTCTCTTATCCCTGCCAAGGACAAGAGGATGTCAATGGGATTAGAACCTAGATATTCTGCTCTAGAGCCGTATCCTCTGTCCCACACTGCTGTTGGCTAAACCTGAATGATGTAAATGGGAGCAGCGAACATACTCATAATAAGACAAAGACCATCTGCCATGGAGCTCACAGACCGGGCAGAAAAGGCAGGGAAAGGTTGGGAGAGGAAACAGCAGCACAGAGAAATGACTGGGCCAAGGTCACGGAGCAGGTCACTGGCAGAGCCAAGAGTAGAACCCAAGTCTCCTGACAGCCACTGACCTGAACAGACATAAAGTGACAGATGTAAACGATGCAGCAGAGAGGTAGCTGAGTGATTCTGCTGGCTCATCGGTATAAGAGTTGAAAATAGGATTTTGTGTCACAGATCAGTACCTACTCAGGCAGCAGGTTGTCTGTGTGGTGCTGCAGTGGAATCACTACAGACGAGTTCTCATGCAGGATACTGAGTGAGTCTGTGTCATATTTCCCCAGAAAGTGGACATCAGGCAGTGTTGGCATTTGAGCATTTTAGTTTCAAGTTCCAGTTCACAGCCTGGTGTTTGTAGCAAGAGGGGACCCATCTTGGCTAGAATTCCTCCTTTGGGATAGTACTTTGATCCATCCTTCACACAGCATTTTATCCAGTCACTGAGCTGGATTTATTTATCCTGAGCTAGATCTTTAGATGGGGCAAAATGATGCAGCTCCATTGACTTTACATTCATGTGATAACTCACCACTCCTAGTTAATAGCAGTGACGAGTGTTGTGCATTGTTGACACACAAATTATGAGATATTCCTGTGGGGAATCAGGACCATTCCTGCTGTCACTGTAATCCCCCAACTGTCTTTCTCCTTTCCTCCACAGCCAGCACACGATGAACTGATAAAGAAAATGTCCAACCGAACCACAGTGACCGCGTTCATTCTCCTGGGATTCTCTGATGTTCCAGAGCTGCAGATTTTGCACTTTGTGATGTTTCTGGTGATTTATCTGGCAAGACTGATGGGGAATCTTCTCATCATCACAGCCATAGCCCTCGACCACCATCTTCACACCCCCATGTATTTCTTCCTGATGAATCTGTCCATCCTAGATCTTGGCTCCATCTCTGTCTACATCCCCAAATCCATGGTCAATTCCCTCATGAACACAAAGGTGATTTCTTATCCTGGATGTGTCACCCAAGTCTTTCTATTTGTAGTCTTCACTTCAACTGATCTTGCCTTACTCACCATCATGGCATATGACCGATACGTCGCCATTTGCCAACCACTGCACTATAAGAGAGTGATGAACAGGAGAGTTTGTGTCCAAATGGCAGCCAGTGCCTGGATTATTGTTATTATCTACTCTGCCTTTCACACTGGGAACACCTTCAGGTTGCCCTTCTGCCAGTCCAATGTCATCAACCAGTTCTTTTGTGAAATCCCCCAGTTACTCAAGATCATCTGCTCTGACTCGTACCTCAGTGAAGTTGGTTTTCTTGCCTTTAGTGCGTTTTTAGCTTTAAATTGCTTTGTTTTTATAATTGTGTCTTATGTTCAGATCTTGAAAGCAGTGATGAGAATCCCCTCTCAGCACGGCCGGCATAAAGCCTTATCCACCTGCCTCCCTCACCTCAATGTGGTCTCTTTGTTTCTTTCCACTGTCTTCTTTCAGTACCTGAAACCCACCTCCAGCTGAGCATCTGGTCTGGATCTCGTGATGGGTGTTCTCTATTCCTTGGTGCCTCCAGTGATGAATCCGATCATCTACAGCATGAGGAACAAGGAGATCAAAGCTGCATTAAAGAAACTGATTGTGTGGAGGTTATTCACCAAAAAATAAAATGTCCATCATTGCTCCTTGATTGAAATGTCGTTCTGAGCATCTTATTGGAAATATCCAACTAATGACAAAATTGTCTCCTTTACAATTAGGGTGCAATCTGTTTATGAATTCATAAAATCCGGACTATATCCTTTGAAATTTAATGAGTTAATTTTGAATTAAAACGGGATAAGAAAGATCATAATATAAATAGCTATCCATAAATGTACATACACACCTATCTCTCGTTGGGCTTTACGCTGCTAAGTCACTAGTGAAGATGAAGACTTTTTGTCTTCTCCTTTTCAGGGGTAAAAATTGTGGTTGGGGTTTGAGAGGTTTGCTTTGTTTGCTTGCTTGATTGTTTCTTTTTCAGATTACATTTTATTAATTCATTGGTTGACCTTTTTTTTGTTCCAGGTGACCTTTTGTGGTAGGAATTTGCTAGGCGGAATATGTTTGAATATGAAATGTGGTAATCAGATTATTTTGTCATTTATTCATGCTTTCAATATCATAATCTCTTTGAAGGGTTTTCAGAGCAACTGAAGGTTTGAAAAAATTGAAAAAAATGTTTTTGTAAGTATGTGGCTAGCTGACTTCCTTTAAAAAAATTATTTTAATTTTATTAGGGAGACTGCCTTACGCACACGTCCTGTCTCCTTATCAACTCTGCAACTGCCTCTCCACCCAGACAAGATTATAGAGACTATGTCTCTTGTCAGTTCAAGTTTACACAATATCTCAACATAAGCAGCTCTTCCTTTTCCCAAACTCTAGCCATTTTATAGGCTTTGTGGTTGAGAAGGAAAGCCTGAAACTGTTCCCCAAGACAAAAGTCAAGTGTCATCAATAGAGCAATGGCCACCTGAGTCTTGCATGAGCCAATCATTCATGGGGTGGAGTGGACTGACCTCAGTTAAGCAATGCAACACCCGCCTCAGTCTATAGACAGCCTGAGACAGCAAGAGACTGCTCTGAGAGGGGGAAACTGCAAAGGGTATAATGATGCAGCTCCATGTTCCTGAGTCTGCAGAGAGCCTGATCCAGTCACAACGTTAACTCCCTAAAGCTGAGACACAGGCGGGTGCTCTGGGGCTGCTTACACCATCAGTGGACAGATGGGGCAAATCTGGGAAATACAATCCAGTTTTTTACAGACATGGCACCATTTCTCCCCTCTTTTTTACTGGGGTACCTCTGAGGAGACCTGTTTCCTGCTGGAGTATGTCCTTCCCCTTGGTGGTTGTCTCTGACTGATACCTCACTATCCCTGTCATGCTACCTAGCAGCTTTCTATATATTCATCAGTCAATTTCCCAGCTAGGGGCCCGTCTCACAGGTTTCTCTCTATGAACCAAGACATCAAGATCATAGAATATTTTATTGGTATTTAAATGGGATGAAGATACTAGGCAATGAGAATCTCAAATTCTGGAACACATATGAAATTAGACATCATAAGAACTGAGTCAGAGCAAAGGTCCATCCAGCCCAGTATCCTGTTCTCTGACCAGGGCCAATTCCTGGTACACCAGAAGGCATGAATAGAACAGGAAATCATCAAGTGATCCGTCCTGTCACCCATTCCCAGGTTCTGCCAAAGAGGGGATAGGGACATCATCTCTGCTCATCCTGGCTAATAGCCATCGATGGACCAAGAAATTATCCTTTGTGAAACTTTCTATTTCATTTTGAACCCTGTGATTGTCTTGGGCTTCACAACATCCTCTTCCAGAAAGCTCCACACGTTGACTATGCTTTGTGTGGAGAAATAAGTCCTTTTGTTTGTTTTAAACCTGCTGCCTTTTAATGTCATTGGGTGACTTCTAGTTATTCTGCTATAAGAAGGAGTAAATAACATTTCCTTATTTACTTTCTCTTCACCGGTCATAACTTTATAGTCTTCTTTCATATCCCTCTTAGTCATCTTTTTTCCATGCTGAAAAGTCCCAGTCTTATTAATCTCTCCCCATACAGAAGCTATTCCATACATCTAATGATTTTTGTTGCCCTTTTCTGAAGCTTTTCCAATAACGGTATATGTTTTTTGAGATAGGACAAAGACATCTGCACATATTATACAAGATACGGAAGTACCATGGATTTATATAGCATAAATGTGATAATTTATGTCTTCCTAATTCTTTCCTAATCATTTCCAACATTTTGTTTCCTTTTTTTGACAGCCGCTGCACATTGAGTGGATATTTTCAAAGAACTATCCACATTGACTATAAAATCCCTGTCTTGGGTGATAACAGCTAATTTTAAATGTATAGTTGGGATTATGTTTTGCAATGTGCATTACGTTGCATTTATCAACATTGAATTTCATCTTGCATTTTGTTGCCCAGTCATCCAATTTTGTGAGATCCCTTTGTAACTCTTCAAAATTTGCATTGAACTTCACTTCCTTAAATTTCTTGTTATCATCTGTATATTTTACCACCGCAGTGTTTACCCCTTTTCCCAAACAGCTGTGGATGTTCTCCAAAGACTTGATTTGAATTACCAGTTTATTCCATCAGTGCTACAAACCAGAACCAAGAACTTTGCCATTACTGTATGTAATTGATTCCATTTAACCAATTCTAGGTCCCATCTATCTTTTTCATTTTATGAATAAACCTTTATATTTTAGATTCTAAAGGATTGGCAAAAGTGTAATTTGTGGGTAAGATCTGATCTCTGTAGTGACCTGGGTCTAGGGCTTGGTCCTTTGGGATCAGGAGAAGCTTTATCTTTTATTGGGGTACTAGTGTAAAAGCCTGTGTACACTGGCCAAAGTGGTTAATGCTGTTTGTCCGAGCCTTCTCTACGGCTCGCGGCGGCACTCGCGCGGCAGCCATGTTGTGCCGCCAAAGTACAACTCCCAGCCTGCTGTCTGTGGGTGAGATTCCCCCGCTAGCTCAGTCGCTGGTGCCCCTCAGTCCTGCTGCACCATGCCCTGTTACTTCACTGGGGTTCCCCTCCTTCTCTACCACTGCCCCTCAGTCCCGCTGCACCGTGCCCTGTTACCTCACTGGGGTTCCCCTCCTTCTCTACCACTGCCCCTCAGTCCCGCTGCACCGTGCCCTGTTACCTCACTGGGGTCCCCCTCCTTCTCTACCACTGCCCCTCAGCATCGTGCCGTTACCTCACTGGGGTCCCCCCCTGCTCTACCACTGCCCCTCAGTGCTGCTGCACCATGCCCTGTTACCTCACTGGGGTCCCCCTCCTTCTCTACCACTGCCCCTCAGCACTATGCCCTGTTACCTCACTGGGGATGAGCCAAAGTACTTACCGCTGTTTGTCCGGGGCGTAGCGGCAGCCATTCTGTGCCGCCGAACTACAACTCCAAGCATGCTGTTTGTCCGGGAAGCACTGGGCTGGGAGTCATATGGGCAGTGCCGTAGGGTGGCCCCGGGGGAAAGACTGCGCTAAATGAGCCTTTTAAGAGGGGAGGGCGGTCAGCCAGGGCGGGGAATAAATTATTCTAGGAATAAGGTGATAACAGTGTGTGTTGCTGGGAATTGATTTTGCTGTTTGAGGCCCTAAAGCAGGGGTGGGGAACCTCCGGCCCGCGGGCCTTATACGGCTCGCCAAATCATTCCATCCAGCCCGCAGCGGGGCTGGGGATGAGTCAGGCACTGGGGCATGGGGAGAAGATGCGCCGCAGCTGCCAGCCAGCGATGCGCGTTGAGCCGCCAGGCAGGGGCCGGGAAGCTGCCGGCCAGGGACGTGCGCGGCTCCGCATGCTCAGCGAAGGGGGCAGGGAAGCCAACAGCCAGGGATGCGTGCGGAGCCACCATCGGGGGCTGGGAACCGGCTGGCCAGGGACACGCGCGGCTCCGCATGCTCAGCGAAGGGGGCCGGGAAGCCGACAGCCAGGGATGCGCATGGAGATGCCAGGTGGGGGCGGCTCCGCGCACTCAGCGAAGGGAGCCAGGAAGCGCCTGGGGGAGCCGCCGGCTCCGCGTGGCCACTATTAGCCAGGCAGCGAAAGGAGGATCCGTGGGGAGCCGATGGTGAAAGGGGTGTGGGGGGGAGGCTGGGCTGGGGGGCAGGCAAGGGGGCAGTGGGGGGAGGGGGCAGGAGACTAGGCTGGATGGGGTGGGCGAGGCGTGGGTGTGGGAGGGAAGGAGGTTTGGTGCGGGGGAGGCTGGGCTGGGCAGGTCAGGCATGGGGGGGCAGGAGGCTGGGTTGGGAGTGGGAGGGGGAAGGAGGTTAGGTTTGGTGGGATGGGCCGGGCCAGGCAGGTGTGGGGGAGGAAAGGCAGTTAGATGGTGGGAGGCTGGGCGGGGGTAAAGGAAGATCACCCCCTACACCCAAGCTGACAGGGGGAGCTGACTGGGGCAGGCGGCAGGACCCCGGCTGGCAAGGAGCCAGTGGGGGAAACCCCAAAGCAGTGGCAGGTGGAGTGCCTAGCCCTGCACTGCTTTGGGGTTTTCCCCACTGGCCCCTTGCCAGCCAGGGTCTCAGCTCCCGTTGCCAGCCTGGGCTTCCTCTGGGGGGGGGGAGCAGCCCGTGAATGACATTATAAATGTCCAAATGGCCCTTGGCAGAAAAAAAGGTTTCCCACCCCTGCCCTAAAGGGTCCTACTGAGACCAAAGGGCTGTCCCTATAAAATCGGGGTGACCGAACAGCAGAGGGGGCTGCCCAGAACATGCTCCGGGAGAGGCACGCTGGGGATTTAGGAGCCCTGGAAGTGAGCGGGATGCGCTGCACAGGCTCTGGCCCAGCGCTTGGCCTTCAGTGACGTGCCCGGCTAATCTCCCCACTGCGATTGGGCACGGGACATTCCCCCCCCCCCAGGTGTGTCTCCTCCCACTCTATGGGTGAGGGAGGTTCGCAACCCTCTGCCCCCCCGGGTTGGGGCGGGGGGGCGGCTTCCCGCACAACGCAGCGCACTGGCTCGGCAGCTGACCCAGCTCAGCACCGTCTCTGCTGCTGCGGTTGTGTTTGCTCAGCGTGTCAAGTGAGGCTTGCTGCGGGCTTGTTGTGCCACCGAACTACAACCCCCAGCATGCCGTTCGTCCGGTACATCTCTACTGCGCATGACGGCTTCGGACAAACTTCCTTAGCCTTTTATTATATAGGATATAGGATTGGTTTTCATCACCAGACATACCCATAATGAGTGGCTGCTGTTGGTAAGTAATACTATGAGTAATTTACACCAACCGGTGAGCTGTCTCTTCAAATTTGTTCAGTCTGTCTGACATACCTATAAGAAGAGGGAATTCATGAGTTTTAGGGTGTCATGAACCATTGCTTTTGCAACCCAATGAGCCTTTCATTTTAGTGTTGTCTGTAGGAAGACAACATCTAATTCTTGAGAAAGAAAGAAAGAAAGAAAGAAAGAAAGAAAGAAAGAAAGAAAGAAAGAAAGAAAGAAAGAAAGAAAGAAAGAAAGAAAGAAAGAAAGAAAGAAAGAATTGGTCCATTCATTCCAATAGAAATTGAAAATCAGATAATCTTAACACTGAATTCTCAGTGGGAATGACTCGCTCCTTAGCCATTCAAAGTTATACTCTTGCTATTAATCCCCTGGGGCAAAGAGCTAAGGAAGTGCAGATGGGTTTGGAACTTTTGTCTTATCTTCAGTTCAGTTTCCCAGGAAAATAATATGGCTTTAAAACTGAAGAATTGACTACATCCCCAACTAGTGTAAATCAAAGAAGCCCCATCAAAATCAAAAGTTCACATCTCCACTCTCAGAGGTAATTATGTGGAGTTAATGAAGGACCAGGCTATCCCAGGACAGCTGGGGCTCTGGTACAACTGGGCTCTGAGCTATTGTAGGTCACATGTCTGTGCTACAAATATAGTTTATTGTGAGATCTCCTTTGGGCCTCAGCTCTGCCTTGTTTGTAGCCAAGCGTACTCCCAGAGTGCTGCCTTCATGTGAGATGCAGGGCAGGTGCTGGTCCCACTCTGGGGGTTATGGTTGGCTAGGGCAGCTCGTTAGGGCTGTTTGTTCCTGAGATGAGATCAGAACTCAGTACACAGCCCCACAGACTGCATCCAACTATTTAGTCCCAGAACAGGGAAATCCTGGGTTGTGAACAAACAGCCTGGACAAGCAGGGATCATTTTCAGTGCTGGGAAGGGCTTTCTGCTCCCATCCTATTTAGTCCTTCACCTCTCAGCCAAGCCTGCCCGAGATGGGGAGCAAGGAGCATCCGTCGGTGGAGTGGGTCCCTGCCTGCTAGGAACTGCGCAAGACCCACTAGCTTGGGAAACATGTTGAAGCGAGAGAGAAACAGCTGCTGGAGAACACAGCAATGTGGCATTATTTATAGAGACTGACCATGAGTGAAGGATCCTGGCTGTGAAGAGTCCCAGGCATCACGGGTCGGAAAACATTCCACAAAGACCAGCGCAGTAAGTCTGTTATTTCAATCAGACACGTTTAGGTATTTCTATGCTGGTCAAATTTCACAACAGAACTAGGAGTTACAACTGGAACTCTTCAAGGCATTTATATAATTTAATCAAACATTTAGAGCTACTTGGAGGGTTTTTTATTTTTTTTCTCCAGACATTGATTTTTCATATATATTATAAAAACACGTTTTGTTTTGCTTTGTTTTTATTCATTAAGACCCAGACAATTTCAGGTAAACTGCTGGAAACTGAAACATTTTCACTTAAATAAAGAAACATTTTTTTGGATTTTCCAATACCTAAATTGTGTTTCAAGAATAACCCAGGCTTCCCCAGAATATTTCTTTATTCAATAGTCAGTTTTCCTTTGAAATAATTTAAACAGAAAATGTAGGAATATCCCAGATTGGAAACTTATATGTAAGCCAGCGGAAGTGTGGATACTGTGCAATATTATTAAAATTTGAACCCAGTCACTCTATTGCAATGGTGATTATTTCTGCTTCAAAGGGATAGTTGGTGATTCATAAAATTGAGTAAGCAGCAAAGTTGGCAGCCCACAGCATCGGTATTAAACCTGAAATGGACGACATAGAATTCAGACCCCCAGCCAAAGCCTGTCTCTCTCATCCCTGTCAAGGACATAGAGGATGCCAATGGGATTAGAACCTAGGTGTTCTGGTCTACTGCTGTAATCTCATGCCACACTGCTGCTGGCTAAACCCCAAATGATGTAAAGGGGAGCACCGAACATATACACCGAGCTTGTTTCCTAGCAGACAAGGCAGACAAAGGGTGGGAGGGGAAACAGAGGCAGAAGGAAGTGACTGACCCAAAGTCACACAGCAGGTCAGTGGCAGAGCCAAGAATAGAACCCAAGTCTTCTGACGGCCACTGACCCGCACAGACATAAAATAACAGAGGTAAAGTCTCTGCACAGAGGCAAATCAGGGATTCTCTCATGCAGGATACTGAGTGAGTCTGTGTCATATTTCCCCAGCAAGTGCATATCAGGCAGTGTTGGCATTTTAGCATTTTAGTTTCAAGCCCAACTTCACAGCCTGCTGTTCATAGCAAGAGGGGATCAATATTGGCTAGAATTGTTGTGTTGTGCTGTACTTTGCTCCATCCTTCATACTGTAATTTATCCAGTCCCATCCTGAGCTTGGTCTGTAGATGGGGCAAACTGATGCAGCTCCATTGACTTTACAGTCACATGATAACTCACCACTCCTAGTTAAAAGCAGTGACGAATGTTGTGCATTGTTGACACTCACATCATGAGATTTTGATGCTGGGAATCAGAGGCACTCCCTCTGTCACTGTAATCCCCCCACTGTCTTTGTCCTTCCCTCCACAGCCATCACACGCTCAACTAAGAAAGAAAATGTCCAACCGAACCACCGTGACCGAGTTCCTTCTCCTGGGATTCTCTGATGTTCGGGAGCTGCAAATTTTGCACTTTGTGGTGTTTCTTGTGATTTACCTGGCAGGCCTGATGGGGAATCTTCTCCTCATCACAGCTGTAGCCCTTGACCACCATCTTCACACATCCATGTACTTCTTCCTGGTGAACCTGTCCATCCTAGATCTTGGCTCCATCTCTGTCACCATCCCCAAATCCATGATCAATTCCCTCATGAACACCAGGGTGATTTCTTATCCTGGATGTATTGCCCAACTATTTCTATTTGTAGTCTTCGCTGGAACTGATTTTGCCTTACTCACCATCATGGCGTACGACCGATATGTCGCCATCTGCCAACCACTGCACTATGAGAGAGTCATGAACAGGAGAGCTTGTGTCCAAATGGCAGCCAGTGCATGGATTACTGGTATTGTCTACTCTGCAATGCACACTGGGAACACCTTCAGGTTGCCCTTCTGCCAGTCTAATGTCATCAACCAGTTCTTCTGTGAAATCCCCCAGCTACTCAAGATCATCTGCTCTGACTCGTACCTCAGTGAACTTTGGCTTCTTGCCTTTGGTGTGTTTATAAGTTTAAACTGCTTTGTTTTTATAGTTGTGTCTTATGTTCAGATCTTCAAAACAGTGGTGAGAATCCCTTCTGAGCAGGGCCGGCATAAAGCCTTCTCCACCTGCCTCCCTCACCTCACTGTCCTCTCTTTGTATCTTTGGACTGCCATGTTTCACTATCTGAAACCCACCTCCAGCTCAGCGTCAGGTCTGGATCTCATGATGGGTGTTCTCTATTCTGTGGTGCCTCCAGTGATGAATCCGATCATCTACAGCATGAGGAACAAGGAGATCAAAACTGCATTAAAGAAACTGATTGTGTGGAGGTTATTCACCACTTATTAAAATGTCCATCCTTGGTCTTTGATTTAGATTTCATTCTTAGCTTCTTCTTGGATATAATCAACTGATGACAAAATTGTCTCCTTGAGAACATAGGGTTTAATCTGCTTATGAATTCAGAAAATCCAGACTAATTCGTTTGATTTTAATGAGTTAATTTTGAATTACACTAGTTTAAGTAACATCAGAATCTAAATATAAGTTCATAAATTTATATACACACTTATCTCTCTTTGGTTTTATATTTATAACGTTGCCGTTCTATCGGAACCTGTTGCACAGGATATGAACAGTCTTAGCTAAGTCACTAGTGAAGATGAAGACGCTTTCTCTTCTTTTTGGGGGTAAAAGTTGTGGTTGGTGTTTGAGAGGTTTGGCTTCATTGTTTGCTTGATTGTTTCTTTTCTGATGCATTGGTCGACTTTTTTTATTTCAGAGAATGTTTCATGGTAAGAATTTACAGGGTGGAATATGAGTGATTAAATTTGGAATCAAATTATTTTGTCATTTATTCAAGGTGTTAATGTCATAATCTCTCTGAAGGGTGTTTTGGATACACTGGAGGTTTGAGAGAATTGAAAAAAAGTTTCTGTAGTTGTGTGGCTAGCTGAGTTCCTTTAAAACAATTATTTTAATGTTATTACAGAGATTGTCTTTTGCACAGTCCCCTCTCCTCTGCCTCCACACCCTGACACCATAAGAGAGACTATGTCTCTTGCTAGATCAAGTTCAAACAATATCCCAGCATAAGCAACTCTACATATGGAAACATAGTATTAGGAAAGCATTGAGGGCTGGATTCAAGTTTAAGAACCATAAACCAGTTTCCAGGGCCTCAGCTCCAGGAGCAATGATATTACAACAGACTCTCACCTTCCATTTCCTAATCTTTAGCCTTTTTCTAGGCTTTGTGGTTAAAAAGAAAAACTTGAAAATGTTCCTCAAGACAAAAGTCAAGTGTAATCAATAGAGCAATGGCTGCCTGAGTCTTGCATGAGCCAATCACTCATGGGATGGAGTAGGCTGTCCTGCATTAACCAGTGCAACACCCGCCTCACTCTATAGACAGCCTGAGACAATTGCTCTGAGAGGGGGACACTGCAAAGGGTTATAATGATGCAGCTACCTCTTCCTGGGTCTGCAGAGAACCTAAACGAGTCACAACATTAACTCGCTTAGGCTGAGGCGCAGGAGGCTGCTCTGGGGCTGCTTTCACTGTCAGTGGACAGATGGGGCAATAATGGGAGATACAACCCAGTTTTTTACAGACGTGGCACCACTTCTCCCCACTCTTTACTGGGGTTCCTCTGAGAACGCCTGTTTCCTGCTGGAGTGCATCCTTTCTCTGGGTGTGTGTCTCTGACTGGGCTTTTTCCTGCTCTCTGATTCCTCACTATCCCTGTCATGCTACCTAACAGCTTTCTATATGTTCATCAGCCAATTTCCCAGCTAAGTGCCCGTCTCACAGGTTTCTCTCAATGAACTAAGACATCAAGATCTTAGAATATTTTATGGTTATTTACATGAAAATCTCAAATCCTGGAGCACATATGAAACTAGACAACCTAAGAACATAGGAATAGCCATAGTGAGTCAGACCAAGGGTTCATCCAACCAAGTATCCTGTCTTTTGACAGTGGCCGATGCCTGGTACCTCAGAGGGAATGAACACAGGAAATCATCAAGTGATCCATCCCATCGCCCATTCCCAGCTTCTGGAAAATAGAGGAGAAGAACTCGATCCCTGCCCATCCTAGCTAATAACCATAAATGGACCTATCCTCTATATTTTTTTTCTATTTCTTTTTTGAGTCCTTTTATAGTCTTGGCCTTCACAACATCCTCAGACAAAGAGTTTCACAGGTTGGCTTTGCTTTGTGTGAAGAAATACTTCTTTTTGTTTGTTATAAACCTTCTGCCTATTAATGTCATGGGTTGACTTCTAGTTTTCCTGTTAAGAAAAGGAATAAATAACACTTCTTTGTTTACTTTCTCTGCAGCAGTCACAATTTTATAGTCCTCTTTAGTCCTCTATAGTTTTAGGACCATAATTGTATAGTACTCTGTCCTCTATCAGTCAGCTTTGGTCTTAGTTCTCTTGAACTGTTTTGTATTATCTTCAAATTTTGCCACCTCACTATTTACCCCTTTTCCCAGATCATTTACAAATATGTTGACCAGTACTGGTCCCAATAGTGGCCTCTGGTGGGGACAACACTATTTCTGTCTCTATCTCCATTTTGAAAACTGACCATTTATTTCTACCCTTTATTTCCTATCCTTTAGCCAGTTACTGATCCATGAGAGGATTTCCCCTCCAATCCCATGACAGCTTACTTTTCTTAAGAGCCTTTGGTGAGGGACCTTGTCAAAGGCTTTCTAAAAATCTAAGTACATTATATTCACTGGATCCCCGTTGTCCATATGCTTATTGACCCCCTAAAAGAATTCTAGTAGATTGGTAAGGCGTGATTTCCCTTTACAAGAACTAGGTTGACTCTTCCTCCAACAAATCATGTTCATCTATGTGTCTGATAAGTCTGTTCTTAACTATAGTTTCAACCAGTTTGCCCTGTACTGAAGTCAGGCGCACCAGCCTGTAATTGCTGGGATTACCTCTGGAATCTCTTTTTAAAAAGTGGAGTCCCATTTGGTATCCTCCAGACATCTGGCACAGAAACTCATGTAATTTTAGCTTAAAGAACTCTTGAGTGAATCCCGTCTGGTTCTGGTGACTGATGAAACCTCCTCTAATGACACTTCAGTCTGAGAGAGTTCCTCAAATCTGTCATCTAAAAAGAATGGCTCAGGTCTGGGAGTCTCCCTTCCATCCTCAGCCGTGAAGATCAATGCAAACCATTCAATTGGTTTCTCCACAATGGCGTTATCATCCTTGAGTGCTCTCTTAGCGTCTCAATCATCCAATTCTATTGACCAATTCAATAGCGTCTCTATCATCCACTGATACTTTAGCAGTGTTTCTGCTTCTGATGTACTTTAAAAAAAATTCTATTACATTCTGTGTCTTTGGCTGATGTTTTTAAAATTCTTTTTTGGCTTTCCTAATTATATTTTTACACTTCATTTCCCACAGTTTATGCTTTTTCTATTTTCCTCAAAAGGGTTTACCTTCCACCTTTTTGCCTCTCACTGCTTCTTTTACATTTTTCTTTATTCAGGGTGGCCCTTTCTTGGTTCTTTTAGAATGGTTCTAAAATTGGGGTGTACATTTAATTCGAGTATCTGTTATGGTGTCTTTGAAAAGTGTCTGTGCAGCTTGCAGGAATTACACTTTTAGAGCTTTACCTTTTAATTTCTTTGGAATTAGCATCCTCATGTTTGTGTAGTTAACCTTCCTGAAATTAAATGCTTTCATGGTGGGCTCCTGACAGTGGTGTTTTCCCCACCACAGGGATGTTAAATTGAATTATATTATGGTCACTAGTACCAAACGATCCATCTCTATTTACCTCTTGACCAGAACCTATGCTCCATTTAGAACTAATCAAGAATTTGCCTCTCGTCTTATGGGTTCCAGGATTAGCTGCTCCAAGAAGCAGTCATTTAAGGTGTCAAGAAATATTCTTTCGCCATCCCATCCTGATGTGGCATGTACCCAGTCAGTATGGGGATAATTGAAACCACCATTATTATTGAGTACTAGCATAAGTGCCCGGCGTTGCTCGGGTCAGTCGGAGGTGGGGGGGGGCAGACAGTTGACACCCCCTGACAAACCCCAACACCCACCCTTCACCCACCCTGACACCTTCCCACCCCCCCCGACCAACCCCAAGACGCCCCGGCTCATTTACCCCCTGACCAAACCCGACAACCCCACCTGACCCCCCAAAACAAACCCAACACCCCCACCTCACCCCCCGACCAAACCCGACACCCCCACCTCACCCCCTGAGCAAACCCGACACCCCCACCTCACCCCCCGACCGAACAGTGTATTTAATAATCTGTGTGCTACACAGTGCACCGTGAGCCGGGGGGGGGGGTGTCGGGTTTGGTCGGGGGGTCAGGTGGGGGTGTTGGGTTTGCTTGGGGGGGTCAGGTGGGGTTGTCGGGTTTGGTCGGGGGGTAAGTGAGCCGGGGGGTGTAGGGTTTGGTCTGGGGGGGTGGGAAGGTATTGGGGTGGGTGAGGGGTGAGGTGTGGGTGTTGGGGTTGGTCAGGGGGTGTTGCGGTTGGTGGGGGGTTGAGGTGGGGGTGTCAGGTTTGCTTGGGGGGATGAGGTAGGGGTGTCGGGTTCGGTCGGGGGTAAGTGAGCCGGGGGGGTGTCGGGTTTGGTCTGGGGGGGTGGGAAGGTGTCGTGGTGGGTGAGGGGTGAGGTGTGGGTGTTGGGGTTGGTCAGGGGGTGTTGTGGTTGGTGGGGGGTGAGGTGGGGGTGTCGGGTTTGCTTGGGGGGGTGAGGTGGGAGTGTCGGGTTCGGTCAGGGGGTAAGTGAGCCGGGGGGTGTCAGGTTTGGTCTGGGGGTGTTGCGATTGGTGTGGGGGGTGAGGTGGGGGTGTCAGGTTCGGTCGGGGGGTAAGTGAGCCAGGGGGTGTCGGGTTTGGTCTGGGGGGGTGGGAAGGTGTTGGGGTGGGTGAGGGGTGAGGGGTGGGTGTTGGGGTTGGTCAGGGGGTGTTGCGGTTGGTGGGGGGGTGAGGTGGCGGTGTCGGGTTTGGTCGGGGGGTAAGTGAGCCGGGGGGGGGGGGTGTCGGGTTTGGTCTGGGCACCCACCCCAACACCTTCCCCCCCCCAGACCAAACCCAACACCCACACCACACCCCTCACCCCCCCAACACCTTCCCACCCCCCCAGACCAACCCCGACCCCCCCCCCGGCTCACTTACCCCCCGACCAAACCCGACACCCCCACCTCACCCCCCCAAGCAAACCCAACACCCCCACCTCACCCCCCACCAACCGCAACACCCTCTGACCAACCCCAACACCCCCACCTCAC
Organism: Sternotherus odoratus; assembly: GCA_032164245.1. Lineage (NCBI taxonomy): Eukaryota > Metazoa > Chordata > Testudines > Kinosternidae > Sternotherus > Sternotherus odoratus. Next base: position 33,694,134 of record JAVMKO010000013.1, on the reverse strand, counting down.
CCCCCGACAGAACCCGACACCCCCACCTCACTTACCGTCCCACCAAACCCAACTCAGATCCGTCGCAGGGGGGGAGGGGGCCCAGAGCCGAGGGATTCCGGGGACCTTCGCAGGTGGGGGGGGGGCACAGAGCTGATGGAGTCCGGGGTTGAGGTGGGAGGGGCAGAGAACTGAGGGCTCTCCGGGGTTCCGTTGGGAGGGGGGAGGGGCAGAGAATGGAGGGATCTCCGGGGTTCCGTTGGGAGGGGGAGGGGTAGAGAACTGAGGGATCTCCGGGGTTCCGTTGGGAGGGGGGAGGGGCAGAGAACTGAGGGATCTCTGGGGTTCTGTTGGGAGGGGGGAGGGGCAGAGAACTGAGGGATCTCCGGGGTTCCGTTGGGAGGGGGGAGGGGCAGAGAACTGAGGGATCTCCGGGGTTCCGTTGGGAGGGGGGAGGGGCAGAGAATGGAGGGATCTCCGGGGTTCCGTTGGGAGGGGGGAGGGGCAGAGAACTGAGGGATCTCCGGGGTTCCGTTGGAGGAGGGAGGGGTGAGCTGAGCGAGTGAGGTGTCTGTTGGAGGGGGGTATTATGACATCATCACCACCTAACCGCCCAGCCGATGTGATTGGCCCTGAAAGACTTTCACCCCTGGGGGGCGTCAGAGGTGAGATCCGAAAATTTTTCGACCCTTACCAGCATCTAGACGCCAAGACCCCTCACTGTACCAAATTTCAAGTCTCTGGCTCAAACGGTGCGGGAGGAGTTCGCAGTCATACGTACATACATACATACATACACACATACATACACCACTTGACTTTTATATATATAGATTTTCTTTTATAACCTCTCTAATCTCCTTGGGTATTTCACAGTCACTACACCATCATGGTCAGGTGGTCAGTAGTACATCCCCAATGCTATGTTTTAATTATTCAAGCATATAATTACTATCCAGAGAGATTGTATTATCCTGTTTGGTTCATTTAAGATTTTTACTCCCTTTGATTCTGTGTTTACATTCACATACAGTGCCACTTCCCTCCCCACCAGAACAGATACTCAGATCATGTCAAATGGAAAAGCTCAACAGCAATATGCTAATTTACACCATCTGGGTATCTGGCTTCATTTACGCCAACAATCCAATGGCAGATTTCCACAAGGTGTAGGGGGTGGATCTGACTCCATTGAATCCAGTGAAGCTATGAGTAATTTCCACCAAGTGGGGAGCTGACCCTTCAGATTTGTTCAGTTTCTATGACATACCTACAACAAGAGGAAATTCCTGAGTTTTAGGGTATCATGAATCATTGTGTTTGCAGACCAAAGAGGCTTTCATTTTAGTGCTGTAGAAAGAAAGAAAGAAAGAAAGAAAGAAAGAAAGAAAGAAAGAAAGAAAGAAAGAAAGAAAGAAAGAAAGAAAGAAAGAAAGAAAGAAAGAGTTGGTCAATTCATCCCAATAGAAATTGAACATCAGATACAGAAAATCTTAACACTGAATTCCCAGTGGGAATGACTCGCTCCTTAGCCTTTCAAAGTTACACTCTTGCAATTAATCCCCTGGGGCAAAGAGCTAAGAAAGTGCACATCAATTTGGAACTTTTGTCTCATCTTCAGTTCAGTTTCCCAGGAAAAGAATCTGGCCTTGTAACTGAACAATGGGCCAGATCCTCAGCTAGTGTAAATCAAAGAAGCTCCATCAAAATCAAAAGGCCACATCTCCACTCTCAGAGGTAATTATATGGAGTTAATGAAGGACCAGACTATCCCAGGTTTCACTGAGCTCTGAGGTATTGTAGGTCACACGTCTGTGCTACAAATATATAGTTTATTTTGTGATCTCCTTTGGGCTTCAGCTCTGCCTTGTGTGTAGCCAGGGGTTCTTTCAGGGTGCTGCCATCCCTTGAGATCCAGGGCAGGTGCTGGTCCCCCTCTGGGGGTTAGGGTCGGCTAGGGAAGCTTGTTAGGGTAGTTTGCTCCTGAGATGAGATCAGAGCTCAGCTCACAGCCCTGCAGATTGGATCCAACTATTTAACCCCAGACCAGGGACATCCTGGGTTGTGAACAAGCAGCCTGAATAAGCCGGGATCAGTTTTCATTCTGGGAGGGGTTTCTGCCCCCCATCGTATTTAGTCCTTTAACTATCTGCAAAGCCTGCCCGAGATGGGGAGCAGGGAGCACCCATCAGTGGAGTGGGTCCCTGCTTGCTAGGGATGGCAGAAGACGCTGCAGCTTGGGAAACATGGTGAAGCGAGAAGGAAACAGCTGCTGGAGAATACAGTGATTGGGGCATTATTTACGCAGACCGGCCATGACTGAAGGATCCTGGTTATGAAGAGTCCCAGGCATCACGGGTCAGTAAACATTCCGCAAATACTGGCGCAGTAAGTCTGTTATTTCAATCCTTCACATTTAGGTATTTCTATGCTGGTCAAATTTCCTAACAGAATGAGGAGTTACAACTGGAACTCTTTAAGGCTTTTTATTTAATCTAATCAAACATTTAGAGATACTCAGAGATTTTTTTTCACTTTTCCCCAGCAGCACACAATTAATTTTTCATACATATTATGAAACTAAATTTGTTTTCTTTTGTTTTTTATTGTTTTTATTCATTGAGAATCAACCAGACAGTTTAAGGAAAACTTCTGGAAACGGAAACATTTTCAATTAAATAAAGAAACATTATTTTGGGTTTTCCAGTAGTTGAGTTGTGTTTGAAGAGTAACCCAGGTTTTCCCAGAATATTTCTTTAGTTGAAAACCCAGTTTTCCTTTGAAATAATGTAAACAGAAAATGTAGGAATATCCCAGATTGAAAACGTAGATGTAAGCGAGAGTGGGAACAATGATAATGTCCAGTAATAGAAAAATTTGAACCCAGTCACTCTATTGCAATGGTGTTTATTTCTGTTTCAAAGGGATACATGGTGATTCATAAAACTGAGTAATCAGCAAAGTTGGCAGCCAACAGCATTGGTATTAAACATACTAGTGCCTTAAATGGACAACAGAGAATTGAAGCCCGGAGCCAAAGCCTGTTTCTCTTATCCCTGCCAAGGACACAGAGGACATCAATGGGATTAGAACCTAGGTATTCTGCTCTAACAACATATCCTCTTGTCCCACGCTGCTGCTGGCCAAACCCAAATATTGTAAATGGGAGAAACGAAGATACATGTAATAAGACACAGCCCATCCGCCACAGAGCTCACAGTCCTAGCACACAAGGCAGAGAAAGGAAACAGAGGCACAGGAACGTGACTGTCCCATGGTCCCACAGCAGGTCAGTGGCAGAGCCAAGAACATAATCCAAGTTTCCTGATGGCCACTGACCCACACGGACATAAAGTGACACAGCAGAGAGGTAGCTGAGCCATTCTGCTAGCCCATCGGTACACAGCGATGGGAGTGGGATCTTATGTCAGAAATCAGTGTCTACACAGGCAGAAGCTCGTCTGTGTGGTGCTGCAGAGGAGACACCACAGAGGAGCTCTCATGAAGGATACTGAGATATTGTACATCATATTTCCCCGGGAAGTGGATATCAGGCAGTGTTGACATTTAAGCATTTTAATTTTAAGCCAAAGTTCTCATCCTGCTGTTTGAAGCAAGAGGGGACCCAGCTTGGTTAGAATTGCTGCATTGGGATAGTATTGCTCCATCCGGCATTTTATCAAATTGCATGCTGAGCTTGGTCTTTCGATGGGGCAAATGAATGCAGCTCCATTGATGTTACATTCACGTGATAACTCACCACTCCTAGTTAATAGCAGTGACGAGTGCTTTGCATCGTTGACACTCACATCATGAGACATTCCTGCAGGGAATCAGGGCTACTCCTGCTGTCACTGTAATCCCCCAACTATCTTTGTCCTTCCCTCCACAGCCACCACACGATGAACCGAGAAAGAAAATGTCCAACCGATCCACGGTGACCGAGTTCCTTCTCCTGGGATTCTCTGATGTTCGGGAGCTGCAGATTTTACACTTTGTGGTGTTTCTGGTGATTTACCTGACAGGTCTCATTGGGAACCTTCTCATCATCACAGCCGTAGCCCTCGACCACCATCTTCACACCCCCATGTACTTCTTCCTGGTGAATCTGTCCATCCTAGACCTCGGCTCCATCTCTGTCACCATCCCCAAATCCATGGTCAATTCCCTCATGAACAGAAGGGTGATTTCTTATCTTGGATGTGTCGCCCAAGTCTTTCTATTTGTAGTCTTTGCTTCAACTGATTTTGCCCTACTCACCATCATGGCGTACGACCGATATGTCGCCATCTGCCAACCACTACACTACGAGAGAGTCATGAACAGGAGAGCTTGTGTCCAAATGGCAGCCAGTGCCTGGATTACTGGTATTGTCTACTCTGCACTGCACACCTGGAATACCTTCAGGTTAGGCTTCTGCCAGTCCAATGTCATTAACCAGTTCTTCTGTGAAATCCCCCAGCTACTCAAGCTCACCTGCTCTGACTTGTACCTCAGTGAACTTGGGCTTCTTGCCTTTGGTTTATTTTTAAGTTTAAGCTGCTTTGTTTTTATAATTGTGTCTTATATTCAGATCTTCAAAGCAGTCATGAGAATCCCCTCTGAGCAGGGCCGGCATAAAGCCTTCTCCACCTGCCTCCCTCACCTCAGTGTGGTCTCTCTGTTTCTTTCCACTGGCATGTTTGACTACCTGAAACCCACCTCCAGCTCAGCATCAAATATGGATCTCATGACGGGTATTGTCTATTCCTTGGTTCCTCCAGTGATGAATCCGATCATCTACAGCATGAGGAATAAGGAGATCAAATCTGCATTAAAGAAACTGATTTTGTCGAGGTTATTCACCACTTCTTAAAATGTCCATCCTTGCTCCTTTATTGAGATTTCATTCTGAGCTTCTTCTTGGATATATCAACTGATGTCAAAATTGTCTCCTTGAGAATATAGGGTTCCATCTGTTTCTGAATTCAGAAAATCTAGACCTATTGCTTTGAAATTAAATGCATTAGTTTAGAATTTTTCCAATGTAAATAAGATCAGAATCTAAATATCTATCCATAAATGGACATCCACAGCTAAATCTCTTTGGGCTTTATACTACTAACAGCACCATTCTATCGGAACATATTGCACCGGATATGAACAGCCATAGCTAAGTCACTAGTGAACATGAAGATTCTTTGCCTTCTCCTTTTTTTGGAATAAAAATTGTGGTTGGGGTTTGATAGCTTTGGCTTGTTTGTTTGCTTGATTGTTTCTTTTTCATGTTTCTTTTTATAGATTCATTGGTTGACATTTTGTTTCATTTTGTTTTATTTCAACTGACTTTATGTGGTAGGAATTTTCAGGGTGGAATATGCTTGATTAAATGTTGGAATCAGATAATATTGTCATTTATGAATGGTGTCAATGTTATAATCTCTTTAAACAGTTTTCTGAACAACTGGATGTTTGAGAGAATTGAAAAAAAAAGGTTCTGTAGCTGTGTTGCTGGCTGTGTTCCTTTCAAAAAATTATTTCATCTTGTTAAAGAGATTGTCTTTTGCACAACTCCCCTCTCCAGTTCAAGTTCACACAATATCCCAATGTAAGCAACTTTGCATATGGAAATGTGGTTTTAGGAAAGCATTTAGGGCTGGATCAAGTTTAAGAATTATAAACCAGTTTCCAGGGCCTCCTTTATTATTTCACAGTCACTACACCATCATGGTCAGGTGGTCGGTAGTACATCCCCAACCTTCAGGTTACCCTTCTGCAATGTCATCAACCAGTTCTTCTGTGAAATCCCCCAGCTACTCAAGTTCCCCTGCTCTGACTCATACCTCAGTGAAATTGGGCTTCTTGCCTTTGGTGTGTTTCTAAGTTTAAACTGCTTTGGTTATATATTTGTGTCTTATGTTCAGATCTTCAGAGCAGTGCTGAGAATCCCCTCTGAGCAGGGCTGGCATAAGGCCTTCGCCACCTGCCTCCCTCACCTCACTGTGGTCTCTTTGTATATTTCCACTGGCATCTTTGGCTACCTGAAACCCTCCTCCAGCTCAGCATCAGGTATGGATCTCATGATGGGTGTTGTCTATTCCCTGATGCCTCCAGCGATGAATCCGATCATCTATTGCATGAGGAACAAGGAGATCAAAGCTGCATTAAAGAAACTGATTGTGTGGAGGTTATTCACCACTTATTAAAGTGTCCATCCTTGCTCCTTCATTGAGATTTCATTCTGAGCTTCTTCTTGGGTATAATCAACTGATGACAAAATTGCCTCCTTGAGAACATAGGGTTCAATCTGCTTATGAATTCAGAAAATTCAGACTAATTTCTTTGAAGTTAAATGAGTTAATTTCTTATAACACCAGAATAAATAAGATCAGAAACTAAATATCTATCCAGAAATGTACATAGTCACCTATCTCACTTTGGGCTTTATACTGCTCATATCGCCATGCTATCTGAGCATGTTGCATAGAATATCAACAGCCGTAACAAATTCACTAGTGAACATGAAGACTCTTTCTCTTCTCCTTTTTTGAAGTAAAAATTGTGGCTGGGAGTTGAAAGGTTTGGCTGTTGTTGTTTTTTGCTTGATTGTTTCTTTTTCATGTTTCGTTTTCTTGATTCTTTGGTTTACTTTTTTCTTGTTCCAGATGACGTTTTGCAATACGAATTTGCAGGGTGCAATATGTTTAAGATATTTTGTCATTTATTCAAGGTGTCAATGATATAACCTTAAAGAAGGCTTTTTTTGGAAAGATTGGAGGTATGAAAGAATTGAAAAAAAGTTTCTGTAGGCATGTGGCTTGCTGAGTTCCTTTAAAACAATTATTTTAATGTGATTACAGAGATTGTCTTTTGCACATGTCCCCTCTCCTCTGCCTCTGCACCCCGACACAATAAGAGAGACTATGTCTCTTGCCAGTTCAAGTTCACACAATATCCCAACATAAGCAAGTCTGCATATGGAAACGTGGTCTTAGAAAAAATTCAGGGCTGGATTCAAGTTTAAGAGCTATAAACCAGTAGCCAGGGCCTCAGCTCCAGGAGTCACAACATCACAACAGGTTTAAGATTAGCAGCCTTGTATGGTAATTTCCAAGTTTTTATGTTTTCTGTGTATATAAATGCATCTTACTTCTGTGTGTTCCATTCTATGCATCCGATGAAGTGGGCTATAACCCACAAAAGCTTATTCTGAAATAAATTGGTTAGTCTCTAAGGTTCCACAAGTATTCCTTGTTGACATTACAAAAGAATCTCACCTTCCATTTCCTAAACTCCAGCCATTTTCTGGTTGAGAAGGAAAGCTTGAAAATGTTCTCCAAGAGAAAAGACAAGTGTAATCAATAGAGCAATGACTGCCTGAGTCTACAGTAGGCTGTCCTGAGTTAACCAATGCAACACCCGCCTCAGTCTATAACCAGCCTGAGACAATTGCTCTGAGAGGGGGAAACTGCAAAGGGTTGTAATGATGCAGCTGCATCTTCCTGAGTCTGCAGAGAACCTTAACCAGTCACAAAGCTAACTCCATATGGCTGAGGCTCAGACAGCTGCTCTGGGGCTGCTTTCACCATCAGTGGACAGATGGTGCAATTCTGGGAAATACAATCCAGTTTTTAAAGACGTGGCACTTCTCCCCACTCTTTACTGGGGTACCTCTGAGAAGGCCTGTCTCCTTCTGGAGACATCAACATCTTAGACTATGTTATGGTTATTTAAATGAGAATCTAAAATTCTGGAGCACATATGAAACTAGACATCCTAAGAACATACCAACAGCCATAGTTGATAAGATGGTCCAACCAATGGTTCCAATGAATGGGTCCAACCAATAGGTCAGACCAATGGGCCAACAGTCCATCCCTCTGACTATCCTGTCTTCTAACAGTTGCCAATGCCTGGTACCTCAGAGGGGATCAACTGAACAGGAAATCATCAAGTAATCCATTCCGTCGCTCATTCCCAGCTTCTGGCAAACAAAAGATAGGAGCACGAAACCTGCCGATACTGGCTAATATCATTGATAGATCTATCCTCCATATTTTTTTTTATTTCTTTTTTAATCCTTTTTTAGTCTTGGCCTTCACAACACCCTCTGGCAAAGAGTTTCATAGGCTGACTATGCTTTGTGTGGAGAAATACTTCCTTTTGTTTGTTATAAACCTTCTGCTTATTAATGTCATTGGGTGACTCCTTTTTTTCCTGTTAGGAAAATGAATAAATAACACTTCCTTATTTACTTTCTCTGCACCAGTCGTAATTTTATAGACATCTATCATATCCCTAGTAGTCGTCTCTTTTCCATTCTGAAAAGTCCCAATCTAATTACTCTCCCTCCATAAAGAAGCCTTTCCACACACCTAATAATTTTGTTCACCTTTTATGAACCTCATCCGATTCCAATATATCTTTCTTGAGATAGGGCAAGCACACCTGCAAGTAGCATTCCAGATATGGGAGCACCATGGATTTATATAGAGGAAATATGATATTTTATATTATTGATCCATTTCCTCATCATTCCCATCATTCTGTTTGCTTTCTTTGACAGCCGCTGCACACTGAGTGCATGTTTTCAGAGAACTATCCACATAGACTCCAAGATCACTTTCTTGAGTGGTGTTGGGATTTTGTGGTTCCCAGTAAGTCAGAGGCCAGGCAGAATCAAGGGGCTTTCATATTTTATTCTATTCTATTCAATACAATGTGCACAGGGAGGGAGAGTCCCTGCTAACAAGAAACAACCAGAGTCTCCCCAGCCAGAAGCCCCTCCCCTTCACTCCACATGGTGAGCTCACCCCCCTCTCCCGTGGTGAGTGATTCCAGAACGTTCCAGAATGTTCCTGCTGTGATGCGCCACAGCATGACTCTCTATACATATGTATCTTTCAATTAACATTTAGCTTAAACTGAACACAAACATACCCTTCAGCTGTAACAGCTAATTTAGACCCCATCATTTTAAATCTTGCCACCTCACTATTTACCCCCTTTTCCAGATCATTTGCAAATATGTTGAACAGCACTGGTCCCAGTAGTGACCTCTGGGGCAGACACCACTATTTCCCTCTCTCTCCGTTCTGAAAACTGGCCATTTATTTCTATCCCTTGTTTTTCTTTTAGCCAGTTACTGATCCATGACAGGACTTTCCTTCTAATCCCATGACAGTTTACTTTTCTTAAGAGCCTTTGGTGAGGGACCTTGACCAAGGCTTTCTAAAAATCTAAGAATGCTATATTCGCTGGATTCCCCTTGTCCACATGCTTATTGACCCCCTAAAAGAATTCTAGTAGATTGGTAAGGCGTGATTTCTCTTTACAAAAATTAGGCTGACTCTTCCTCCAACAAATCATGTTCATCTATGTGTCTGATAAGTCTATTCTTAGCTATAGTTTCAACCAGTCTGCCCTGTACTGAAGTCAGGCGCACCAGCCTATAATTGCCGGGATTACCTCTGGAACCTCTTTTTTAAAAATGGAGTCCCATTTGCTGTCTTCCAGTCATCTGGCACAGAAGCTCATGTAATGATAGCTTACAGAACTCTTGGGTGAATCCCGTCTGGTTCTGGTGACTGATGACTGTTCAGTTTATCATTTTTTCCCCAAATCTTCCTCTAATGACACCTTAGTCTGGGACAGTTCCTCAGATATGTCAGCTAAAAAGAATGGCTCAGGTCTGGGAGTCTCCCTCACATCCTCAGCTGTGAAGATCATGCAAACCATTCAATTAGTTTCTCCACAATGCTCTTATCATCCTTCAGGGCTCCTTTAGCATCTCTATTGTCCAATGGCCCCACTGATTCTTTAGCAGTGTTTCTGCTTCTGATGTACTTAAAAAAAAATTCTATTACATTCTGTGTCTTCAGCTAGATGTTGTTAAAATTCTTTTTTGGCTTTCCTAACTATATTTTTACACTTCATTTCCCACAGTTTATGCTTCTTTCTATTTTCCTTAATAGGGTTTACCTTCCACTTTTTGCCTCTCGCTGCTTCTTTTACATTTTTCTTTATCCAGGGTGGCCTTTCTTGGTTCTTTTACAATGTTTCTAAATGTGGGGTGTACATTTAATCGAGTATCTGTTATGGTGTCCTTGAAAAGGTTCTGTGCAGCTTGCAGGAATTACACTTTTAGCGCTATACCTTTTAATTTCTTTGGAATTAGCATCCTCATTTTTGTGTTGTTCCCCTTTCTGAAATTAAATACTTTCATGGTGGGCTCCTGACAGTGGTGTTTCCCCCAGCACAGGGATGTTAAATTGAATTATATTATGGTCACTAGTACCAAACGATCCATCTCTATTTACCTCTTGACCAGAACCTATGCTCCATTTAGAACTAATCAAGAATTTGCCTCTCCTCTTATGGGTTCCAGGACTAGCTACTCTAAGAAGCAGTCATTTAAGGTATCAAGAAACATTCTCTCTCCATCCTGTCCTGATGTGACATGTACCCAGTCAATATGGGGATAATTAAAACCACCATTATTATTGAGTTTTTTCTTTTATAACCTTTCTAATCTCCTTTAGTATTTTACAGTCATTACACCATCATGGTCAGGTGGTCAGGACTACATCCCCAATGCTATGTTTTTATTATTCACAGAATAGAATTACTAGGTATAGAAATTTTTGGTACATTTTGATTGATTTAAGATTTTTACTTCATTTGGCTCTGTACTTTCATTCACATACAGTGCCACTTCCCTCCCCACCAGCACAGATATCAGATCACTTCACATGGAACAGCTCAAAAGCAATATGCTAATTTATACCATCTGGGTATCTGGCCTCATTTATGCCGACAGGACAATGGGAGATTTATACAAATTGTAGGGGGGTGGATCTGACTCCATTTGCTCCAGTGATACTATGAGTAATTTTCACCAAGTGTGGAGCTGTCCCTTCAAATTTGTTCAGTCTCTCTGACATACCTACAACAAGAGGGAATTAGTGATTTCTAGGATGTCATGAACCATTGCATTTGCAACCCAAAGAGCCCTTCATTTTAGTTTTAGTTTTTTTCTGTAGGAAGAAAATGTATAATTCTTGAGAAAGAAAGAAAGAAAGAAAGAAAGAAAGAAAGAAAGAAAGAAAGAAAGAAAGAAAGAAAGAAAGAAAGAAAGAAAGAAAGAAAGAAAGAAAGATAGTCCATTAATCACAATAGAAATTGAACATCTGATACAGAAAATCTTAACACTGAATTCCCAGTGGGAATGACTCACTCCTTAGCCATTCAAATTACACTCTTACAATCAATCCCCTGGGTAAAAGAGCTAACAAAGTGCAGATGGGTTTGGAACTTTTGTCTCATCTTCAGTTCAGTTTCCCAGGAAAATAATCCGGCCTTGAAACTGAGAATGGGCCAGATCCCCATCTAGTGTAAATCAAAGTAGCTCCATCAAAATGAAAAGGCCACATCTCCACATGGCATAAACAGGCCTAACTGCTCAGAACTCAAAGAAACCATGTCAAGTTACAGAAATTTAGGACGTTGCGCTGAGCTTTTAGTGTTCTCCGCTGGCAGCTTCTTAGTGACCAACATCAAACACTCAGGGCAGCCTGACCTGTTACTTCCTCTGGTGGCTGTATCCCAAGAGCTGCTGATGCAACATAGTGGGAACAACATCTCCTCTCTCAGAGCTGATTAAGTGATGTTAATGAAGGAACAGACTATTCCAGGCCAGCTGGGGCCCTGGTACCACTGGGCTCTGAGCTATCCTAGGTCACATGTCTGTGCTACAAATAAATAGTTTATTGTGTGATCTCCTCTGACACCCTTTGGGCCTCAGTCCTGCCTTGTGTTTAGCCAGGGATCCTTTCAGGGTGCTGCCTTCATGTGAGATCCAGGGCAGGTGCTGGTCCCCTTCTCGGGGTTAGGATCGGCTAGGGCAGCTCATTAGGGTTGTATGCTCCTGAGATGAGACCAGAGATCAGCTCACAGCCCTGCAGACCGGATCCAACTATTTAACCCCAGAAAAGGGACATCCTGAGTTGTGAACAAGCAGCCTGGACAGGCCGGGATGAATTTCAGAGCTGGGAGGGGCTTTCTGCTCTCATCCTATTGAGTCCTTCAACTCTTAGCCAAGCCTGCCCGAGATGGGGAGCAGGGAGCACCCATCAGTGGAGTGGGTCCCTGCCTACAAGGAACTGCACAAGACCCAGCATTTTTGGAAACAAAGTGAAGCGAGAGAGAAACAGCTGCTGGAGAACACAGCGATTGGGCATTATTTATACAGACCGGCCATGAGTGAAGGATCCTGGCTGTGAAGAGTCCCAGGCATCGCGGGTCAGGAAACTTTCCACAAAGACCGGCACAGTAAGTTTCCTATTTCAATTACACACGGTTTGATATTTCTATGCCGGTCAAATTTCCTAACAGAACTAGGAGTTACACCTGGAACCCTTCAAGGCTTTTATATAATTGAATCAAACATTAAGAGTTGCTCAGAGGATTTTTTATTTTATTTTTCCCCAGTGCCAAATTGTTCACTTTTCATAGATATAATAAAAGCCATTTTTGTTTTGTTTTTATTCACTGAGGACCAACCCGACAATTTCAAGTAAACTGCTTGAAACTGAAACATTTTCACTTAAATGAAGATTTTTTTGTACTTTTCCAATACCTGAGTTGTGTTTGAGATATAACAGAGGCTACCCACGAATATTCCTTTAGGTCAAAACCCAGTTTTCCTTTGAAATAATTTAAACAGAAAATATAGCAATACCCTAGACTGGAAACTTAGATGTAAGTGAGAGTGGCAACGTTGATACTGTCGAATAATAGCAAAATTTTAACCCAGTCACTCTATCACAGTGATATTTATTTCTATTTCACAGTGATTCGTAAAACTGAGTAAAGAGCAATGTTGCTAGCCCACAGCATAGCTATTAATCATACTAGTGCCTTAAATAGAGAGCAGAGAATTAAAGCCCCCAGTCAAAACCTCTCTCTCTTATCCCTGCCAAGGACATAGAGGATGTCCGTGGGATTAGAACCCTAAATATTCTACTCTAGCACCATATCCTCTGTCCCACACTGCTTCTGGGTAAATCCAAATAATGTAAATAGGAAGCACCGAATATACAGAAAACATGACACATCCCACCTGCCACAAGTCCCACTCCCAACAGATAAGGCAGTGAAATGGTAGGAGGGGAAACAGAGGCACAGGAAAGTGACTGGCCAAGGTCACACAGCAGGTTGGTGGCAGAGCCAAGAATAAAACCCAGTTATCCTGATGGCCACTGACCCACACAGACATAAAGTGACAGAGGCAAGTGATGCTGCAGAGAGGTAGCTGAGCGATTCCATTGGCCCATCGGTACACAGAGATGGAAGGGGGATCTTGAGTCACAAATCAGTACCTACGCAGGCAGCAGGTCATCTCTGTGGTGCATCAGTGGAATCGCTACAGACGAGCTCTCATGCAGGATACTGAGTGAGTCTGTGTCCTATTTCCCCAGAAAGTGGATATCAGGCACTGTTGCCATTAAAGCATTTTAGTTTCAAGCCCAAGTTCACAGCCTGCTGTTTGTAGCAAGATGGGACCCAGCTTGGCTAGAACTGTTGCATTAAGATAGTACTTTGATCCATCTTCTGCATGGCATTCTATCAAGTCTCATGGTTAGCTTGATCTTTAGATGGGCAAACTGATGCAGATCCGTTGACTTTACATTCACGTGATAACTCACCACTCACAGTTCATAGCAGTGACAAGCATTGTGCATCGTTGACACTCACATCATGAGATGTTGCCGCAGGAAATCAGGACCACTCCCTCTGTCACTGTAATCCCTGCACTGTCTTTGTCCATCCCTCCACAGCCACCACACAATCAACTGAGAAAGAAAATGTCCAACCGAACCACCCTGACCGAGTTCTTTCTCCAGGGATTCTCTGATGTTCGAGAGCTGCAGATTTTACACTTTGTGGTGTTTCTGGTGATTTACCTGACAGGCCTCATCGGGAACCTTCTCATCATCACAGCCGTAGCCCTCGACCACCATCTTCACACCCCCATGTACTTCTTCCTGGTGAATCTCTCCATCCTAGACCTTGGCTCCATCTCTGTCACCATCCCCAAATCCATTGTCAATTCCCTCATGAACAGAACGGTGATTTCTTATCTTGGATGTGTCGCCCAAGTCTTTCTATTTGTAGTCTTTGCTTCAACTGATTTTGCCCTACTCACCATCATGGCGTATGACCGATATGTCGCCATCTGCCAACCACTGCACTACGAGAGAGTCATGAACAGGAGAGCTTGTGTCCAAATGGCAGCCAGTGCCTGGATTACTAGTATTGTCTACTCTGCGGTGCACACTGGGAACACCTTTAGATTACCCTTCTGCCAGTCCAATGTCATCAACCAGTTCTTCTGTGAAATCCCCCAGCTACTCAAACTAGCCTGCTCTGACTCGTACCTCAGTGAAGTTGGGTTTCTTGCCTTCAGTGTGTTTTTAAGTTTTAACTGCTTTGTTTTTATAATTGTGTCTTATATTCAGATCTTCAAAGCAGTCATGAAAATCCCCTCTGAGCAGGGTCGGCATAAAGCCTTCTCCACATGCCTCCCTCACCTCAGTGTGGTCTGTCTGTTTCTTTCCACTGGCATGTTTGACTACCTGAAACCCACCTCCAGCTCAGCATCAAATATAGATCTCATGACAGGTATTGTCTATTCCTTGGTTCCTCCAGTGATGAATCCGATCATCTACAGCATGAGGAATAAGGAGATCAAATCTTCATTAAAGAAACTGATTTTGTCGAGGTTATTCACCACTTATTAAAATGTCCATCTTTGCTCCTTGATTGAGATTTCATTCTGAGCTTCTTCTTGGATATATCAACTGATGTCAAAATTGTCTCCTTGAGAACATAGGGTTCCATCTGTTTATGAATTCAGAAAATCCAGACTTATTCCTTTGAAATTAAATGCGTTAGTTTGGATTTTTTCCAGTGTAAATAAGATCAGAATCTAAATGTCTATCCATAAATGGACATCCACAGCTAAATCTCTTTGGGCTTTATACTACTAACAGCACCATTCTATCGGAACATATTGCACCGGATATGAACAGCCATAGCTAAGTCCCTAGTGAACATGAAGATTCTGTGCCTTCTCCTTTTTTTGGAATAAAAATTGTGGTTGGAGTTTGATATCTTTGGCTTGTTTGTTTGCTTGATTGTTTCTTTTTCATGTTTCATTTTATAGATTCATTGGTTGACATTTTGTTTCATTTTGTTTTATTTCAAATGACTTTATGTGGTAGGAATTTTCAGGGTGGAATATGCTTGATTAAATGTTGGAATCAGATAATATTGTCATTTATGAATGGTGTCAATGTTATCTCTTTGAAGGGGTTTTCTGAACAACTGGATGTTTGAGAGAATTGAAAAAAAAAGTTTCTGTAGCTGTGTTGCTGGCTGTGTTCCTTTCAAAAAAATATTTCATCTTCTTAAAGAGATTGTCTTTTGCACAACTCCCCTCTCCAGTTCAAGTTCACACAATATCCCAACGTAAGCAACTTTGCATATGGAAATGTGGTCTTAGGAAAGCATTTAGGGCTGGATTCAAGTTGAAGAATTATAAACCAGTTTCCAGGGCCTCCTTTATTATTTCACAGTCACTACACCATCATGGTCAGGTGGTCGGTCGTACATCCCCAACCTTCAGGTTACCCTTCTGCCAGTCCAATGTCATCAACCAGTTCTTCTGTGAAATCCCACAGCTACTCAAGTTCCCCGCTCTGACTCATACCTCAGTGAAATTGGGATTCTTGCCTTTGGTGTGTTTATAAGTTTAAACTGCTTTGGTTATATATTTGTGTCTTATGTTCAGATCTTCAGAGCAGTGATGAGAATCCCCTCAGAGCAGGGATGGCATAAGGCCTTCGCCACCTGCCTCCCTCACCTCACTGTGGTCTCTTTGTATATTTCCACTGGCATCTTTGGCTACCTGAAACCCTCCTCCAGCTCAGCATCAGGTATGGATCTCATGATGGGTGTTGTCTATTCCCTGGTGCCTCCAGCGATGAATCCTAGCATCTATGGCATGAGGAACAAGGAGATCAAAGCTGCATTAAAGAAACTGATTGTTTGGAGGTTATTCACCAGTGATTAAAGTTTCCATCCTTGCTTATTGATAGAGATTTCATTCTGAGCTTCTTCTTGGGTATAATCAACTGATGACAAAATTGCCTCCTTGAGAACATAGGGTTCAATCTGCTTATGAATTCAGAAAATTCAGACTAATTTCTTTGAAGTTAAATGAGTTAATTTCTTATAACACCAGAATAAATAAGATCAGAATCTATATATCTATCCAGAAATGTACATAGTCACCTATCTCACTTTGGGCTTTATACTGCTCATATCGCCATGCTATCTGAGCATGTTGCATAGAATATCAACAGCCGTAACAAATTCACTAGTGAACATGAAGACTCTTTCTCTTCTCCTTTTTTGAAGTAAAAATTGTGGCTGGGAGTTAAAAGGTTTGGCTGTTGTTGTTTTTTGCTTGATTGTTTCTTTTTCATGTTTCGTTTTCTTGATTCTTTGGTTTACTTTTTTCTTGTTCCAGATGACTTTTTACAATACGAATTTGCAGGGTGCAATATGTTTAAGATATTTTGTCATTTATTCAAGGTGTCAATGATATAACCTTAAAGAAGGCTTTTTTTGGAAAGATTGGAGGTATGAAAGAATTGAAAAAAAGTTTCTGTAGGCATGTGGCTAGCTGAGTTCCTTTAAAACAATTATTTTAATGTGATTACAGAGATTGTCTTTTGCACATGTCCCCTCTCCTCTGCCTCTGCACCCCGACACAATAAGAGAGACTATGTTTCTTGCCAGTTCAAGTTCACACAATATCCCAACATAAGCAAGTCTGCATATGGAAACGTGGTCTTAGAAAGAATTCAGGGCTGGATTCAAGTTTAAGAAATATAAACCAGTAGCCAGGGCCTCAGCTCCAGGAGTCACAACATCACAACAGGTTTAAGATTAGCAGCCTTGTATGGTAATTTCCAAGTTTTTATGTTTTCTGTGTATATAAATGCATCTTACTTCTGTGTGTTCCATTCTATGCATCCGATGAAGTGGGCTATAACCCACAAAACTTATTCTGAAATAAATTGGTTAGTCTCTAAGGTTCCACAAGTATTCCTTGTTGACATTACAAAAGAATCTCACCTTCCATTTCCTAAACTCCAGCCATTTTCTGGTTGAGAAGGAAAGCTTGAAAATGTTCCCCAAGAGAAAAGCCAAGTGTAATCAATAGAGCAATGGCTGCCTGAGTCTTGCATGAGCCAGGGATGGATAGAGTAGGCTGTCCTGAGTTAACCAATGTAACAACTGCCTCAGTCTATATCCAGCCTGAGACAATTGCTCTGAGAGGGGGAAACTGCACAGGGTTATAATGATGCAGCTACATCTTCCTGAGTCTGCAGAGAGCCTAAACCAGTCACAAAGCTAAACACCATAAGGCTGAGGCGCAGGAGGCTGCTCTGGGGCTGCTTTCACTGTCAGTGGACAGATGGGGCAATAATGGGAGATACAACCCAGTTTTTTACAGACGTGGCACCACTTTTCCCCACTCTTTACTGGGGTTCCTCTGAGAATGCCTGTTTCCTGCTGGAGTCCGTCCTTTCTCTGGGTGGGTGTCTCTGACTCGGCTTTTTCCTGCTCTCTGATTCCTCACTATCCCTGTCATGCTACCTAACAGCTTTCTATATGTTCATCAGCCAATTTCCCAGCTAGGTGCCCATCTCACAGGTTTCTCTCTATGAACCAAGACATCAAGATCTTAGAATATTTTATGGTTATTTACATGAAAATCTCAAATCCTGCAGCACATATGAAACTAGATAACCTAAGAACATAGGAATAGCCATAGTGAGTCAGGCCAATGGTTCATCCCACTGAGTATCCTGTCTTTTGACAGTGACCAATGCCTGGTACCTCAGAGGGAATGAACAGAACAGGAAATCATCAAGTGATCCATCCCATCGCCCATTCCCAGCTTCTGGAATATAAAGGAGAAGAACTCTATCCCGGCCCATCCTAGCTAATAACCATCAATGGACCTATCCTCCATATTTTTTTCTATTTATTTTTGAATCCTGTTCTGGTCTTGGCCTTCACAACATCTTCTGGCAAAGACTTTTACAGGTTGGCTTTGCTTTGTGTGAAGAAATACTTCCTTTTGTTTGTTATAAACCTTCTGCCTATTAATGTCATTAGGTGACTTCTAGTTTTCCTATTAAGAAAAGGAATAAATAACACTTCTTTATTTACTTTCTCTGCACCAGTCGTAATTTTATAGACATCTATCATATCCCTCATAGTTGTCTCTTTTCCATGCTGAAAAGTCCCAATCTAATTAACCTCTCCCCATACGGAAGCCTTTCCATACACCTAATCATTTTGTTCCCCTTTTATGAACCTCATTAAATTCCAATATTTCTTTCTTGAGATAGGGCAAGCACACCTGCAAGTAGCATTCAAGATATGGGAGCACCATGGATTTATATAGAGGAAATATGATAATTTATCTTATTGATCCCTTTCCTCATGATTCCCATCATTCTGTTTGCTTTCTTTAACAGCCGCTGTACACTGAGTGCATGTTTTCAGAGAACTATCCACACAGACTCCAAGATCACTTTCTTGAGTGGTGTTGGGAATTTGTGGCTCCCAGTAAGTCAGAGGCCAGGTAGAATCAAGGGTTTTTGATATTTTATTCTATTCAATTCAATACAATGTGCACAGGGAGGGAGAGTCCCTGCTAACAAGAAACAACCAGAGTCTCCCCAGCCAGAAGCCCCTCCCCTTCACTCCACATGGTGAGCTTACCCCCCTCTCCCTGGGTGGTGAGTGATTCCAGAATGTTCCAGAATGTTCCTGCTGTGATGAGCCACAGCATGACTCTCTATACATATGTATCTTTCAATTAACATTTAGCTTAAACTGAACACAAACATACCCTTCAGCTGTAACAGCTAATTTAGACCCCATCATTTTAAATTTTGCCACCTCACTATTTACCCCCTTTTCCAGATCATTTGCAAATATGTTGAACAGCACTGGTCCCAGTAGTGACCTCTGGGGCAGACACCACTATTTCCCTCTCTCTCCGTTCTGAAAACTGGCCATTTATTTCTATCCTTTGTTTTTCTTTTAGCCAGTTACTGATCCATGACAGGACTTTCCTTCTAATCCCATGACAGTTTACTTTTCTTAAGAGTCTTTGGTGAGGGACCTTGACCAAGGCTTTCTAAAAATCTAAGAACGCTATATTCGCTGGATTCCCCTTGTGCACAAGCTTATTGACCCCCTAAAAGAATTCTAGTAGATTGGTAAGGCGTGATTTCTCTTTACAAAAATTAGGCTGACTCTTCCTCCAACAAATCATGTTCATCTATGTGTCTGATAAGTCTATTCTTAACTATAGTTTCAACCAGTCTGCCCTGTACTGAAGTCAGGCGCACCAGCCTGTAATTGCCGGGATTACCTCTGGAACCTCCTTTTTAAAAATGGAGTCCCATTTGCTGTCTTCCAGTCATCTAGCACAGAAGCTCATGTAATGATAGCTTACAGAACTCTTGGGTGAATCCCGTCTGGTTCTGGTGACTGATGACTGTTCAGTTTATCATTTTTTCCCCAAATCTTCCTCTAATGACACCTTAGTCTGGGACAGTTCCTCAGATATGTCAGCTAAAAAGAATGGCTCAGGTCTGGGAGTCTCCCTCACATCCTCAGCTGTGAAGATCATGCAAACCATTCAATTAGTTTCTCCACAATGCTCTTATCATCCTTCAGGGCTCCTTTAGCATCTCTATTGTCCAATGGCCCCACTGATTCTTTAGCAGTGTTTCTGCTTCTGATGTACTTAAAAAAAAAATCTATTACATTCTGTGTCTTCAGCTAGATGTTGTTAAAATTCTTTTTTGGCTTTCCTAACTATATTTTTACACTTCATTTCCCACAGTTTATGCTTCTTTCTATTTTCCTTAATAGGGTTTACCTTCCACTTTTTGCCTCTCGCTGCTTCTTTTACATTTTTCTTTATCCAGGGTGGCCTTTCTTGGTTCTTTTACAATGTTTCTAAATGTGGGGTGTACATTTAATCGAGTATCTGTTATGGTGTCTTTGAAAAGGTTCTGTGCAGCTTGCAGGAATTACACTTTTAGCACTATACCTTTTAATTTCTTTGGAATTAGCATCCTCATTTTTGTGTTGTTCCCCTTTATGAAATTAAATGCTTTCATGGTGGGCTCCTGACAGTGGTGTTTCCCCCACCACAGGGATGTTAAATTGAATTATATTATGGTCACTAGTACCAAACGATCCATCTCTATTTACCTCTTGACCAGAACCTATGCTCCATTTAGAACTAATCAAGAATTTGCCTCTCGTCTTATGGGTTCCAGGACTAGCTACTCTAAGAAGCAGTCATTTAAGGTATCAAGAAACATTCTCTCTCCATCCCGTCCTGATGTGACATGTACCCAGTCAATATGGGGATAATTAAAACCACCATTATTATTGAGTTTTTTCTTTTATAACCTTTCTAATCTCCTTTAGTATTTTACAGTCATTACACCATCATGGTCAGGTGGTCAGGACTACATCCGCAATGCTATGTTTTTATTATTCACAGAATAGAATTACTAGGTATAGAAATTTTTTGGTACATTTTGATTGATTTAAGATTTTTACTTCATTTGGCTCTGTACATTCATTCACATACAGTGCCACTTCCCTCCCCACCAGCACAGATATCAGATCACTTCACATGGAACAGCTCAAAAGCAATATGCTAATTTATACCATCTGGGTATCTGGCCTCATTTATGCCGACAGGACAATGGGAGATTTATACAAATTGTAGGGGGGTGGATCTGACTCCATATGCTCCAGTGATACTATGAGTAATTTTCACCAAGTGTGGAGCTGTCCCTTCAAATTTGTTCAGTCTCTCTGACATACCTACAACAAGAGGGAATTAGTGATTTCTAGGATGTCATGAACCATTGCATTTGCAAACCAAAGAGCCTTTCATTTTAGTTTTTTTTTTCCTGTAGGAAGAAAATGTATAATTCTTGAGAAAGAAAGAAAGAAAGAAAGAAAGAAAGAAAGAAAGAAAGAAAGAAAGAAAGAAAGAAAGAAAGAAAGATGGCCCATTAATCCCAATAGAAATTGAACATCTGATACAGAAAATCTTAACACTGAATTCCCAGTGGGAATGACTCGCTCCTTAGCCATTCAAAGTTACACTCTTATAATCAATCCCCTGGGTAAAAGAGCTAACAAAGTGCAGATGGGTTTGGAACTTTTGTCTCATCTTCAGTTCAGTTTCCCAGGAAAATAATCCGGCCTTGAAACTGAGAATGGGCAGATCCCCATCTAGTGTAAATCAAAGTAGCTCATCGAAATGAAAAGGCCACATCTCCACATGGCATAAACAGGCCTAACTGCTCAGAACTCAAAGAAACCGTTTCAAGTTACAAAAATTTAGGACGTTGCGCTGAGCTTTTCGTGTTCTCCGCTGGCAGCTTCTTAGTGACCAACATCAAACACTCAGGGCAGCCTGAGCTGTTGCTTCCTCTGGTGGCTGTATCCCAAGAGCTGCTGATGCAACATAGTGGGAACAACATCTCTTCTCTCTCAGAGCTGATTAAGTGATGTTAATGAAGGAACAGGCTATTCCAGGCCAGCTGGGGCCCTGGTACCACTGGGCTCTGAGCTATCCTAGGTCACATGTCTGTGCTACAAATATATAGTTTATTGTGTGATCTCCTTTGACACCCTTTGGGCCTCAGTCCTGCCTTGTGTTTAGCCAGGGGTCCTTTCAGGGTGCTGCCTTCAGGTGAGATCCAGTGCAGGTGCTGGTCCCCTTCTCGGGGTTAGGGTCGGCTAGGGCAGCTCATTAGGGTTGTTTGCTCCTGAGATGAGACCAGAGATCAGCTCACAGCCCTGCAGACCGGATCCAACTATTTAACCCCAGAAAAGGGACATCCTGAGTTGCGAACAAGCAGCCTGGACAGGCCGGGATGAATTTCAGAGCTGGGAGGGGCTTTCTGCTCTCATCCTATTGAGTCCTTCAACTCTTAGCCAAGCCTGCCCCAGACGGGGAGCAGGGAGCACCCATCAGTGGAGTGGGTCCCTGCCTACTAGGAACTGCACAAGACCCAGCATTTTTGGAAACAAGGTGACGCGAGAGAGAAACAGCTGCTGGAGAACACAGCGATTGGGCATTATTTATACAGACCGGCCATGAGTGAAGGATCCTGGCTGTGAAGAGTCCCAGGCATCGCGAGTCAGGACACTTTCCACAAAAACTGGCACAGTAAGTTTCCTATTTCAATTACACACGGTTTGATATTTCTATGCCGGTCAAATTTCCTAACAGAACTAGGAGTTACACCTGGAACCTTTCAAGGCTTTTATATAATTGAATCAAACATTAAGAGTTGCTCAGAGGATTTTTTATTTTATTTTTCCCCAGTGCCAAATTGTTCACTTTTCATAGATATAATAAAAGCCATTTATGTTTTGTTTTTATTCACTGAGGACCAACCCGACAATTTCAAGTAAACTGCTTGAAACTGAAACATTTTCATTTAATGAAGATTTTTTTGTACTTTTCCAATACCTGAGTTGTGTTTGAGATATAACAGAGGCTACCCCCGAATATTCCTTTAGGTCAAAACCCAGTTTTCCTTTGAAATAATTTAAACAGAAAATATAGCAATACCCTAGACTGGAAACTTAGATGTAAGTGAGAGTGGCAACGTTGATACTGTCGAATAATAGCAAAATTTTAACCCAGTCACTCTATCACAGTGATATTTATTTCTATTTCACAGTGATTCGTAAAACTGAGTAAAGAGCAATGTTGCTAGCCCACAGCATAGCTATTAATCATACTAGTGCCTTAAATGGAGAACAGAGAATTAAAGCCCCCAGTCAAAACCTCTCTCTCTTATCCCTGCCAAGGACATAGAGGATGTCCGTGGGATTAGAACCCTAAATATTCTACTCTAGCACCATATCCTCTGTCCCACACTGCTTCTGGGTAAATCCAAATAATGTAAATAGGAAGCACCGAATATACAGAAAACATGACACATCCCACCTGCCACAAGTCCCACTCCCAACAGATAAGGCAGTGAAATGGTAGGAGGGGAAACAGAGGCACAGGAAAGTGACTGGCCAAGGTCACACAGCAGGTTGGTGGCAGAGCCAAGAATAAAACCCAGTTATCCTGATGGCCACTGACCCACACAGACATAAAGTGACAGAGGCAAGTGATGCTGCAGAGAGGTAGCTGAGCGATTCCATTGGCCCATCGGTACACAGAGATGGAAGGGGGATCTTGAGTCACAAATCAGTACCTACGCAGGCAGCAGGTCATCTCTGTGGTGCATCAGTGGAATCGCTACAGACGAGCTCTCATGCAGGATACTGAGTGAGTCTGTGTCCTATTTCCCCAGAAAGTGGATATCAGGCACTGTTGCCATTAAAGCATTTTAGTTTCAAGCCCAAGTTCACAGCCTGCTGTTTGTAGCAAGATGGGACCCAGCTTGGCTAGAACTGTTGCATTAAGATAGTACTTTGATCCATCTTCTGCATGGCATTCTATCAAGTCTCATGGTTAGCTTGATCTTTAGATGGGCAAACTGATGCAGATCCGTTGACTTTACATTCACGTGATAACTCACCACTCACAGTTCATAGCAGTGACAAGCATTGTGCATCGTTGACACTCACATCATGAGATGTTGCCGCAGGAAATCAGGACCACTCCCTCTGTCACTGTAATCCCTGCACTGTCTTTGTCCATCCCTCCACAGCCACCACACAATCAACTGAGAAAGAAAATGTCCAACCGAACCACCCTGACCGAGTTCTTTCTCCAGGGATTCTCTGATGTTCGGGAGCTGCAGATTTTACACTTTGTGGTGTTTCTGGTGATTTACCTGACAGGTCTCATTGGGAACCTTCTCATCATCACAGCCGTAGCCCTCGACCACCATCTTCACACCCCCATGTACTTCTTCCTGGTGAATCTGTCCATCCTAGACCTCGGCTCCATCTCTGTCACCATCCCCAAATCCATGGTCAATTCCCTCATGAACAGAAGGGTGATTTCTTATCTTGGATGTGTCGCCCAAGTCTTTCTATTTGTAGTCTTTGCTTCAACTGATTTTGCCCTACTCACCATCATGGCGTATGACCGATATGTCGCCATCTGCCAACCACTGCACTACGAGAGAGTCATGAACAGGAGAGCTTGTGTCCAAATGGCAGCCAGTGCCTGGATTACTAGTATTGTCTACTCTGCGGTGCACACTGGGAACACCTTTAGATTACCCTTCTGCCAGTCCAATGTCATCAACCAGTTCTTCTGTGAAATCCCCCAGCTACTCAAACTAGCCTGCTCTGACTCGTACCTCAGTGAAGTTGGGTTTCTTGCCTTCAGTGTGTTTTTAAGTTTTAACTGCTTTGTTTTTATAATTGTGTCTTATATTCAGATCTTCAAAGCAGTCATGAAAATCCCCTCTGAGCAGGGTCGGCATAAAGCCTTCTCCACATGCCTCCCTCACCTCAGTGTGGTCTGTCTGTTTCTTTCCACTGGCATGTTTGACTACCTGAAACCCACCTCCAGCTCAGCATCAAATATAGATCTCATGACAGGTATTGTCTATTCCTTGGTTCCTCCAGTGATGAATCCGATCATCTACAGCATGAGGAATAAGGAGATCAAATCTTCATTAAAGAAACTGATTTTGTCGAGGTTATTCACCACTTATTAAAATGTCCATCTTTGCTCCTTGATTGAGATTTCATTCTGAGCTTCTTCTTGGATATATCAACTGATGTCAAAATTGTCTCCTTGAGAACATAGGGTTCCATCTGTTTATGAATTCAGAAAATCCAGACTTATTCCTTTGAAATTAAATGCGTTAGTTTGGATTTTTTCCAGTGTAAATAAGATCAGAATCTAAATGTCTATCCATAAATGGACATCCACAGCTAAATCTCTTTGGGCTTTATACTACTAACAGCACCATTCTATCGGAACATATTGCACCGGATATGAACAGCCATAGCTAAGTCCCTAGTGAACATGAAGATTCTGTGCCTTCTCCTTTTTTTGGAATAAAAATTGTGGTTGGAGTTTGATATCTTTGGCTTGTTTGTTTGCTTGATTGTTTCTTTTTCATGTTTCATTTTATAGATTCATTGGTTGACATTTTGTTTCATTTTGTTTTATTTCAAATGACTTTATGTGGTAGGAATTTTCAGGGTGGAATATGCTTGATTAAATGTTGGAATCAGATAATATTGTCATTTATGAATGGTGTCAATGTTATCTCTTTGAAGGGGTTTTCTGAACAACTGGATGTTTGAGAGAATTGAAAAAAAGTTTCTGTAGCTGTGTTGCTGGCTGTGTTCCTTTCAAAAAAATATTTCATCTTCTTAAAGAGATTGTCTTTTGCACAACTCCCCTCTCCAGTTCAAGTTCACACAATATCCCAACGTAAGCAACTTTGCATATGGAAATGTGGTCTTAGGAAAGCATTTAGGGCTGGATTCAAGTTGAAGAATTATAAACCAGTTTCCAGGGCCTCCTTTATTATTTCACAGTCACTACACCATCATGGTCAGGTGGTCGGTCGTACATCCCCAACCTTCAGGTTACCCTTCTGCCAGTCCAATGTCATCAACCAGTTCTTCTGTGAAATCCCACAGCTACTCAAGTTCCCCGCTCTGACTCATACCTCAGTGAAATTGGGATTCTTGCCTTTGGTGTGTTTATAAGTTTAAACTGCTTTGGTTATATATTTGTGTCTTATGTTCAGATCTTCAGAGCAGTGATGAGAATCCCCTCAGAGCAGGGATGGCATAAGGCCTTCGCCACCTGCCTCCCTCACCTCACTGTGGTCTCTTTGTATATTTCCACTGGCATCTTTGGCTACCTGAAACCCTCCTCCAGCTCAGCATCAGGTATGGATCTCATGATGGGTGTTGTCTATTCCCTGGTGCCTCCAGCGATGAATCCTAGCATCTATGGCATGAGGAACAAGGAGATCAAAGCTGCATTAAAGAAACTGATTGTTTGGAGGTTATTCACCAGTGATTAAAGTGTCCATCCTTGCTTATTGATAGAGATTTCATTCTGAGCTTCTTCTTGGGTATAATCAACTGATGACAAAATTGCCTCCTTGAGAACATAGGGTTCAATCTGCTTATGAATTCAGAAAATTCAGACTAATTTCTTTGAAGTTAAATGAGTTAATTTCTTATAACACCAGAATAAATAAGATCAGAATCTATATATCTATCCAGAAATGTACATAGTCACCTATCTCACTTTGGGCTTTATACTGCTCATATCGCCATGCTATCTGAGCATGTTGCATAGAATATCAACAGCCGTAACAAATTCACTAGTGAACATGAAGACTCTTTCTCTTCTCCTTTTTTGAAGTAAAAATTGTGGCTGGGAGTTAAAAGGTTTGGCTGTTGTTGTTTTTTGCTTGATTGTTTCTTTTTCATGTTTCGTTTTCTTGATTCTTTGGTTTACTTTTTTCTTGTTCCAGATGACTTTTTACAATACGAATTTGCAGGGTGCAATATGTTTAAGATATTTTGTCATTTATTCAAGGTGTCAATGATATAACCTTAAAGAAGGCTTTTTTTGGAAAGATTGGAGGTATGAAAGAATTGAAAAAAAGTTTCTGTAGGCATGTGGCTAGCTGAGTTCCTTTAAAACAATTATTTTAATGTGATTACAGAGATTGTCTTTTGCACATGTCCCCTCTCCTCTGCCTCTGCACCCCGACACAATAAGAGAGACTATGTTTCTTGCCAGTTCAAGTTCACACAATATCCCAACATAAGCAAGTCTGCATATGGAAACGTGGTCTTAGAAAGAATTCAGGGCTGGATTCAAGTTTAAGAAATATAAACCAGTAGCCAGGGCCTCAGCTCCAGGAGTCACAACATCACAACAGGTTTAAGATTAGCAGCCTTGTATGGTAATTTCCAAGTTTTTATGTTTTCTGTGTATATAAATGCATCTTACTTCTGTGTGTTCCATTCTATGCATCTGATGAAGTGGGCTATAACCCACAAAAGCTTATTCTGAAATAAATTGGTTAGTCTCTAAGGTTCCACAAGTATTCCTTGTTGACATTACAAAAGAATCTCACCTTCCATTTCCTAAACTCCAGCCATTTTCTGGTTGAGAAGGAAAGCTTGAAAATGTTCCCCAAGAGAAAAGCCAAGTGTAATCAATAGAGCAATGGCTGCCTGAGTCTTGCATGACCCACGGATGGATAGAGTAGGCTGCCCTGAGTTAACCAATGTAACAACCGCCTCAGTCTATATCCAGCCTGAGACAATTGCTCTGAGAGGGGGAAACTGCACAGGGTTATAATGATGCAGCTACATCTTCCTGAGTCTGCAGAGAGCCTAAACCAGTCACAAAGCTAAACACCATAAGGCTGAGGCGCAGGAGGCTGCTCTGGGGCTGCTTTCACAGTCAGTGGACAGATGGGGCAATAATGGGAGATACAACCCAGTTTTTTACATACGTGGCACCACTTTTCCCCACTCTTTACTGGGGTTCCTCTGAGAATGCCTGTTTCCTGCTGGAGTCCGTCCTTTCTCTGGGTGGGTGTCTCTGACTCGGCTTTTTCCTGCTCTCTGATTCCTCACTATCCCTGTCATGCTACGTTATAGCTTTCTATATGTTCATCAGCCAATTTCCCAGCTAGGTGCCCATCTCACAGGTTTCTCTCTATGAACCAAGACATCAAGATCTTAGAATATTTTATGGTTATTTACATGAAAATCTCAAATCCTGCAGCACATATGAAACTAGACAACCTAAGAACATAGGAATAGCCATAGTGAGTCAGGCCAATGGTTCATCCCACTGAGTATCCTGTCTTTTGACAGTGACCAATGCCTGGTACCTCAGAGGGAATGAACAGAACAGGAAATCATCAAGTGATCCATCCCATCGCCCATTCCCAGCTTCTGGAATATAAAGGAGAAGAACTCTATCCCGGCCCATCCTAGCTAATAACCATCAATGGACCTATCCTCCATATTTTTTTCTATTTCTTTTTGAATCCTGTTCTGGTCTTGGCCTTCACAACATCTTCTGGCAAAGACTTTTACAGGTTGGCTTTGCTTTGTGTGAAGAAATACTTCCTTTTGTTTGTTATAAACCTTCTGCCTATTAATGTCATTAGGTGACTTCTAGTTTTCCTATTAAGAAAAGGAATAAATAACACTTCTTTATTTACTTTCTCTGCACCAGTCGTAATTTTATAGACATCTATCATATCCCTCATAGTTGTCTCTTTTCCATGCTGAAAAGTCCCAATCTAATTAACCTCTCCCCATATGGAAGCCTTTCCATACACCTAATCATTTTGTTCCCCTTTTATGAACCTCATTAAATTCCAATATTTCTTTCTTGAGATAGGGCAAGCACACCTGCAAGTAGCATTCAAGATATGGGAGCACCATGGATTTATATAGAGGAAATATGATAATTTATCTTATTGATCCCTTTCCTCATGATTAACATCATTCTGTTTGCTTTCTTTGACAGCCGCTGTACACTGAGTGCATGTTTTCAGGGAACTATCCACACAGACTCCAAGATCACTTTCTTGAGTGGTGTTGGGAATTTGTGGCTCCCAGTAAGTCAGAGGCCAGGTAGAATCAAGGGTTTTTGATATTTTATTCTATTCAATTCAATACAATGTGCACAGGGAGGGAGAGTCCCTGCTAACAAGAAACAACCAGAGTCTCCTCAGCCAGAAGCCCCTCCCCTTCACTCCACATGGTGAGCTTACCCCCCTCTCCCTGGGTGGTGAGCGATTCCAGAATGTTCCAGAATGTTCCTGCTGTGATGAGCCACAGCATGACTCTCTATACATATGTATCTTTCAATTAACATTTAGCTTAAACTGAACACAAACATACCCTTCAGCTGTAACAGCTAATTTAGACCCCATCATTTTAAATTTTGCCACCTCACTATTTACCCCCTTTTCCAGATCATTTGCAAATATGTTGAACAGCACTGGTCCCAGTAGTGACCTCTGGGGCAGACACCACTATTTCCCTCTCTCTCCATTCTGAAAACTGGCCATTTATTTCTATCCTTTGTTTCCTTTTAGCCAGTTACTGATCCATGACAGGACTTTCCTTCTAATCCCATGACAGTTTACTTTTCTTAAGAGCCTTTGGTGAGGGACCTTGACCAAGGCTTTCTAAAAATCTAAGAACGCTATATTCGCTGGATTCCCCTTGTCCACAAGCTTATTGACCCCCTAAAAGAATTCTAGTAGATTGGTAAGGCGTGATTTCCCTTTACAAAAATTAGGCTGAAGCTTCCTCCAACAAATCACGTTCATCTATGTGTCTGATAAGTCTGTTCTTAACTATAGTTTCAACCAGTCTGCCCTGTACTGAAGTCAGGCGCACCAGCCTGTAATTGCCGGGATTACCTCTGGAACCTCTTTTTTAAAAATGGAGTCCCATTTCCTGTCTTCCAGTCATCTAGCACAGAAGCTCATGTAATTTTAGCTTACAGAACTCTTGAGTGAATCCCGTCTGGTTCTGGTGACTGATGACTGTTCAGTTTATCATTTTTTTTCCAAATCTTCCTCTAATGACACCTTAGTCTGGGACAGTTCCTCAGATATGTCATCTAAAAAGAATGGCTCAGGTCTGGGAGTCTCCCTCACATCCTCAGCTGTGAAGATCAATGCAAACCATTCAATTAGTTTCTCCACAATGGTCTTATCATCCTTCAGTGCTCCTTTAGCGTCTCTATTGTCCAATGGCCCCACTGATTCTTTAGCAGTGTTTCTGCTTCTGATGTACAGTAAACCCTCGATTTAACAGACCTTGATTTAACGGACTTTGGATGCAACGGACAAAATTTCTGAGCAAGTCTGATGCATTCCTGATCCATTTCTGGTGGGCTGGCTGCCGGCTCCTGGCTGCCGCCCGGGTCCAGGCAGCGGGCGGGCTGGCTGCCGGCTCCCTCCAGGTCCAGGCAGCGGGCGGGCTGGCTGCCGGCTCCCCGCTGCCGCCCGGGTCCAGACAGCGGGCAGGCTGCGGAGCTGTCGCCCCGACCCTGTGGCGGGCGGGCTGCTGCTCTGACAGCTCATTTTTTTTATTATTAAATAACGGACTTTTTGATTTAACAGACACCCCCTCGCCCGAATTAGTCCGTTAAATGGAGGTTTTACTGTACTTCAAAAAATTCTACTACATTCTGTGTCTTCAGCTAGATGTTTTTAAAATTCTTTTTTGGCTTTCCTAACTATATTTTTACACTTCATTTGCCACAGTTTATGCTTCTTTCTATTTTCCTCAATAGGGTTTACCTTCCACGTTTTGCCTCTCTCTGGTTCTTTTACATTTTTCTTTATCCAGGGTGGCCTTTCTTGATTCTTTTACAATGTTTCTAAATGTGGGGTGTACATTTAATTCGAGTATCTGTTAAGGTGTCTTTGAAAAGGTTCTGTGCAGCTTGCAGGAATTACACTTTTAGCACTCAAGAATCAGAGAGGTATCTGTGTTAGTCTGGAATAGCAGAGGTAACAAAGTCCTGTGGCACCTTAAAGACTAACTATAAAGTTTTGAAGCATAAGCTTTCGTGGTCCGACGAAGTGGGTATTAGCCCACGAAAGCTTATGCTTCAAAACTTTATAGTTAGTCTTTAAGGTGCCACAGGACTTTGTTACTTTTAGCGCTGTACCTTTTAATTTCTTTGGAATTAGCATCCTCATTTTTGTGTAGTTCCCCTTTCTGAAATTAAATGCTTTCATGGTGGGCTCCTGATTGTGGTGTTTTCCCCACCACAGGGATGTTAAATTGAATTATATTATGGTCACTAGTACCAAATGATCCATCTCTATTTGCCTCTCCTCTTGTGGGTTCCAGGACTAGCTACTCTAAGAAGCAGTCCTTTAATGTGTCAAGAAACATTCTCTCTCCATCCCATCCTGATGTGACATGTACCCAGTCAATATGGGGATAATTAAAACCACCATTATTATTGAGTTTTTTTCTTTTATAACCTTTCTAATCTCCTTTAGTATTTTACAGTCATTACACCATCATGGTCAGGTGGTCAGGACTACATTCCCCAATGCTATGTTTTTATTATTCACAGAATGGAATTACTAGCTATCGAAATGTTTTGGTACATTTTGATTGATTTAAGGTTGTTACTTCATTTGGCTCTGTACTTTCATTCACATACAGTGCCACTTCCCTCCCCACCAGAACAGATATCAGATCACTTCACACGGAACAGCTCAACAGCAATATGCTAATTTATACCATCTGGGTATCTGGCCTCATTTATGCCGACAGGACAATGGGAGATTTATACAAAGTGTAGGGGGGTGGATCTGACTCCCTTTGCTCCAGTGATACTAATTTTCACCAAGTGTGGAGCTGTCCCTTCAAATTTGTTCAGTCTCTCTGACATACCTACAACAAGAGGGAATTAGTGATTTCTAGGATGTCATGAACCATTGCATTTGCAACCCAAAGTGCCTTTCATTTTAGTTTTTTTTTCTGTAGGAAGAAAATGTATAATTCTTGAGAAAGAAAGAAAGAAAGAAAGAAAGAAAGAAAGAAAGAAAGAAAGAAAGAAAGAAAGAAAGAAAGAAAGAAAGAAAGAAAGAAAGAAAGATAGTCCATTAATCCCAATAGAAATTGAACATCTGATACAGAAAATCTTAACACTGAATTCCCAGTGGGAATGACTCGCTCCTTAGCCATTCAAAGTTACACTCTTACAATCAATCCCCTGGGTAAAAGAGCTAACAAAGTGCAGATGGGTTTGGAACTTTTGTCTCATCTTCAGTTCAGTTTCCCAGGAAAATAATCTGGCCTTGAAACTGAGAATGGGCCAGATCCCCATCTAGTATAAATCAAAGTAGCTCCATCAAAATGAAAAGGCCACATCTCCACATGGCATAAACAGGCCTAACTGCTCAGAACTCAAAGAAACCGTGTCAAGTTACAGAAATTTAGGACGTTGCGCTGAGCTTTTAGTGTTCTCCGCTGCCAGCTTCTTAGTGACCAACATCAAACACTCACGGCAGCCTGACCTGTTGCTTCCTCTGGTGGCTGTATCCCAAGAGCTGCTGATGCAACATAGTGGGAGCAACATCTCTTCTCTCTCAGAACTGATTAAGTGATGTTAATGAAGGAACAGACTATTCCAGGCCAGCTGGGGCCCTGGTACCACTGGGCTCTGAGCTATCCTAGGTCACATGTGTGTGCTACAAATATATAGTTTATTGTGTGATCTCCTTTGACACCCTTTGGGCCTCAGTCCTGCCTTGTGTTTAGCCAGGGGTCCTTTCAGGGTGCTGCCTTCATGTGAGATCCAGGGCAGGTGCTGGTCCCCTTCTCGGGGTTAGGGTCGGCTAGGGCAGCTCATTAGGGTTGTTTGCTCCTGAGATGAGACCAGAGATCAGCTCACAGCCCTGCAGACCGGATCCAACTATTTAACCCCAGAAAAGGGACATCCTGAGTTGCGAACAAGCAGCCTGGACAGGCCGGGATGAATTTCAGAGCTGGGAGGGGCTTTCTGCTCTCATCCTATTGAGTCATTCAACTCTTAGCCAAGCCTGCCCAAGACGGGGAGCAGGGAGCACCCATCAGTGGAGTGAGTCCCTGCCTACTAGGAACTGCACAAGACCCAGCATTTTTGGAAACAAGGTGAAGCGAGAGAGAAACAGCTGCTGGAGAACACAGCGATTGGGCATTATTTATACAGGCCGGCCATGAGTGAAGGATCCTGGCTGTGAAGAGTCCCAGGCATCGCGGGTCAGGAAACTTTCCACAAAGACCGGCACAGTAAGTTTCCTATTTCAATTACACACGGTTTGATATTTCTATGCCGGTCAAATTTCCTAACAGAACTAGGAGTTACACCTGGAACCCTTCAAGGCTTTTATATAATTGAATCAAACATTAAGAGTTGCTCAGAGGATTTTTTATTTTATTTTTCCCCAGTGCCAAATTGTTCACTTTTCATAGATATAATAAAAGCCATTTTTGTTTTGTTTTTATTCACTGAGGACCAACCAGACAATTTCAAGTAAACTGCTTGAAACTGAAACATTTTCACTTAAATGAAGATTTTTTTGTACTTTTCCAATACCTGAGTTGTGTTTGAGATATAACAGAGGCTACCCCCGAATATTCCTTTAGGTCAAAACCCAGTTTTCCTTTGAAATAATTTAAACAGAAAATATAGGAATACCCCAGACTGGAAACTTAGATGTAAGTGAGAGTGGCAACGTTGATACTGTCGAATAATAGCAAAATTTTAACCCAGTCACTCTATCACAGTGATATTTATTTCTATTTCACAGTGATTCGTAAAACTGAGTAAAGAGCAATGTTGCTAGCCCACAGCATAGCTATTAATCATACTAGTGCCTTAAATGGAGAACAGAGAATTAAAGCCCCCAGTCAAAACCTCTCTCTCTTATCCCTGCCAAGGACATAGAGGATGTCCGTGGGATTAGAACCCTAAATATTCTACTCTAGCACCATATCCTCTGTCCCACACTGCTTCTGGGTAAATCCAAATAATGTAAATAGGAAGCACTGAATATACAGAAAACAAGACACATCCCACCTGCCACAAGGCCCAGTCCCAACACACAAGGCAGTGAAAGGGTAGGAGGGGAAACAGAGGCACAGGAAAGTGACTGGCCAAGGTCACACAGCAGGTTGGTGGCAGAGCCAAGAATAAAACCCAGTTATCCTGATGGCCACTGACCCACACAGACATAAAGTGACAGAGGCAAGTGATTCTTCAGAGAGGTAGCTGAGCGATTCCATTGGCCCATCGGTTCACAGAGATGGAAGGGGGATCTTGAGTCACAAATCAGTACCTACGCAGGCAGCAGGTCATCTGTGTGGTGCATCAGTGGAATCGCTACAGACGAGCTCTCATGCAGGATACTGAGTGAGTCTGTGTCCTATTTCCCCAGAAAGTGGATATCAGGCACTGTTGCCATTAAACCCAAGTTCACAGCCTGCTGTTTGTAGCAAGATGGGACCCAGCTTGGCTAGAACTGTTGCATTAAGATAGTACTTTGATCCATCTTCTACATGGCATTCTATCAAGTCTCATGGTTAGCTTGGTCTTTAGATGGGCAAACTGATGCAGATCCGTTGACTTTACATTCACGTGATAACTCACCACTCACAGTTAATAGCAGTGACGAGCATTGTGCATCGTTGACACTCACATCATGAGATGTTGCTGCAGGAAATCAGGGCCACTCCCTCTGTCACTGTAATCCCCTCACTGTGTTTGTCCATCCCTCCACAGCCACCACACAATCAACTGAGAAAGAAAATGTCCAACCGAACCACCCTGACTGAGTTCCTTCTCCAGGGATTCTCTGATGTGCGGGAGCTGCAGATTTTGCACTTTGGGGTGTTTCTGGTGATTTATCTGGCAGGACTGATGGGGAATCTTCTCATCATCACGGTTGTAGCCTATGACCACCATCTTCACACCCCCATGTACTTCTTCCTGATGAATCTGTCCATCCTTGACCTTGGCTCCATCTCTGTCACCATCCCCAAATCCATGGTCAATTCCCTTATGAACACCAGGGTGATTTCTTATCCTGGATGTGTTACTCAAGTCTTTCTATTTGTAGTCTTCATTTCAGCTGATTTTGCCTTACTCACTGTCATGGCGTATGATAGACACGTCGCCATCTGCCAACCACTGCACTACGAGAGAGTGATGAACAGGAGAGCTTGTGTCCAAATGGCAGCCAGTCCCTGGATTACTGGTATAGTCTACTCCACCCTGCATACCTGGAACACCTTCAGGTTACCCTTCTGCCAGTCCAATGTCATCGACCAGTTCTTCTGTGAAATCCCCCAGCTACTCAAGCTCACCTGCTCTGACTTGTACCTCAGTGAAGTTGGGGCTATTGCCTTTGGTGTGTTTATAAGTTTAATCTGCTTTGTTTTTATAATTGTGTCATATGTTCAGATCTTCAAAGCAGTGATGAGAATCCCCTCTGAGCAGGTCCGGCATAAAGCCTTCTCCACCTGCCTCCCTCACTTAACTGTGGTCTCCTTGTTTGTTTGCACTGCCGTGTTTGACTACCTGAAACCCACCTCTGACTCAGCCTCAAAAATGGATCTCGTGGTGGCTGTTCTCTATTCCGTGGTTCCTCCAGTGATGAATCCGATCATCTATACCATGAGGAACAAGGAGATCAAAGCTGCATTAAAGAAACTGATGTTGTCGAGGTTATTCATTTGTTATTAAAATGTCCATCCTTGCTGCTTGATTGAGATTTCATTCTGAGCTTCTTCTTTGATATAATCAACTGATGACCAACTGATGGGCTATAGCTCACAAAAGCTTAATCTGAAATAAATTGATTAGTCTCTAAGGTGCCACAAGTACTCCTCTCTGACATTACAATAGAATCTCAGCTTCCATTTTCTAAACTCTAGCCATTTTCTAGTCCTTGTGGTTGAGAAGGAAAGCTTGAAACTGTTCCCCAAGACAAAAGCCAAGTGTAATCAATATAGCAATGGCTGCCTGAGTCTTGCATGAGCCAATCACTCATGGGATGGAGTAGACTGACCTGAGTTAAGCAAAGCAACACCCACCTCAGTCTATAGACAGTCTGAGACAATTCCTCTGAGAGGAGGACACTGAACAGGGTATAATGATGCCGCCATATCTTCCTGAGTCTGCAGAAAGCTTGAACCAGTCACAAAGCTCACTCCATAACACTGAGGGCAACTACTCTGGGGCTGCTCTCACCATCGGTGGACAGATGGTGCAATTATGGGTGATACAACCCAGTTTTTTACAGATGTGGCAACACTTCTCCCCTCTTTTAACTGGGGTACCTCTGAGATGACCTTTGTCCTGATGGAGTATGTCGTTCCTCTGTATGGGTGTCTCCGACTGGGCTCTGATAGGAACAGTCATAGTGGGTCAGACCAATGGTCCAACGGTCCATCCCGTGGAGTAACCTGTCTTCTGACAGTGGCCAATGCCTGGTACCTCAAAGGGGATGAACCGAACAGGAAATCATCAAGTGATCCATCCCGTCACCCATTCCCAGCTTCTGGCAAACAGAGGATAGGGAAACAATCCCTGCCCATCCTGCCTCACAGCCATTGATGGACCTATCCTCTATAATTTTTTTCTATTTCTTTTTGAATATTGTTATAGTCTTGGCCTTCACAACATCCTCTGGCAAAGAGTTTCAGAGGTTGACTATGCTTTCTCTTAAGAAATACGTACTTTTGTTTGTTATAAACATTCTGGCTATTAATGTCAATAACTAAGGACTAGTTCTTCTGTTATTAGAAGGAGTAAATAACACTTCCTCATTTACTTTCTCTACATCAGTCATAATTTTATAGTCCTCTGTCATATCTGCCTTAGTCATCTCTTTTCCATGCCTAAAAGTCCCAATCTTATTAATCTCTCTCCATACGGAAGCGATTTCATACACCTACCCTTTTTTGTTGCTCTTTTCTGAACCATTTCCAATTCCAATATATGTTTTTTTTGAGATAGGGCAAACACACCTGCACATAGTATTCAAGATATGGGAGTATCATGGATTTATATAGAGGAAATATGATATTTTATGTCTTTCAAATTTTATATGTATAGTTGGGATTATGTTTTCCAATGTGCATTAATTTGCATTTATCAACACTGAATTTCATCTGCCATTTTGTTGCCCAGTAATCTAAAACAGAAGCTCATTTAAATGATAGCTTAAATACCACAGTTAGTAGTTAACCAGGGGCTAAATAGGACTTGCAAATGGTTCTCTCATTACAGTAATTGATTGAATTTTCTGAGTTAATTTACCTGACACAGAAATTCATTTCAAAAGATATTTTTTTTCTCCTGCTGATAATGGCCCTTCTACATTTAACAGCCCTCTTAGAATTGGTATACTAATGTACAATTTTTTTTTTCTGTGTGTATAAATGCATCTTACTTCTGTTCCATTCTATGCATCCGATGAAGTGAGCTATAGACCACAAAAGCTTATGCTGAAATAAACTGGTTAGTCTCTAAGGTGCTACAAGTATTCCTCACTTTCTTTACAGATACAGACTAACATGGCTGCTATTCTTGAAGCACTCTGTGCTTTCATTCACGTACAGTGCCACTTCCCTCCCCACCAGCACAGATATTCAGATCACAAGAAACTGAACAGCTCAACAGCAATATGCTAATTTACACCATCATTTACGCCAACAGTACAATGGCAGATTTACACAAGGTGTAGGGGGGGTGGATCTGACTCCATTTATTCCAGTGAAGCTATGAGTAATTTGCACAAAGTGGGGAGCTGCCCCCTTCAATTTTTTTTCAGTCTCTCTGACATACTTAGAACAGGAGGAAATTAATGATTTTTAGGGTGTCATGAATCATTGCATTTGCAACCCAATGAGCCTTTCATTTTAGTGTTGTCTGTAGGAAGAAAACATAACTTCTAGAAAGAAAGAAAGAAAGAAAGAAAGAAAGAAAGAAAGAAAGAAAGAAAGAAAGAAAGAAAGAAAGAAAGAAAGAAAGAAAGAAAGAAAGAAAGAAAGAAAGAAAAAGAAAAGTTGGTCCATTCATCCCAATAGAAATTGAAAATCAGATACAGAAAATCTTAACACTGAATTCCCAGTGGGAAAGACTCGCTCCTTAGCCATTTAAAGTTACACTCTTGCAATTAATCCCCTGGGGCAGAGAGCTAAGAAAATGCACATGGGTTTGGAACTTTTGTCTCATCTTCCAAGGCTTGACAAAGACCTGGCTGGGATGATTTAGTTGGGGTTGGTCCTGCTTTGAGCAGGGGGTTGGACTAGATACCTCCTGAGGTCCCTTCCAACCCTAATATTCTATGATTCTTTGATTCAGTTCCGTTTCCCAGGAAAATAATCTGGCCTTGAAACTGAACAATGGGCTAGATCCCCAGCTAGTGTAAAAAAAAGCAGCTGCATCGAAATCAAAAGGCCACATCTCCACATGACGTAAACATGTCAAACTGCTCAGAACTCCATGGAATTGAATCAATTCACAGAGGTTTAGGACGTACTGAGGAGCTTTTAGTGTTTGCTTCTGGCTGCTTCTTGGTGACCAAAATCAAACACCCAGGGCAGCCTGAGCTGTGGGGTCCTCTGGTGGCTGCGTCCCAAGACCTGTGGATGCAACACAGAAGAAAAATATGCTGCTCTCTCAGAGCTGATTATGTGGCACTAATGAAGGAACAGCCTATTCCAGACCAGCTAGGGCTCTATTGCCACTGGGCTCTGAGCTAGTGTAGGTCACATGTCTGTACACTTACGTCAGCTTATGCTGAAATAAGCTATTTAGTCTTTAAGGTGATACAAGTATTCCTCGCTTTCTTTATGTCTGTGGTAGTTTCTTGTGTAATCTCCTTTGGACCCCCTTAAGGCCTCAGCTCTGCCTTGTGTGTAGCCAGGGGTCCTCTCGGGGTGCTGCCA
The DNA here is from genome assembly GCA_032164245.1 of Sternotherus odoratus. Classification (NCBI taxonomy): domain Eukaryota; kingdom Metazoa; phylum Chordata; order Testudines; family Kinosternidae; genus Sternotherus; species Sternotherus odoratus. The sequence goes on along the minus strand of JAVMKO010000013.1, from coordinate 33,655,572 downwards.
TCATGTGAGACCCAGGCCAGGTGCTGGTCCCCCTCTGGGGGTTAGGGTCGGCTAGGGCAGCTTGTTAGGATTCTTTGCTCCTGAGATGAGATCAGAGCTCAGCTCACAGCGCTGCAGAGAGGATCCAACTATTTAGCCCCAGATCAGAGACTCCAGGGTTGTGAACAAGCCGGGATCAGTTTCAGAGCTGGGAGGAGCTTTCTGCCCCCATCCTATTTAGTCCTTCACTTCTCAGCCAAGCCTGCCCAAGGTGGGGAGCAGAGAGCACCTTTCGGTGGAGTGGGTACTGGCCATGACTGAAGGATCCTGGCGGTGAAGAGTCCCAGGCATCACGGGTCAGGAAATATTCGGCAAAGACCAGTGCAGTAAGTCTCTTATTTCAATTACCCATCTTTAGGTATTTCTATGCTCGTCAAATTTCCTAACAGAACTAGGAGTTACAACTGGAACTCTTCACAGCTTTTATATAATTTAATCAAACATTTACAGCTGCTCAGAGGTGTGGTTTATGTTTTTTAATTTTTCATCAGCAGCACACCGTTAACTTTTCAGAGAGGAGGGAGGAATAGTTCAGTGGTTTGAGCATTGTCCTGCTAAACCCAAGCTTGTGAGCTCAGTCCGTGAGGGGGACAGTTAGGGATCTGGGGCAAAAATTGGTTGGATGATTTAGTTGGGGATTGGTCTTCCTTTGAGGAAGAGGTTAAACTAGATGACCTCCTCAGGTCCACCCCAACGTTGATATTCTATGATCATAAAAAAACCCATATTTTTTTGTTCTTATTCATTGAGAACCAACCAGACAATGTCAGGAAAACTGCTGGAAACTGAATCATGTTCACTTCAATACAGAAACATTATTTTGACTTTTCCAATACCTGAGTTGTGTTTCAAGAATAACCCAGGCTTCCCCAGAATATTGATTTAGTTGAAAAAACAGTTTTCCTTTCAAATAATGTAAAAAGAAAATGTAGGAATATCCCAGACTGGAAACTTAGATGTAAGCTAGAGGGGGAACGTTGATACTGTCCAATTATAGCAAAATTTGAACTCAGTCCCTGTATCGCAATGGTGTTTATTTCTATTTCAAAGGGATACTTGGTGATTCATAAAATTGAGTAATAAGCATAAAAGCTGGCAGTCAACAGCATCAATATTAAATATACTAGTGCCTTAAATGGAGAAGAGAGACTTGAAGCCCCCAGCCAAAGCCTGTCTATCTTATCCACGCCAAGGACATAGAGGACGTCAATGGGATTAGAACCCTAGATATTCTGCTCTAGCGCTGTTCTCTGTCTCACACTGCAGCTGGCTAAACCCAAATGATGTAAATAGGAGCACTGAACATACACATAATAAGACACAGCCCATCTGCCAAACAGCTCACAATCCAGACAAGGTGCAGAAAGAATGGGAGGGGAACCAGCGGCACAGGGAAGTGACTAGACCAAATTGACACTGCAGGTGAGTGGAAGAGCCAAGAATAGAACCCAAGTCTCCTGACGGCCACTGACCTGCACAGACAGAAAGTGACAGACGTAAATGGTGCTGTAGAGAGGTAGCTGATCGATTCCTCTACCCATGGGTACACAGAAATGGAAGTGGGATCTTGTGTCATAAATCAAGATATAAGCAGACAGCAGGACATATATGTGTTGCTGTAATCACTACAGACGAGCTCTCATGCAGGTTACTGAGTGAGTCTATGCCATATTTCCACAGAAAGTGAATATCAGGCAGTGTTGGCATTTTAGCATTTTAGTTTCAAGCCCAAGTTCACAACCTGCTGTTCATAGCAAGAGGGGACCCAGCTTGGCTAGAATTTTGTATTGGGTTGTACATTGCTCCATCCTTCACATTGTATCCAGTCACATTATCAACTAGATCTTTAGATGGTGCAAACTGATGCAGCTCCATTGACTTGACATTCATGTGATAACTCACCACTCCTAGTTAATAGCAGTGATGAGCGCTGTGCATTGTTGACACTCACATCATGAGATATTGCTGCAGGGAATCAGATCTCTAACAGTGTAATCCCCCACCCCATGTCTTTGTCCTTCCCTCCACAGCCATCACAGAATTCACTGAGAAAGAAAATGTCCAACCGAACCACTGTGACCGAGTTCCTTCTCCAGAGATTCTCTGATGTTCGGGAGCTGCAGCTTTTGCACTTTGGGGTGTTCCTAGTAATTTACTTGGCAGGCCTGATGGGGAATCTTCTCGTCATCACAGCCATAGCCCTTGACCACCATCTTCACACCCCCATGTACTTCTTCCTCCTGAATCTGTCCATTATGGACCTCTGGTCCATCTCTGTCACCATCCCCAAATCCATGGTCAATTCCCTAATGAACACCATGGTAATTTCTTATCCTGGATGTGTTGCCCAAGTCTTTCTATTTGTAGTCTTCATTTCAGCTGATCTTGCCTTACTCACCATCATGGCATACGACCGACACGTCGCCATCTCTCAACCACTGCACTACGAGAGAGTGATGAACAGGAGAGCTTGTGTCCAAATGGCAGCCAGTGCCTGGATTACTAGTATTGTCTACTCTGCACTGCACACGGGGAACACCTTCAGGTTACCCTTCTGCCAGTCCAATGTCATCAACCAGTTCTTCTGTGAAATCCCCCAGCTACTCAAGATCACCTGCTCTGACTTGTACCTCAGTGAAGTTGGGCTTCTTGCCTTCAGTATGTTTTTAAGTTTTAACTGTTTTGTCTTTATAATTGTGTCTTATGTTCAGATCGTCAAAGCAGTGCTGAGAATCCCCTCTGAGCAGGGCCGACGTAAAGCCTTCTCCACATGCCTCCCTCACCTTCTTGTGGTCTCCTTGTTAATTTTAACTGCATCCTTTGACTACTTGAAACCCACCTCCAGATCAACCTCAAATATGGATCTCATGATGGGTGTTCTCTATTCCCTGGTGCCTCCAGTGATGAATCCGATCATCTACAGCATGAGGAACAAGGAGATCAAAGCTGCATTAAAGAAACTGATTGTGTGGAGGTTACTAACCAAGAATTAAAATGTCCATCATTGCTCCTTGATTGAAACATCATTCTGATCACCAAAAGTGTCTCCTTTACAACTAGGGTGCTATCTGTTTATGAACTCATAAAATCCAGACTATGTCCTTTGAAATGAAATGAGTTAATTTTGAATTACAACAGTATAAGTAAGATCAGAATCTAAATATCTATCCATAAATGTACATACACACCTATCTTTCTTTGGGCTTTATACTGCTAAGTCACTAGTGAACATGAAGACTTTTTCTCTTCTCCTTTTTTGGAGTAAAAATTGTGGTTGGGTTTTTAGAGGTTTGGCTTTTTTGTTTGCTTTATTGCTTTTTTTCCATGTTTCATTTTATTGATTCATCGGTTGACTTTTTTTTTTGTTCCCGATGACCTTTTGTGGTAGGAATTTGCAGGGTGGAATATGTTTGATTAAATGTGGGGATCAGATTATTTTGTCATTGATTCACGGTGTCAATGTCATAATTTCTTTGAAGGGTTTTTAAAAGTGACTGGAGGTCTGAAAAAATTGAAAAAAAGTTTGTGTAGGTGTGTGACTAGTTTACGCTCTTTAAAACAATTATTTTAATGTTATTACGGAGATTGACTAAAGCACATGTCCGCTCCCCAGTTAGCAACTCAGCAACTGCCTCTCCATCCACACACCATTATAGAGACTATGTCTCTTGCCAGTTAAAGTTCACACAATAGCCCAACATAAGCAACTCTGCATATGGAAATGTGATATTAGGAAAACATTTAGGGTTGGATTCAAGTTTAAGAACTATTAACCAGTTTACAGGCCCTCAGCTCCAGGAGTCAGGATATTACAATGGAATCTCAGCTTCCATTTCCTAAGCAATAGCCATTTTCTAGTCCTCCTGGTTGAGAAGGAAAGCTTGAAATTGTTCCCCAAGACAAAAGCCAAGTGTAATGAACAGAACAATGGCTGCCTGTGTCTTGCATTAGCCAATCACTCATGGGATGGAGTGGGCTCTCAGTTCATAAAATCATAGAATATCAGGTCGGAAGGGACCTCAGGAGGTTCTAGTCCAACCCTCTGCTCAAAGCAGGACCAATCCCCATCTAAATCATCCCTGCCAGGGCTTTGTCAAGCCTGATCTTAAAAACCTCTAAGGAAGGAGATTCTACCACCTCCCTAGGTAAACCATTCCAGTGCTTCACCACCCTCCTAGTGAAAAAAGGTTTTCCTAATAACCAACCTAAACATTCCCCACTGCAACTTGAGACCATTACTCCTTGTTCTGTCATCTTGTACCACTGAGAACAGTCTAGATCCATCCTCTTTAGAACACCTGTCAAGGTTTGCCTCCCCACTCTGAACTCTAGGGTAAAGATGTGGGGACCTGCATGGAAAAAAAAAAGAAATAACCCCCCCAAGCTTATTTTACCAGCTTAGGTTAAAACATTCCCCCAGACCACAAACGTCTCCTATGTCTGGGCTTGGAATCACTGCCACCACCAATTTAAGCCCCCAAAACCATGGTTTAGGGTAAATTAGAACCCCATTTTAAATACCCCCAAATCTCCTCACTTTACCTGGGAGAGACTTGAGAAACAAAGACCAAAAAACTTCACTTTCTGTGAGACGTGCCTGATCCAAACCAGGATCTATCCAATGGAAACAAGCAGTCAGAGTCTTAAAAGTAAGATTTTAATTAGAGAAAAAAAGAAGCATAAATCCCTTGTACAGAAATTAATAGAAAATAAAAACCCCTTCATCACAGTACCATTGATCCCCCCCGTCCTAGGAATTTCTTCCTTTGCTAAAGCTTAACAGTATAAGATCACCGTGGATCAATTATCAAGTGATACAGTTCAAGCATACTATTCACTTACTACTGAACTTGACTTGTTAGAAGATTATAGGTAGGTAGCATAGAGAAATAGGAGTGCTTCATCCCATAGCCGGGGCGAACAGGGAGAGAGCTGAAACCGAAACTAAAAAACTCTCTTTGTTCCTGAGGTTGATTATCATGTCCTGTTCATCATCCCCTTTCAGGTTACTTTCAAGTTAACACTTTACAGGTAAAACAGTAATTCTAAGCTACTTTATACTTATGACAACACCCTTTCAGGTAGTTGAAAGCAGCTATCAAATCTCCCCTCAGTCTTCTCTTCTGTAGACTAAACAATCCAAGTTCTCTCAGCCTCTCCTCATGAGTCATGTGCCTCAGCCCCCTAATCATTTTTGTTGCCCTTCTCTGGACTCTTTCCAATTTTTCCACATCCTTCTTGTAGCATGGGCCCCAAAACTGGACACAGTACTCCAGATGAGGCCTCACCAATGTCGAATAGAGGGGAAAAATCACGTCCCTCGATCCGCTGGCAATGCCCCTACTTATACAGCCCAAAATGCCATTAGCCTTTTTTGGCAACAAGGGCACACTGTTGACTCATATCCAGCTTCTCATCCACTGTAACCCCTAGGTCCTTTTCTGCAGAACTGCTGCCTAGCCATTCGGTCCCTAGTCTGTAGTAGTGCATGGGATTCGTCCGTCCTAAGTGCAGGACTCTGCACTTGTCCTTGTTGAACCTCATCAGATTTATTTTGGCCCAATCCTCTAATTTGTCTAGGTCCCTCTGTATTCTATCCCTACCCTCCAACGTATCTACCACTCCTCCCAGTTTAGTGTCATCTGCAAACTTGCTGAGGGTGAAGTCCATGTCATCCTCCAGATCATTGATAAAGTTATTGAATAAAATCAGCCCCAGGACAGACTCCTAGGGCACTCCGCTTGATATCAGCTGCCAACTAGATGTGAAACCATTGATCACTACCCATTGAGTCTGATGATACAGCCAGCTTTCTATCAACCTTATGGTCCATTCATCCAACCCATACTTCTTTAACTTGCTGGCAAGAATACTATGGGAGACCATATCAAAAGCTTTGTTAAGTTCAAGGAATTGCACATCCACTGTAGCCAGTTAATCAATGCAACTTCTGCCTCAATCTATAGACAACCTGAGACAATTGGTCTGAGAGGGGGAAACTGAATAGGGAATAATGATGCAGCTACATCTTCCTGAGTCTGCAGAGAGCCTGAACCAGTTACAAAGTTAACTCCAAAAGGCAGAGACACAGGCAGCTGCTCAGAGACTTCTCTCACCATCAGTGAACAGATGGGGCAATTCTGGGAGATACAACCCAGGTTTTTATAGATGTGGCACCACTTCTCCCCACTCTTTACTGGGGTATCTCTGAGGAGACCTAAGTCCTGCTGGAGTGCATTGTTCCTCTGTATGGGTGTCTCTGACTGGGCTTTTTCCTGCTCTCTGATTCCTCACTGTTCCTGTCATGCTACCTAGTGGCTTTCTATATATTCATAAGACAATTTCCCAGCTAGGTGCCCATCTCACGGGTTTCTCTCTATGAACCAAGACAGCAAGATCATAGAATATTTTATGGTTATTTAAATTGATGAAGGTTCTAGGCAATTAGAATCTCAAATTCTGGAACACATATGAAACTAGACCTCATAAGAGCATAGGAACAGACAGATTGAGTCAGACCAAAGGTCCATCCATCCCAGTATCCTGTCTTCTGACCATGGCCAATTCCTGGTGCCTCAGAGGGAATGAACAGAACAGGAAATCATCAAGTGACCCATCCTGTCGCCCCTTCCCAGGTTCTGGCAAATAGAGGATAGGGACACCATCCCTGCTCATCCTGGCTAATAGCCATTAATGGACTATGGAGTTATCCTTCGTGAATTTTTCTATTTCATTTTGAACCCTGTTATTGTCTTGGCCTTCACAACATCCTGTGGCAGAAAGTTCCACAGGTTGACTATGCTTTGTGGGAAGAAATACATCCTTTTGTTTCTTTGAAATCTGCTGCCTATTAATGTCCTTGGGTGACTTCTATTTCTTCTGTCATGAGTAGTAGTAAATAACATTTCCTAATTTACTTTCTCAACACCAGTCATAATTTTATATCCGTCTCTCATATCCCCCATAATTGTCCCTTTTCCATGCCGAAAAGTTCCAATCTTATTAATCTATCCCCATACGGAAGCCATTTTATAGACCTAATCATTTTTGTTGCCCTTTTATGAACCTTTTCCAATTCCAATATATGTTTTTTTGACATAGGGAAAACACACCTACATGTAGTATTCAAGATATGGGAGCACCATGGATTTATATAGAGGAAATATGATATTTTATGTCTTATCTATTCCTTTCCTCATGATTCCAACATTCTGTTTGCTTTTTTGACAGCCACTGCTCACTGAGTGGAAGTTCTCAGAGGACTATCCACTTTGACACCAAGATCCCTTTCTTGAGTGGTAACAGCAAATTTGGTCCCAATTATTTTAAATGTATAATTGGGATTATGTTTTCCAATGTGCATTATTTAGAATTTATCAGTATTGAATTTCATTTGCCATTTTGTTGCCCAGTCATCTGGCACAGAAGCTCATTCAAATGATAGCTTACATACCACAGTTAGTAGTTCTACAATTTCACATTGGAGTTCCTTCAGAACTCTTGGGTGAATCCCGTCTTGTTCTGGCGACTTATGACTGTTTAGTTTATCAATTTCTTCTAAAACCTCCTCTGATGACACCTCAGTCTGGGACAGATCCTCAGATTTCTCATCTATAAAGAATGGCTCAGGTCTGGGAGTCTCCCTCACATCCCCAGCCATGAAGATCAATGCAAACCATTCAATTAGTTTCTCTGCAATGGCCTTATTGTCCCTGAGTGCTCCTTTAGCGTCTCAATTGTCCAATGGCTCCACTGATTGTTTAGCAGGCTTCCTGCATCGGATGTACTTTAAAAAAAATGCTATTATTCTTTGCATCTTTGGCTAGATATTTTTAAAATTCTTTTTTAGCTTTCCTAATTATATTTTTACACTTCGTTTACCACAGTTTATGTTTCTTTCTATTTTCCTCAATAGGATTTAACTTCCACTTTTTAAAGGATGTCCTTTTGCTTCTCACTGCTTCTTTCACTTTGTTCTTTATCCAGGGTGGCCCTTTCTTGGTTCTTTTACAATGTTCCTAAATTGGGGGTGTACAGTTAAGTCAAAGCTCCATTTTGGTGTTTTATTATTTAGTTTTTTTCTTTTATAACCTCTTAATCTCCTTTAGTATTTCGCAGTCACTACACCATCATGGTCAGGTGGTCTGTAGTGCATCTCCAGTGCTTTGTTTTTATTATTCAAGCATGGAATTACTACCAGAGAGATTCTATGGAATATTTTGGTTCATTTAAGATTTTTACTTCATTTGACTGTGTTTTCATTCACATACAGTGCCACTTCCCTCCCCACCAGCACAGATACTCAGATCACTTCAAATGGAAAAGCTCAACAGCAATATGCTAATTTACACCATCTGGGTATCTGGCCTCATTTACACCAACAGTCCAATGGCAGATTTATCTAATGTGTAGGGGGGTGAATCTGACTCCATTTACTCCAGTGAATCTACGAGTAATTTACACCAAGTGGGGAGCTGACCCTTCAGATTTGTTCAGTTTCTCTGTCATACCTACAAGAAGAGGGAATTCATGAGTTTTAGGATATCATGAACCATTGCATTTGCAACCCAATGAGCCTTTCATTTTAGTGTTGTCTGTAGGAAGAAAGCATATAATTCCTGAAAAAGGAAGGAAGGAAGGAAGGAAGGAAGGAAGGAAGGAAGAAAGAAAGAAAGAAAGAAAGAAAGAAAGAAAGAAAGAAAGAAAGAAAGAAAGAAAGAAAGAAAGAAAGAAATATCCATTCATTCCAAAAGAAATTCAAAATTCCCGCTAAGTTCAGACCCAGTGGGAAGGAATCGCTCCTTAGCCATTCAAGGTTACACTCTTACAATTAATCCCCTGGGCAAAGAGCTAAGAACGTGCAGATGGGTTTGGAACTTTTGTCTCATCTTCAGTTCAGTTTTCCAGGAAAATAATATGGCCTTGAAACTGAAGAATGGTGTAAATCAAAGTTGCTTAATTGAAATCAAAAGGCCACATCTCCAAGTGGCATAAACAGGCCTAACTACTCAGAACTCCATGGACCTGTATCAATTCACACGAGTTTAGGACATAGTGGGGAGCTTTTAGTGTTTGCCTCTGGCAGCTTCTTAGTGACCAGCATCAAACACCCAGGGCAGCCTGAGCTGTGGGTTCCTCTGTTGGCTGCTGATGCAAAGCAGAAGAAAAAATATTCTGCTCTCTCAGAGCTGATTATGTGGCACTAATGAAGGAACAGACTATTCCAGACCAGCTGGGGCTCTATGACCACTGGGCTCTGAGCTAGTGAAGGTCACATGTCTGTGGTAGTTTCTTGTGTAATCTCCTTTGGATCCCCTTTGGACCCAAGACCTGCCTTGTGTGTAGCCAGGTGTCATCTCATGGTGCTAACATCCCATGAGATCCAGGGCAGGTGCTGGTCCCCCTCTGGGGGTTAGTTTCGGCTAGTGCATCTCATTAGGGTTGTTTGTTCCTAAGCTGAGATCAGAGCTCAGCTCGCAGCCCTGCAGACCAGATCCAACTATTTAGCCCCAGATAGGGACATCCTAAGTTCTGAACAAGCTGGGATCAGTTTCAGAGCTGGGAGGAGCTTTCTGTCCCCATCCTATTGAGTCCTTCAACTCTCAGCCAAGCCTGCCCGAGATGGGGACCAGGGAGCACCCATCGGTGGAGTGGGTCCCTGCCTGCTAGGGACAGCAGCAGCTTGGGAAACACAGTCAAGTGAGAGGGAAACAGCTGCTGGAGAACACAGCAATGGGGCATTATTTACACAGACCGGCCATGACTGAAGGATCCTGGCTCTGAAGAGACCCAGGCATCACGGCTCGGGAAACAGTCTGCAAAGACCAGCGCGGTAAGTCTGTTATTTCAGTTACACATATTTAGGTGTTTCTATGATGGTGAAATTTCCTAACAGAACTTGGAGTTACAATTGGAACCCTTCAAGGCTTTTTATATAATCTAATCCAACATTTGGAGCTGCTCAGAGAATTTTTTATTATTATTTTTATTTTTCCCAATCAGCAAACCGTTGACTTTTCATGGATATTATAAGAAACAGTATTTAGAGGTTTCCAGTACCAGAGTTGTGTTTCAGGAATAACCCAGGCTTCCCCAGAACATTTCTTTAGTTGAAAACCCAGTTTTCCTTTGAAATAATTAAAACAGAAGATTGTGGAATACCCCAGATTGGAAACTTAGATGTAAGCGATAGTGGGAATGTTGATTTTGTCCAATAATAGTAAAATTTGAACCCAGTCACTCTATTGCAATGGGGTTTATTTCTGTTTCAAAGGGATACTTGGTGATTCATAAAATTGAGTAAAGCAACAAAGTTGTCAGCCAAAAGGATCGATATTAGATATATTAGTGCCTTAAATGGAGAACAGCAAATTGAAGTCACCAATCAAATCCTGTCTATCTTATTCCTGCCCAAGGACACAGAGGATGTCAATGGGATTAGAACCTAGATATTCTGCCCTAGTGCCATATGCTCTATACCACACTGCTGTTGGCTAAACAAAAATGATATAAATAGGAGGAGCAAACACACACATAAAAAGGCAAAGCCCATCCACCACCATCCTAGCAGACAAGGCAGAAAAAGGGTGAGAGGGGAAACAGAGGCACAGCAAAATAACTAGCCAAGGTCACACACCACATCAGTGGCAGAGTAAAGAATAGAACCCAAGTCTCCTGATGGCCACTGACCTGCACAGACATAAAGGGACAGAGGTAAATGACACATCAGAGAGGTAGCTGAGTGATGCAACTATCTCATCGGTACACAGCGATCTTGTCTCACTAATCAGTATGTAATCAGGCAGCAGGTTGTCTATGTTGTGCTGCAGTGGAATCACTACAGACGAGCTCATGCAGGATACTGAGTGAGTCTGTGTCATATTTCCCCGGAAAGTGGACATCAGGCAGTGTTGGCATTAAAACATTTTAGTTTCAAGCCCAAGTTCACAACCTGCTGTTCGTAGCAAGAGGGGACCCAGCTTGGCTAGAATTGTTGTATTGGGACAGTTCTCTACTCCATACTTCACAGGGCATTTTATCCAGTCACATGCTCAGCTTGATCTTTAGATGGTCCAAAATGACGCAGCTCCATTGACTTGACATTCATGTGATAACTCACCACTCCTAGTTAATAGCAGTGACGAGCGCTGTGCATCGTTGACACTCACATCATGAGATATTCCTGCGGGGAATCAGGGCCATTCCTGCTGTCACTATAATCCCCCAACTGTCTTTGTCCTTCCCTCCACAGGCATCAGACAAGGAGCTGAGAAAGAAAATGTCCAACCGAACCACGGTGACCGAGTTCCTTCTCCTGGGATTCTCTGATGTTCGGGAGCTGCAAATTTTGCACTTTGTGATGTTCCTGATTATTTTCCTGGCAGCTCTGATCGGAAATCTTCTCATTATCTCAGCCGTAGCCCTTGACCACCATCTTCACACCCCCATGTACTTCTTCCTGGTGAATCTGTCCATCCTAGACCTCGGCTCCATCTCTGTCACCATCCCCAAATCCATGGTCAATTCCCTTATGAACACCAGGGTGATTTCTTATCCTGGATGTGTTGCCCAAGTCTTTCTATTTTTCCTCTTTGCTTCAACTGATTTTGCCTTACTCACTGTCATGGCGTACGACCGATACGTGGCCATCTGCCAACCACTGCACTATGAGAGAGTGATGAACAGGAGAGCTTGGCCAAATGACAGCCAGTGCCTGGATTATTGGTATTGTCTACTCCACACTGCACACTGGGAACACCTTCAGGTTGCCCTTCTGCCAGGCCAATGTCATCAACCAGTTCTTCTGTGAAATCCCCCAGCTACTCAAGCTCACCTGCTCTAACTCATATCTCAGTGAAGTTGGGGTTATTGTGTTTTGTGTGTGCTTGGCCTTCGGCTGCTTTGTTTTCATAGTTGTGTCTTATGTTCAGATCTTCAAAGCAGTGATGAGAATCCCCTCTGAGCAGGGCCGGCATAAAGCCTTCTCTACCTGCCTCCCTCACCTCACTGTGGTCTCTTTGTTCCTTAGCACTAGCATGTTTGACTACCTGAAACCTACGTCCAGGTCAGCCCCAAATATGGATCTCATAATGGGTGTTCTCTATTCCCTGGTGCCTCCAGTGATGAATCCGATCATCTACAGCATGAGGAACAAGGAGATCAAAGCTTCATTAAAGAAACTGATTGTGTGGAGGGTATTCACCAAGAATTAAAATGTCCATCCTTGCTCCTTGATTGAGATTTTATTCTGAGCTTCTTCTTGGATATAATCAACTGATGACAAAATTATCTCCTTGAGAACATAAGGTGCATATGTATGAGTTTTGAAAATCCAAACTGACTCCTTTGACATTAAATGAATTAATTTCGACTTACACACATATAAATAAGATATCATAATTTAAATATCTATCCTTAAAAGTACATACACACCTATCTCTTCTTTGGCGTTATACTGCTCACATCACCATGCTATCTGAACATGTTGCACAGGATATGAACAGCTATGGCTAAGTCACTAGTGAACATAAAGACTCTTTCTCATCTCCTTTTTTAGGGTAAAAATTGTGGTTGGGGTTTGGGAGGTTTGGCTTGTTTGTTTGCTTGATTGTTTCACTTTCATGTTTCATTTTATTGATTCATTGGTTGACTTTTTATTTTCTTCCAGATTACTTTTTGAGTAGGAATTGGTAGGGTGGAATATGTTTGATGAAATGTGGGAATCAGATTATTTTGTCATTTATTCACGGTGTCAATGTCATAATATCTTTGAAGGTTTTTTTTGTAGAGACTGGAGGTTTGAGAAAATTGAAAATAGATTTCTGTAGCTGTGTGGCTAGCTAAGTTCCTTTTTAAACAGGAGCTGCTGATTCAATGCAGGAGAAAGAAATTGCTGCTCTCTCATGCCTGTATCTGCAATTTTCACTCCATGCATCTGAAGAAGTTGGTTTACTACCCATGAAAAGCCCCCAAAAATCTGTTAGTCTTTAAGGTGCCACCGGACTCCTCGTTGTTTTTTGTGGATACAGACTAATATGATAATTAAGTCAGGGTGCCAACATTGATATTGTAAAATAACACCACATTTTCCAACCTATTTCCGCTATTGCAATCCTGTTTATTGCTGTTTCAAAGGGACACTTGCAGGATGGTAAAACTGAGTAAGCAGTAAATCTTACACTCACAGACTATGCTTTATACATGCAGGCATCTTTAAATTGAGGCACGGAGAGTTGATGTCCCCAGCCAAAGCCTATCTCTACTCAATTACATGGAAGAGGACAATGTGGCTAGTCCCCAGACCTTCTGCTCCAGCACCATATCCTCTGTCCCACACTGATGCCTGCTAAACAGAAATGCTCTTAAGAAGTGGACAGAACACCCACATAGTAAAACACAACCTATGCCCCAGGGAGTTTATAACCGAAGTAGACAAGGTAGAGAGAGGGCGGAAGGAGAAACAAAGACTCAGGGAGGGGAAGTGACTGGACCAAGGTCACACAGCAGGGAAGTGGCAGAATCAAGAATAGAAACCAAAGCTCCTGATAGCCACTGAACCGCACTGCACAGACATAAAGTCAGAGGGAAATGATACGCATAGAATCAGCTGAGTGGTGCTATTAGCCCCTCATCACACGGAGATGGAAATTCAGCTGGGACGTCTGTGTGGTGTTGCAGTGGAATCATTACAAATGAGCTCTTGTATGCGATGCTTTGTTAGTCCATGTCACATTTCCTAGGACAGTGGCATAGGTGCCGACTTCCCCTCTTTCCCATGGATGCTTGACCCCCAGTCCCAGTCTCCCACCCCCACTGTGGTCTCTTTGCTTCTTTGCACTGCCCACTCCAGCTCAGCATCAGATTTGGATCTCATGATGGGTGTTCTCTGTTCCTCGCTCAGTCCCTAGTGGACGACATGAAGTCGCAGGGAATATGTTTGATTAAATCGGGGTATCTTTCTTTTTCCATCTGTTCAAGGGGCATCTGTCATAATATCTTTGGAGGGGTTTTCTGGGTGACTTGAAGTTTTGTTTTCCCCATTGAATTTGGGGGGAAAGGGTGTTTTAGGTGTCTGGATAGCCAAGTTCCAGTTCAAAACATTATTTTAAGGCTTGTGGGATTTAACTGATGTTCAATAAGCCCATTTTCACCCTCCAGTCTCTGTTCCCAATTGCAGTAAGTTGATCCCTAATCCATTAACAAGTAGGTAAGAGCTCTTCCCCTTAGGAACTGGGAATGGATGGTGGTTTCCTGGACTTCGGTACATCAGTTGATCTCCCAACATGGTTAGATTAAGATCCCCATGCAGGTCCTACCCTGCTTTGTCCTTTGTTGTTCCTTGTTCACCTTGCCATGCCATTGCCTGTTGTACCTGCCATACATGATCAAGTCGTGCTAAAACCTCCTCCTGTGTTTGTCCATGTGTAGTGACCTGCCCTGGCATCAGAGGAAGTTGATTTTCCCACAGCTCCATGGGCCTTCCCATAAGAGCTTCACAGGGGGACAATCCTGTACCTTTCCATTCCTAGGCCCTTATTCTCATTAAGACAGAGAGAAACAACTGTTAACAGTTTCTCCATCCCATTTCCACTCCTTTTCCAGTTCACGTTCAATGGTGCACCTCATGGGTTTCACCTGCCCAGCCGCCATCAGGCGATAGACAATGTGGAACAATTGTGGTATTCCAGTGAGCGCCGTGAGCTCCCGCATCAGGTCTAACCAGAAGGCTGCTCCTTGGTCGGAGTCAATGACCTTTGGGACCCTACCAATGAGTGAATACCTCAGTTACCAGCATTTCAATGCTCACCCGGGTCACCTGGTGCTTTGTGGGGAATGCCCCCACTCGCCTGCTGAAGGACTCTACCTCCAATTTCCTTTTTGGTCTGTTGGTAGGGGCCCTGTATGGTCCAACTGTGTTCTTTCCCAAGGTCCATTGGCCCTTTTCTCATTAACTCCCCCATCAGCACCATGTGGGGTGTGTTGTGCCCAGCACAGTGTAAACAGCACTCCAGGTGCGACTTTTAAGTTGTCTGCCATCCCTGGCCCCCAACACAATTCTTTAGAGTCCCCAGTGGCCTCCTCAAACCCGGGGTGCCCCCCTGCCAAGCTTCCATGCGGCCAGCTCAGCAAAACCATCTGCCTTCCATGAGGGTGCAGCGTGAGCAGTCCCCCGGCTGTGGAAGCTCCCCCGATGCTTTCCCTCAGTTCCACCTTTGGCCCATGTTTAGCTCCCACTTTTCTGATGCCTCCCAGTCACGTCTCAGAGTCCTGTCATTCCCAGATTCGACATCCCTGGTCTGTGCCCACCCCACTCCCTGTTAGTATTGTGAAGGGCCCACTCTTCTGAGTTTCTGAGGGCCATGGGGGTGTCTCTCTTGCAGCCCATGTTGCTTCTGTGTCAATCCAGCCCCTTTACTTTTACTACATTGACCCATGGGTGGGTAAAATTCTGTGGCCTGTGTTTTGTGCAGGAGGTCAGACTAGATGGTCATAATGGTCCCTTCTGACCTTAAAGTTTATGAGTCTATGAGTCATGTAAAATGACAACTGAGCTCTTCCACTTATCTCCACCAGTTGGCACACTTCAGAGTGAATCCATTCCTTGTACTGAACTGATTATCCACCCACCATCTTAACATCAGGGTGCCCCCAGGAAATACGCAATCCGAATCCACCCCCTGCCCAACATTCTGGCTCATATCTGAGACCGATGTCATTTAAAATGCTCAGCAAGGCTGCCGGCTCCGCTTCCCCAGCTGACTAGGCCACTAGCAAAAAGCCAATAGTACAGACTGGCTCCATTCCTCTCCTGCCTGGTGTCGGGTTTTATCCCTGTTAGCTTCACACTGGTGTGGGGGTGCCAACCGGAGGTAGTCTGGGCACCCAAGCTGTGGGTTCTTTCGGCACCTCTGCTTTGAGGTTATCAGCTGTCCTCAATGGGCTGTCCACTCACTTGTCCTTGCAAAATAGGGTGGATGTTTACGAAACGGAGGGTGGAGGGTGCAAAATAGGGTGGATGTTTACGAAATGGAGTTCTGTCCCCAGTGGGAATGAATTGCTCTGTAGCCATTAAAAGTTACACTCTGCCAATTAATCCCATGGGGCAAAGAGATAAGAAAGTGCCGACTGCGAAGAAATTTTTGCCTTTCATTCAGTTCAGATTCACAGGCAGATAAAATGGATTTTAAATGGTTTAAGGGGATGGATCCCCAGCTGGTGTATATCAGCAATAGCTCCAGTTAATGAGGCCTGATTCACATATGGTGGGAATAGCTTCATGGCCATCTTAGGGCCAGATCCCCAGCAAATGTAAAACAAAGAAGCTCCACTGAAATCAAAGGGCCACATTTTCAAGTGGTGGAAAGAGTCCTGACTACTTGGAACCCAATGGAACTATCAGTTCACACCAGTTTAGGACATTGAACTGAGCATTTAATGTTTGCCTCTGGGTACCTCTCAGTGACCAACATCAAACACCCAGGGCAGCCTAAGCTGTGGGTGCCTCTGGTGACTGCATCCCAAGAGCCACTGATGAAATGCAGGAAGAAAAAAAGCTCTCCTCCCCCAGAGCTGTGGCTGTGTGTTAATGAAGGAACAGGCTGTTCCAGGCCGGCTGGGACTCTGCTACCACTGGGCTCCGAGCTATTGGAGGTCACATGTCTGTACTACCCATGTATATACTATTCTGCAATCTCCTTGGGATGCCACATGGGACTCAGCCCTGCCTTGTTTTTAACCCAGGGTCCTGGCAGGGAAGCTGCCATCATGTGAGATCCAGGCTGGGTGCTCTTCCCCTCTGTGGGAGGAGGGCCGGCTGGGGCAGGTTGTCGGGGTGGTTTGTTCCTGAGGCGAGATTGGAGCTGGGCTCACAGCCCTGCAGACCAGATTCAGCTCCAGGCAAGGGACATCCTGGGCCAGGACTGTGTCTGAATCCTGCACAAGCCAGGACCAGTTTCAGAGCTGGGAGGGGTTTTCAGTCCCTGATCCCATTTAGTCCTTCACCTCTCAGCCAAGCCTGCCCAATGAGGGGACACCCATCTGTAGAAGCCTCCCTGTCTGCTAGGAGCTGCTGAGAGACCCATCAATTCAGGGGGTATCGCGCAGGGACCAGGAGACAGCAGCTGGTTAACAGAGTGATGAGGCGTCAGTGACAGGTACATGGACAGACAGTGACTGAGGAATCCTGGCAGTGACTCTCCAACACCTCACAGGCTGGGAAACATTCCACAAAGACCAACACTGTAAGTCTGTGATTTCGGTTCCATATATTTAGGTGGGAATATACTGCAGCAAGGTCATACCAGAACCATGAGTTACAACTGGAACTCTTTGAAACCTTGGCTATCATTTCATCAAACATCTAGAGCTGCTCATTTTTTCCAGTATAAAAAAATTCTATTTTCATTGATGTTGTCCAAACCAAACCCGTTTTTGGTTTTGTGAATCGAGACCCAAATAATTGCTGCTTAAAAAATGCTGAAAACTGAAAAATGTTCACTGAGTTTTCTGAAGAAAAAAAGAAAAGATTTTCCTATACACACATTTATTTTAAGGATAGCGCAGACCTATCATAAAAATGTTTTCAATTTAAAACTCAGTTTTCCTTGAAAATATTTTAAACAGGCTGTCTGTGTGGTGGTGCAGTGGGATCCTTACAACTGAGCTGTCATTGGGAATGCTTTCTGAGTCCCTGTTGTATTTCCTCAGAAACTGCAGATCAGGCAGCATTAGCTTTTTAGTGTGTTACCCCCATGTCCAAGTTGGCATATTTCCCCAATATTGGAAATATCATGGCTACATAAATGGGGTTGGATGTTCTTTGCTCCATCCTTCATACTCTATTTATCAAGCCACATCCTGAACCAGATCTTCAGACTGTGTAAACTGATGTAGCCCCATTGATATTAAGGGAGCCAGGCTAATTTACACTCGTGTGTTAATTCCCCTCTCCTAGTTAATGACAGTGGCGATTGCTGTGCACCTTTCACACTCCTACCGTGAGATATCATTCAGGGAAATAAGGGTCATTCCCTCTGTCACTGTGACCCCAACCGTTGTCTTGGTCCTTCCCTCTTCTCATCATCTCAGCCCTGGTCCTCGACCACCATCTTCACACCCCCAATTTTTCTATGAAATAATTTAAACAGAAAATGTCCGATTGTTCCCAATTGGAAACTTTGATTTCAACCAGGTTGGGAATAGTCTCATTATACAATAATAGTAAAATGTGAACCCTGTCCCTCTGTTGCAACTGTGTCTATTTCTCTTCAAAAGGGACACTAGTTGAATGGCAAGACTGAGTAAGCACCAAAGTTGGTAGCCCACCGCATATTTATGAAGCATACTGGTGCCTTAGAGGGGGAATAGTCAATTGAAGTTTGAGCCAAAGCCTGTCTCTCTTAACGCTTCCCCAGGATATAAGGAGGTGAATGGGATTAGAATCTAGATCTCCTACTTGATCACCATAACTCTTGTCCTGCACTGCTGCCAGCTAAACATACATGCTGTAAATGAGGGCACTGAACACACACATAACAAGACACAATCCAGCCCCCACACTGCTCACAGTACTTGCAGACCAGGAAGAGAAACGGAGGGAGGGGAAACAGAGGCACATAGAGGGGAAGTGACTGGGCCAAGGTCACAGAGCAGATCTGTGGCAGAACCAAGAATAGACCCCCAAGTCTCCTGATGGCCAGTGACCTGCACAGACATAAAATGACAGAGGTAAATGACACAGGAGAAGGGTAGCTGAGCGATGCTACTAGCCCATCTGTACATGGAGATGGAAGTGGGATCTTGTGTCACAAATCAATAGATAAGCGGGCAGCAGGTCGTCTATGTGGTGCTGCAGTGGAGTCACTACAGACGAGCTCTCATGCAGGATACTGAGTGAGTCTGTGTCATGCTTCCCTGGAAAGTTAACATCAGGCAGTGTTGACATTTTAGCTACATGCCCAATTTCACAACCTGCTGTTTGTACCAAGAGGGGACCATTGTGGCTAGAATTGTTGCATTGGGTTGTACTTCGCTCCATCCTCGACACGATATTTTATCAAGCCACATCTTGATTTGGGGCAGAAATGTAGATGGTGCAAACTTATGCAGCTCCACTGATTTTAAGGAAGCCATGTCAATTTGCATGTGTGATAACTCACCACTCCTAGTTAATAGCAGTGACGAGTGTTGTGCATCGTTGACACTCACATCATAGATGATGCTGTGGGGAATCAGGGCCACTCACGCTGTCACTGTAATCCCCCCACTGTCTTTGTCCTTCCCTCCACAGCCATCACATGATGAAATGAGAGAGAAAATGTCCAACCGAACCACCCTTACCAAGTTCCTTCTCCTGGAATTCTCTGAAGTTCGGGAGCTGCAGATTTTGCACTTTGGGATATTTCTGGCGATTTACCTGGCAGGCCTCACTGGGAATCTTCTCATCATCACAGCCGTAGCCCTTGACCACCATCTTCACACCCCCATGTACTTCTTCCTGGTGAATCTGTCCATCCTAGACCTCGGCTCCATCTCTGTCACCATCCCCAAATCCATGGTCAATTCCCTCATGAACACCAGGGTGATTTCTTATCCTGGATGTGTCGCCCAAGTCTACTTCTTTTTAGTCTTTGCTTCAACTGATTTTGCCTTACTCACCATCATGGCGTACGACCGATACGTTGCCATCTGCCAACCACTGCACTATGAGAGAGTGATGAACAGGAGAGCTTGTGTCCAAATGGCAGCCAGTGCCTGGATTACTAGTATTGTCTACTCTGCCCTGCACACTGGGAACACCTTCAGGTTGCCCTTCTGCCAGTCCAATATCATCAACCAGTTCTTCTGTGAAATCCCCCAGCTACTCAAGATCACCTGCTCTGACTTGTACCTCAGTGAAGTTGGGTTCCTTGCCTTTAGTGCGTGTTTATTCTTAAGCTGCTTTGTTTTTATAATTGTGTCTTATGTTCACATCTTCAAAGCAGTGATGAGAATCCCCTCTCAGCAGGGCCGGCGTAAGGCCTTCTCCACATGCCTCCCTCACCTCACTGTGGTCTCTTTGTTTCTTTCCACTGGCTCCTTTGCCTACTTTAAACCCACCTCCAGCTCAGCCTCAGGTCTGGATCTCATGATCGGTGTTCTCTATTCCCTGGTGCCTCCAGTGATGAATCCGATCATCTACAGCATGAGGAACAAGGAGATCAAAGCTGCATTAAAGAAACTGATTATGTGGAGGTTATTCACCACTTATTAAAATATCCATCATTGGTACCTGATTGAGATTTCATTCAGACATTCTTCACGAATATAATCAACTGATGACAAAATTGTCTCCTTGAGAACGTAGGGTGCAATCTGTTTATGAATTCCTAGAATCCGGACTAACTCCACGGAAGTAAGATGAGTTAATTTAGAATTACACCAGTGTAAATAAGATCAGAATCTAAATCTCTCTCTCTGCCTGTCACCCCCCAGGCAGGGTATGGGCCACCAACCACAGAGCACTCCATCTCTGTTGGTGGCATTTAGTAGCAAGTTGGTTCCCTATGGGGTGGAGTTGCTAGCCCCACTCCCATATTAAGCCTACAGCACTGGGTACTCCTAGGAGGTCTCCCATCCAAGTACTAGCCAGACCCAAGCCTGCTTAGCTTCCAAGATCACACAGGATCAGACATGTTCAGGGTGGATTAGCCTTACACAGAAACTAAATATCTATCCCTAAATGTACATACTCACCTATCTATTTGTCTTATACTGCTAATATCACCTTGATATCCGAGCATGTTGCACAGAATATCAATAGCCATAGCTAAGTCACTAGTGGACTTCATGAAGTTTCTGGTGCTTCTGCTTTTTTTGGATAAAAATTGTGGTTGGGGTATTAGAGGTTTGGATTGTTTATTTGCTTGATTGTTTCTTTTTCATGTTGTTTCATTTTATTGATTCATTGGTGTCTTTTGTGGGATAGGAATTTTCAGGGTGGAATATGTTTGATTAACTGGGGTGTCCGTTTATTTTGTCATCTATTCAAGGTGTCAATGTCATAATATCTTTGGAAGGGTTTTCTGGGAGACTCAGAGTTTTCCTTTTCTTCATGATAAAGAATTAGAAATAGTTTCCATAGGTGTGTGTATAGTTGAGTTCCTGTTTAAATGACTGTTTTAGTGCTAACGGGATTATATTGTCTTCTTTATGATGTGTTGGAGCACCTATATCTTTATATAATTATATGTATTATCTTTTTTATTTAAATAGATAAACACTGTATTCTTCTTGCTATGGTGGAAAGGCTTTTTAGAAGAGAAAGCTACTGCAATGTTTCCTAAAGACAAACTGTGTCTGGGTAATAAATAAATAAAAATATCCTACCAAACTAATGCAGTGGTCGATCTGGAATTGCTCATATTTTTTTCTTATGTTACGCTTTGTTTGTACGGTAGTAAATAAACTGTACTTTCTATGGTGAAGGTGGGGCTAGTGACTCATTTCACCACGGGTCACAGATCCTGTGGGGAGAACTGCAGGTACCAAGCACAGTGGGAGAAAGCATGGTGGGTGCACAAATTTCTATAGTCTGGGACCCAGTTTGAGAGGAAGAATCATGTGATTCAATCCTAAGTGTGGTATAGGGGCTAGATGGAGACATGGATGTGTCACTCACAGACCAGAGCAGAAAGCAGAGGGTATTCTTAACTTGTCACCATAAGAAATGGGATTTAGCCATTAGATACAAAGGGTAGATTGGGATTTGTCCAATGGTCTCACATCCACACAAGGATCCAATTGTGTCTAGATCACCGAATTTGGCTGCATTATTGTTATTATTCTGAACTAAGAAACTAATCTAGAAAAATTCATAAAGCAGTGCTTAACTTTAAATATGAGAGAAGTATCATTGAAGGCTTACAGCTAAATATACATCAAGTACCTTTTTGGGGGGGTGGGGGTTGGGGGTATGGATGTGATTTTCAGATGGGCTTATTATAATTAGACATCCAACTATTAAATATTGCCCAACATCATTAAATATGCCCGTGGCAAAACAAGGAGCCAAGGCCCACGATGTTTACGGCCTAAAAACCATTGGGAATCTGGGCCCAACTCAAGTTCTTTTGAATTCCTTTCTGGTGCACTAACTCACCCTCCTTTGAAATTCCAGCCTAAACATATAATTTGCATTTGCAAATATTGTGTAATTTGGGGGTGCAGAACAGAAGTTACCTTTGCAGATGTGACTACAAATAATTATTTCAAATATTGTCTTAGTAACAACAAGACATCAAATACAGACATTGACCGATCCCTGAAATGACCTGATGTTGTCACACACACACTGATGTATTGTATGCCCCAGCTTTGAAATCATCCCTACATAATCCTACATAACTGATCATCCCTACATAATTGATTGGCAACAATTGTCCATTTTTGATGGATATCAGGCTGCGTGGAGAGAACATGAAGGACTGGGCCGAGGAGATTGAACTACCCCCTCCCACTTCGGAGGTGTTCCCTTCAGATCAGGACTGGTCCTTGGTCTCTGCTGAGACTGCTCCCGTGGGGTCAACTGGTTCTAGTTTGGATGGTTGGGATATTTGCTGACTGTGCTCATGACCTGTCCAGGGAGTTGAAGCACAAAACTAATCCTTTGACTTCTATTTCTAGTTCTTCCTCTATCTTTCCCATATCTTTCTCATTAGAAGACATACATCAAATATGTCTATTTCCCCTCTATGTTGCTTCTTGTGTCTTCTTTGTTCATGATGTGATGTCCCACATTTCCCCCGGATTCCAATCCTTCACCCAGGTCTCCATGTTCTGCACTACCTCTGGCAGTGACTCTCCAACACCTCACAGGCTGGGAAACATTCCTGCCTTTGTTTTCTGCCTCCTTGTAACTTAGCTTAAAGCCAGCCTCACTAGGTTAGCCTGTCTGTTACTGAAGATACTTCTCCCTTCCTTCAACAGATGGACCCCAACTCTGCTCAGCAGCTCTTCTTCCCATAACTGCTTCCCATGGCTGAGGAAGCTGTAGTGCTCCTGGCGACATCATCCATGCAGCCAGGCATTCACCTCTGGGATGTGTTGGTCTCTGCGTGGGCCCCCACTCTCATTCCAGAGGATCAGAGATAACACCACCTGCCCCCGGTTCCTTCATCCTCACTTCCAGAACCCAGCAGTCACAGCTGATCTGCTCAGGCTCATACCTCACAGATTCCATAGCTTCTCACATGGATGTAGTAGTAGTAGTCAGAGGGCCAGATGAGCCTCGAGAATCCTTCCATAATATCTCAGATACAGGCCTCTGGCAGGTAGTACAGCTCCTGGGAAGCCAGGTCAGGCAGGCAGATGGCCAGAGTCAATAAAATGGCTCTTCCACTCAGGGCAGCATGACCTAATGTCTAGAGTCAATACAGTTGCCCCACTCTGTGGAACTGTGTGGCCTATTGGCCCACTGAGGAAGTGAGACACCACTCAGGGGTGTGTGGCGCCCAGGGTAGGGGGACTCAGCCTCTCTCTTCTTCCGTGAGTCCAAACCTAGGGCTCTGGCGGTGGTGGGGTTGCTCACCAGTGAGTCATCGGGCATCTTCCCAAATAACACTGACTGTGTCCCCAGTTCACTCACCAGAGAAAAGTCCAAGTCCCCAGGGCTGTTTCCTACCCTTTCTCCCTCAGAGATGCTCTACGGCTCCCCTGGGTCTCTGGGGTCCTCAAGTGGTGCAGCTCCTGCCGGTGTGGACTCTTCTCTGGGCCTGTTAGGCAATCTAGGGTCCATCTGGAGCTCTGTGTGCTGTGGATCTGTATTTCAGGCCTGGAGAAGCTGCCTGGAGAGAGCCCAGTTTTCCAAAGGTTCTTTGTAACTCTTTTCAGTCTGCTTTGGACTTAACTATTTTGCCACCTCACTGTTTACCTCTTTCTCCAGATCATTTATGAATCTGCTGAATTGGACTGGTCCCAGAACAGACCCCTGGGAGACACCATTATTTACCTCTCTCCATTCTGAAAATTGACCATTTATTGCAACCTCTTGGTTTCCTTCTTTTAACCCCTTCCTGATCCATGAGACAACTTTCCCTCTTATCCCATAACTGCTTACTTTGCTTAAGAGTCTTTGGTGAGGGACCTTGTCAAAGGGTCATTGAAAATCTTAATCCTCTATATCCAGTGGATCTCCATTGCCCACATACTTGCTGACCCCCTCAAATATTTCTAGTAGATCAGTGAAGCATGATCTCCCTTTACAAAAATCACATTGACTCTCCCCCAATCAATCATGTCCATCTACTTGTCTAATTGTTCTGTTCTTTTCTGTAGTTTCAACCATTTTAACACTACTGAATTAAGGTTTACTACACTATAATTCTCAAGACGACTCCTGGAGCCTTTTAAAAAAATTAGCATTACATTAGCTATCCTCTCCATTTGGTACAGAGGCTGATTTAAATGGTAGGTTATGGACTACAGTTAGTAGCTCTGCAATTTCACATTTGAGTTCCTAACTCACTGTACATTTGTAGGAGCCCTAACTACTCAATGCAACTGTATCAATTTACACCAGTTTAGCACATAGCGAGGAGCTTTTAGTGTTTGCCTCTGGGTACCACCTAGTGACCAACATGAAACACCCAGGGCAGCCTGAGCTGTAGGTGCCTCTGGTGGCTGCATTCCAAGAGCTGCTGACGAAATGCAGGAGAAGAAAAATCCTCCTCCCCCAGAGCTGTGACTGTGTGTTAATGAAGGAACAGGCTGTTCCAGGCCGGCTGGGGCTCTGGTACCACTGGGCTCTGAGCTATTGGAGGTCACATGTCTGTACTCCCCGTGTCTATTCTATTCTGCAATCTCCTTCGGATGCCACATGGGACTCAGCCCTGCCTTGTTTTTAACCCAGGGTCCTGGCAGGGAAGCTGCCATTGTGTGAGATCCAGTCTGGGTGCTCTTCCCTTTTGTGGGGGGAGGGCCGGCTGGGGCAGGTTGTCAGGGTGGTTTGTTCCTGAGGCGAGATCAGAGCTGGGCTCACAGCCCTGCAGACCAGATTCAGCTCCAGGCAAGGGACATCCTGGGCCAGGACTGTGTCTGAATCATGCACAAGCCAGGACCAGCTTCAGAGCTGGGAGGGGTTTTCAGTCCCTGATCCCATTTAGTCCTTCACTTCTCAGCCAAGCCTGCCCAATGAAGGGACACCCATCTGTAGAAGCCTCCCTGTCTGCTAGGAAATGCTGAGAGACCCATCAATTCAGGGGGTATCACACAGGGACCTGGAGACAGCAGCTGGTTAAAACAGTGATGAGGCATCAGTGACAGGTGCATGGACAGACAGTGACTGAGGAGTCCTGGCAGTGACTCTCCAACACCTCACAGGCTGGGAAACATTCCACAAAGACCAACACTGTAAGTCTGCGATTTTGGTTCAATATATTTGGGTGGGAATATACTGGAGCAAGGTCATACCAGAGCCATGAGTTACAACTGGAACTCTTTGAAACCTTGGCTATCATTTCATCAAACATCTAGAGCTGCTCATTTTTTCAAGCATAAACAAATTCAGTGTTCATTGATGTTGTAGAAATCAAACGATTTCCTGGTTTTGTGAATCGAAACCCAAACAATTGCTGGTAAAAAAAATGCTGAAAACTAAAATAATATCACTTAAAAAATCCCATATATACATTTATTTTAAGGATAACACATACCTATCATAAAAAAGATTTTAATTTAAAACCCAATTTTCCTTGAAAATAATTTAAACAGAAATTATTTGAATTCCCCGGATTGGAAATTTGTAAATTAGCCAGTCGGCCAGCATTGATATTGTCCAATAACGCCCTCTATTCCAAACACATTCATTGATCTTTCAAAGAGATACTTGCTGGATGGTAAAACTGAGAAGCAAAAAAGCTGATACCCACAGACTATGTATTGTACATGCCGGCAACTTTAAACTGGGGCACAGAGAGTTGAAGCCTCCAACCAAAGCCTCAATTATTTTGCTCTTTGCTCAATTACATAGAAGAGGGCAATGTGGCTAGACCCCATATCTCCTGCTCTAGCACCAGATCCTCTGTCCACACTGATGTCTGCTAAAAAAAATACTCTTCCCAGGTGGAGAGCACAGAAACGTAGGGCCCAGCCTATGTCCATGAGAGATTCCGACTGAAGTGGCCAGGACAGAGAAAGGGAGGGAGGGGAAATAGAGGTACGGGGCTAGCAAGTGACCGGTGCAAGGTCACACAGCAGGTCTGTGTGAGAACCAAGTCTCCTGATGGCCACTGCACATAGTCACAGCAGGAAATTACACAACACAGACGTAGCTGAGAGCTGCTATTAGCCCCCTATCGCACAGACATGGAAATGAAGCTGTCTATTTCTGCTCCAAAGGGACACTTATTGAATGGCAAAACTGAGTAAGCAGCAAAGTTGGTAGCCCACAGCATATTTACAAAGCATATTGGTACCTTAGATGGGGAACAGTCAACTGAAGCTCCCAGCCAAAGCCTGTCTCTCTTAACCCTGCCCCAGGACATAGAGGAGGTGAATGGGATTAGAACTGAGATATTCTGCTCTAGCACCATATCCCTTGTCCCGTACTGCCACTGGCTAAACCCAAAACCTGTAAATGGGGGCACTGAACATACACATAACAAGACACAGCTCATCCTACGCAGAGCTCATAGTCCTAGCAGACCAGGCAGAGAATAGGATGGAGGGAGAGGAAACAGAGGCACAGGGAGGGAAAGTGACTGTGCCAGGGTCACAGAGCGGTCAGTGGCAGAGCCAAGAATAGACCCCCAAGTCTCCTGATGCCCAATGACCCGCACAGACATAAAGTGGCAGAGGTAAATGACACAGCAGAGAGGTTGCTGAGTGATGCGACTAGCCCATCGGCACACAGAGATGGGAGTGGGATCTTGTGTCACAGATCAGTACCTACGCAGGCAGCAGGTCGTCTGTGTGGTGCTGCAGTGGAATCACTACAGACAAGCTCATGCAGGATACTGAGTGAGTCTGTGACATATTTCCCCAGAAAGTGGACATCAGGCAGTGTTGGGATTTGAGCATTTTAGTTTCATGCCCAAGACTAGAGCATCCTATTTGTAGCAAGAGGAGATCCTGCATGGCTAGAATCATTGCATTGGGTTATACTTTGCTCCATCCTCCACACAACATTTTATCAAGCCACATCTTGGGACAGAACTTTAGGTGGTGCAAACTGATGCAGCTCCATTGATTTTAAGAGAGCCATGTCAATCTGCACATATGTGATAACTCACAACTCCTAGATAATAGCAGTGACAAGTGTGCATTGTTGACACTCACATCATGAGATGTTGCTGAGGGGAATCAGGTCCACTCCCGCTGTCACTGTAATCCCCCCCTGTCTTTCTCCTTCCCCCCACAGCCATCACACAATCAACTGAGGAAGAAAATGTCCAACCGAACCACCCTGACCGAGTTCCTTCTCCTGGGATTCTCTGATGTTCGGGAGCTGCAGATTTTGCACTTTGTGGTGTTTCTGGTGATTTACCTGGCAGGACTGATTGGGAATCTTCTCATCATCTCAGCCGTAGCCCTCGACCACCATCTTCACACCCCCATGTACTTCTTCTTGATGAATCTGTCCATCCTAGACCTCGGCTCCATCTCTGTCACCATCCCCAAATCCATGGTCAATTCCCTCATGAACACCAGGGTGATTTCTTATCCTGGTTGTGTCATCCAACTCTTTCTCTTTTTCCTCTTCATTGCAGCTGATTTTGCCTTCCTCACTATCATGGCTTATGACCGACATGTCGCCATCTGCCAACCCCTGCACTACGAGAGAGTGATGAACCGGAGAGCTTGTGTCCAAATGGCAGCCAGTGCCTGGGTTACTGGTATTGTCTACTCTGCACTGCACACTGGGAACACCTTTAGGTTGCCCTTCTGCCAGTCCAATGTCATCAACCAGTTCTTCTGTGAAATCCCCCAGCTACTCAAACTAGCCTGCTCTGACTCGTACCTCAGTGAAGTTGGGCTTCTTGCCTTCAGTGTGTTTTTAAGTTTTAACTGCTTTGTTTTTATAATTGTGTCTTATGTTCAGATCTTCAAAGCAGTGATGAGAATCCCCTCTGAGCAGGGCCGGCATAAAGCCTTCTCCACCTGCATCCCTCACCTCACTGTGGTCTCTTTGTTTCTTTCCACTGGCTTCTTTGCCTACTTGAAACCCACCTCCAGCTCAGCCTCAGGTCTGGATCTCATGATGGGTGTTTTCTATTCCCTGGTGCCTCCAGTGATGAATCCGATCATCTACAGCATGAGGAACAAGGAGATCAAATCTGCATTAAAGAACCTGGTTGTGTAGAGGTTATTTACCACTTATTAAAATGTTGATCATTGGTACTTGATTGAGATTTCACTCTGAACTTCTTTATGAATATAGAATCAGAGAAGTAGCTGTGTTAGTCTGGAATAACAGAGGTAACAAAGAGTCCTGTGGCACTTTAAATACTAACTATAAAGTTTTGAAGTATAAGCTTTCGTGGGCTAATACCCACTTCGTCGGATGCAAGCAGTGGAATATATATATATACTAGCAAAAGTGCCCGGCGTTGCTCGGGTCAGTCGGAGGTGGGGAGGGGGAAGACAGCTGACACCCCCTGACCAACCCCAACACCCACACCTCACCCCTCACCCACCCCGACAGCTTCCCACCCACCCAGACCAAACCCGACACCCCCCAGCTCACTTACCCCCCAACCAATCCCGACACCCCCACCTGACCCCCCCAACCAAACCCAACACCCCCTCACCCGCCGACCGAACAGTGTATTTAATAATCTGTGTGCTACATAGTGCACCGTAAGCTGGGGGGGTGTCGGGTTTGGTTTGGGGGGGTGGGAAGTTGTCGGGATGGGTGAGGGATGAGGTGTGGGTGTTGGGGTTGGTCAGGGGGTTTTGCGGTTGGTGGGGGGTGAGATGGGGGTGTCGGGTTCGGTTGGGGGGTAAGTGAGCCAGGGAGTGTCAGGTTTGTTCTGGGGGGGTGGGAAGGTGTCGAGGTGCGTGAGGGGTGAGGGGTGAGGTGGGGGTGTTGGGGTTGGTCAGGGGGTGTTGCGGTTGGTGGGGGGTGAGGTGGGGGTGTCGGGTTTGCTTAGGGGGGTGAGGTGGGGGTGTCGGGTTTGGTCGGGGGGTAAGTGAGCCTTGGGGTGTCGGGTTCGGTCTGGGGGTGTTGCAATTGGTGGGGGGGGGTGCGGTGGGGGTGTCGGGTTCAGTCGGGGGGTAAGTGAGCCAGGGGGGTGTCGGGTTTGGTCTGGGGGGGTGGGAAGTTGTCGGGGTGGGTGAGGTGTGGGTGTTGGGGTTGGTCAGGGGGTGTCGGGTTTGCTTGGGGAGGTGAAGGGGGGGGTGTCGGGTTCGGTTGGGGGGTAAGTGAGCCAGGGGTTGTCGGGTTTGATCTGGGGGGGTGGGAAGGTGTCGGGGTGGGTGAGGTGTGGGTGTTGGGGTTGGTCAGGGGGTGTCAGGTTTGCTTGGGGGGGTGAGGTGGGTGTGTCGGGTTCGGTCGGAGGGTAAGTGAGCCAGGGGGTGTCGGGTTTGGTCTGGGGGGGTGGGAAGGTGTCGGGGTGGGTGAGGGGTGAGGTGTGGGTGTTGCAGTTGGTGGGGGGGTGAGGTGGCAGTGTCGGGTTTGGTCGGGGGGTAAGTGATCCGGGGTGTGTGTGTCGGGTTTGGTCTGGGCACCCACCCCAACACCTTCCCCCCCCAGACCAAACCCAACACCCACACCTCACCCCTCACCCACTCCGACACCTTCCCACCCCCCCAGGCCAACCCCGACACCCCTCGGCTCACTTACCCCCCGACCAAACCTGACACCCCCACCTGACCCCCCCAAGCAAACCCAACACCCCCACCTCACTTACCGTCCCACCAAACCCAACTCGGATCCATCGCAGGGGAGGGGGGCAGAGCTGATGGATTCCGGGGTTCCGTTGGGAGGGGGGAGGGGCAGAGAAATGAGGGATCTCCGGGGTTCCGTTGGAGGAGGGAGGGGCAGTGAGCTGAGCGAGTGCGGTGTCTGTTGGAGTGGGTATTATGACATCATCACCACCTAACCACCCAGCTGATGTGATTGGCCCTGAAAGACCTTCACCCCTGGGGGGCGTCAGAGGTGAGATCCGAAAATTTTTCGACCCTTACCAGCATCTAGACCCCAAGACCCCTCACTGTACCAAATTTCAAGTCTCTGGCTCAAACGGTGCGGGAGGAGTTCGCGGTCATACATACATACATACACCACTTGACTTTTATATATATAGATATATAGATATATATATGAATATAATCAACTAATGACAAAATTTTCTCCTTGAGAACATAGAGTGGAATCTGTTTATGAATTTATAGAATCCGGTCTAACTCGACTGAAATAAAATGAGCTAATTTAGAATTACACCAGTGTAAATAAGATTTGAATCCAAATATCTATCCATAAATGTACACACACACACCTATCTATCTGTTTTATACTGCTAGCATCACCTTGCTTTCTGAAAATGTTGCACAGAATATCAATAGCCATAGCTAAGTCACCAGTGGACTTCATGAAGTTTATAGTGCTTCTTTTTTTTGGTATAAAAATTGTGGTTGGGGTTTGAGAGGTTTGGCTTCTTTGCTTGATTGTCTCTTTTAGGTGGGTGCACAATTGCTAGAGCCAGCCAATTTGAGACGGAGAATCACATGATTCTGTCACAATATAACTGCCCCTCCACAGGTGGTCCCCAGGGAACACCAGTTTTACATATTCCTAAGGCCTTTATAAGTAGTGGAAAGGATCTTGGGAAGGATTAAAGGTAGGAGAGTGGAATGAAAGTTTGTTTTTGTAGGGTCCGAGAGGTTGGAGGGGGCATCGAGAGAGAGAATGGAACGGGTTAACTAGACTCTCCAGATAGGCCTGAAGATAAGAGGCTGACTCCAGCCCAAAGCCCCTGCACACAACAGATTCTCTGCTACTTGCCAATAACGACGGGACCTGAAATTCCAACCCTGACCACCCATGAAAAAAGAGAGTCGCAGAACAGAACTGCAGGGGCTGTGAAAACGAGTGAGACAGTGAAGGTCAGCAAGTGGGAAAAGAACCATCACCCGTCCCTAAAGCTGGTGTGTTTTGGTAAAACCGAGGAAGCCACAGAAAGCCGGTTTGGACTGGAACAAAGAGCATGGGGTACAGAGGTCCCTGAATAGAATGCCCCCAGAAGAACCAAGGACTTAAAAATTCTCCCAAGATCCAGGGCACGTTGGAGAACTACTGTGGACCCCGACAACTTGTGCACAGTACAAAACTCCCCCCACTTCCCCCTTCCCCCTCTTCTTCTTTAGTTACACCCAGACTTGGCCTGCCATGGGTTGTGAGTACGAAAGTGGGTTAGCGCTCAGGCACTAACGCTTCCTTCCTTCCTCCGAGTGATGTGGGAATCCCCCAGCACTCTCCACTGTTATTTTATTATTTTATTAATAAAGCTTTAAAATGTAGTCACTTGGCGTCCTCCTTCATCTGCACCCCTAAAGATCCTGCGGCCTTAGCCTGATCACCTAAGGTCTCTGGCAGCTTGGTAACCTAAATCTGCCACAATCCAAGGCACAAGACGACAACATGGGGGCGTGCACTCAAAGACCAGAGCACACCACTGAGGTTATTCTAACCTTATAACCTTAACAAATGGGATTTATCCATTTGCTTCAAAGGGTAGATTGCGATTTGGCCAATAGTCTTTCATCCACACAAGGACCCAATTGTGGCTAGATTAAAGAAATTGGCTGCATTATTACTGTAATTATTATTTATCATTTATTAAACCACATTTGTGTATTGTTGTGTATACTGCATCTGAATTTAAAACTCAGCTCCTTTGAATATTCTGAACTAATATAATAACTTGAAAAACTCATAAGCCAGTGCTTAACTTTAAATATGAGAGAAGTCCCATTGAAGGCTTACAGCTAAACAGATGGGGATTGTTTTTGGCAGGGTAGGGTTGGGAGTGTGGATGTGATTTGCAGCTGGGCCTATGGCAATTAATCATCCAGCTCTCAAATATAAGCTATTGTCCAAAGTCACTGAGTGTGCCAGGTGCAAAACTAGGAGCCAATGCCCATGGGAGTTATGGGCCTAAAAACCATTGAGGACCTGGCCTGAATCAAGTTCTTCTGAATTCCTCTCTAGTGCACTAACTTCTTACCCTCCTTTGTAATTTCAACCTAAATATGTAATTTGCATATGCAACTATGATGTCATTTGGGGAGGTGTTGGTCTCTGCCTGGGCCCCCACCCTCATCTAAGAGGATCAACGATAACACCACCTGCCCCCGGCTCCTTCACCCTCACTTCCAGAGCCCAGTAGTCACAGCTGATCTGTTCGGGCTCATACCTCGCAGATACCATAACTTCTCACACGGATGTAGTAGGAGTAGTCAGAGGACTGGATGAGCCCCGAAAATACTTCCATAATGTCTCAGATACATTAGTAGTCAGGAGTCAGGAGCTTTTCATGTTTGCCTCTGGGTACCACTAAGTGACCAACATCGAACACCAAGGGCAGCCTGGGCTGTAGGTGCCTCTGGTGGCTGCATCCCAAGAGCTGCTGACGAAATGCAGGAGAAAAAAAAACCCTCCTCCCCAGAGCTGTGGCTGTGTGTTAAAGAAGGAACAGGCTGTTCCAGGCCGGCTGGGGCTCTGGTACCACTGGGCTCTGAGCTATTGAGGGTCACAAGTCTGTACAACTCGTGTCTATTCTGCTCTGCAATCTCCTTGGGACACCACATGGGACTCAGCCCTGCCTTGTTTTTAACCCAGGGTCCTGGCAGGGAAGCTGCCATTGTGTGAGATCCGGGCTGGGTGCTCTTCACCCTCTGTGGGGTGAGGGTCGACTGGGGCAGGTTGTTGGGGTGGTTTGCTCCTTAGGCAAGATCGGAGCTGGGCTCACAGCCCCGCAGACCAGACTCATCTCCAGGCAAGGGACATCCCAGGCTAGGACTGTGTCTGAATCCTGCACAAGCCAGGACCAGTTTCTGAGCTGGGAGGGGTTTTCAATCCCCGATCCCATTTAGTCCAATTTAGTCCTTCACCTTTCAACCAAGCCTGTCCAACGAGTGGAGCACCCATCTGTAGAATGGGTCCCTGTCTGCTAGGAACTGCTGAGCGACCCAGCAACTCAGGGGGTATCGAGAATGGACCGGGAGACAGCAGCTGGATGACACAGTGATGAGGTGTTAGTGAAAGGTCCATGGACAGACAATGACCGAGGAGTCCTGGCAGTGGACTCTCCAACGCATCACAGGCTGGGAAACATTCCTCAAAGACCAACACTGTAAGTCTGTGATTTCGGTTCAATATGTTTGGGTGGAAATATACTGGAGCAAGGTCATACCAGAGCGGTGAGTTACAACTGGAACTCTTTGAAACCTTCGCTATCATTTCATCAAACATCTAGAGCGGCTTATTTTTTCCAATATAAAAAAAAAATCAATTCACGTTGACGTTGTAGAAACCAAATTATTTTTTGGCTTTGTGAATCGAGACCCTTACAATTGCTGGTAAAAATGCTGAAAATTGAAAAAAATTCACTGAGTTTTTTTTTAACAAAGGTTCCCATACATACATTCATTTTAAGGATAGCACAGACCTATCATAAAAATGTTTTCAATTTTAAACCTATTCTCTCTATTGTCATCATGTTTATTGCTCTTTCAAAGAGATTCTTGCAGGATGGTAAGCAGTAATCCTCAGAATATGTTTTGTACATGGAGGCATCTTTAAACTGGGGCACAGAGAGTTGAAGCCTCCAGCCAAAGCCTGTCTCTGCGCAATTACATAGAAGAGGGCAATGTGACTAACCCCCAGATCTCCTGTTCTTGCACCAGATCCTCTGTCCCACACTGCTACCTGCGAATCAGAAATAATCTTAACAGGTGGAGAGCACACAAACCTAGTAAGACACAGCCTATGTCCCTGAGAGTTTATGACTGAAGTGGACCAGACGGAGAAAGGGAGGGAGGAAGGGGAAATAGATGTAAGGGGAGGGTAAGTGATTGTCCCATCGGGGTAAGTGTCCTGATGGCCACTGAATGGCAAAGGGCAGATATAGTCACAGTGGGAAATTACACAACACAGATGTAGCTGAGTGATGCTCTTAGTCCCTCATCACGCAGACCTGGAAATGCAGCTGGGATTTGGTGCCACAGATCAGTTATGGAAACAGGCAGCAGGTCATCCGTGTGGTGTGGCAGTGGAATCCCTACAACTGAGCTGTCATTGGGGATGCTTTCTGAGTCCATAGGTTTTTAAAGCCCAGCTTGACAAAGCCCTGGCTGGGATGATTTAGTTGGGGTTGGTCCTGCTTTGAGCAGGGGGTTGGACTAGATACCTCCTGAGGTCTCTTCCATCCCTTGTATTCTATGATTCTATGAAGAAAGCGACGAATACTTGTAGGTGCTACAAGTATTCCTCGCTGTCTTTACGGATACAGACTAACGCGGCTGCTATTCTTGAACCTGTTATGATACTATGATTCCATGTCATATTTCCACAGAAACTGGAAATCAGACACCATTATCTTTGTAATACATTACTCCACATCCACATTTGCATATTTTCCCAATAGGGAAATATCTTGGCTAGATCATTGGGTTGGATGTGCCCTGCTCCATCCTTCGCTCAGGATTTTATCAAGTCATAACCTGAGCCAAATCTTAAGATGGTGGAACGGATGCAGCTCCAGTGACATTAGGAGACCCAGGTCAATATGCACTTGTGTGTTAATTCACCTCTCCGAGTTAATGGCAGTGACAAGCACTGTGCACATTCCTACCATAAGCTATTACTGATGGAAATCCTGGGGAAGGTTTTTAGATGGTGCAAACTGATGCAGCTCCGTTGACTTTAAGGGATCCCTTCCAATTTGCATCTATGTGATAACTGACCACTCCTAGGAAATAGCAGTGATGAGTGCTGTGCTTCATTGACACTCACATCATGAGACGTTGCTGCGGGGAATCAGAGCCATTGCCCCTGTCACTATGATCCCCCCACTGTCTTTGTCCTTCCCTCCACAGCCACCACACAATGAGCTGAGGAAAAAAATGTCCAACCGAACCACCCTGACCGAGTTCCTTCTCCTGGGATTCTCTGATGTTCGGGAGCTGCAGATTTTGCACTTTGGGGTGTTTCTGGTGATTTACCTGGGAGCCCTGCTGGGGAACCTTCTCATCATCACAGCGATAGCCCTCAGTCTCCACCTTCACACACCCATGTACTTCTTCTTGGTGAATCTGTCCATTATAGACCTCGGATCCATCTCTGTCACCATCCCCAAATCCATGGTCAATTCCCTCATGAAAACCAGCTCGATTTCTCTTCCTGGATGTGTCGCCCAAGTCTTTCTCTTTGTAGTCTTCATTGCAGCTGATCTTGCCTTGCTCACTATCATGGCATACGACCGTTACGTCGCCATCTGCCAACCACTGCACTACGAGAGAGTGATGAACAGGAGAGCTTGTGTCCAAATGGCAGCCAGTGCCTGGATTACTGGTATTTTCTACTCTGCAGTGCACACTGGGAACACCTTCAGGTTACCCTTCTGCCAGTCCAATGTCGTCAACCAGTTCTTCTGTGAAATCCCCCAGATACTCAAGCTTGCCTGCTCTGACTCATACCTCAGTGAAGTTGGGCTTCTTGCCTTCAGTGTGTTTTTAAGTTTTAACTGCTTTGTCTTTATAATTGTGTCTTATGTTCAGATCTTCAAAGCAGTGATGAGAATCCCCTCTCAGCAGGGCCGGCATAAAGCCTTCTCCACCTGCATCCCTCACCTCACTGTGGTCTCTTTGTTTCTTTCCACTGGCTTCTTTGCCTACCTGAAACCCACCTCCAGCTCAGCATCAGGTCTGGATCTCATGATGGGTGTTCTTTATTCCTTGGTGCCTCCAGTGATGAATCCGATCATCTACAGCATGAGGAACAAGGAGATCAAAGCTGCATTAAAGAAACTGATTGTGTGGAGGTTATTCACCAAGAATTAAAATGTCCATAACTGGTTCTTGATTGAGATTTCATTCTGAGCTTCTTTATGAGTATAATCAGCTGATGACAAAATTCTCTCCTCGAGAACGTAGGGTGCAAACTCTTTATGAATTCATTAAATCTGGTCTAACGCCACTGAAGTAAAATAATTAATTTCAAATTACACCAGTGTAAATAAGATCAGAATCTAAATCTCTATCTATAAATGTACACACACACCTATCTCTCTGCTAACATCACCATGCTATCTGAGCACGGTGCACAAAATATCAGTAGCCCTAGCTAAATCATTAGTGGACTTCATGAAGTTTCTCGCACTTCTCCTTTTTTTGAGGATTAAAACTGTGATCGGGGTATGAAAGATTTTACTTGTTTGTTTGCTTGATTGTCTGTTTTTCATATTGTTTCGTTTTATTGATTCAATGGTTGACTTGTTTCTTTGTTCCAGGTGATTTTTGGGGGTGGTAGGAATTTGCAGGATGGGATATGTTTGATTAAATATGGATATCCATTTATTTTGTCATCTATTGAAGGTGTCAATGTCATAATACCTTTAAAGGGATTTTCTGGGACACTTGAAGTATTCCTTTCCCCAGGAATGAAGAATTTTAAAAAGTTTATGTAGGTATGTGGATAGCTAAGTTCCTGTTTGAATGATTGTTTTATTGCTGATGGGATTTTATTTTCTTATTTATGATGTGTTAGGGAACCTACATCCTTATATAATTATGTGTATTAACTTTTTTAATTTAAATAAATAAATACTCTATTCTTCTTGATAGGGTGGAAAGGCATTTTGGAAGAGTAAGCTATTGCAATGTTTCCTAAAGACTGAGTCTGGGTAATAAACCCATTTTTTTATCCTACCAAACTACTGCAGTGATAGGTCTGGAATTGCTCAATTTTTTTCTTATATTACACTTCATTTCTACAGTGGTACATAAATTGTACTTTGTATGGTCACTTTGTATGGTACTTTGGGCTAGTCACTCAGCTTACCACTCATCACAGTGCCTGTGGGAAGAACTGCAGGTACCAAGCACCATGGGAGAAATCTCTGGGGATGTACAAATTGAGAATCACTCGGTTCAACTCTAAAAGAGGGACAGTCACAAGATGGATACATAGGGGTTTGCACTCAAAGACCAGAGCACAAAGCAGAGGTTATTCTAACCTTATCATCATAACAAATGGGATTTAGACCTTTGTTTCAAGGGGTAGATTGGGATTTGGCCAATGGTCTCACATTCACACAAGGATCCAATTGTGTCTAGATTAGAGAACTTGGCTGCATTATTACTGTTATTATTATTTATCATTTATTAAACCATATTTGTATATTGTTGTGTATACTGCATATGAATTTAAAACTCAGCTTCTCTGAATATTCTCATCTAAAATACTAATCTTGAAAAAATTATAAGCCAGTGCTTAATTTATGGGAGAAATACCACTGAAGGCTTACAGCTGAAAACATAGGGTTTTTTGAAGGAGGGCATTGGGGATATGGATGTGATTTTCAGTTGGGCCTATTGTAATTAGACATCCAAAGTCACTGACTATGCCAGTGGAAGAACAAGGAGCCAAAGCCCATGGGAATTACATGCCTAAAAGCATTTGAGGACCTGTCTGAATTCCTATCTAGTGCCCTAACTACCTCACCCTCCTTTAAATTCCAGCCTAAATATGCAATTTGTGTGTGCAAATATGATGTGCTTTGGGGTACAGAACAAAAGATACATTTGTAAATATGACTCCAAATAATTATTTCAAATATTGCCTTAGTAACAACACATCAAATACAAACACTGAAAAATCCCTAAAATGACCTGGAACTGCCATACAACACGCTGATGTATTTTGTACCCCAGCTTTGAACTCATCTGTACAAAACCCACCACAACATTTGATTGGCAACAGTTGTCCATTTTGATGAATATCAGTCTCTGTGGAGAGAACATGAAGTGACTGGGCCAGGGAGATTGAACTATAACCTCTCCCACTTCTGAGGTGTTCCCTTCAGATCAGGACTTGTCTTTGGTCTCCACTCACGCTGCTCACATGGGGTCAACTGGTTCCAATTTGGATGGTTGGGATATTTGGGGAGTGCACTCATGACATGTCCAAGGAGTTGGCACACAACACTAATCCTTTGACTTGTATTTCTAATCCTTTCTTTTTATGCCCCATATCTCTAGTATTAGAAAATATACAACAAATACGTCTGTTAGATTTCCTCTCTGTGTTCCCCCTTGTATCTCTTTTGTTCATGCTGCAATGTCACATGAGTCCCTCAGATTCCAACCCTTCACCCAGGTCTCCATGTTCTGCACTACCTCTGGGATTTTGTTTCCTGCCCCTTTCAAACTTAGCTTAAAGCCAGCCTCACTCGGTTAGCCAGTCTGTCACCAAAGATACTTCTCCCTTCCTTCAATAGATGGACCCCAACTCTGCTCAGCATCTCTTCTTCCCATAACAGCTTCCCATGGCTGAGGAAGCTGAAGCTGTCCTGGCAACACCACCCACACAGCTAGGCATTCACCTCCGGGATGTGTTGGTCTCTGCGCGGGCCCCCCACTCTCATCCCAGAGGATCAGAGATAACACCACCTGCCCCCAGCTCCTTCACCCTCGCTTCCAGAGCCCAACAGTCACAGCTAATCTGCTCAGGCTCATACCTCACAGATACCATAACTTCTCACACGGATGTAGTAGTAGTAGTTAGGGGGATGGATAAGCTGTGAGAAGCCTTCCATAATATCTCAGATACAGGCCTCTGGCAGGCAGTATAGCGCCTGGGAAGCCAGGTCAGGCAGGCAGATGGCCAGAGTCAATAAAACGGCCCTTCCAGTTAGGGCAGCATGACCTAATGTCCAGAGTCTATACGGTTGCCCCACTCTGAGGAACTGTGTGGCCTATTGGCCCACTGGGGAAGTGAGACTCCATTCAGGGGTGTGTGGTGCCTAGGGTAGGGGAGACTCAGGCCCTCCCATCTTCTCCGAGTCCCAGCTCAGGGCTCTGGTGGGGAGAGCGGGTGCTCACCACCGAGTCACCGGGAATCTTCCCAAAAAACACTGACTGGTTCCCCAGTTCACTCACCAGAGAAAAGTCCAAGTCCCCTGGGCTGCTTCCTATCCTATCTCCCTCAGTGATGCTCTATAACTCCCCTCGGGTCCCTGGGGTCCTCAAGTGGCACAGCTATTGCCTGTGTAGACTCTTCTCCGGTCTCCTCAGGCAGTCTGGGGTCCCTCTGGAGCTCTGAGTGTGATGGATCTGTGCCTGGGTCCTAGACCAGCTCCCTGGAGAGAGCCTGCTGTCTGCATCCTTTCCCTTCAGCAGCCTGCCCACACTGAGTTGGACTCCTTCCTTTCAGACTCTGCCTCCAGGCTGAACATGACCACAAGATGTCTTTAAAATGTGGAGTTATGGGGATAGTGAGACCAAGTGATGATGTCACTTTCCCCCTTTATGGCTTCCTCCAGTGTGCTGGAAAGATCGTTTGCTAGGAGGTGAGTAAAGCAGTCTCCATTCTCTCCATCCTCCCACTGAGAAACCTTCATTGTATACAGGTCCTGTGACAGTCCTTGGTAGAGTGGATTCCCTTTAATGGGCCATCAGCAATGGCTGGATTCTCCACTGTTGTACCTGAAACACTGGTTGTGGGTGTTTTCAATCTTACAATACAATTCAGTAACACACACATAGCAAACTTCATAGCTTCACATACAGTGATGGCACATGCATTGCAACAGGATATTAATGATATTAAGATTTTTGAAATGATAGCTCATAAGGCACACTTTGTACATACTCATATCACCATGGAAACTATGGTGGTGCCAGGTACTGCTTTGGAGGAGAGAGAGTCACAGGAACATGATAGCAATTTCCAAGAACATAAAAGGTTGTCACAAGGAGGAGGGAGAAAATTTGTTCTCCTTAATATTTGATGATAGGACTGCTCTGATTGGAAGGGCCATTTTATTGACTCTGGCCATCTGCCTGCCTCACCTTGCTTCCCAAGAGCTGTACTGCCTGTCATTGTATTAAAGACTTGAGAGTGTCCATTTTAAAACAGAAAAATGTCCAACGAGAAGCTGATGAACTGAAATTAGTTTACAAATTGGACACCATCAACCAAGGGTTAAACAGGGACTATGAGTGGCTTTGTCATTACACTAATTGAATTCATTTCCCTAGTTAAGTTCCCCTCAAAGGTTCTCATCACCTGTCAAACACAGATCCACTACAAAAGGTTTTTTTCTCCTGCCAATCATGGCCCAACCAAATTAAACATCCTCTTAGAATTGGTATGGCAATGTACAACTTTTTTGCTTTCTGTGTATATAAATGCATCTTACTTCTGTTTGTTCCACTCTATGCATCTGATGAAGTGGGCTATAGCCCATGAAAGCTTATGCTGAAATAAACTGGTTAGTCTCTAAGGTGCCACAATTATTTATGTACATGATGTAATCCTAAACTTACTCATTTGACTTCCAGATTTTATGACATCATAAAAAGATAGCACCTTATTTTCTAAAGGGGAAAACTATGTCATCAATCGATTATTACTATAGAGGAGTCCGGAATGAAATCACAGCCAAGGATCAATGACGGATTTTTTTTTGTGGGTGAGTAACCTCCACACAATCAGTTTCTTTAATGCAGCTTTGATTTCCTTGTTTCTCATGCTGTAGATGATGGGATTGAGTATTGGAGGCACCACAGAATACAGAACAGCCACCATGAGATCCAGCCCTGATGTTGAGCTGGCGGTGGGTTTTAGATAGGCAAAGAGTCCAGTGGAAAGTAACAAGGAGACCACAGTGAGGTGAGGGATGCAGGTGGAGAAGGCTTTACGCCAGCCCTGCTGAGAGGGGATTCTCAGCACTGCTCTGAAGATCTGAACATAAGACGCAATTATAAAAAGAAAGCAGATTAAACCTAAAAACATACTAAAGGCAAGAAGCCCAACTTCACTGAGGTATGAGTCAGAGCAGGTGATCTTGAGTAGCTGGGGGATTTCACAGAAGAACTGGTTGATGACATTGGACTGGCAGAAGGGCAACCTGAAGGTGTTTCCAGTGTGCAGTGAAGCGTAGACAATACCAGTAATCCAGGCACTGGCTGCCATTTGGACACAAGCTCTCCTGTTCATCACTGTCTCGTAGTGCAGTGGTTGGCAGATGGCAACATATCGGTCGTACGCCATGATAGTGAGTAAGGCATAATCAGCTGCAGTGAAGAGGAAAAAGAGAAAGACTTGGGAAACACATCCAGGATAGGAAATCACCCTGATGTTCATGAGGGAATTGACTATGGATTTGGGGATAGTGACAGAGATGGAAGCAAGGTCTAGGATGGACAGATTCACCAGGAAGAAGTACATGGGGGTGTGAAGGTTGTGGTTCAGTGCTACAACAATAATGATCAGAAGATTCCCCATCAGACCTGCCAGGTAAATCACCAGGAACACCCCAAAGTGCAAAATCTGCAGCTCCCGAACATCAGAGAATCCCAGGAGAAGGAACTCGGTCAGGGTGGTTCGGTTGGAAATTTTCCTCCTCAGCTCATTTTGTGGTGGCTGTGGAGGGAGGGAGAGAGACAATGGTCAGGATTAGAGCTACAGTGGGAATGGCCCTGTTTCCCCTCATTAATATCTCTCCATAAAGGTGTCATTTGTTCCCCACACTCATCATTGGCTCCCATAAACTCAATGGAACTGCATCAGTTTACACCATTTGAAGATGTGGCTCAGGATGTGACTTGATAAAATACAGTATGAAGGATGGAGCAAAGCACATCCAACCCCAAATATCCAGACCGGTGGTCTTCAAAGTGGGGTGCATGCACCCCAGGGGGTGCACAAGAGCCCCGCTGCCACCGCCAATCCCACCCGGAAGACCGCCGAACTCATGAATGGTCTATTTTTGTCCAGCCAAAACACCGCAGAAAGTGGAAGCTTTTTATTGGGTGACCTTTCGTCGAACATACCCCAGGGGGTGGGACAGTGAAAAGGGGCCACTGGGGAAAAAGTTTGAGGAACGTTGATACAATTCCCCTGTTGCTCCAGACACCAGGCTGCAAAGGTTGATATGAAGCTAAAATTCTAAAAAGCGAATGCTGCCTGATTTCCACATTCAAGGATAACTCAAAGCATCCAACAAAAAAGTCCATTTGTCAGGATTCCATTGCAACACCACATGGAAGACCCTCTGCCTGTTTCCACAACTGATCTGTGGCTCCAGATCCCAGCTGCAATTCCATCTCTGAGTGATGAGGGGCTAATAGCACCACTCAGCTAATTCTATGCTGTGTCGTTTCTCTCTGACTTTATGTCTGTGCTGTGCTGGGCAGTCGCTGTCAGGAGCTTTGGTTTCTATTCTTGGTTCTGCCACAGACCTGCTGTGTGACCTTGATCCAGTCGCTTCTCCTGACCGAGCCTCTGTTTCCCCTCCCTGCCTTTCTCTACCTTGTCTTCTTCAGTTATAAACTCCCTGGGGCATAGGTTGTGTCTTACTATGTGGGTGGTCTGTCCACTTGTAAAGAACATTTCTGTTCAGTAGGCATCAGTGTGGGCCAGAGGATATGGACCTAGAGCAGGAGATCTGGGGTCTAGTTCAATTGCCCTCCTCTACATCCTTGGGTAGAGACAGGCTTTGGCTGGGGACATCAAGACTCTGTGCCTCAGTCAAATGTGCCGGCATGTATAAAGCAGAGTCTATGGGTACCAACTGTGCTATTTACTCAGTTTTACCCTCCTGCAAGTATCCCTTTGAAACAGCAGTAAATGGAATTGCAATAGAGTTCAAAAGAGTGGTCAATAAGATTGGACAATATTAATGTTCCCACCCTGGATTAATTCTAAATTTCTGGCCTGGAGTATTCAGATATTATCGGTTTAAATTATTTCAAAGGAAAACTAGGATTTTAACTGATGGCATTTTCATAGGCAGTCTCTGCTATCCTTAAAAATAAAGTATGTATTGGAAAAAAAATAAAAATAATCAGTTACTTCAGTGAAAAATGTCCAGTTTTCCACAGTTTTTACCAGTTATTGTTTGGCTCTCAGTTAACAAAAACAAAAATGTTTCGTTTTTGCAATTTCTACAATTTTGTTTCTGCTGCAGAAAAAAAGTGGTGCTCTAGATATTGGATTAAAAGACAGTAAAAGATTCAAAGAGTCTCAATTATGATTTCTAGTTCTAGAATAAAATTTCTGCAACATAATAATACCCCAAAATATTGAACTGAAATCGCAGACTTACAGGGTTGGTCTTTGTGGGGTGTTTCCCAGCCTGTGAAGCGCTGGAGAGTCCACTGCCAGATTTCCTCAGTCATTGTCTATATATAGATCCATCAATAGTGCCCCCATCTCTGTTTTATCCAACAGCCATTTCCCTGCCCTTTCATCCTATTTGTTGACTTGCTGGGTCTCTCTGCAGTTCCTTGCAGATGGGGATCCACTCCAGAGATAGGTGCTCCCTGCTCTCTCCTTCAGGCAGGCTTGGTGAGAGGGGAAGGACTAACTAGGATTAGAGCAGAGAGCTGCTCCCAGCTCTGAAACATATCCTGGCTTGTACAGGCTTCAAGACAGGATCACAGCCCAGGATGTATCTGTCCTGGAGCTAAATAGCTGAATCCGGTCCCCAGGGCTGTGAGCCCAGCTCTGATCTCAACTCTGGACCAAACCATCCTGACACCAGCCCTAACCGACCCTAATCCTGCAAAGGGGAAACAGCCTCTGCCCTGGATCTCCCATGATGGCAGCAACCATGGGTGGATCTTTGGCTAAAAACAAGGCAGGGCTGAGTCCAAAGTGTGTGTGAAGGAAAGTGCAGAATGAACTAGATATTTGTAGCACAAACATGTGACCTACAGTAGCTGGGAGTCCAGGGCCACCAAAGCTGGTTTCCTCATTAACGCCACATAATCAGCTCTGAGGGAGCAGAGATGCTTTTCCCCTGTGTTGCATCAGCAGCTCTTGGGAAGCAGCTACCAGAGACACCCACAGCTCAGGCTGCCCTGGGTGTTCGATGTTGGTCACTGAGAAGCAGCCAGAGACAAACACTAAAAGCTCCTCGCTACGTCCTAAACTCGTGTGAATTGATACAGTTCCCTGGAGTTCCCAATAGTTAGGGCTGTTTACGCCAAGTGGACACTTGGCCCTTTGAGTTCATTGGCGCTACTTTGATTTACAT
Source organism: Sternotherus odoratus (assembly GCA_032164245.1). Taxonomy (NCBI): domain Eukaryota; kingdom Metazoa; phylum Chordata; order Testudines; family Kinosternidae; genus Sternotherus; species Sternotherus odoratus. The sequence continues at coordinate 33,611,293 of JAVMKO010000013.1, read as the reverse complement.
TAGCTGAGGATCTGAGAACATGAAGTGACCGGCTCAGGGAGATTGAACTACCCCCACCCACTTCTGAGGTGTTCCCTTCAGAACAGGACTCGTCCTTGGTCTCTGCTGAGGCTGCTCACATGGGGAATTTTTTTTTACAATTTTAAGAAGTTCTACCTCTCCCATTGGCTCTTTTGGTCAGGTGCCCTCTCACTTCCCTTTACCTCTGCATGGAGTCAGACTTTTTAACCCTTTACAGGTAAAGTAAGTAGAGAACAGCTACCAAGAGGGATTCTATAGCTAACCGGCTGGCTGGGTGTCCACAAAAGGGACCTACCCCCCTTCCTCAATCCCCTTCCCCTCCACCCCTTTTCATCCAACGTGTTCCACCTGCAAATTCCTGCCCCCAAAAGCCACCTGAACAAAGAAAAAAGTCAACCACTGAAACAGCACCATGAAAAAGAAACAGTCAGGCAAACACACAAGCCAAAAATCTCATATCTAAGCACAATTTTTATTCCAACAAAAGGAGAAGAGGAATACACATCACAATGTCCACTAGTGACTTAGCTAGAGCTAGAGATACTCTGGGCAGCACACTCAGAAACAATGGTGATGGTTGCAGTATAAATCCCTAAGAGAGATAGATACGGGTCTGTGTAGATTTATGGATAGATTCTGATGTTATGTACATGGTGTAATCCTAAACTTACTCATTTGACTTCCATGCAGTTAGTGCAGATTTTGTGATGTCATAAACAGATAACACCTTATTTTCTCAAAGGAACGACATTGTCATCAATCGAATATTACTATAAAGAAGTCTAGAATGATATCACAGCCAAGGATCAATGACGGACATTTTTTTTTGTGGGCAAGGCCATTGCTCCTTGTGACAGAACAAGGAGTAATGGTCTCAAGTTGCAGTGGGGAAGCTTTAGGTTGGATATTAGGAAATCTTTTTCACCAGGAGGGTGGTGAAGCACTGGAACAGGGAGGTGGTGGAATCTCCTTCCTTGGAGGTTTTTAAGGTCAGACTTGACAAAGCCCTGGCTAGGATAATGTAGTTGGTGTTGGTCCTGCTTTGAGCAAGCGGTTACACTAGATGAACTCCAGAGATCCCTTACAACGGTGATATTCTATGATTTTATGAATAACCTCCACACAATCAGTTTCTTTAATGCAGCTTTGATCTCCTTGTTCCTCATGCTGTAGATGATCGGATTCACCATTGGAGGCACCAGGGAATAGAGAACACCCATCATGAGATCCAGCCCTGATGCTGAGCTGGAGGTGGGTTTTAGATAGGCAAAGAAGCAAGTCGAAAGTAACAAAGAGACCACAGTGAGGTGAGGGAGGCAGGTGGAGAAGGCTTTACGCCGACCCTGCTCAGAGGGGATTCTCATCACTGCTTTGAAGATGTGAACATAAGACACAATTATAAAAACAAAGCAGCTTAAGAATAAACACGCACTAAAGGCAAGAAACTCAACTTCACTGAGGTACGAGTCAGAGCAGGTGAGCTTGAGTATCTGGGGGATTTCACAGAAGAACTGGTTGATGACATTGGACTGGCAGAAGGGTAACCTGAAAGTGTTCCCAGTGTGCATTGCAGAGTAGACAATACTAGTAATCCAGGCACTGGCTGCCATTTGGACACAAGCTCTCCTGTTCATCACTCTCTCGTAGTGCAGTGGTTGGCAAATGGCGACATATCGGTCGTACGCCATGACAGTGAGTAGGGAAAAATCAGTTGCAGCGAAGAAGAAAAAGAGAAAGACTTGGGTGACACATCCAGAATAAGAAATCACCCTGGTGTTCATGAGGGAATTGACCATGGATTTGGGGATGGTGACAGAGATGGAGCCGAGGTCTAGGATAGATAGATTCACCAGGAAGAAGTACATGGGGGTGTGAAGATGGTGGTCGAGGGCTACGGCTGTGATGATGAGAAGATTCCCCATCAGGCCCGCCAGGTAAATGACCAGAAACAACCCAAAGTGCAAAATCTGCAGCTCCCGAACATCACAGAACCCCTGGAGAAGGAACTCGGTCAGGGTGGTTCGGTTGGGCATTTTCCTCCTCAGCTCATTGTGTGATGGCTGTGGAGGGAATGAGAAAGACAGTGGTCAGGATTAGAGCCATTAACTAGGAGCTAGGAGTTAACACACGAGTGCAAATTGGCCTGGCTCCCATAAATTGAATCGAACTGCATCAATTTACACCATCTGAAGATATGACTCAGATTGTGACTTTATAAAATACAATATGAAGGAAGGAGCAAAGCACATCCAACCCCAAATATCTAGACAAGATAATTCCCCTATTGCTCCAGACACCAGGCTGAAAACTTTGTTATGACGCTAAAATTCTAAAAAGCAAATGCTGTCTGATTTCCACATTCCAGGGAAACACGACATGGACGCACAAAGCATCCAGTACAACAGCCCATTTGTCAGGATTCCACTCGGACAACCCTCTCCCTTTTCCACAACTGATCTGTGGCACCAAATCCCAGGTTCATTCCCATCGCTGAGTGATGAGGGGCTAATAGCACCACTCAGCTAATTCTATGCTGTGTCATTTCTCTCTGACTTTATGTCTGATCTGTGCTAGTCAGTGGCTGTCAGGGCCTTGCTTTCTATTCCTGGTTCTGCCACTGACCTGCTGTGTGACCTTGATCCAGTCGCTTTCCCTTCCCGAGCCTCTGTTTCCCCTCCCTGCCTTTCTCTACCTTGTCTACTTCGGTTATAAACTCCCTGGGGCATAGCTTCTGTCTTACTATGTGGGTGTTCTGTCCACTTGTTAACAGCATTTCTGTTTAGCATCCGTGCGGGCCAGAGGATATGGAGCTAGAGCAGGAAATCTGGGGTCTAGTCCCACTGTCCTCCTTTACGTCCTTGGGTAGAGACAGGCTTTGGCTGAGGGTATCAAGTCTCTGTGCCTCAGTCTAAAGGTGCCTGTATGTATAAAGCATAGTCTGTGGGTATCAACTGTGCTCTTTACTCAGTTTTACCAGCCTGCAAGTATCCCTTTGAAACAGCAGTAAAAGGGATTGCACTAGAGTTCAAAAGAGTGGCATTATTGGATAATATTAACATTCCCACTCTGGGTTAATTCTAAATTTCCAACCTGGAGTATTCAGATATTTTCGGTTTAAATTATTTCAGAGGAAAACCAGGATTTCAACTGACACCATTTTCATGCATCCGCCTGCATCCAACGAAGTGGGTATTAGCGCAGGAAAGCTTATGCTTCAGTACTTTAATTAGTCTTTAAGGTGCCACAGGACTCTTTGTCACTTCTACCATTTTCATAGAAAGTCTCTGCTATCCTAAAAAATAACATATGTATTGGAAAAATAAAATAAAAAATCCTTCAGTGAAAGGTTTTCAGTTTTCCATAATTTTTACAAGCAATCGTTTGGTTCTCGGTTAACAAACACAAAAAGTGTTTGGTTTTCGCAGTTCCTACAAAAAAAAATTCTGCTGCAGAAAAAACAAGCAGTGCTTTAGATGTTGGATTAAATGACCATACAAGATGTAAAGAGTTTCAATTGTGATTCCTAGTTCTAGAATTAAATTTCTGCAACATAATAACACCCCAAAATATTGAACCCAAACCGCAGACTTACAGTGTTGGTCTTTGTGGAATGTTTCCCAGCCTGTGAAGCATTTGACAGTCCCTGCCGGAATTCCTCAGTCATTGCTCTTGCTCTCACATGAAGGCAGCAACCGTGGGTGGATCTGTGGCTAAAAACAAGGCAGGGCTGAGGCCAAAGTGTGTGTGAAGGTTAGTGCAGAATGAACTCTCTATTAGTAGCACAGACACGTGATCTATGGTAGCTGGGAGTCCAGGGCCTCCAGAGCTGGTTTCCCCATTAATGCCACATAATCAGCTCTGAGGGAGCAGAGATGTTTTCCCGCTGTGTTGCATCAGCAGCTCTTGGGATGCAGCCACCAGAGGAACCCACAGTTCAGGCTGCCCTGGGTGTTTGCTGTTGGTCACTGAGAAGCAGCCAGAGGCAAACACTAAAAGAAATCACTAAAAGAAATCTGGCCTCATTAACCCCAATGGAGCTATGTCTGATTTACACCGGTTGGGGATCTGGTCCATTGCACACTTTCTAATCCATAGTCTTGGCCTCTGAATCTGAACTGAAGATGAGACAAAAGTTTCAAACTTTTTGGCACTTTCTTGGTAATTTGCCCAATGAGATTAATTGCAGAAGTGTAACTGTTAATGGATACAGAGAGATTCCTTCCCACTGGGGACAGAACTTTGGAGAAATTCCGTGTTGCTAAGCTGAAGTTGCATTCCTTAGTTCGAACCCCCACCACTAGTGTTCCCAGGCCTAGGAGTTTCTGTATCTGTTTTTCACCTTCTACTGGGGTGAGTGGATTCTTTCTTTCTTTCTTGGACACTACATGTTTCCTTCCTAAAGACAATACTAAAATAAAAGGCTCATGAGTCTGCAAGTGCAATGCCGCATGATATCTTCCAGCTGTTTAATTCACACTAGTTCTAGGTATGTCAGAGAAACTGAACAAATACAATGGTTCAGATCCCCATATGGTGCAAATCAATTGTAGCTCCATTGGAGTCAATGGGGTTGTCAAGGCTGATTCCCCACTCTGGAATTTTGAGTGCAGAAGATGGGGGCCCACAAGGATTCTAAAAAGTAATACCGGCCTCTCCAGGCTTGTGCTAAACTCCCAAAGGTACAGCTTTACTCTCACATTGGATGTGTAGATGATGCCACCACCCTAGTGCAGAATAGTTTTGAGGACCCAGGATGGCACACTTGGGAATTCCTTCCTGTGGGGTACCCTCAAGCCCTTTCACCCACACTGGTAATTTTGGCAGAAGTGTATTAGGACTTGAATCCGGGTCTCCCATGTACTTGCCTAGTAACTAACCACTGGCCAATCCACCTTCGCAGGAGCTGTTCTTCTACCCTGATTCTGATTTTTCTCTTTCTTGCATTTAGAGCTGTGGAGAAATGTCCATCTATATATATACAAGTCAAATGGTGTATGCGTGTGTGTGTGTATGCGTGCGTGTATGTATGCTGCCTTATTCCTTCCACACCGTTTGAGCTAGAGACTTGAAATTTGGTACAGTTATAGGCTTTAGGGTCCTAATCAGGGTAAGAGTCAAAAAAATTTAAAATCTCTCCTCTGACGCCCCCCAGAGGTGAAATTCTTGAAAGCCCATTCACATCAGCTGGGCAGCAGGTTAACACCTGCTGTTCTCTGTGACATAGTTATGATGTCATAATACCCCCCTCCAATGGACCCCGCACTCGCTCAGCTCTCTCCCCCATTCCCCCCTCCAACGGACCCTGCATTCGCTCAGCTCTCTCCCCCCTTTGTCCCTCCAAGGGCCCCCCCCACTCGCTCAGGTCTCTCCCCCCTCAGGTAAGAATAAAAAAATTTTAAACTCGCAACCACCTCCCCCCTCCAGCAGCCCCCACACTCACTCAGCTCTCTCCCCTCTCCCCCCTCCAATGGCCCCGAGCTCCAATGGGGGAGGGGGAAGAGAGCTGAGCAAGTGGTGGGGGGCGTTGGAGGTGGGAGAGAGCTGAGTGAGTGCAGGCACTCACTCAGCTCTCTCCCACCTCCAACGCCCCCCCCCACTTGCTCAGCTCTCTTCCCCCTCCCCCCCTCTGAAGGACCCGAGCAACGCCGGGTATTTTTGCTAGTACTTCATAAATGTGTAAACAGGCACTGAATGAGCCCTCCACTGACATCCAGTGATGAGCTGGTGAGGAGGACCTCAGAAGCCAGCCTTGTTTGCTTGGATACACCCACTCTGCCTAGGTGAGCCTCATGATGGATCTGCTTTGCCCAAATGGTCACTTTGGGATTGCAAGTCACTTGTTATTGAGTGTGGGGCCAATAAACGGTTGTTATCCCTGCTGTGTGACTCAAGGACAGAAGAACAGAGGGGAAAGTGGTGGATATGATATATCTTGACTTTAGCAAAGCTTTTGATATGGTCTCCCACAGTATTCTTGCTAGCAACTTAAAGAAGTATGAACTAGATCAGGGGTGGTCAAGCTCTGGCCTGCAGGCCACATCCGGCCCGTGGGCCCGTCCTGTCCAGCCCCTGAGTTCCTGGCTGGGGAGGCTTCCCCCGATTCCTCCCCCCGCCTTCCCTGCTCCCCCGGAGCCTAGTGTGCCATGCAAGCAACTCCCTGTGGGGGCGGGGGGGACACACTTCTGTAGATCAGAACAGCAGTGTGTCTGCCTCTGGCTGGGCAGCTGCCACCAAATACACCGCTTTGAGTGGGGCGGTAAGGGGGCTGAGACTGGGAGGTTGGATGAGGGGCGGGGGGACAGTCATGGGACAGGGAATTAGGGGGGTTGGCTAAGCATGGTGCTCCTGGGGGCCCTGTCATGGGGCAGGGGTTTGGCTAGGGTTTGGGGCAGTCAGGTGATGGGTAGCTGAGGGGTTGTATGAGGTTTGGGGTCCGGGGAGTCACTAGGGTCAGGAGGGGGCAGTCAGGAGACAAGGAGGGGGGGTTGGATGGGTAATGGATTTTGAAGGGGGCAGTCAGGGGGGGGGAAGGTTGGCTAGGGGATGGGGTCCCGGGAGAGGGAGGTCAGGGACAAACCGCGGGGTGTTGGGGATTCTGAGGGGGGCAGTTAGGGGGCAGATAGTGAGAGGGGACACAATGGTCTCTGACGCTGGACATGTGTCCCCAACTACTACATGGCACCTACATAGCCAGCTGGTATAAGGGCCAGGGGAAGCGATGCCTCCCCAGCGCAGCCACTTCCACGCCACTGCTGCATGCCTGGGCCATGGTGGCTTCTCCTATACTCCGCCTCTTCCCATCCTTGCTGCACTCCTTCCCCAAGGCCCCCACCGCCCGCTGATGCCTGGCTGAGTCCCCCCTCTCCTCCACGCCACCCACCCTTCCCCAGACATCCTCCCCACCGATCCCTCTTCTCCTACACCACCCTCTTCTCTGAGCCCCCCTCGACCCCCATCTGCTGCTCACCACATCCCTGCTGGCAGTGTGGATCTCATGGGGGAGGCAGGACAGGAGGAATGTGGTGTGCGGGAGCAGGGGGTTAAGCACAGAGGGAGAAAGCTGGTACTGGGGGAAGGCTTGGGGCTGAGCAGGAGTGGGGTATGGGGCTCATCAGGGGCAGGCACTGGGGCAGAGCAGGAGTGGAGTGTAAGCAGGGCCACAGGTGGGAGAGGCAGAACAGGGAGGGAAGTAAAACTTCATGTTTCTAAGAAAACCCCTTCAAGGAGATTATGAGATTGACACCTTGAAAAATGACAAAATGAATGGATACCCCTCTCAAGGCTGATTCCCCACTCTGTTACTTTGAGTGCAGAAGGTGGGGGCCCACGAGGACTCAAAAAAGTAACACTGGTCACTCCAGGCTGGTATTAAACTCCCAAGGTTACAGCTTTACTCTGACCTTGGATGGGTAGATGCTGCCACCACCCAAGAAACCCCCACCAGTTTTGAGAACCCAGGAAAGAACACTTGGGAATTCCTTTCAGTGGGGTACCCTCAAGCCCTTTCCTCCACCCTCCGGAGAAGAGCTGAGAACAAAAATAAATGAAATCAGCTGGTGCCACCTGCTAATTAAACAACATGTACGTGAGCCTATATAGGACACAAAAAAACCTAATCCCGTTCTTAAAAAGGGTAGATTTTATTAAAAACAGAAAGAAAATACATCTGGAACTTTTTTTTTAAGAACTAGCAAAAAGACTATTACAAATATTAAACCAATAAGAAATAATCCCAATCACATCTTCCTAGACATTCCCTCATTTACTAACATATCTGCAGTTCAAATAAGTAATTCTAGGTATGATCTGATGATTTTCCATACCTCCCTTAAAGCTTCTTATAACATTGCTGTGATTTGTCTCCTCTCTCGGAGAACAACAACAGAAAGACTAAGGGAAAGGTTTTTTCTAATTTTTAAAAGTTCTAGCTCTCCCATTGCCTCTTTTGGTCAAGTGCCCACTCACTTCTCGTTACCTCTGCATGCAGTCAGATTTTTTAAACCCTTTACAGGTAAAGTAAGTAGAGAACAGCTACCAAGAGGGATTCCATAGCTAACCTGCTGGCTGGGTGTCCACGAAAGGGAGTATTCCACCTCCCTCAATCAACCCCATCCCAATTCATCCCACATGTTCCACCTGCAAATTCCTGCCCCCAAAAGCCACCTGAACAAAGAAAAAGGTCAACCAATGAATCAGCAACATGAAAAAGAAACAGTCAGGGAAACACACAAGCCAAATCTCTCCTACACAAGCACAATTTTTATTCCAAAAAAAGGAGAAGAGAAAGACACAGCACAATGTACACTAGTGACTTAGCAATAGCTATAAATACACTGGGCAGAATGCTCAGATATCATGGTGATGGTTGCAGTATAAATCCCTTGATTCATATCTGTGTAGACTTATGGATAGTTTCTTATGTTATGTACAGAGTGTAATCCTAAATTTACTCATTAGACTTCCATGGAGTTAGTGCAGATTTTATGACACAATAAACAGATAGCATCTTATTCTCTCAAGAGAACAACTTTCTCTTCAAATTATTATTACTATAAAGTCCAGAATGAAATCTTAATAATGTACCAATGATGGACATTTTAACTCTTGGTGAATAACCTCCACACAATCAGTTTCTTTAATGCAGCTTTGATCTCCTTGTTCCTCATGCTATAGATGATCGGATTCATCACTGGAGGCACCAGTGAATAGAGAACAGCCACCATGAGATCCAGACCTGATGCTGAGCTGGAGGTGGGTTTTAGATAGGCAAAGAGGCCAGTGGAAAGTAACAAAGAGACCACAGTGAGATGGGGGAGGCAGGTGGAGAAGGCCTTATGCCGGCCCTCCTCAGAGGGGATTCTCAGCACTGCTCTCAAGATATGAACATAAGACACAATTATAAAAACAAAGCAGATTACACCTAATAGCAAACTAAGGGCAAGAAGCCCAACTTCACTGAGGTACGAGTCAGAGCAGGTGAGCTTGAGTAGATGAGGGATTTCACAGAAGAACTGGTTGATGACATTGGACTGGCAGAAGGGCATCCTGAAGGTGTTTCCAGTGTGCACTGCAGAGTAGACAATACCACTAATCCAGGCAATGGCTGCCATTTGGACACAAGCTCTCCGGTTCATCACTCTCTCGTAGTGCAGTGGTTGGCAGATGGCGACATATCTGTCATAGGCCATAATGGTGAGTACAGCATAATCAGTTGCAGCGAAGAGGAAAAATAGAAAGACTTGGGCAACACATCCAGGATAAGAAATCACTCTGGTGTTCATGAGGGAATTGACCATGGATTTGGGGATGGTGACAGAGATGGAGCCGAGGTCAAGGATGGACAGATTCACCAGGAAGAAGAACATGGGGGTGTGAAGGTTGTGGTTCAGGGCCACAACCCTAATGATGAGAAGATTCCCCATCAGGGCTGCCAGGTAAATCACCAGAAACACCCCAAAGTGCAAAATCTGCAGCTCCCGAACATCAGAGAACCCCTGGAGAAGGAACTCGGTCAGGGTGGTTTGGTTGGACATTTTCTTTCTCCGCTCATTGTGTGATGGCTATGGAGGGAAGGAGAAAGACAATGGGCAGGATTAGAGCTACAGTTGGAATGGCTCTGAATTACCTCATTAAGAGCTCTCAATAAAAGTGTCAATTGTTCCCCACAGTCGTCATTGCCACTAAGTAGGCATGGAGAGTTAACACATGACTGTAAATTGGCCTGGCTCCCTTAAACTCAATGGAACTGCATCAATTTACACCATCTGACTCAGGATGTGACTTGATAAAATACACAATGAAGGATGGAGCAAAGCACATCCAAGCCAAAATTTTAAGACAAGATAATTCCCCTATTCCTCTAGACACTAGGCTGCAAACTTTGTTATGAAGCTAAAATTCTAAAAATCGAATGCTGCCTGATTTCCATGTTCCAGGGAAACATGACATGGACGCACAAAGCATCCAATACGACACCCCATTTGTCAGGATTCCACTGCAGCACCACACGGACGAACCGCCGCCTCTTTCCATAATTGATCTGTGGCACCAAATCCCAACTGCATTTCCATCTTTGAGTCATGAGGGGCTAATAGCACCACTCAGTTAATTCTATGCTGTGTCATTTCTCTCTAACTCTATATCTGAGCTCTGCCTGGCAGTGGCTGTCAGGAGCTTTGGTTTTTATTCTTGGTTCTGCCACTGACCTGCTGTGTGACCTTGATCCAGTCGCTTCCCCTCCCTGACCCTCTGTTTCTCCTTCCTCCCTTTCTCTACCTTATCTACTTCGGTTATAAACTCCCCGGGGCATAGGTTGTGTTTTACTATGTGGGTGTTCTGTCCACTTGTTAATAACATATCTGTTTAGCAGGCATTAGTGTGGGCCAGAGGATACGGTGCTAGAGCAGGAGATCTGGGGTCTAGACCCATTGCCCTCCTCTACATCCTTGGGTAGAGACAGGCTTTGGCTGGGGACATCAAGACTCTGTGCCTCAGTCTAAAGGTGCCTACAACAGAGTGTGTGGATATCAACTGTGCTATTTACTCAGTTTTACCCTCCTTCAAGTATCCCTTTGAAACAGCAATAAATGGGATTGCAGTAGAGTTCAAAAGAGTGGTGTTATTGGACAATATTAATGTTCCCACCGTGGCTTAATTCTAAAATTCCAACCTGGAAAAATGGGATTTCAACTGACACCATTTTCATAGGAAGTATCTGCTATCCTAAAAAGTAACATATGTATTGGGGGGAAAAATTAAAAATCTATTACTTCAGTGAAAATTTTCCAGTTTTCCACAGTTTTTACGAGCAATTGTTTGGTTCTCGGTTAACAAACACAAAAAGTGTTTGGTTTTCACAATTCCTACAATTTTTCTTTCTGTTGCAGAAAAAACAAGTGGAGCTCTAGATTTTGGATACAATGACAGTACATGACGTAAAGAGTTTCAATTGTGATTCCTAGTTCTAGAATTAAATTTCTGCAACATAATAACACCCCAAAATATTGAACCGAAATTCGCAGACTTACAGTGTTGGTCTTTGGAGAATGTTTCCCAGCCTGTGAAGCATTTGACAGTCCCTGCCCGGATTCCTCACTCATTGCTCTTGCTCTCACATGAAGACAGCAGCTGTGGGTGGATCTGTGGCTAAAAACAAGACAGGGCTGAGGCCAAAGTGTGTGTGAAGTAAAGTGCAGAATGAACTCTCTATTAGTAGCACAGACACGTGATCTACAGTAGCTGGGAGTCCAGGGCCTCCAGAGCTGGTTTCCCCATTAATGCCACATAATCAGCTCTGAGTGAGCAGATATGTTTTCCCACTGTGTTGCATCAGCAGCTCTTGGGATGCAGCCACCAGAGGAACCCACAGTTCAGGCTGCCCTGGGTGTTTGATGTTGGTCACTGAGAAGCAGCCAGAGGCAAACACTAAAAGAAATCACTAAAAGAAATGTGGCCTCATTAACCCCAATGGAGCTATGTCTGATTTACACCGGTTGGGGATCTGGTCCATTGCACACTTTCTAATCCATAGTCTTGACCTCTGAATCTGAACTGAAGATGAGACAAAAGTTTCAAACTCGTCGGCACTTTCTTGGTAATTTGACCAGTGGGATTAATTGCAGAAGTGTAACTGTTAATGGATACAGAGAGATTCCTTCCCACTGGGGACAGAACTTTAGAGAAATTCTGTGTTGCTAAGCTGAAGTTGCATTCCTTAGTTCAAACCCCCACCACTAGTGTAGCCGAGGCCTAAGATTTTCTGTATGAATGAGCCCTCCACTGACATCCAGTGATGAGCTGGGGAGAAGGACTTCAGAAGCCAGCCTTGTTTGCTTGGACACACCCACTCTGCCTAGGTGACCCTCATGATGCATCTGCTTTGCGCAAATGGTCACTTTGGGATTGCAAGTCACTTTGTTATTGAGTGTGGGGCCAATAAATGGTTGTTATCCCAGTTGTGTGACTCAAGGGCAGCAGAATTGTACTTGGCAGGCCCTGATTGAGTGGTCCACCCTCAACTCAAGTGAGCTTGCTGAGCAGGGGATTGGGTGTAGAGATGAGAGAGGTTTTGGACAGGTGTTTGTACCTGGTGGTGTGGGCCCTGCCATGAAATGTCTTAAATGCCATTTTACTCTCCACTGTTTAATGACAGAGCTGATTAAGATTTCATTGAGAGTCCTTTGCTGCAGATCAATAGAGCTGAAATCACCTAGTACCAGGTCTAAGCAATAGACCTGCTTTGGGACAGTGTCTCTGGTGAAAGAGACTGCCCAGTGAGGCTCCCCCACTCACAGCTGAAATCTCTGAGAGTTGAAATCATTCAAAGCTGTGTTAAGTGATGGGACCTCAAGTCATCCCAGAAGTTGTAGTGGAGTGAGCAGCTGATGGTGGTATGACTGACGATGGAGCCAGTGGCCAAAAGAGCAGTTGGCAGAGGTAGCGGGCAGCGGAACGGCCAATGGCAGAGCAAGCAGACTGATGGCAAGAAAAGCAGCCTACCAACTGAGCAGACAAGGTGCCTTTCTCGCCCCCGCCCCCCTCAGAGTGGGAGGTGAACTCCCGTGAATGCATCTCTGGACTCTGGGTGTTCACTGACTAAGGACAACTGTGAGTGGGGTGTGGTGGAGGGAGGGGGGAGAGTCATGTTTAAGGAGCTTTTCTTTGTTGGACTTTCTCACCACAAGGTGAGTACCTGAGGCTAAGGATGCTGCCCACCATATTTTGCTGTGGGTATTTTGCTCATGGTCTTATGATTATGAATCCTGCTTTATGGCATTTTACCAAGTTAATGCTGGGTACATTTTTTTATTATTATTTAAAGTTTCTCGTCTACACACAGGTTCAGTGCTTGGAAGAGGGGAAGCATGGCCTTGTAGAGGTGCCCAAAGGGAGGTGTGTAATTTTCCCAGGTCACTGAGTGGAACCTCAAGCTGGTTCTGTCTTGTGTTGTTAAAAAGGAACCCCTAGATATTGAACCTGGCCCTTGTTGCTGCCAACTCCACCTGGCAGAAGGGTTACAAATGTGTGGAGAGAATGATATAGCCGGGTGGCCTGTGATAGCAGCGACTGGACTCAATAACCCAGGAGGCCCCTTCCAATCCTGTGTCCTCTGGCCCAACACACTGAAATCTAGAACTTCAAGAGCAAGACATTGAAGGCTATTTGGGACTTCGTTCCCCTAAACTTCTACGTATCCATCTCATCTCTATGTCTCTGAATGGAGGCTATGGGCCCTGATCCTGCAGCATTGCACTCAATAACTTTGCCCTTTAATGAGCTGATTAACAGTTTGTATCTGGAACTGGCATTTTTTTAAAAAAGGAAATTTTGGCAACACCATTCTGGTCTTATTTTTTGGATTGTGGGGGGCATAGGGTGGAGGAGGGACTCAGAGAGAGTTGGTGGCTAACGTTTCATATTTTTTTCATGACAACTTGCAACCAAGAAGCCAATTTATCCTCCACATCGTTCTTTGCATGTCATTTATTATTTCCATTGGTCAGTTTGATGGTTTGTTTATTTATTTGTTCATGTTCTTAAATACATCTTTAAGTACTCGCCTGGCCTGCGTGCCTAGCCCATAAATAAAAAAAACCATCCATAGACAATGGACGTTCCATCAACCAACACACACCCAAGAAGACATTCAACGAACTCAGAAGGTGGGTACCATGGACCAATTGCCAAGGATGAGTACCAAACAATAGCACAAGTATGTAAGGAGAAAAGCACTAAGGCTAAGGCACAATATGAGTTACACCTAGCAAGGGACATAAAAAATTAAGAAGAAGTTTTTAAATACATTAGGAGCAAGAGAACGATGAAGAAAAGTTTAGGTCCTACTCTTGTCAGGGAAGGAGAGAGAATAACTGATGTCAGCAAGAAGACTGAGGGGTTTAATGCCTATTTTGCTTCAGTCTTCTCTAAAAAGGTTAGGGGTGACCAGATCCTCAATACAATGAATATTAACAAGAGGGAAGGAACACAAGACAAAATAGAGAAAGAACAGGACAAAAAATATTGTGACAGACCGCCTTCTCACCCCCCTCAGGAACACAGGCAGGAACCCCTTTTTTGCTCCAACAGTGCCCTTTAATTTACAGTGCAGGACCCCACCACCAATATATACAGGTTAAAACAGTTCATTAACATCCAGCTCTAAGTAGCTCATTAATATACAACTCATTAATATCCAGCTCTTAAATAGCTTACAGCTCTACGGACTCTATATAGTTTAGCCCCTAATACAATAATACAAACACAGCTCTTGATAGCTCACGCAAACTCACACAGCTCTTGATAGCTCACACAAAATCACACAGCTCTTGATAGCTCACACAAACTCACACAGCTCTTGATAGCTCACACAAACTCACACAGCTCTTGATAGCTCAGACACCACCACCACACTGGGCTTCGTTCCTGGCAGCCTTATATCCCCCAGAGGAGGCTGCCAGGTGCAACCCATCCATGTTGATTGCCCTGCAAGCCAGGTGGCTGATTAGCCTTTCCTGCAAGGGAGGTTTGCAGGCTGGTGCTCCCTCTTAAAGGGCCCGCAGGGCTGGCTCAGGCACTCCTGGCCAGCACCCTGCCACAATATTTAGACAAGTTAGATGTATTCAATGGGTAGGGCCTGATGAATTTCATCATAGGGTACTTAGGGAACTAGCTGAAGCAATCTCAGCACTGTTGGCAATGAATTTTGAGAACTCTTGGAGGACAGGTGAGGTCCCAAACCACTAGAGAACGTAAATGAAGAAATATCTTAATATAGGATATATTACTATTATAATGGAATGGATGGAATGGAATGCCCTGTGTTATACAGAAGATCCCACTAAAGATCTTAATGATCCCTGCTGGCCTGAAGCTATGACCCTCCAAGTCTATTTACACAGACCCTGGATTCAGTTGTATTATTCCTTTTGGGGTTTTCATAGAATATCAGGGATGGAAGGGACCTCTGGAGATCATCTAGTCCAACCCCCGGTTCAAAGCAGGCTTAATCCCCAATTAAATCATCCAACAGATTTTTTGCCCATGTCCTTAAGTGGTCTCGTCAAGGATTGAGCACATAACCCTGGATTTAGCAGGCCAATGCTCAAACCACTGAGATATCCTTCCCTCCCTCCCCCCCCCCCCCCGATCATAAAAATGGCCATACTGGTCCAACCAATGGTCTATGTAGCCCATATCCTGTCTTCCAATGGTGGTCAATGTCCGGTGCCCCAGAGGGAATGAACAGAACAGGTGATCATCAAGTGATCCATCCCCTGTTGCCCAGTCCCAGCTTCTGGCAAAGCTAATAGCCATTGATGGACCTATCCTCCATTAACTTATCTAGTTCTTTTTTGAACCCTGTTATAGTCTTGGCCATCAACACCTCCTCTGGCAAAGAGTTTCACAGGTTGACTGTGTGTTGTGTGAAGAAATACTTCCTTTTGTCTGTTTGAAACCTGCTGCCTATTCATTTCATTTAGTTACCCCTGGTTCTTGTGTAATGAGAAAGAGTAAATAACACTTCCTTTTGACTTTCTCCACACCAGACATGATTTTAGAGACCTCTATCCTATCGCCCATTAGTTGTCTCCTTTCCAAACTGAAAAGTCTTGGCGCTTTTAACGGCAATGTGTAAATACAATTACATGATAGGGTATTTTGTAATTACAAGTATCACATTCCATGGGCTGGCATTGAGTTTACTTGTACAAAGTGAAGGTTCATAGGTTTATTAATAGGAAGAGAATTTGAAGATAAGACAGGAAGAAAAACAAATCTATGATGCAAAATTGAGCATTAACTCTTAACACGGGATTCCACAGAGCATGGAAAACTCTTGTTTGGGAAACTGACGCATTCCATTGGAGCATTGTAAATGATACAAGAAAATGGAGAATTATTAACTTTTATTATGGCTAGGACTGTCAAAGGAGCAAGGGGACTTAGACACCAACCACTTATGGAATTCAGGTGCCTAATTCACTTAGGCTAAGTCGACAAAGTTATTTTATTTGTGTTCCATTAACACTTAGAGACCAAACCTAACTAGTGCTCTACTGTGCTGGGTGCTATGCAGACTAGAAGAGACAGACACCACCCTGAAAAGCTTGACATATAAATACAGAGTGGGAGATTATGTAGTTGGGACATTATGGAAATTATGTAGAAATTTGGGAGATTCTGTGGGTGGGAAACTGAGGGCAGGTCTACACTACCCACGGAATGTAGCGATTGATCTATCGGGGTTTGATTTATCAGGTCTAGTCTAAACGCAATAAATCAATCCCCGAGCACGCTCCAGTCGACTCCGGTATTCCACCGGCGCGAGAGGTGCAATCGGAGTCAACAGGGGAGCAGCAGCAGTCGACTCGCCACAGTAAATCGATCTAAATACACGGATCACAGCTATACTACAGTTGTGGTATCTTACAATTATTCCCCCCAAACACACCCAGTGTAGACCAGGGCTTAGTCACAGAAAAGGCCAAATCCCCAGCTCATGTAAATCAGCTATTCCTTCACTGGAGCCAATGAGCCATATCCACAGCTGACATCTCTTCATTTGGGTCAAGTGCCCCGGTTCACAGCTGGTGTAACTGGCACAGCCCCACTGAAGTCAATTGAAAAAGTGACGAATCCGAATCAGCCTGGGATGGAGCTAAGACTCTAACCCAGGTTTCTGGAGAGCCCAGTGCTCTGTCCTTGATAGAATCAGACCCATTCTTGCATCATCCAGTCCGCTCCTTGCTCCTGCCGAGGGCTCTCTGGAGCGCCCCTTGCACCTCCTTGTTCCTGAAGCTGTAGATGAACGGGTTGAGCATGGGGGTGACAATGCCATACAACGCAGACACCAACGGGTCCTGCTCTGGTGAGTGGCTGGCTGAGGGGCGCATGTAGGTGAAGATGACGGTGCCATAGAAGATGCTGACCATGGCCAGGTGGGAGGAGCAGGTAGAGAAAGCTTTGATCTTGCCCCGGGCTGTGCGGATCTTTAGGATGGAGGAGAGGATGATGAGGTAGGAGAGCAGGGTGAGGCAGAAGGGGAGGATGATGACGCACCCTGAGACAGAGAAGGTCACCAGCTGGCTCAGGGAGGTATCGGAGCAGGAGAGACGGAGCAGGGGTGGGATGTCACAGAAGAAGTGGTGGATCTCGACGGTGCCACAGAAGCTCAAGGAGAAGACCATGGCTGTATTGACAACGGAGTTCAGGTGGCCGATGACCCACGAGGCCCCCAGAAGCCAGGCGCACACACGTCTCCTCATGAGGAGGACGTAGCGCAGTGGGTGGCAGATGGCAGCATAGCGGTCATAAGCCATGGCCGAGAGGAGGACGCACTCAGTGCCCCCCAGGGCCACAAAGAAATACATCTGTAAGAGGCAGCCGGTGAAGGAAATGGCCTTGTTTCCAGAGAGGAGAGTCCACAGCATCTTGGGCATGGTGGACGAGATGTAGCAGATCTCAATAAAGGAGAGGTTACCCAAGAAGAAGTACATGGGTGTGTGCAGACAGTGATCCATTCCAACCAAGGCAAGGATCAGCAGGTTGCCCAGTGTTGTTAGCAGGTAGATCAGCAGCCCCGCAGCAAAGAGCACAGTCTGGTGCCGTGGATGACTGGAGAATCCCAGAAGGAGGAATTCAGTCACTATGGTTCGGTTGCCTCCTTCCGTGGGTGTCATGTTTCATCTGCAAGAGAGACTTGGGACTTCTTACATTGGGTTAGCATGGCAATAGGGCCCCACATTGCTACAGCAGCCTTCATGCAAGGGTCTGGAAATGCACAGAGGCGTAGAGTGCACATCTGGAAAGTGAATAGATACTATTAAGATGAGGGTAGTAAAAGAACTGGATGAGACGAGACGAGACGAGACGAGACGAGAAGAGAAGAGACCCATCCCTAGGAGCAACTGCAATGAATATCTATATATATAAAAGTCAAATGGTGTATGCGTGTATGTAGGCATGTATGTATGCGTGTATGTATGTGCACTTACTCCTTCCACACCATTTGAGCTAGAGACTTGAAATTTGCTACAGTTATAGGTCTTAGGGTCCTAATCAGGGTAAGAGTCGAATTTTTTTCAAATCTCACCTCTGATGCCCCCCCAGGGGTGAAATTATTTAAAGGCCAATCACATCAGCTGGGCAGCTGCTGTTCTCTGTGACATAGTTATGATGTCATAATACCCCCTCCAATGGACCCTGCATTCACTCAGCTCTCTGCCCCCTCCCCCCTCCAACGGACCCCACACTCGCTTAGCTCTCTGCCCCCTCCCCCCTCCAATGGACCCCGCACTCGCTCAGCTCTCTGCCCCCTCCCCACCACCGACGGACCCGAGTTGGGTTTGGTCAGAGGGTAAGTGAGGTAGGGGTGTCGGGTTTGGTCCAGGGGTGAGGTGGGGGTGTTGGGTTTGGTCAGGGGGTAAGTGAGCCGGGGGTGTTGGGTTTGGTCTGGGGGGGTGGGAAGGTGTCGGGGTGGGTGAGGTGTGAGGTGTGGGTGTTGGGGTTGGTCAGGGGGTGTTGGGTTTCATGGGGGGGTAAGGTGGGGGTGTTGGGTTTGTTTGGGGGGTGAGGAGGAGGGTCGGGGTTGGTCGAAGGGTAAGTGAGGTGGGGGTGTCAGGTTTGTTTGTGGTGGTAGGTAGGGGTGTCGGGTTTGGTTGTGGTGGTAGGTAGGGGTGTCGGGTTTGGTTGGGGGGGAAAGTGAGGTGGGTGTGTCAGGTTTGGTCTACGGGGGGTGAGGTGTGGGTGTTGTTCAGGAGGTGTTGGTAGGGGGTGACGTGGGGGTGTTGGGTTTGGGTGGGGGGGTGAAAATGTGAGTCGGGGTTGGTCGAGGGGTAAGTGAGGTGGGGGTGTCGGGTTTGGTCGGGGGGGTGAAGTGGGGGTGTCAGGTTTGCTTTCTGCCCCCTCCCCCCTCCAACAGACCCCGCACTCGCTCAGCTCTCTGGCCCCTCCCCACCTCCGACGGACCCGAGCAACACCAGGTATTTTCACTAGTAGCTAATAATTATCTACTCCACCTTTTCTACGGCTGGCTATATTGCTGGCTTCAGCAGAACTAGAGTGTGTCTATCTACTCAAGCTGGGAAACATGTGCCGAGCTGCAGTATAAACTTACCCTAAGCCACATCTCCTGCTGATGTAAATAGGCATAGCTTAAATGAAGCTACAACAATGCCCACAAACTGAGGATCTGGTCCAATGTATTTTAGATACCATGGTTTTCAATGTGCAAGAAATGCAGAGAGAGAGAGGAAGTGAGTTTTGGTAGATTTGACTAATAAAAATAGATATGAAAAAAATAAAAAAGAGTCAAGAGAAAGGTAGATAATTGAAAAGCAGAACGATGGGTAGATAAGAGAAAACAGGTGTGGACTGACAGATAAGAGAAATTGTATATAGACAAATAGATAAAAAGACAAGCAAATAGACAGATAAATTGCTTTGGATGTAGAGGTGGCTGGAAAATGTAATTCCCATCCTGTAGGAAATTCGAACATTTTGACACTTGTTTTCATTCCAAAATCGGAAGGAAATTTGAAATAACCAATGTTTTCATAAAATCAAATAATTCCAAAAAATTCAGAGCTGTCAAAGTTAACGATTACAATAGTTTACATCAAAACAAAACATTTCATTTCAAAATGTCAACACCCTGAAATACTGATTAGACACAAAATATTTTGTTCCAAATTGTCATTAAAAATCAACATTTTGCCATGAAAAATGTCTATTTTAACACAACCCCCTATTGAATGGGAAAAACATTTAGTTAACACATATTGTCCAGCTCTGCTTAGCTGGAATTATCCTGTATGTACACAGGAGGGAGAGAAAATATTTTGACAAATAGAGAATAGAATGAACATGAGAAAGTAGATAGATAGATAGATAGATAGATAGATAGATAGATAGATAGATAGATAGATAGATAGATAGATAGATAGATAGATACCTGATGAAGAGCTCTGTGTAAGCTGAAAAGCTTGTCCCTGTTACTAATGGAACTTGGTCCAATGAAAAATCCACCTTGTTGCTCTAATATCCTGTAACCAATATGTCTACAACACCACTACAAACAAGATAGATAGATCCCAGTCTCAATCCAATGAGCCAGTCTCCCTACTCTGGAAAGTTTTACAAACATTTTTCATGTTCCCAGCCATAAATGGTATCATCATGAGACAATTATACCTATTTCCTCTGTAACTGGAATGATCAAAAGAGGTGATGCCTAAAGTTGGTTGCAACATTTTTGACAACAGTTAACATTGAAGGTTAACACTGACTAACTGAAAGTCTTATATTGGCTCACCTGGGAAACTCAGTCTCTTCCCTCATTGAATCCTTGATGAAGTGTATTTACCGCTAGTGCTCAATCCAGACAATGTCACTGGAGACTGTTGGAAATGATTCCTCAGGGGATTGCCTCATTAGATAGATAATAGGTGGTTCTGAGGGAAAATTGCAATTAGTTTGTGCTTTATGGCTAGAAACATAATGGGCCATCAGTCAGTGGGGCCAGATGGAGTCAATGGGGCCAGATTCCCAGCTAGTGTAAATTACCATAGCTCCATAGGAGTCAATGGGCCAAATACTTAGCTGGTGTCCAGTGACTGTAACTCCATTGGAGTTAATGGGGTCAGATCCCCAGCTGTTGTAAATTGCTATAGCTTCTTGGGAGTCAATGGGCCAGTGTCCCAAATGGTGTAAATTGGCATATCTCCACTGACGTGAGCTTCACCTCAGTCCCTGGAAACATCTTGGAGCAGGTCCTCAAAGAAACCATTTTGAAGCACTTGCAGGAGAGGGTGGTGATCAGGAACAGTCAGCATGAGTTCACCAAGGGCAAGTCATGCCTCACTAATCTAACTGCCTTCTATGATTAAACTGGCTCTGTGGATGAGGGGAAAGTGGTGGATATGATATATCTTGACTTTAGCAAAGCTTTTGATATGGTCTCCCACAGTATTCTTGCTAGCAACTTAAAGAAGTATGAACTAGATCAGGGGTGGGCAAGCTCCAGCCTGCAGGCCACATCCGGCCCATGGGCCCATGCTGTCCAGCCCCTGAGCTCCTGGCTGGGGATGCTTCCCCCAATCTCTCCCCACCTTCCCTGCTCCCCCCGGAGCCTTAGTGCACCGTGCAAGCAACTCTCTGTGGGGGCGGGGAGAGGTATTTCTGTAGATCAGCTTGGCACCGTGTCTGGCTCTGGATAGGCAGCTGCCACCAAACACACTGCTTTGAGTGGTGTGGTAAAGGGGCTGAGACCGGGAGGTTAGACAAGGGGCGGAGGGGCGGAGGGGACAGTCAAGGGACAGGGAACAGGGGGGTTGGCTAAGCCTGGAGGTCTTGTCAGGGGGTCGGGGTTTGGTATGGGGTTGGGGGAGTCAGAGGACAGGGAGCTGAGAGGTTATATAGGGGTTCGAGTCCGGGGGGGTCACTAGGGTCAGGAGGGGGTCTTGGGAGGGGGCAGTCAGGGGTCCAGGAGTGGGGGGGTTGGATGGGTCAGGGATTTTGAAGGGAGCAGTCATGGGACGGGGGGAAGGTTGGATACAGGATGGGGTCCTGGGCAAGGGAGCTAAGTGGACAAGGAGTGAGTGGTTGGATGGGTTGGGGATTCTGAGGGAGGGAAGTTAGGGGGCAGGAAGTTGTAGGGATCACAGGGGTCTCTTGCGCTGGACATGTGTCCCCAACTAGTGCATGGCACCAACATAGCCAGCTGGTATAAGGGCCAGGGGAAGTGATGCCTCCCCAGCACAGCCGCATCCATGTCACTGCTGCATGCCTGGGCCATGGTGGTTTCTCCTACACTCCGCCTCTTCCCATCCTTGCTCCACTCCTTCCCCAAGGCCCCCAATGCCCGCAGATGCCTGGCTGAGTCCCTCCTTTCCTCCACTCCATCCCCCCTTCCCCTGACATCCTCCCCACCCATTGCATCCCTCTTCTCCTCTACCCCCCTCTTCTGTGAGCCCCGCCTTGGCCTCCATCTCCTTCCCACCACATCCCTGTGGGTAATGGGGGTCTCATGGGGGGGCAGGACAGGAGGAATATGGTGTGTGGGAGTGGGGGGTTAAGCAGAGAGGGGGCTGGCTGGTACTGGGGGCAGGCTTGGGGCTGTGCAGAACTAGGGTTTGGGGCTCATCAGGAGTGGGCACTGGGGCAGAGCAGGAGTGGAGTGTGAGTAGGGCCATGTCTCTGAGAAAACCCCTTCAAAGAGATTATGATATTGACACCTTGAATAAGTGACAAAATGAATGGATACCCCCTGTCAAGGCTGATTCCCCATTCTGTCACTTTGAGTACAGAATGTGGGGGCCCACAAGGAATCAAAAAATTTATACCGGCCACTCCAGGCTGATATTAAACTCCAAAGGTTACAGCTCTTCTCTGACCTTGGATGGGTAGATGCTGCCACCACCTAAGAATCCTCCCTCCCCACTTTTGAGAACTCAGGAAGGAACACTTGGGAATTCCTTTTGGTGGGGTACCCTCAAGCCCTTTCACCCACTCTCCAGAGAAGAGCTGAGAACAAAAATAAAGGAACTCAGCTGGTGTCACCAACTAATTAAACAAAATGTACACAAGCCTATTAGGACACAAAAAAATCCTAATCCCGTTCTTAAAAGGGGTAGATTTTATTAAAAACAAAAAGAAAATACATCTGGAACTTAGTCTTTTTGCTAGATCTTAAAAAAAAATTAAGCATCAAGATCACTCTCTTGAGATACAGCTTAAAGGTTAAAAGAAAAAAAAAAGCATTTCGGGTTAGGCAAAGGAGTCCACAAGCCAATAAGTAATAAAAGAAATAATCCTAATTGCATCTTCCTAGACATTCCCTCATTTACTCACATATGTGCAGTTCAAATAAGTAGTTCTAGGTATGATCTGATGATTTTCCATACCTGTCTTAAAGCTTTTTATAAAATTGCTGTGATGTGTCTCCTCTCTCTGGAGAACAACAACAGATAGACAAAGGGAAAGGTTTTTTTTTACAATTTTCAAAAGTTCTAGTTCTCCCATTAGCTCTTTTGGTCAAGTGCCCACTCACTTCCCTTTACCTCTGCTTGCAGTCAGACTTTTTAACCCTTTACAGGTAGTGTAAGTAGAGAACAGCTACCAAGAGGGATTCTATAGCTAACCGGCTGGCTGGGTGTCCACAAAAGGGACCTACCCCCATCCCTCAATTCCCCATCCCACCCCATTTCATCCACTGTGTTACACCTGCAAATTCCAACTCCAAAAAGCAACCTGAACAAGGAAACAAGTCAACTAATGAATCACAAACATGAAAAAGAAACAGTCAGGCAAACACACAAGTCAAATCTCTCATACACAAGCAAAATTTTTATTCCAAAAAAAAAAAAAAAAAAAAGGAGAAGAGGAAGACACAGCACAATGTCCACAAGTGACTTAGCAATAGCTAGAGATACTCTGTGCAGCATGCTCAGATACCATGGTGATGATTGCAGTATAAATCCCTAAGGCAGATAGATATGGGTCTGTGTAGATTTATGGATAGATTCTGATCTTATGTACATGGTGTAAAATTACTCATTTGACTTCCATGGAGTTAGTGCAGATTTTATAACATAATAAACAGATAGCACCTTATTCTCCCAAAGGAAGGACATTGTTATCAATCAATTATTAGTATAAAGAAGTCCAGAATGAAATAACAATCAAGGATAAATGATGAACATTTTAACGCTTGTTGAATAGCCTCCACACAATCAGTTTCTTAAATGCATCTTTGATATCCTTGTTCCTCATGCTGTAGATGATCTCTAGATTGCTGGGTCTCTCTGCAGTTCCTTGCAGACAGGGATCCACTCCAGAGATAGGTGCTCCCTGCTCTCTCCTTCAGGCAGGGTTGGTGAGAGATGAAGGACTAACTAGATTGGGGCAGAGAGCTGTTCCCAGCTCTGAAGCATATCCTGGCTTGTGCAGCCTTCAAGACAGGATCACAGCCCAGGATGTATCTGCCCTGGAGCTAAATAGCTGAATCCATTCCCCGCTCTGATCTCAACTCTGGACCAAACCACCCTGACACCTGCCCTAGCCGACCCTAATCCTGCAAAGGGGGAACAGCCTCTGCCCTGGATCTCCCATGATGGCAGCAACCGTGGGTGGATCTGTGGCTAAAAACAAGGCAGGGCTGAGGCCAAAGTGTGTGTGAAGGAAAGTGCAGAATGAACTCGATATTTGTAGCATAGACATGTGACCTACAGTAGCTGGGAGTCCAGGGCCACCAGAGCTGGTTTCCTCATTAACCCCACATAATCAGCTCTGAGGGAGCAGAGGTGCTTTTCCCCCGTGTTCCATCATCAGCTTTTGGGAAGCAGCCACCAGAGACACCCACAGCTCAGGCTGCCCTGGGTGTTCGATGTTGGTCACTAAGAAGCAGCCAGAGGCAAACACTAAAAGCTCCTCGCTACATCCTAAACTCATGGGAATTGATGCAGTTCCCTGGAGTTCCCAGTAGGTTAGGGCTGTGTTTACGCCAAGTGGACACTTGGCCCTTTGAGTTCATTGGCGCTACTTTGATTTACATTAGCTGAGGATCAGACCCTAAGACTGCCATGTAACTATATCAGATTTGACCAGCTAGAAATCTGGCCTCATTAACCCCAGTGGAGCTATGTCTGATTTACACCGGTCCAGCTTAAGGGTATTACAAGCAAAACAAAAACATTTGGGGCTAGCACAGCGGAGTCCGCAAGAAATAAAAGGAAACAAACCAGATCGTGTCTTCCAAGATATTAGAATAGAATCACAGAGTAATAGGGTTGGAAGAGACCTCAGGAGGTCATCTAGTCCAACCCCCTGCTCAAAGCAGAACCAATCCCCAACAAAATCATCCCCGCCAAGACTTTGTCAAGCCTGACCTTAAAAACCTCTAGGGATGGAGATTCTACCACCTCCTTAGGTAACCCACTCCAGTGCTTCCCCAATCTCCTAGTGAAATAGTGTTTCTGAATATACAACCTAGATCTTCCCCACTGCAACTTGAGACCGTTGCTCATTGTTCTGTCAGATGTCACCACTGAGAGCAACAGAGCTTAGTCCTCTTTGGAACCCCTCTTCAGGTAGCTGAAGGCTGCTAACAAAACCCCCCTCACTCCTCTCTTCTGCAGACTAAATAAGTCCAATTCCCTCAGCTTCTGCTCATAAATCAAGTGCCACAGGCCCCTAATGACTTTTATTGGACTCTCCAATTTGTTCACAACCGTTCTGTAGAGGGGGGACCGAAACTGGACACAATACTCCAGATGTGGCCACTCCAGTGGCCACATCTAGGGTAATAATCATTTCCTTGATTTGCTGGCAATCCTAATGCAACCCAAAATGCCGTTAGCCTTCTTGGCAACAAGGGCAGACTGCTGACCCATACCCAGCTTCTCATCCACTGTAATCCCCAGCTCCTTTTCTGCAGAACTGCTGCTTCCGTCCCTAGCCAGCAGTGGTGCATGGGATTCTTTTGTCCTAAATACAGGACTCTGCACTTGATCTTCTTGAACCTCATCCGATTTCTTTTGACCCAAACCTCCAATTTGTCTAGGTCACTGCAGCCCCTATCCCTACCCTCCAGTATATCTATCTATTCCCAAGTTCAGTGTCATCCACAAATTTGCTGAGGTTGCAGTCCACACCATCCTCCAGAAAATTAATAAAGAAGTTGAACAAAACCATCCCTGGAACCGACACGTGGTGCACTCCTCTTCATACCGGCTGCCAACTAGATATCGAGCCGTTGATCATGACCCATTGAGCGTGATGATCTCGCCAGCTCTCTATCCACCTTACTGTCCATTCATCCCATCCATACTTCTTTAACTTTCTGGGAAGTATACTGTGGGAGACCGTATCAAAAGCTTTGCTAAAGTCAAGATATATCACATCCACTGCTTTCCCCATATCCACAGAGCCAGTAATCGCATCATAGAAGGCAATCAGGTTGGTCAGGCATGACTTGCCCTTGGTGGATCCATGTTGCTGTTCCTGGTCACCTTCCTCTGCTCCAAATGCTTCAAAATAATTTCCTTGAGGACCTGCTCCATGATTGTTCCTGGGACTGAGGTGAGACTTACTGTTCTGTAGCTCCCTGGATTCTCCTTCTTCCCTTTTTTGAAGATGGGGACTATATTTGCCTTTTCCCAATCATCTGGGATCTCCCCTGATCACCACGAGTTATAAAGAAATGTAGGAAATAAAAGTAATAATCCTAATCGCATCTTCCTAAACATGCATGCAGTCAGATTTTTAACCCTTTACAGATACCAAGAGGGATTCTATAGCTAACCGGTGGGCTGGGTGTCCACAAAAGGGAGCTCCCCGCCTCCTGAAATCCCACACCCCACACCATTTCATCCACCATGTTCCACCCCCAAATCCCTGAACCCAAACGGCACCTGAACAAAGAAACAACTCAACCAGTGAATCTGCAACATGGAAAAGAAAGAGTCAGGCAAACACACAAGCCAAATATCTCATACACAAGCACAATTATTCCAAAACAAAGGAGAAGAGGAAGACACATCACAATGTCCACTAGTGACTTAGCAATAGCAACAGATACTCTGGGCAGCAAGCTCAGATACCATGGGGATGGTTGCAGTATAAATCCCTAAAACAGATAGCTACACATCTATGTAGATTTATGGGTAGATTCTGATCTTATTACAGGTGTAATACTAAACTTACTCATTTGACTTCCATGGAGTTAGTGCAGATTTTATGACATCATAAACAGATAACACCTTATTCTCCCAAAGGAACAACATTGTCATTAATCAATTATTAATATAAAGGAGTCCAGAATGAAATAACAGGCAAGGATCAAAGACGGGCATTTTGCGGGGGGGCGAATAACCTCCACACAAAGAGTATCTTTAATGCAGCTTTGATCTCCTTGTTCCTCATGCTGTAGATGATCGGATTCAACATTGGAGGTACCACAGAATAAAGAACAGCCACCAAGAGATCCAGCCATGATGTTGATCTGGAGGTGGGTTTTAGGTAGGCAAACAAGCCAGTGCAAACAAACAAAGAGGCCACAGTGAGGTGAGGGAGGCAGGTGGAGAAGGCTTTACGCCGGCCCTGCTCAGAGGGGATTCTCATCACTGCTTTGAAGATCTGAACATAAGACACAATTATAAAACCAAAGCAGCTTAAAGCTAAAAACGCACTCAAGGCAAGAAGCCCAACTTCACTGAGATACGAGTCAGAGCAGGTGAGCTTGAGTAGCCGGGGGATTTCACAGAAGAACTGGTTGATGACATTGGACTGGCAGAAGGGCAACCTGAAGGTGTTCCCAGTGTGCAGTGAAGCATTGACAATACCAGCAATCCAGGCACTGGCTGCCATTTGGACACAAGCTCTCCTGTTCATCACTCTCTCGTAGTGCAGGGGTTGGCAGATGGCGACGTATCGGTCGTACGCCATGACGGTGAGTAAGGCAAGATCAGCTGCAGAGAAGAGGAAAAAGAGAAAGACTTGGGCAACACACCCAGGATAAGAAATCACCCTGGTGTTCATGAGGGAATTGACCATGGATTTGGGGTTGATGACACAGATGGAGCCCAGGTCTAGGATGGACAGATTCACCAGGAAGAAATACATGGGGGTGTGAAGGTTGTGGTTCAGGGCTACAACGATAATGATGAGAAGATTCCCAATTAATGCTGCCAAGTAAATCACCAGAAACACCCCAAAGTGCAAAATCTGCAGCTCCCGAACGTCAGAGAACCCCTGGAGAAGGAACTCGGTCAGGGTGGTTCGGTTGGACATTTTCTTCCTCAGCTCATTGTGTGGTGCCTGTGGAGGGAAGGAGAAAGACAATGCTCAGGATTATAGCTACAGTGGGAATGGCCCTGTTTCCCCTCATTAATATCTCTTCATGAACCTGTTTATTGTTCCCCGCAGTCGTCATTGCCATTAACTAGGAGTGGATAGTTAACACATGAGTGTAAATTGGCCTGGCTCCTTTAAACTCAATGGAACTGCATCAGTTTACACCATCTGAAGATCTGACTCAGGATTTCACTTTATAAAATAGAGGATGGAGGATGGAGCAAAGCACATCCAACCCCAGTTATCTAGACAAGATAATTCCCCCATTGCTGCAGACACCAGGCTGAAAACTTTCTTATGAAGCTAAAATTTTAAAAAGCGAATGCTGCCTGATTTCCACATTCCAGGGAAACACGACATGGACGCACAAAGCATCCAATCCAACAGCCCATTTGTCAGGATTCCACTGCAACCTCACACAGACTGTTTCCACAACTGATCCGTGGCCCCAAATCCCAGCTGCATTTCCATCTCTGAGTGATGAGGAGCTAATAGCACCTCTCAGCTAACTCTTCTGTGTCATTTCTCTCTGACTTTATGTCTGTGCTGTGCTGGGCAGTGGCTGTCAGGAGCTCTGGTTTCTATCCTTCCTTGTGCCACGGACCTGCCTTGTGACCTTGAACCAGTCGCTTCTCCTCCCTGAGCCTCTGTTTCCCCTCCCTCCCTTTCTCTACCTTGTCTACCTTGAGCACTGCTGTAGATTAGGGATCGAATGGCTAGGCAGCAGTTCTGCAGAAAAGGACCTAGGGGTTACAGTGCATGAGAAGCTGGACATGAGTTAACAGTGTGCCCTTGTTGCCAAAAAGGCTAATGACATTTTGGGCTTTATAAGTAGGGGCATTGCCAGATCAAGGGTTGTGATCGTTCCCTTCTATTCAACATTGGTTAGGTCACATCAGCAGTGCTGTGTCCAGTTTTGAGGCCCACCCAACAAGAAAGATGTGGAAAAATTGGAAAAAGTCCAGAGGAGGGCAACAAAAATTATTAGCGGCCTGGAGCACATGACTTATGAGGCTAGGCTGAAGGTGTGACGGTGCTGTTCCTGGTGGGATCTAACTGTGAGTGTCAGATCAGGACAGATTGCTTCCAAAGGGCATCGACAGCCCAAAGCTGGGGTTTCTTCACACTAAGGCAAACCAAACCAGCTA
Source organism: Sternotherus odoratus (assembly GCA_032164245.1). NCBI lineage: Eukaryota > Metazoa > Chordata > Testudines > Kinosternidae > Sternotherus > Sternotherus odoratus. The sequence goes on along the minus strand of JAVMKO010000013.1, from coordinate 33,582,275 downwards.
AACAGAAAAGACTTTGGTCTCACCCCACTGGCTAACCACAAGTCACACAAGCAATCCCCTTAAGACACTCCAGATTCCCAGTATCACCACCACCAGCCACCTGTCCTGGGGATCAATGGTTATGAAAACCAATCCCCCTAATAAAGAAAACGGTTCTCCCCAATTCCAAAGAATCAGGCCCCAGACCCAGGTCAATATACCAATTAGATCTTACCACAAATCACGCTGTAGCCAATCCTTTAGAATCTAAAATCTAAAGGTTTATTACAAAAGGAAAAAGGCATAGGTGAGGGTTAAGAATGGTTAAAAGAAATCAATTACACACAGTAATGGCACATCTCTTAGTACAGGCTTGCAGCAAAGGTAGAATAAACTGCAGGTTCAAATCAAAGTCTTTGGATGCATCCCATTTGGGGGATGGGTCAGTACCATTGTCCAGAGTTCCCAGAGTAGCAAAGTTCCATCCAAAGCTGGAAACAAGGCAGGTTGAAGTCTGGAGGTGAAAGACAAAATGGGGAATGTTCTTCCAGGCTTTATAGACTTTTTCTTCTGGGCCAAGACCCCTCCTCCTTCTTTTGCAGAGTCCGGTTGCAAAATGGAGGCTCACAGTTACAAGGTCCAATCACCAGACTTTCCAGGATTCAGTTTCTGACCAGGCAGTGACATTCCTAGAGCAGCTCGGGTGTGGACAGGCATATACAAAATTCATTGTGTGGTTGATATCCCTTAATGGGCCATCAGGCAGCCCCAGCCTGTCTGAGCCTTCACAGGAGCCAAGCCTAAGCTTGCATTACAGGCACCTTTAACTTTAGTTACAGAATAGATGCACACATATGGAATAGATACACACATAAGACACCTGTTATGACCCCCTTCACATAATATTTCGTGCACCCATTGATCTACACGGTACCAAACTATTTCAGTACCGTGACAGAAGGAATGGGAATTGTTTAGTCTACAGAAGAGAAGACCAAGGGATGATTTGATAGCTGCTTTCAACTACCTGAAAGGGGGTTACAAAGAGGATGGATCTAGACAGTTCTCAGTGGTACCAGGAGACAGAACAAGGAGTAATGGTGTCAAGTTGCAGTTTGGAATGTTTAGGTTGGATATTAAGAAAAACTTTTCCATTAGGAGCGGGGTGAAGCACTTGAATGGGTTACCTAGGGAGGTGGTGCAATCTCCTTCTTTAGAGTTTTTTAAAGTCAGGCTTGACAAAGCTCTGCCTGGGATGATTTTGTTGGGCTTAGTCCTGCTTTGAGCAGGGGGTTGGACTACAGGTGCTCTTGAGGTCCCTTCCCAACATGATATGCTACGATTCTATGATGTTAGTTGAGTTATATACTCCCCGCGGCATAGGTCGTGTTTTATTATGTGGGTGTCTGTCCACTTGTTAACAGCATTTCTGTTTAGCATCCGTGTGGGCCAGAGGATATGGAGCTAGAGCAGGAGATCTGGGGGCTAGTTCCATTGCCCTCCTCTATGTCCTTGGATACAGACAGGCTTTGGCTGTGGGCCTCAAGTCTCTGTGCCTCAGTCTAAAGGTGCCTATATGTATAAAATCAGGGAGGTAGCTGTGTTAGCCTGGAATAGCAGAGGTAACAAAGAGTCCTGTGGCACCTTAAAGAATAACTATAAAGTTTTGAAGCTTAAGCTTTCGTGGGCTAATACCCACTTGCATCCGACGAAGTGGGTATTAGCCTACGAAAGCTTATGCTTCAAAAGTTTAGAGTTAGTCTTTAAGGTGCCACAGGAATCTTTGTTATCTCTACTATATGTCTAAAGAAGAGTCTGTGGATATCAACTGTGATATTTACTCAGTTTTGCCATCCCACAAGTATCTAAATTTCCAGCATGGAATATTCAGATATTTATGGTTTAAATTATTTCAAAGGAAAACTGAGATTTCAACTGACAACATTTTCATAGGAAGTCTCTGTGACCCTTAAAAATAACATATGTATTGGTGAAAAAAATAAAAAAACTATTACTTCAGTGAAAATTTTCCAGTTTTCCACAGTTTTACCAGCCATTATTTTGTTCTCACTTAACAAAAACAAAAAGTGTTTGGTTTTCGCAATTTCTATGATATTTTTTTTCTGCTGCAGAAAAACAAGCGGAGTTCTAGATGTCGGATGAAATCATAATACAAGATGTAAAGAGTTTAAATTGTGATTCCTAGTTCTAGAATTATATTTCTGCAACATAACACCCCAAAATATTGAACTGAAATCGCAGACTTACAGTTCTGGTCTTTGTGGAATATTTCCGAGCCTGTGACGCACTGGAGAGTCCGCTGACAGAATTCCTCATTTATTGTCTATCTATGGATCCGTTGATAGTGCCCCCATCTCTGTATTATCCAACAGCCATTTCCCTGCCCTTTCATCCTATTTCCTGACTTGCTGGGTCTCTCTGCAGTTCCTTGCAGACGGGGATCCACTCCAGAGAGAGGTGTTCCCTGCTCTCTCCTTCAGGCAGGCTTGGTGAAGGACTAACTAGATTGGGGCAGAGAGCTGTTCCCAGCTCTGAAACATACCCTGGCTTGTGCAGCCTTCAAGACAGGATCACAGCCCAGGATGTATCTGCCTAGGGCTAAATAGCAGAATCCAGTCCCCGGGGCTGTGAGCCCCGCTCAGATCTCAACTCTGGAGCAAACCACCCTGACACCTGCCCTAGCTGACCCTAATCCTGCAGAGGGGGAACAGCCTCTGCCCTGGATCTCCCATGATGGCAGCAACCGTGGGTGGATCTGTGGCTAAAAACAAGGCAGGGTTGAGGCCAAAGTGTGTGTGAAGGAAACTGCAGAATGAACTCTATATTTGTAGCATAGACATGGGATCTACAGTAGCTGGGAGTCCAGGACCAACAGAGCTCGTTTCCTCATTAACTCCACATAATTAGCTCTGAGGGAGCAGAGATGCTTTTTCTCCTGTGTTGCATCATCAGCTTTTGGGATGCAGCCACCAGAGACACCCACAGCTCAGGCTGTCCTGGGTGTTTGATGTTGGTCACTGAGAACCAAATACTAAAGGCAAATACTACCAAATACCAGAGGCAAATACTAAAAGCTCCTCACTACGTCCTAAACTCATGGGAATTGATACATTTCCTTGGAGTTCCCATTACTTAGGGCTGTTTACACCAAGTGGACACTTGGCCCTTTGAGTTCATTGGCGTTACTTTGATTTACGTTAGTTGAGGATCTGAAGCTAAGAGTGCCATGGAACTATGTGAGATTTGACCAGTTGGAAATCTGGCCTCATTAACCCCAGTGGAGCTATGTCTGATTTACACTGGTCCAGCTTAAGGGTGTTACAAGCAAAACAAAAACATTTGGGGCTAGCACAGCGGAGTCCGCAAGAAATAAAAGGACCTGATCGTGTCTTCCAAGATATTAGAATAGAATCACAGAATAAGGTTGGAAGAGACCTCAGGAGGTCATCTAGTCCAACCCCCTGCTCAAAGCAGAACCAATCCCCAACTAAATCATCCCCGCCAAGACTTTGTCAAGCCTGACCTTAAAAACCTCTAGGGATGGAGATTCTACCACCTCCTTAGGTAACCCACTCCAGTGCTTCCCCAATCTCCTAGTGAAATAGTGTTTCTGAATATACAACCTAGATCTTCCCCACTGCAACCTGAGACCATTTCTCCTTGTTCTGTCATCTGTCACCACTGAGAACAACAGAGCATAGTCCTCTTTGGAACCCCTCTTCAGGTAGTTGAAGGCTGCTAACAAAACTCCCCTCACTCCTCTCTTCTGCAGACTAAATAAGTCCAATTCCCTCAACTTCTGCTCATAAATCAAGTGCCACAGGCCCCTAATGACTTTTATTGGACTCTCCAATTTGTTCACAACCGTTCTGTAGAGGGGGGACCAAAACTGGACACAATACTGCAGATGTGGCCACTCCAGTGGCCACATCTAGGGGAATAATCATTTCCTTGATTTGCTGGCAATCCTAATGCAACCCAAAATGCTGTTAGCCTTCTTGGCAACAAGGGCAGACTGCTGACTCATACCCAGCTTCTCATCCACTGTAATCCCCAGCTCCTTTTCTGCAGAACTGCTGCTTCCGTCCCTAGCCTGTAGTGGTGTATGGGATTCTTTTGTCCTAAATACAGGACTCTGCACTTGATCTTCTTGAACCTCATCCGATTTCTTTTGGCCCAATCCTCCAATTTGTCTAGGTCACTGCAGCCCCTATCCCTAACCTCCAGTATATCTATCTATTCCCAAGTTCAGTGTCATCTGCAAATTTGCTGAGGTTGCAGTCCACACCATCCTCCAGAAAATTAATAAAGAAGTTGAACAAAACCATCCCTGGAACCGACACGTGGTGCACTCCTCTTCATACCGGCTGCCAACTAGATATCGAGCCGTTGATCATGACCCATTGAGCGTTATGATCTAGCCAGTTCTCTATCCACCTTACTGTCCATTCATCCCATCCATACTTCATAAACTTGCTGGCAAGTATACTGTGGGAGACCGTATCAAAACCTTTGCTAAAGTCAAGATATATCACATCCACTCTTTTCCCCATATCCACAGAGCTAGTAGTCGCATCATAGAAGGCAATCAGGTTGGTCAGGCATGACTTGCCCTTGGTGGAATCATGTTGGCTGTTCCTGGTCACCTTCCTCTGCTCCAAATGCTTCAAAATAGTTTCCCTGAGGACCTGCTCCATGATTTTTCCAGGGATTGAGGTGAGACTTACTGTTCTGTAGCTCCCTGGATTCTCCTTCTTCCCTTTTTTGAAGATGGGGACTGTAAGGGATTCGGTCACTCACCCGGCGGCACCCCTATCTGGTCGTCACAGGAATTAGCTCTTTTTGACCCCGGAGCACCCTCCGCCGGCCGACGTCCTCTTCTTCAGACTAGCCCCGTGTCCCTCCCGGACCCCGGAGCCCCTTTCTGAGGGTGCTGCACCCCTGCAGTACCCCCCTGGTTTTAGGGTTTCCCCTCCCCGGGGAACCCACCACCCACTATCCCCAACTTGCCTCAGATACCGCCACTGCCTGTCATCATTTGCCTCAGTTCACTGAGGCTGACTGCAGTCTCATGGCTACTCATCACCGTCAAGAAGGGGCTGGGCCTGCTGCTCCTAACCAGCCCAGGGCCACCCCCTTGAAACCCCCAGTACCCCTTGGGTCTGGCCTGCCCTAGGCTCAGTAGGCTGGGGGCCCTCTCCCTAGAGCTTAACTGCTCCTTAGCTCCCAGCTGCCTCGCCCACGCCCTGTCCCAGTCCAGGTACTTTGCTCTCTGCAGCCAGGCCCTGTCTCCCTCTGTGTACAGTGGAGACTGACTGACTCTCTGTCCTACCTCTCAGGCTTTTATGCAGCCTGAGAGTTTGGGGTGTGGCCACCAAGCTAAGCCTAACTCCCAATCAGCCTGGGCGTTTGCAGGCTCCCAGCCACAGACCCTTCCCTGGGCTGCTTCAGCCCTTTTCGGGGGGGGGGGGGTAGCGGGTGGTCACCCTGCTACAGGAACTATATTTGCCTTTACCCGATCATCCAGGACCGCCCCTGATCACCACGAGTTATAAAGAAATGTAGCAAATAAAAGTAATAATCCTAATCACATCTTCCTAAACACGCATGCAGTCAGATTTTTAACCCTTTATCGGGTTTTTAACCCGTATCGGTTGTACGCCTTTACAGATACCAAGAGGGATTCTGTAGCTAACCGATGGGCTGGGTGTCCACAAAAGGGAGCTCCCCGCCTCCCGAAATCCCACGCCCCACACCATTTCATCCACCATGTTCCACCCCCAAATCCCTGAACCCAAACACCACCTGAACAAAGAAACAACTCAACCAATGAATCAGCAACATGGAAAAGAAACAGTCAGGCAAACACACAAGCCAAATCTCTCATTACCAAGAACAATTTTTATTCCAAAAAAAAGGAGAATAGGAAGACACATCACAATGTCCATTAGTGACTTAGCAATAGCTATAGATACTCTGGGCAGCACGCTCAGATAGCATGGTGATAGTTGCAGTATAAATCCCTAAGACAGATAGATATGTGTCTGTATAGATTTATGGGTAGATTCTGATGTTATTTACATGGTGTAATCTTAAACTTACTCATTTGACTTCCACGCAGTTAGTGCAATTTTATGACGTCATAAACAGATAACACCTTATTTTCTCAAAGGACCAACGTTGTCATCAATCGATTTTTACTATAAAGAATTCCAGAATGAAATCACAGCCCAGGATTAATTCTGGACATTTTTGGGGGGGCGAATAACCTCCACACAATCAGTTTCTTTAGTGCAGCTTTGATCTCCTTGTTTCTCATGCTGTAGATGATCGGATTCATCACTGGAGGCACCACAGAATAGAGAACAGCCAACATGAGTTCCAGCCATGATGTTGAGCTGGAGGTGGGTTTTAGGTAGGCAAAGAGGCCAGTGGAAAGTAACATAGAGACCACAGTGAGATGAGGGAGGCAGGTGGAGAAGGCTTTACGCCGGCCCTGCTCAGAGGGGATTCTCATCACTGCTTTGAAGATGTGAACATAAGACACAATTATAAAAACAAAGCAGATAAAGAGTAAGCACACACTAAAGCCAAGAAGCCCAAATTCACTGAGGTACGAGTCAGAGCAGATGAGCTTCAGTAGCTGGGGGAGTTCACAGAAGAACTGGTTGATGACATTGGACTGGCAGAAGGGCAACCTGAAGGTGTTCCCAGTGTGCAGTGAAGCATAGACAATACAACTAATCCAGGCACTGGCTGCCATTTGGACACAAGCTCTCCTGTTCATCACTCTCTCGTAGTGCAGTGGTTGGCAAATGGCGACGTATCGGTCGTACGCCATGACAGTGAGTAAGGCAAGATCAGCTGCAGCAAAGAGGAAAAAGAGAAAGACTTGGGCAACACATCCAGGATAGGAAATCACCCTGGTGTTCATGAGGGAATTGACCATGGATTTGGGGATGGTGACAGAGATGGAGCCCAGGTCTAGGATGGACAGATTCACCAGGAAGAAGTACATTGGGGTGTGAAGGTTGCGGTTCAGGGCTACAACCATAATGATGAGAAGATTCCCCATCAAGGCTGCCAAGTAAATGACCAGAAACACCCCAAAGTGCAAAATCTGCAGCTCCCGGACATCAGAGAACCCCTGGAGAAGGAACTCGGTCAGGGTGGTTCGGTTGGACATTTTCTTCCTCAGCTCATTGTGTGGTGCCTGTGGAGGGAAGGAGAAAGACAATGCTCAGGATTAGAGGAATGGCCCTGTTTCCCCTCATTAATATCTCTTCATGAAACTGTTTATTGTTCCCCGCAGTCGTCATTGCCATTAACTAGGAGTGGATAGTTAACACATGAGTGTAAATTGGCCTGGCTCCTTTAAACTCAATGGAACTACATCAGTTTACACCATCTGAAGAACTGACTCAGGATTTCACTTTATAAAATACAGTATGGAGGATGGAGCAAAGCACATCCAACCCCAGTTATCTAGACAAGATAATTCCCCTATTGCTCCGGACACCAGGCTGAAAACTTTCTTATGAAGCTAAAATTTTAAAAAGCAAATCCTGCCTGATTTCCACATTCCAGGGAAACACGACATGGACGCACAAAGCATCCAATCCAACAGCCCATTTGTCAGGATTCCACTGCAACTTAACACAGACTGTTTCCACAACTGATCCGGTGCACGAAATCCCAGCTGCATTTCCATCTCTGAGTGACGAGGAGCTAATAGCACCTCTCAGCTAATTCTTCTGTGTCATTTCTCTCTGACTTTATGTCTGTGCTGTGCTGGACAGTGGCTGTCAGAAGCTCTGGTTTCTATCCTTCCTTGTGCCACGGACCTGCCTTGTGACCTTGAACCAGTCGCTTCTCCTCCCTGAGCCTCTGTTTCCCCTCCCTCCCTTTCTCTACCTTGTCTACCTTGAGCACTGCTGTAGATTAGGGATCGAATGGCTAGGCAGCAGTTCTGCAGAAAAGGACCTAGGGGTTACAGTGGATGAGAAGCTGGACATGAGTTAACAGTGTGCCCTTGTTGCCAAAAAAGGCTAATGGCATTTTGGGCTTTATAAGTAGGGGCATTGCCAGATCAAGGGATGTGATCGATCCCTTCTATTCAACATTGGTTAGGTCACATCAGCAGTGCTGTGTCCAGTTTTGAGGCCCACACAACAAGAAAGATGTGGAAAAATTGGAAAAAGTCCAGAGGAGGGCAACAAAAATGATTAGCGGCCTGGAGCACGTGATGTATGAGGAGAGGCTGAAGGAATGGGAATTGTTTAGTCCACAGAAGAGAAGACCAAGGGATGATTTGATAGCTGCTTTCAACTACCTGAAAGGGGGTTCTAAAGAGGATGGATCTAAACTGTTCTCAGTGGTACCCGGAGACAGAACAAGGAGTAATGGTCTCAAGTTGCAGTTTGGAACGTTTAGGTTGGATATTAAGAAAAACTTTTCCACTAGGAGTAGGGTGAAGCCCTTGAATGGGTTACCTAGGGAGATGGTGGAATCTCCTTCTTTGGAGGTTTTTAAAGTCAGGCTTAACAAAGCCCTGGCTGGGATGATTTTGTTGGGCTTAGTCCTGCTTTGATCAGGTGCTCTTGAGGTCCCTTCCCACCATGATATTCTACGGTTCTATGATGTTAGTTGAGTTATAAACTCCCTGGGGCATAGGTTGTGTTTTACTATGTGGGTGTCTGTCCACTTGTTAACAGCATTTCTGTTTAGCATCCGTGTGGGCCAGAGGATATGGAGCTAGAGCAGGAGATCTGGGGTCTAGTCCCATTGCCCTCCTCTATGTCCTTGGATACAGACAGGCTTTGGCTGGAGGACTCATGTCTCTGTGCCTCAGTCTAAAGGTGCCTGTATGCATAAAACAGAGTCTGTGGATATCAACTGTGCTATTTACTCAGTTTTGCCATCCGCCAAGTATCTAAATTTCCAACCTGGAATATTCAGATATTTATGGTTTAAATAATTTGAAAAGAAAACTGGGATTTCAACTGACAACACTTTCACAGGAAGTCTCTGCGATCCTTAAAAATAACATATGTATTGGGGGAAAAAATAAAAAAAACTATTACTTCAGTGAAAATTTTCCAATTTTCCACAGGTTTACCAGTAATTGTTTGGTTCTCACTTAACAAAAACAAAAAGTGTTTGGTTTTCGCAATTTCTATAATATGTTTTTTCTGCTGCAGAAAAACAAGCGGAGTTCTAGATGTCGGATGAAATCATAATACAAGATGTAAAGAGTTTAAATTGTGATTTCTAGTTCTAGAATTATATTTCTGCAACATAATAACACCCCAAAATATTGAACTGAAATCGCAGACTCACAGTTCTGGTCTTTGTGGAATATGTCCGAGCCTGTGACGCACTGGAGAGTCCGCTGCCAGAATTCCTCATTTATTGTCTATCTATAAATCCGTCGATAGTTCCCCCATCTCTGTATTATCCAACAGCCATTTCCCTGCCCTTCCATCCTATTTCCTGACTTGCTGGGTGTCTCTCCAATTCCTTGCAGACGGGGATCCACTCCAGAGAGAGGCGCTCCCTGCTCTCTCCTTCAGGCAGGCTTGGTGAGAGGTGAAGGACGAACTAGGATTTGGGCAGAGAGCCGCTCTCAGCTCTGAAACATACCCTGGCTTGTGCAGCCTTCAAGACAGGATCACAGTCCAGGATGTATCTGCCCAGCACTAAATAGCTGAATCCGGTCCCCGGGGCTGTGAGCCCCGCTCTGATCTCAACTCTTGACCAAACCACCCTGACACCTGCCCTAACCGACCCTAATCCTACAGAGGGGGAACAGCCTCTGCCCTGGATCTCCCATGATGGCAGCAACCATGGGTGGAACTGTGTCTAAAAACAAGACAGGGCTGAGGCCAAAGTGTGTGTGAAGGAAACTGTAGAATGAACTCTATATTTGTAGCATAGACATGGGATCTACAGTAGCTGGGAGTCCAGGGCCAACAGAGCTCGTTTCCTCATTAACTCCACATAATTATCTCTGAGGGAGCAGAGATGCTTTTCCTCATGTGTTGCATCATCAGCTATTGGGATGCATCCACCAGAGACACCCACAGCTCAGGCTGCCATGGGTGTTTGATGTTGGTCACTGAGAACCAAATACTAAAGGCAAATACTACCAAATACCAGAGGCAAATACTAAAAGCTCCTCACTACGTCCTAAACTCATGGGAATTGATACAGTTCCCTGGAGTTCCCATTAGTTAGGGCTGTTTACGCCAAGTGGGCACTTGGCCCTTTGAATTCATTGGCGCTACTTTGATTTACGTTAGTTGAGGATCTGAAGCTAAGAGTGCCATGGAACTATGTCAGATTTGACCAGTTGGAAATCTGGCCTCATTATGCCCAGTGGAGCTATGTCTGATTTACATTGGTCCAGCTTAAGGGTGTTACAAGCAAAACAAAAACATTTGGGGCTAGCACAGTGGAGTCCACAAGAAATAAAAGGAGATAAACCTGATAGTGTCTTCCAAGATATTAGAATAGAATCACAGAATAAGGTTGGAAGAGACCTCAGGAGGTCATCTAGTCCAACCCCCTGCTCAAAGCAGGACCAACACTAACTAAATCTTCCCAGGCAAGACTTTGTCAAGCCCGGCCTTAAAAACCGCTAAGGATGGAGATTCTACCACCTCCCTAGGTAACCCCTCCAGTGCTTCTCCACCCTCATAGTAAAATAGTGTTTCTGAATATACAACCTAGACCGCACTCTCCCAGTGTAATAGTGTTTCTGAATATACAACCTAGACCTTCCCCACTGCAACTTGAGACCATTGCTCCTTTTTTTGTCGTATGCCGCCACTGAGAACAGCCAAACTCCATTGTCTTTGGAACCCCTCTTCAGGTAGTTGAAGGCTGCTATCAAGTCCCACCTCAGTCTTCTCTTTCGCAGACTAAATAAGTCCAGTTTCCTCAGCCTCTCCTCATAAGTCAAGTGCCACAGGCCCCTAATGACTTTTGTTGTCCTCTCCTGGACTCTCTCCAATTTGTTCACAACCGTTCTGTAGTGGGGGGACCAAAACTGGACCCAAAATACCATTAGCCTTCTTGGCAACAAGGGCACACTGCTGACTCATACCCAGCTTCTCATCCACTGTAATCCCCAACTCCTTTTCTGCAGAACTGCTGCTTCTGTCCCTAGCCAGTAGCAGTGCATGGGATTCTTCTGTCCTAAATGCAGGACTCTGCATTTGAACTTGTTGAAACTCATCAGATTTCCTTTTACCCAATTCTCCAACTTGTCTAGGTCACTGAAGACCCTATCTCTATCCTCCAACATATCTACCTCTCCCCGTGGTTTAGTGTCATCTGCAAATTTGCTGAGGATGCAGTCCATCCCATTATCCAGCTCATTAAAAAAGATGTTGAACAAAACCAGCCCCAGAACCAACACCTGGTGCACTCCGCTTAATACCAACTGCCAACTAGATATCGAGCCATTGATCACGACTCATTCAGCCCGATGATTTAACCAACTTTCTATCCACCTTATGTTCCATTCATCCAATCTGTACTTCTTTAACTTTCTGGCAAGAATGCTGTGGGAGACTGTATCAAAAGCTTTGCTAAAGTCAAGATATATCACATCCACCACTTTCCCCATATCCACAGAGCCAGTAATCTCATCACAGAAGGCAATCAAGTTTGTCAGGCATGACTTGTTCTTGGTGAATCCATGCTAACTGTTCCTGATCATATTCCTCTGCTCCAAATGCTTCAAAATAGTTTCCTTGAGGACCTGCTCCATGATTTTTCCAGGGGCTGATGTGCGGCTGACTGGCCTGTAGTTCCCTGGATTCTCCTCCTTCCCTTTTTTGAAGATGGGCACTAGATTTGCCTTTTCCCAATCATCTGGAACCTCCCCCGATCACCACGAGTTTTGGCCAATGGCTCTGCAATCACGTCAGCCAATTTTCTGAACACCCTCAGATGCAACGCATCCAGACCCAGAGACCTCTGCCTGTCTAGTTTTTCTAAATAGTCCTTAACCTGTTCTTTCACCACTGAGGGCTGCTCACCTCCTCGCCATGCTGTGTTGCCAAGTGCTGCAGTCCGGGAGCTGCCCTTGTCTGTGAAGACCGAGTCAAAAAAAGCATTGAGCCCTTCCACTCTTTGAGAAATACCCCTTTCTGTTTCTGTCCTGAGAAGCTTAATGCAGGGGGCAAATGGTAGGATATTGGGACCCATCCGTTGCCCCAGTATAATTTGGGAATCCTATGCATGCAAAGCCATCAATAATCTCCTGAGCATTACCAAACTTTTCAATCAGTATATTTTTGCATAGTAGTACACACCTGCCTCACAATGACCCCAGTGGTCAATCTTCCACCATCAAATTGGTGATCTATCATCATCAACAAATGTCCTCTGGAATGGTGGTTGAAGCATAAAGGGACATGTGAATCTTTAGCTCATCTGGCACATAAATATCTTGTGACGCTGGTAACAGTGGTGCCATGAGAACACCTCTTCTCACTTTCAGGTGACATTGTAAACAAGAAGCGGGTAGTGTTATCTCCTGCAAATACAACCAAGTTCGTTTACCTTAGCGGTTGGCTGAACAAGAAGTACGACTAGGTGGACTTTCAAACTCTAAAATTTTACATTGTTTTACTTTTGAATGCAGTTTGTTATATATAATTCTACATTTTCAAGTTGAACTTCCATGATAAAGAGATTGTATTACAGTCCTTTTATTAGGTGAACTGAAAAATACAATTTCTTTTGGTTTTTTTTACAGTGCAAATCCTTGTAATAAAAAAATATAAAGTGAGCATTGTACACTTTGTATTCTGTGTTCTGATATATTGAAATCAGTATATTTGAAAATGTAGATAACATCCAAAATATTTAAATAAATGGTATTTATTGTTTAATAGTGCGATTCATTGCTCGATTAATTTTTAATCTCGACAGCCCTACTATCTATTTATCCATCCATCCATCCATCCATGCACCACACTATTTCCCTTCTTTTTCCTTTTGAAACTTCTATTCCTGTAATTTCACCACCTCTGAATGTCTCTGAATCATCCAGTGACAGTTGGAGACTCCCAGCTCAGTTTCCTGCAGCCGTATACCTACACATCAGTCACCCTGGGTCAGTTCCCTCTGGCCAGTGGTGTGTCTCCTGTCACACCCATGGAGTTCCTCCACTGATGGACTTGTTCCCCTGCATCCCAGCAATTTCAAGTCTCAGCACCACCACCCAACACTAAGGGAGAGGGCCCCAGGAAATGCGCTCTTGTGAGGTTCAGCTGTCCCCACCACAGAGCATCCAACAGCTTGGGTGCTGCTATCTCAGCTCTGGAGCGGGACTGGATAGAGACTCAGCTAGGGATTGCAAATTGCCTGGGGAGGAGGGCCAGGACCACGGGTGTGAGGAGGCTCAGAGGGGCAGCTACAAAGGGGATGGTTATAGCAGGTCACCAGCCTCTGCTGTAATTAAACCTGCTTTTGGTTCAAACCACAACTTTTCTAGGGTGACACCTGCACCACAAGCTTGGGTACATGTTTGTCTGAGCCAGCTGGGAATCACAGCTCTGGCTCCTACTGTAGACACAGGGTAAGTGGTTTAAATTCTGTACGGTTAGATTGTCCTGAGGTTTGTCCTGAAGCTCTGAGAAGGGCTAGGGATCCAAGTTCATGGTCATTTCACTAGGGGGTTCCTGGAATATCCTACCATTTGTCCCCATCACCCACTACAATGCCTTTCTCCTAACTGAGGGATTCTACTTTGTTTATTTTCACCTCAGACACGGGGTGGAGTGTGAGCAGAGCCACAGGTGGGAGAGGTGGAACAGAGAGTTAGCCTCCCCCAGGGGAGGAAAGTTATCTATATTAAAGATTCACTCCTTCACGCCCATTTCAGAGATGGAACAATGAGACACAGAGAAATTAGCCCAGCTCTACCTTCCCACCCACTAGGCCACACTTCCCTCCCATGAGTCCTGATTTCTTGTCCCTCTTCCCAGAACTAAGGATTGTCATAGGACAGGCAGTACTTATATTTCAGGAAACCTATGTCTTTGGGTCTGATTCCTTGTCTCTTCTATTCAAGTTCTCCTTACAGAATGAGAGTCAGGACTCCTGAGTTCTATCCCCACCCCCACAGCTGTGGTGTGGGAGAAGAGCAGGATCTAGTGGGTTAGAGGAATGGGGCTGGGAGTCAGGACTCCTGGGTTCTATTCACAGCTATTGGAGAAAAGTGTAGGCTAGTGGGTTAGAGCAGGCAGGCTGGAATTCAAGATGCCTGAGTCCTCTTTCTTGGGTCAATGCCCTTGCATCTGATCTGTGCAAAGATGTCTTGCTCCTCTATTAAGCATAATAAAATCCAGCTTAAAACCCCTAGTGAACTGTAGGGTGTGTTATCTTTTGCAATCAGCCTTTCTCAACTCAGTGCTGCTGTTCAAACCTTCGGAGAGTCCGGCCCTGCAAGGCAGTGAAATAACCCCGCCCGCACATCAGCCTTGGGAGAGAGAGAATTTGATTTGTGCTATTCTGAAAATCTTCCGCCCGCACATCAGTAAGAAGAGCCCATGACTGCCTCTTCCATGAGGATATTACCAGATCCACCAGCGTACAACGGGTTAAATCCCCTCACTCTCTTCACCCAGCCTGCTCACCTCTGGAGAAGCTAAGAGCAATGAGATTGCAGGCTAGACCCTCATACAAACCCAGCTATCTCTCGCCAAACCCCTCTTGCTCACTCGCTCGCTCTCCTTCTCTCTCCAAACTTTAATCATTCCCCCGGCTCTTCTCTGAACCCTCTCCAATCTTCTTAACCAGAACTGGACACCGTATTCCAGCAGCGGCTGCACCTGGACCAAATACACAGGTAAAAATGTTGTCATATATAGTTGCTTTGCAGTGGGGGAGTTGTTCTTTTTTATAGTCGCTTGTGCTTCCCCTGTAAGCCAGGCTGGTTTTTTATCATGACCGTAGGCTTCTTTTTTCAATTGCAAGTCTTGTGGTCTTTGGGACATCTAGCAAAATATTCTTAAACAGTTCCCTGTGATCCATCACATTGTTTTCGGTTTTCATTCTTTCTCCCAGCTGATTTGGCTTATGATTATTTTCAGCTTTGTGAAATTGGCTCTTTTAAAGCACCAAGGATAGATAGATAGATAGATATCACTGGTCTGGACTTTATTCTGTATGCACATTGGAAATGTGATCAAGCCATAATCACTTGTACCTAAGCTACCACTAATTTTTAGCTCCACGATCAGTTCTTACTTATCTGTCCAGGTGAGGTTTAATACAGAATTTCCCAGCGTTAGATGCAACACATTTTAAGTTAGAAAATTGCCATCTGTAATATTTAGAAATCTCAAGGATGCTTTAGTACTGACAGTGGGGTGACAAGATGTCCTGATTTTAGAGGAGCAGTCCTGATTATTTGGTCTTTTTCTTATATAGGCTCCTATCCCCCCCCCCCCCCCGACACACACACACACACATCCCAATTTTTCACACTTGTTGTCGAGTCACCCTAACTGACAGCAGGAGACACCCCACAGCACCCCCCTCAGCTTATGTAACTCCAATGGAAGTCTTCAGTGACCACACAGGGTTTTTTTCACTACACATCATTGATAGCTGTTCATCACTGATAGTTGCAGTTATAGCACTCAGGAGCTGTTCATCTATCTATCGACCGATCTATCCGTGTGGATGGCTATTTTCTCTTCTGCAACCGCAGGATTGATTAAGCCCTGGTATGAATTCATGTAGGAGAGTAAATGTTTTAATTACTAAAGCATTCATACCCCCAAAGTATGTATTTTCTCTGTCTTGCAGAGTTTCACAGTGGAAAGAAATTGTCACCTCAGGACCATGGATTCAGCCAATTCCTCTCTGTAAGATACCAAACACAGCTGTGGGTGTATATCCATTTGTGTTAAAAGGGGGAGGGTGACATTGAAATGCAGTAAGTAAGGAGAACAGTGGATG
The DNA here is from genome assembly GCA_032164245.1 of Sternotherus odoratus. Taxonomy (NCBI): domain Eukaryota; kingdom Metazoa; phylum Chordata; order Testudines; family Kinosternidae; genus Sternotherus; species Sternotherus odoratus. Next base: position 33,566,291 of record JAVMKO010000013.1, on the reverse strand, counting down.
AATGAATGGATGGTGGCAGATGGAGGAATGGATAGATATAGACAGAGGAACGAATGGATCTATGTAGGTGGATGAATGGATGGATAACTGGATAGATGTGTGTGGATGGCTGGAAGGATGGAAGGATGCAGATAGACAGAGGCATGAAGGGATCTCTCTACCCATCAATCAATTCCTGTATCTATCCTCTATCTAAGCTCTGTCTCTCTGTCTAAGCTCTGACCATCTGCCAGTGTCCAGTTCTCTTTGTCTCTAGGTTGTCTCACTGTCACACCTCTGGGGTGTATGGGGCTCTTACCAAAGGCAGCCCAGCAAAGGCCAGGGGAAGGCCTGTCTATCCTGCCAGGCCCTAGCAAAGGCCATGGGGCCTACAGGGCCTGTCTGTCCTGTAGGCCCCATGGCTGGGCCAACAGGGGGACCGGCCAACACCCAATAGCCACGGCGTTTTGCTCTTCTCACTGTGCAGGTCCAATGACCCTCTGAGACCCAACAACACAGGCGCCGTGCGTGAGATTGTCTTGCTGGGCCTCTCACAGCCCCGGGTCCTTGGCCTGGCTTTGGCCATCCTGCTCCTCCTCTCCTACATCGCCGTGCTCCTGGGGAACCTGTCCATCATCCTGACCATCCGCGCCGAGCCGCGCCTGGCCGCCTCCCCCATGTACTACCTCCTGGGCAACCTCTCCCTGGTGGACCTGTGCTACACCTCGGTCACCACCCCCCAGATGGCCCTGGGGCTGCTCTCTGGCCATGCCACCATCCCCTTGGGCAAGTGTCTGGCCCAGCTCTTCTTCCTGCACTTCTTGGGCTGCACCGAGATCTTCCTCCTCACCGCCATGGCCTACGACCGCTACGTGGCCATATGCCAGCCCCTGCGCTACACGGCCATCATGGGCTTCCGCACCTGCACCCGGCTGGTGGCCGGGTCCTGGATGGGGGCCTTGGCCCACTCTTTGGTACAGACCCTACTGGCTGCTACCTTGCCCTACTGCGGCCCCAACCACATCGACCACTATTTCTGTGACGTGGCCCTGCTGCTGGGCGTGGCCTGCACTGACACATCCCTGGTGGAGATCCTGGTGGTGTCCAACACTGGGGCCATCTCCCTGGGCTGCTTTCTGGTTCTGCTGGTCTCCTACGGGGTCATCCTGGCCGCCCTGCGGCACCGCTCCGCTGAGGGCCGGCGCAAGGCCCTGTCCACCTGCACGGCCCATCTGATGGTGGTGGCCATCTTCTTCGGGCCCTGCATCTTCATCTACACTCGGCCCTTCTCCACCATCCCGGCTGACAAGGTGGTGTCGCTGCTGGCCACGGTGGTGACGCCCGTGCTCAACCCACTGATCTACACCCTGCGGAACGCGGAGATGAAGGGGGCCATGAGGCGGCTGTGGGGCAGGGGGGTGAGAGCAGAGAAGTGACTCGAGGACCTCTCTGGGTGGCCTGCCAATTTGCTGTTGCTCTGCAGGTTAGTGTCTTAAAGCCTTAAAGCTTCACGCACCTGCTGGAGTATAGCCAGCTCTGGGGTGGGGCAACCGGGTAAGAGCAGTGCAGCGATGCTGCATGGGGTTGGCTCACTCAGTGCTGGGATGCAGCTAGCTCTGGGGTGGGGCAGCTGGATAACACCCACACAGAACACCACATGGGGATGACTCGCCCAAAGCTGTAATGCAGCCAACTCTGGGGTGAGGCAACGAGACAACAGCAATACCACGTGGGAAGCAGCTACACAGCAATTTAGGGTGGGAAATGCAGACAGATTTAGGCCCATCTCCTCAGAGGCATGGAGGTGCCTAATTCCCACTGGTTTCAGTTAGGCACCTAAGTACCTTTGAGGGTATGGCCTTAGTTCCCAGGCGGCACTCTGCAGAGCTTTGTGAATTAATAAACAATAACGAGAATTGTGTTTTCTGCATTTTCTCCTCCTGCTGCTGACTACAAAGAAAACAGACTTTGACCGGGACACTGGATCTAACTGAACACCCCTCCACTTCCACAGCAGCCACCAGACTCCAGCACAGCTCCCGTTAGCACCCCGGGGTGGCTCTGGATTCAGCGCTCATTCTGAGGGGAGACCGTCCCCTACTGAGCCCTCTGTCCCACTCCCTGCAGCACAGCGCCCCCTAGAGTCCTGCAGAGCTGCAGTGCCCCATTACAGTGCTAGGGGGCGCTGGGCTGTGGGAAGCAGGATGGGGGCTCAGAGTAGGGGGCGCTCTGCTCCTGCTGCCTCAGTACCCCGGCTTGGTGCTTGGGGGCGCCATGCTGCAGGGAGTGGGGTGGTAGCACTTGGGACAGACTGGGATTCAGCGCACTCCCTTGGTCAACAATAACTGCCCCACCTAACAGAGACACCCCTCTGGATCCCAGCACCGGGGCAGCCGGGGCCCAGGTCCTATGAACTGACTAACAGGCTCAATAGCCTGGAACTGGGACAAAACCCTGGTGATCCAGGGGGAACCCCACTAAACAGGTGTCCCAGGGTTCAGGACTCCTGGGTTCTATCCCTGTCTCTGGGAGGGAAGTGCATTCGAGTGGGTTAGAGCGGCAGGGGCTGGAAGTCAGGACTCCTGGGTTCTATCCTTGGCTCTGGGAGGAAAGTGTATTTGAGTGGGTTAGAGGGGCAGGGGGTGGAAGTGAGGACTCCTGCGTTCTAGCCCTGGCTCTGGGAAGGGAGTAAGAACTAGTGGTTACACAAGGGTGGAAGAGAAGCCAGAGCTCCTGGGTTCTGGCTCTGGGAGGGAAGTGGATTTGAGCAGCAGGGGCTGGAAGTCAGGACTCCTGGATTCTATCCTTGACTCTGGAAAATGAGTAGGAACTAGTGCTTACAGAAGGGGGGAAGGGGAGCGAGGACTTCTGGGTTCTATCCCCAGCTCTGTTAGGGTATTGGGGGCTGACAGGTCAGAATCAGTAGGGCTGGGAGTCAGAGCTTCTCCAGGATTCTCTTCCTGAGTCTGCCATTGAGGGACAATGACACTTTTGTGACTCAGTTTCCCCATCTTTAAAACAGCTCTGGAAATACCCATCTTGCCCTAGGTAGAAGGTGTAGTGTTGTACATTTTCAAAGCTTTGGATGCCTTCAAATTAATGGAAATTGGATGTTTGTATCTCTAAGTAACTTTGAATATTTTAGCCACAAATGTAAAATAATACCATTACGCTGGCTGCCAGCCTGTGAGCCCATAACAGGGACATCCTCTGAGCTTTGGACTTGCAGCACCTTTGCATGACTCACTCCCACTTGAGCTAAAGGAGCAACTCCCTCACGAAATAGTAGTAGTAGGCTTTTATCCTCCATGTGCACCAGCCACTCGAAAGGGACAAGCTACACATCTGGCCAAGGAGATACACTTTCTGTAACCTGATTTGCATGTGCAGATATTTAGCCATGCTCAGTAATATGAATGTGCCAATTTCCACACTCAGGTAGGTGTGTGTGTGTTACACAGGGTTTCTATACCACTTATACTCTATCGTTCAGATTTAAGAATATCTATTTATTAATCTTAAAAAGTATTTAAATAAAGTATTTACAATGTGTCTTACTTGATACACTGGCATGTTTCAAATAAAGCCCTGCTAAAACCCTCCAAAAGGCTGTACAGAGATAAACAAGACAGGGGACTGGAAGGTGGATGGAGGGAGGGATGGATACACACAAGCCATGAACATTTTTGCACCATTCCCATTAAATTGGTTTTAACTTGCCCCCTCCGACCAAACACCCTCAAACCAGCTCCCAGCTCTTCAATCGTGAAAAACCAAACCAGGGATGGGTCCTGAACAGAGCTGGGCAGAAGAATTTTGGCAACTGGTAAATTCACTGAAAGATGCACTTTTGGGGGCACCAAAACTTTGTAGCCAGAGAAGTGGTTTCTAAGTGGTAGGGTACTCAGCTGGGATATGGGAGTTGGCTCCTTCTCTGGCTATTTTGTGAATGTTGTCTAAGGCCGGGAGGCAGAAATTGTCCAAAACTATTCACCGATTTGCGTCGAAATTCACCTACAGAGCATTTTTCAGGAGGAGAAAGGATATGAAGATAGGGGAGGGTCCCAGAGCCGTGTCCAAACATTTACACTGGAATTTAAAGCCCTGCCCAAGTCAGCTCACATGGAGTTCAGCTGCTAGAAGTGGACTCACCCCTCCCTGATTGAACTGACCTTGCTTTCTTGCCTGCGTATTTATACCTGCCTCTGGAGATTTCCACAACATTCCTCTGATGAAGTGGGTCTTAGCCCACAAAAGCTCATGATCCCTAAGATCTGTTAGTCTATAAGGTGCTACAAGACTCTTTGTCGCTCTCACATGGATGATGTTTTATTGCAATACACATATCCAAAGAGAGCACCGCATCTGAAAATCCCATAGACCAGGATACAGCGGGAGACCCAAATTTAAATCCCTTCTCCCCATGAGGCAGAGAGAGAAATTGAACTCAGGTCTCCCACATCAGTGGTCTAACCACCTCTCTAACCCATGTAAGGGCAGTAAAAGCTGTCCCCACCAGCTACTTTAGGAATCAGGCCCTTTAAAAACACCCAGAGACAACGTTTCAGACTAAATTAAACATTTTATTCAACCCAAACCAAAAAAATTTCAATTTGCCAAAATTTGTTTTTGAATTTTCAAATCTTGAACCAATTTTTTTTTTAATGTCCAGGCTCTTATATTTGGAACTGCCATTATTTGCCCAACTCATGTGAAAAATTTGCACGGATACTTGTGAAAAAAATCACACCTTCCCCCAACACCCACATCTTCCAGAAGGAGAAAGCAAGATAACAATGTCTGAAGCCACGTGAAACGTGTTGTATTTATCTTCCTGAAGAACATGTTCCCCAGTTCTTCCCAGAAGCATCTCTCTTTTCCTTTATGAGAGCCCTGGAGTCTTGAATCCACATGAGAAATTTCACACACCACTCCAGGGAAAACTTTCCCACCATTTTCCAGCACTGCACTGCAACTGGATCCCAGCTGAAGGGGGCTGCCAGAGTTGTGGAAACTGGCACACACAGCCTAAGGCTGCATGAAAGATTGTGCATGGATCATCGTGAAAATCTTTTTCACAAATTCCCAACTCCCCAAACCTACTGTATGGAATAAACCCGAAGCATTAAGGGATCATGTATGACTCCATGATTCTAACCTTGTGCAAATCTTTCTCACCATTACATCGTGACCACCCATCTCCTTCCTAACAACAAACCAAAATCAATTAGGGCCGTGAGACCACATGATAAATTCCTCACTGATCCCACTATTACATGTAACATTTTGCACCAGTCCTCGTGAAAATCATTCTCACCATTTCCTCCCGCCACCAACCTTCACATGACACCAAAAACACTGAGAGTCCAAAAGCCACATACGTTTTTTTTTTCGTTGCTCCAGATGTCACATGAAAATCATTTCTCAAATCCTGCTGAAAAATATTTAGTCTCCCACCCACTCACCTTCGAGACTCACTGAGGAGACAGTGAAACACAAAGGGTGAAAAAAATGTGCACGGATCCCAGTGTCATGACAAGTTTGGCAGAAATCCTCATTACAAACACGTCACTGTTCCTCCTGACACCTGCCTAAGAAGAAACCAAACCTATTAGTGAAGCCGCATGATTTTTTTCACATGGATCCCTAGGTCACCTGCAAAATTTTACATTGATCCTCATATAATAAATAAATACATGAATAAATAAATCACTCTTTTTCTCTGCTCCCACTTTACTTCTATGTCCAACAAGGGAACCAAAGCCTATGCCTCAGTCGCTTCATGGCTTCCTTGACCTCCCGGTTCCTCAGGGTGTAGATAATGGGGTTCAGCACTGGCGTAATGATGGTGTAGAACAGGGGTCTCCAAACTTTTCAGCCCGAGGGCCGCATTAACTATTAAATAGCGGTTCGGGGGCCGACAAGATAAGAGGGCGGGGGGGGGGGGAGGCGGGTGTAAGAGGGCTGGGGGGGGGGGGCAGGGCCGGCGACAGGAATTTTGGGGCCCCGTACGGCAGACCATACGGGGCCCCCCCCGCCAGTCTCCCGCCGCCCGCGGCCCCCCCCCGCCCCCGGCCAGTCTCCCGCCACCTGCGCTCCCCCCCCCTGCCTCCCGCGCCCCCCCCGCCGATCTCCCGCCGCCCAAGGGCCCCCCCCCGCCGGTCTCCTACCTCCCGCGCCCCCCCCCCCGTCTCCTGCCTCCCGCGGCCCCCTCCCCCCGGGTCCCCACCCACCCCCCAACTGACCCACCCAGCCCGGTCTCTCACCCCAAAACCTCCTTTCCTCCAACCCCCCCCCCAAATGACCCACCCAGCCAGGTCTCTCACCCCAAAACCTCCTTTCCTCCAACCCCCCCCCCAACTGACCCACCCAGCCAGGTCTCTCACCCCAAAACCTCCTTTCCTCCCACCCCCCCCCCCAACTGACCCACCCAGCCAGGTCTCTCACCCCAAAACCTCCTTTCCTCCCACCCCCCGCCCCCCAACTGACCCACCCAGCCAGGTCTCTCACCCCAAAACCTCCTTTCCTCCCACCCACCCCCCCCAACTGACCCACCCAGCAGGGTCTCTCACCCCAAAACCTCCTTTCCTCCCACCCCCCACCCCCAACTGACCCACCCAGCAGGGTCTCTCACCCCAAAACCTCCTTCCCTCCCACCCCCCACCCCCAACTGATCCACCCAGCAGGGTCTCTCACCCCAAAACCTCCTTCCCTCCCACCCACCCCCCAACTGACGCACCCAGCAGGGTCTCTCACCCCAAAACCTCCTTCCCTCCCACCCCCCACCCCCAACTGACCCACCCAGCAGGGTCTCTCACCCCAAAACCTCCTTCCCTCCCACCCACCCCCCAACTGACGCACCCAGCAGGGTCTCTCACCCCAAAACCTCCTTTCCTCCCACCCCCCACCCCCCAACTGACGCACCCAGCAGGGTCTCTCACCCCAAAACCTCCTTTCCTCCCACCCACCCCCCAACTGACGCACCCAGCAGGGTCTCTCACCCCAAAACCTCCTTTCCTCCCTCCCACCCCCCCCAACTGACGCACCCAGCAGGGTCTCACCCCAAAACCTCCTTTCCTCCCACCCACCCCCCAACTGACGCACCCAGCAGGGTCTCTCACCCCAAAACCTCCTTTCCTCCCTCCCACCCCCCCCAACTGACGCACCCAGCAGGGTCTCACCCCAAAACCTCCTTCCCTCCCACCCACCCCCCAACTGACGCACCCAGCAGGGTCTCTCACCCCAAAACCTCCTTTCCTCCCACCCCCCACCCCCAACTGACCCACCCAGCCCGGTCTCTCACCCCCCCAACTGACCTGCTCAACCCGGTCTCTCCCCACAGACCGGTTCGCTGCGTGGCTGTGCGGCGCGTCCCGGCCCCAGCTCCCAGCCGTCCCTGCAGCCGAGCACGTGGCGCGTCCCGGCCCCGCGGCTGGCGGCGGCGGCCGAGCGCGCGGCGCTTCTTAGGCCCCGCGGCTGGCGGCGGCGGCCGAGCGCGCGGCGCTTCTTAGGCCCCGCGGCTGGCGGCGGCGGCCGAGCGCGCGGCGCTTCTTAGGCCCCGCGGCTGGCGGCGGCGGCCGAGCGCGCGGCGCTTCCAGGCCCCGCGGCTGGCGGCGGCGGCCCGCGCGGCGCTTCCAGGCCCCAGCGCGGAGCCAAAAATATCTCCGCGGGCCGGATGAGAGGGCCTCGCGGGCCGCAGTTTGGAGACCCCTGGTGTAGAAGACAGAAGCCATCTTGTCCATCTGCGAGCTAGAGAAAGGCCGGAGGTAGACGAAAACACAGGGCACGAAGATGAGACTCACCACCATCAGGTGGGCGCTACAGGTGGACAAAGCCTTCCCGCCACCCCCATCACCAAAGTGTCCCCTGAGGGTCACCAAGATGACACCGTATGACCCCAGCAAGACCAGGAAGCAGACCAGTGAGATCAGGCCACTGTTGGACACCATAAGTATCTCCACCATGTAGGTATCAGTGCAGGCTAGCTTGATCACCTGGGGTACATCACAGTAGAAACTGTCCAGCTCGCTGGGCCCACAAAATGGCAGCCGGGCCACCAACACCAGCTGGGTGGCAGAGTGGACCAAGCCTCCAGCCCAGCAGGTTGCTAGGAGGCCCAGGCAGCGGTGGCGGCGCATGGTCTCGGCGTAGCTCAGTGGGTGGCAGATCGCCACATAGCGGTCGTAGGCCATGAGTGTGAGGAGAAACATCTCGGAGCCACCCAGGAAGTGAAGGAAGAAGAGCTGGGCCATGCAGCCCCCATAGGAGATGGTGCTGCCCTGGCTCAGAAAGTCGCTGAGCATCTTGGGAGCAGCCACTGAGGCGAGGGCCATGTCAATGAGCGAGAGGGTGGCCAGGAAGAAGTACATGGGGGTCTGGAGGAGGCAGGGGTCCACCCGCACGGTCACCACGATGAGGAGGTTGCCCAGCAGGCTGCCAGCATAGCAGGCCGAGACCAGGCTGAAGAGGAGAAGCTGAAGAGTGGGACAGGCCCAGGAGGGTGAACTGTGAGACCGCCGAGCCATTCATCAGCTCAACGCCTGGAAGAGAGAGGAAATAATGAGACTGGGAGGGAACACAGCAAGGAGATAGCTGGGAACCTCCAACATGGCAGGGTCCTAGAGCCCCGACATCTACACAGCAGTGAAACAGCCCCGCAGCCTGAATCCACTGACACGGGCCAGCCGCTGGTGTCTCCTCACCGTGTAAACTCTCTGGGGAGTTTTCCCTCCACACTGTGGGGCAGCCTGGCCCAGCGGCTCAACCACAGGGGGCTGACCAGCCGCTTGGAGTCTGAGGCGACCAGGGCTGCCTTTCCATTTACCTTCCTGAGAGAAATAATCGGCACATCGTGAACATCAACCAGTAGCTGAAGAGACAGACCGAGCGGTGGGTGTGTAGGGGATGGACAGACTGACACGACTCACCGCCCATGAACCTCATTGATAACAGATTTTATTCAGTACAAAAGAAAAAAAAACTTTAAACATATAAAACTATAAAACAAAACGAACCTTCCAAATAAATATACCACCGCTGTGTACGCACAGAGGGCAGGACTCCGGTGCAGACCCGCTGTGTATGCACAGAGAGCAGGACTCTGGGCCAGACTCTCTGTGTACACAGAGAGCAGGGCCTGGGCCAGACCTGCTGTGAACACACAGAGAGCAGGGCCCCGGGCCAGACCCGCTGTGAAAGGACCCTAAGGAAGTCCAAGCCCCATACCCATGGGGATTAGGCAGGTATAAGACTCCTTAATCATCTCTGAATGTCCCGTGTCATAAGCCAGACAATCCAAGGGGAGTTCAGGCCAGTGATTCCAGCCTAGGAAGGGGGAGTGTGGAAACAGACAGAAGGAGAAAGGGCAGGGCACAGGTGCAGATGGAGGAGGCATTGGTGGGCTTGGTAGGGGTCTCCTAGTCCCAGTGCAATTTCTTCACACCTGGGATCAGCCCATTGGAGTGGCTGATCAGGGTACCAGGGGCAGAGCCTGGGTAGAGCTGATCGCCATAGGAGATGGGACCACGTTGAGTGGAGAGAATGGGAGAACAGGGACCTCTGTCCCCCTTTGTGTGTTTGGGGGAGGGTCATCCCATTCTCAGTCCCCATCCTTTGCCCCAATACCCAGTTGTAAATCCCCTGCTGGCCCCACAAGCCTCTCCAAGCCATTATACCCATGGGATCCACCAGAGGGCAGCAGACAACAGGACATGTCGGACCCCTCCAGCTGCAGCCTTGGAGGGCAAGGAGCGATCTTTGCATATTCCCTCCCCGTGCTGTCATTCACTCTGCGCTCGGTATGCCACAGTAGCTGCCGCTTGGGTGCCAGGTCCCTGTGTCTTGCCGTTCACCACCAGGAGGAGTGGGGTCTCCACACGGATCCCAGGGAAGGAGAAGCTCTGGTGGTACCATGGAGACAGAGAAGTCAGTCAGAAGAGTGGTTAACTCTGGATCCTACTGATGACTGCACATTATGAGTCAAAATTTCCCCACCCATCTATGAGTGAGGGCAAATTGCACTGTTAACTCCTACTGATGGTGATTTTCATTTCATGTGCTGAGGTTTTTAAACCTGCCAAAGGGATCTGGGTGCCCAAATTTAACAGGTGTCAGGAGCCCAAATCCCCTAGGCAGCTGTAAAAAAACCTGAAGAGCCAGTGTGTCGTCCTCCCGCTTTCCTGCAGAAGACTGAGATGTGCTCTAGTGAAGGAGGAGGTGCCCAGTCTCCAAGTAAGTGTCCAAATTAACTCTTTCCCTGCTGGGCAGCTAGTGGGCTTCTTCTTCCCTGCACATGGGGGTGAATACTGGGGTTAGGAATTGCAACCCCCCCCATATAAAGGCATTTCCTCTTCCCCATAACAAGGAGGCTGTGAAAGACACATCGCCCCCACTGTGCTCAGACAAAGGCCCCACCGCTCTGGCGTCTGTGGCCCTGTAACTGAGGTCTAACAGCTCGCACAGGAAGTGATGCACGCAGCAGACAGGAAGTCTCAAGTTCATCATGCCTCCCGCCACCGCAGTGGGAGTGGGAAGAAACACCAGGTGGAGGGAGGGGCATGAGGAAAGGACGGGGATTAACCTTTAAACTGACGAAGGCTACAGTCCTGTATCAACCTCTCTCTGATGACTTCCCAAATCCCTCCTCCTGCGGGGCCAGGCCTAGGGATCCCTCTAGCACTAAGCCTGAGGCAGGGAGGACGGGCCCACACTCACCTTGCCCTGGTGCTGGACATGGTGATGATGGAGGTGTGGCTCAGGGATGGCCACTGAGTCGCCGATCAGCACACCCCAGCTCTGGACCATGTTATAGACAGTGACAGCAACACAGGGGCCCTTGGAGTCAACCAGGCCGAAGGTGCTGCCAGAAAACCAGGCGAGAGTGTGCGTCAGATGATGGGACAGGAGGTGAAGGGACGGATGGATGGTGCTGAGGATGCATAGGCGGATGGATGGGTGGCCACACGGATGGCTATGAGAATGGTTGGGTGGGTGTACGGAACTGAGGAAACACAGATGGACGGATGGAGCTCAGGACAGACAGTTGGACAGCAGGATGGACAGGGCCCAGGACTGAGAGATGGACGGCAGGATGGACGGATGGACAGGGCCCAGGACTGAGAGATGTGTAGCAGGGGGATGGGCAACATCAACAGAAAGCACTAAAGATGGATGGATGGATGGACAGGGAGTACTCACAAGGGCACCTTCTCATCCATGGTGAGGCTGAAGACCACCCTGCCCAGCACTACGGCCCCCGTGTTCACACCCGGCTGTAGGGTGCTCAGAAGCCGATGCTCCAGGGCCACCTTCTGGCCCGAGGACCCCTGGTACTGCCCATCCCCAAAGGGGCCTAGCTGGGAGGGGCGCAGGCTTCCCAGCATGCTCTGCAGCTTCTTAACCTTCACTTTGCCCTGCAGGGGGAGGAAGGGGAGCAGGGTCACTGACTGAGTCATGTCTCCCTGTAGGCCAGGTGGGGAAGGGCAGGGAACAGGGCGGATGCTCTAGTCTACCTTGTTCTCCAGGAGGCTGGTGAGTCGCTCCAGGAAATCCAGAAGCTGCTGCTGGCGCTGCCGGGGTTCGGGCCAGGCTGGGTCAAGGACTGCCGCACGGGAAAACCCCTCCAGGGCCTGCGTGTAATTCTCCTCATATTTATGCAGCTAACCCAAGAGAAACACAGCACGGTGCTACGGTTACAGCAGTGGGGCTGGGCACCAGGACTCCTGGGTTCTACTGCAGGCCTGAGGGGGTCTAGTGGGTTAGAATGAGGGGGCTGGGAGCCATGAATCCTGGTTTATATTCCTGGCTCAAGGTATAAGATGGGGGGAGGGAGAGAAGGCTACTGGGTTAGAGCAGCGTGTGCAGGGAATTGGGATTGCTGGGTTCAATTTCTGGCTCTGGGAGGGGAGTGGGGTGCAGTGGTTAGCCCCAAAAGTAGCAGGGATGCCAACACACACGGAGCAGGGCTCATTCCTTCCAGCATGGGACAGCAGGCACAGGGACAAAGAGCCCCCTAAAACCACACCGGGGCACTGATGCTGGCACTGCTTCCCGGGGGAGAGCACCCCTCAGTCACACCTCCCATTCCCCACCCTCTCACCGTGGCTCTGTTGAGGTGCAGGTCCGGGTTACAGGATGCTGTAGGATCCACTTTTTCCTAGTGTGGAGAGGAAATCAACATCAGAGCGCCCCCTACTGGGCCACCGACCTACTACTTGCAGCACAGCACCCCCTAGTGGTGCGCTGGAACACAGGAACCAGCACTGGCTCCTGGAGAAGAGCACCCCCTACTGAGCCTTCTGCCCTGCTCCCTTCCATCTAGCAGAAGACAGGGCAGTACCTACCGCCTGGGCATAGGCACTTAGGGCCTGCTGGGAGATACTGGGGTTCTGGCCTGTGTTGAAGAACAGCGAGAGGTAGGCATTTCCCAGGATGTCTGCGGCAGAGAGACACGGAGGTTAGCATGGAGAACACGTGGACAGAGGACCTCAAAGAAGATGAACGGCTGGCTGGTTGGAGGATTGTAGCAGAGACCAGAGGATTGAAAGGATGACTACAGCTGAGGATGGATGGGTGGAGGGATATAGCTGAGGGGAATGGATGGATATAGCTGAGGATGGATGGAGGGAGGGATGGCCGGATGGCTACAGCTGAAGATGGGATGGCAGGTCATTGAGGATGGAGGGTTGAATGGATGGAGAGAGGCATACAGCTGAGGATGGATGGGGGAGGGGGGATATAGCTGAGGATAGAGGGAGGGATGGCCGGATGGCTACAGCTGAGGAGGAGGGATGGTGGGACATTGAGGATGGAGAGTCGAATGGATGGAGGGATGGATATAGCTGGGGATGGATATAGCTGAGGATGGAGGGAGGGACGGACTGAGGGATGGATATAGCTGAGGATGGAGGGAGGGACGGACTGAGGGATGGATATAGCTGATATGGAGGGAGGGACAGACTGAGGGATGGATATAGCTGAGGATGGACGGAGGGACGGACTGAGGGAGGGAGGGAGACATGGATGAATACAGTTAATGGAGGGATGGCGGGACATTGAGGATGGAGGGGTGGACTGGATGGAGGAATGGTGGGACAGTGGGATATAGCTGAGGATGGAGGGATGGCAGGACAGAGGGATATAGATGAGGATGGAGGATGGTGGGACAGAGGGATATAGCTGAGGATGGAGGGATGGCGGGACAGAGGGATATAGCTGAGGATGGAGGGATGGCAGGACAGTGGGATATAGCTGAGGATGGAGGGATGGCGGGACAGTGGGATATAGCTGAGGATGAAGGGATGGTGGGACAGTGGGATATAGCTGAGGAAGGAGGGATGGCGGGACAGTGGGATATAGCTGAGGATGGAGGGATGGCGGGACAGAGGGATATAGCTGAGGATGGAGGGATGGCGGGACAGTGGGATATAGCTGAGGAGGGATGGTGGGACAGAGGGATATAGCTGAGGATGGAGGGAGGGGTGGAACAGTGGGATATAGCTGAGGATGGAGGGATGGTGGGACAGAGGGATATAGCTGACGATGGAGGGATGGTGGGACAGAGGGATATAGCTGAGGATGGAGGGATGGCGGGACAGTGGGATATAGCTGAGGAAGGAGGGATGGCGGGACAGTGGGATATAGCTGAGGATGGAGGGATGGTGGGACAGAGGGATATAGCTGAGGATGGAGGGATGGTGGGACAGTGGGATATAGCTGAGGATGGAGGGATGGTGGGACAGTGGGATATAGCTGAGGAAGGAGGGATGGTGGGACAGTGGGATATAGCTGAGGATGGAGGGATGGTGGAACAGAGGGATATAGCTGAGGATGGAGGGATGGTGGGACAGAGGGATATAGCTGAGGATGGAGGGATGGCGGGACAGAGGGATATAGCTGAGGATGGAGGGATGGAGGGACAGTGGGATATAGCTGAGGAAGGAGGGATGGCGGGACAGTGGGATATAGCTGAGGAAGGAGGGATGGCAGGACAGTGGGATATAGCTGAGGAAGGAGGGATGGTGGGACAGTGGGATATAGCTGAGGATGGAGGGATGGAGGGACAGTGGGATATAGCTGAGGAAGGAGGGATGGTGGGACAGTGGGATATAGCTGAGGAAGGAGGGATGGCGGGACAGTGGGATATAGCTGAGGATGGAGGGATGGTGGGACAGTGGGATATAGCTGAGGATGGAGGGATGGTGGAACAGAGGGATATAGCTGAGGATGGAGGGATGGTGGGACAGAGGGATATAGCTGAGGATGGAGGGATGGTGGAACAGGGGGATATAGCTAAGGAGGGATGGCGGGACAGTGGGATATAGCTGACGATGGAGGGATGGTGGGACAGAGGGATATAGCTGAGGATGGAGGAATGGCGGGACAGTGGGATATAGCTGAGGATGGAGGGATGGTGGGACAGATGGATATAGCTGAGGAAGGAGGGATGGCGGGACAGATGGATATAGCTGAGGATGGAGGGATGGCGGGACAGAGGGATATAGCTGAGGATGGAGGGATGGCGGGACAGAGGGATATAGCTGAGGATGGAGGGATGGTGGGACAGAGGGATATAGCTAAGGAGAGATGGCGGGACAGAGGGATATAGCTGAGGATGGAGGGATGGCGGGACAGTGGGATATAGCTGAGGATGGAGGGATGGCGGGACAGTGGGATATAGCTGAGGATGGAGGGATGGTGGGACAGAGGGATATAGCTGAGGAAGGAGGGATGGTGGGACAGTGGGATATAGCTGAGGAAGGAGGGATGGCAGGACAGTGGGATATAGCTGAGGATGGAGGGATGGTGGGACAGTGGGATATAGCTGAGGATGGAGGGATGGTGGAACAGAGGGATATAGCTGAGGATGGAGGGATGGTGGGACAGAGGGATATAGCTGAGGATGGAGGGATGGTGGAACAGAGGGATATAGCTAAGGAGGGATGGCGGGACAGTGGGATATAGCTGACGATGGAGGGATGGTGGGACAGAGGGATATAGCTGAGGATGGAGGAATGGCGGGACAGTGGGATATAGCTGAGGATGGAGGGATGGTGGGACAGATGGATATAGCTGAGGAAGGAGGGATGGCGGGACAGATGGATATAGCTGAGGATGGAGGGATGGCGGGACAGAGGGATATAGCTGAGGATGGAGGGATGGTGGGACAGAGGGATATAGCTGAGGATGGAGGGATGGCGGGACAGTGGGATATAGCTGAGGAAGGAGGGATGTCGGGACAGAGGGATATAGCTGAGGATGGAGGGATGGTGGGACAGAGGGATATAGCTAAGGAGAGATGGCGGGACAGACGGATATAGCTGAGGATGGAGGGACAGAGGGATATAGCTGAGGATGGAGGGATGGCGGGACAGTGGGATATAGCTGAGGATGGAGGGATTGCGGGACAGAGGGATATAGCTGAGGATGGAGGGATGGCGGGACAGAGGGATATAGCTGAGGATGGAGGGATGGCGGGACAGAGGGATATAGCTGAGGATGGAGGGACAGAGGGATATAGCTGAGGATGGAGGGATGGTGAGACAGAGGGATATAGCTGAGGATGGAGGGATGGCAGGACAGAGGGATATAGCTGAGGATGGAGGGATGGCGGGACAGAGGGATATAGCTGAGGATGGAGGGATGGTGGGACAGAGGGATATAGCTGAGGATGGAGGGATGGCGGGACAGAGGGATATAGCTGAGGATGGAGGGAGGGCGGAACAGTGGGATATAGCTGAGGATGGAGGGATGGTGGGACAGAGGGATATAGCTGAGGATGGAGGGATGGTAGAACATAGCTGAGAATGGAGTTGAATGTAGGGATACTGCTGAGGTATATTATCCTCCCCCCAGAGTCAGGTGAGGGCAGGAGGTTGCCGAGCGTACTGCGAAGCCTGAGCCCCTCCCAGCTTGTGCCATGTGGGGTCCCAGTGGCAGTGGGCAGGGCGGTGCCCGGGGGTGTCACTCACACCACGAGCGGCCGTCCTGCACGTCCATCTGGACAGCCAGCTTGGCCTGCCGGACGCTGTCCATGACATTCTGGGCGTGCTGCTCTGCGCTCTCGGCCCGCAGCTGCCGCAGCACCATGGACAGATTCTGCAGCGAGACCTTGTTCTTCCGCTGCGGGGGGAGACGTGGGGTCAGCGCCTCAGCCCAGCTTCCCGCCTCCTCATCCACCCCTCCCCTGAATCGGCCCCGCGGCCCGGCCAGCCCTGTCTCCCCTTCCCAGGATCATCCCCTCCCCCAGATCTGCCTTTTGGCCCCAGCAACCCAGCCCCCCAACCCCTGACAGGCAGCCGGGGTCTCTCCCCTTTCCACCCCCTGGGATGGGCCACACCAGCCCACCGGGATGCCGGGGGGCGGGACTCACATGCCCCAGGGCCCCAGAGAAGCAGGTGTGGGCTGCTGAGATGTCGCCCTTTTTCCAGTAGGCCTCGCCCAGCTGGTTCCAGGCCTCCACCAGCTCCGGGTCCAGCTTCACGGCCTTGGCCAGCAGCTCCTCAGCCTGGGGGTTGTAGTCGGGCGTCACGTTCAGAGCCTTCCCCCTCAGCATCAGCGCCCGGGCCCGGCCCTGGGAACAGCCTGGAGAGACAGAGCCGCAGAGGGCAGAGCCTGTGGCACAAGTCCCCAGGGTCGAGAAATGGGGCCTGGGGCCGTTCCCCTCTAGGGGTTGCCAGCTCTAATCCAGCCCCAGGGCAGGGGACTGGTTGGCTCAGGGGGGTAAGGAATGGGGCATGGGGCCCTTCCCCTCTAGAGGGCGCCAGCTCCAATCCTGCCCCAGGGAGCCCCAGGTCTGGCTAGTTCAGGGGTCTCAAACATATGGCCCAGGGGCCACATGCGGCCTGCGAAGCCCTTTCCTGCAGCCCACGAAGCAACCTGGTGCCCCCCCACCCCATAGCAGTTTCTGGGAGGGAGGGGCCAGAAGTGGAGGCTTCTCTGCTGCCTGGTTGGGCCGCTGCTGATTTCCAGTGACCAGGTGCTGCTGCTGCGGCTTCAATGAATGAGCTGGGGCGGCGCTTCCCAGGAGCCCTCTGCAGCGGTGCCCGGGAGTGGTAAGCCAGGCTCCCCGCCGCCCTCCCGCCGCCCTCTGCGGGAGGCTCACCGCTCCTGGCCGCCGCTGCAGAGGGCTCCTGCGACGCGCCCTGGCTTCCAGGTGCTGCTGCTGCTGCGGCCTCAATGAACAAGCTATATTGTGACTTCCTATATTGCTCCTGCTTTGTTTGCCAAACAGCTGCTGGCGGTGACTAGCGCTTTCCAGGGGGGAGCGGGGAGCTGCCTGCTCAGAGGAGGAGGCGGGGCAGGGGCGGGACCTCATGGGGTGGAGTGGGGGGGGGGGCGGGGAAGCGAGGGGGGGCGGTTCGGTGATGCGGCCCTCGGGCCAGTGCACTAGTGGCCATCCGAGTTTGAGAGCCCTGGGCTAGCTCATGGGGGTAGGGAAGGGGATGCCAGGTTTTCCCCTCTAGGCCGGGGGTTGCATTTCCCTCTTTTACCCGGTTACCGTCTATCTCGCCCATCCGCTGCAGCGTCTTCTCCATTTCCTCCAGCACGTCCTGCTGCTTCCTCCCAGCAGCCTCCACGCCGTGGCTTTCGAAGTAGTGGTCCCGGAAGTAGTACAGGCCATCGACCAGTTCCTGTGAGGAGGAGGGGCGGGCGGGTGAGAGGGGCAGGGGTGGGAACCATCACATCGGTAAACTGCACCCTAGCAGCAGCTGCCTGCAGGGGCGCGGAGCCTGGCGGCTAAGGCCTGGACGAGCGTCCAAGGAACCTGCGTTCAAAGCCCAGCTTTAGCAGAGACTATGCCTGTCACCTTGGGAAAGTCGTTACGCTGGGAATTTCAAAGAAGCCTAAAGAAACGAGGTCCCCAAATGACACTGAAAGCCAGCTGGGCTCCTAACTCATTTGCAAATCCATGGGACTGAACCTCTCTCTGTGCCTCAGTTTCCTGCCTAGGTTGTGATTTTCAAAGCCGGCTACGGAATTTGCCCATCAGTTCCCATTATATGTATTACCACAGTGCCTAGGAGCCCCGGTCCTGGCCCAGGGCCCCTTTGCGCTAGATGCTGTACAAACACAGAACAAAATGAAGTCCCAGCTCCAAAGAGCTAATGAATAGGAACTGGGCTTCCCAACCCAATACGCAGTTCTGGTCTCATCCTCTTCAGGGAGGCACTATCTCACTGTGGGTCTGTGCAGCGTCCGGCACAAGGGGCCCTCACTCCAGGCAGGCTCTGGGCAGCACCGGGCACACCAGGACCCCGATCTTAGCAGGGGTCAATGCGGTACCAACACAGCGAGGCCGTGATGACACTTAGGTATCGTTCTAAGTGCCCAGAGGATCAATCTGTAGATATGAGCCCTGCCGCCGGACGTCCAGGCCTCACACGCCGCAGCCTCTCATGACGTTGATTATTAATAATGTCTTACGGTAGCGCTTGTCCAATGTCAGAGCGCACATTGTGCCAGGTGCTAAACAGACCCCGATTGAGATCAGGGCCCCCATTGTGTGGGGCACTGCACAGACCCCGACAGAGACACCCCCACACACACTTATTGTGCTGGGCACTGCACAGTGGGAGACAGACCCTGCTCTGAAAAGCTCCCCTGCTGGAATGAGCGTGATTCCCATTTTACAGACAGGGAAAGTGAGGCCCGGAGGGGAAAGTGACTTCCCAAGCTCACTGGTGGAAGTGGATATGGGACCCAAGTCTGGTGCCCCAGACAGCCTCATAAAGCCCCAAACCTCAGTGACCCCAACAGTCAGACCCCTCACCCCCTCTACCAATGATTTTAATTACAAACCTAGTGCACAGTTAATAAAAGCAGTGTACAAATGCTATATCCCAGGGCATATTACAGGCTGTTTCCCATCACAGGCCTGTTATTTGCACCCTCCCTGGGCTGGGGTTTTAAATAGCAAAGGGAAAATGGCTAAACCCACCCAGATGCTCAGAGACAAGGTGCAGGAAAAACACATGGCAAAAGGGAGAAGTTAATTCACACATAGGGATTGAAAGGGCAGAAGGCTGGGTAAGGGAGATATAGGGCAAGGCTATGTGTGTGTGTGTGTGTGTGTGTGTCTGTGCATGTAACACAAGAGTTTGTGTGTGTGCCTCTCTCTGTGTCTTTGTACAGGGCTCAGTGTGTGTATCGGTGTGGATGTGTGGTGATCAGTGTGTGTGTGTGTCATTGTGTGGGTGCACCCTGTGCATGCAGGAATTAGTGTGTCTGTACTGCTGTGTATGCAGGGATGAGTGGGGGGGGGGATGTGCAGGCATGTGTGTGTGTGTTCAGGGATCAGTGTGTGTTTTTGTGCAGGGATTAGCGCATGTGTGTGTGCATCAGTGTGTGTCTGTGCTTTGTTCTTGTGTGTGTATGGATTGGTATGCGTGTGCGTGCCTGTATGTGTGTTTGCATTTCTCTGTGTGTGTGTGTGTATGGATTGGTGTGTCTGTGCATTGCTCTGTGTGTGTGTGTGTATCGGGGGGGTGAGGCAGTGTGTGTAAGTGGATCAGTGTGTCTGTGAAGTTGCTGTGTGTGTGTGTATGGGGGGGGTTGGGCTATGTGTGAGTATCGCTGTGTCGGTGCACTGTTGTGTGTGTGTGTATGGGGGGGTGTCGGTGCATTGCTACGGGTGTGTGTGTGTGTGAGTATCGCTGTGTTGGTGCACTGTGTGTGTATGGGTGTGTGAGTACCGCGGTGTTGGTGCACTGTTGTGTGTGTGTATCGGGGGGGTGGATCGGATCGGTGTGTGTCGGTGCATTGCTCCAGGTGTGTGTGTGGATCGGTGTGTATGTGTGTGTGAGTATCGCTGTGTTGGTGCAGTTGTGTGTGTGGTTTGTGTGTCGGGGGGGTGGATCGGTGTGTGTGTCGGGGGGGGTGGATTGGTGTGTGTGTGTGTCGGGGGGGGTGGATCGGTGTGTGTGTGTGTGTGTGTGAGTATCGCTGTGTCGGTGCACTGTTGTGTGTGTGTATGGGGGGGGTCGGTGCATTGCTACGGCTGTGTGTGTGGATCGGTGTGTGTGTGAGTACCGCTGTGTTGGTGCACTGTTGTGTGTGTGTGTGTGTGTGTGTGTGCGGGTGGGTGCATTGCTCTGTGTGTGTGTATGGGGGGGTGGATCGGTGTGTGTGTGTGGGGGGGATCGGTGCACTGTTGTGTGTGTGTGTGTGGGTCGGTGCATTGCTCTGTGCGCCTCGCAGCCCGCACGAGCCGGCAGACGCCGCGTCCCCCCCGGCCCCGCAGCCCCCGGTACCTGCAGGGCCTCGCGCCCTTCGCTTCCCTCCTCGGCCATGATCCGACCCCGCCCCTCCCCCCGCCTCGGCCTCCGCGCGCCCCGGGCCGCCGCTAGAGCAGCGACACCTACGGGCCGGCGGGGGGATGCGCAGCGCGCCGCTCGCTCGCCTCCCTCCCTCACCGCGCACGCGCGCAGCCTTTCCCTTGGATCACCTCCCCCCACACAACCCCTGCATTGCTCTGCACACACACACACACACACACACACAACCCCTGCACTGCTCTGCACACACACACCCTGCATTGCTCTGCACACACCCCAGCTTCCGCACACACCCCCACAACTCCTGCATTGCTCTGCACACACAGCCGATTGCTCCCTCCCCGCACAGCTCCTGTATTGCAACATCCTACAGTCCCTGCATTCCTCCCCCACACACACACTTTCCATACACACAACCCCTACATTCCCACACACAGTCCCTGCATTGCACCACACACACACACACATAGTGCTGTGGCATTGGCCTCCAAGCCTCCCCCCATTTACCAGCCCTCTTCAGTCCTGGTTGGGGTCCCCACACAGCCCACCTCACCCACTCCTGGGATCCCCTTTTCATTCCATGCCTTCCTAGGGTTGCCAATGTCCATGTTTCTGCTGGATCGTCCCATCGTAGTTGTCCTGGGAAGCCTGGTACGCGCTGCCAACTGTCCAGTGTGACCGACTCAGGATCATTCCGGCTGTCCCGTGTCTTTGCATCTCAGAGGTGACTGCCCTGAGACCTCCCAACAGTCCAGGGTTTTGTGGGACTGTCCCGCTTTGACACCAACCCCCATGTTCTGTTTGAAGCAGCTCCTGTCCCGTGGGGCTGGCTGGGCTCGGTTCCCTGCTCCAGGCCTTGTGCCCTGTCTCCTGGTGTGTGGGGTTGGGCCTTGTGCCCTGTCTCCTGGTGTGTGGGGTTGAAGCCGTGAGGGGTTCCCCCTGGAACTGGGCTTCCACTGAGCCCTCTGACCCACCAGCCTGGGCTCCCTCTTATGCTGCTGTGACAAGCTGTACACCACTCCCCGACTTACACCCTCACCAGCATTAGCACAGGCAGATCCACAGCCAGCTGCAGTTACATGCAGGCTGACCAAACACTGTACGAACCAACAACAGAGCGCCTACAGCCAAGATACCCCCAGCTTCCCAACCTAGGAACCCAGAGCTGTACCGCCCTGCTCTGGTCGAAACTCTGAACAGTATGAATTTATTACCCGGCGAGGAATATGCAACAAACTTGTGTTAACTAAATTGAGATTTTTCCCGACACTTCACTTAAAAGGATGCTCCCTCTCCCTCTCCCCATTTTTCCTTTCTGTTTTCCAATCTTCTCCCAAATCAACAGGTTCTTGGCCCTCAGACACTCAAACATTCCCTGAAAAATTGGGACGAAGTGTGTAGTGTTCAAAAGTGATCACATTACAGCTGTATTTACAAATACACGGAAATGCTATCAAATTGAGTGAGAGTGTCACACATGTTCAAAGTTTCTTTTAATCGTGTGAAAAGAATAAAACTGCAATTTCTGCCATAATTAGGAGTTCAAAAAACCATTGGAGAATTACACCATTTTTAGATTCATCCTGATTTAAAGTTAAAGACATGATTTTGGAGAAATGCTTGTTTCTCTGTAGTACAGATCAGAGACGGGGCAAATCTTATAAGCTTCAGGCCCCAAATTCTCTCTTACAGTTGATGCTGGTGGAAAGACACATTTTCCTCAAAGGCTCATCTCGAATCTTCCCTGTAAAGATAAGGAATCTCAGTATTAAAGATGCAGAATGCAGTACATACTTGCAAAACTAGGTAGCTTAACTGCACTAACTCCTCCCAGCTGAGAACAGCATAGCCCGGACTGCTTCAGCCAAGGCAATCCTTCAGCTCGCATTGTAAAATTGCTATCTGGTTACTGTAGCCCACTGCCTAAAGTTTACAGAGAAATATATACAGAGGTGTTTTTTCAACCCCATTTCTTTCCCCCAAAGTCCAGTCCCCTTCTGTCTCTTCGAGTGTCTGACCCCGCAAAATTCAGAAGGTGCCAACGGACGGCCAAACCCATCCAAGAGCACTCTGAGTGAAGAAAGGCCACATTTAATCTGCGATGACACAAAATCCCACTGCCCATAGCTCATGGCAGCAAGAGGAACGGTCATCGCGGCCACTCTCTCTTAAATGAGCAGCTCTGAAAGCAACAGGATTCCCTAGAGAGGTACACCAGGAATTTCCCTAAAGAGAAAACATTTACTAAGCAGCTTCTTTACTAAAATCCTACAGAAAGGAGTTCCAGTTCATGTGTGCAGAAGGATTTCTTTCTAAAAGCTTCTGCAGCTTCAGGTACTAAAAGATAGCCTGGTGATGTCTGGAAGATCAGTTCAGAGACTGTCACTGAATGAGGAATACATGGTATACACTTGTTAACTGCTATGTCTGCCATGTTACCTCTTTCCCGTCCCATACCTGCCCCCACAGTGATATTGGCCAGGGGTACCAATGTGGGGCCATGCTAACAAACTGAATGGATACGAACTTCCAGCAGCACTTACATTCTTACATCTGAGATTCCTAGAAGGGATTCAGGATGAGGAGGGAGAAGCAAAACCAGCCAATTTTGTTTTCAGAGCTCCTGCCCCTACAGATATAAGGAGGAAATATTTCCAGGTCAATGCACAGAGAGGAGGGGGGGGGGGGAACAAAAGCTACCAATTGCATAGAAATTTTTTCCTTGCATCTATGCCCCTCCTTCATTTGCAAAGAAACCAGATCCATGTTTCTGAAGAGTCTGCATGGATCTGCTGCTTATTCTCCTCACTGTCTGGGACATACGGTTGCATTGGAGACCATTAGAACATCAGCTTCTTCCTCCCCCCCCCCCCCCCCCCAAAAAAAAAAATCAGACCTCAGCTGCAGGTGTTTGTTTCATTAGTCTGCTCAGGGCATGTGTATAATCAGGGTAGATCAGGTGAAACACGGACTGAACATGCGGTTCATCACAGCAGACCCCTCATAGTCCCCAAGTGGCAATGTGCTTGCCCCTCCCACACACAAACCACCACCCAGGACTCTGAAACCTCAAGGAGTTGAGAATTGTAACTGCTTCCTCACCGAACTTCCTCGTGTTCCAACATGGACTCCCAATTCTACCTGCAAAGAGAAGATGGATAAAATCCCCACATGCATAAACAGGGGAGTAGCCAACAGAAGCGGGGAGGTAATTTTACTCATGTATATGGCACTGCTGAGTCTGATCCTGGAATACCTCATCCAGCCCTGGTGTCCAAATTTGAGTAAGGATGCTGATAAATTGGAGACAGATGTCTTTCTAGGAAGGATTTTTTAATCAAACAAAACACTGGGATCGCTAGGTGAAATTCTCTGGTTGGTATTAAACTGGAGGTCAGACGTCACTAGGCAATCTAATGATTCTGTCTGGCCTACAAAGATCTGGCTTTTCAATAAAGCCATATGCACAGCTTCTAAGGGCACAGCAGTTCCAGCCAGGGAACTGGCAAAGTGAAGTTACCCGGAGACGCAGTAAGGTGAGAAGGTCTAGTGCAGGGAACTATTATAAAGCAGCATGCATGGAGATGGGGGATAATGGTTGAGTTTTAGAAATGGGAAGGAATCAGGGAGTCACAGTGGGGATTACTGGGTGACTTTCTAAGCACCCTATGATGCAGGAAGTCAGTCTCTCTAGATAGTCATAAATAGTTGTTCCTGGCCTTAAATATGGACCCCATCTACTAGATTTCCTTGCAGGCCCAAAATGGAAGAAGGAGTTAATGCTGCTCTCATCCTTGATGTCGTGGGGTCTGCTCTGGACACGTGTCATCAGGTGAAAGATGGACTGAATATCTGATGGACTGAAACAGTGGATGGGCCCCTCAAGTCAAGCATCAACACCCCTCTGGCTACTCCCCACTACCCCTCAATGAGATCAGAGCAAACGCTCAAAGCACAGGAGCTGATTATCCTTCTTCAGCTCATGTAGGCTGTAAAAGGACTCAGACCCTTTTCTTTAAGGCCCTACTCAGCGGGAGACCCTTACCCCACTGTGTCCTGGGTGCTCAGGTCCGGAGTGTTTCCTTTCAGCCCATTTTTGAGATTCTGTTACTTCATTTGTCCACTTCAGCCCCGATTATTTCATGGGGTTGGGGAGTCAGTCTCCAGCCTCTCCACCGTCTGAAACAGGCAAAGAAACATTCACAAAGCCTGTTCCTCTGCCCTGCTGCTGCAACTACATCCCATCTAAACTGAATTCCCCAGCACACCACAGCCAGTTCTACCTGGGCATATCTAGGCAGGAAGAGCCAACACTATACATGGAGGGGAAGACAGCAGTCACTTCTGGGGTAGAGAGAGACAACCAGAGCAAAGTGCAGCAGAAAAAGGGAGGGGAATATTTTACCCAAAAGTGCTCAACTGGGGGCAAGAGTTTTCCCTTCCTCTGTAAGGAGCCAATCTCATACCAGCTCCTTGCTCCGCAGATCTGGAACATGGCATTGGTCTAAAGCAATTATTTCCTCCCAGCTCATCGATTCCATTTTCAGCCTAAGATGAAGGGATACAAACAGTGGTTTAGGATATACAGACCAAAACCTGCCAACCAGACCACATCCAACCACCACAGCTATGTCGGAAAAGCGGTTTCAAAGATTACAATAGAGACTGGAGTGTAAAAGCCACTACAAGGATGTTCCCACCTATAGGGGTAAGTAGCAGTTTACCAACAATACAGAAGCTACATTCCCTAAAATTAATATAGTAATGAGGGTTTGTCCTTCTCTAGCTCCTTTCTTCCAAAAGTCTTCAACATGGAGGCTTTCAGAGGAGCCTAAGGGAGTTAGGTACCTTAAACCCCCACCCCTAAATTGACAATCCTAGTCCAAGTGCTTTACAAAGGTTAATTCTCATCTGCCCAGCGAAGTCAATATCATCCCCATTGTATAGATGGGGAAACTGAGGCACAGCACCGCAAATGACTTGTCCCGGACATCAGCAAGCGGCAGAGTGGGCAATTTCACCACTGCCAGCAGCAACATTCCTGAACCCCAGGTGAAACCTGCTCCCAGCTCATGCCACATCCCAGAAGAGGGTGCTAGTCTTAAATACACTGCGGAAGGCACCTTCCCAACCCTGCTCCCTCCGCAGCTACGTCCTTTGTTCAGCCTCCACCGGCTCCCCCACCATGTGCTTTTTCCTTTTAAAGGGACACAGGCCTGTACATAAAACTCCTGCTGCTGATGATGGTTTGGTTATAGCAGGAGGAGCAGGTCTCAGGACTCTGCTCTCCCTTCCAGAGCTGGGAGGAGAATCTACTGGATTAAAGGGCAAAATTAAGCATCAGGACTCCTGGGTTCGCTTCCGAGCTCTGCAGCAAACTCCCTGCCCTGCAAGAAGTCACCAAATCATCTGGGGACGGGTGGGGGAGAAGAGAGGAGTAGGGAGATATTTCAAACTCTTTCCACAGCATGCCTGGCTTCCTGCAGGCCTGAAGAGGAACACAGCAGACAGACCCCTAATTGATTACAACACAGGGGCAAATCATGCCTCTGTTTCGCTCAGATACTGTGACTACATTGGGGATTTCAGGGTGACGCTGAAGATCACACTTTTAACAGACCACTTCCCACTAACCCCCCTGCCTCTGGCCCCACCTAAGGGGGTGACCTATGCATTCTGAATTCAACAGCCCCAGGGCCAAATTCCATCTATGGGCACACTGCTCTCCACCACATCCAGACTTAATGTCATCTATTCCTTTCCTAACACATGGCTGGATGGCAACGGATTCAAACCCACTTAGAGATCTTGCAACTTACCCACCACGCTGACCTAGGATTCGGAGTACAGACAGGATACAGGAAGTAACGTGGTGATGAAAGAGAGACACATGAGAGGAAGTGGTAGGTGGGACAAGGAAGAGAGGCAGCTTTGCAATTGGCTGAGAACAAAAACCACTCAGTGTTATTTCTCTGAATTAAACGAATGAGCTGCAGAAACATTAATTCCTGGCTTCAGACCATGTGTTTAAAGATCTTTACAGTGCTAGTGTTGGGAACATTTGTGTGACAGAAATCTGTGGTTTTCTGTGAAATCACAAAGATTTTTCAGTCTGTATTAGGGAATGCAATATTGGGCCAAAAAAATGGAAAAACTAGGCTGGAGTTTTCAGAGGCACTGTCCAGAAATCCTTATGGGGGCTGTAAATTGGGCTGATATTCAAGAGTTCTGAGCAATCATGCTCAGCATTTCTAAAAGTCCCTTATTTAGGAGGCTAAATCAGAATTTAGGAATCTGAATTTAGGCTACCAGTTTTGAAAAATTTAGCACTGGAAATTTGGGATAATTTTGGTCTCCAAATCCCTTACAAATAGTGTAATATCAATAAACATATTTCACGTTTATATAGCACTTTGGATTTTCCTCATTCTGAAGTCCCAGAAGGATACTGGCAGTAGGGAGACAAATTTCTACAAGTCATTTAAGCACCTAAAGATGCTAAAAAGCACCTAGTGGGATTTCAAAAGTACCTAGGCACCCTAACTTTCATAGGCACCTAATTTCTCTCACATACCTTTGACAATCCTAATATATATCTGGGTTCAAAGTCAACAAAGGCTGTGGGAAGTGTCAGCAATGCAGGACTCGGATAACATTTGTGGGTAACATAAATGTGGGAAATCTTGGCAAAATCTGCAAAGGAAAATAATCAAATCCCTTGTGTCCCATGCTTCCTACCAGACTGTGCACTCACTTTCACTGACATAACCCCGTTAACACCAGTGGAGTTGCTCCAGGTTTAAACTGGTGTATTTCACAGCAGAATTTTCCTTTCCGTGTGTAGCACAAAGGTCGGCATCATTGTCCCCATTTTACAGGTGGAGAAACAGGCTCAGAAAGAGGTGAAGGTGCAGATCCTCAAAGGTATTGAGGCGTATAACTCCCACTGGGAATTGAGCACCTAAATATCTGTGAGATCTGGGCCCAAGTGACTTGTCTGAGTCACTGGCACAGCTGAGAATAGAACCCAGGTGTCCTGATTCATTCTCTTCACAAAATTGGGAATAAAACTAGGAATCTAGATTTTCAACCTCCCTCTCATCCTCAGCAGTGAAACCAGATGCAAAGAATCCATTTAGCTTCTCTGCAATGGCCTGGGGTTCCTCAAGTGCCCCTTTAGCACCTCAATTGTCCAGTGACTCCACTGACTTTTTGGCAGGCTTCTTGCTTCAGATGTACTTAAGACATTTTTTTGCTGTTGGTTTTTGAGACTTTGACTAGTTGCTCTTCAAATTCTTTTGTGAGGTGCCTAATTAAACTTTTACATTTGACCCGTCGGAGTTTATTTCTTTCTATTTTCCTTGGTAGGATTTAACTTCCAATTTTGAAAAGTCGCCTTAATGCCTCTAACCGCCTCTTTAATTTTGTTCTTTAGCCACAGTGGTACTTTAGTGGTCCTCGTACTATGTTTTGTTTTTTTTTTAATTTAAGGTATACATTTCACTTGAGCATCTGTTATGATGTTTTTTAAACGTTTCCACAGAGCCGGTAGGCATTTCATTTTTGTGACAGTACATTTAATTTCCATTTAAGTAGCTTCCTCATTTTTGTGTAGTTCACCTTTCTGAAATTAAATGCTACTGTGATGGGTTTCTTTGATGTAGTTCCCCCTTTCTCCCCACTACCCCCCAGGCAAGGATGTTACATTTAACTATATCACAGTTGCTATTACTGAGTGTTTTCAGCTATATTCACCTTCTGGACCACATCTTTTGCTTCGCTTTGGACTAAAAAATCAAGCGTGGCCTCTCCACTTGTGGGCTCCAGGACTAGGAACTCCAATAAGCAGTTATTCATGGTGTCCTTATCTCAGCATCCTGTCCTGAGGTGACATGTCCCCAGTGAATATGGAGATCCTGTAGAACCTCAGAGTTAGGAACACCAGAGTTAGGAACTGACCAGACTGATGGGAGATGGAGGCAGGGGGTGAGGCAAGGGTGTTCAGTTTTGTGGGAATAGAAAGTTGGCAACCAAAGCCCAGGGGCATCATGGGAGATGTAGTGTCTCCCCTGCCTCCATCTTCCATCATGCCCTCCCAGGCCTGGCCATGCCATCTCTTTTCTAAAGCGAGGGACCGGTGCAATGAGAGCAAAGTGGAAGCTGCCGTGATCCTGGAGAGGTGCCCACATTGCTCTGGTAGATGCCGATCTTTCTGGGAAGAGCCCCCTCTCCATCGTATCTCCTTGCCCCGCCCCACCCCGCTGGCCTCTCTGCACCAGCCCCAGGGGACCATAAGACTCCAGTTTGCTGCACTGCTTACTATATGATGTTTACAGTTTGCAAAATACAACACCAAAGCAAATGATGGAACATTGCTTGAATCTGGAGCAAGCTTTGCAACACGGTGAATCCAGAGATATTGATGCCTTTGACTTGTATGATGAATTGCAAGCTATTGCAAGACGAATCCAAAAGAGTGCATCACCGCAATATGTACTGAACTTGATATGGAAAAACAAGCTGACAGTGTCCGCAACACAGTTATTGCTCTTCGCATCTTGACTCTCCCAGTTTCTGTGGCCAGTGGTGAGTGAAGTTTCTTATAGCTCAAGTTGATAAAAACATACATGAGAACATCAATGTTGCAACAAAGACTTGTTGGGCTATGTACCTTGTCAACAGAACATGGCATTGCTCGCAGCATTGACTTGGAGGAACTTGTTTCTAAATTTGTTAAACTGAAAGTGCAGAAAAATAAATTCTAACGTGTTACCCTGTGACAGTGTATTGTGTCTAATGTATGTGATTTATTTTAAGATTCATGCTATGTGGTGCGAAGTGAAAACAATAACTATGTCAATGCTGTCAGGTTATTCATTTATTTTCATTAAATATGTAGACTAAATAATGAAATTAATAACTAAGCCAAACATGTACTAATACTAATGAACGATGCCACATTATGCAGTATTCATTTTTAAAAGTGTATAATAATCGATGCTCCGAGGGGAGGGAGGGAGGCGCAAGGTGGAAGTTTCACCTAGGGCACAAAATATCCTTGCAGTGGCCCTGCCTATACACACTAGAGACAAGGATGCAGCACGTAGTAATTCCAGGATGTTGGGATCCAGGGGCGGATTGTGGTCTCTGTGTTTCTCCTGAGAGGGGAGTAGGCTCTAGGTCCTGCAGGGAGGGGGCAGGGGGCACGCCTGAGAAGGGGAGTAAGGCTCAGAGCCAGCAGCTGAAGGGGCTGGTTGGGGACACAGCGGCTTTGAGCTGTGTGTACAGAGGGTGAGGGGGGGTTGGCAGCGAAACACTACTTGCAGCCCTCTCCCTCCACCAGGGGACCCAGAGGAGCCCCTCTGCTGTGGGAAGCAGAGATCATCCTGCTGGGGTGGAACGGGAACCCCCTTCCCCAGCACTCTCTGCCAGGCAGGGGTTTGCTGGTGTGCGGAGGCGGGGGGAGGGGGGGGGGAATGCGCCCTTTCCCGGCCACTCACCTGTGCAAGGCGGAAGCTAGCAGGGGTGCTGATGGGGGACTGTGGGGCAGCAGCGGGAACAGGGAGCCCAGACTGCTCTGGGTGTGCTCTCACTGCCCATCACCACTGCTGATGCTGCCACTAGAGGATGCGGCCTGGTGGTGAGGGAGAGTCCATCACAGGCCTACGCTGGGGAAGCAATGAGGGGCATGGCTGCTTGCTGCTCCCCGCTGCTGGCTCTGTGCCGTGACCCCCTCGCAGTGTCGCCCTGCCTGCCAGCTCCAACTGTTCCGGTGCCCCTGCAGGTGGTAATCGGACTTTTGGTGTCTGATCTGTGTTTCTCACTGGACACTGTCAGACCAGATTTTCTGGTCAAAGACTGGACACCTAGCAACCCTTCCCCCTCTGCAGGTTGTGCACACCCTGAAATTCACCTCCCCTGATTTACATCCACTCCTCTGCAACTTGGCCTGTGCTCCCCAAGCCACCCACTTCCCTCCCTCCTGTGATCCTTCCCTGATCTCACACTCCCGCACCCAACCCAACTTACTCATGGTGCCCGCCTCGCCCACTGCAGAGATCCTTGATCCAACTAGAAACAAAGATGCAAAACTCATTATTTTTCCTTTCTTTTTTTGCTAGTCTTAGTTCTAAGAGTGTGAACAACATATTTACAAAGGTCACTTTATACAGTGCACAAATCCATTGGCTGTGAGATGTCGAAACCGACCCTGCTTCTCCTATTGCGGGGCAGAAAGATTATAAATCCTGGTGAAAATGAGGGGTAAATAATTAGTGTGAAATTAACACTGCTGAACTTTAAGTTCAGAGGAAATAACTGCAAAGGTTGGATGGAATAGAATGTACCCAGTGGAACATCCTGGATAACATGGAGAAATATACACACATAGCAACACGAGCATAGATATTGAAGCTAAACCACATCTAAACAGAGCTATGCATGTACACACCCATAGAGCTATGCATCCTCCAACATTCAGAGATAAACACACACATCACAAGAGGCACCTGTATATCTGTTGTGTACACACACAAGAGCGAAAGATGCACCAGTATACATACAGATTTAAACACACACAATCAACACACAACTATCTAGATTTATACAAACACACTCATGCATAACTTAACTCACATACATACCCAGAGGCAAATACACAACAGGGTAAACACTTGCATAGATTTGCATGCATACATAGAGACAAACAAACACACACACAAATACATTCTCATACACACAGACAACAACAATGAACGTGTAACCCATTGAGCAGAGTACTACAGAACCAGGCTCAGATTCTCAAAGGTATTTAGGTGCCTTTGAGGATCATCTTGGTCCAAGAGTGATGGGGCACTACATTCAGAGGGTGTCAGTTTTACAATCTGAGAGGGACAATCCAAGGGTGAGGGAGGTTTACAATCTGAGGGTGACAGTCTGTTGGTGACAGGTTGTGACAGTGAAATTTACAATCAAAAGTGACAGGACAATACAGAGGAGGATGAGAAGGCAAGACAATCTGCAGGTGAGAAACAGAGGGTGATTACATTACAATACCTAAAAGAAATAGTCCACGTCTGAGGAGAATCCCAGTCCCAGACAATAAGCATTTTGATCTTTCCTCCACTGACAGGTGGGCTAAATTTCCAAGAGGCAGGTGTGAAAGGCTCATTACCCGTTACATCCTCTTCATCTTGTAGGCCCTGCTGGCTCCAGGATGAGGCTCCAGCTCGTTGCTGGGAGAAGCAAAGGTGAAGAAGCTGTTGCCCAATTCGCCCGCAGGTGGGGATGTGGCAAAGAAGGGTTTGAAGTGGAAGTCTCCCTCCCCACATCTGCCCCGCACCGGCGTGGTGTCCCCTGGGAACCTGGCAGCATTACCTAGGAAGGGGGAGTTACAGGGTCAGTTAGATGCTGGATTCTCTATTATGATAGACATTAGTGACAACAATATTCAGTCAATCTGAGGATTGATCATAGAATCTCCAAATCTAAAACCATGAATGGCTACGGCTTGATTTAAATGCAGGGGCTACGGTTGGGATTGTCACAGAAAATGGTGGGATTTGAAGGCCTGTCTCACGTAAGCCTTAACCCATTAGCCTGGATTTGTAAACCTTTTGATAAGTTACCAGCCACTAGAGAGAGACAAATGCCAATGCTTAAGAGTCCAGCCCCCCAAATTCATGAGATTTGCTTACAAAATCATGCAAAAGCGACAAAGAATCCTGTGGCACCTTATAGACTAACAGACATATTGGAGCATACGCTTTGGTGGGTGAATACATGCATCTGATGAAGTGGGTATTCACCCACGAAAGCTTATGTCCCAATACATTTGTTAGTCTATAAGGTGGCACAGGACTCTTTGTGGCTTTTGCAGATCTCTAACACAGCTATCCCTCTGATACTTACAAAATCATGAAGTTTTATAAAAAAAATCCTTCTGGTTCTGTAGCATTTATTGGTCACCATTTCCCTCTTTTCTGTGCAACCAGGAGATATTTATCCTTTTTTTAAAACACATAAAATACTCAGAGACTCACAGTAAAGTTTGTGGGTTGGTGACACCACATGTCTAGCTAAGGTTGGAGAAGTTACAAGTGATGTACAAAGCTTTGGGATTCAGAACATGAATTAACCCATTTTCTGGAGAAATCTTTCTAAAGGGGGAGAAAGCTTAATCTCTATGGCCCATTCAGTCCTTAGTCTCTCTGCGGAGGCTGCCAAGGATGTGGCCTGTTAGCGTGAGAGAGGTTTGTAAAGTGGATAACTGTCTCAGCTGAGAACCTATCAACTTGTCTCACACAGGAGTGTCTAATCAAATATTTCATAGCATTTGGAAGTTGCGGATATGGCAGCATTTGGAGACTGACTGCTCTGTATGAAGTCCTCCTCTTCCAAACACATACAGTAGACTCTCGATTATCCAGAATGATAGGGAAAAAAATAATTCTGGTTAATAAAATCCTGGATAATCACCATCCATAGGAAATATGGGGAGTGGCGGTTGATTCACCAGCCATACTGTGCTGGGGGAAGGGGGTGTTGGTTCACTGGCTGTCCTGCGCCCTGGTAGGGTTTTTTTGTGGGTGTGCTTGGGGCGGCAGCAAAGCCAGAGCCAGCCCTGTGAGTTGTGCATATTTTTTTTTGACATCCTGGTTAATCTACATCCTGGTTAATCCAATCCTGGATAATCGAGAGTCTACTGTATACACAAATATGTGCCTCCTACTGCCCTGTGGTGCTGAAAAAAAGTTCAGTCTTTATAGCCCACTAAATCCTTGTCTCCTCCACTAACAGTGTCAGTGTAGTGAGTCCTTATGCCAGCTTTTGTGACCTCTGTGAGTAGTGGAAAGAAAATCCCCCACAGGTCTTACCCAATGGGAAGCCAAAGACAGCAGGCTGAGGCATCATGGGAGGCTCGTTGGCAGCCTCCTGATTAGCCACAGCAATGTTGCGCAGGCGGAGGCTGTCATAGAGGCCCTGGAGCTTCTGGTATTGGCGGTTGCGTTCCATGAGCTTCTCAGAGAGCTCGCTGAACTTCTTCTTGTACTCCTCCAGCACCTTCTTCAGGGAGGAGACCTCGCTCTTCATAGACGTCAGTTCCATGTCCTTACTCTGCAGCTGCTGCGTGTACACCTTCTCCATCTGCTTCAGGTGTCCCTCAGCCTTGCTGTAGGTGTATTCCTGGTACAGGCGCTCCTGGTGAACCTGCAATGTGGAGATTATGGCAGATGTGACAGGCTTCTTTGACCATGATTGTCAAAGGAAAGTCAAGTCACTCCATTTGAGATACAGTAGCATGCTTACAGTGCACCGAAAGAAGGATGGTCTCTGGAGTTAAAACACTGGACTGGGATTTAGGAAATCTGGGTTCAGTTCCTACTGCTGCTACAGTGAATTTTGATAAGTCACTTAGGTCAATATTCTCAAGAGGGACCACTAATTAAAGGTGGCCAACATATGACACCTATAGATGGATTTTCAGATGTGCTGAACACTCTACATAGCTTCTGAAGTTGATAAGAGCTGTGGGGTGCACAGCATCTCTGAAAATCAGGTCAGCACTCATGTGAGGCATGAAAATCATGTGAGGCACCTAAAAATGATTGGAAACGGATGTCTGTACCTCAGTTCCCTATATGTGAACTGGAGATAGTAATACTGGCCTACTGCTTGTAGGAATGAGGATAATTCATGAATGTTTGTGAGGTGGTTTTACACTATTGTGATGAGAGAAAAGAAAGGATAAATGTGTAACAAAAATCATCAGCAAAGATGGAGGGAACCTTTCACAGTGACAGATGAGAAAGAAAGCCATGGCTAACAGAGCAATAATGTTTTAAACTGACAGTTGAATAGAGAAGGAGGGAGGGAAAAGTGCAAATGCCACACTGGTGATTCTGAACCAGAGGGTGAGTGTCTACCTTCTCAGTGGTCCGTAGGCCACACTACAAAATCAAACAATGGGATTTCTTAATTCTGTTCCATTCCCTTTGGCTTCTTTCCACATTTTCAGGCCAAAACAATATAACATGGTGGTCCTTTGGAATCACCTAGGTGTCAAATCTGCGCTCCACGTATGTCGTATAGATATCGATGAACTGATTTTTGCATCTTTCATTTCTTTAGCAAACAAAATCTCTTCCCAGTTATATTTTCAAAGACATGTTTGAAGGTATCTACCTAACTTAGGACATCATCTGAGATGGGTTTACCTGGTATGTCCAGAAGGCCAATGCGCGGGAGCTGATGTCCAGCACAATCTCTGGCCGCAGTCCAGACAACACCATGGCCTTGTATTCCTCAGAGGGACTTAGCTCGGTGCGAACAATGTCCAGCTTGCCAGAGAGAGCGCTGTTGCAGGCAGGACAGACTGCTGGTGAACGGCTGAATTCCCCACTGCCGTGCTGGTCGCAGAAGATGTGTGAACAAGCTGTGACCCAGGCATAGCCCGAGAGCTTGACACGGCACTTGCGGTAATTGCACAGCAACATGTCCTCACACATGGACATTTTAAAGGAGCCAACAGCAATAGTCTTTCCTCCAAAACATATGCCACCTGGTGAATGAGAATCTGCCACTCACCACATCAAACCTATAGAGCAAAATAAATATGCAGGCTGGGATTCTCAAAGGGGCTTAAGGGAGTTAGGTGTCCAGTTCCCATGGAATTATGGGATTCAGGCATCTAACTCCCTTAGGCTGCTTTGAAAATCCCACTCTAAAGACGTAAGAGGAAACACTGACACTTTTATGCAACATCAAAATAACCAGTTCGATATTTTTCTTCAGAAGCCTCTTGCCTCTATGATGAAAAAATAACCAAATATTCAAAAGCGGTGGCTACCAAAACCTCCCATTTGGCCACTAAAATGGACACAGTTTCCCCAAATAGCCTTTGAACTACTTGTCAGTCCTCCTCCCCATTATTTCAGTGATAGCATGCTGTGACACTTTTGTATTTTTGTCTGATTTTGTACGTATAAGTGCAGTGAAACTTGAGGACTCCTGATCTGCCAAGGTTGAGAGCTATTGCTGTAGTGTATCAATGCAGGTTTGGCCTATACTATACCAAGGTGTTAGAGCAGGATGGGGCTGAGTTAGGACTCCTGGGTTCTGTTCCAGGTGTGGGAGAGAAATGGAGTTTAGCTGTTAGGACTCTTGGTTTCTATCCCCTCTTCTGTGAAGGCGGCAGGGTCAAGGTGTCTGGGAGACAATGTCTTCCTGCTGTTGAGCATTTGGTGTTGAACATGAGCCCACATGGTGGATTTTTAAATGTCCAATAGGGTTTCACCCCATGGCAATGTTAGGACTTTGTGTCTATTCATGTGACACCTGTGGCTTTTTTGGTCCATAAAGTGGCCTCTTTAGGGCATCCATCTACACTGGCTTGGCATGACGCAAGATCGCCAAAACTGGCATAAGCACCAAACTGGGCACCTCGCACAGACTTGATTGACCCAATGGGGGGGGTGTGGGTAACCACCGTGATGATTTTAGGAGGGGGAGAGAGAGAGAGAGAGAGAGAGAGAGAGAGAGAGAGAGAGAGAGAGAGAGAGAGAGAGAGAGAGAGAGAGAGTGTGAGTGTGTGTGTGTGTGTGTGTGTGTGTGTGTGTGTGTGTGTGTGTGTGTGTGTGTGTGTGTGTGTGTGTGTGTGTGTGTGTGTGTGTGTGTGTGTATATATATATATATATATATATATATATATAAGGTGAACGGGAAAGTTGCCCCAGTGGGTTTGACAACGCCACTGAGTCACAAAATGGCGGCTGTACCTTGGCGCAAACCTGAGGTGAATTTGACACACGTTTATATTTGGGGGCAAGACTGCCATGGGGAGGCGCTAGCATCGCCCCAAATTATATGGGGGCTACTCTGTCATTGACCCGGCGCTTTTAAACCACGCAGCGGTTAAATGTGGTTGGAGGCCGGAGGGGGCGGGAAAACCTGGCGAGTAAGGTCTCTGCGCGTGCGCCGCTGCTTCAGCGCGCTGCCTCTCGCCCGGAGCATACCGGCCCCGCCCCCACTAACCCCGCCGCGGCGCGCGGCCCCTCCAAACGTCTCGCGCCGCTTCGGTGCCAAAACGCCGTTCCTGAGAGGAGGGGAGGGGGCGGAGTGGGACGTACCATTGTGGAGAAGGGGGGGGGGGAGAAGAGAATTGGGTGAGCAAAATCCATTCAGCTCTTCAGCATTGGCTGCAAAATATTTAACTAGGGGCTGGTATCCCACACTGGCCAAAAAGTATCGCTGTTTGCTGTTTACACAAAATAATCCCCTTCCACGGAAATGGTTCGGTCCGAAAGTTCCTCCCTGGTTTCTGCACAGCCCTTGTGGAGAGAGTGTGAGAGTTGGGGGAGGAGGGGGCATGATATGGGGGACACTGGATCCCAGCAGGGCCCAGTCTTCCCTGCTGACACACAGGCCCCTGTGCAGGGAGTGCGTCTGAGCTGGCACCCAAGCCCCCGGTCAACAGGGCACCCCCCCCATCCAAATCAAAATGGCAGCCATGGGTTCCCCGTGTAAACAGCACCCCCACCCCCCACAGCAGCTGGATACTACATCCCCCCTCCTGCCCCACATCAGTGGCACACTGAGTCCAAATGCATATCACCCTAGCTCTCAGAGCCCGCCCACATCAAAATTACATTAGTCTCCTAGAAAGTTTATAAAAATGGCACCCCCAGGATTCCACTACCAGCCATGTCAAAATGCTGCTCTTCTGCATGATATAGGGAATACCTCAGCTCTGTGCCCCCTCCCCCCTCCAACGGAACCCCGGAATCCCTCAGCTCTGTGCCCCCTCCCCCCTCCAACGGAACCCCGGAATCCCTCAGCTCTGTGCCACCTCCCCCGTCCGACAGAACCCCGGAATCCCTCAGCTCTCTGCCCCCTCCCCCCTCCGACGGACCTGAGTTGGGTTTGGTCGGAGGGTAAGTGAGGTTGGGTGTCAGGTTTGGTCGGGGGGTGAGATGGGGGTGTCGGGTTTGGTCGGGGGGGGTAAGTGAGCTGGGGGTGTTGGGTTTGGTCTGGGGGGGTGGGAAGGTGTCTGGGTGGGTGAGGGGTGGGGGTTGGGGTTGGTCAGCGGGTGTTGGGTTTGGTCGGGGGTGAGGTAGGGATGTCGGGTTTGGTCAGGGGGTGAGGTGGGGATGTCGGGTTTGGTTGGGGGGGTGAGGTGGGGGTGTCGGGTTTGGTCGGGGGTGAGGTGGGGATGTCGGGTTTGGTCGGGGGGTGAGGTGGGGGTGTCGAGTTTGGTCGGGGGGGTGAGGTGGGGGTGTCGGGTTTGGTCGGGGGGTAAGTGAGCCGGGGGTGTTGGGTTTCGTCTGGGGGGGTGGGAAGGTGTCTGGGTGGGTGGGGGGTTGGGGTTGGTCAGGGGGTGTTGGGTTTGGTTGGGGGGGTGAGGTAGGGATGTCGGGTTTGGTCGGGGGGTGAGGTGGGGGTGTCGGGTTTGGTCGGGGGGGTGAGGTGGGGGTGTCGGGTTTGGTCGGGGAGTGAGCCGGGGGTGTCGGGTTTGGTCTGGGGGGGTGGGAAGGTGTCTGGGTGGGTGAGGTGTTGGTGTTGGTCAGGGGGTGTTGGGTTTGGTGGGGGGGTAAGGTGGGGGTGTTGGGTTTGGTTGGGGGGGGTGAGAAGGGGGGTTGGGGTTGGTCTACGGGGGGTAAGTGAGGTGTGGGTGTCGGGTTTGTTTGTGGTGGTAGGTAGGGGTGTCGGGTTTGGTTGGCGGGGGAAAGTGAGGTGGGTGTGTCAGGTTTGGTCTACGGGGGGTGAGGTGTGGGTGTTGGTCAGGGGGTGTTGGGGTTGGTAGGGGGGAGACGGGGTGTTGGGTTTGGGTGGGGGGGGTGAAAATGTGAGTCGGGGTTGGTCGAGGGGTAAGTGAGGTGGGGGTGTCGGGTTTGGTCGGGGGGGTGAGGTGGGGGTGTCAGGTTTGCTCTCTGCCCCCATCCAACAGACCCCGCACTCGCTCAGCTGTCTGCCCCCTCCCCACCTCCGACTGACCCGAGCAACGCCGGGTATTTTCGCTAATATATATATATATATTGTGGCAGGGTGCTGGCCAGGAGTGCCTGAGCCAGCCCTGCTGGCCCTTTAAGAGGGAGAAAACCTCTGAAAGCCTCCCCTTTCAGGGGAGGCTAATCAGCCACCTGGGCTACAGAGTCCTCAGGGTTATGGGTTGCACCTGGCAGCCTCCTTAGGGGATAAAAGCCTGCTAGGGAAGAAGCCCAGGGTTGTGGGGGTGGATGGTGAGGAAGAGAAGGGAAGTAGTGTAGCCCAAGACTAAGGTATAAGGCACTACTCAATGAGTAGAATTTGCAAAGGCTCTAAGTGATTTAGGAGCCTAAGTTCCATTTTCAAAAGTGAACAAGGTCCTTAGAAATCTATGTTTCAGTGAAAGTCAATGGGATTTATGCTTTTAAGGAATTTAGGCACTTCAATAATTTTACCCAATGGGCTCCAGGAGAATAGATCCTGGTGTTTTTCAAACAGAACTGAATAGCATTTTCTCCACATGTACTTAGAATTTTTTATTTAACAATGACTTGTTGTTGTTATAAAGAGATGTTTCAACAAAAACATCTTTATCATTTATTGACTGATTATTGATTGATAGGAAACTATTTAGGGTCTTCTAAACTTACTAATATTTGCAAGAGAACTGTATTTTTGTAATATGTGTCTTCCCAGATACAAAATTAGGGAGCATTTAGGAATCCAGGACACAAAGGAGAGACCAACCAGTATAACAATCCAGACTCACCCACTGGAATCCAAAACCAGGACTATGCAAAATGTGTTTTCCCAACTCAGTTAGAGCAGAAGAGTAGATGAACTATGGATCTGGAATCTTGAATTTTGCTCTGTGGAGTGCAGAGCATATTACAGTTATGTTTGCAGTGAGGGCAGTAGTAAATTGGAGCTTCACTTCTCGGCTCCTTAGAGCTAAGATCAAGCGTAGTGTCTGTTCTTATCAGTTTAATGGGAATGCAACCATTCCAAAATTTTGTATATCCTCACATTGCCCATGGAAGCTCCAATGGGCATGGGCTAGAGGCCAACTAGATGGTACCTCCACTGCTAGTTCAGCCAGGTGGATTTGTTCCCACAACAGTCACTCCTTCTGAATTCCTGTGAGCACCATCAATTTATGGACAATCTTTCTCAGGGCCTCCTTGACCTCTTTGTTCCTCAGGCTGTAGATGAGGGGATTGACCAGGGGAGTCAGGACAGTGTAGAAGACGGAGAACACTTTGTTGAGGTCTCTAAGAGTGTCAGTGTCTGGTAAAATATAGACAATGATTATCGTTCCATAGAAAATCGTCACCACCATGAGGTGAGAGGAGCAGGTAGAAAATGCCTTTTTCTTTCCGGTGGTGGAAGGGATTCTTAAAATGGCGGTGATGATAAAAATGTAGGATGCCAGGGTTAATAGAAATGGGAAAGGGACACCGATGGAGGTGAGAATGAAACTCAGCAGCGTGATCAGGTCGGTGTCATGACAGGAATGTTTAATCAATGGGTTGAGATCACAGAAGAAATGGTCGATTACACTGGGGCCACAGAACGTTAATTGTGACATCAAGCATACAGTTATGGTACTTGCCACAAATGCCCATAGCCACGACCCAGCTGCTAGAACCCGGGTTCTGCCATTCATGAGAGCTGCATAATGCAGAGGTTTACATATCGCTAAATACCGGTCATAAGACATTGCGGCTAGGAGATAACACTCTGTACATGCCAAGAAACCAAAACAATAAAACTGCAGGATGCAGCCACCAACAGATATGGTTCTGTCCCCAGTTAGGAGACTGGCCAACATCCTGGGCAGGATGGTGGAGGTGTAGCAGGTCTCCACGCAGGACAAGTTCCCCAGGAAGAAGTACATGGGCGTGTGAAGTTGCTGATCAGCCACAACTGATGCCACAATGAGGATGTTCCCGGCCATGGTCGCAAGGTAGATCAACAGAAAGAGCAGGAAGAGAAGAGTCTGCATTTCTGGGAGATCCCCAAATCCCAGGAGGATGAACCTGGTGACAACCGTTTGATTGTCCACTTCTGCTTTCTGTAGGTGGATCATCTAGGTAAATATAAAAATATGATATAGGAGAGGCAGGACTTTCAAAGGCAGAACTGGGCAACTCTGAACTTGCACTGGTTTAAGCAAGTGATGAAGGCCAGCTTTTCAAAAGCAGTAGGTGCTTAAAATTCAGATTGGTGCCAAAGGCAATTAGGGACCTAGATTGAAATCTATGAGTTCTTAGTGCCTAGGCGCTTTTGAAAATCCTGCTAGGTGCCCACATACCTTTAAAAATATGGCCTCAAGTGCTTTGCTGAATAAGGACTTTAATTAAGCTATACAGAGCAAGGTAGGGACTGGTTTCTCAAGGTATCCTAGCCAGCAGGAAGATTTCTACCACTCAGTAAAGGTCTAAGGAGCTAAGCAAGAGCGTTGGAATTGCTCCAATAATAATGGGCCCAATCTTGCAGCATTTCCTCACACGAGAAATCGCCTTGGTCTAATTCTGACCCACTTAAATTGTTTACAACATTAACTTCTGTAGGAAGCCTCACACTGGACAGCTGAATGAGTGAAAACAGAACGAGGACCTGGAAATTCTATGCATGTCTTGTGTTCCTGTGTAATCTATAAATGGGCCGATTTTGGAGTTTGTCAGCTCCTGGAATGCTGGACTGAGCTTCTAGGGGAACCTACCTGTGGGCTGTAACAATAATGATTCCAGAGCCTCCAGACACCGCTCCCCTGCCAGCTTAGAGTTGAGTTTGGAATAAGAAACAGAACAGCTCAGGGATTCTCTGTTAGCTCCCCTGCCCCAAAAAGGCAGACCCTGAATTCATGTGGGACCTGATGCATGGATCAGCCAGATCCAAGCCTGAGGAGACCAGGATCCAGAGGCAAAGATCCGACCTGAAGCTAGCTACCTAGAGTCAACTGGGACATCTGTGAGACTCCAGACCAGGGACCCAGGAAAGGACACCCCGGCCTTTGCATTTTCTTTAAGCCAACCAGCGTTTACGATGCTGCTACACGCGTCTCCGGACTCATCCTGGGCATACCAGTCAGTAAAGGTCTAAGGAGCTAAGCAAGTGTTGGAATTTCTCCAATAATAATGGGCCCAGTCTTGCATGAGGAATCCCTCACATTCCATCTGCCTGGGAAGATGCCGGGGGAGGGGGGGGATAGTTGTGACTTGTGCCTTCTGGGGAAATGGTTCTACTGTTGTTATAGTCTTTCAGTTACTCTTAACCCTTTCCTTCCCTCGATCCTCTATGACCATAGGAACCCCTCCATGGGAGTCACTGTTCAGTAACAGCAACTCCAGACAGGCCTGACAAAATCACTACACTTAACAGGCCGCTTTCATGGTACATATCCACAAATGATGGCCTGGGAACTATCCAATAACTTATGACATGCTTATGCCAACCCCTGGTGATTGCTTGGGTGGCTAACAGGCTGGTGGTGTCCGGGGGCTGATGCCCCGTTAAGTATAAGACTCTCACGACCCCATCAGAAGAGGAAAACAGATATTTTCCATGCAAACGTTCCTTTTGTTGAATGTCTCATTTCCTGTAAGAAGAAAAAATGTTGGTGGGCAATTTTCATTCACTCCTACCTTTCGGTGTGACTGGGAAAGAGTGACTGATGTATCAGGATATGAAGAGCAGCTGTTGTATTGCTAGTGGCTGGTTTTGGGAATCATGATCCAATTTCCACCCTCACTCTTCCGTCTTACATCTTCGTCGTATGCTTTCACTCTCTTTGTAAAGTCCCCTTCACTTTCCTTGACAGGCTGGTCTGGTCCGACTACGCTGCATTACACAAAATCTTCCTTTGCCTTTCTCTGGATTATTATCGGCTTTATAGAAGAAATCAGCCCCCCTGGATCATGCTGATGCATGATTCTCCATTGAGATTGCTTGTGATGATCAGATTTAAATTAATGTCATAGGGGAATTAATTGCATTTTGCAATTTACAGAGCAATTTGGAAGACTGAAGAATACAACTTTCTACCATTACAGGACTGAGTATTTCACCCAGTGATAATTGCATCAAGACCATATCATCAGGCTGAACTAGCTTACTGGACTCACTCAACTGGTTGAGATCTAGGCTGGCATTTCCAATGGAGCCTAGGGGAATTAGGCACTCAAGTTATATTGACTTTCTGCGGGAGTCAGGCACCTAGCTCCCATAGGCCTCTGACAATCTGAGCCTATATTGCTAGGAGCACAGACTTTTTCAAGAGAAGGACAAAATTGAAATGTTTCCCAGACAGTTCATGAGGTCATATTTTAAGGATTCTGGTTAAAGATCTCTGAGAACCATCCCTAGTTACAGTTGTGGACAACAGCAAACACATATAAATACAGACGAATTTTAAGTAAGATAGCTAACTTTTTGTTGACTTATTTGTTTTTTTGGTCTATGCCCTTTAATTGCATTCTCTTATGTATCACACCTTTAGGCCCCTTTGAAAGTCACGGATTAGACACCTATCTTTAGATTCCCAGACTTGAAAGTCTTGGCCACATAACAGTCTTTCGTAAAGAAATCTATGAAGTCTGTCTGTCTTGGAGCACTAGGGAAGTTCCAGAAGACTGAAAGTTAATGTTATGCCAATATTTAAAAAGGATAAACGGGAGTGCCCAGTTAATTATAAACCTGTCAAAATTACCTTAATTCCAGGCAACACAAGAACTGTTTGAAAAATGGTAAAGATTTCTCATAAAAAACCAAGCTCTTAATAATCATTTATTTCAGCATAGTTTGAAAAGGACATTTTAATTTATCAAAAATTGCCAACATTTATTATTGAAATATGGAGTTGAAGAAATCATTGATTATGTGGTTTGATGTTTGCTTCTTGCTTTTCCCACAATGTCTCTATATTTCCTCCTTCCCCCTCCTTTCGCCTTTATTCCCCTACCCCATGTTTTAATTTTTCCTATTTTGCCAATGAAAAGCAGAATTTAGAGGGAAAAAAGCAAAAGCAAGTGAAAAGTGAAAAATAAACAAACACAAAGAAAACCCCAACAAATTTTCATGGCAAGTTCCAATGGAAAAAGACAGAAGAAAACTTAAAAAACAAATGAACTAAACCTTTTCTAAACAATTTGTTTTCTGAAAAATGGTTTTTTTTTGTTTAAATATAAGCTAGGGTCTTTCAACTTGGTGTTATCCTCAGTGGATTAGCTCTGATTGTCTGAATTCTTGGGAAAGCCAAAAACATACCAGGATATTTTTTCAGAGCCTGCTTTACATCTTTGTTTCTCAGGCTATATATAAGGGGATTGACCATAGGAGTCAAGACAGTGTAGAAGACAGAAAAAAATTTGTTTAAATCTCTGAGTGTGTTGTTTTTTGGTAACACAAAGACAATCATTAGTGTCCCGTAGAAAATTGTAACAACTATGAGGTGAGAGGAGCAGGTGGAAAATGCCTTTTGCTTTCCAGTGATGGAAGAGATTCTCAGGATGGTGGCTATTATAAGAACATAGGAGATAATGGTTAATAGAAATGGGGGCAGAGTGAAAATGGAGGCAAATAGGAATGCTACAAATTCCACCATGGTAGTGTCACTGCAGGAGAGTTTTACCACTGGGGTGAGCTCACAAAAGAAATGGTCAATTTCATTGGGGCCACAGAAAGTTAATTGTGACACAAAGGAGACTATTATGCTAATAGCCAGAAATGCACTTATCCAAGACCCAGCTGTGAGCTGAAGGCAGAACCTGCCTGTCACAAAGGTTGCATAATGCAGCGGTTTACATATTGC
This sequence comes from Sternotherus odoratus, assembly GCA_032164245.1. Lineage (NCBI taxonomy): Eukaryota > Metazoa > Chordata > Testudines > Kinosternidae > Sternotherus > Sternotherus odoratus. The sequence continues at coordinate 33,522,245 of JAVMKO010000013.1, read as the reverse complement.
CAGATACCGATCATAAGACATTGCCGCGAGGAGGTAACATTCTGCAGCTGCCAAAGAACCAAAAAAATACATTTGTGTAATACAGCCCATGACAGAAATAGTCCTGTCCCCAGTCAGGAGACTGGCCAGGAGCCTGGGCAGGATGGTGGAGGTGTAGCAGGTCTCCAAGCAGGCCAAGTTCACCAGGAAGAAGTACATGGGGGTGTGAAGATGCTGATCAGCCACAACTAGAGAAATGATGAGGATGTTCCCGGTCACGGTCACAATGTAGATCAGTAGAAATACCGGAAATAGAAGAACCCGCAGTTCCTGAATATTCTCAAATCCCAGGAAGATGAATTCTGTGATTATCGATTGATTTCCCCACTGTGTGTTTGCCGCTGATTGCATCTGGGGGAAAGAAAATAAACTCAGCCATTTAAATTTAAGGAGATACTTTTATATTTTAGGAGATACTTTTAAATTTAGTAAATAGACAACCAGTTGGGTAAAGAACCCGGATCCCAGAAGAGAGGTGAGGGACCAAAATTCTCACCTCTCTTCTGCGATCTGGGTTCTTTACCCAACTGCTGGGCTATTTACTTTCCCAGCAGGTGGGTCAAGACCCCAGATCAAAAAGGTGAACTTTCCGGTGTCTTGACATTTTAACCACCCATGTATTTGGCTCCCAGCAGTCTGACTGTCTGATATTCCCACTATATAAATTCATTTTAACTCTGGTAATCCATCTCCTTTTAAGAGAGTTTAAGCAGGTGCTCTGTTTATCCACACACCTGACTGATGCCATCAGAATTTTTTCATCTTCTTTGGTGTCCTATCTTCTCACAGTGGAATATGGGCACCCAACTGCCATAGACAATTTTTGAAATCCCAACCTCTAAATTCAGTATACATTTTTCTTTCCATGACCCTCCCCAGGGTACAATCTGGACTGTTGAACAGTTGTGTCCCCTCAATTCTCCAACCTGGGGTACCTTTTACACTGCTTCACTGTGAAAGCCACCACACCTAATCTGTTCACATGCAGTCTCCAGCATGTAAATCACTCCCAGCTATATTGTACAAGTGCTATAACCAGCCACTCTTGAATTACATGGCAGAACACCAGCAAATTCCCAGTCTCAGACTTCCCCCCAGAAATATGCGTCTTGTGCAGTCCAGTTCTCCCCTTCTCGACAAGCTCATATAAAATCTGTCACTTCATCAATAGAAAGATAGAGGTGGTGGAATCTCCATCCTTAGAGGTTTTTAAGGTCAGGGCTGACAAAGCCCTGGCTGGGATGATTTAGTTGGGGATTGGTCCTGCTTTGAACAGGGGGTTGGACTAGATGACCTCCTGAGGTCCCTTCCAACCCTAATCTTCTATGATTCTATGAAAGTGATATGCTCAAATCCCATGATCTAAAATGTAGTTTTCCAAACACATCACTCCAAATACATTGGTTTAGATAAAAGAACAAATCTATTAACTACAGAAAGATAGATTTTAAGTCATTACAAGTAAAGCTGCGAGTCGATCATGGAGGTCACAGTAGTCATGGATTCCATGAGTTTCCGAGACCCCCATGACTTCTGCAGTGGCCAATGGGGCTGGCCTGGGGGCTGCCTGAGCAGCTTGGGAAGCCCCATGGCCACTCCTGGGGCAATCCCAAGCCATTGCAGCCCCTAACAGCAGCAGGAGTTGGGGTTTAGGAGGGGGCTCAAGGCTAGTGCAGGGGCTTGGGGCATGGGAGGGGTTGTGGACTCTGGGCAGCGCTTACCTTGTGAGGATCCCTGGAAGCAGTGACATGTCCCTCCCTCAGCTCCTAGGTGGAGGTGCAGCCAGGTGGCTCTGCACGCTGCTTCCCCCAACAGGTGCCACCCTTGCAGTTCCCATTAGCCATGGTTCCTGGCCAATGGGAGCTGCAGAGCCTGCGCTCGGGGTGGAGGCAGCATTCAGAGCCCTCATGACTTAACCAAGCACACAATATGCAAAAAAATAACATCTATCTATCTATCTATCTATCTATCTATCTATCTATCTATCTATCTATCTATCTATCTATCTACTTGGGGGTTTTAAAGGGACAATTGCACAAAGCTGAAAACAATTATGAGCCAAATCAGCTGGGAGGAAGAATTTAATCAGAAAAATGTGAATGATAATTGGGATTCATTGAAGGATGCTTTAATGGTCACCCAAAAAGCCACACTCAAGGAAGAAATAGATGTTAGCTAAACTGACTGGTTTAGAGGGAAGTGAAGACAGTTCTCAGCTTCATCAGTGGAAGAAAACATAACCAGGACCTCAGCACGCTTGTGAAGGAAGGGCAATAATCTGATAAAATCCTGCTCTGGGACAGGGTGGCGGTGGTGGATGGACAAGATCACTTAATCCCTCAATTTAATTTCCCTAATTGAGTCTCACATGTGCAAATAGAAGGAGTGATTAAATGGTTACTCTACCTTTCAGAAGGATGGACACAATATTGAAACCCTGATCTGACTCCTTCACTCAGTATCACATATTCCATTTCTGCAAGCTGTCTGGACTCCTCATCTATCTCATGTGCTTCAATTCTCCCAGAAACGAGACCCGGTTCGCTTGTCCCACATGAAACGTCTTGTGTTATATCCAGTGACAGCAAATGAGAGTGTCTCTAAGGTGCCACAAGTATTCCTAGTTTTCTTTCCTGACTCAGTGTTTCTCCTTCCAATAGAAAAGTGCATCTTGACTCTTTTGCTTCTGGGTTTTCAAAATTAATGAGAAGGGGAAGGTTATTAACATGCTTATTCTCTAGACTGTACAAAGGAATGGACTTCAATCCTCAAAGGGAAAGTAAAGGAGAGAGGAGACCTGCTAAGATAAACATGTCCCTCTGTGCTTTGCCCTCATACACAACCTGCGCAGTGAACAGCTAGTTGAAATGTTTGGAGTTTCACATTTTGTTACTGACATTTTCCATCAAATTGGAAATGCCGATACAAAGAAATAGATAAGTTTTCATGCATGTGGGCATGAAAAAAATGTGTCCTATTTTTCTGGTTGAAAATTTTGTATTTCAAAACATTGATGAAAAAAGGTGAATTTTGGATGGGGAAAAAGGTTAATTTTATCACAAATTTGAAATGCTTTTGAAATTCTAATCCTCAAACACATAAATGAGGACTTTGGCATCCACATTTATTTTCTTGCTTTTGAATTTTTTTCCCTATTGTTAAAATTGTCCAAAGCAGCTAAGTGACTTAGGATCCTAAGTCCCATTTTCAAAAGTATCTTTGGACCATATTTACAAAGGAATTTAGGCACCTAAAGATGAAGATAAGCATATAGGGCCAGATTTTAAAAGATATTTAGGTCCATAATGGGATTTCAAAGGCATCTAGTTTTTTTAACACCAATGGGTACCACCATCTATGGGTGTTAAGCACCTATATCCTTTTGAAAATCCTATTAGACACCTAAGTGCCTTTAAAATTCTAGCCTCTAGTAGGATTTTCAAAAACACCCAAGCAAGTAGGTCCTTGGGGTTAGATTTTTAAAGATATCTAGGTGCATAATGGGATTTTCAAAGCATCTATATACATAATACCTATTGAAATCACCCATTGTTAAGCAGCTAGATGCTTTTAAAAATTCCATTAGGCACCAAAGTATCTTTAAAAATCTGGCCCTATATGACTCGCCTAAGGTCACAAGTGAATCTTTGGCAGAGTTGGTCTCCCCAGTCTCCGGAACCACAAGGCTATCCTTCCCTCGGTTGACGGGGGGAATGTGCCCACCAGTTGTTACCTGAGGTCAGAACTGGAGGTAGGGATTTAGATTACCAGTAGCTTCAGCCAACACCAGACAAGAGGTCTATCAACATCCAGAGAAGAAGCCTTCTTTCTTCTGAGATGTGGACCCCTCTATGACTTGGTCAGCTCCAAAGAAGATTACTATGATGCACTCTGTAGTGAGTCATAACTGAAATCTACTCTCAAGTTGAAGGTCATGCAAGTTACAAGGCCAGCTGGTAAGCAGAGTAGCTCTTCCTGAGGACACTTTTTTTAGCTCATGTCTTTGACCATGTCACCCTTCTCTTTGCATCCCTTCATCGGCTCCCTATTTTCCATCGCATCGAGCAAATAATCTACTGTGCTTCATTTTCAAGGCCCTTCATGGCCTATCCCCATCTTTCTTTCACTATCAGACCATCAATGCCAGGCTCCATTGCCCTCTTGTTAAGTTTTCAAACCAGCAGCTTCATGTTTTCTCCCGTGATGCTCCTGATGCCCGAGTGGAGCTCCCCCTAAATATTCACAAAGCTCCCTCATTATCCTCCTTCACATTCCTGCTTAAAAATCTCCTTTACTGTGATATCTGCAAAAAAAAAACTGTCAACTGTTAGGAAACTGGGAAGCTGAGACCACTACTCACCACACTGACCAATGTTATCTCATTGTTTCCTTGACTCCCCTGTTGGCCTATCTGGATCCACTTGTTGTCTCTTGTCTTGTACTTACACTGAAAGCTCCTTAGGCAGAGATAATCTTTTTGTTCTATGTTTCTACACCACCTAGCACAATGGGATCTTGGCCCATGAGTAGGGACCAAGGTGCTATCACAATATAAAACATCATCAATCATCATCATCACATGTCAACATACCTGTGTTAGCTTTAATCTAGCTAGCATTGGTACCACGTGAAGCCACAATGGCATGCACTTCAGTCTGGTGCTGACAAATACTACAGCCAATTGATTGAACATGAACATCTTGCTCAACTCCAAATCCGATCCAAACCAACCATGGTAGATGCAGATGTCTAATGCATGAATGGAAAATCAAGAACTCCCCAGCATGGTGGGGTGGATCCCCATGACAAACCATCAAACATATCACCACCTACTGCCCAGTTTATATATATGAAGGAGGCATCACTGCAATAAATTCTGCTACTCCTGATGGAGCCATCTGGCTTGATCGACCTCAAGGGAAATAGTAGTTGCTGCTTTACACCAGCTAAACGAAAGAAGATTGAACACATGTGTAGTTCATGATGATGAGTGTTAAAGAGACCAAATAACCAAACCTATCTAAATGTACTGCTAAAAATCAATAACAGTGCAGTACAGGAAAGAGTTACTATGTGGCCAATCCTTCTGGGAAACTGTTCAGTGTACCATGTCTGTTCATTTTACACAGAAGGTACACTCCCAAAATATGCTCCCCCACCCCAAGTTAGCTATATTGACAGTACACCAGTTACAAGAACTCTATAGATCACCCAAGACAAGAGTTCACTAATCAGGTTTTTACTTAAGAACATAAGAACAACCATATTGGGTCAGACCAAAGGTCCATCTATCCAGGTATCCTTTCTTCTGACAATGACAAATGGCAGGTGCCCCAGAGGGAATGAACAGAACAGGTAATCAAGTGATCCTTCCCCTGTCACTCATTCCCAGCTTCTGGCAAACAGAGTCTAGGGACACCATCTCTGCCCAATAGCCATTGATGAACCTATCCTCCATAAACTTATCTAGTTCTTTTTTGAACCTTGTTATAGTCTTGGTCTTCACAACATCCTCTGACAAGGAGTTCCACAGGTTAACTGTGGATTGTGTGAAAAATGCTTCCTTTTGTTTGTTTAAACCTGCTACCTATTCATTTCTTTTGGTGACCCCCTAGTTCTTGTGTTATGCGAAGGAGTAAATCGCACGTCCTTATTCACTTTCTCTGCACCAGTCATGATTTTATATTTAGTTTTTTTCTGGTCCATGATGTAGCCTATAGCTCTTACTTTTGACCACCGCATTCCAAACCTGTGAGGCATGAAGGCATTCCTTCACTTGCCCCAGGGTAGAACACTCAAGCATCTGGATTTTGACGGGGTTTTAATTTGCTAGTGCCAAACAGTGAAGCTAGTACAATTTAGCATAGTGTTGTGCTAACGTTTGTCATATGATATGTAATACATATAAATATAGTGTGCAATACATATAACACATCTATTGGCCAACAGTGGGCCAGCCACCCAAGTATGTAGCCAGAGTCCTGGGCTAGGTTTGTACAGACCATGCTGCCCCTGCTTCATGGCTTATATTCGCTAGATAAAAGCTAGCATTGGTATATCTACCGTCACATCCTGTGATTGCAGTGTAAACGTACTCTAAAATCCTCAGGTATCAGGGGGATGTGGGACATGGGTCTGTCTTGGCCATTGCTACAGGTGAATTTCACTCTGTCCATGACCCTGCAGCAGCCGTGATCCCAGTGGTGGGGGAACGCTTGAAAATGTGGCCACACACCTCAAATGGTTCAGAAACAAGAATGCAAATAAAATCACCCCCCCCCCCCAATTTCTGTGTGCTTATTGTTTATCTCATGATTTTCAGCCAACCTCATGAGATTTTTGAATGGTTAGGTTTGGCAATCCTAGCGTGTGTGTGCGCGTGTGTTTGTGATTTGTTGTGTTTCTTTCAGTGTGTATTTGAGTGTCTCTTTTTGTGTTTGTCTTTGGGTAGGATCTGCTGCTGCTTTATGTTTGGTTTTGGCAGTATGGCCAATCCCAAGTGTTAAAAATAAGAGAGTAGGTCACAGAAAATAGAATCATAGGACTGGAAGGGACCCTAAGAGACCATCTAACTCAGTCCCATGAACTCATGCATTCAATAATAGTTACATGATGATGATTGATTGATTGATGATGATGATGATGCATACAAGTATGCTGCATACAATTATGAATATCAAGCAAGATGTGGAGAGGTTGTACATCCAATGGTGGGACAGAGGGAAAGGTCAGCTATCTGTGAAGGAAGCAATTAACAATGAAGAATATAACATCGATTTTATGAGGAGTCAGTCAGAGTAAAAGGTCATGATACCAAGCGATGACCAAGTGTGCATCCTGGCCCAAGAAAGCATAAAGGAGAGAAGAAAGCAAATCTCCAAAGAAAGACTGGAAAGATTTACACAGAAATCAACGCATGGTCAGAAAATATGTCTGATCACACCACTAAACTTAACTTCGTGGTCTGGTGAGTTATTGCTCCAAAGTTATCTGAGATGTCATCTCATGTACCTAATAAAAACAAAGACATCCTTTCAGTTAGAAGTTCTTCTTGCTCCTTAATTTTCTCATTGAGTTTAGAAGTTGACTCCATTCCCACCTCTGCTGATATGGTCTCTAGAGAGTATAGATATGATTAGCTTTTCCCCTTTGGCTTATTTCAAGTACCCATCAGCTGAAGTGCCAAGGGAGATGCCTCCTTCTCACATGAAGGATAAATAATGAATCAGAAGAGACACAGGCTCTTCAGTACTATATACAAGGCACAGAAAACCAAGCAGACCATCAGGACCATTGCTGAGAGAATGAAGACACATGAGAAAGATGGTGATTGATGGATGAGAATACAACCTGCATCCAGATCTCCAAAACGCTGACTGAAGAGGTTATATCCGACATTCAAGATCATGCAGATCAATCTTAAAGGTAAAGCAATCTTTTCCCCTTCTTCCTATTTTAAATGATGGGAACAGATCAGGAAATAAAAATACAGTCATTTATAGATTCCAATGCCAGAAAGGACCATGGTGAACACCTAGTCTGACCTCCTGCAAAACACAGGCCGTTGGAATGCCCCCAGATTAATTCCTGCGGCACCCACCAATAAAATAAAATGCTTCTGTGATATTTATAACAGATATTTATATGGCCAAATTTGCATTCACTGTGATATTGTCATGATTTATGGCTGTGATGACTTGGGGAATTTATTTGTGCAATTTATGAATTCTGGTTGATGCTATGAAGTAGCTATAAAGTGGATGTATCTGGGAATGCCTCTCTGTGGATGTAGACTCCACCACTTGCTGACACAGGCAGAAGGATGTACCTACCAGGCAACGGAGAGCCGTTAACATTAACGGCTGAACTCTGGCTCAACAATTGGTATGCTGAGGAAGAGGGCTGGTGCTTGGAGAAGCTACTTCCTGCAGATTGTTGCAGGGGGACTGGTAATGAAGGATTTGGAAAAACACCAGGAGCCAAAGGTTTTGGTAGGGGGACATATACATTCCACACACTTGCTAAGACAGGAAGACAAAGCTTTGGGTAGGAGAGGAGAACAGAGAGAGAAACTTTTGTAGTGGGGGTCATAGAAGGCTGGCTGGGGTGGAGAAGTCATGAGCTGCCAGCAAAGGATCCTGTATATCCAAGGGGTGTCTCCCAAGCCCAGAGAAGTCTCCAGAGTTGGGAGAAAGCTGAGGCAGGGAAATGGGGATGGGTGTGTTCAATATTGTGTGTAGCTCTGTATATCGCTCGTGCTGTTAAGGAAAGAGCAATGGGGTTTTAGAATGCCGTACAAAGTCTGTCTGTGCACCTGCTGGCTCTACCTGTAACCAGAGGGCTCACACCTTTAGCGGCATTGTGGCGAATGCACAAGAGCTGCTTGGGAGGCCTGCGGAGCTGGTGCTAGTTTCAGAGCCTGGGCAACTGGATCTGGGGTCCTCACTGGCAAGTGGCATGTCAGACACAATATCTGCACCGGGAGTCCCAAAACCAGAGAAAGTGCTAAACAAGGCCCAGCACCAGAAAACTAAGGGCAGATCTAAACTACCTGCCAGATTGGTGGGTAGCAATCGATCTATCGGGGGTTGATTTATCGTGTCTAGTCTAGACACAATAAATCGATCCCCAAGTGCTCTCCTGTCGACTCTGGTACTCCAGTGCTGGGAGAGGTCAACCGGGGAGCATCCATGAAGACGCCAAGGTAAGTCGACCTAAATACATCGACTTCAGCCATGCTATTCCTGTAGCTGAAGTTGCGTATCGTAGGTCGATCCCCGCAACTCCCAGTGTAGACATGGCCTAACAGTGTATGTGATTCAGCATTTGTAACCCCTGGCAGCATTATGACACATATACCACATGGGGCATGTGACTAGATCCTTGACAATGGCATTACACAGAAGTTGGTGTTATCCTTGTCACTTCTATTCAGGTAAATATCCCTCACCAATCACAATCATATCACTGCACCTACAAGAGTGAAAAATGCTAATGAGCAATAAGGGAGTCCCCCAAAATATCAGATAATGAACATCATCCGCAGTGGACTCTTGACTGATGGGAAGCATTTTTCTGCTCCTATATTTAGCCCATGACAGAAGGGGAGCAAATCATCTGAACTGTTATGACGACACTTAGGTCTCTGAGTACAGCTAGTGAGAACTTTTTCACTGAGGTGCGACTTTTTTGAAGCAAAATGGCCATTTAAATTGAATGGAATATTTAGTGAAAATTTCCATATTCTGCTAAATTTTCTGGTTTTTTTCTTTTGAAGAACCAAAACCCTAAACACTGAATGAGCAAAATGAGCAATGAGCAAAAATTGTAGATGATTATTTTCTTTTTCGTCCTTTTTTTCTGAGAAAAAAAAATCAATTTCCCAACCTCCTCTACGTTGGGTAGCCTGAGATATTTTTTGATCTTTTACTGCTGGAGTTTGGATGGCAGAATATGCATGATTTGTTCTAAAATGAGAGAGACCAGGCAAAGAAATGCCGTGGCCTGGGGTTTAGATCCAATTGTTGGAAAGGTAAATAGCAGAGAATGATGAGTTCTGACCATTTCAGGAATTTAAAAGACGTGGTTTATGTTTATTCTTTTCAAGTTGTATTTTTTTTTATTTGTTTGTGTTCCCTAGATATGACCATGGCAAAGCCAGAGGGGAGAAATCAAACAGCCATCACAGAATTCATCCTCCTGGGATTCGGGGAGGTCCCTGAACTACAGATCCTTCTCTTCCTGTTGTTTCTAGTGATCTACATGGTGACCTTGGCTGGGAACATCCTCGTCATTGTGCTAGTTGTGGCTGATCAGCACCTTCATACCCCCATGTACTTCTTCCTGGGGAACCTGTCCTGCTTGGAGACCTGCTACACCTCCACCATCCTGCCCAAGATGCTGACCAGTCTCCTGACAGGGGACAGAACCATTTCTGTTAGTGGCTGCTTAGTACAATTATATTTCTTTGGTTCTCTAGTAGGTACAGAATGTTACCTGCTAGCTGCAATGTCTTATGATCGGTATTTAGCGATATGTAAACCACTGCATTATTCAACCTATATGAACGACAGGTTCTGCCTCCACCTAGCAGCTGGGTCCTGGCTAAGTGCCTTTTTGGTTGTTACCATAATAATATTTTTAATGTCACGATTAACTTTCTGTGGCCCCAATGAAATGGACCATTTCTTTTGTGATCTCACTCCAGTGATAAAACTCTCCTGTAGTGTCACCCACCACATGGAACTTGTGACCTTCTTGGGCTCCTTCCTGTTCACATTACCACCATTTCTATTAACCCTGACATCCTACGTTTGTATCATAACCGCCATCCTGAGAATCCCTTCCAGCACTGGGAGACAAAAGGTGTTTTCCACCTGCTCCTCTCACCTTATTGTGGTTACTACTTTCTATGGCACGCTAATCATTGTGTATATTTTACCCAAAACCAAGATGCTGCGAGAGCTCAACAAAGTGTTCTCTGTCTTCTACACCGTCCTGACTCCGCTGGCCAACCCCCTCATCTACAGCCTGAGGAACAAAGATGTCATGGAGGCCCTGAGAAAAGCTGTCAGAAACTCTGTGGCTTTCATGAGTTCATTTATAGAGGGTGACATGAAATGTAGTCTTTAATTTATGACATTCAGTCACTGGGGCAGAATCTGACTGGTCTGTTTTCCTTTACTGTAAGTTTTTCAAAGCGGGTGTAACATAATAAAAGTTTAACGGGGACCCAGGATGGGGACTGCTCTCAGTGGGCCTCCCGCACCACGGGTAGGTGGAGGGTCTGCCGCAGCTCCTCACAGCTGCCTGCACAGATCTTACCATGGCTGGGCTGCAGCTCTGAGGCACCCTCCGGAGCCGGGTCAGGGAGAGCCATTCAGGCAGCTGTGGGGAGCCTGGGTTGTCCTCCATGTACCATTGGCTGAGGGCCCAGGGAGTGGCGACACAGCTTGGGGGGTGGGATCCCTGGTTCTCCTCTGGCTTCAGGCTTGGGAGGGATGTTGGGGGAGGGACTTTTGGGAAGGTTCTGGGGCCCCTGACTATGGGCCGTAGACATCACTATCTTAATATAAGGAAGACACCTCTTCTCCCACTCTGCCCTTCAGCTATCATACAGACACAGTGGTTCTCAAGCTGTTGATCATCGTGGGCTGCATGTGTAGGTCTCTGTGTGTTATATTGGCCATCTCCACACAATATATCTATAGAGGGTGACCATAATTCTTGTTTTCGCTGGGACAATCCCTTTTCTGAGTTCTGTCCCAGCCGTCCAGACATTTTTGACACGAGCAAATGGGACACATGACCATTTTTGCCAAAAAGTGGGGTGCAGAGGAATGTGTGGCGGGGGGGGGGGGGGGGTGGCGAGCTGTGATGCCAGTGAGCCAGGGCTAAGGTGAGGGTTGTGCAGGGCTCAGGCAAACAGCAACTCCAGACCCACACTGTTGGGGGGAGGAGGGCATGGACAAGTAGCTCAGACCAACCCCGTGCAAGAGGGGGAAGAGTTTGGGCTGGCCCCATGGGGTGTCCTGTTTTTCCTTTTGGAAATATGGCCACCCTACATATATACTACCTGTTTTGATGTCACATGGGCTGCAGATGTATGCTGACTGGGCTGCAAGTGGCCTACGGGCTGCGGGTTGAGACCCACTGGGCTAGGGAAACACGTGCTCCCTTAGAGAGGTCACAATGGAGAAGATGGTTCAATGGTTCAGTGGAGAAGAAACACATGGTCCGGCTTTTAAGCTGAACTTTTCGCTTTGGCAAGCTATTATTTCACAATCATAGGAAATCTCATCCCATGTCCTGGGAAAAGAGGAATATTTCCTATGTGGTCAGAAGCTCTCCTCTTTCTGTGCTTTCTGTTTTGAGTTTTCGCATCAACTCCATTCCCACAGCTGCTTCTGGTGTCTGGAGAATAAAGATATAATTAACTTCCCCTGCCTTGTTAGTTATAAATTTCCGTCTGTCAAGGAAGTGTTACCACACGAAGGACAAACAATGATTCAGGAGAGACACGTGCTTCTTGGTATTCAATACAATATTCCAAGCGGGACAGCACAGCCAAATTTCTTCATGGACAGAACCAAAGCTCAGACCGGATACGGCGATAGAAGATGCAGTGCCGAACCTATATCTTGGCTTCCAAAGCAATGAATGAAGGTTATATCAGAGACTTGGGCTCTTGTGCACCCATCTGAAAGGTAAACCAACCTTTCCCACAAATTCAGTCAGATTGTCTTATCTTTCATTATATTGTTGTCCCCTTGTGTCTACTGAGAAGTCTGTATTGGCATAACTCTTAATGCAGCTACACTAGTGTGAGTTTTCCTCGTCTAGATGAGTCTTCTTCCTTTAAGGAGTTTCTTCATTGTCACTCCAGAATTTCTCTGATGCAAATGTGGAGCAGAGATGTTGCTTGTACAAACTTTCAATTCTATGATACTGCCATAGTTAAAAAGTCAACAAATTATTTTATTATAATTTCCACTGCTTGCATCCGACGAAGTGGGTATTACCCCACAAAAGCTTATACTTCAAAACTTTATAGTTAGTCTTTAAGGTGCCACAGGACTCTTTGTTACCTCTGCTATTCCAGACTAACACGGCTACCTCTCTGATTCTTGAAATTATTTTATGTTCATGGCATTATCGGCACATCTCAAATCTCTTTGTTTTAGTATTACTGTCAGTCAGAGAGAGAGAAAGAAAGAGAGATGGAGAGTGAGAGTCTGGGGATAGATAGATAGATAGATAGATAGATAGATAGATAGATAGATAGATAATGATCTCTGGAAATATAATTCATCAAAAAATACCAAATAATTTTATAACTATAAAATAATATATTTCTTTTTGCCGCAAGGAGTCAACCTGAAAAAGCCCTCTTCCCAAATCCAGATATATTGTATAACTTTATAGGCAATAATTAACTACATACTGTCTGAGTTCATCACAAGTATTTATTTATTTGCCATGAAAAGCTTTGCTAAATTTCCTAATCTGAGTTCTTGACTTAATTTGGGGAAAGATAAACAGCAAAGGATAGACATAGAAACTATTGTGTCAAAATATAACATGATGTTCCTTAAACTAAATTTCTGTTTATTTTATAACACATAGATGCTGCACAAGGCAAACATGAATTGGAGGAATCAATCAACCCGCACAGAATTCATCCTCCTGGGATTTGGGGATCGCCCTGAACTAGGGATTCTTCTCTTCCTGCTCTTCTTAGTGATCTACATTGTGACCGTAGTCGGGAACATCCTCTGTGTTGCACTAGTTGTGGCTGATCAGCACCTTCACACACCCATGTACTTCTTCCTGGGGAACTTGTCCTGCCTGGAGACCTGCTACAGCTCCACCATCCTGCCCCGAGTGTTGGCCAGTCTCCTGACTGGGGACAGAACCATTTCTGTTAGCAGTTGTATTGTGCAATTATATTTCTTTGGTTTCCTTGTATGTACAGAGTGTTATCTCCTAGCTGTGATGTCTTATGACCGGTATTTAGCGATATGTAAACCCCTGCACTATGCAGTTGTTATGAATGGCAGGTTGTGTTTTCAGCTAGCTGCTGGGTCTTGGTTCAGTGCATGTCTACCTATTAGCATAATCATTTTTCTTACGTCACCTTTAACGTTCTGTGGCCCCAATGAAATTGACCATTTCTTTTGTGACTTCACACCAATGATCAAACTGTCCTGCAGCGACACCCACCTGATACAACTCCTGGCTTTCATACTCTCTGCCATTGACATCCTTCCCCCATTTCTGTTAACTGTGACATCCTATGCTCGTATCATCACTACCATCCTGAGGATCCCTTCCACTACCGGGAGGCAGAAGGCTTTTTCCACCTGCTCCTCTCACCTCATTGTGGTGACAAGTTTCTATGGGACCCTAATGATTGTGTATATCTTGCCAAAACATAACCGGATGGGAGGCCTACACAAAGTGTTCTCTGTTTTCTACACGGTCTTTACTCCCTTGGTCAATCCTCTCATCTACAGCCTAAGAAACAAAGAGGTCAAGCAGGCTCTGAGAAAAGCTGCCAGGAAACTTGTGGCTTTTAGAAGAATTCAGAGACTCTGAGCTAATTTATTTAGGATAAATAACCTGGAAGTAGTGCATGAGGATGGTCATTAGATGCTTCAAGATCTTGGGGAAAGAAGCACACACTGAGTCTTTTGATATGTGTGACCGTCGCGCAATTTAAAACTCATATGTGTTGAGCTGATGTCAGGGGTCCATCTAGCATATGACTTTGTTTATTTCTTTATCAGTGTGGTTAGGAATTATCAGAGCTCCGGCTTCTAATTTTCCTCATGGGGGCTCAATCCATGCTAAGCCCCAAGCCCTGCCCCCACCACTTCTCCATACCCCCCATCTCCGCCCCGCCTCTTCCTGTTTCCACTCTGCCTCCAGCCTCCACTCCTTCCCCCAAGACCCCAACTCCCCTCTTCCCTGCCTATTTCCACCGCATCCTCCAAGTGCGCCCTGTCCATGCATCTCCTCCTCTTTCCCAGTGCCTCTTGCACACTGCTGAACAGCTGTTCTGCCACTTCAGGGAGCTCTGGGAGGGGGAGGAAGGAGTTTGGGTGGGAGTGGGGGGAGCTCGGCTTCTGGTGGGTTCTAAGCTCCCGGTATTTTTTTTTCCATGGGTGGTCATCCCTGGAGCACCCACAGAGTGGGCACCTATGAAAATTATTAAAGTGGGTTGAATTCTGTGGTTGTTGAAAAATTGAACTTTTTTCTAAATTGACAGTTGATCATATTTATCCATATCATTTTCCTTGTCTTTCAATGAAATTGAAAACAATTTATTTAATTCTCTTCTTTCTTTTTATTTCCCCCCTTTTCCCCTTTCTATCCCCTTTCTACTCCCCCTTTTCAGTGGCAAAATGGAAAATGGAAAAAAAGGGGAAATATGGAGGTGGTGGGGGATGGAAAGGGGAAGATGAGACAAGAGAAACGGACGGAAGGTAATGTGGAGGGAAAACCAACTATCCAACCAATAATAATCCCAGAAAACTCAGAGAAATGTAAATTTTCTGACAGGAAAATTTTGGATAATAATTTTGTGAAAAATACCATTTTCTGTGAAAGTCTTTCCAATTGATAACCAGCCTCTGGTCACGATCCTTGCCAGCCATAAGCTGTTGATGATGATGGGTGGGCATCACTGTATGCATTGGGGGCAAAATTCAGTGAAACCAGCACACGGACTTTAAAGCCGGCCACAGGTTGGGGTTTTAAAAAGATCCTCAGTGAGTTAGGTGCCCAAAAGAGTTGAAGGGAGTTAGGTGCTCAACAATGGGAATTGGGTGCCTAATGCCTTTTGTCTTCTTAGACTAGCCCAGCTTCAGGCCTGTTAAGATTCAGTGGCTGACTTGATCTGGTTTGTGGCCTCTGATCTGGGCAATTGTCGCTCTGAGGCCAAGGAGACAGAGAACGGAAATATTTATTGAACACTTTTTCACTTTCCATAATTTATTACTAGCGAAAATACCTGGCATTGCTTGGGTCTGTCAGAGGTGGGGAGGGGCCAGAAAGCTGAGCGAGTGCGGGGTCTGTTGGAGGGGGGAGGGGGCAGAGAGCACACCTGACACCCCCACCTCACCCCCCTGACCAAACCCGACACCCCCACCTCACTTACCCCTCGACCAACCCTGACTCACATTTTCACCCCCCCACCTAAACCCAACACCCCCACATCACCCCCCTACCAACACCCCCTGACAAACACCCACACCTCACCCCCCGTAGACCAAACCTGACACCCACACCTCACTTACCCCTCGACCAACCCCAACCACCCTACTCACCCCCCCACCAAACCCAACACCCCCGACCAACCCCAACACCCACACCTCACCCCCGACCAAACCCGACACCCCCACCTCACTTACCCTCCGACCAAACCCAACTCGGGTCCGTTGGAACTGGGGAGGGGGCAGAGAGCTGAATGAGTGTGGGGTCCATTGGAGGGGGGAGGGGGCAGAAAGCTGAGCGGATGCAGGCTCCATTGGAGGGGGTATTATGACATCATAACTATGTCACAGAGAACAGCAGTTGCCCAGTTGATGTGATTGGGCTTTAAAGAATTTCACCCCTGGGGGGGCGTCAGAGGTGAGATTTGAAAATTTTCAACTCTTACCCTGATTAGGACCCTAAGACCTATAACTGTACCAAATTTCAAGTCTCTAGCTCAAACAGTGTGGAAGGAGTAAGTGCACATACATACACGCATACATACACGCATACACCATTTGACTTTTATATATATAGATTTTTACTTTTTACAACTCCCTTCACTTCCCCTGTAAACCAGGTCAGTTTTTAACTGTCATGGCCTTCTTCCTTGAAGTTCCTTGACATCATTTAAGTTCCCACTACTGGAAAACAAGGTTTATATGGTAAACATAAGAGGGAGAGAGCAAGTGTGAAAGAGGGAATTTCAAAGCAGCTAAGAAAGTTAGAAGCTGAACTTCTACTGAAATTTAATAAGTTTTGGGCAATTAATTCCCATGGGCTGCTTTGAAAATGACAGCTTGATCTAGATCTAACAACCAATGAGATTTGGGAACATAATTCCTTATGGCATAATTTAATTAACGATGGGAGCATGCACAGAAATCCTGCTAGGTGACCCTGAACCCTAACATCTCGGAATCTTCAGCATAAAACAAATTACTTTCTCCCACTTTATCTCATCTAAGAGTGAACCACGGTTGTTATAGTAATTCAGCAATGCTGTAAAACAAAGACACAGTGACGTACACTAAGGAATTGTTACATTTGGGTTTGAGATAGGATGCAGGTGTCCACCTTCAACTGAAAGAGAAAAAGAGTTGGCTGTCCTTTGAAAATCTATAATTTAATCCTTTTGCCTCATATTCAATTATATCAATGACTGTCAGACATTTTATTTGAATTTTGGGACCTTTAGATTACAATTCTACTAAATCTTTGGTTTCCCAAAACCACTTAATATCCTCCTTAATGCCTTTCCCATTGCTCCCTTCACCTCTTTGTTTCTTAGAGTGTAAATGAAAGGGTTTAATAGCGGAGTTACAATGTCAAAGATGTTGATCGTTTTGTTCAAATCCAACGAGTTCTGTTTAGAAGGCTTGACATACAGAAAAATGGTGGAGCCGTACCAGATAGCCACAACAGTGAGGTGGGCAGAGCAAGTGGAAAAGGCCTTTTGCCGGCCTTGAGATGATGGGATTCTCAAGATGGTGGAGATGATGTGAATGTAGGAGACCAGGATTAACATGCATGATATCACGACAACAATGATTGAGACAATGAACGTGGCAACCTCAACAAAGCGGGTGTCCGTGCAGGAGAGCGCTTTCAAGGAATCAATGTCACAAAGGAAATGATTGATGACTTTAGGGCCACAGAAGGACAATGTGGATATTAGAGCTGCCAGCACAGAGATAGACAGGAACCCACTGAGCCAAGAAAGGAGGGCCAGATGAACAGAGAAATTTCTGTTCATGAGGGAGCTGTAGCGCAGTGGGTGGCATATGGCCAGGTAGCGGTCATAGGCCATGACGGCCAGGAGGAAACATTCTGTGGCACCCATGGAGAGGAGAAAAAACAATTGCAGGAGGCAGATGGTGAATGAGATGGTTTGGCTTGTGCCCAGCATGATACCAATGGCCTTGGGGACACATGCTGTGGTGTACCAGATCTCCAGGAAGGAGAGATTGCAGAGGAAGAAATACATGGGAGTGTGGAGCCGTGGGTGGGTCCTCACTAGGGCTATGATGGACACATTCTCTACGATGGTTAGGACATACATCACAGAAAACAGCACAGCAAGGGCCATCCGGAAATACCAAGTGCCGGGAAAGCCCAGGAGGATGAACTCCTGCACGCTGGTTTGATTTCTTATTTCTGCCCCAGCCATGATGTCCATCTGTCAAGACATGGGAGATCATAAGGCATATAAACATGTTGGACACAAATTTGGGTGTGCAGAAGTGCAGACCCCACAATCTGTTAATAAAGCTAAGATACAAGAAGGGAAACAGGATTCTTTTTCCTATTCTAGTATATCTTTTTTGAGATGGGGTGACCAGAAATATCTTCAGTAGTCAAGGTGCTGGCTTATATAATGATATTTTCTGTTTTATTATCTATCCCTTTTTTCTCTCTCTCTGCCTATCACACCCCAGCCAGGGCATGGGCCACCAACTAGTGTTGGTGTTTCAGTAGCAATTGGTTCCCTTACAGGGTGGAGTTGCTAGCCCCATGCCCATGCCAAGCCCACAGAACTTGGTATTCCCAGGAGGTCTCCCATCCAAGTACTAGCCAGACCTGACCCTGCTTAGCTTCTAAGGTCAGACAAGACCAGGTGTGTTCAGGGTGGTTTAGCCATATGTATCCCTTTCCTAATAGTTCTTAATATTGTATTAGGTTTATTCAATGCTTCTGCATGTTGAGTGGATGTTTCACAGTGATTCCAAGATCTCTTTCCTGAGTTGTAACAGCTAACTTAGACCTCATCACTTTATATGCATGGTTGAGATTATGTTTTTCAATGTGCATTACTTTGCAATTATCAACATTGAATGTCATCTCCTTTTAATTGACTGTGACCCAGTTTAGTGAGATCCTCTTTATAATTCTTCACAGTAAGCTTGGGATTTAACTATCCTGAGTAATTTTCTACTGCCCTCAAACTTTGCTACCTCACTATGTTCCCCTTTTTCCAAATCATTCATGAATATATTGAACAGCACAGGTCCTAATACATATACTTGGGGGACTCTGCTATTTACCTCTCTCCATTGTAAAAACTGACCATTGATTCCTACCCTTGGCTTCTGAGTCTTTAACTAGTTACTGATCCATGAGAGGACCTTTCCTGTTATTGGTGGACTACTTACTTTGCTAAAGAGACTTTGGTTGATGATCTTTTCAAAGGCCTTCTGAAAGTCTAAGTATACTGTATCCATTGGATCACCATTGTCCTCGTTTGTTGATCCTTCAAAGAATTCTAATAGATTGGTAACAAAAACGTTGTTGATTCTTTTTCACCATATCATCTTTATCTCTGTGTCTGATCATTCTGTTCTTTATTACAGTTTCAATAAATTTGCCAGGTGCTGAAGTAAAGCTTATTGACCTGAAACTTCCAGGATCACCCTGGAGCCTTTTAAAAAAATCAATATCACATTAGCTATCTAATGCTAATTAGAGGCCAATTTTAGCAATAGTTTACATATCACAGTTTGTTGCCTGCAATTTCATATATGAGTTCCTTCAGAACTCTTGAATTAATAACATCTGGTCCTGGTTACTTTATCCATTTGTTCCAAAATTTCTTCTCTTGACACCTCAATCTAAGACAGTGCCTCAGAAGCCTAAGGAATTCAGCCACTTTTCATTTATTCAACTTCACTGGGATTTGGGCAGTTAATTCACACAGGTTCCTTTGAAAATGCTATCTTGAAACTTGGTCTGATGTGTGTCGTTAGCTCTGCTGTGTGTCTTAACAGTTTCCCTGTGCTGTGTCCAGAAGTCCACTCTTAACTGCACCAGTATAGCTTGCACCGTGTTGATTCAGCAAACCTCAATGTTACTCATAAGGAAAGACCACACTCTCCGTCCAATTTAAGGCTGGGAAAGTTTTATTGTCAACAAAGCATGGTACATGGACAACCATGCTATTTGTTTACTAACGAATATGTCTGTGACAAGGTGTCTGCTCAATACAGTATACAAAAAAGTCACATATTGCATTCCACATTTTATTACCATCTTTCTATCGTGTAGTTTGAACAAAACATCCTCATCCATTATTCTGTCATCCCATCCTTTTCTTTACAAGCGGTCTGTGTGTTCCTCTGCCACCCTTTTAGCAATGTGTTTATGCAGTGACTTAAGAGAACTTTGTGTTTCAGTAGCATCCTCTCCGATCAGTAAGGTGCTTATTTGGTTAGCTGATATTCTGATCCAGCCAACTTTGGTTGGTATTGTTACACATGACGGGGGCCCCAGCAAGGCCTCCAATATCCAATAGGAATTGGGAACCTAATTCCCTCAGGCATAATGTAATTAATAATGGTTCCATCCATACAGATTCTGGTAACCTAACCTACCAGCCTGGAATTTCTACTAAATCTAGGGTCTTTTGAAACCAGTTAGCATTCCCCTGACTGTCTTTCCCAAGGCTTCCTTCACCTCTTTGTTTCTTAGAGTGTAAACAAAAGGGTTAAGTAGTGGAGTTACCATAGTGTTAAAGATGTTGATAGTTTTGTTTAAATCCAATGAGTTCTGTGCAGAAGGCTTAACATACAGAAAAATACCAGAGCCATACCAGATAGTCACCACAGTGAGATGGGCCGAGCAAGTGGAAAAGGCCTTTTGCCGGCCTTGGGCTGAAGAGATTCTCAAGATGGTGGAGATAATGAAAATGTAGGAGACCACGGTTATTGTGCATGAGACCATGACAACAATGAATGAGTCGATGAACGTTGCCATCTGAATGAGGCGCGTGTCAGCACAGGAAAGCGCTATCCAGGAATCTATGTCACAAATGAAATGATTGATGATGTTACGGCCACAGAAGGGCAACCTGGATATTAGAGTTGCCAGCACAGAGACAGCTAGGAACCCGCACAGCCACGAGAGGAGGGCCAGCTGAGCACAGTAGGTGCTGTTCATGAAGGAGCTGTAGCGCAGTGGGTGGCAAATGGCCAGGTAGCGGTCATAGGCCATGACGGCCAGGAGGAAACATTCTGTGGCACCCATGGAGAGGAGAAAAAACAATTGCAGGAGGCAGTCGGTGAATGAGATGGTTTGGCTTGTGCCCAGCATGATACCAATGGCCTTGGGGACACATGCTGTGGTGCACCAGATCTCCAGGAAGGAGAGATTGCAGAGGAAGAAATACATGGGGGTGTGGAGCCGTGGGTGGGTCCTCACTAGGGCCATGATAGACACATTCCCTACAACGGTTAGAACGTACATCACAGAAAACAGCACAGCAAGGGCCACTCGGAAATACCAAGTGCCGGGAAAGCCCAGGAGGATGAACTCCTGCACGCTGGTTTGATTTCTTATTTCTGTCCCAGCCATAACGTCCATCTGTCAAGACATGAGATATAAAGAGAATTTAAACATGCTGAACACACATTTGGATGTGCAATATTGCAAGCCCTGGAAACTTAGTACTAAAACTAAGAGAAGAGAAGACAAAGTGGGTGGTACTCAACATCCTCCTTCCCTAGGCGTCTTTCTACCTCCACAATAGAGATGAGACCTCCACTCTTCATTCCTCTAAGGCCCCTGAGGAGGCAGTGCCATGGCTGACCCTATGTTATCTTTTCTCTCTCATGATGTAGCCCATCCACCCCACTCCTTCCTCTGAGAAAGCCTCAGGATTTTGTCCATTCTCTTCATGCTGAACCTTGGAAGATAACTTTCAACTCTGATCAGGAATCCGGAGCAGGAATGCACAGAGCTCATTGAAAGTTGATATGATTTCCACTCCTAAATAAGCAATAGTCTTCTGACCTTCAATGGGACTTGTGTTACTTAGGTATAGAGCCTGTCCAAAAAAAAAAAATCTACAAAAGTTTTTGTTTCCCTTTGAAAAACACCGGTTTGTTAAACCTGTAATATTTCACATCTATGGTGGCATTTTGGGACAGTGTGCTGCCAAGGTATGTGAATCTGTTCACTGCATTGAGTCTCTGGCCATTAATAGTAATGTTGGGCTCAACAAATGGCTTCCCTAGGGCCGGCTGATGCAAGACTTCAGTCTTCTTTGTACTGATGATTAGACCGAAGTTTGCGCAAGCGTTGGAAAACTTATCTACCCTGCGTTGCATATCAGCTTCTGAGCCAGCATTGAGAGAACAGTCATCAGCAAACAGAAAGTCTCAGATGATGTCTGTCATGACCTTGGTTTTCGCCTGAAGCCTCCTTAGGTTGTACAGCTTACCGTCAGTGCGATACCTGGGGGTCAGAAGACACTCTCAAAGTTGCCCCTAAAGCGTTTGACATCAGTCCTGACTCTTTGGAACAGAGCGCAATGAATGGGACTACATGACGCTCCTCCTTGTATAAAGGTGCCGAATCATGTGAGGCCAAAAGGACGGCTGCAGCAGAACAAAAGAGGCAAGCCAGAAAAGCCCGTGCCAGTAACCCTGCTGGAGATGTCCTCCTCATCTCCTGTCCTATCTGTCATCGGACCTTTCGTGCAAGGATCGGCCTCATCAGCCACCTGCGCACACATAGACAGAATCAGCCCCAGCAATTCACGGATGACTGAATGGTCCTCGTCGAATCGACGGACAAACACACACACACAATATTTCACAGAAACACACTAGGTTTCGCTCAAAAATATCATCAGGATGGTGTTTCAGGTACAAACTGAAGTCTCTGATTAAACCAAAAACCTGAGAAAAATCGACTTTCTAGCCTGGTGGTTAACTCTGCCATTGATTGGTCCCAAGCCCAAGATGTGAAAGGAGGAGGGTTTTGCATTGGGCTAGCAACCCACCATGTAAAAAACTAATGCTACAGAAACATCAACCAAATCTTCAGCGAATGGAGAAGAATGGTTGGCGCCTTATGCTCCACCAGGAGCAAAGAGGATATGAAGAAGAAGAAGAAGAAGAAGAAGAAGCCTGGTGGTTAGGGAACTTCTGTGGGATGTAGGTGACCCAATGTGACCCAAAGTGTGAAGATGGGACATTTTTCACAAACTGGTATTGTTCTTTTCTGGGCAGCCCTGATTAGTCCTTTTTGAAACCCCATCTCAAACTCTCAGCAACAAGGAAACAACATGATAAACCAGGAATGATACAGTATTTCTTGTGTGTTGTGGTAGAATCTTAGGGTCCCACCTATGGTTGGGACCCCATTAGGCTAGGCACTGTAAAAACATAACATAGAAACCATCCATAGTCCAAACAGCTTACAATCCAAAAACCAAGACAAACAAGTAGAGGCAAACAATAAAGAAACAGCTTCCCAGATGTACAGCACAATGGTGTCCCAGTTTCCATTTGTGAAACAGCCCCCTTCTTCCACTCACCTCCCCTGGGATCAGCTCCACTCACACCTTCACAGTCAGGAATCACCTTCCAAGCCCTGCCAAATGCTTAAAAAAACCTACACAGTTATTGCATGTGTATTTGCCACATTCTGCAAAGGCCATTGCTCCTGAAGCTGACAGAGATGTCAGTGTATGGCAGGAGGAATAAATGGCTGATCGTCATTGTAGGGTATTTTCAAAGAGATGAAGGGGGTCAGCTCTCCATAACATCCAGTGGACGTTGAATGATTAATTCCCTTTGGCTTCTTTGAAAATCCCAACTGCAATGTCCTTCCTCAGTATTTCAGTTTGGTTTCATCCTTGTGCAGATAATAATACTAGTTCTTTACCGCTGCAATGTGTAGAGAATGGCTACTCCACACAGCACACTGGCATGCTATCGGCCTGATTGAAGGCATAGTGGAGTGAAACGTTGAGTACATAAGTATCATTGTTCCTATTTTACAGCAGCAAAAACTAATCCAGGAAGGTGAAGGGATTTCTGCAAATCAGAGAGAAAACTGGGCATAGATGATAACAGTTCAGAGTCCCATTTCTGTACCCTGTGCCCTGATCTCAGATATAGACATCCAGAAACCTCCTGTTGCTATATATTGGGACTGTAGATCAGGGGAGGGATCACTAAAAATTGCTCTGTTCTGTTCATTCTATATGAAACATCTGGATCTGGCCACTGTCAGAAGACAGGATACTGGGATAGATGGGCCATTGGTCTGACCCACTATGGCCATTCTTATATTTATATATAGATAACTTCTCTATTTGTCTCAGTTAAATCACTAAACCAGTACATTCAAGAGTTAAATTTAGTAGAGCTCCTTGAAAATTTCCATTTCCCTTTAAACATTTTTGATGAAATGGAGACCTGAGCAAAAAATATGTTTGTAAAACAATCTGGGATTTTCAAAAACAGAAAAATTAAGTTTCCAATATCTTAATTATAGAAATTAAGGATCCAGAAGTCATTAAATCCAGCCCTTTGTCCTGTAGCAGTGCCACATAACCGTATCTTATCAGTGAAAAGTCCAAACATTTTACAAAAATTACACCGATTGGTATTCTACAAGCTCCCCTGGAAGCTTGTCCCAGACTTGAACTACCCTTATAATTAGAAAGTTTTTCCTAAGATCTATCCTAAATCTACTTTGTTGCAGATTAAGCCCCTTGCTTCTTGTCCTAACTTCAGTGGACATGGAAAATGATCAATTCCCACCCCCTTGATGATAACTCTTAATATATTTGAAGATTGTTGTTAGTTTCCCCTCACACAAGTCTTCTTTTCAAGTTTTCTAAACCTTTTCTCATTTTTTTCTCTCCTCTAAACCCTGTCCAATTTGTTCACGTCTTTCCTAAAGTGCGGAGCCCAGATTTGGACACACTGCTCCACTGGTGCCTAACCCTCACCCACAGTAACATGGACAATTACCTCCCGTGTCTTACATACCACTTTCCTGTTAATACACCTCAGGATGATAGTTGCCTTTTATGCAGCTACATTTTTTGACTCATATTCCATTTGTGATTCCCAAGATCCTTTTCAGGAGACCTACCATCTAGCCTTTTATCCCACGTTTTGTAGTTGTGCATTTGACTTCTCCTTTCTAAGTAAAGTACTTTGCACTAGTCTTTCTTAAATTTCCTCTTGCTGAGTATGGACCAATTGTCTAATTTGTCCGGGTCATTTTCAGTTCTAATTCTGCTCTCCAAAGTGCTTGCAACCCCATTCGGCTTGGTGTCATCTACCATTTCATTAACTATAATCTCCACTACATTGTCCAAATCATTAATGAAAATATTGGATGGTACTGAACCCAGGACTGACACCTGCAGGATTCCACTAAATTCACCCTCCGAGTTTGCCAGTGAACCATTCAGAACTATTCTCTGAGTACCATCTTTCAACGGGTTGTGTACCCACCACATAGTAGTTTCCTCTAGATCGTCTTTCTCTAATTTGCTTCTGAGAATGTCATGGGGAACTGTATCAAAAGCCTTACTTAAAGCAAGATAAATCACAGCTACCGTTTTCTCCCCATCCACTATGACAATAACATATCGAAAGAATGTTTTGATTTAAAAATGAACATTTTCAGTTAACCAAAACATGTTGGTCTTTTGATAAAAAACTGAAAAAAAATATACAAGAACATTTCTGATGAAAGCTAAACTATTTTTATTTTTATTCGCGTATTTGATGCCAATCAATTGGCTATATTAGTTATAGAATGTATAAAGAACACCATTTCCTTGTGTCCCTCCTAGACCATCTACTACATTAAAACAGAGGAATGAGCAAAGCCCATCTTCCAGGACAGGTCTGGTAACTCCTCAAGGAGGCAAACATTTGGAACGGCCAGAGGAATTTCCATCTGGCTCGTGTTACCAGGAAAGGTGAAGCTGTTTCGCAACATGGTTCCTCCTTTCCATTTCAGCTCCAGCTATGCCTGGCTAGTGGATCTAACTTACCAGCTGTGCTGACGAGCTTGTCAATATTAATTCCCTTCCTTCCCAATCTTCTTCTCTCCAGAGAACACACAAAAGCTTTAGCTGCCTTTCAGTG
Organism: Sternotherus odoratus; assembly: GCA_032164245.1. NCBI lineage: Eukaryota > Metazoa > Chordata > Testudines > Kinosternidae > Sternotherus > Sternotherus odoratus. The sequence goes on along the minus strand of JAVMKO010000013.1, from coordinate 33,496,554 downwards.
GCACATTGTAAGGTGTTTTTTTGCTTTTCCCGCCCCTAGACATATATCAATTTTAAGAAGATTTCATGCCAGATTTTCATTTCCATGAAGGTCACTTTAGACCACTGTAGCAGATTCAAGAGGATTTAAAGTCTGTCTGATCATTCTAAATCACTTCCCTTTTATGGAGTCCTTACACTGTTAGAGTGCTGTGAAATATTGTCAGTATGAAAGAGAATCTACCACTTCAAAACCAAAGGTTCTGGCAAAGTCGGTAGATCTCTACATTGGTTAGAATCACGATCAACTGTCTTTACCCCCACCTACCTTGTTCATGAACTGCATCTCAAATTGATCGCACGAGGGGAACTGTTTTGTACTCCACCCTCAGCTCCCCATCACCCTGGGGACATGTGAACTCAACAGAATGTCACAGACGTCCCTAGGGTGTGTAACACATCCTGCTAGGTCAGGCTGGCCTCCGGATTAAAGCCTAGGAAACCAGCACACTAGCCCTGCCTTTCCCTAATGCTTCTTACACTGTGAACTTGGGTGTGTTACGCCAGTCCCCTCCCTCAGCTTCATTTTCCCCTTTTGTGAAATAATGAGAAATGACATCATTTGTCTCCTCCCAATTGCTGGGCACAGACAAAGAGCTCCCAGAAGAAGCCACATCTATGAGTTTTATGGGTCCTAGAATAATAAGGATTTCTGCGGTATATACTTGAGTGCAATCCACCAACACCTGAGCTATTCACCATTTACAGATATACAGCTATTAAGCACTCCTATAATGGGGAAGGCACCGGTACACAAATCCATAGATACCAAGGCCAGAAGGGAAGATTCTGATAATCTATTCTGCCCTCCCATATAGCACAAGCCGTAAAGCATCTGGAAAATAATTCCTGGATCCGGTCTTTTAGAAAAAATATCCAGTGTTGATTTGAAAATTGGCAGTGACAGCAAATCCACCACTAGACTTGGTAAATGGTTCCAATGATGAATTACTCTCCCTGTAAAAATAAGCACCTTACTTCCGGTTTGAATTCATCTAGCTTCAACTTTCAGCCATTGGGTCAAGTTAGACCTTTCTCTGCCAGACTGAAGAGTTAATTAAAAATATTTGTTCCACATGTAGGAATTTATAGTCTGTGATCAACTCACCCCTTAACCTTCTTTTTGTTAAGCATACTAATCTAAATGTAGTGTATTACCCTTTTATAATCAACTATAATAACCTAACTAACCTTAAATCCACCTTTTTGCCATATCTATTCCTCTGCTACCATATCCAAACTTCCATACCCTCAAAACCAAGTATCAGGTACTTCTTTATTGGCTGTTAATATCAAACTTTATTCTAATTATCATTTGCATCAATGCAAATGTTGTGGTTATCAAATAGTTTAAAACATCCCCAAATCCCTGTACACTGCTAAAACTAATCAAAACAAAAGCTTGACTACATGACCTGAGTTTCTACCTTGACTCATTTCTATGAAGAACGCTCGCTCATTCATGCTAATTACCTAATTTTAGCTAATATGAAGCCTTAACTTTAGGCCTAATGGCCTGCTCTCTCTACTTGCATTTCAACACATTCTAATCAGCATGAGCAAACATTATTCTCATGGGGCAGGGACCATAGTTTGGTCTGTGTCTGTACAACGTCATCCTGATTGATGATGAGGGCTCCTGGATGACACAGTAATACACCTACTACTACTACCACCAAAACGACTACAGTGGGATCAGAACATGTTCTCCCGACTGTGCCACAAGAACGACCCTCAGGTGGGAATTGGAATCTTGCATCAACCTCTCAGGCCTTTGATTAGATCCTGGATCCCAAAATTCCCTGGGATGGTGTTTTCCTTAAGTTAAGCTAAAATCTGACAGCTGAGGTTTGGTGAGCATCAGTGAATGTATGTCCTGTGATGAGTAGCCCGGAATGGCCAGTCATTCACACACTTTTAGACGGTGATGTACGCTGTGGAGTAGTGGTGCAAGCAGTAGCCTGGGCCTTAAAAGTCCTGGGGTTTAGTCCCCTCTCTGCTACTAGCTTGTTAGGTGACCTTGACCCAGTCAGTTTATAAAAGGGGGTTAATGCTCATGGCTTCCTTTGTAAAGGGCTTTGAGATCTACTGGGGAAAAGTGCAAGCTACACCTGGTTATTATCACCCTTGCTTTGCAGTGCTGTCAACATGACTCATCCCTCTAGACCGAGGAGAGTTAGTTCTGATTTCGACCTTTGGAAGTGGGAGCAGAATCAGGTCCCTTTGATCTTAATTTTCATCCTGTACATGTGGCTCTACTGAGACACCAGCTGGTTCAGTGGCAGAGCTGAGCATAAATCCCACATCAGCTGACTATCAGCCGTTCCTCCAGCCTAGAGTTGGAAGAGGCACCTTCAAATGCTCCTGTCCAGCACCTCTCTGGTAGATCCAATCCCACTGACATCCATGGAAAGACACCCAGGTCCTTGGAGATGAGTGGATGAAACCTGGGAGCTGGGGTTTTCAAAGGAATATGGCTGGCTTTCCAATACCGCTGGACACCTGAAGAAACAGAGCAGTCCCTAGTGGAATTTTCAAAAGCACTTCAGGAGGATAAGTGGCTGGTTCCGGGATCCTAACCGGTTTAGTCAGTTTTGTAATCTCACTCGGCACCTATCTGCATCTTTACATGCATAAATGACTTTGAAAATCTCACCCTTAGACTCCCGCTACCTCTGACTTTCAAACCCTCCAGCCCACTGGGAAATCCCAGCCTTGGGATGTTGACCCAGGCAACAGTATGGATGGCAGGCGACCAGCTTGGCTTAACAGTGAAATCGTTGCTGAATTTAAAAACAAAAAAAGAAGCTTACAAGAAGCTTGGGCAACTGACCAGGGAAGAGTATAAAGATATTGCTCAGGCATGCAGGAGCGAAGACAGGAGCGAGAGTTACAAAGACATCTCACTAAATTGGGTGACTGGGCAACAAAATAGCAGATGAAATTCAGTGTTGATAAATGGAAAGTAAGGCACATTGAAAAACATAATCCCAACTATACATATAAAACAATGGGATCAAAATTAGTTGTTACCACTTAAGATAAAGATCTTGGAGTTATTGTGCATAGTTCTTTGAGAACATCAACTCAATGTGCAGCACCAATCAAAAAAGCTAACTGTACCATTACTTAGTTCTCGTCCCCTAATGCCCCTTCTCTACTTAAGCTATTTTGATGACATCTTCATCATCTGGACCCAAGGTGCCACAAGTATTCCTCCTTTTCTTTATGGATACAGACTAACACAGCTTCTAATCTTAAACCTGTACTATTACAGTTCTAGTTGCCCTCTCTCCAGAAAGATATATGAGAATTAGAAAGGTACAGAGAAGGTCAACAAAAATTATTAGGAGTATGAAACAGCTTCTATATGAGGAGAGATTAAAAATGCTGGGATTATTCAACTGGAAAAAGAGACTACTAAAAAGGCACATGATAGAGGTTTATAAAATCACGACTAATTTGGAGAAAGTGTATGTGTTATTTTTCCCTTCACGTAAAACAAGAGCCGGGGTCACCCAGTGAAATTAATAGGTGGCAGGTTTACAGTTAACAAAAGGAAGTATTTCTTCACAACACACTCAGTCAGTGGTACTTATTGCCAGGGGACTTTGTGAAGGCCAAACGTATAACTGGGTTAAAAGAAGTAGAGCAGTTCATGAAGGATAGGTCCATCAATGGCTATTAACCAAGGTGGCCAGGGATGCAAACATATGCTCGGGGAGACCCTAAGCTTCTGATTTGCAGTAGCTGGGACTAGACAACAGATCATTTAATAATTGCCATATTCTGTTCAATCCCTCTGATCCATCTGGCACCGGCCATTATCAGAGGGCAGGACACTGGGCTAGAGGGACCATTTGTCTGACCCAGTATGGCCATTCTTATGTTCTTACATAGGCAGGGGCTGCTGTGTGGGTACTTTTCACTGTCCCAGACATTACATTTAATTTACAAATGTATCATGATTGTTGGTAACTAAAGGATATTCCTTCTGACTCTGTGCAGCTATTTCACAGGCAAAGCAGGTGGGAATTGGAGCTGACAAGGGGCTCGCATTGTGACTGTAACAGTTTGCTAAGGACAGCAGTGGCAAGGGAATAGACTGTAACAGGAGCTGTCTCAGTCCCTGGTGACTGACCGGAGAAGTGGCAATGAACAGTCTGTCCATGGGGTGTAAAGTGCTTGACCTTAAGGATGCAGCTGTTTCTATAGGTCTGATAGCAGATCTGCGTGAAGGAACTCTGGGCAGTGTTGTTTGAAACATGTTAATTTCATTGACTCTTGCTTAGGATAAAAATAATAATCAGTTAAAAAACCCTTCTTCAGTATGTGCTCATTAAAATTATCCCAATTAGCAACCCAGCTACTAATGAAAAATCTCTCCAACTAGCCATGCAGCACCGGTAATTCTATGGGGATTTACAGGACACTGAAGTCATTATAACGCCTCATGTCTTAATCTGCACTCTGAGAAATGGTTCACTCAGCTGAGACCTGGGCACTGCCTGGAGATCTGACAAACCTCTCAAGAAATTAAGGGCCAGAGGCAGAAACAAAGTTACTTGTTGTTTTAATGGGTCCCAGGGAGACCATTAGAATGGAAACACTGTTGGGAAATGCAGGCCAAGGCGACAGTCCCATCCGGGCTGATTAGCAAAGAAAGTCAGAGGCCTTGATTAATATTAGACAAAGGAAAGGGAGGGTTTGTTCCTATGGCCAGGATCCCCCCTGATGTGTGAAGTGAAAGGGGTCAAGCTAGTTTGACCGGCTCCTGGGAGGGGTGATCCCTCCCTTCCTACATTCCACCAGAGTCTCACCTAGGCGGGGGATGTAGTGGGGTGTGTGGATTGCAGTGAAACTGACATGTAAACAAAGCAGAGATTCCCACTGGGTTAGCCCAGGCAGCAGGGCCCAGGTGCAGCGAGTGAAAGGCAATTCCAGGTGTCTAGGCCTCAGTGACAGAGATCAGCCAAAGTACCTGGATTGTGACAGGCTTTGCTGTCCTGCCCATGACACCCAGAGCTGCCAGTGTCCCTCAGTCCTGACCCACAGCCCTTACCCACAATGCTATTCTGTCTCTGGGCCCACACACCCACAGAGCTCTACCAGTGCCCCTCAGTCCTGACCCACAGCCCCTACCCACAATGCTGTTCCACCTCTGGGCCCATATGCACACATATGGGGAAGGGGGGAAGAGAGCTCTGGGTAAATAAATAGAGCCACACCCCAGACTGGTGTAAAATGGTGTCTCTGTATTGCAGTCCATTGAGCTACACTGCTTTATACAAGCTGAAGGTCTGGTCCATAATGTAACTAATAAATGCACAAAATAGCAACTATCATGCAAGTTATCAAATATCATTCTGATCCTTTGGCTTGGGTGTGTGCATGTGAGGTGGAACACTTTGTGATTAAGGGTGTTACAGTCTAGGCTTACAATTAACAGGGTTAGCATTCAGATCTGTACCTAGATTCCAAAGCTGTGCATATTCAGCTCAGATGTTTTCTTCCAGCCCCATCCTGGAGCTAGGAAACAATCCCAAAATGAGACAAAATTTGATGAATTTTTTTCGACAACACTTTTTTTTTACCGAAATATGCTGGTTTGGGTTGATGGAAACATTTTGTGAATTCATGATGAATTTTCCCAATAGGTTCTGTAGACAAAAATATTGGGGGGAAAAAGAATTTTCACACATTTAAAATGAAGTTTTCTAATATTTGAATTCAAAATAACTTTTGGTTGCAAGGTCTACTTAAATTTTATTTGTAAAAAGGTATAAAAAACTCAACAATGAAATACAATGTTTTATTGACCCTAAAATGATTTTTTTTTTACTTTCTCATCTTGCCAAAAAATACGAAAGGTTTTTGTTTTAGTTTGATTTGATTTTATGACCCTAGTTTTTTTCAGTTCAGCCCATGACCCGGAAAATTGGTCATTCACCCAGCTGTAGATGAAATCTACACCAAGATCAGGTTCAGACTGGGAAATGCTCCGCAAACTACACATCTTATGGAGACACATTTGCAGTCTCATGTTCAAGGCTGCATTGTGATTTCATTTCCGTTTAGAACAGGTAGTAAAAATCCTTCAGATAGTAGCTACACCTGGTTCCTCATCAGGAAATACATAGCAGTATGTAATATGCGGAAGATTAATGTGACGGCAATCGCTAGAGGGCGCAGTTACGCTTCAAGTCGTCTCCAGTGTAACAAATAATTAAGATTATCAGCTTGGGAATGGCCTTGTGTTCCTGTTATCTCGTGTGTATGTGTCTGAGAACAGTTTCTCAGCTGTGTGAGCTGTTTACTTGGTCTGTGTGAAACTCGGCTTGTGTGAAACCAAACAGGTAAACTGAGGCAGGACTGCAAAACATGTGATTAGTTAGTAGTAGTTAGGGGAGGGGGGAACCGGGGCGCCCCCGGCAGCCCGCCCGCGGCGGGGAGGGGGGAACCGGGGCGCACGCACTGTTTTTTTTTTTGTTGTTTTTTTTTTGTGATGGGGCGAATAGGTATATTCGCCCTATAAGACGCAGCAACTTTTTCCCCCCCGTTTTGGAGAAGAAAAAGTGCGTCTTATAGGGCGAAAAATACGGTAATTTTTGCTCTTAGAGTTAGATGAATAAAGGATTTATTTTTCCAAGAGAAGAAAAGTATATAAATTTGATCAACATCGTCACCTTGCAAGAGTTGACTTAGCCAGGTAAAGTGTAGTTGATGGTGTTACATGTTGTATTTGTGAGACAAAGAGAGAGAAGGAGACAGACAGAAGAAAAGAGGACAATATTAACTAGATAGAGAGAGAGAGAGAGAGAGAGAGAGATTAGATGATAGATAGAGGGAGTGGATTGGGATAGAGAGAAAGAAAGATTTATCTTTCAGGGCTATATGATGATTATAAAGTCACTGCAACTAGTATTTTACTCTGAGTTCCATTATATGTTATATACATTATTTATATATACATTATATATAGTTCCATTAACTTCAGTGGCATCACTAAGTAAAGCGCTTTCAACTTCAGTAAGGGTGTCACAATCAACCTGTCTGTCTACATCGGGGAGTTTGCATTACAAGTCCAAAGATCTACAGTCTCTTTCTGGAAGCTAGGTGAGTTTGCTTTTATTTTACTGCTCTTTAGTCTGTTACATCTCTCTAGGTATGATCCCTTATCTGCGAACACTAAGCCTTACCCTCAGAATCTATATCTCCCTGTGGAAACTCACGGAGTCTTCACCCTATCAGCTCTTCTCAGGGACCAGCCAGAATTGCAAAGCCAATGTTGGATAATATAACCCATCAGAGCCAAGGGAGGCACAGCCGGAAGATTCTTGCTCAAAAATTCTTGAATTTATTGGCAGAGGGCTTGTTGTTCTGAGAGGGACTTCAGTCTCCTAGGAAGGCTGGTCTTCTGCTGAAGTTGACCTCTCTATGTATGGGAGTTCCATGTCTGTAAAATAACATTTTCTTTCTCTGTTTGTTGGGGCAGGTACAGACAAGCTTTCTAGGGGAGGTCTCGTATGTCAGGCAATGCCTAAACATGCAGCAACATGTCGAGTACAGTAATCATGTAGAGAATCAGAGAGGTAGCCGTGTTAGTCTGGAATAGCAGAGGAAACAAAATCCTGTGGCACCTTAAAGACTAACTATAAAGTTTTGAAGCATGAGCTTTCGTGGGCTAATACCCACTTCGTCATGCCACAGTGAAAGGCAGACTGTGCCCGTGTGTAATTGTGATGCTGCAAAGAAAGGCTCCAGCATTGGGAAGACAAAGCAGGAAAGGTTCTCAAGTCAACCATCCAAAAATTGAGAAAATCAAAATCACCATCTACTTTGGCAAATCTTGGCCAATAACATTATGCTAGAACGAGAGAACACATCCTGATGTATATTTCTCATGTTTAATGTTGAGGGCTGGAAATGAGTGAAAAACATCTTTGATTTGCAAACCTATCATGTATGGGACTCAATTCACCACTGACCATTCCACTCAAGTCATTCTAGTTGTACTGGAGAAAAGTTAGAGTAACACAGGAGTTAATGAGACGTATTTATACCAATCACTGACATGAATATTCACTATGCCACTTTTACAAAGTTATCTCACAAAAAAGAGCACCGATTGGAAGGTTATTTTCAATTTAGATTCTTAATACTTTTTGTCCACCTGTAAACCAACACAGTGCACTGGATGGATGATATGGGATCTGGTTTAGAAGAAAGGCTTGTACATGAGGTTTCTAAAAGCAGATCTCTCTTATATGGCTCACAGCATGAGAAATGGGGTCAAACAGAAGAACTAATTGGACACACCGTTGACACTGGTGTAATCAAAGAAAATACTTGTGTAAATCCACAGGAAATGGGACCCACTTTATTTTGTATCCAACTTAGAGTGTTGAATTAGAAATGTGAATTTGTCCACCTGAGTCCCTGTGGCTTTCAAAATTTTACTTGGGTTTTATCTATCTATCTATCTATCTATCTATCTATCTATCTATCTATCTATCTATCTATCTATCTATCTATCTATCTGTAATGCTATACCCTATATTCTTCATAGAAATAATGTTATAATATGGTTATAGCATATCTATCATCTATCTTATCACCTTTCCATAACCTGTTGTGTTGGTTAATTTCATTTCTTTTTCTCTTTATACAGATCACTAAAGGTGAATGGAAAACCAAACCAATGTGAATGAATTTATTCTTGTGGGACTTTCTAGTTATCCAGAACTTCATTTTTTCCTCTTCCTGGTGTTTTTAGTTATTTACCTAATCACCCTGGTGGGGAACATGATGATTATACTGGTGATAAGGGCTGATCCTCTCCTCCACACCCCCATGTACTTCTTCCTGTCTCATTTGTCCATTGTTGATATCTGCTATTCCTCAGTGGTTGTCCCTAAGATGTTGGTGAATTTCTTATCAAAACATAGAACCATTTCTGTCAATGGCTGCCTTGCCCAGATGTTCTTCATCCTTCTCTCAGCTGGTACCGAGGTTTTCGTGCTTTCGGCAATGGCTTATGACCGATACGCTGCCATATGTCACCCATTGGGTTATGTGGTGACCATGAACAAAGGAGTCTGCAGCAAGTTGGTGGGTTGTTCATGGACAATGGGGCTCTTGTATTCACTGGTCAACACTGTCCCTGTGTTAAAGCTACACTTCTGTGGGCCCAATGAAATCAGCCATTTCAGCTGTGAGCTCCCTCAGCTACTGCAACTGTCTTGCACTGTGACCTTCACCAATAAAATTGTTCTTCTTTCTTCTGTTATGATATTTGGTTCCAGCTCCTTCCTCCTCACCCTGCTCTCCTACATTCACATCATCTCCACTATTCTCCGAATACGCTCCACAGAGGGAAGGCGTAAAGTGTTCTCTACATGCAGCTCCCACCTGATTGTGGTTGGTATATTCTACCTCACGGCTGTTTTCCAGTACACAAAACCCAGCTCAGTCTCTTCCCTGGTTCTAGATGAACTCTTCTCCATCCAGTACAGCATCTTGACCCCCATGTTGAACCCCATCATCTACAGCTTGAAAAATAAAGATGTGAAAACTGCTCTGAGAAGAACACTAGGGAAAATTCAAGTTTCTCATGTAATGTAACCATTTCTAGGTTTTATCATTTTCAATAAAATTATAATATAAATCGAAGAGTTGTGGAGACTGCACTATCTAGACGTTCTGAGTTAGTTCAACTGGTTGACACTGATACACAATCGGCAATCAATTTAGTCTAGATCAGGAATCAGCAACCTTATCACTCAGTCCATCAGGGAAATCCACTGGTGGGCCAGGATGGTTAATTTACCGGCAGCGTCTGCAGGTTCAACCTATCGCTGCTCCTATTGGCTGTGGTTCACCGTCCCAGGCCAATGGGGGCTGCGGGAAGTGGTGTAGGATGAGGGATGCACTTCTTCCTCTTCTTCTTTCTTCTGCTAGATGGACTAGCCTAATATTAAATATGTGTTCTCCATGTAGACATGGACTGTTCAATAGGGACTAAGTGTGTTAGCTTCCTTTGGGCTCCCAGCCTAAATTTCCCTTCAGGCCACTAATGGCAGCAGTGACCTCTAGCAATTATTTTGGGGGCACATGTGCCCAAAGCCACAAAATGGATTTCAACACCTAGATCCCAGACTGAGTCATTGGGCTAGAGAAAGAGTGGGAATGACTCTATTGATGAGAAGAGAGACAACTTTCACTTCACTGCCCTGCTGACTGTGACCTACTCAGAAATCTAACCTACTGTCACTGAATGTACCTTAGGGATCACGGATCCCACTGTATATTAAATATTAGAAATCTCTTGAGTTGGGATTATCAGTGCCTAGCTTCCACTATGGCCATGCTGAAGTTAGGAGGTCAGCACTGTCTAAGAAATGAGAGTGCTCCCAGCTGAGCCCATCACCTCTCTCCCTGAAGAACACTAGCCACTAGCACTGTTCAGCTTCCACATACATAGAGTTTATTCCAATGTTCCTGGGTGCTCGTCCTGATTCTGGCCCTGCTGAAAACTTACTGGTGTCAGTGGGAATAGTCCCACTGAGTTCTATGGGCTTTGGATCTGGCTCGCTAGGAGGAAATGGGCCCTTTCGTTAGGTAGTAGAGACAGAGACCTAGACGCCTGGGTTCTGTTCCCAGCTCTGGGAGGGGAGTTGGATCTAATATTTACAGCAATTGGGAGTGGGAGTCTGAGCTCCTGGGTTCTAATCGTGGCTCTGAGATGAGAGTGGGGCACAGTCTGAACATCAGAGAACTGGAGTCATGAGCCATGGGTGTTGTTCCTCTCTCGTTGTGTTGTTTGTGAACGAACAATTCTTCCTCATCATGTCTCTGATTTTCTAGACAAAAGTGTCACACACTTTACCACCCTTAGTAAATCCCATTATGATTTTCATCTAGAAAACACACATGATGATGATACAACTGTCTATGAAATGATTGCCCTAGTGAATTTTGTTTTGGTGCAGAATTGTTCTTTCTCCAAGGAATATTACAAGAAATTTCCTTCAGGGAGTAGGTCCCAGAACCCAATGACTGAAATAAAAACACCTCTGTTTCCTTGAACACATATTGCACTTGTAGCTAGGAGACAGAACTACTTCTCTTAAACAAGGTAGGTTATAAATGAATGACTTAAGCCCCCAATCATTCTCCCACTGAAGTCCATGGGTGCTGTGTCTCAGTCTGCAATTGGAGCAAGGCCCTGTCAATTGTTTCTTCATTTGAATTTTCAATACATGGGCACTGAAGCTTAGTATGTGTCCGAGCACATGAGTTTGTCTGTATTCATATCTATCTATCTATCTATCTATCTATCTATCTATCTATCTATCAGTCTATTTATATATCACTTGATCTATTTGTCTCTTAATCTATCATTCTGAACTAAACTAATTAACAATCATGGGTCAGGTCAGATGCCTGACTTCAGTGGTGTTTTGCTAATTTACTCAACGTGAAATGCTGGTCCCATAATTCCATAGTGCCCACCAGAGTGATACATAAGCACTACATGTACCCATCACCAGGCCATGGTTCTATTGATTATTGTTATGCCTGTTGTTGTGTTGGTGGTTGTGGATGTGTGGATGGGGATATGTGGAGGTCTCTACTTACTGTGGCCAGACTGAGGCTCTGAGCCCCCCCAACGCCACTGGCCTGGGCCTAGTCAGGGAGAGCTGTGTGGAGTCGCAGACCCTCTACCTGCCCTCAGCCAGGTCGGGAGCCTGTGGGGCAGGAACACAGCCTGGGGCTGCTCTCAGCCCCCCACCTCAGCCCACAGACAGGTGGAGGGTCTGCTGTGGTCCGCAGCTGTACTCTCCACTGGCTTCACCAGAGAAGGAGGGAAGGGTGACCTGTGGAACTGCCTGGGGGCTGCTCGGGCCCCCCGCATTGGGCAGGTGGAGCGACTGCTGCGGCTTTCCACAGTTGCCCACCTGGCTTTAACCACAGCCAGGCTCCCCTCCCCGCTGCCTCCCTTGGAAGCTGGAGAGCCATGCGAACAGCTGCAGTTAGCCTGTGTCCCTCCACCTGCCCTAGCGGTGGGATCCAGGGGGGCAGGGACCTGGGCTGGAGGCTGCTCGGGCCCCCTGCCCAGGGCAGGTGGAGGAGTCCAGGCTCCCCACAGCTGCCAGCATGCTCTCTGGCAGGGGGACCTGCTCGGAGCTGCAGCCCGGCCATGGGTGGACAGCTGTGGTGAGTCACAGTAGACCATCCACCTGCCCTGGATGAGGGGCCAGAGCAGCCCCTGGCCTGTGTCTTTGCCACCAAGGACCTCCACCCAGTGCAGGCAGAGGGTCCGCACCGTAGCTCCTGACAGCTGCCCGCCCAGCTTTTACCGTCAGAGCCCTGCACACAGACAAAATTTGTATCCGCATCTGTGCTGCAAAAATGGTCCATGGAAATCCGTGGATATAAAGCAGATAATTGCAGATTTGCAGGGCTCTACCCAAAGTGTGCGTTTCTTTTGTTGATTTCATGTTCTTCTGTCTGTATGTTCATCCAGTGTCCAAATGCCCTGAAGAGCTGTGAAAATATCACTCAACTGCCAGTGAAAAGCATCTATACAGACCCTATTCCTCAGGGTGAGTAAATTTATTTAGAGCCCATCCAAACATCAGCCAACAAATAAAGAAATCAATCCAAATCCCTTCTGAATAAATGGTTTCTTCATATTGATGTTTTCCATGGAAAATGTTGATGTTGATGGCAGTTTTCAATATTCCATTCGATTTCTTGTCGACTCTTCTGAATCAAAATTAGGAGCTTTGCTATTTCAACCTTTCATATCGATTCAGGGTGAAAATAGATATTGGAATATTGGAGTTTCCCATGAGATGGAAATTCCATTTTTCCAGCCAGCTGTGCCATGGTCGAGCTGAGGAAAGTTCTCAGAAACATCAATAGAGGTTCCCCAAAGTAGGTCTTAAGGGAGGCAGAAGACCTCCCTCTTCTCCAGGGCTCCCTATCTAGAGAAAACCAGTTCTTTTTGTTTTCAATTGTTCTGTGTAGTACCCCACTACAGTGTGCTTTGGTTGTTAGATTTAATTTTCTCTATTTCATTCCCTTTGAAAGTGTGAGTCTCTCTCTCTTTCTCTCATTTGTGTGTGTGTGTGAGAGAGAGAGGGAGAGAGAGAGAGAGAGTGTTCAATTTTCAGGAGCATAGTTTTGTGGTTATGGCAGAGTTTCAGGTAACAGGAATGCCGACTCCCAGCGTAAACCCAGTCTCTTCACCCCTATCATGGCCCCTTATCATTCCCAGTTTCCCCCTTAGTAGCTCACTATTATTTGACGTGTTGCTTTAAGAGCCTCATATTGAAGGGGCAAAGCATATGAAAAATACCATATTTGTTATTGCTCATTTTTATGTCAACTCTGTTATTTCACTGTCATGCCTGTTATTAGAAAGTTCCATGTCAACAAGTAACTGTGGAGTAAAACCTCTGTGGCAATTGTCTCTTCTAACATTGTAGGATCTTCCTTCTTGTAAAATTCTTTATAGCAAGGTGATTGGACAAAGATCCTCAACTGTTGTAAATCAATATAGATCTTTTTATACCCATGGAGCTATTAACATTTACACCAGTGAAGGAACTAGCCCTAGCTCTTATTTTGAATATTAAGAGAAGCCAATGCATTTCGGATGCTGTGATGATAAAGGCAGGAATTATTTCAATTGTTCTCTAATATTTAGGGAAGAATACCATTTTTTAGTACACAAAAGACCAAAATCTCCCTTGTTTTCACCAGTTCTTATGCTTCTCATTCTTCAAAGGGCTCTAAACATATTAGACTCAGCAACATCAGTTTACTCATGTGACTAGTCCTCACTTTTGTGAGTTGTAACTGCAGTGGGAATACTTGCATTTCGTATAATGATTCTAGTGATTAAGATCCGAAAGAGATCAGAATTTGCCCTCATTTGAGAAATCATATTTGATAAATGTAGCTGTAGAGTAAGACTCTCAGAGGGGAAAGAGAAAGAAAGAAAGAAAGAAAGAAAGAAAGAAAGAAAGAAAGAAAGAAAGAAAGAAAGTTCCTTTTGGAATTTTTATGTAGACAGAAAAAATGTGCTTGAAGAAGAAAATGATGATGGAAACTGGTATACCTCCATTGCTGGTGTAAACAGATGTAGGTCCTTTAAAGTCAATTTATCAGGTCTGTTCTAAAACAGCTGTATTTAAAGTGGTCAGATTTCTAGCTGATCTATATTGGAATTGCTTGATTAACATCAGTGTGCATATATGAGTCTATGTCTGATGATGATTGGGCCCAGTTACATATTTCTATACAGAATTGCGGTAGGTTTTAGTCTGAAGCATCCCAAAAGAAGGGAAACCAGTATGAATTCTTTGATTCACACCCACAGGTTTAGTATTCCTCAGATTTAGTCCTTTTCTTTGTCACCCCGACAGATGATCTATTCTGAGAGTGACCATGGCGAGAACCAGACCATCTCTGATGTGTTCATCCTGGTGGGGTTTTCATACCTTAACAAGCTGCAAATTGTTCTGTTTCTGATGCTTCTGGTCACCTACCTGGTCGCCCTGATAGGGAACCTGCTTGTTATCCTCCTTATAAAGCTAAACCCCTCACTCCACACCCCCATGTATTTCTTTCTGGTGAACCTGTCATTCTTGGAAATCTGCTTCACCACCAGTCTGGTCCCTCAGCTGCTGGTTCACCTCCTGGTGGAGGAAAAGACCATCTCCATTGTGGGCTGTGCGGCTCAGATGTACGTCTTCACCATCATGGGCCTGACGGAATGCTGCCTCCTTGCAGCCATGGCGTACGACCGCTACGTGGCCATATGTCACCCCTTGCACTATGGCACTATCATGAGTGGCCGGGTGTGTGCACAGCTCGCGGGTGCTTCATGGCTCATTGGGATCTCTGTGGAAGTAGCTCAGACCAGTTGGATCTTCAGCCTGCCCTTCTGTGGCTCCAACCGCATCCACCACTTCTTCTGTGATATCCTACCAGTGTTGAAGATGGCATGTACAGACACATCTAAAAATGAGATTATGGTCTTCACTGTGTCAGTGCTGTTCATCATGGGCCCTTTTTTATTGATAATCCTGTCCTATATCTGCATTATTTATACCATCCTCATGCTGCCATCTGTGGAGGGAAGGCATAAAGCCTTCTCCACCTGCTCCTCCCACCTCATGGTGGTGACTTTGTTCTATGGAATGGCTCTTATCACGTACCTGGGGCTCAAGTCTAGCTCCACCCCAGAGAGTGATCAAATGCTTTCCCTCATAAACACATTTGTGGGACCAGTGTTGAACCCTATAATATATACTCTGAAGAACAAAGAGGTTAAGGAAGCTTTTAGAAAAACAGTAGAGAAGATCATCTTTTCACACAACTGGAGAAAACAGAGAATGAAAGATAGAGTTAGGTAAAACAGGGGGAATGAGGAAAGTTCATAAACAATTTGTTGAATTACTCCCAATGAAATTTTGCCTTTTGAAAAACTTTGACCTGTTGTAAACTTGTCAATTAAATGGGAAGATAAAATTTTCTTAACCAAAATAACCCAAATTTGATATATCTAAATTTTCATGAAAATTTGATAGAACCTTTTCACCAGATTTACACTTCTCTGAAAAATCAAATGAGAAAAGGTTGTCCAAAGCCTGGTCTACAGTACATGATTAAGTCAAATTTAGCCGCATTAGGTCGAATGAAAACTAAAACTGTCCATACAACCAACTCTGTTTTGTCAACTTAAGGAGCTCTTAAAATCAATTTCTGTACTCCTCCCCGGGAAGGGGAGTAGCAGTAAAATCAAACTTGCTGGGTCAAATTTGCGGTAGTATAGACTCAATTAGATGATATTGGCCTGCAAGAGCTATCCCAGAATGCTCCATTGTGACCACTCTGGACAGCACTTTCAACTCAGATGCAGTAGCCAGGTACACATGAAAAGCCCTGGGAACTTTTGATTTTCATTTCCTGTTTGGGCAGCATGGCAAGCTCATCAGCAGTGGTGATTATGCAGTCCCAGAATCGCAAAAGCGCTCCAGCATGGACCATATGGGAGGTTCTAGATCTGATCACAGCATGGGGAGAAGAATCCGTGCAGGCAGAACTCCATTCAAAAAAACTGAATGCCAATATATATGCCAAAATCTCCTGGGGCATGATAGACAAAGGCTACTCCAGGGGCACACAGCAGTGCCGCGTGAAAATTAAGCATCTCAGGCAAACCTACCAAAAAAGAAAGGAGGCAAATGGGTGCTCTGGGTCAGAGCCCCATACGTGCCATTACTATGATGAGTTGCATGCAATTCTAGGGGGAGGCCCTACCCCACCACTGTCCTTGGACACCTTCAAGGGGGGAGTCTCATGGAACAGGGAGGAGGATTTTGTGGAGAAGGAAGAGGAGGAGGAGGAGGAGGACAGTGCACAGCAAGTAAGCGGAGAATCCATTCTCTCATTGTTCATCACCCTGGAGCCAATACCCTCCACACCCTCCCAAGGATGACTCCTGGACTATAAAGCCAGAAAATTGTCCCAGAGAATTGGGTGGGGTGGAGGAGGTTATGCTGCACATCTGCACAAAAACCACAGGCCCTCCTTTTAAATGGCCAACCCACCAGGCACTACTTGGAAAGGAGGTGCCGCAGTTACAAACCATTCCAAATTCTAATGAAGGTAGAAGAAGCCAAACCCCGCCTGCCTCTTGGGCTTACCATGGCTGCCTGCAAACCAAATTCTGTTGCCAGCTGCATGTGATGTCTCACACCAAACGGCAGACACTCAACATAAAAGGTGAAATGCCACCTTGTACCGAAAGAACATGTGCTGTGTGGCTTGAATCGCTTGATTCACTGTGAAAGAGTCTCCCCTTTGTTCTCTAAAATGTATCTTTTGAAATTCTATTCTCCCTTTTTTTCCTCCCACAGGTGCAAATGTCTCTACGCTCCCCTTATCATCTCTGTCCCAGAGGCGATCCCAGATTAGAAAGTGAAAAAAGAGAGGAGGCAGGAGAGTTCAAGAAACTGGCTGCTATACTTTATTACAGCTGTGAGAACAGTGACTTAATCAAGGGCAACGTGCAGAGATAAAATATTAAAAGGCGGTGTCTATACTATATAATGGTTACTGGGGGGCAGCAGAGGGTGGGGTGGGGAAGAGGAAGCTATACTGTACAATGGGGACTAGGGGCAGCAGAGGGTGGGGTGGGGAAGAGGAAGCTATACTGTACAATGGGGACTAGGGGCAGCAGAGGGTGGGGTGGGGAAGGGTCGGCTATACTGTATATATAAAAGTCAAATGGTGTATGCGTGTATGCGTGTGTGCGTGTATGTACATTCACTTACTCCTTCCACACCGTTTGAGCTAGAGACTTGAAATTTGGTACAGTTATAGGTCTTAGGGTG
This sequence comes from Sternotherus odoratus, assembly GCA_032164245.1. Classification (NCBI taxonomy): domain Eukaryota; kingdom Metazoa; phylum Chordata; order Testudines; family Kinosternidae; genus Sternotherus; species Sternotherus odoratus. The sequence continues at coordinate 33,479,102 of JAVMKO010000013.1, read as the reverse complement.
CTAAACAGGGTAAGAGTCGAAAATTTTTCAAATCTCACCTCTGACGCCCCCCAGGGGTGAAATTATTTAAAGGCCAATCACATCAACTGGGCAGCTGCTGGTCTCTGTGACAGTTATGATGTCATAATACCCCCTCCAATGGACCCTGCACTCGCTCAGCTCTCTGCCCCCTCCCCACCTCCAACGGACCCCAGTTGGGTTTGGTCGGAGGGTAAGTGAGGTAGGGGTGTCGGGTCTGCTCGGGGGGTGAGGTGGGGAGTCAGGTTTGGTCAGGGGGTGAGGTGTGGGTGTTGGGGTTGGTCAGGGGGTGTTGGGTTTGGTGGGGGGTAAGGTGGGGGTGTTGGGTTTGTTGGGCGGGTGAGGAGGGGGGTCGGGGTTGGTCAACTGTAAGTGAGGTGTGGGTGTCGGGTTTGTTTGTGGTGGTAGGTAGGGGTGTCGGGTTTGGTTGGGGGGGAAAGTGAGGTGGGTGTGTCAGGTTTGGTCTACGCGGGGTGAGGTGTGGGTGTTGGTAGGGGGGTGACGTGGGGGTGTTGGGTTTGGGGGGGTGAAAATGTGAGTCGGGGTTGGTCGAGGGGTAAGTGAGGTGGGGGTGTCAGGTTCGGTCGGGGGGGGTGTGTGGTGGTGGTGTCAGGTTTGCTCTCTGCCCCCTCCACGGACCCCACAGTCGCTCAGCTGTCTGCCCCCTCCCCACCTCCGATGGACTCGAGCAATGCCGGGTATTTTCGCTAGTACTGTATAATGGGCACTAGGGGCAGCAGAGAGTGAGGGCTGGGTAGGGTCAGGGAAATGATGTCCAATCCTTGATTTTTCAGTTCCTGCATCTTTAGACTCTCTTGTTTGCACAGAGCAATTTATTCACCTGTTATCAGGGCCAATCTACAGCCTCAGAGCTGCTAAGATTAATTAATACCAAGGGAATTCATTATGCCAACAGTGTATCTATTCATTAGAGCTAATGTAAAATTTCCCTATATTTTGCTGAACTTTTAGCCCTAAACTTGTGAATGTGTCCAGGGTGGGAGACATGCTTAGACCTGCCATGGTCCTTGATCATTTCCCATTCATCACAGTTCAGAATGGGCTTGATTTGCACAGGGGCTGAGGTCTCATTGATTTCAGTGGGAGGTGCAGGTCTCATATGTTGCTGTAAATTATCTCCACATATTTGACCAGTGTCTGGAGAATAAGGACACCAAAAATTCACCTGTGGGAGGAGAACCTTTTCCCCGATGACCCCTGAATAGACATTTCATGTAGAGCAACAAGGATGATGCAAAGGCCTATAGTGGTCTCCTAATAACATTTCCCTATGGAGTTGGTGCCATTGTTTGTGTCCTTGAAAATACACGAAATAATCACTTCTGTTCTTCTGGGTCTGTCTGGCAGCGAGAGATTCCCTTTGTTTGTCATTAAGATTCACTTCTACTATATCTGTGCTTGCTTTGTTCCAAACATTATGGTCACATATCACTGGTGTATTTCATATTGTCAGAGAGTCACAGAGCTTAATGAGAAAAGGAACATCTAGATTCTCTTGTATGACCACCTCTGTCTCATGTTCTCTTAGGTGTCATCACACAGGCCCACATAGCACTTTAGCCTTGCCTTAAACTCAACACAAAAGAGAAATTTACGTGGTGGTCCATGTATTGAACCACCGAAATGGAGGCACGTCTGGGATGCAGAATGTGTAATGTCATGCAACACTGTTCAACAGATGATTATGCAAAGTAGAAACTATACATGGGTGCAGGCCAATGCTCAAACCACTGAGCTATCCCTCTCCCCCAAGTAACTAACTCTTTGGATTGTTTTTCAAGGGGTAGTGTAAGTATAGGAATGCTCAGCTCCTTCTGTATTATGGCTACCTGCCGTGCTGGGATGGAGTGGTTGTCAATTTGCTAACTAAGTTAATAAAACCATTTTCCATATAGCTTGATCTCCTAGGTGTGAGTGTTGCAACCATGAACATGGGGGATCCCAACTCTATAGCAATTCTGATAACACTGGGCCTGATCTTGGGACAAAGCCCACCAAATTTCAGAATGATAATTCGGGAAAGTAAACCAGTAATATGAACAATGTACAATCAAGGGGTCAGGCAATAGACTGTTGTCCACAGATGGAGAGAATGAGCCCTGTTCAGTGTGTGTGTGTGTGTGTGTGTGTGTGTGTGTGTGTGTGTGTGTGTGTGTGTGTGTGTGTGTGTGTGAAAGAGAGAGAGACTGACATCACTTGCTTGCGGGAATGAGCCATGGTCAGTGTGTGTGTGTGTGAGTGAGGGACTGTCACCCTCTGCTGGAGGAAATGAGCCATGCTCAGTGTGTGTGTGTACGTGCCATTGCTGCCCCCTCCACTTGTGAACCGCCCTAGAGACTCGTTAATGACGGCGGGTGGTATGAAAAGATGTTTCATTTACAGCTCATCCTAAAGATGTAACATCCACCAGAAACAGTGCCCCCTTCCACAGTGATGGGTTGCTAAGGGTCAGCACCAATTCCAGGGGAGAGCACCCCCTAGTGAGCCACCCTACCCACACCTGCAGCACCGGGCCTCTGAGAGCCATTCTGTGGTAAGTAGCAATTCTGATGGGAGACGGTCCACTGCTGAGCTCCTCACCCAGCTCCTTGCAGCACAAGGCCAAATGTTGCCCTGATGAGGCACAGGGGGGTCAGCATGGACCAAGAGACAACAGTGGCCCCAAGTGAGACCCCACCCAGCTCCTTGTAGCATGTCATCCCTCGGAGCTGCACTGGAGCACTGGGTTTAGTACTGACCAGAGTGAAGAATGTCCCTTAATCAGTCCTCAACCCTGTACCCTACAATATAGCACCCCTTACTGCTGATCGGGAACACTGAGATCAATCAACCTTAGAACATCCTGCAGAGCTCTCCAGACGCATCCCTATAGATCAGTGCCCACAAGTGCCTTGCTGGAGCATTGCTAGCAGCACTGACTAAGGGGAAGAGTGCCTCAAACTGAAAGTCCTACCCCATTCCCAGTACCACAGCCTCCTATTCCATGCTGGATGAGGTCTTAGAACTGAGAGTGTCTAAGCAGTTTCTCCTCTCTGGGTGTTCACACCTCCAGATCACCTGCTGGAAGTGGGCTTCACCCCCCATGATTGAATTGACCTTGCTTTCTTGCCTCTGGTGACTCTGAAACAAGAATGGGGCTCATAGTCTGACCATCAGGGAACCGGAGTTATGAACCTTGGGAATTGTTCCCGAGTCTGCTCACACTCTTTGTGTTGTGTAGTCTTGGAAAAATCATTCCTCCTTCTAGACAAAATCGTATCACACAATTTAATACAGTTGGTAAATCCCATTACAATTTCCACCTAGAAAACACACAGGATGATGATGATGATACAACTTTCTCTGAAATGATTTCCCTAGTGAATTTTAATTTGTTGCAGTTTGAGGCAGTATTGTTCTTCCTCTGAAGAATATTACAAGAAATTTACTTCAGGGAATAGGTCCCGGAAGCCAGTGAATGAAATAAAAACACCTGTTTCTTTCAACACATTGTGCTTGCAGCTAGGAGACAGAACTACTCTTCTTAAACAAGGTAGGTTATAAGTGAATGACTTAAGCCCCCAACCATTCTCTCACTGAAGTCCATGGGTGTTCTGCCCCAGTCTGCAATTGGAGCAAGATCAAGTCATTGGTTTCTTCATTTGAATTTTCCATACATTGTCAGGGAATCTTAGTATGTCTGAGAACTTTCTATCTATCTATCTATCTATCTATCTATCTATCTATCTATCTATCTATCTATCTATCTATCTATCTATCTATCTATCTATCTATCTATCTATCTATCTATCTATCGATGTGTGTGTGATGCTATACCCTATATTCTTCATAGAAATAATATTATAATATAGTTATAGCATATCTGGGATGTATATTATACAAGATGGGGCTTGCGTGATATAATTGGAAAATTTATGATTAGCAGAATATGATTATCCTATCTGTATACATTTCATTTTTGTATCTGAAGTTAGGAATATTGACTATGTAACAACTATAAGTTGGTTCACACCTGGAGAAAGATCCACCACACAGAATGCAATTAGTCTGGATGGGCCATTGTGGAGAACAGTAGGACTTTAAATATGCGTATCTCCCACCTTCCTGAGAAGCTTCCTGGGATGCTACAAAAAAAAATGGCCCAAATTTGAGAAATCTTATTTTGGTAAACATGGCTATTGAACAACATTCCTAGAGGGGAAAGCAAAAGAAAGAAAGAAAGAAAGAAAGAAAGAAAGAAAGAAAGAAAGAAAGAAAGAAAGAAAGAAAGAAAGAAAGAAAGAAAGAAAGAAAGAAGATAAAGAAAAAGATCCGTTTTAAAATGTTAATGTAGACAGAAAAAAAAGTGTTCAAAGAGGAAGAATAAAACCCCTGATGCTGGAAACTGGTAAACCTCCATTGCTGGTGTAAACTGATGTAGGTCCTTTAGAGTCGATATATCAAACCCACATCTGTTGTAAATCAACTGTAGTTACACTGGTGTCAAAGTGATTGGATCTCCAGCCGATCTACACTAAAATAGCTTGACTGACATCAATGCAGTTACATCAGTTTATTCCTGATGATGATTGGGTCCAGTTACATATTCCTATACAGAATTGCTGCAGGTTTTAGTCTGAACCATCCCAACAGAAAGGAAACCAGTATGTATTGTTTGATTCACATTAACATTTGGTATTCCTCAGAATCAGTCTCTTTCTTTGTCATACCTACAGATGACCTATTCTGCAAGTGACCATGGAGAGAACCAAACCATCTCTGATGTATTCATCCTGGTGGGGTTTTCATACTTTAAAAATCTGCAAATCCTTCTGTTTCTGTTGCTTCTGGTCATCTACCCAATGACCCTGATTGGGAACCTGCTTGTTATCCTCCTTATAAAGCTAAACCCCTCACTCCACACCCCCATGTATTTCTTCCTCGTGAACCTGTCCTTCTTGGAAATCGGCTTCACAAACAGTGTGGTCCCTCAGCTGCTGGTTCACTTATTGGTGGAGCAAAAGACCATCTCCATTGTGGGATGCGCTGCTCAGATGTATGTTATCACCAACATACTCCCTGACGGAATGCTGCCTCTTGGCAGCCATGGCGTATGACCGCTACGTGGCCATATGTCACCCCCTGCACTATGGAACTATTATGAGTGGCCGGGTGTGTGCACAGCTTGCGGGTGCTTCATGGCTCATCGGCATCTCGGTGGGAGTAGCGCAGACCACATGGATCTTCAGCCTGCCCTTCTGTGGCTCCAATCACATCCACCACTTCTGCTGTGACATCCCACCAGTGTTGAAGATGGCATGTACAGACATATCCAAAAATAAGATTATTGGCGTGACTGTGTCAGTTCTGTTCATCATGGGCCCTTTTTTGTTGATAATCCTGTCCTACATCTGCATTATTTCCACCATCCTTAAGCTGCAGTCAGCAGAGGGAAGGCGTAAAACCTTCTCCACCTGCTCCTCTCACATAATAGTGGTGATTTTGTTCTATGGAACGACCCTTTTCGCCTACCTGAGGCCCAAGTCTATCTCCACCCTGGAGGGTGACCAAATGTTTTTTCTCGTGATCGCAGTTGCGGCACCTGTGTTGAACCCGATAATATACACTCTGAGGAACAAAGAGGTGATGGAAGCCTTTAGAAAAACAGCTGAGAAGAGCATCTTTTCACACAATTGGAGAAAACAGAGAATGAAAAGTAGAGTTACTTAAAATGGGGGAATGAGGGAAATTTATACTTTTTTCCCTGAATTAGTTCCAATGACTCACTTTTTTAACTGAAATGTTGCCATTTGAAAAAATTTGACTTGTAAACCTACCAGGAGAATGGGAAGAGAAACTTTTCCTACTAAGCCCCCCCAGCTTTTAAATATATTCACAACTCTGAGTGTCAAAGGGAAAAAAAAGCTTAAAATGAAAACACTCTCATAAAATGTTCATATTGTTTTTTGCAACTGTAACAATTTTCACAAATATTTTAATGATGGAAAAATTCCAACCAGCTCTACAAATAACTCCATTTAGACTTCTCCTTTTCCCACTCTGTCAGTCTGTTGCAACATTTTAGGTTTTGGCTTGGGTTGGACTGGGGTTTTGGGGGCTCTAATGGATTTCCCCAGTGCTCCCTGTTGCCTAATTTTAAGTAATATTTCTTAGCACTTCTGAACCGTTTCCTATGTAAGATGCTGATGGATCTTTCAATGCCTAACTTGATCAGGACACACAATGACTCTGGAAGCTGGCTCTTGACTTCCATGGCATTTTGAATGGGTTCAGAAATCTATGCTAACATACTATGTATATTGTGTATTCATTGATGAAAAGGCCATAAGGGACCATTTTGATCATCTAGTCTTACATTCTGCTTAACACAGGGAAGAGAGTTTCACCTGCAGCTGTATAATAAATACCAAATTAGCAACCTCTATACGTAATTCAGCATTTATATGACTATATATCTTCTTTCACAAACATCCCTATAACGCCTTCATCAGAAGCTTAAATACATTGAGACTCTGAGATGCACTGGCTGGCAGTATGTCATGTTTTTTGTTATATCTCTTTGATATAATTTGCTGATTTGTTTAAAATGATATTGTTGGCAAGATAAGTCACCTGTCGTGTTGGAAGATGTAAGTAAGAGGTATGAACATGTAATGATAAAGAGAAGAAAAATCCCTTTCTCTGGGAATCTTAGAAGCAGAGTGGCCCAGAGCAAAATGACCCAGAAATTTCAAATTCCTCAAGAAAATCGTAGACATTAAATTATTAATATTTGTATATAAGTAATGCTCAGGTTATGTAAATTCAATTGATAATGTGTTGGCTAATGAATGGAGGAATATTAATCAATAGAAAATGTGCAAATGTATGAAAATACATACAAATATGCATATAGAATATGTATAAATAAAGATGTAAATAAGTAAAAATATGTAACACAAAATTATATATGTGCATATACAAAGTACATATGTACATTTATAAAACATATAAAATATGTGTGTAAAATACATCTAAAATAAGAAAATACATATAAAATACATATAAAAATGTAGTTACGGTGACATATCACTGGTGTCTTTCATATTGTCAGAGCGTCACAGAGTCTAAGGACAAAAGGAACCTCTAGATTATCTTGTCTGACCACCTCTGTCTCACATTGTGTTGGGTTTCATCACACAGGCCCACAGAGCACTTTAGCCAGGCATGTACCTGGTGATCCCTGTACCTGAGCACTGAAATGGGGATGTGTAATGTCAAGTAACACTGAGAAACAGATGATTAAGGTGGGAAGAAAAGAACCCCTAATGTATAATGGAAATTCTGTGTGTGTGTGTGTATGAGAGAGAAACAGACTTATAGCTATATAGCCATTCAATAATGATAGTTATATAGTACGTAAAGGATAAAGAGGTGAGAACTGAGATCAGGGCCGGAGACAGGGGGGTACTATGGGTAGAGCTGTACCGGGCCCCACACTTTAGGGGGGCCCCGGTACAGCTCTACCCGCAGTCATCCGGCGCGGCTCTCCTCTGGACGAGCGCCTGTCCCCTGCTGAGCAGTGAGCCCGGCCGGCGGCAGCGGCTCAGTCCAGGGGGAGAAAGGGCAGGGAGAGGGGAGGGAGCAGCAAGGGCGGCTGACGCCGCTCCGGGGCTCTCGCTCCCGCTGTCAGCTGGGGGGGAGAGCCAGCTGGGGGGGGTGGCTTGGCTTCCTCCCCCAGGCGCTGTCAGCTGGGGGGGGAGCGCCGGCTGGACTGGAGGGTGGGCCCGGCTGGGCTGGGGGCCCCCCCAGCCACTGTCGGCTGGGCTGGGCTGGGGGGGGGCACTGGGCTGGGGGGCCCCCAGCCGCTGTCAGCTGGGCTGGAGGGGGCCCGGCTGGGCTGGGGGGGCCCCCAAACTATCAGAGTAGGGGGCCCCCAAATTTCTGTCGCCGGCCCTGCCTGAGATCAGAAACACAAGAGATCTACAGATCTAGACTTATGAAAATTACTTAGAAAGACAGTGCGGGTGAGGTAGTATATTTTATTGTTGGTGAGAGAGACAGAAGTTGATCCAGCAATAGATATACCTCATCCCCTTTGTGACCCTAGTATCCTGGGACCCAGACGGCTACTACAGCACCATGTACAAGAATAGCTTCACGAATTAGCGTAACTTGAAGGCATTAAAGCCTAAACAGGAGCAGTTGCGCAATGAGTTGGCTTAAGTGAATAAACTAACAGTGACCTTTAATCACAAAATATCACAAGGTTCTGTCTATTTTTTTGTCTTCATCACGATTGTTGCAATCAGTCACAATACATCAAAAGGCTGCTTATTGTTTTGTCACAGCCACAAGGGAATGAACCATACTCAATGTGTGTGTGTGTGTGTCTGTCTGTCACCCCCTCCTGGAGGAAATGAGCCCTGCTCAGTTGGTCTGTGCATGTAGCACTCCTGCCCCTTCCTCTTGTGAACAGCCCCAGGGACTCATGCATGGCGATGGGTGGTCAGGAAAGATCTTTCATTTACAGCTCATCCAAAGATATAATTTCCACCAAAACCATTCCCCCTTCCACGGTGGTGGAGCGCTGTGGGTCAGCACCAACACCCAAGGGAGAGCGCCCCCTACTGAGACACCCTACCCACACCTGCAGCACAGGGCCCCCAAACGCCATGCTGGAGCACTCTGGTGAACAGTGATTCTGATGGGAACAGTTCCACAGAACAGCTCCTCATCCTGCTTCTTTTGGCACAGGGCCCTGTGGTGCCCTGCTGAAGCACAGGGAGTCAGCATGGACCAAGAGACAAGAGTGCCCCCCAAGTGAGACCCCACCCAGCTCCCTGCAGCATGTCATCCCTTGGAGCTGGGCTGGAGCACTGGGGTTAGTACTGACCCACAGAGGAGAACATCCCCTAATGAGTCCAACACCCTGTTTCCAGCAGAACAGTGCCCCCTATTGCTGAGCTGCAATACTGGGATCGGTCAAGAACATCCCACTGAGCTCTCCAGGTCCATCCCTATATTTTATCACCACCAAGTGCTACACAGGGGTATTGCTAGCAACACTGAATAAGTGGGAAAGTGCCCCAAAATGGGTTCCTCACCACACTCCCAGGAGAACATCCTTAGTCCTCTGTCACATTACTGGAATAATTTGGTACCATATAGATTATTGGGGTACCAAATATTATGTGAAGGGGGTCATAACAGGTGTCTATGATCATATGTGTGTATCTATTTTGGAACTGAAGTTATGGATATTGGATAAAAGGTGCCTGTACTTCAAACTTAGGCTTGGCTCCTGTGAAAGCTCAGACACGCTGGTGCTAACTTGAGCCCATTAAAGGGCCATCAACTGCACAATGAACTGTGTCCATACCCGAGGAGAGGAGCCTCCCCAGGTATGGGACATGCCTGGGCAAAAACTGAATCATTGAGAGTCTGGTAATTGGACCATGTGGCTGTGAACCTTCAGTTTGCAGCCAGACTCTGCATAAGGAGGAGGAGGGTCTTCACCCACAGGAGGAAGTCTATAAAGCCTGGAAGAACATTCCCCATTTTGTCTTCTACCTCCAGTCTTCAGCCTGCCTTGTTTCCAGCTTTGGATGGAACTTTGCTTCTCAGGGAACTCTGGACAAAGGTGCTGACCCATCTGTGCAGGGGATGCTTTCCAAAGACTTTGATTGAAACCTGCAGTTTATTCTACAGCTGCAAGACTGAACCAAGAGGTGTACCATTACTGCATGTAATTGATTTCTTTTAACCTTTCCTAACCCTCACCTATACCTTTTTCCTTGTACAATAAACCTTTAGATTTTAGATTCTAAAGGATTGGCAATAGCATGATTTGTGGGAAGATCTAATTTGTATATTGACCTGGATCTGGGGCCTGATTCCTTGGAATTGGGGAGAACCGTTTTCTTTATTTGAGGGATTGGTTTTCATAACCATTGATCCCCAGGACAGGTGGCTGCTGGTGGTGATACTGGGAATCTGGAGTGTCTTAAGGGGATTGCTTGTGTGACTTGTGGTTAGCCAGTGGGGTGAAACCAAAGTCTTTTCTGTTTAGCTGGTTTGGTTTGCCTTAGTGTGAAGAAACCCCAGCTTTGGGCTGTAGTTGCCCCTTTGGAAGCAATCTGTCCTGATCTGACACTCACAGTTGGATCCCACCAGGAACAGCACCGTCACACCCTCTATGTCCATACTGGAGTAATGGGATCAAAACTGTGTAAGAAATGAGAGTGCTCCCAGCGGAGCCCATCCCCCCACTCCCTGCAGCAAACCACCCCCTAGCACTGCTCAGCTTCCACATGCAGTGAGTTTATTTTCATGTTCCTGGGAGCTCGTCCTGATTGTGTCCCTGCTGCAAATGTACTGGCGTCACTGGAAATAGTTCGACTGAGTTCTATGGGCTTTGGATCTGGCTCTCTAGGAGGGAAATGGGCCCTATCATTAGGGCAGTACAGTCTGAGAGTGAGGACTCCTGGGTTCTGTTCTCAGCTCTGGGAGGGCAGTGGGGTGTAATGTTTAGAGTAGTGGGGATTGGGAATCAGGTGTCCTGGGTATTAATTGTGGCTCTGAGACAGGAGTGGGGTTTTTCCACACTGAGTAAATCCCCTTACAATTTTCATCTAGAAAACACACATGATGGTGATGATGATGCCACCTCCTATGAAATGATTGCCCCAGTGAATTTTCTTTTGTTGCTTGTTGGTGCAGAATTTTCTTCCTATGATGAATATTACAGGACATTTTCTTCAGGGAATAGGTCTCAGAAGCCAGTGAATGAAATAAAAACACCTCTGTTACCTTTAGCAAATATAGCGATTGCAACTGGGAGAAGGAACTACTCTTCTTAAACAAGGTAGGCTGTAAATCAATGATTTAAGTCCGCATCTATTCTCTCACTGAAGACCATGGACATTGTGCCCCAGTGTGCAAAGGAAGCAAGATGTGCAAAGAAGGAAGCAGTGCAAAGAAGATGCAGTGCAAAGAAGTGAAAAGCAGTGCAAAAAAGAAAGCAGATGTGCAAAGGAAGCAAGATGTGCAAAGGAAGCAGTGTGCAAAGGAAGTGTGGCACAGTCTGAACATCAGAGAACTGGAGTCATGAGCCTTGGCTGTTGTTCCTCTCTCGTTGTGTTGCTTGTGAACGAGCCATTCTTCCTCATCATGTCTCTGATTTTCTAGACAAAAAGTGTCACACACTTTACCACACTTAGTAAATCCCATTACAATTTTCATCTAGAAAATGCACATGATGATGATACAACTGTCTATGAAATGATTGCCCTAGTGAATTTTGTTTTGGTGCAGAATTGTTCTTTCTCCAAGGAATATTACAAGAAATTTCCTTCAGGGAGTAGGTTCCAGAACCCAGTGACTGAAATAAAAACACCTTTGTTTCCTTGAACACATATTGCACTTGTAGGTAGGAGACAGAACTACTCCTCTTAAACAAGGTAGGTTATAAATGAATGACTTAAGCCCCCAACCATTCTCCCACTGTACTCCATGGGTGCTGTGTCTCAGTCTGCAATTGGAGCAAGGCCATGTAAATTGTTTCTTCATTTGAATTTTCCATACATGGGCAGAGAAGCTTAGTATGTGTCCAGGCACATGGGTTTGTCTATATTCATATCTATCTATCTATCTATCTATTTATCTATCTATCTATAGTCTATTTATATATCGCTTGACCTATTTGTCTCTTAATATATCACTCTGAACTAAACTGACTTCAGTGGTGTTTTGCTAATTTACTCTACATGAAATGCTGGTCCCATAATTCCATGGTGCCCACCAGAGTGATACATAAGCACTAGATGTAGCCATCACCAGGCCATGGTTCTATTGATTATTTTTATGCCTGTTGTTGTGTTGGTGGTCGTGGATGTGTGGATGGGGTTATGTGGAGGTCTCTACTTATTGTGGCCAGACTGAGGCTCTGAGCCCCCCCAACGCCACTGGCCTGGGCCTAGTCAGGGAGAGCTGTGTGGAGTCGCAGACCCTCCATCTGCCCTCAGCCAGGTGGGGAGCCTGTGGGGCAGGAACACAGCCGGGGGCTGCTCTCAGCCCCCCACCTCACCCCACAGACAGTTGAAGGGTCTGCCGTGGTCCCTAGCTGTACTCCCCACTGGCTTTGCCGGAGAAGGAGGGAAGGGTGACCTGTGGAACTGCCTGGGGGCTGCTCGGGCCCCCCGCATTGGGCAGATGCAGCGACTGCTGCGGCTTTCCACAGTTGCCCGCCTGGCTTTTACCACAGCCAGGCTCCCCTCCCCGCTGCCTCCCTTGGAAGCTGGAGAGCCATGCAAACAGCTGCAGTTAGCCTGTGTCCCTCCACCTGCCCTAGCGGTGGGATCCGGGGGGGGCAGGGACCTGGGCTGGAGGCTGCTTGGGCCCCCTGCCCAGGGCAGGTGGAGGAGTCCAGGCTCCCCACAGCTGCCAGCATGCTCTCTGGCAGGGGGGCCTGCTCGGAGCTGCAGCCTGGCCATGGGTGGGCAGCTGTGGTGAGTCACAGTAGACCATCCACCTGCCCTGGATGAGGGAACAGAGCAGCCCCTGGCCTGTGTCTTTGCTACCAAGGACCTTCACCCAGTGCAGGCAGAGGGTCCGCACCGTAGCTCCTGACAGCTGCCCGCCCAGCTTTTACCGTCAGAGCCCTGCACACAGACAAAATTTGTATCCGCATCTGTGCTGCAAAAATGGTCCATGGAAATCCGTGGATATAAAGCAGATAATTGCAGATTTGCAGGGCTCTACCCAAAGTGTGCGTTTCTTTTGTTGATTTCATGTTCTCCTGTCTGTATGTTCATCCAGTGTCCAGATGCCCTAAAGAGCTGTGAAAATATCACTCAACTGCCAGTGAAAAGCATCTATACAGACCTTATTCCTCAGGGTGGGTAAATTTATTTAGATCCCATCCAAACATCAGCCAACAAATAAAGAAATCAATCCAAATCCCTTCTGAATAAATGGTTTCTTCATATTGATGTTTTCCACGAAAAATGTTGATGTTGATGGCAGTTTTCAATATTCCATTCGATTTCTTGTGGACTCTTCGAAATCAAATTTAGGAGCTTTGCTATTTCAACTTTTCATATCGATTCAGGGTGAAAATAGATATTGGAATATTGGAATTTCCCATGAGATGGAAATTCCATTTTTCCAGCCAGCTGTGCCATGGTCGTGCTGAGGAAAGTTCTCAGAAACATCAATAGAGGTTCCCCAAAGTAGGTCTTAAGAGAGGCAGAAGAATTCCTACCTCTTCTCCAGGGCTCCCTATTTAGAGAAAACCAGTTCTTTTTGTTTTCAATTGTTCTGTGTAGTACCCCACTACAGTGTGCTTTGGTTGTTAGATTTAATTTTCTCTATTTCATTCCCTTTGAAGTTGTGAGTGTCTCTCTCTCTCTCTCTCTCTCTCTCTCTCTCTCTCTCTCTCTCTCTCTCTCTTTCTCTCTCTCTCTCTCTCTCTCTCTCTTTCTCTCATGTCTGTGTGTGTGTGTGAGAGAGAGAGAGAGAGAGAGAGAGTGTTCAATTTCGAGGAGCATAGTTTTGTGGTTATGGCAGAGTTTCAGGTAACAGGAATGCCGACTCCCAGCGTAAACCCAGTCTCTTCACCCCTATCATGGCCCCTTATCATTCCCAGTTTCCCCCTTAGTAGCTCACTATTATTTGACGTGTTGCTTTAAGAGCCTCATATTGAAGGTGCTAAGCATATGAAAAATACCATATTTGTTATTGCTCATTTTTATGTCAACTCTGTTATTTCACTGTCATGCCTGTTATTAGAAAGTTCCATGTCAACAAATAACTATGGAGTAAAACCTCTGTGGCAAATGTCTCTTCTAACATTGTAGGATCTTCCTTCTTGTAAAATTCTCTATAGCAAGGTGATTGGACAAAGATCCTCAACTGTTGTAAATCAATATAGATCTTTTTATACCCATGGAGCTATTAACATTTACACCAGTGAAGGAACTGGGCCTAGCTCTTATTTTGAATATTGAGAGAAGCCAATGCATTTCGGATGCTGTGATGATAAAGGCAGGAATTATTTCAATTGTTCTCCAATATTTAGGGAAGAATACCATTTTTTTAGTACACAAAAGGCCAAAATCTCCCTTGTTGTCACCATTGCTTATGCTTCTCATTCTTCAAAGGGCTCCAAACATATCAGTTTACTCATGTGAGTAGTCACCACTTTTGTGAGTTGTAACTGCAGTGGGAATAATTGCGTTTCGTATAATGATTCTCGTGATTAAGATCTGAAAGAGATCAGAATTTGCCCTCATTTGAGAAATCATATTTGATAAATGTGGATGTAGAGTAAGACTCTCAGAGGGGAAAGAAAGAAAGAAAGAAAGAAAGAAAGAAAGAAAGAAAGAAAGAAAGAAAGAAAGAAAGAAAGAAAGAAAGAAAGAAAGAAAGAAAGGAGTTCCTTTTGGAATTTTTATGTAAACAGAAAAAATGTGCTTGAAGAAGAAAATGATGATGGAAACTGGTATACCTCCATTGCTGGTGTAAACTGATGTAGTTCCTTTAAAGTTAATTTATCAGAACCCTGTCTGTTGTAAATCAGCTGTATTTCTACTGCTGTCAAAGTGGTCAGATCTCTAGCTGATCTATATTGGCATAGCTTGATTGACATCAGTGTGCCTATATCAGTTTATGTCTGATGATGATTGGACCAGTTACATATTTCTATACAGAATACCGGCAGGTTTTAGTCTGAAGCATCCCAAAGAAGGGAAACCAGTATGAATTCTTTGATTCACATCTACAGGTTTAGTATTCCTCAGATTTAGTCCTTTTCTTTGTCACCCCTACAGATGATCTATTCTGAGAGTGACCATGGCGAGAACCAGACCATCTCCGATGTGTTCATCTTGGTGGGGTTTTCCAAACTTAACAAGCTGCAAATTCTTCTGTTTCTGATGCTTCTGGTCACCTACCTGGTCGCCCTGATAGGGAACCTGCTTGTTATCCTCCTTATAAAGCTAAACCCCTCACTCCACACCCCCATGTATTTCTTTCTGGTGAACCTGTCCTTCTTGGAAATCTGCTTCACCACCAGTCTGGTCCCTCAGCTGCTGATTCACCTCCTGGTGGAGGAAAAGACCATCTCCATTGTGGGCTGTGCGGCTCAGATGTACGTCTTCACCATCATGGGCCTGACAGAATGCTGTCTCCTAGCAGCCATGGCGTACGACCGCTACGTGGCCATATGTCATCCCCTGCACTACGGAACTATCATGAGTGGCCGGGTGTGTGCACATCTCGCGGGTGCTTCATGGCTCATTGGGATCTCTGTGGAAGTAGCTCAGACGAGTTGGATCTTCAGCCTGCCCTTCTGTGGCTCCAACCGCATCCACCACTTCTTCTGTGATATCCTACCAGTGTTGAAGATGGCATGTACGGACACATCTAAAAATGAGATTATGGTTTTCATTGTGTCAGTTCTGTTCATCATGGGCCCTTTTTTATTGATAATCCTGTCCTACATCTGCATTATTTCCACCATCCTCAAGCTGCTGTCGGCAGAGGCAAAGTGTAAAGCCTTATCCACCTGCTCCTCCCACCTCATGGTGGTGACTTTGTTCTATGGAATGGCTCTTATCACTTACCTGGGGCTCATGTCTAGCTCCACCCCAGAGAGTGATCAAATTCTTTCCCTCATAAACATACTTGTGGGACCAGTGTTGAACCCCATAATATACACTCTGAAGAACAAAGAGGTTAAGGAAGCCTTTAGAAAAACAGTAGAGAAAAGCATCTTTTCACACAATTGGAGAAAATAGAGAATGAAAGATAATTAGTTAAAACAGGGGGAATGAGGAAAGTTCATAAACAATTTGCTGAATTAATCCCAATGAAATGTTTCCATTTGAAAAACCTTGACCTTTTGTAAGCTTGTCAGTTAAAAGGGAGGATAAACTTTTCTTACCAATAATAATCCAAATTTGATATATCTAAATTTGATAGAACCTTCTCACCAGATTTACACTTTACTGAAAAATCAAATGAGAAAATGTAGTCCAAAGCCTGGTCTACAGTACACGATTAGGTCAAATTTAGCCACTTTCGGTCGAATGAAAACTAAATCTGTCCACACAACCATCTCCGTTTTGTCGACATAAAGGTCTCTTAAAATCAATTTCTGTACTCCTCCCCATGAAGGGGAGTGGCGGTAAAATCGAACTTGCTGGATAGAAATTGGGGTAGTATAGACTCAATTCAAAGGTATTGGCCTCCAAGAGCTATCCTAGAATGCTCCATTGTGACTGCTCTGGACAGCACTTTCAACTCAGATGCACTAGCCAGGTACACAGGAAAAGCCCCGGGTACTTTTGATTTTCATTTCTTCTTTGGCCAGTGTGGCGAACTCATCAGCACAGGTGATTATGTAGTCCCAGAATCGCAAAAGAGCTCCAGCATGGACCATATGGGAGGTACTAGATCTGATCACAGTACTGGTTCTGTTAGGTAAAATAGCAAGTCCCTACTCACCTCTCCAGCACCCGAGTTTGTGCGGAGTTGGTATAGGGCTCACAAGCTGTCAGAAACCAAGTACACACACACCAATTCATTGATCAACTCTAGCTCACACTATTCTTAGCTCTGAAGCTTCAGAGTAAGTGTGGCAAGTTTATTAGGGGTGAGCATCAATATTTATACACAGAAGTAAACTAAGTGAAAAACTGGTCATAGTGGTCATGCATAATCAATCAAGATTCTACAGGATAAAACAGGTTTAAATGTAAATTCCAAAAGACAAAGGGGAGATGGCTACTTAAGGGGAGGGGGGGTGTCAGGAGCTTGTTCGCAGGTCAGAGCTTTGATTAAAAGTTCAGACAGAGACATCAAGTCTGGGTTAAGTTTAAGCTCATCAAAAGTTCAGACTCAACAGTTCCATAGTCCCCCCAAAAAAGTCTCTTAGGCAATTCCAGTCCTTGCCTCAGTTCCTCTAGGCACTGTCCGCTGTCCGTGCCCTGCCCCTTGTATCAGGGGCGGACCGCTAGTGCCTGCATTCTCCACCACTTGTGACGGGGTCGGTCACTCACCCGGCGGCGCCCCCGTCTGGTCGTCACGGGAATTAGCTCTTTGACCCTGGAGCGCCCTCTGTCGGCCGATGTCCGCCTCTTCACTCTGGCCCCGTGCCCCTCCCGGACCCCGGAGCCCCTTGCTGAGGGGGCTGCACCCCTGCAGTACACCCCTGGTCTTAGGGTCCCCCACCCGGGAACCCACCACCCACTATCCCCAACTCGCCCCAGAGTGTGCCACTGTCAGTCACCACTTGCCCCCGCTCACTGGGGCGGACTGCAGTATCATGGCTTCTCATCACAGGCAAGGAGGGTTGGCCTGCTGTCGCTATCTCCAGCCCTGGGCTGCCCCCTGCAGCCCTGGTACCCCTGTGTCAGGCCTGTGTCAGGCCTTGAGGCCTGGGGCTCTTTGCTAGAGCCTGCCCAGTTCCCTCTGCCCTGCCCCAGCTCTGCCCTAACCCAGGTACCTGGCTCAAGCTCCCTGCAGTCAGGCCTGTCTCCCTCTGAGTGCAGAGGAAACTGTCTCTAGGCTCCTGCCTCCCAGCCTTTATACTCTGGCCTGAGTTTGGGGCATGTCCGCCCAGCTGGGCCTAATGCCCAATCAGGCCTGAAAGGCCTGCTGGCTCCCAGCCTTAACCCCCTCCATGGGCTATTTTAAACCCCTTCTGGTAGGGGGTGGGTGGTCACCCCGCCACACTCCCACAGGTGCAAATGTCTCTACGCTCCCCTTATCATCTCTGTCCCAGAGGCGATCCCAGATTAGAAAGTGAAAAAAGTGCAGAGGAGGCAGGAGAGTTCAAGAAACTGGCTGCTATACTTTATTACAGCTGTGAGAACAGAGTGACTCAGTAATCAAGGGCAACGTGCAGAGATAAATTATTAAAAGGTGATGTCTATCTATATATATAAAAGTCAAACGGTGTATGTATGTATGTATGCGTGCGTGTATGCATGTATGCGTGGATGTATGCTTACTCCTTCCACACCGTTTGAGCTAGAGACTTGAAATTTGGTACAGTTAGAGGTCTTGGGGTCCTAATGACTGTAAGAGTCGAAAATTTTTCAAATCTCACCTCTGACGCCCCCCAGGGGTGAAATTCTGTCTCGCATTGTGGTGGGTTTCATCACACAGGTCCACAGAACACATTAGCCAGGCATCAGAGTGAACGTAAAAGAGAACTGTACCTGGTGGTCCCTGTAACTGAGCACGGAAATGGAGGCACCTCTGGGCTGCAGAATGTGAAATGTCCTGCAACACAGAGAAACAGATGATAAAAATTACTTAGGACGACAGGATGGGTGAGCCAATATATTTAATTGTAGGTCAGACAGACAAATGTTTTCCGGGAAAATATATTAACACACCCGCTTTGTGTCTCTAGTATCTTGGGACTCAGACAGCTACTACAGCACTACGTACAAGAA
This sequence comes from Sternotherus odoratus, assembly GCA_032164245.1. Classification (NCBI taxonomy): domain Eukaryota; kingdom Metazoa; phylum Chordata; order Testudines; family Kinosternidae; genus Sternotherus; species Sternotherus odoratus. The sequence goes on along the minus strand of JAVMKO010000013.1, from coordinate 33,460,617 downwards.
TGTCTTAAGCAGTTAGTGGAAGTAGAAGGCTTTCTAGCTTGAGTAGGAGCAGTTGCTCAATGAGTTGGCATAGTAAGTAAACTAACAGTGAATGTAAGTTGGAAAACATTACAAGGTTCTTTATTGTTTTGTCATCATTACAAGTTTTGCAAAGAGCAGATAGGTAACCACAAGGGAATGAGCCCTGCTCAGTGTGTGTGTTTTTGTGTGTGACTGTCACCCTCTGCTGGAGGGAATGAGCCATGCTCAGCATGTGTGTGCATAGACCACTTCCTTTTGTGAACAGCCCCACGGACTGGTTCATGCCACGGGTGGTATGGAAAGAGCTTTCCTTTACAGCTCATCCAAAAGATGTAACTTCCACAAGAAACAGCAGAGGGTGGGGGCGGGGAAGGGGCGGCTATACTGTATAATTGGCACCAGGAGGCGGCAGAGGGTGGGGTGGGGGAGTGGCGGCTATACTGTATATGGGCACTAAGGGGCAGCTGAGGGTGGGGTTGGGGAAAGGGCAGTTATACTGTATAATGAGCAATAGGGAGCAGCAGAGAGTGGTGGCGGGAAAGGGGCAGCTATACTGTATAATGGGCACTAGGGGCAGCAGAGGGTGGGGGGTAGGGTAGGGTGAGGCGAATGATGTCAAAGACCTTGATTTTTCAGTTCCTGCAACTTTAGACTCTCTTGTTTGCACAGAGCAATTTATTCACTTGTTATCAGGGCCAATCCCCAGCCTCAGAGCTGCTAAGATTAATTAATACCAAGGGAATTCATTATGCCAATAGAGTTAACAAAGTCCTGTGGCACCTTAAAGACTAACTATAAAGTTTTGAAGCATGAGCTTTCGTGGGCTAATACCCACTTCGTCGGATGCAGGCAGTAGAAGTGTTCAATTGTTCACAAACAGGCAGTTATAGAAAAGTAGGTAAGAGCCAGGGGGGAGGTGAAAAGGTTAGTCCAATTAAGCTGAGCCAGCTTGTTATCTCCGATCAGGGAGTGTGGATTATTCGTCTAGCATTTGAATGGGGTGTGTGGACATGGAGAGATGAGAAACAATGTCTGTAATGAGCCAACCATTGTAGATCCCGGTTCAATCCCAAAGTGTGTGAGCTGAATTTGCAAATGAATTGAAGCTCTGCAGTCTCTCTTTGCAGTTTGGATCTGAAGTTCCCTTTCTGCAGAATGGTGACCTTTAAATCTGAAATAGTGTGTCCAGGCAGGTTGAAGTGTTCCCCTACAGGTTTTTGTATATTGCCATTCCTAATATCTGATTTGTGTGCATTTATCCTTTTTCGTAGGGACTGTCCAGTTTGGCCGATGTACATAGCAGAGGGACACTGGTGGCATATAATGGCATATATGACATTGGTTGATGTACAGGTGAATGAGCCAGTGATGGTATGGTTGATCTGGTTAGGTCCTGTGATGGTGTTGCTGGTGTAGATATGTGGGCAGAGTTGGCATCGAGGTTTGTTGCATGGATTGGTTCCTGAGTTGGAGTTATTGTGGTGCAGTGTGCTGTTGCTGGTGAGAATTTGTTTAAGGTTGGCAGGTTGTCTGTGTGACAACCTGCCAACCTTAAACAAATTCTCACCAGCAACAGCACACTGCACCACAATAACTCCAACTCAGGAACCAATCCATGCAACAAACCTCGATGCCAACTCTGCCCACATATCTACACCAGCAACACCATCACAGGACCTAACCAGATCAACCATACCATCACTGGCTCATTCACCTGTACATCAACCAATGTCATATATGCCATTATATGCCACCAGTGTCCCTCTGCTATGTACATCGGCCAAACTGGACAGTCCCTACGAAAAAGGATAAATGCACACAAATCAGATATTAGGAATGGCAATATACAAAAACCTGTAGGGGAACACTTCAACCTGCCTGGACACACTATTTCAGATTTAAAGGTCACCATTCTGCAGAAAGGGAACTTCAGATCCAAACTGCAAAGAGAGACTGCAGAGCTTCAATTCATTTGCAAATTCAGCTCACACACTTTGGGATTGAACCGGGATCTACAATGGTTGGCTCATTACAGACATTGTTTCTCATCTCTCCATGTCCACACACCCCATTCAAATGCTAGACGAATAATCCACACTCCCTGATCGGAGATAACAAGCTGGCTCAGCTTAATTGGACTAACCTTTTCACCTCCCCCCTGGCTCTTACCTACTTTTCTATAACTGCCTGTTTGTGAACAATTGAACACTTCTACTGCCTGCATCCGACGAAGTGGGTATTAGCCCACGAAAGCTCATGCTTCAAAACTTTATAGTTAGTCTTTAAGGTGCCACAGGACTTTGTTAACTCTGCTATTCCAGACTAACACGGCTACCACCCTGATTCTTGACATTATGCCAATAGTGTATCTATTCATTAGAGCTAAAATAAAATTTCCCTATATTTGCTGAACTTTTAACCCTAAACTTGTGAATGTGGCAAGGGTGGGAGACATGCTTAGACCTGCCATGGTCCTTGATCATTTCCCATTCATCACAGTTCAGAATGGGCTTGATTTGCACAGGGGCTGAGGTCTCAATGATTTCAGTGGGAGGTGCAGGTCTCATATGTTGCTGTAAATTAGCCCCACAGATTTGACCAGTGTCTGGAGAATAAGGACACCAAAAATTCACCTGTGGGAGCAGAAACTTTTCCCCCATGGCTGCTGAATAGACATTTCATGTAGAGCAACAAGGATGATGAAACGGCCTATAGTGGTCTCCTAACAACATTTCCCTATGGAGTTGGTGCTGTTGTTTATGTCCTTTAATTACATGAAATAATCACTTCTGCTCTTCTGGGGCTGTCTGTCAGTGAGAGATTCCCTTTGTTTGTCCTTAAGATTCACTTCTACTATATCTGTGCTTGCTTTGTCCCAAACATTATGGTCACATATCACTGGTGTATTTCATATTGTCAGAGAGTCACAGAGCTTAATGACAAAATGGATCTCTAGATTATCTTGTCTGACCACCTCTCTCTCATGTGCTCTTGAGTTTCATCACACAGGCCCACAGAGCACTTTAGCCTTGCCTCAAATTGAACGCAAAAGAGAAATGTACGTGGTGGTCCATGTATCGAATCACCGAAATGGAGGCATGTATGGGATGCAGAATGTGTAATGTCATGCAACACTGTTCAACAGTGTTTGTGTGATTTGTAGCCCATGCAGTGAGTACTCTATATAGCTACGCTGTAATGATGGTTATATTTTACATAAAGGATAAAGGGGCCAGGAACTGATGTGAGAGACACAAGAGACCTATAGACCTACATTAATAAAAGTAATTGAGGAAGACAAGATGGGTGAGGTAATATCTTTTATTGTTGGTGAGTGAGACTGAAGTTCGTCCACAAAAATATATTACCTCAGCTGCTTTGTGTCTCTAGTATCCTGGGACCCAGACAACTACATCAGCACGGCATACGAGACTGGCTTAAGCAGTTAGAAGGCATTATAGACTAAACAGGAGCAGTTGCTCAATGAGTTGGGCACGACTCATTGGCCGAACAGTGGCCTTTAGTCACAAAATATCTCAAGGCTCTGTTTATTTTTTGTCTTCCTCTCGATTGTTGGAAATAGCGGATCGGTAATCATAAGGGGCTAGTTTCTCCCTGGTTGGGATATTTTTAGTAAGGGACATCAGCAGATGTCTGACTGCAAGAATGCCATGGAAATTAATTGAGGTATAAGTTAACAACCTTGTGGTTAAAGGATTAATAGCCTGTGGGAGAAGGCCATCCTGATATGGCCAGGGTGATGAACTACAAATAAGGAAAAGTGGTGGGAACCACTGCTGATGATGAATTCGGCATAGTAGCACCAGTATAACACATTATGCAATTGTATTGTGGGGTGTGTGGCTAACCAAATTCCAGTGTGATGACTACTGGTGATGATGATGGTGAGGGGGAAGGGAAGGAAGATGATAACTAACTCTTTGGATTGTTTTTCAAGGGGGAACCTTCTGTATTAAGGCTACCTGCCGTGCTGGGATGGAGCATTTGTGAATTTCCTAATTGTGTTAATAACACCTTTTCCATGTAGTGTGATCTCTTAGGAGTGAGTGTTGCAACCATGCACATGGGGGTTCCCAACTGAATAGTGATTCTGATAATAATGGGCCTGATCTTGGGACAAGAATGTACCATTTTTCAGAATGATAATTCGGGGAAATAAACCAGTAATATGTTCAACATACAATCAAGAGATGAGTCAACAGACTGTTGTGCACAGATGGAGAGAATGAGCCTTGTTCAGTGTAGATGTGTGTGTGTGTGCGAGCATGCGCAGCTGCTGGAGGAAATGAGCCAAGCTCAGTGTGTGTGTGTACATGCCACTGCTGCCCCCTCCACTTGTCAAAAGCCCCACAGACTCGTTCATGCCGCGGGTGGTATGAAAAGATCTTTCATTTACAGCTCATCCAAAAGATATAACACCCACCAGAAACAGTGCCCCCTTCCATGGTGATGAGCTGCTAAGGGTCAGGATCAACTCCGAGGGGAGAGCGCCCCCTACTGAGCTACCCTACTCACCCCCTGCAGCACAGGGCCCCCAAGCACCATGCTGAATCACTGTGGTAAGCAGCAATTCTGATGAGCTCCTCACCCAGCTTCTTGCGGCACAGAGCCACGTGGTGCCCTGCTGAGGCACAGGGAGCCAGCATGGACCAAGAGACAACAACCAAGTGAGATGAAACCCACATCTTTTCAGCATGTCATCCCTTGGAGCTGCTCTGGAGTATGGAGGTTACACTGACCCACGGAGGATAATGTCTCTTAATGAGTCCTCCATCCAGTTCCCTGCAGTACAGCGTCCCTACTGCTGAGCTGGGACATTGAGCTCGATCAGCCTGAGAACATCCCTGTAAGAGAAGACCTTCCCCCACTTTAAACTCTAGGATACAAATGTGGGGGTCTCTTATGTGACCACTTAACTGTAAGCTAATTTTCCAGCCTAAGTTAAATCCTTTCCCCCAGTAACCCAAACTTCTCCAGTTGGGGATTGGGACCAGCTGACACCATCAATGTGATTATTCCAAACCCATGGAATGGGGCACATTGAAACCCCCCTCTCTCCCTTTTTGCCAGCTGAGAGAGAAAAGAACTCAGGCTCTGAGCCACAACCCCTCCCCGCTGCTACCTCGTGGCTACCAAGGAGAGAGATTCCAGCACACAGACGTTCACTAGCCGGGGCTGCCCGATCCAAAGCTAGGATCCCTTTACTAAAATTATCAGACAATTCTTATAACAAAACAAAAGGTTTATTAAAGAAAAGAGGGGGGGGAAAGCATACACTTATACAGACTTCACGGGCACTTAATTATCTAGCCCTAACCCCTTCCTTGAGATTTTTCCCTCTGATGAGATCAGAGACACCACAGATCAGTTACAAAGCATATACAATTACAATCCCTCTTCTTACTGTTAGTCTAACTTAAGAATTTATGAAGGAAAAGTAGGAAATGATTCTCCATAGCTGGAGAGAAGATATGGGGAGATGCCGAGCCCCGGACCGAAGTGAAACTAAACTCTCCTTTGTCCCTAGAACTTGCATTCTTAATATGCCACAGCTTCTTTGGCTTCCAGTTAACACCTTACAGGGAAAACAGTAAGTCAAAGACACTCATACTTATGACAATCCCATAGAGCTCTCCAGGCCCAATCCCAAAAGATCAGCACCAACTAGTGCCTTTCTGGGGCATTGCTAGCAGCACCGACTAAGGGGGAAGAGTGTCTCAAAGTGAGAATCCCCCCCCCCTCCCAATACCACAGCCTCCTATTCCATGCTGGAGTAGTGGGGTCAGCACTGTCTTAGAATTCAGAGTGCTTCCACCTGAGCCCATCCCCTGGTGACTGGCAGCACAAGACCCCCTAGCACCTCTTAGCTTACACAGAGACTTTATTCTAATGTTCCTTGGAGTTCGTCCTGATTCTGGTCTCACTGCAAACTAGAAGTGAAAGAGTCCCACTGACTTCGATGGGCTTTGGATCTTGTCCTCTAGGAGCGAAATGTGTTCTATGTTTGGGGCAGTGAATCTGAGAGTGAGGAGTCCTGGGTTCTGTTCCCAGCTCGGGGAGGGGAGTGGGGCCTAATATTTAGAGCAGGTGGGACTGGGAGTCAGAGCTCCTGGGTTCCCATCATGACTCTGAGACAAGAATGGGTCGCACAGTCAGCCTGACTGTCAGGGAACCGGAGTCATGAACTTTGAGCATTGTTCCCAAGTCTCTTCCTGTTGTGTAGCCTTGGACAAATCATTGCTCCTTCTAGACAAAAATTTATCACACAATTAATACAGTTAGTAAATTCCATTATGATTTTCATCTAGAAAACACACAGGATGATGATGATGATGATACAACTTTTTCCTGAAATGATTGCCCTAGTGAATTTTATTTGTTGTACTTTGAGGCAGTATTGTTCTTCCTCTGAGGAATATTACAAGAAGTTTCCTTCAGGGAGTAGGTCCCAGAAGCCAGTGAATGAAATAAAAACACCTCTGTTCCCTTCAACACAAATAACACCTGCAGCTAGTTGAGGGAATTACTTTTCTTAAGCAAGGTAGGCTATAAATTAATTATTTAAGTCCTCAACCCACTGAAGTCCATGGCATTGTGCCCCAGTCTGCAATTAAAGCAAGATCAAATAATTGGTTTCTTTGTTTGCATTTTCCATAAATTGGCAGAGAATCTTTGTGTGTGTCTGAGCAACTTGGGTTGGGTCTGTATTCATCTCTATCTATCTATCTATCTATCTATCTATCTATCTATCTATCTATCTATCTATCTATCTATCTATCTATCTATCTATCTATCTATGGATGTGTGTGTGATGCTATACCCCATAGTCTTCATAGAAATAATGTTATACTATGGTGATAGCATATCTTAGATGTATATTGTGCAAGATGAGTTTAGTGAGATATCATAGGAAAGTTTATGATTTGCTGAATATGGTTATCCTATTTGTATGCAAGTTTCATTATTGTATCTGAAGTTAGGAATATTGACTATGTAACAATTACGAGTTGGTTTACACCGGGAGAATGCCAACAACACAGAATGCAATCAGTCTTGAAGGGCCATTGGGGAGACCGATAGGACATCAAAGATGCTAATATCCCACCTTCCTGAGAAGCTTCCTGGGATGCTTCCAAAAAAAAATTCCCCCAGTTGATAAATCTTATTTTGGTAAATTTGGTTATAGAATAACATTCCTAGATGGGAGGGAAAGAAAGAAAGAAAGAAAAAGAAAATATTCCTTTTTGAATTTTCATGTAGACAGAAAAAAAATGTGTTTAAAGAGGAAGAATAGAACCCCGATACTGGGAAGTGATATACCACCATTGCTGGTATAAACGGATGTAGCTCCTTTAGAGTGCATTTATCAGACCCCCTGTTTGTTGGAAATCAACTATAGTTCCATTGGCGTCAAAGTGTCAGATCTTCAGTTGATCTATATTGGGATAGATTGATTGACATTAATGTGGTTACACCAGTTTATGCTTGATGATGATTGGGTCCAGTTACATATTTCTACACAGAATTGCAGCAGGTTTTAGTCTGAACCATCCCAACAGAAAGGAAACCAGTATGTATTGTTTGATTCACATCCACATGTTTGGTATTCCTCAGATTCAATCTCTTTCTTTGCCACCCCTACAGATGACATACTCTGAGAATGACCATAGAGAGAACCAGACTATCGCTGATGTATTTGTCCTGGTGGGATTTTCGTACCTTAACAAGCTGCAAATCCTTTTGTTTCTGGTGCTTTTGGTCACCTACTTGGTTGCCCTGATGGGGAACCTGTTTGTTATCCTCCTTATAAAGCTAAACCCCTCACTCCACACCCCCATGTATTTCTTCCTGGTGAACCTGTCCTTCTTGGAAATTGGCTATGCCACGAGTGTGGTCCCTCAGCTGCTAGTTCACCTCATGGTGGAGGAAAAGACCATCACCATTGCAGGCTGCGTGGCTCAGATGTATGTCATCACCATCATCGGCCTCACCGAATGCTGCCTCCTAGCAGCCATGGCATACGACCGCTATGTGGCCATATGTCACCCCCTGCGCTACACAACTATCATGAGTGGCAGGGTATGCGCACAACTCGCGGGTGCTTCCTGGCTCATTGGGATCTCAGTGGAAGTAGCTCAGACCACATGGATCTTCTGCCTGACCTTCTGTGGATCCAACCGCATCCACCACTTCTTCTGCGACGTCCCACCTGTGCTGAAGATGGCATGTACAGACATATCCAAAAATGAGATTATGGGCTTGACTGTGTCAGTTCTGTTCATTATGGGCCCTTTTTTGTTGATAATCCTGTCCTACATGTGCATTATTTCCACCATCCTCAAGCTGCCGTCGGCAGAGGGAAAGTATAAAGCCTTCTCCACCTGCTCCTCCCACCTCATGGTGGTGACTTTGTTCTATGGAACGGCCCTTTTCACCTACCTGAGGCCCAAGTCTAGCTCCATGACGGAGAGTGATCAAATGATTTCCCTCATAATCACAGTTGCGGCACCTGTGTTGAATCCGATAATATACACTCTGAGGAACAAAGAGGTGAAGGGAGCCTTTAGAAAAACAGTAGAGAAGAGCATCTTTTCACAAAGTTGGAGAAAATAGAGAATGAAAAGTAGAGTTCCTTAAAACTGGGGGAATGAGGGAAATTCATAAATGTTTTGTTGAATTACTCCAGATGGCCCTCACTTTTTTACTTGAAATTTTGCCATTTGAAATTTTTTGACATGTAAACCTATTAGGATGAATGGGAAGAGAAACTTTTATTACCAACCCTCCTCTCCTCCCCCAGCCAAGTTTTAAATATCTTCAAAATTTGGAATGTCAAAGGGAAAAAAAGCTTAAAATGAAACTCTTTCATAAAAAGTTCTCCTTGAAGAATTTTCACAAAAATGTTAATGATGGGAAAATTCCAACCAGCTCTACAGAACATTTAATCTTCTTCTTTTCCTACTCTGTTAGTTCGTTGCAGCATTTTAGGCTTTAGATTGAGTTGGACTGGGGTTTTTTTTGTCTGTCTAATGGATTTCCTCAGTCCTCCCTGTTGCCTAATGTTAAATACTATTTCCCAGCACTTATGCACAGTTTCCTATGTAAGACTTTGATGGATCTTTCAACACCTAACTTGATTGGATCACACAGCGATTCTGTAAGCTGGCTCTTGACTTCCATGGCATTTTGCACAGGTTCAGAAGTCTGTGCTAACAGACCATGTAGCTCATATATTCTTTGATTAAATGGCCATATGGGACCACTTTGATCATCGTCTGACATTCTGCTTAACACATGGCAGAGAGTTTCACCTGCTGATTCCTTAGCCAGAGAAGCACTGTACATATTTTATATTAATATGTAAAATAATACCTGTGTAATAAACTCATGATACAAGTGGTTCTATCAATCTATAACAGTATTGCACAAAATGCTAGTGTATATGGTACATCTTTTTTTAACTATATGATAAAAATTCCAATCTATATTTTTATGATGAGATACTATTCTGTTTGCTTCTCTTCTTATATTGCTGCAGCTGTATAATAAATACCAAATTTAAAACCTCTGTACCTAGTTCAGCATTTACATGACTATATGTTTTCTTTAACAAATATCTCTACAACACCTTCATCAGAAGCTTAAAATAAGTTAAGAAAGAGAGGAATACTTGTAGCACCTTAGAGACTAACTAGTTTATTTCAGCATAAGCTTTCGTGGGCTATAGCTCACTTCATCAGATGCATAGAACTGAGGCTCTGAGATGCACTGGCTTGCAGTATGTGATGTTTTTTGTTATATCTCTTTGATATAATTTGTTGATTTGTTTAAAACTATATTGTTGGCCAGATAAGTCACCTGTCATGTTTGAAGATGTAACTAAGAAGTATGAACATGTACTGCTAAACAGAAGAAAAATCCCTTTCTCTGGGAATCTTAGAAGTTATGTGGTCGTGGGCAACAGGACCCAGAAACTACAAATTCAGCAAGAAAATTGTAGACATTAGATGATTAACATTTGTGCCTAAGTAAAGCGTATGTTATGCAAAATTCAATTCATAATGTGCTGACTAATTGATCAACAGAAAAGGTGGAAATGTATGGAAATATATACAAAAATACACATGTATACATAAAAATATATATAAAAATACATATGTAAATATGTAAAAATATGTAAAAATACATGAATATATGTGCATATACAAAATACATATGTACATATATAAAATACGTATTAAAAATGTATGTAAAGTACATCTAAAATAAGAAAATAAATGTAAAATACATATGAAATTGGGCTGGGGAAATGCTGGATCAGAAACTGATGAGAGTGAAGTACCCGAACAGGAGCTCCAGACAGGTGAGAAGGACTGACATCATGGAGGAAGGGAGGACTTCTCTGTGCCCCAGAATGTCACCTTGGGCCGTTTCACTTAATCAATCTTTTCTATTATTACTTGCTAGGCAGAAATGTATGTCCAGACACTACAAGTGAGATTAATTCTGTCTGAAATTGTATTAAAAAAATAGATACACCTAAATTGGTTGGTGCTTGACTCTTTTTCCCACTCTGCACTCCCAACAACTTACACAATTTGATAAAAAAATAAATCCCACATAAATACTCTCATATCTGCTCTGTTAATTAATTTAGCAAATGTGTAACTCTCATAAAGTTTGGAAGCCCACCTTCTGTGCATGGTGAATTTAAAACGAGATGACTTCCTGGAGACTGGTATCATATTGAACCTTTTCCCAGTACTATACTGTGATTGACTGTTAGCAATAAATCTGACAGTCAAGCAGTTGACTGTGGAATTTATTAGCAATAGGAAGCAAAGGGCAGCAGACAGATGATCGGAAAGTCTCTGTTATATTGTATAACAGCTATGAGAAAGGAGTGACTAGTAAACAAGGGCCACTAAGAGAGGTATACAATTAAAAATGAGGGCTATACTTTATAACGGGCACTAGGGGCAGCAGAGGGTATGGGGCGGGGAAAGGGTGGCCATACTGTAAAATGTGTAGTAGGGGCAGAAGAGGGTGAGGGTTGGGGAAGGGTCAGATAATGGTCAGCAATGATGTCGAAGACTTTCCTTTTCCAGCTCTGCACTTTAGACTCTCTTGTTCTCACATAACAGTGTATGGTGAATTTAAAACGAGATGACTTCCTGGAGACTGGTATCATATTGAACCTTTGCCCAGTACTATACTGTGATTGACTGTTAGCAATAAACCTGACAGTCAAGCCATTGACTGTGCAATTTATCAGCCATAGGCAGCAGAGGGCAGCAGATGATGGATGACAGGAAAGTCACTGTTATACTGTATAAAAGCTGTGAGAAAGGAGTGACTAGTAAACAAGGGCCACTAACAGAAGTAAAAAATTAAAAATCAGGGCTATACTGTATATCGGGAACTAAGGGCAGCAGAGAGTGGGGGGGGAGGGTCGCTATCTATATATATAAAAGTCAAATGGTTTATGCGTGTATGTACGTTCCCTTACTCCAGTGGTTCTCAAATAGTGGGGCGCGCCCCCCAGGGGGGGCGCGAGGTTTCATAAAGGGGGGCTCGTAGTCGGTGGGCGGCTGCGGCGCGTGGCACGCCGGGAATGGTAGTCCCTGCGCTCCCCGCCGGGCCCGTTCATTGCGGGTGGCAGGACTCTGTTTCCCGGCGTGCCGCGGGGCGCTGGGCGTGTCCGGGCGGGGCGGGGAGCGCGAGGGACGGCGGCTCAGTGGGCGGACGAGGCAGGGACGGCGGCCCAGGTAGGCGGGCCGGGCAGGGGAGCGTAGGACGGTAGGCGGGCCGGGCAGGGGAGCGGAGCCACGGGCCGGAGCTGGCCTTGGCGCGGCCGGTGGGAGCGGGAGCCGGCCCGTCGCTGCCGCCCGCTGCGCCCTGACAGGAGGGGCAGGGGTCGCAGGGCAGCGATCTGAGCCTGGGGTGTCTGTGCGGGGGGGGGGGGGGGCGCGAAATATTTTCTTCTTCCTAGGGGGGGCATGGCAGAAAATAATTGAGAAGCACTGCCTTACTCCTTCCACACCATTTGAGCTAGAGACTTGAAATTTGGTACAGTTATAGGCTTTAGGGTCCTTATCGGGGTAAGAATCGAAATTTTTTCAAATCTCACCTCTGACACCCCCTAGGGGTGAAATTCTTTAAAGCCCATTAACATCAGCTGGGCAGCATGTTAACACCTGCTGTTTTCTGTGACATAGTTATGATGTAATAATACCCCCCTCCAACGGACCCTGCACACGATCAGCTCTCTCCTCCTCCCCCCCTCCAATGCCCCCCCACTCGCTCAGCTCTCTCCCCCTCAGGTAAGAATTGAAAAATTTTAAAATATCACCCCCCATCCCCCTCCAAGGGCCACTGCACTCACTCAGCTCTCTCCTCCCTCCCCCCTCCAACAGCCACCGCACTTGCTCAGCTCTCTCCCCCCTCCCCCCCTCCAACAGACCTGTGCAACACCGGGTATTTTTGCTAGTACTTTATAATAGGAACTGGGGGTAGCAGAAGGTGGGGGTAAGAAGGGACAGCTATACTGTATAATAGGTGCTAAGGGCAGCAAAGGGTTATACCTGCTGCAGGAGTCTCCCTATGGGCCGGTCTCCACTATGGGGGGGGGGGGGGGATCGACTGCAGATACGCAACTTCATGTAGCTGAAGTTTGCGTATCTGCAGCCGACTTACCCTCCATCCTCACAGTGGCAGGAGTCATCAGTGCGCTCCCCCGTCGACTCCAGCTTGCTCCTCCGAGCAAGCTGGAGTTCCGGAGTTGACGGGGGCGCCGTGGGCGATCGATTTCTCGCGTCTTCACAAGACATGAGAAATCGATCGCCAAAAGATTGATTGCTACCTGCCAATTCGGCAGGTATTGAAGACCAGCCCTATGAGATAGGGGAGCAGGCAGATACCAGACACAGCTGGTATATAATCCACAAATACTATTTATTGCCTACAGAATAAACCACTAACTCCACATTCATAACTGAAGCATTATGTACCAGAGTCTGAAGATCAGGACTGAAGATCAGAATTGGATCAATGGCCAGTCAAAGTTCAGTCCTAAGACAAGGTACGGGGAACCAGCATTACCACATTTTAATCTAAACAGGGCTCTGGATCCACAAACGACTGCAAATTGTGGGTGCTTTGAATACTTTTATAATCCAGAATCAGAGAGGTAGCCGTGTTAGTCTGGAATAGCAGAAGTAACAAAGAGTCCTGTGGCACCTTAAAGACTAACTAAAGTATTGAAGCATAAGCTTTCATGGGCTAATACCCCCTTCGTTGGATGCAAGCAGTGGAATCCACTCCGTCACGTCGTCATGTCTGCGCAATTCGAAAGAGAGAGTTCTAGGCAAATTGCCAAAACCCAGGATGTTTAGAAATACTCCCAGGCCCAAGATGTTCCTCTTTCTCCAGTTCTTGTTTACAACTGCAGCAGATACATTGCAATAGGTAACTTGCAACAAATACATTGCAACAGGTATAATGAAACAGATACATTGCAACAGGTACGTTGTCATGGCAATGCGCCGAATGTTATTTCTTTACCTGACATTTCTCCATCTTTCTCGTAACATTTTTTATGCAAACAGCTCTTGACCAATTAAAAATCAAATTCTTGCTTCAGTTGTCAATATGCAACACAGGTCAAGCACACTTCATCCACACTAGGCCTATAAAATATTAAATGGATATATGGAGTATATATATATATTATATGTATGTTTATGTATATGAATGAGAGAGGTAGCCGTGTTAGTCTGGAATAGCAGAGGTAACAAAGAGTCCTGTGGCACCTTAAAGACTAACTATAAAGTATAGAAGCATAAGCTTTCGTGGGCTAATACACACTTATATCCCAACATGAGTAGGGAAAGGACGGCTTTGCCGTGTAATGGGCATTAGGGGCAGCACAGGGTGGATGGTGAAGGGGTGGTTATACTGTAAAATGGGCACTAGGAGCAGCAGAATGTCATGCAGAAAAGGGGCGTCTATGCTGTATAATGAGTAGCAGGGAAGGTAGAGGATGAGCGTTGGGGAAGGGTCAGTCAATGGTCAGCTTTAGACTATCCCGGGGAAGTCTAAAGGGGAAGGGTTAGACTCCTGCAGCTTCAGACCCTCTTGTTGTCCCAGAGCAATGTATTCCCCTGTTGTCAGAGCCAATCCCCAGCCTTAGAGCCTGGCATGGGCCTTGACCTTTTCCTTTCATCACAGTTCAGTGTGGGCTTGATTTGCCCAGGAGCTTCAGTGGGAGAGGCAGGTCTCAGATGTTGTTGTTAGTTAGAACCAAAGGTTTGATCAGAGTCAGACAAATCACCTGTGGGAGCAGAACCTTTCCCCCCATGACTCCTAAATGGACATTTCACGTAGAGAAACAAGGATGGTGCAAGGTCCTGCAGCTGTTGCCTAACAACATTTCCCTACGGAGTTGGTGCTCTAGTTTGTGCCTTTGAAAAAACAGCAGATAATCACTGTGACTTGTCAGGGGCTTTTTGGCACCTACAGATTCTGTTTTTCTTTCAGATAAACTTCCATCATTTCTGTGCTCGCTTCATCCCCAACACGGTCACATATCACTGGCAGGGCCCACTCCAGGCACCAGCACTGCAGGCAGGTGCTTGGGGTGGTAGAGCTCGGGGGGCGGGGGGGGGGTTCTGGTAATTTCTGGGCAGTACATTTCAAGGGGCTGTTGTTGTTTTTTGGTTTTTTGGGTTTTTTTGTTTGTTTCATTTTGGCAGTTCTGGCCGGCACCCCCCCGCCCCCCCGCTTTTATTGCTGTATTTTTTTGGGGCGGGGTGTATTTGGTATTGTCACAGAGCCACAGAGTTTAAGGACAGAAGGGATCTCTAGATTACCTTGTCTGATCACCTCTGTCTCGCATTGTGATGGGTTTCATCACACAGGCCCACAGAGCACTTTAGCCAGGCATCAGAGTGAACATAAAAGGGAAATGTACCTGGTGGTCCCTGTAACTGAGCATTGAAATGGGGGCACCTCTGGGATGCAGAATGTGTAATGTCCTGCAACATTGAGAAACAGATGATTTAGGAAGGAAAGAACCCCTAATGTATAATAGAAATTCTCTCTCTGTGTGTGTATGAGTATGAGAGAGAGAGACTTGTAGTGATATAGCACAGGGCACAGTTCACTTGCTGGAGGATTCTCGGTACCTTGACGTCTTTAAACCATGATTTGAGGACTTCAGTAGCTCAGACATAGGTTACGGTTTATTACAGGAGTGGGTGGGTGAGATTCTGTGGCCTGCGTTGTGCAGGAGGTCAGACTGGATGATCATAATGATCTCTTCTGACTTTAACGTCTATGACTGTCTGACTCTATTTCCCTAAGGTGGTGGCACTGTAGTTTGTATCTTTTGAAAAAAACAGGAGATAGTCACTTATCCTTTTCCGGGCTTTTTGGCACCTAGAAATCCTGTTTCTTTATCTTTAATAAAAACTTCCATCATATCTGTCCTTGCTTCCTCCCAAACACTTATGGTCACATATCACTGGTGTATTTCATATTGTCAGAGAGTCACAGAGTTTAAGGACAAAAGGGATCTCTAGATTACCTTATCTGACCTCCTCTGTCTCGCATTGTGAAGGGTTTCATCACATAAGTCCACAGTGCACTTTCGCCAGGCATCAAATGAACGTAAAAGAGAAATATACTTGGCAGTCCCTGTGCGGGACATCTGAAATGGAGACAGGCCTGGGATGCAGGACGTGTACCATCATGCAATAGTGTTCAACGGGTGATTCAGGTAGGAAGGAAAGAACACCTTTGCAAAATAGAAACTCTGTCCATGTGTGTGGGTGTGTGTGATAGAGAGAGAGAGAGAATTGTAGCTCATGCAAAGACAACATAGCCATTCAAATAGTGACAGATATATAGTAAGTAAATGATAAAGGATTGAGGAAATGATATCAGAAACACAAGAGACCTAGAGGTCTAGACTTATAAACCTTACTTAGAAAGACAAGATAGGTGAGGTAATATCTTTTATTGTAGGTGAAAGAGAAAGGAATTGGTCCAGCAAAAGATATTACCTCACCCGTTTTGTGTCTCTAGTATCCTGGAACCAAGATGGCTACAACAGCTCTGCATACGAGAATAGCTTACGCAGTTAGAGTAAGTAGAAGGCCTTATAGCCTAAACAGGAGTAGTTGCTTTAATGAGTTGTCATTGGGAAGTAAACTAAAATGACCTTATGTCATAAACCATCACAAGGCTCTGTTTACTGTTTTATCATGACAATTGTTGCAAAGAGCGAAAATGTAACCACATGGGAATGAGCCCTGCTCAGGGCGTGTGTGTGTGTGTGTGTGTGTGTGTGTGTGAGACTGTCACCTCCTGCTGGAGGGAATGAGCCACAATCAGTGCACCTGTGTAGTGCCACTGGTGTCCCTTCTACTTGTAAATAGCCTCACCAACTTCTCAGTGACCAGGGGTCATCGGGAAAGATCTTTCATTTACAGCTCATCCAAAGTATATAACCTCCACCAGAAACAACACCCCCTTCTATGGTTATGGGTCACTGAAGATGAGCAACAACTCCAAGGGATTAGTGCCCCCTACGGACTCATCGTAATCAACCCTGCAGTAAAGGTCCTAAGGGGAATGTGCTGAGGCACTGTGGTGAGGAGCGATTCTGATGGGAGCAGGTCCACAGCTGAACTCCTCTCCCTACTCCATTTAGCACAGAGCCATGTGGTGCCCTGCTGAAACACACGGGGTCAGCATGGACCAAGAGACATCAGTGCCTCACAAGTGAGACCCCACCTACCAGTTTCCAGGATGTCATATCTTGGAGATGCACTGGAGCACTGGGTTTAGTACTGACCCAGAGAGGAGAATGTCCCTTAATGACTCCTCCACTCTGTTTCTGCGGTAAAGCACCCCCTATTGCTGAGCTGTGACCCTGGGATACATCAACCTTAGAACATGCTACAGAACCCTCCTGTCCCCTCCCTGTATTTTAGCACCCCCTAGTGCTACACTGAGGTATTGCTTGCCACACTGACTAAGTGGGAAGTGTGCCTCAAACTCAGCACCCCACCCCACTCCCGGCAGCACAACCTCAGCCCCCTCAGTCATACTGGAGTAATGGGGTCAGACCTGTCTAAAAAATGAGAGTGCTGCCAGCTGAGCCCGTCACCCCACACCCTGAAGCGCACTAAACCCTCGCACTGCTCAGCTTCCACATTCATAGAGTTTATTCTAATGTTAGCCCTGATTCTGGTTCTGCTGGAGACTTACTGGAATCAATGGGAATAGTCCCTGACCTCTAGGGGGTTTTATCTGGTCCTCAGGGAGGGAAATGTGTCCTTTGGTAACAGCAGTAGAGTCTGAGAGTGAGGAGTTCTGGTTTCTGTTTTCATCTTTGGGAGGGGAGTGGTGCGTAACATTTAGGGTAGTCACGATTGGGAATCAGATCTCCTGGGTTCTAATCAAGACTTTGAGATGGGAGAGGGGTGCACAATCTGAACATCAGGGAACTGGAGTCATAAACCTTGGCTGTTGTTACTGACTCTGCCTCGACCCTTTGTGTTGTGTTGCCTTAAACAAATCATTCCTCTTTCCAGAGAAAATAGTGTCACACAATTTATCGCACTTAGTAAACCCCATTCCAATTTCCTAGAAAACACACATGATTATGATGTTGATTATACCACCTCCTATGAAACGATTGCCCTAGTGTATTTTGTTTTGTTACAGTTTGATGCAGAATTGTTCTTCCCCTGAGGAACATTATAAAATTTTTCCTTCATTCCCAGAAGTCAGTAAATGAAATAAAAATACCTGTTTCATTTAACGCATATTACCCTTGTAGCTAGGAGACAGAACTATTCTGCTTTGACAAGATAGGTTATAAATGAACAATTTAAGCCCCTAGCCATTCACCACTGAAGTTCATGGGTGTTGTTCAACAGTCTGCAGTTGCAGCAAGATCATCTCATTGGTTTCTTCATTTGAATTTTCCATACATGAACAGAGAATCTTAATGTGTGTTTATGGACAGGAGATGTGTATGTATTCATATCTATCTATCTATCTATCTATCTATCTATCTATCTATCTATCTATCTATCTATCTATCTATCTATCTATCCGTTGTAGTGAAATCCATTTGGCAGTCTATCTATTAATATATCAATTGATCTATTTGTCTCCAAAACGATCATTATCTATTCAGCTAGTTTATTAATCGGGGTCAGGTTGTGAGCTTGACTTAAGTGGTGTTTTGCTATTTTACACGAGATGAAGTTCTGGTCTCATAATTCCATAGTGTCCACGGAAGTGTTAAATAAACACCAAACATGCTCATCATCATGTCATGATTGTATTTTTGTTGTTGTTGTGTTATTGTTTCTTTCTTCTCCCTCCTCTCATCCTTACTCCCCTCAGAGCTCATCAACATCCACTGAGTGTGAGTGGAAATGTTGTTTCTTGAAGGGGGTCTCCTCTTTGGATCAGAATACAGTGGGCTGGGAGGGCTCAGTCTGATCTCTTCTAATACGAGTCCACTCCCAGGATCTGACCATGGCTCATGCTCTGCACCTGCTGACCACGAGTTAAATGCTGGTCTCTTTAGGCTGAATTCACCTCAACCCTCTCTCCACATACTGTATACTTCTTCATGTTTTTTCATGTTCTCCTGTAATAAACAGAGTGTCCAGGTGGCTTGAAGAGCTGTGAAAATATCATTCAACTGCCAGCAATCAGCATCTCTACAGACCTTATTCCTAATGGTGAGTAAATTTCTCGTATTATTTAGAGCCGCTCCAAATGCCAGCCAACAAATAAAGAAATAAATCTAAACCCCTTCTGGAAGAATGGTTTCATCAAGATTGATGTTTTTCAAGAGAAAAAATTGATTTTTATGGTAATTTCCAATTTTCCATTTGATTTCATGTGGACTCTTCTGACTTGAAATTAGGGGTTTTGGTATTTTAACTGTTAATATCGATTCAGGGTGAAACCAAATATTAGAATACTGGAATTTCTCATGAGATGGAAATTTCATTTTTCCAGCCAGCTCTGCTTGTACTGCTATGGTCATGCTGAGGAAAGTACTCACAAACATCTGTAGCAGTTCCCTAAAGTAGCTCTTCAGAGGGGCAGAAGAATTTCAACCTTTCCACCAGTTCTCTGTATTTAGAGAACATCATCCCCTTTTGTTTTAGATTGTTCTAGTAGTGCACTTTGCATAGTGTGCCACCAAAGTTTGCTTAGGGGTGGTTAATTTAATTTCCTCTATTTGATTCCCTTTGAATCTCTCTTTGCCTCTGCCTCTATCACTCTTTCTCTCTCTCTCTCTCTAATTACCAGCAGAATGGTCATATGGTACAATTTCAGATATTAAGACACCTCACTTTTATTTCTTGACATTCTGACTAGCTGTGTTAATCCAATCAAGTCACCGTATCATTCCCAGGTTAACGTTTAGTAACTCACTATTATTTGATGCATTGCTTTGAAAGCCACATATTGCAGGTGCTAAGAGTCTTCAAAATACAATATTTATTATTATTCATTTTAATTCCAACTGTGTTATTTCACTGTCATGCCTGTTATTAGGAAGTTCCTTGTCAACAAGTAACCATGAGGTCAAACATCTGTGGAAAACGTCTCTTCTAACACTATAGGATATTCCTTCTTGTAAAATTCTTCATAGCAAGGCGACTGGACAATGATCATCCACTCGTATCAATCAGTATAGGTTTTTTATACCCATTGAGCTGGGAAGATTTCCATCAGTTCTACTGCTTATTTTATATATTGAAATAAACCAAATTGGGATTTTGCGAAGATAAAACCTGGAATGATTTCAATTGTTTTCTAATAATTAGGGAACAATAACATTTAATAATATACAAAATGCCAAAGTCCCCCATTGATTTAATCATTTATTGTGATTCACATTCTTCAAAGGGCTTAAAACATATTGGGGACTCAGAAACATTTTACTCACATGAGTACTCTTCACTTATGTGAGTTGTAACTCCAGTGCAAATACTTGCATTCCTATCACAATTCTCATGATTAAGATCCGAATGAAATCAGAATTAGCCCTCATTTGAGAAATCTTATTTGATAAATGTGGCTGTAGAATAACACTCTCAGAGAGGAAAGAAAGAAAGAAAGAAAGAAAGAAAGAAAGAAAGAAAGAAAGAAAGAAAGAAAGAAAGAAAGAAAGAAAGAAAGAAAGAAAGAAAGAAAGAAAGAAAGAATATTGATCTCTTGTTGAAATTTCATGTAGACAGAAAAAAAGTGTTTGAAGAGGAAAAATAGAACCCTTTATGCTGGAAAGTGGAATACTTCCATTGCTATAATAAACTGATGTAGCTCCATCAGAGTCTGTTGTAAATCAGCTGTATTTCTCCTGCTGTCAAAATGGATAGATCTCCAGCTGATCTATATTGGCATAGCTTGATTGACATCAATGCACCAGTATCGCTTTACGCCTGGTGATAGTTGGGCGCAGTTACATATTTCTATACAGAATTGCATCCGCTCCCATTCTCAAGGGTTCCAACAGAAAGGAAAAATATGAACTGTTTGCTTTACATTCAGATGTTTGGTATTCCTCAGATTCAGTCTCTTTCTGTGTTACCCCTACAGATGATCTATTCTGTGAGGAACTCTGGAGAGAACCAGACCATCTCCAATGTGTTCATCCTGGTGGGGTTTTCATACCTTAACAAGCTGCAAATCCTTCTATTTCTATGGCTTCTGGTCATCTACCTGGTCACCCTGATAGGGAACCTGCTCGTTATCCTCCTTATAAAGCTAAACCCCTCACTCCACACCCCCATGTATTTCTTTCTGGTGAACCTGTCCTTCTTGGAAATCTGCTTCACCAGCAGTGTGGTCCCTCAGCTGCTAGTTCACCTCCTGGTGGAGGAAAAGACCATCTCCATTGTGGGCTGTGCTGCCCAGATGTACGTCGCTGGCATCATGTGTCTGACGGAATTCTTCCTCCTTGCAGTCATGGCGTACGACCGCTACGTGGCCATATGTCACCCCCTGCACTACAGAACTATCATGAGTAGCCGGGTGTGTGCACAGCTTGCGGGTGCTTCATGGACCATCGGCATCTTGGCAAATGTAGCTCAGACCACGTGGATCTTCCACTTGCCCTTCTGTGGCTCCAACCACATGGACCACTTCTTCTGTGACATCCTACCTGTGTTGAAGATGGCATGTACGGACACGTCTAAAAACAATATTTTCGGTTTCACTGTGTCGGTGCTGTTTGTCATGTGCCCTTTTTTGTTGATAATCCTGTCCTACATCTGCATTATTTCCACCATCTTTAAGCTGCAGTCAGTGGAGGGAAGGTATAAAGCCTTCTCCACATGCTCCTCTCACCTCCTAGTGGTGACTTTGTTCTATGGAATGGACCTTATAACCTACCTCAGGCCAAACTCTAGCTACATGAAAGAAAGTGATCTTTTCATTCCCCTCTTGAACATAATCATTTCCCCATTGATGAACCCCATAATATACACTCTGAGGAACAAAGAGGTGAAGGGAGTCATTAGAAAAACAATAGGGAAGAGCATCTTTTCAAACCACTAGATAAGTTAGGGAATGAAAGGTAGAGTCAATCAAAATTGGGGGAATGAGGGAAATTCACATTTCCCTCGCATTTTTAATTAAAATTTGCCATTGTTGAAAAAAAATGATGTCTTCTAAACCTGTTTGGAAAAGGAGAAGAGAATGTTTATAATAAACAAACAATGAAACAAACAAACAAACAAATAAATAAATACACTTGTCAAATTTTTGATAGTCAGAACCTTTTGACCAGAACCAATTTAAAAATGAGAATGTTTAGTCAAAGCAGTGTCCTGATTTTACATATTAAAATTTTTAAATGTCATACATAAGAATAATTTCATAAAGTGTTTGTGAAAATTTAACAATTTTACCAACATTTTAATACTTGAAGAAAAATTCCAATGAGGTCTACAGAAATGTCCCTTTAGGCTTCTCCTTTTAGGTTTTGGGTTTGGATGGGGGTTTTGGCTGTTGAATACATTTTCCCAGTACTCTCTGTTGTCTACTTTTAAATAACTTTCCTCAGCACTTCTGAACGGCTTCCTATGTAAGACTGTAATGGATTTATTAATAACTAACCTGATCACGTGACATAACAACTCTTGGAGATAGTTCTTGACTTCCATAGCATTTTGCAGAGGTTCTGATGTCTACACTAGCAGATCATGGTGGGTATCATAGATGCATTGACTAAAAGGCCATAAGGCAGTGGTCCCCAACCTTTTGTTCGCCGCGGACCGGTGAACGCGGCCGAGTCGGGCTTGCGGCCCGGTCGGAATTTAACTTTTCACTGTGTGCGGCGGACCGTTGAATGTCCGCCGAAAAGCCGCAGAATTCAATTGATCGGCCCGCAGGGGAGCGCAGCCACGGCACGGAGGGGAACGCGCCCAGAGGGGAACGGAGGGGAACCAGAGGGAAGCGCAGCCGCGGCACGCAGGGGAGCGCAGCCGCGGCACGGAGGGGAACGCGGCCGCGGCCCGGTAGCAAAGGCTCCACGGACCGGTACCGGTCCGCGGACCGGTGGTTGGGGACCACTGCCATAAGGGACAATTTTGATCATCTAGTCTGACATCCTGCTAAACACTGGGCAGTGATTTTTACCTGGTGATTCCTGAGTGTGAGAAGTATTTTCCATAGTTTGTATTATTACATGTGTAAAATAATAGCTGTGAGATAACCTCATAAATAGGCTGACCATATGTCCCGTTTTGAACAGGACGGTCCCGTTTTTTTTACATATTTACTGACCGTCCCGTCTTTTTAGTATAAATATCAAATTTGTCCCGTTTTTTGCTTTTTGATAAAAAAACCTGAACGCGGCTTATTTCAGGGACCCACAGCTGGGTCCCGCCTCCTCCCACCACCTCCCGCAGCCCTTCAGTCCCTTCCCCTCACGGCCTCAAGCCCCCCTCCCTGGCCTGCTCCCCCCTCCCCTCCACCGCCAGAGAGCCCGCGTGGCGCGATTGGCTGGTCTGCCCCCACGTGGAGCTGCTGCTGGCCTGACAGGGGCTGCCTGGTGCCTCGCTCCCCCCACCCTACCCCCACATGGAGGAAACGTGACGTGCGGCCCAATGAGGGGGCAGCGCGGGAGCGGGGATTGCTGAGCTCAGGGAGCCAGGGGGCGAGACTAGCCACTGGGGTGGGCACCAGCGGAGCCGGAGGCAGCGCGATCCCGGGAGGGGAGGAGGCGTCACCGCCCCAGGCCCCATGGAGCTGGAGAACATTGTCGCCAACACCATGCTGCTGAATTCATTCGAAGGTGGGGGGGGCTGGGCGGGGGGGCATGGGGTGGAGGGGGAGGGAGTATGGGGTGGGGGGGGCATGGCTGCGTGTGAGGGGGACAGGGGGAAATTAGGGTGTGTAGGGTGTGTGAAAGTGGGTGGAAGTGGGCACAGGGTTGTGTGTGAAGGGAGGTACTGGGGCTGCATGTGAAGAGGGGCACAGGGCAAGTGGGGGGGCATGGCTGCTTGTGAAGGGGGTGGTAGGTGGTGGGCACGAGGCTGTGTGTGAAGGGGGTACTGGGAGAGTGGGGGGCATGGAATGGGGGGTCCAGGGTTGTGAGTGAAGGGGGTGGGGGGGAAGTGGGGGGCACAGGGTTGTCTGTGAAGGGAGGTACTGGGGAGTCCAGGGCTGGATGTGAAGAGGGGTAGGGGGTGGGTAGGGGAGATGGCAGGTGGGTAGGGATACCATGGTTAACCCCCTCCCTGAACACATGGATGCGGGGGTTGGGCCAAGCCTCAGAGCCCATTCGGGGCGTCAGTCTTCAAGGCACAGCTAAGGCCTGGGCAGGTGGCTGTGGCATGCATGGGCGATGCGGTGGGGTTGGTGAGAAGCCGTGTTTCTGCTGCAGGAGATATAGGGGGAGGACTTGGTTAGTCAGAAGGTTACTGATAGTGGAGGCGGTTGGGGGCCTGCCTGGAGGAGGAAGGCAGAGTGGCTGGCCTGGGGGAAGCTCTTGTTGCACAAGCTTCTGCCTGTAAGATGCTACGCAGGAAACTGAGCCATAGCCACAAGCTTATGTGGTTAGGGGAGGCAAATAGGGGGTCATTTGAGGTGTCTGAAGAGAATCATGGAGTATGAGAAGTTTTATAAGGTATTGAAAGACCGAAATTTGCTGCATAAGATTACTTCATTGGAGAAATATTCATGGTACGATCCTGGTGAAATACAGTCCCCCTTTACAGTCCCCCCCTAAATTTTTGTATGAGTTCTGTCACTGAAGAATAATTGTTAGCTGAAGTCAATATGTTCATGTAATAAAACTTTTTTTATCGTCTTACTTTTTCCATGAATACAGAATATTACATAACCCCGTCCCGTTTTTGCTATCCCAATGTCCCGTTTTTGTCTCAAGGAAATATGGTCAGCCTACTCATAAACTACATGTGGTTCAATCAATGTAGAAAAATATTGCACCAAATTCCTGTGTATATGGTATATGGTTCCTCTTTTTATAATTATAGGATAAAATACATTTGTATATTCTTATAATGAGAAATACCTCTCTGTTTTGTTGTCTACCTATATCACTGACTATGTATAATAAATACCTAATTTGAAATTGATTTTGATTTTTCAGCTCCTGCTGCTTTAAATTCTCTTGTTTTTACATATCAGTGTATTCCCCTGTAGTCAAAGCAAATCCACAGCCTCAGAGCATCTAGGAAGATTAGTTGTTATTAAGGGGATTCCCAAGGGAATTCATTATTACAGTAGTATAACTATTTACTACAGCTAATGTAAAATTTCCCTGTGTGTTTTGCTGGACATTTGGTCCTATACTTGTGAATGTTGCAAAGTCCGGGATGAGTATTGACCTACCATGGTCCTTGATCATTTTCCATACATCACAGTTCAGAATGAGCTTGATTTGCACAGGGGCTGAGGTCTCATTGACTTCAGTGGGAGATGTAGGTCTCAAATGTTGCTGCAAATTAAAACCAAGGGTTTGATCAGAGTCTGGAGAATAAGGCCACAAATAAATCACCTGTGGGAGTAGAACCTTTCCCCCCATGGCTCCTGGATGGATATATCATATAGAACAACAATAATGATGCAATGGCCTGTAGCTGTTGCCTAATAACATTTCTCTGCAGAGTTGGTGCTGTAGTTTGTGTCTTTGTCACTTCTACTCTTCTGGGGCTGTTTGGCTTCTGGGATTCCGTTTGATTATCATTAAGATAAACTTCCATCATATCTATGATTCTTTCATCCCAAACACAGACAGTCACAAATTACTGGTGTATTTCAGAAAGTCACAGAGTTTAAGGACAGAAGGGACCTCTAGATTATCTTGTCTGACCATCGCTGTCTCACATTGTCTTGGGTTTCATCACACAGGTCCACAGAGCACTTTAGCCAGGCATCAGAGTGAACATAAAAGAGAAATGTATCTGGTGGTCCCTGTAGCTGAGCACTGAAATGGAGGCACCTCTGGGATGCAGAATGTGTAATGTCATGTAACACTGAGAAATAGATGATAGGGTATTTTATGTATACACCTTAGGTACAATAGAAATTCTGTGTGTGTGTGTGTGTGTGCGTGAGACAGAGAGAGAGAGAGAAAGAGAGAGAGAGAGAGAGAGAGAGAGAGAGAGAGAGAGACTTGTAGCTCATGCAATGACTATATAGCCATTCAATAATTATAGTTATATAGTAGTTAAGTAAAGGATAAAGGGGTTAGAACGGATAAAAATAGAAGAGACCTATAAATCTAGACATATAAAAATTACTTAGAAAAACAACATAGGTGAGGTAATATCTTTTATTGTTGGTGAGAGAGACAGAAGTTGATCCAGGAAAAAAAAACATTACTTCACCCGCTTTCTGTCTCTAGTATCATGGGACCCAGATGGCTACATCAGCTCTGCATACGAGAATGGCTTAAGCAGTTTGCGTAAATAGAAGGCATTATAGCCTGAACAGGATCAGTTGCTCAATGAGTTGACTACAGTAAGTAAACTATCAGTGAACGTAAGTCACAAAACATCAAAAGGCTGTTTATTGTTTTGTCATACCACAAGAGAAAGAGCCTTGCTCAGTGTTTGTGTGTGTGTGTGTGTGTGTGTGTGAGAGAGAGAGAGAGAGAGAGAGAGAGAGAGCGAGAGAGAGCGAGAGAGAGACAGAGACTCTCGTCCCCTGCTGTAGGGAATGAGTCATGCTCAGTGTGTCTGTGCATAAACCAAGGGCTGCCCCTTACACTTGTGAACAGCCCCAGGGGTTCGTTCATGCCACAGGTGGTACGAAAAGATCTTTCATTTACAGCTCACATGAAGATGTAACTTCCACAAGAAACAGCGCCCCCTTCCACGGTGATGGGTTGCTGCGGATCAGTACCAACAAGGGGAGAGCGCCCCCTACTGAGTCACCGTACCCACCCCTCTAGCACAGGCCACCAAACGCCATCCTGGAGCACTGTGGTAAGCAGTGATTCTGATGGGAGCAGGTCCACAGCCGAGCCCCTCATCTTTCTCCTTGAGGCACAGGGCCACGTGGTGCCCTGCTGAAGCACAAGGGGTCAGCATGGATCGAGAGGGTGTGATGTTTAGAGTAGTGGGAATTTGGGAATCAGATTCCTGGGTTTTAATCATGGCTCTGAGACAGGAGTGGGGTTTTGTCACACTTAGTAAATCCCATTACAATTTTCATATATAAATCACATAAGATGATGATGATGATGATACCTCCTCCTATGAAATGAGTGCCCTAGTGAATTTTGTTTTGTTGAAGGTTGATGCAGAGTTGTTCTTCCTCTGAGGAATATTACAAGTAATTTTCTTCAGGGACAAGGTCCCAGAAATCACTGAATGAAATAAAAACACCTCTGTTTCCTTCAGTAAGTACAGTGGTTACAGCTGGGAAAGGGAACTACTCTTAAACAAGGTAGGTGATTAATCAATTACTTAGGCCCCCAAGTATCCCCCCACTGAAGACCATGGCAATATGCCCCTGTCTGCAAAGGGAGCGAGATCATGTCATTGGTTTCTTCATCTGAATTTTCCATACATGGGCAGTGAAGCTTATTGTGTGTCAGAGCACATGGATTGTATGTTGACATCTATCTATCTATCTATCTATCTATCTATCTATCTATCTATCTATCTATCTATCTATCTATCTATCTATCTATCTATCTATCTATCCAAATCCATCTGGCAATCTATCTATTATTATATCACTTGATCTATTCATCTCTGACTCTATTATTGTGAATTCAACTACTTTAATAATCACAGGTCAGGTCATGAGCTTGACTTCAGTGGTGTTAAAAGTGATGTTAAGCATACTGCATGCTTCTTTAATTGCTTTCATGTTTTCCTGTAATAAACAGAGTGCGAGATGGCTTGAAGAGCTGTGAAAATATCACTAACCTGCCACAACAATCATCTATATAGACCTTATTTCTAATGGCGAGAAAAAAATTCCATTTATTGAGAACCACTCCAAATGTCAGCCAACAAATAACGAAATATATCCAAATCCCTTCTGGAGAAATGGTTTAATCAATACTGATGTTTTCCATGAGAAAACACTGATGGTGATTTCAGTTTTCAATTTTCCATTTGATTTTGTATGGACACTTCTGAAACTAAATTAAGGGTTTTGCTACTTCAACTTTTCATATTGATTCAGGGTGAAAACAAATATTAGAATATTGGAATTTCCCATGTGATGGAATTTCTCATTTTCCAGCCAGTTCTGCATGTACTTCAGTGGTCGTGCTGAAGAAAGTAACCAGAGACATCAACAGAGATTCCCCAAAGTATGTCTTAAGAGAGGCAGAAGAATTTTAACCTTTCCACCTGGTCTCTGTATTCAGAGAACATCATTCCCTTTTGTTTTAAATTGTTCTAGGTAGTGCACTTTGCATTGTGCACCATCAAAGTGTGGTTTGGTGGTATAATTTCTGTTTCTGTATCTGACTCTCTCTCTCTCTCTCTCTCTCTCTTGAATAGCAGAAGAATTATCCTGTGGTTATGACACAGGTTCAGGATTCAGGACACCTCAGTTCCATTTCTCAGACTGGTGTCTAGCTGTGTAAATCCAGTCTATTCACCAGATCATTCCCAGTTTCCCTCTTAATAACTCACATTTATTTGATGTGTTGCTTTGTGAGCTACATATTGAAGGTGCTAAGGTTATGCAAAATAAAATATTTGTTAAGTATCAGGGGATAGCCATGTCAGTCTGTATCCACAAAAACAACAAGGAGTCTGGTGGCACCTTAAAGACTAACAGATTTATTTATGCATAAACTTTCATGGGTAAAAAACCCACTTTTTCAGATTGAAGTTTTATTACCCACGAACGCTTATGCCCAGTTAAATCTGTTAGTCTTTAAGATGTGACTATTCACAAGATATGTTATTACTCATTTTAATTCCAACTCTGTTATTTCACTGTCAGGACTGTTATCAGGAAGTTCCTTGTCAACAAGAAAACATCAGGTAAAACATCTGTGGAAAAACGTCTCTTCTAAAATTGTAGGATCTTCCTTCTTGTAAAATTCTTCATAGCAAGGTGATTGGACAATGATCCTTCACTTGTGTAAATCAGTATGTGTCTTTTTATACCCATTGATCTGGGAAGATTTACACCAGTGCTAGGTCTTTTTTGTATATTGAGAGAAACCAATTCATCTGGGCTCTGCAATGATAAAGCCAGGAATGATATCAGCTGTTCTCTAATATATAGGGAACAATAACACTTAATAGTATGCAAATTGCCAAAGTCCCCCCATTGATTTCAACATTTATTGTGCTTCTCATTCTTCAAAGGGCTTCAAACATATTGGGCTCCTTAGCATCAGTTTACTCATGCGAGTAGTCCACACCTATGTGAGTTGTGACTGCAGAGGGAATACTTGCATTTGTATCACAATGCTCATGATTAAGATCTGAATCAGATCAGAATTTGCCCTCATTTGAGAAATCCTATTTGACAAATATAGCAGTAGAGTAACACTCTCAGCGGGAAAAGAAAGAAAGAAAGAAAGAAAGAAAGAAAGAAAGAAAGAAAGAAAGAAAGAAAGAAACATTGATCCCTTTTTAAATTTTCATGTAGACAGTATAAAATGTGTGTGAAGAGGAAAGATTAAGAAAAAGGAAGGGAAAGGATGAGCTTGAAGAGGATAAGAGGAAGAATACAACCCCTGATGTTGGAAACTGGTATTCCACCATTGCTGATATAAATAGATGTAGCTCCTGTAGAGTCAAATTATAAAATACCAGTCTGCTGTAAATCAGCTGTATTTATACTGCAGTCAAACTGGTCAGTTCTGCAGCTGATCTATTTTGGCACAGCTTGATTGACATCAATGCACCAGTATCAGTTTACCCCTGATGATAGTTGGGCGCAGTTACATATTTCTATACAGAACTGTATCTGCTTTTATTCTCAAAAGTTCCAACTGAAAGGAAACCAGTATAAATTGTTTGATTCACACCCAAATGTTTGGTATTCCTCAGATTCAGTCTCTTTCTGTGTTGCCCTCACAGATGATCAATTTTTCGAGTGACCCTGGAGAGAACCAGACCATCTCCGATGTGTTCATCCTGGTGGGGTTTTCGTACCTTAACAAGCTGCAGATCCTTCTATTTCTATTGCTTCTGGTCATCTACCTGGTCACCCTGATAGGGAACCTGCTTGTTATCCTCCTTATAAAGCTAAACCCCTCACTCCAAACCCCCATGTATTTCTTTCTGGTGAACCTGTCCTTCTTGGAAATCTGCTTCACCACCAGTGTGGTCCCTCAGCTGCTGGTTCACCTGTTGTTGGAGCAAAAGACCATCTCCATTGTGGGCTGTGCTGCTCAGATGTACGTCTTCACCATGATGGGACTGACGGAAAGCTGCCTCCTAGCAGCCATGGCGTATGACCGCTACGTGGCCATATGTCACCCCCTGCACTATGGAACCATCATGAGTGGCCGGGTGTGTGCACAGCTTGCGGGTGCTTCATGGACCATCGGCATTTTGGTGGAAGTAGTTCAGACCACGTGGATCTTCAGCCTGCCCTTCTGTGGCTCCAACCGCATCCACCACTTCTTCTGCGACATCACACTACTATTGAAGATGGCATGCACGGACACATCCAAAAATAATATTATGGGCTTGAGTGTGTCAGTTTTGTTCATCATCGTCCCTTTTTTGTTGATAATCCTGTCCTACATCTGGATTATCTCCACCATCCTTAAGCTGCAGTCAGCGGAGGGAAGGCGTAAAGCCTCCTCCACCTGCTCCTCCCATCT
Organism: Sternotherus odoratus; assembly: GCA_032164245.1. Lineage (NCBI taxonomy): Eukaryota > Metazoa > Chordata > Testudines > Kinosternidae > Sternotherus > Sternotherus odoratus. The sequence goes on along the minus strand of JAVMKO010000013.1, from coordinate 33,430,244 downwards.
CATAGTGGTGACTTTGTTCTATGGAACGCCCCTTATCAGTTACCTCAGGCCAAACTCTAGCTCCACCCAAGAAAGTGATCTAATCATTTCCCTCTTGACAATAATTCTTTCCCCATTGATGAACCCCATAATATACACTCTGAAGAACAAAGAGGTGAATGGGGCCTTTAGAAAAACAGTTGAGAAGAGCATCTTTTCACACATTTGGAGAAAACAAAGAATGAAAAGTTGAGTACGTTACAACCTGGAGAATGAAGGACATTCATAAGTGTTTTGCTAAATTACTCCAGATGACCTTCACTTTTTTATTGAAATTTTGCCATTTGAGAATTTTTGACTTGTAAAGCTATCGGATGAATTGGAAGAGAAACTTTTATTACCCGCCCCCCCGTCCCCCAATTTTAAATATCTTCAAATTTTGGAATGTTGAAGGGGGGAAAAACTTAAAATGAAAACCCTTTCATAAAAATTTCTCCTGGATTTTTGCAAATTAAGAATTTTCACCAAACTTTTAATGATGAAAAAATTCCACCCGGCTCTATTGAACTGCATTTAAGTGTCTTCTTGTCCTACTCTGTCCATCCGTTGCAGCATTTTAAGTTCTGGATTGAGTTGCACTGGGTTTTTTTGGCTTTCTAATGGATTTCCTCAGTCTTCCCTCTTGCCTAATGTTAAATGATATTTCTTAGCACTTATGCACTGTTTCCTATGTACGACTTTGATGGATCTTTCAATGCCTAACTTGATCAGATCACACCGTGATTCTGTAAACTGTCTCTTGACTTCCATGGTATTTTGCACAGGTTCAGAAGTCTGTGCTAACAGACTATGTATCTCATAGATTCATTTATTAAAAGGCCAGAAGGGACCATTTTGATCATCTAGCCTGACATTCTGCTTAACGCAGGGCAGAGAGTTTCACCTGGTGATTCCTGAGTCAGAGAAGCACTGTACATAGTGTACATTACATATGAAAAATAATAGCTGTGTAATAAACTCATAAGCCGAAAGTGGTTCTATCAATGTATAACAATATTGCACCAAATGCTAGTGTATATGGCACATCTTTGTATAACTATATGAAAAAAATCCTTTCTATATTTATATGAGAGATACTATTCTTTTTGCTTCTCTTCTTATATTGCTGCAGCTGTATAATAAATACCAAATTAAAAACCTCTATACCTAGTTCAGAATTTACATGACTATGCCTTTTTTCTAACATCCCTGTAATGCCTTCCTTGGAAGCCTAAAATACATTGAGACTCTGAGATGCACTGGCTGGCAGTATGTGATGTTTTTTGTTATATCTCTTTGATATAATTTGTTTCTTTGTTTAAAATGATATTGCTGGCAAGATAAGTCATCTGTTGTTTTGTAAGATGTAAGTATGAAGTATAAAAATGTAATGACAAACAGAAGAAAAATCCCTTTCTCTGGGAATCTTAGAAGAAGAGTAGCTGGGGACAACAGGACCCAGAACCTACAAATTCAGCAAGATAATTATAGACATTAAATGATTAATATTTGTGCATAAGTAATGCACATCTTATGTAAAATTCAAGTGATAATGTGCTGACTAATGGATAGAGAAAAATTAATAAACAGAAATAGTGGAAATGAATGGAAATATATACAAAAATACATATAAAACATATATAACATACATATGTAAATATGTAAATATTACAAATTTTACAAAATTTTACAAATTTTACAAATTTTACAAAATTTACAAATATGTAAATATGTAAATGTGTAAACTGTTTGGAAGTCCATCTTCTGTGCAAGGTGAGTGCAACACGAGGCAGCTTCTTGGAGACCTGTATTATATTGAACCTTTTCCCAGTACTATGCTATGACTGACTTTTAGCAATAAACCTGACAGTCAAGCAATTGACTATGGAATTTATCAGCAATAGGCAGCAGAGGGCAGCAGATGATGGATGACAGGAAAGTTGCTGTTATACTGTATAACAGCAGTGAGAAAGGAGTGTCTAGTAAACAAGGGCCACTAACAAAGGTAAAAAATTAAAAATGAGGTCTATACTTTATGATGGGACATGGGGAAGCAGAGGGTTGCGGTAGGGAAAGGGCCGCTATACTATTTAATGAGTGCTAGGGGCACCGAAGAGTGGGAGTGTTAGACCTGCAGCAGGAGTCTCCCTATGAAATTGGGGACCAGGCATATACCGGACACAGCTGGTATATAATCCACAAATACTCTTTATTACCTACAAAATAAGCCACTAACTCCACATTCATAACGGAAGCATTATATACCAGAGTCTGAAGATCAGGACTGAAGATCAGAATTGGCCCAATGGCCAGTCAAAGTTCGGTCCTATCACAGGATGTGGGGAACCAGCCTTACCACATCTTAATCTAAACAGGGCTCTGGATCCACAAATGACTCCAAATTGCGAGTGAATCAAATATCTTTTATAATCCACTCCGTCACATCATCAGTCATCTGGGCCATTAGAAAGAGACAGTAATGGGCAAATTGCCAAAACCCAAGATGTTTAGAAATACTCCGAGGTCCAAGATGTTCCTCTTTCCCCAGTTCTTGTTTAAAACTGCAGCAGATAAATTGCAATAGATAATTTACAACAAATATATTGCAAAAGGTACATTGAACCAGATGCATTGCAATAAGTACAATGTCATGGCAATGGGCCCAATGATATTTCCTTATCTGGCATTTCTCCATCTTTCAGGTACTGTTTTTTTTAATGCAAACAGCTCTTGACCAATTAAAACATAAAATTCTTGCTTTAGCTGTCAACATGCAGCACACGCCAAGCACACTTCATCAATACTAGCCTTATAAATTATAAAAGGATATATCTATATCTATATCTATATCTATATCTATATCTATATCTATAAAAGTCAAATGGTGTATGTGTGTATGTATGTGTGTATGTACGTGCACTTACTCCTTCCACACCGTTTGAGCTAGAGACTTGAAATTTGGTACAGTTAGAGGTCTTAGGGTCCTAATCAGGGTAAGAGTCAGAAAATTTTTCAAATCTCACCTCTGACGCCCCCCAGGGATGAAATTATTTAAAGGCCAATCACATCAGCTGGGCAACTGCTGTTCTCTGTGACATAGTTATGATGTCATAATACCCCCTCAAATGGACCCCGCACTCGCTCAGCTCTCTGCCCCCTCCAATGGACCCCGCACTCGCTCAGCTCTCTGCCCCCTCCCCACTTCCAATGGACCCGAGTTGGGTTTGGTCAGAGGGTAAGTGAGGTAGGGGTGTCGGGTTTGGTCGGGGGTGAGGTGGGGGTGTCGGGTTTAGTCAGGGGGTGAGGTGGGGGTGTCGGGTTTGGTCGGGGGGTAAGTGAGCCGGGGGTGTTGGGTTTGGTCTGCGAGTGTGGGAAGGTGTCGGGGTGAGTGAGGGGTGAGGTGTGAGTGTTGGGGTTGGTCAGGGGGTGTTGGATTTGGTGGGGGGGTAAGGTGTTGGGTTTGGTTGGGGGGGTGAGGAGGAGGGTCGGGGTTGGTCGAGGGGTAAGTGAGGTGTGGGTGTCGGGTTTGTTTGTGGTGGTAGGTAGGGGTGTCGGGTTTGGTTGGGGGGAAAGTGAGGTGGGTGTGTCAGGTTTGGTCTACGGGGGGTGATGTGTGGGTGTTGGTCAGGGGGTGTTGGGGTTGGTAGGGGGGAGACATGGGGGTGTTGGGTTTGGGTGGGGGGGTGAAAATGTGAGTCGGGGTTGGTCGAGGGGTAAGTGCGGTGGGGGTGTCGGGTTTGCTCGGGGGGGTGAAGTGGGGGTGTCAGGTCTGCCCCCTCCCCCCTCCAACGGACCCTGCACTCGCTCAGCTCTCTGCCCCCTCCACACTTCTGACGGACCTGAGCAACGCCGGGTATTTTCGCTAGTATTGTATAACAGCAGCAAGAAAGGAGTGCCTTAGTAAACAAGAGCTACCTGCATAAGTAAAAAATTAAAAGTGAGGGCTATCTATATATATAAAAGTCATGTGGTGTATGTATGTGTGTATGTATGTACGTATGACTGCCAACTCCTCCCGCACCATTTGAGCCAGAGACTTGAAATTTGGTACAGTGAGGGGTCTTGGGGTCTAGATGCTGGTAAGGGTCGAAAAATTTTCGGATCTCACCTCTGACGCCCCCCAGGGGTGAAAGTCTTTCAGGGCCAATCACATCGGCTGGGCGGTTAGGTGGTGATGATGTCATAATACCCCCCTCCAACAGACACCTCACTCGCTCAGCTCACCCCTCCCTCCTCCAACGGAACCCCGGAGATCCCTCAGTTCTCTGCCCCTCCCCCCTCCCAACGGAACCCCGGAGATCCCTCCATTCTCTGCCCCTCCCCCCTTCCAATGGAACCCCGGAGATCCCTCAGTTCTCTGCCCCTCCCCCCTCCCAACGGAACCCCGGAGATCCCTCAGTTCTCTGCCCCTCCCCCCTCCCAACAGAACCCCAGAGATCCCTCAGTTCTCTGCCCCTCCCCCCTCACAACGGAACCCCGGAGATCCCTCAGTTCTCTACCCCTCCCCCCTCCCAACGGAATCCTGGAGATCCCTCCGTTCTCTGCCCCTCCCCCCTCCCAACGGAACCCCGGAGAGCCCTCAGTTCTCTGCCCCTCCCACCTCAACCCCGGACTCCATCAGCTCTGTGCCCCCCCCCCCCACCTGCGAAGGTCCCCGGAATCCCTCGGCTCTGGGCCCCCTTCCCGCCTGCGACGGATCTGAGTTGGGTTTGGTGGGACGGTAAGTGAGGTGGGGGTGTCGGGTTCGGTCGGGGGGTGAGGTGGGGGTGTTGGGGTTGGTCAGGGGGTGTTGCGGTTGGTGGGGGGGTGAGGTGGGGGTGTTGGGTTTGCTTGGGGGGGTGAGGTGGGGGTGTCGGGTTTGGTCGGGGGGTAAGTGAGCCGGGGGGGTGTCGGGGTTGGTCTGGGGGGGGTGGGGAGGTGTCGGGGGGGTGAGGGGTGTGGTGTGGGTGTTGGGTTTGGTCTGGGGGGGGGAAGGTGTTGGGGTGGGTGTCCAGACCAAACCCGACACACACCCCCGGCTCACTTACCCCCCGACCAAACCCGACACCGCCACCTCACCCCCCCACCAACCGCAACACCCCCTGACCAACCCCAACACCCACCCCTCACCCCTCACCCACCCCAACACCTTCCCACCCCCCCAGACCAAACCCGACACCCCCTGGCTCACTTACCCCCGACCGAACCTGACACCCCCACCTCACCCCCCCACACCAATCGCAACACCCCCAGACCAAACCTGACACCCCCCGGCTCACTTACCCCCCGACCGAACCTGACACTCCCACCTCACCCCCCCAAGCAAACCCGACACCCCCACCTCACCCCCCACCAACCACAACACCCCCTGACCAACCCCAACACCCACACCTCACCCCTCACCCACCACGACACCTTCCCACCCCCCCAGACCAAACCCGACACCCCCCCCCCGCTCACTTACCCCCGACCGAACCCGACACCCCTACCTCATCCCCCCAAGCAAACCTGACACCCCCACCTCAACCCCCCACCAACCGCAACACCCCCTGACCAACCGCAACACTCAACCCTCACCCACCCCAACACCTTCCCACCCCCCCAGACCAAACCCTACACCCCCCGGCTCACTTACCCCCCGACCAAACCTGACAACCCCACCTGACCCCCCCAAGCAAACCCAACACCCCCACCTGACCCCCCGACCAAACCCGACACCCCCCCCCCGGCTCACGGTGCACTGTGTAGCACACAGATTATTAAATACACTGTTCGGTCGGGGGGTGAGGTGGGGGTGTCGGGTTTGCTCAGGGGGTGAGGTGGGGGTGTCGGGTTTGGTCAGGGGGTGAGGTGGGGGTGTTGGGTTTGTTTTGGGGAGTCAGGTGGGGTTGTCGGGTTTGGTCGGGGGGTAAGTGAGCCGGGGGGTCTTGGGGTTAGTCGGGAGGGTGGGAAGGTGTCAGGGTGGGTGAAGGGTGGGTGTTGGGGTTGGTCAGGGGGTGTCAACTGTCTGCCCCCTCCCCACCTCCGACTGACCCGAGCAACGCCGGGCACTTATGCTAGTACTATATAATGGGCACTAGGGGTAGTAAAGGATGGGAGTGTTAGACCTGCAGCAGGAGTCTCCCTGTGAAACTGGGGAGCAGTCAGATACCGGACACAGTGTTGGTATATAATCCACAAATACTCTTTATTGCTTACAAACTAAACCACTAACTCCACATTCATACCCCAAGCATACTAACTACACTGGAGTTTGAAGATCGGCGCTGAAGTCAGGATGGCCAGTCGAAGTTCAGTCCGATCACAACATGCGGGGAACCAGCATTACCACATCTTAATCTAAACAGGGCTCTGGATCCATGAACGACTCCAAATAGTGAGTGTTTCAAACATCTTTTATAATCCACTCTGTCAGATCATCAGTCATGTGGGCCATTAGAAAGAGAAAATTCTGGGCAAATTGCCAAAAACCCAAGATATTCAGAAATAGTTTCAGACCAGAGATATTCCTCTTTCCCCCATTCTTGTTTACAACTGCAGCAGATACATTGCAATAGGTAACTTGCAACAGGTACATTGTCATGGCAATGCTTTATTTTCTTATCTGACATTTCTCCGTCTTTCTTGTAACAATGTGTTTTTTTAAATACAAACAGCTCTTGACTGCTTAAACCATCAATTCTTGCTTCAGTTGTCAATATGCAACACGTCAAGCACACTTTGTCCATACTAGGCGTATAACATATTATAGGTATATATGGATTATATCCAACATAAGTAGGGAAGGGGCGGCTTTGCTGTGTAATGGCCAATAGGGACATCAGAGCTGGAGGTAGGGAAGGGACGGCTATACAGTGAAACCTCGATATAACGGACTAATTTGGGCCAGGGGGTGTCCGTTAAAGCCGAAAGTCCGTTATTTAATTTTTTTTTAAATCATTAAATAACAGGACTTTTGGCTTTAACGGACACCCCCTCACCCGAATTAGTCCGTTATATAGAGGTTTTACTTATCACATCCGGGAGCCGGGAGTCAGCCCGCCCCCCCGGGACCCTGGCTGCTGGGACCCGGGTGGGAGCCGTCAACCCGCCCGCCCGGCTCCCCGCTGCCGGGAGCCGGGCGGGAGCTGTCAGCCCGCCCGCCTGGATCCCGGCTGCTGGGACCCCGGCGGCAGCTAGCAGCCCGCCCGCCCGGATCCCGGCTGCTGGGACCCGGGTGGCAGTCAGCAGCCGGGACCCGGGCGGGCTGGCTGATGGCTCCCGCCCGGGTCCCAGCAGCCGGGACCCCGGCGGGCTGGCAGCGGGGAGCGGGCAGGCAGCCCGCCCGCTGCCTGGACCCCGGCGGCAGCCGGGAGCTGGCAGCCAGCCCCCGATTTAACGGATTTTGGATGCATCGGACTTGCTCCTAAATTTTGTCCGTTGAATCCGAAGTCCGTTAAATCGGGGTTTCACTGTACTGAATAATGGGCACAAGGGGCGGTAGAGGGTTGGGGCAGAGAAAGGAGGCTATACAGTAAAATGGGCACTAGGTGGCAGTAGAGTGTCATGGTGGAAAAGGGGGCAGTATAGCTGGTACTAGGGGCAGCAGAGGGTGAGGGTTGGGGAAGGGTCAAGCAATGGTCAGTAATGATGACAAAGATTTTGCTTTTTCAGCTCCTGAGGCTTGAGATTCTCTTGTTCTCACATAACAGTGTATTCTCCTGTTGTCAGAGCCAATCCCCAGCCTCAGAGCAGTTAGGAAGATTAATTAATACCAAGGGAATTCATTACGCCAACAGTGTAACTATTTGCTTCTGCAACATTTCCATATGTGTTTTGCTGAGCTGTTTGTCTTGTACTTGTGAGTGTGGCCTGGCATGGTCCTTGATCATTTTCCATTCATCACACCTCAGTCTGAGTTTGATTTGCACAGCAGCTTCAGTGGGAGATGCAAGTCTCAAATGTTGCTGTAAATTAGAACCAAAGGACTGATCAGAGTCTGCAGAATAAGGGCACAAATAAATCACCTGTGGGAGCAGAACCTTTATCCTCTAAGCCCCTGAATGGACATTTCATGTAGAGCAACAAAGATGATGCAACGCCCTGTAGCTGTTGCCTAATAACATTTCCCTACTGAGTTGGTGCTCTAGTTTGTGTCTTCATCATTTCTACTTTCAGGGGCTTTTTGGCACCTATAGATTCTGTTTGTTTGTCTTTAAGAAAAACTTCCATCATATCTGTTCTTGCTTCATCCCAAACACACACGGTCACACATTACTGGTGTATTTCATAATGTCAGAGAGTCACAGAGTTTAAGTGTGTGTGTATGTGTGAGGGAGAGAGAGAGAGAGAGAGAGAGAGAGAGAGAGAGAGAGAGAGAGAGAGAGAGCAACTTGTAGCTCATGCAATGACTATATAGTTATTCAATAATGATATTTATACAGTAAGTACAGGATAAAGGGGTGACAACTGGTAGCAGAAACACAGTAGACCTATAGATCTAGACATAAAATTTACTTAGAAATTCAGGGTGGGTAATATGTTTCTTGTTGATGAGAAAGACAGAAGTTGGTCCAGGAAGAGATATTACCTCAGCTGCTTTGTGTCTCTAATCAGAGAGGTAGCCATGTTAGTCTGGAATAGCAGAGGTAACAAAGTCCTGTGGCACCTTAAAGACTAACTATAAAGTTTTGAAGCATAAGCTTTCGTGGGCTAATACCCACTTCATCGGATGCAAGCAGTGGAAGTGTCCAGAGGCAGGTGTAGAAAAGTAAGCAAGAACCAGGTGGGAGGTAAAAAGGTTAGTCCAATTAGGCTGAACCAGCTTGTTATCTCCGATCAGGGAGGGTGGGTTATTCTTCTAGCATTTGAATGGGGGGTGTGAACATGGAGAGAGGAGAAACTATTTCTGTAATTAGCAAGCCATTGTAGGTCTTTGTTCAATCCGAGATTGTCCACTGCTTGCATCCGACGAAGTGGGTATTAGCCCACGAAAGCTTATGCTTCAAAACTTTATAGTTAGTCTTTAAGGTGCCACAGGACTTTGTTACATTTGTGTCTCTAGTATCCTGGCAACCGGATGGCCACAACAGCTCTGCATATGAGAATAGCTTAAGCAATTAGCATAAGTAGAAGGCATTAAAGCCTAAAGAGGGCAGTTGCTCAATGAGCTGGCATAAGTAAGTAAACTAACAGTAAACGTCAGTCACAAAACATCACAAGGCTGTTCATCGTTTTGTCATAATCACAACTTTTGCAAAGAGCAGATAGGTAACCACAAGGGAATCAGAAAGAGAATGAGAGAGAGACTGTCACCCCCTGCTGGAGGGAATGAGTCATGCTCATTGTGTCTGTGCATAAACCACAGCTGCCCCTTCCCCTTGTGAACAGCCCCATGGACTCGTTCATGCCACGGGTGGTACGAAAAAAATCTTTCATTTACAGCTCACATGAAAGATGTAACTTCCACAAGAAACAGCGCCCCCTTCCATGGTGATGGGTCATTGCGGGTCAGCACCTACAAGGGGAGAGGGCCCCCTGCTGAGACACCCTACTCACCCCTGCAGCACAGGGCCCCCGAACGGCATCCTGGACCACTGTGGTAAGCATCGATTCTGATGGGAGCAGATCCACAGCTGAGTCCATCACCCTGCTCCCTTTGGCACAGGGGTATGTGGTGCCCTGCTGAAGTACAGACAAAGAGACAACAGCGCCCCCCAAGTGAGACCGCACCCAGCTCCTTGCAGCATCTCATCATTCGGAGCTACGCTGGAGAACTGGGGTTAGTACTGACCCGCAGAGCAAAACATCCCCTTATGAGTCCCCCACCCTGTTTCCAGCAGAACAGCACTCCCTACTGCTGAGCTCCGACATTGGGATCAGTCAAGAATATCTCATAGTCCCCTCCAGGCCCATCCCTGTGGTTTAGCACCCCCTAGTGTTACACTGGGGTATTGCTAGCAACACTGACTAAGGGAGAATAGTGCCCCAAAATGGGCTCCTCAACCCCACTCCCAGTAGCACAACCTCAGCCCCCTATGGCCATACTGGCATAATAGAGTCAGAACTACCTAAGAAGTGAGAGTTCTCCCAGCTGAGCCCATCACCTCACTCGCTACAGCACACTAACCCCTAGCACAAAATGTATTCTAATGTTCCTGGGAGATCATCCTGATTCTCATCCTGTCGCAAACTTCCTAATAGTCCCACGGACTTCTGTGGGCTTTGGATGGCTCTTTAGGAGAGAAATGGGCCCATTCATTAGGCAGAAGAGTCTGAGAGTGAGGATTCTGGGTTCTCTTCCCAGCTCTGGGAGGGGGGTGAGGTGTAATGTTTAGAGTAGTGGGGATTGGGAATCATACGCCTGGGTTTTAATTGTGGCTCTGAGACAGGAGTGGAGCTTTGCCACACTTAGTAAATCCCAGTAAGATTTTCATCAAGAAAACACACATAATGATGATGATGATGATGATGATGATGATATCACCTCCTATGAAATGATTGCCTGAGTGAATTTGGTTTTTTTGCAGGTTGGTACAGAATTGTTCTTCCTCTAAAGAATATTATAAGAAATTTCCTTCAGGGACTAGGTCCCAGAAGCCAGTGAATGAAATAAAAACTCCTGTTTCCTTCAGCATATATAGAGGCAGCAGCTGGGAGAGTGAACTACTCTTCTTAAACAAGGTAGGTTATAAATTAAACACTTAAGCCCCCCAAGTACTTCCCCACTGAAGTCCATGAATATTTTGCCCAACTCTGAAAAGGGAACAAGATCATGTCACTGGTTTATTCATCTGAATTTTCCATGTGGACTCTTCTGAATTTAAATGACGGGTTTTGCTATTTCGTCTTTTATATGGATTCAGGGTGATAAAAAAAGGAATATTGCAATTTCCTACGAGATGGAATTTCCATTTTCCAGCTAGCTCTGCATGTACTGCCATGGTCATTCTGAGGAAACTTCTCATAAAAATCAGTAGAGGTTCCCACAGTCCCACAGTAGGTCTAAGAGAGGCAGAAAAAATTCAACCTTTCCACCATGTCTCCATATTTAGAGAACATCATTCCCTTTTGTTTTAAATTGTTCCAGTCTGCTTCAATTGTTTAATTTAATTGTCTGTATCTGATTCCCTTTGAATCTCTCTCTCTCTCTCTCTCTCTCTCTCTCTCAATACCAGCAGAATGCTCCTGTAGTTATGGCACAGTTTCAGGTATCAGGACACCTCAGTTGCATTTCTCATCATGCTGACTAGCTGTGTAAATCCAGTCTTTTCACCCTATCATTCCTATCATTCGATGTGTTGCTTTGAGACTGACACATTGAAGGTGGTAAGGGTATGAAAAATACTATATTTCTTAAGTATTGGACATGTTAGTCGGTATCTCCAAAACAAGGAGTTCGTTGGCACCTTAAAGACTAACAGATTTATTTGGACATAAGCTGTCACGGGTATAAAAAAACACTTCAGATGCAGGGTTTTTACCCATAAAGCCTATGCCCAAATAAATCTGTTAATTTTTAAAGTGACACCACACACAATATTTGTTATTTCTCATTTTAATTCCAGCTCTGCTATTTCACTGTCATGCCTGTAATTAGGAAGTGCCTTGTCAACAAGTAACTGAATTAAAACATCCGTGGAAAACGTTTCTTCTAACATTGTCCTGTCAAATTCTTCATAGCACTGTGATTGGCTGACAAGCATCCACTTGTGTAAATCAGATTAGCTCTTTTGATACCCATTGATCTGGGAAGATTGACACAAGCCCTAGGTCTTATTTTGTATATTGAGAGACACCAATAAATTTGGGATCTGCGATGCTAAAGGCAGGAATTTTCATGTAGACAGACAAAAATGTTTTTGAAGAGGAAGGATTGAGGAAGAGGAAGAGAAATAATGAGCTGGAAGAGGAGAAGTGGAAGAATAGAATCCCTGATGCTGGAAGCTGGTATCCCACAATTGCCGACGTAAATTGATGTAGCTCCTTTAGTCAATGTATCAAATCCCTGTCTGTTGTAAAATACTGTGTTTCCACTGATATCAAAGTGGTCAGATCTCCACCTGATTTATATTGGCATAGCTTGAAATGACATCAATGAAGGCACACCAGTTTATGCTTGATGATGGTAGGGGGCAGTTAAATATTCTGTACAGAATTGCAGCAGGTTTTATTCTTAAGTGTCCCAACAGAAAGGAAACAGTATGTATTGTTTGATTCACATCCAGATGTTTTGTATTCCTCAGATTCAATCTCTTTCTGTATTTCCCCTACAGATGATCTATTCTGCGAGTGACCCTGGAGAAAACCAGACCATCTCCAATGTGTTCATTCTGGTGGGGTTTTCGTACCTTAACAGGCTGCAAATCCTTCTGTTTCTGATGCTTCTGGTCATCTACCTGGTCACCCTGATAGGGAACCTGCTTGTTATCCTCCTTATAAAGCTAAACCCCTCACTTCACACTCCCATGTATTTCTTTCTGGTGAACCTGTCATTCTTGGAAATCTGCTACACCAGCAGTGTGGTCCCTCAGCTGCTGGTTCACCTCCTGGTGGAGGAAAAGACCATCTCCATTGTGGGCTGTGCTGCCCAGATGTACGTCTTCACCATCATGGGTCTGACGGAATGCTGAATCCTAGCAGTCATGGCGTATGACCGATATGTGGCCATATGTCACCCCTTGCACTACACAACTGTCATGAGTGGCCGGGTGTGTGCACAGCTTGTGGGTGCTTCATGGACAATCGGAATCTCGGTGGAAGTAGCTCAGACCATTTGGCTCTTCAGCCTGCCCTTCTGTGGCTCCAACCACATCCAAGGCTTTTTCTGTGATATCCGACAATTTCTGAAGATGGCATGCACGGACACATCCAAAAACAATATTTTGGGCCGCACTGTGATGGTGCTGTTTGTCATGAGCCCCTTTCTGTTGATAATCCTGTCCTACATCTTCATTATTTCCACCATCCTTAAGCTGCAGTCAGCAGAGGGAAGGCATAAAGCCTTCTCCACCTGCTCTTCCCACCTCATGGTGGTGACTCTGTTCTATGGAACCGTCCTTGTCACCTACCTCAACTCTAGCTCTACCCAAGAAAGTGATCAAATTATTTCCCTCTTGAACATAATTATTTCCCCATTGATGAACCCCATAATATACACTCTGAGGAACAAAGAGGTGAAAGGAGCCTTCAGTAAAACAGTAGAGAAGAATGAACGTCTCTTCACATCACCAGAGAAGTTAGAGAATGAAAAGTAGAATCAATGAAAATGGGAGGAATAAGGGAAATTCAGATTTCCCTCCATTTTTAATTGAAATTTTGCCATTTGAAGAACTTGAAATCTTCTAAATTTGTTTGGAAAAGAAGAATAGAAACATGTTTCTAATTAATTAAGTAATTAAATAATAAATAAATAAATAAATACACTATAATAAAATTTTTGATAGTCAGAACCTTTTGACCAGATCGAAAAATCATTGAAAAATCAAATGAGAATCTTTAGCGAAAGCAGTGTCCTCATTTTACATCTTTAAAATTTGAAAGAACAAACATAAAAAGAAACATTTCATCAAATTTTTGCCTTGGTTTTTGCAAATTTTACATTTTTTACCAAAATTTTAATACCTGAAGTAGAATTCCAACCAGTTCTACAGAAAAGTCCCTTTAGGCTTCTTCTTTTCCCACTCTGGCCATCCAGTAAGGCATATTAGGTTTTGGGTTGGGTTGGGGGTTTTGCCTGTTGAATGCATTTTCCCAGTGCTCTCCATTGCCAAATTTTAAATAACATTCCTCAGCAGTTATGAATGGCTTCTTCTGTAAGGCTCTGATTAATCTATCTATGCATAACCTGACCAGGTCACACAACAACTCTTGGAGATGGTTCTTGACTTCCATGACATTTTGCCCAGGTTCAGATGTCTATGCTAGCAGATCAAGGTGCATATCAGAGATTTATTGACTAAAAGGACATAAGGGACCATTTTGGTCATCTAATCTGACATCCTGCTTAATGCAGGGCAGTGATTTTCACCTGGTGATTCCTGAGTCATAGAAGCACTATACATGGTATATGTTACCTGTGTAAAATAATACCTGTGAGCTAAATTCATAAACTACAAGTGGTTCAATCAATGTATAACAAATTGCACCAAATGCCTGTGTATATGATACCTCTTTTTATAATTATATATAAAAATACATGTATATATTCTTATCATGAGAAATACCTCTCTGTTTGCTTGTCTACTTATATCAGTGCTTACAGATAATGCATAACACATTTAAAATTGATTTGGTTTTTCCAGCTCTTGCAGCTTTAAATTTTCTTTTTTCTACAGAGCAAAGTCAATCCCCAGGCTCGGAGCAGGTAGAAAGATTAATTATTACCAAGAGAATTACCAAGGGAATTAATTACTCCAATAGTAAACCTATTTTCTATGACTAATGTAAATTTTCCCCGTGTGTTTTGCTGAACGTTTTGCCTTATACTTGTGAATGTGGCCACGGCAGGGGATGTGTCTGGACCTGCCAGGGTCCTTGGTCATTTTCCACTCATCACAGTTCGGAGTGGGCTTGATTTGCACAGGGGCTGAGGTCTCATTGACTTCAGTGGGACATGTATGTCTCAACTGTTGCTGTAAATTAAAACTAAGTTTTCATCATAGTCTGGAGGATAAGGATACAAATAAATCACCTGTAGGAACAGAACCATTCCCCCCAGGGCTCCTGAGTGGATATATCATATAGAACAACAATAGTGATGCAACGTCCTATAGCTGTTGCCTAATAACATTTCCCTAAGGAGTTCGGGCTGTAGTTTGTGTCTTTCTCACTTCTGCTCTTCTGGGGCTGTTTGACACCTATAGATTCCGTTTGTTTTTCTTCAAGATAAACTTCCATCATATCTGTGCTTGCTTCATCCCAAACACACATAGTCACATATCACTGGTGTAGTTCATATTGTCAGAGAGTCACAGAGATTAAAGACAGAAGGGACTTCTAGATTATCTTATCTGACCACCTCTGTCTCACACTGTCTTGGGGTTCATCACACAGGCCCACAGAGCACTTTAGCCAGGCATCAGAGTGAGGGAAAGGGAAATGTACCTTGTGGTTCCTCTAACTGAGCACTGAAATGGAGGCACCTCTAGGATGCAGAATGTGTAATGTCATAAAACACTGAGAAACAGATGATAAGTTACTTTATGTATATACCTTAGGTATATTAGAAACTGTCTTTGTGCGTGTGTTTGTGTGTGTGTGGGTGAGAGAGAGAGAGAGAGAGAGAGAGAGAGAGAGAGAGAGAGAGAGAGAGAGAGAGAGAGAGAGAGAGAGAGAAACTTGTAGCTCATGCAATGATTATATAGTCACTCAATAATGAAAGTTATATGGTAATAAAAGAATAAAACGGTTAGAACTGATAGCAGAAACACAAGAGACCTATAGCTGTAGACATCTACAAAGTAGAAAGACAAGTTGGGTGAGGTAATATCTTTTATTGTTGGTGAGAGAGACAGAAGTTGGTCCAGGAAAAGATATTACCTCAGCCACTTTGTGTCTCTAGTATCCTGGTACCCAGATGGCTTCATCAGCACTGCATACGAGAATAGCTTAAGCAATTATGGTAAGTAGAAGGACTTATAGCCTAAACATGAGCAGTTGCTCAGTGAGTTGACTTAAGTAATGAAACTAACAGTCAACGTAAGTCACAAAACATCGCAAGGCTGTTTAATATATTGTTATAACCAAAAGGGAAAAATCCTTGCTCAGTGTGTGTGTGTGTGTGTGTGTGGCTGTCACCACCTGCTGGAGGGAATTAGTCATGCTCAGTGTGTCTGTGCATAAACCACAGCTGCCCCTTCCTCTTGTGAACAGACCCAGGGATTTGTTCATTCCACGGGTGGTACGAAAAAGATGTTTCATTTACAGCTCATCCGAAAGAGGTAACTTCCACAAGAAACAGCGCCACCTTCCACGGTGATGGGTCACTGCGGCTCAGTATCAACAAGGGGAGAGCGCCCTCTACTGAGTCTCCCTACCCACCCCTGCAGCACAGAGCCCCCGAATGGCATCCTGGAGAACTGTGTTAAGCAGGTTTAAGATTAGCGGCTGTGTTAGTCAGTATCCGTAAATAAAACAAGGAATACTTGCGGCACCTTAGAGACTAACCAGTTTATTTCAGCATATATTTTTGTAGGCCGTAGTCCACTTCATCGGATGCAGAGTGGACTATGGCCCATGAAAGCTTATGCTGAAATAAACTGGTTAGTCTCTAAGATGCCGCAAGTATTCCTTGTTTTATTTGTGGTAAGCAGCGATTCTGATGGGAGCAGGTCCACAGCCGAGCCCCTCGTCCTCTTCCTTGCTGCATAGGGTCACAGGGTGCCCTTCAGAAGCACAAGGGTCCTTGCAGTATGTCATCCCTTGGAGCTGCGCTGGAGCACTGGGGTTTGTACTGACCCACAGAGGAGAACATCCCCTAATGAGTCCCGCAACCCTGTTTCCCGCAGAACAGTGCTCCCTACTGCTGATCTGAAACATTGGGATCAGTCAAGAATATCCCACAGAGCCCTCCAGGCCCATCCCTTTATTTTAGTACCCCCTAGTGCTATGCTGGGATATTGCTAGCAACACTGGCTAAGGGGGAAGAGTGCCCCAAACTGGGTTCCCCGACCCTACTCCCAGTAGTGCAGCCTCAGCCCCCTACAGTCATGCTGGAGTAATAGGGTCAGAACTGTCTAAGAAATGAGAGTGCTTCCAGCACACCACCTCCTAGCACTGCTCAGCTGCCACATGATGTGTCCTAATGTTCCTGGGAGCTTGTCCTGATTCTGGTCCTGCTGAGAACTTGGGAGTAGTCCCACTGAATTTTGGGGCTTTGGACCTGGTTCTCTAGGAGGGAAATGGGCCCTTTTGTGAGGGCAGTAGAGTCAGAGAGTGAGGACTCCTGGGTTCTGTTCCCAGCACTTGTAGGGGGTGGGGTGTAATGTTTAGAGTAGTGGGGATTGAGATTCAGGTTTTAATTGCGGATATGAGACACTTGTGGGCTTTGTCACACTTGGTAAATCCCATTCCAGTTTTCATATAGAAAACACAGATGATGATGATGATGATGCTGATGATGATGATGACTCCACCCTCTATGAAATGAGTGCCCTAGTGAATTATGTTTTGTTGAAGGTTAATGCAGAATTGTTCTTCCTCTGAGGAATATTACAAGTAATTTTCTTCAGGGAAAAGGTTTCAGAAATCACGGAATGAAATAAAAAAGGCTTTTTCCTTCAGCACCTACAGTGGTTGCAGCTGGGAGAGGGAACTACTCTTCTTAAGCAAGGTAGGCTATAGGTCAATGCGTTAGGCCCCCAAGTATTCTCCCACTGAAAACCATGGTGTTGTGCCCCAGTCTGCAAAAGGAGCGAGATTATGTCGTTGGTTTCTTCATTTGAATTTTCCATACATGGGCAGTGACTCTTATTGTGTGCCTGAGCACATGGGTTGTGCGTGTGTTCACATCTAGCTAACTAGCTAGTCAAATCCATCTGGCAATCTATTTATTCTTATATCAAGTGATCTGTTCGTCTCTGAATCTATCATTCTGAATTCAACTACTTTAATAATGATGGGTCAGGTCATGAAATTGACTTCAGTGGTGTTAAGCAAATTTACACCAGGCAAAAGTTTGGTCCCCTAATCTTTAATGCCCACCATGGTGACAGGAAAACACCAAACATGCTCATCATCATGCTATAATTGTATTTATTATTTTTGTCATTGTTGTGTTATTCTTTCTTTCTTTCTCCTCCTCTCATTCTTACTCCGCTCCGTTCCTCATCATCATCCACTGAGTCTGAATGGAAATGTTTTTTCTGAAAGTGGGTCTTGTATTTGGATCTGAAAACAGTCAGCTGGGAAGATTCAGTCTGATCTCTTCTAATAAGAGTCTGCTTCCAGGATCTGACATTGGCGCACGTTCTGCACCTGTTTCCGAAGAGTTAAATGCTGGTCTATTTTAGCTGAATTCACCTCAATCCTCTCTCCACATACCGTATGCTTCTTTAATTGCTTTCATATTCTCCTTTAATAAACAGAGTGTCCAGACGGCTTGAAGAGCTGAGAAAATATCACTAAGCTACTGCAACAAGCATTTGTACAGACCTTTTTCCTAATGGCGAGTAAACTTTTCCATTTATTTAGAGCCACTTCAAATGTCAGCCAGCATATAAAGAAATAAATCCAAATTCCTTCTGGAAAAATATTGATGTTTTCCAAGAGAAAACGCTGATGTTGATGGCAGTTTTCAATTTTCCATTTGATTTCATGTGGACTATTCTGATTTGAAATTAATGGTTTTGCTATTTCAACTTTTCATATCGATTCAGGGTGAAAAGAAATATTGGAATATTAGATGGAATATCTCAGTTTCCAGAGAGCTCTGCATGTACTGCCATGGTTGTGCTGAGGAAAGTTCTCACACATATCAGTAGGGGTTACCCAAAGTAGGTCTTAAGAGAGGCCGAAGAATTTCAAAATTTCAACTGGTTCTCTGTATTTAGAGAAAATCATTCCCTTTTGTTTTAGATTGTTCGAGGTAGTGCACTTTGCATAGTGTGCCATCATAGGTTCTTTGATGCTTTAATTTCATTTTCTGAATCTCATTCCAAGCTCTCTCTCTCTCTCTCTCTCTCTCTCTCTCTCTCTCTCTCTCTCACACTCTCCTGAATAACCAGGAGAATTCTCCTGTAGCTATGGCACAGTTTCAGGTATCAGGACAGCTCAGTTTCATTTCTCGACATGCTGACTAGATGTGTAAATCCAGACTTTTCACCCTGTCACTCCCAGTTTCACCTTTATTACCTCAATATTATTTGATGTGTTGCTTTGAGACCTACATATTGAAGGTTTTAAGGGTATGCAAAATAAAATATTTGTTAAGTATCAGGGGTTGCCATGTTAGCCGGTATCCACAAGAAGTCCAGTGGTACCTTAAGACTAAAAGATTTATTTGGGCACAACCTTTCGTGGGTTATACCCCCGTTGTTTCAGATACAGTTTTTTACCCACGAACGCTTATTCCCCAAAAAGTGTTAGTCTTTAAGGTGCCACCATACACAATATTTGTTGTTACTCATTTTAATTCCAACTGTGTTATTTACTGTCACGCCTGTTAGTAGGAAGTCAACCTGTAACCGTGAGGTAAAACATCTGTGGAAAACGTCTCTTCTAACATTGTAGGCTCTTTCTTCTTTTAAAATTCTTCATAGCAAGGTGGGAGATTGGCCATTGATCCTTCACGTGTGTAAATCAAGTATACATCTTTTTATACCCATTGATCTGGGAAGATTTACACCAGCCCTAGGTCTTCTTTTGTATATTGAGGGAAACCAATTCATCCTGGATCTGTGATGATAAAGCCAAGAATTATTTCAACTGTTCTCTAATATTTAGGGAAAAATAACATTTAACAATACGCAAAACACCAAAGTTCCCCATTGATTTCAACATTTATTGTGCTTCAAACATAATTGGGCTTCTTAGCATCAGTTTACTCGTGTGAGTAGTCCTCACTTATGTGAGTTGTAACTGCAGTGGGAATACTTGTATTTCATATACAAATTCTCATGAGAAAGATCTGAAAGAGATAAGAATTTGCTCACATTTGAAAAATCTTATTTGAAAATATGACTGTAGAGTAAGACTCTTGAGGGAAAAGAAAGAAAGACAGTAAAAAATGTGTGTGTAGAGGAAGGATTTAGAAAGAGGAAGAGAAAGGATGAGTCTGAAGAGGAGAAGAGGAAGAATAGAATCCCTGATGTTGGAAGCTGGTCTCCCACCATTGCTGGTATAAATAGATATAGCTCCTGTAGAGTCATTTTATCAAATCTCTGTCTGTTGAAAATCAGCTGTATTTCTACTGCTGTCAAAGTGGTCAGGTCTCTTGCTCATTTATATTGGCATAGCTCAATTGACATCAATGCACCTGTATCACTTTACGCCTGAGGATTGTTCGGTGCAGTTACACATTTCTATATAGAATTGCATCAAGTTTTATTCTCAAGTATTCCAACAGAAAGGAAAACAGTATAAATTGTTTGATTCACATCCAGATGTTTGGTATTCCTCAGATTCAGTCATTTTCTTTGTTGCCTCCCTAGATGATCTATTCTGCGAGGAACCCTGGAGAGAATCAAACCATCTATGATGTGTTCATCCTCGTGGGTTTTTCATACCTTAACAGGATGCAAATCCTTCTGTTTCTGGTGCTTCTGGTTATCTTCCTGGTCACCCTGGTAGGCAACCTACTTGTTATCCTCGTTATAAAGCTAAACCCCTCACTCCACAGCCCCATGTATTTCTTCCTGGTGAACCTGTCCTTCTTGGAAATCTGCTACACCAGCACTGTGGTCCCTCAGCTACTGATTCACCTTCTGGTGGAGGAAAAGACCATCTCTATTGCACGCTGTGCTGCCCAGATGTACATCATCTCCATCACTGGCCTCACAGAATGCTGTCTCCTCGCAGCCATGGCGTACGACCGCTACGTGGCCATATGTCACCCCTTGCACTACGGAACTATCATGAGTGTTCGGGTGTGCGCACAGCTCGCAGGTGCTTCATGGACCATCGGCATCTCGGTGGAAGTAGCTGAGATTACATTGATCTTCTGCTTGCCCTTTTGTGGCTCTAACCGCATCCACCACTTCTTATGTGACATCCCACCAGTGTTGAAATTGGCATGCACTGACACAACAAAAAATGAGATTGTGGGCATCACTGTGTCAATGCTGTTCATCATGAGCCCTTTTTTGTTGATAATCCTGTCCTACATCCGCATTATTTCCACCATCCTTAAATTGCAGTCACCAGAAGGAAGGGGTAAAGCCTTCTCCACCTGCTCCTCCCACCTCATAGTGGTGACTTTGTTCTATGGAATAGCCCTTATAACTTACCTCAGGCCAACGTCTAGCTCAGTCTCAGAGAGTGATCTAATCATTTCCCTCATGAACACAATTGTGGGACCACTGTTGAACCCCATAATATACACTCTGAGGAACAAGGAGGTGATGGAAGTCTTTAGAAAAACAATAGGGAAGAGCATTTCTTCTCACAACCAGAGATGTTAGACAATGAAAAGTAGAGTGAATCAAAGTAGGAGGAATAAGGGAAATACATAAACATTTTGTTGAATATCTCCTGATGACCCTCACATTTTTAATTATAATTTTGCCCTTTGAAAGTCTTTTATGTCTTCCAAACTTTGTTGGAAAAATAGAAGATAAACTTTTAAATGAGAAACAAAAAAACAAATTAAAAAATAATTGTTTTTATGTCAAATTTTTGATAGTCAGAATCAATTTGACGAGAGCCAAAAATAATTGAAAAATTAAATGAGAATCTTTAGTCAAAGCAGTGTCCTGATTTTACTTCTTCAAAATTTGAAAGGTCAAACATAAGAAGAAACATTTCCTAAAATTTTCACCATAGTTTGTGCAAATTTAACATTTTTTACCAGAAATTGTAACCAGCTCTACAAAAAAATGCCTGTAGGCTTCTCCTTTTCCCACTCTGGCCGTCCAATACAGCATTTTTGGTTCTGGGTTGGGTTGGGGGTTTTGGCTGTTGAATGAATTTTCCCAGTGCTCCCTGTTGCCAAATTTTAAATAACATTCCTCAACACTTATGAACAACTTCCTATGTAAGACTCTGATGGATCTATCAATGCCTAACCTGATCAGGTCACACAACAGCTCTTGGAGATGGCTCTTGACTTCCATGGCATTTTGCATTGGTTCAGATGTCTATGCTAGCAGATCATGGTGCATATCATAGATTCATTGACTAAAAGGACATAAGGGACCATTTTGATCATCTAGTCTGACATCCTGCTTAATGCAGTGCAGTGATTTTCACCTCGTGATTTTTGAGTCAGAAAAGCACTATACATATATTACATGTGTAAAATAATAGATGTGAGATAAACTAATAAACTATAAGTGGTTCAATCAATGTACAGTAGACTCTCCATTATCCGGGATGATTGGGAAAATCTTAATCCCGGTTAATAAAATCACGGATAATCAAGCGTTTACGGGTGGGGGGGGGTCACCGGCCGCCCTGGGGTGGGGGGTGGGGATGGTGATGGTCCCACCACCCACCCCAGTTAGCTCCCGCTGTCAGCCTGGGTGCAGGGAACCCAGGCTGGCAGCGGGAGCTGAGAGCCCGGCTAGCAGGAGCCTGTGGGGAAACTCTAAAGTGGCAGCCGGCTGAGCGCTCAGCCAGTTGAGTGCTCAGACTTCCGCGGCTTTGGGGTTTTCTCCCCAGCTCCTGCCAGCACCGGGTTCGGACTCAGATGCCCACAACAGCTCTGCATCCAAGAATATCTTAAGCAATTAACTTAAATAGAAGGCATTAAAGCCTAAACAGGAGCAGTTGCTCAATGAGCTGGCATAAGTAAGTAAACTAACAGTGAACCTAAGTCGGAAAACATCACAAGGCTGTTTATTGTTTTGTCATAATAACAAGTGTTGCAAAGAGCAGATAGGTAACCATAAGGGAATGAGCCATGCGCAGTGTGTCTGTACATAAACTACAGCTGCCTTTTCCTCTGGAGAACATCCCCATGGACTGGTTCATGCCACAGGAGGTACAGAAAGAACTTTCATTTACAGCTCATCTGAAATATAATTTCTATCAAAACCATTCCCCCCTCCACAGTGATGAGTTGTTGTGGGTCACCATCAACACCCCTTAATGCGCCGCCCTACACACACCCCACACCACAGAGCTGTTGAACGCCATCCTGGAGCTCTGTGGTAAACAGTGATTCTGATAGGAGCAGGTCCACAGCTTACCCCTCCTCCTCCTCCTTGCGGAACAGGACCATGTAGTGCCCTGCTGAAGCACAAGGGGTCAGAATGGACCAAGAGACAACAGTGCCCCCAAGTAAGACCCCCAACCAGCTCCCTTCCAGTTCCTTGGAGCTCGGCTGGAGCACTGGGGTTCGTACCGACCCACAGAGGCGAACATCCCCTAATGTGTCCCCTTTCTGTTTCTGGCAGTACAGCGCCCCCTATTGTTTATCTGTGATATTGGGATTAGGCAAGAACATCCCACAGAGCCCTCCAGGCCCATTTCTGCATTTTAGCACCCCCTAGTGCTATAATGTGGTATTGCTAACAACATGAATAAGTGGGAAGTGTGCCCCAAACTGAGGACCCCACCTGACTCCCAGTGGCACAAACTCAGCCTCCTATGGCCAGGCTGCAGTAACAGGGTCAGAACTGTCTAGGAAATGAGAGTGCTCCCATCTGAGCCCATCGCCCTACTCCCTGCAGCTCACCACCCCCTAGCACTCAGATTTCACATACATAAAGTTTATTCCAGTCTTCCTGAGAGCGCATCCTGATTTTGGTCCTGCTGCAAATGTACTGGTATTAATGGGAATAGTCCCACTGAGTTCTATGGCTTTGGCTCTGGCTCTGTAGGAGGGAAATCGGCCCTTTCATTAGGGCAGTAGCGTCTGAGAGTGAGGACTCCTGGGTCCAGGTCTGAGAGGGGAGTGGGGTGTAATGTTTAGAGTAGTGGTGATTGGAAATCAGGTCTCCTGGGTTCTAATTGCTGCTCTGAGACAGGAGTGGGGCTTTGCCACACTTAGTAAACCCCATTCCAATTTTCTTCTAGAAAACACACACAATGATGATACCACCTCCTATGAAATGATTGCCCTAGTGAATTATGCTTTGGTGCTGGTTGGTGCAGAATTGTTCTTCCTCTGAGGAATATTACAGGACATTTCCTTCAGGAACTACTCCCCTGAAGCCAGTGAATGAAATAAAAATATCTCTGTTTCCTTCAGCACATATAGTGCTTGCAGTTGGGAATGGGAACTACTCATCTTAAACAAAGTAGGCTATAAATTAATGACTTAAGCCCCCAGGTATTCTCCCACTGAAGTCCATGGGCATTGTGCCCCAATTTGCAATGGTAGTAAGATCAAGTTACTGGTTTCTTCATCTGAATTTTCCATGTGAACTTTTCTGAATTTAAAATAAGGTTTTTGCCATTTCAACTCTTCATATCGATTCAGGGTGAAAACAAATATTGGAACATAGGAATTTCCTATGAGATGAAATTTCTCATTTTCCAGCCGTTCCCCATGTACTGCCATGGTTGTGCTGAGGAAAGTACTCACAAACATCAATAGATGTTCCCCCAAAGTATATCTTAAGATCTACCTGAAAAAAAAATTCCAACCAGATCTACAGAAAAGTTCCTTTGGGCTTCTCCCTTTCCCTCTCTGGCCATAAAGTACAGCATTTTAGGTTTTGCGTTGAATTGGGGGGTTTGGCTGTTGAATTCATTTTCCCATTGCTCACTGTTCCCTAATTTTAAATAACATTCCTCAGCACTTATGAATGGCTTCTTATGTAAGGGTCTGATGAATCTAGCTATGTGTAACCTGACCAGGTCACACAACAACTCTTGGAGATGGCTCTTGATTTCCATAGGTAACAAAGAGTCCTGTGGCACCTAAAGACTAACTAAAGTATTGACGCATAAGCTTTCGTGGGCTTATCCCACTTTGTATCCCACTTCGTCGGATACAAACAGTGGAAGAGCATCCTATGAAGTGGGTATTAGCCCATGAAAGCTTATGCTTCAATACTTTAGTTAGTCTTTTAAGTGCCACAGGACTCTTTGTTATGTCTTCCATTCCAGACTAACATGGCTACCTCTCTGATTCTTGATTTCCATGGCATTTAGCAGAGGTTCAGATGTCTGTGCTAGCAGATCATCCTGCATATCATAGATTCACTGACTAAAAGGGCATGATGATAGATCATTTTAGTCATCTAGATTGACATCCTTCTTAACGCAGGGCAGTGATTTTCACCTGGTGATTTCTAAGTCCTGGAAGCACTGGATATAGTTTATGTTACATGTGTAAAAGAATAGCTGTAAGACAAACTCACAAACTATAAATGGTTCAATCAATGTATAACAATATTGCTCCAAATGCCTGTGTACATGGTACTTATTTGTATAATTATATGATAAAATACATTTATATCTATATATATAAAAGTCAAGTGGTGTATGTATGTATGTATGACAGCGAACTCCTCCCGCACCGTTTGAGCCAGAGACTTGAATTTTGGTACAGTGAGGGGTCTTGGGGTCTAGATGCTGGTAAGGGTCGAAAAATGTTCGGATCTCACCTCTGACGCCCCCCAGGGGTGAAAGTCTTTCAGGGCCAATCACATCGGCTGGGCGGTTAGGTGGTGGTGATGTCATAATACCCCCTCCAACAGACAGCGCACTCGCTCAGCTCGCCCCTCCCTCCTCCAACGGAACCCCGGAGATCCCTCAGTACTCTGCCCCTCCCCCCTCCCAACGGAACCCCGGAATCCATCAGCTCTGTACCCCCCCCCCCACCTGCGAAGGTCCCCGGAATCCCTTGGTTCTGGGCCCCCCCCGCCTGCGACGGATCCCAGTTGGGTTTGGTGGGATGGTAAGAGAGGTGGGGGTGTCGGGTTTGGTTGGGGGGTGAGGTGGGGGTGTCGGGTTTGCTTGGGGGGGTCAGATGGGGGTGTTGGGTTTGGTCGGGGGTAAGTGAGCCGGGGGGTGTCGGAGTTGGTCTAGGGGGGGTGGGAAGGTGTCGGGGTGGGTGAGGGGTGAGGGGTGGATGTTGGGTTTGGTCTGGGGGGGGGAAGGTGTCAGGGTGGGTGCCCAGACCAAACCCAACACCCCCTCCGGCTCACTTACCCCCCGACCAAACCCGACACCGCCACCTCACGCCCCCACCAACCGCAACACCCCCTGACCAACCCCAACACCCACACCTCACCCCTCACCCACCCCAACACCTTCCCACCCCCCCAGATCAAACCCGACACCCCCGGCTCACTTACCCCCCGACCGAACCCAACACCCCCACCTCACCCCCCCACCAACTGCAAAAACCCCTGACCAACCCCAACACCCACACCTCACCCCTCAACCACCGCGACAACTTCCCATCCCCCCAGACCAAACCCGACACCCCTCCAGCTCACGGTGCACTGTGTAGCACACAGATTATTAAATACACTTTTCGGTCGGGGGGTGAGGTAGGGGTGTCGGGTTTGGTCGGGAGGTGAGGTGGGGGTGTCGGGTTTGGTCGGGGGGTGAGGTGGGGGTGTTGGGTTCGGTCGGGGGGTGAGGTGGGGGTGTTGGGTTTGCTTGGGGGGGTCAGGTGGGGTTGTCGGGTTTGGTCGGGGGGTAGTGAGCCGGGGGGCGTTGGGGTTGGTCGGGGGGGTGGGGGGTGGGAAGGTGTCGGGGTGGATGAGGGGTGAGGTGTGGGTGTTGGGGTTGGTCAGGGGGTGTCAACTGTCTGCCCCCTCCCCACCTGCGACTGACCAGAGCAAGGCCGGGCACTTATGCTAGTATTCTTATAATGAGAAATACCTCTCTCTTTGCTTGTCTACTTATATCAGTGCTTACATAAAATGAATAACACATTTAAAATTGATTTTGTTTTTCCAGCTCTTTCAGCTATAAACTCTCTTGTTTCCACAAAGCAGTGTATTCCCCTGTTGTCAAAGCCAATCCCCAGCCTTGGAGCAACTAGAAAGATTAATTATGACCAAGGGAATTACCAAGGGAATTCATTACTGCAATAGTGTAACTATTTGCTATTGCTACTGTAAAAATTCCCCATGAGTTCTGCTGGACGTTTTGCCCTATACTTGTGAATGTCACCAGGGCAGGGGATGTGTCTGGACCTGCCATGCTCCTTGGTACATTCATCACAGTTCAGAGTGGGCTTGATTTGCACAGGGGCTGGAGTCTCATTGACTTTAGTGGGAGATATAGGTCTCAAAAGTTGCTATAAATTAGAACCAAGGGTTTGATCTGAGTCTGGAGAATAAGAAAAGAAATATATCACCCGAGGGAGCAGAACCTATCCAGACCTCTGAATGAGCATTTTATGTAAAAGAACAAGGGTGATTCAAGGGACTAAAATTTCCTCCCAGAAGCATTTCCCTACGGAGTTGGTGCTGTAGTTTGTGTCTTTAAAAAAAACACAAGATAATTGCTCCTGCTCCTCTGGGGCTGTTTGGCAGTGAGAGATTCCTTTTGTTTGTCTTAAAGGTTAACTTCTACCTTATCTGTGCTTGCATCATTCCAAACACTTATGGTCACACATTACCAGTGTATTTCATATTGTCAGAG
Source organism: Sternotherus odoratus (assembly GCA_032164245.1). NCBI lineage: Eukaryota > Metazoa > Chordata > Testudines > Kinosternidae > Sternotherus > Sternotherus odoratus. The sequence continues at coordinate 33,403,058 of JAVMKO010000013.1, read as the reverse complement.
AGCTACCGAATTTAAGGACAAAAGGGACCTCTAGATTATCTTGTCCGACCTCTTCTGTTCTCACACTGTGTTGTATTTCATCACACAGGCCCACAGACAACTTTAGCCAAGCATCAAATATACGTGAAAGAGAAATGTAGTTGGTGGGCTTTGTGCTATACCACTGGAATGGAGACACGTCTGGGATGCAGAATGTATCACATCTTGCAACACTGTTCAACTGATGATTAAGGCAGGAAGAAAGGAACACCTTATGCAATATAGAAGCTCTGTCTATGTGTGTGGGTGTGTCAGAGAGAGAATTGGAGCTGATGCAAAGATTATGTGGCCATTCAATAATGACAGATATATAGTAATTAAATGATAAAGGGTTGAGGAAATGATACCAGAAACACAAGAGACCGGTAGATCTAGACTTATAAATTACTTAAAAAGAGAAAATAGGTGAGGTAATATATTTTCTTGTTGGTGAGAGAGAGAGAAATTGGTCCAGGAAAAGATATTACCTCAGCCTCTTTGTGTCTCTAGTATCCTGGGACTCAGATGCCCACAACAGCTCTGCATGCAAGAATAGCTTAAGCAATTAACTTAAATAGAAGGCATTAAAGCCTAAACAGGAGGAGTTGCTCAATGAGCTGGCATAAGTAAGTAAACTAACAGTGAGCGTAAGTCGGAAAACATTATGCGGTTGTTTATTGTTTTGTCATAATAACAAGTGTTGCAAAGAGCAGATAGGTAACCGCAGGGGAATGAACCTTGCTCAGTGTGTCTGTACATAAACCACAGCTGCCTCTTCCTCTTGTAAACAGCCCCACAGACTGGTTAATCCCACAGGAGGTACAGAAAGATCTTTCACTTACAGCTCATCTGAAAGATATAATTTCCACCAAACCATTCCCCCCTCCACAGTGATAGGTCATTGTGGGTCACCATCAGCACCCCTTAATGTGCCACCCTGCACACGTCCTGCAGCAGAGAGCTGCTGAACGCCATGCTGGACCACTGTGGTAAGCAGTGATTCTGATGGGAGCAGGTCCACATCCTTCTCCTTGTGACACAGGGCCATGTGGTGTCCTGCTGAAGCACAAGGGGTGAGCATGGACCAGAGAGAACAGTGCCCCTAAGTGAGACCCCATCCAGCTCCCTGCAGCTCCTTGGAGCTGTGATGGAACATCAGGGTTAGTACCAACCCACAGAGGACAACATCCCCTATTGAGTCCGCAATCCTGTTTCTGGCATTTCAGTGCCTCCTATTGCTTAGCTGTGATATTGGGATTAGTCAAGAACATCCCACAAAGCCCTCCTGGTCCCTCCCTGTATTTTAGCACCCCCTACTGCTATACTGTGGCATTGCTAGAAACACTGACTAATGGGGAAGAGTGCCCCCAACTGAGGACCCCAGCCCACTTCCAGCAGCACGTCAGCCCCCTATGGCCATACTGGAATAATAGGGTCAGAACTGTCTAGGAAATGAGAGTGCTCCCAGCTGAGCCCATCTCCCCACTCCCTGCAGCACACCACCTCCTAGCACTGCTCAGCTTCCACATTCAGAGAGTTTATTCCAATCTTCCTGGGAGCTCGTCCTGATTCTGCTCCTGCTGCAAACGTACAGTTGTCAATGGGAATAGTTCTGCCTTTCTGACTCTGGCTCTGTAGGAGGGAAATGGTCCCTTTCATTAGGGCAGTAGCGTCTAAGAGTGAGGACTCCTGGGTTCTGTTCCCAGCACTTGGAGGGGGTGGGGTGGGGTGGGGTGAGGTGTAATGTTAAAGTAGTGGGGAGTACACTGGGGTATTGTAGCAATGCTGACTAAGGGGGAAGAGTGCCCCCAACTGGGCTCCTGACCCCACTCACTGTAGCACAGCCCCAGCCCCCTACGACCATGCTGGAGTTATAGTGTCAGAACAGTCTAAGAAATGAGAATGCTCCCAGCTGAGCCCATCACCCAACTCTGCAGCAGACTAACCCAACGCACTGCTCAGCTTTCAATTTAATACAATTCATTCTAATGTTCCTGGAGCGCATCCTGATTCTCATACTGCTGCAAACTGGGGAATAGTCCCACTGATTTCTATTTCCTTGGATCTGGCTCTCTCATTGGGAAATGTGTCCTTTAGTAATAGCAGTAGAGTCTGAGAGTGAGGACTCCTGGGTTCTGTTCCCAGCTCTCGGAGCAGCAGGGGATTTAGTGTTTAGAGTCCTGGGGACTGGGAATCAGGTCTTTTGGGTTCTAATCATGGCTCTGAGACAGGAGTCGGGGTTTGTCACCCTTAGTAAGAAAACACACATGATGATGATACTACCTTCTATGAAATGATTACCCTAGTGAATTTTATTTTTTGTTGCCAGTTGGTGCAGAATTGTTCTTCCTCTGAGGAATGTTACAGGGAATTTCCTTCAGGGCGTAGGTCACAGAAGCCTGTGAATGAAATAAAAACACCTCTGTTTCCTTCAGCACATACAGTGGTTGCAGCCGGGAGAAGAAAATACTCCTCTTAAACAAGGTAGGCTGTAAATCAGTGATTTAAGTGACCAACAATTCTCCCACTGAAGTCCATGGACATTGTGCCTCATTCTGCAATGGGAGCAAGATCATATCACTGGGTTCTTCATTTGAGTTTTCCATACATGGGCAGATAATCTTACTGTGTGTCCAAGCACCTGGGTTGTGTGGGCTCACTATCTATCTATCTATCTATCTATCTATCTATCTATCTATCTATCTATCTATCTATCTATCTATCTATCTATCTATCTATCTATCTATCTATTCACAGCACATGCTCTTTAACTGCTGCCCAAGAGTTAAATGGTGGTCTTTTTTTAGCTGAATTCAGCCCAACCCTCTCTCCACATGCTGTGTGTTTCTTTAATTTCTTTCATGTTCTCCTGTAATAAATGGAGTGTCCAGGTGTCTTAGTTTTAGTTAATCCTCTTTGCTCCTCGTGTCTTAAGGTGTCTTAAGAGCTTCGAAAATATAATTCAACTGCCAGTGAGAAGCATCTATACAGACCTGATTCCTAATGGTGAGTAAATGTCTCCATTTATTTACAGCCACACCAACAAATAAAGAAATAAATCAAAAGCCCTTCTGGGAGAATGGTTTAATTAATATTGATGTGTTCCATGGGAAAACATTGATGTTGATGGTAATTCTCAATTTTCCCCTTGATTTCATGCAGACACTTCCGATTTGAAATAAGGAGTTTTGCTATTTCAAATTTTCATATCAATTCAGGGTGAAGAGAAATATGAGAATATTGGAATTCCCCATGAGATTGAATTTCCATTTTTCCAGCAGCTCTGCATGTACTGCCATGGTTGTGCTGAGGAAAGTTCTCATAAACATCAATAGGGCTTCCCTAGAGTAGGTCTTAAGACAGGTAGAAGAATTTCAACTTCTTCTCCAGGTCTCTGTATTTAGAGAACATCATTCCCTTTTGTTTTAAATTGTTCAAGGTAGTGCACTTTGGATAGTACGCTATCAATGTTTACTTTGGTGGTTTAATTTAATTTCCTCTATCTGATTCCTTTTGACTCTCTCTCTCTCTCTGTCTCCCTGTGCTGAATTGCGAGGGGAATGGTCCTGTGGTTATGGCACATGTTCAGGTATTAGGACAACTCATTTCATTTCTCAGCATGCTGACTAGCTGTGTAAATCCAGCCTGTTCACCTTATGATTCCCAGTTTCCCCTTAATAGCTTGATATTATTTGATATTTTGTTCTGAGAGCCACATATTGAAGGTGCTAAGAGTATTATGAAGGGTAATACTATTTGTTATTAGTCATTTTAATTCCAACACTGTTATTTCACTGTCATGCCTGTTACTTGGAAGTTCTTTTTCAACAAGTAAATTTGAAGTAAAACATCTGTGGAAAACATCACTTCTAACATTTCTTGTAAAATTCTTCTTAACAGGAAGGATTGGACAAGGATCCTCCACTTGTTTAAATCAGTCTAGCTCTTTTTATACCTATTGAGCTGGGAAGATTTAACCAATCCTAGCTCTTCTTTCATATATTGAGAAAAGAATTTGGGATTCTGTGATGATAAAGCTAGTAATCATATCAATTGTTCTCTAATACTAAGGGAACAATAACAGTTAATAGTTTTAAAAAACTCCCAAATCCCCCATTGTTTTCAACATTGATTGTATTTCTCAATTTTCAAAAGGCTTCAACCATATTGGTCTCCCCAGCCTCAGTTTATTCATGTGAGTAATCCTCACTTATGTGAAAGTGACAAAGAGTCCTGTGGCACCTTAAAGACTAACTAAAGTATTGAAGCATAAGCTTTCATGGGCTCATACCCACTTCATTGGATGCAAGCAGTTGAAGTGTCCAGGGGCAGGTATAAATAAGTAGGCAAGAACCAGGTTGGAGATATCAAGTTGTAACTGCAGAGGGAATACTTGCATTTCGTATAACAATTCTCATGACTAAGATCAGAATTTGCCCTCATCTGAGAAGTCTTAGTTGATTAATGTGTCTGTAGAGTAACACTCTCAGAGGGGAAAGAAAGAAAGAAAGAAAGAAAGAAAAAGAAAGAAAGAAAGAAAGAAAGAAAGAAAGAAAGAAAGAAAGAAAGAAAGAAAGAAAGAAAGAAAGAAAGAAAGAAAGAAAGAAAGAATATTGGTCCCTTGTTGAATTTTCATGTAGACAGAAAAAAAAATGATGCTGGAAAGTGCTATACCTCCATTGCTGATATAAACTGAGGTAGCTCCTTTACAGCAATTTATCAAATTCCTGTCTGTTGTAAATCAGCTGTATTTTTACTGCTGTCAAAGTGGTCAGATCTCCAGCTGATCTATATTGGCATCAATGCACCAGTATCAGTCTACCCCTGATGACAGTTGGGCGCAGTTACATATTTCTATACAGAATTGCCTCAGGTTTTATTCTCAAGTATTCCAACAGAAAGGAAAAGAGTATAAATTGTTTGGTTCACATCGAGATGTTTGGTATTCCTCAGATTCAGTCTCTTTCTGTATTAACCCCACAGATGATCTATTCTGCGAGGAACCCTGGAGAGAATCAAACCATCTCTGATGTGTTCATCCTGGTGGGGTTTTCGCGTCTTAACAAGCTGCAGATCCTTCTATTTCTGTTGATTCTGGTCATCTACCTGATCACCCTGATAGGGAACCTGCTTGTTATCCTCGTTATAAAGCTAAACCCCTCACTCCACACCCCCATGTATTTCTTCCTGGTGAACCTGTCCTTCTTGGAAATCTGCTACACCAGCAGTGTGGTCCCTCAGCTGCTGGTTCACCTCCTGGTGGAAGAAAAGACCATCTCTATTGCAGGCTGTGCTGCCCAGATGTACGTCATTACCATCATGGGTCTGACGGAATGCTGTCTCCTCCCAGCCATGGCGTATGACCGCTACGTGGCCATATGTCACCCCTTGCACTACAGAACCATCATGAGTTGCCGGGTGTGCGCACAACTTGCGGGTGTTTCATGGACCATCGGAATCCTGGTGCAAGTAGCTCAGATCACTTGGATCTTTCACCTGCCCTTTTGTGGCTCTAACCGCATCCACCACTTCTTATGTGACATCCCACCTGTGTTGAAGATGGCATGCATGGACACATCAAAAATTGAGATTATGATCTTTACTGTGTCAGTTCTGTTCGTCATGAGCCCTTTTTTGTTGATAATCCTGTCCTACATCTGCATTATTTCCACCATCCTTAAATTGCAGTCAGCGGAAGGAAGGCATAAAGCATTCTCCACCTGCTCCTCCCACCTCATGGTGGTGACTTTGTTCTATGGAACGGCCGTTATCATGTACCTGAGACCAACGTCTAGCTCAACCTCAGAGAGTGATCTATTCATTTCTCTCATGAACACAATGGTGGGACCATTGTTGAACCCCATAATATACACTCTGAGGAACAAAGAGGTGAAGGGAGCCTTTAGAAAAACAGTAGGGAAAAGCATATTTTCACACAACCAGAGAAGTTAGACAATGAAAAGCAGAGTGAATCAAAGTGCGAGGAATAAGGGAAATTCATAAATATTTTGTTGAATATCTCCCAATAACCCTCACATTTTTAATTATAATTTTGCCTTTTGAAAATATTTGATGTCTTCTAAACCATGTTGGAAAATGAAAAGAGAAACTTTTAAATAGTTAGATAGATAGATAGATAGATAGATAGATAGATAGATAGATAGATAGATAGATAGATAGATAATAAATTGATATGTTTTTGTCAAATTTTTGATAGAATCTTTGGTTCAGATCCAAAGTCATTGAAAAATCAAATGAGATTCTTTAGTCACAGCAGTCTTTATTTTAAAACTTCAGAATTTGAAATGTCAAATGTAAAAAAAAAAATCACAAAATTTTCACCTCAAGTTTTTGTAAATGTAACAATATTTACCAAAAATTTATTACTTGAAAAAAAACCCCAATCCAACCCAAAACCTAAAATGCGGTACTGTATGGCCAGAGAAAGGAAAATGAGAAGCCTTAAGGGATTTTTCTGTAGATCTGGTTGGAATGTCTGTTGAATGCATTTTCCCAATACTCTCCATTGTCTAATTTTAAATAATGTTCCTCAAAACTTATGAATGGCTTCTTATGTAAGGCTCTGATGACTCTATCTATGTGTAACCTGACTAGGTCACACAACAACTCTTGGAGATGGCTCTTAGCTTCCGTGGCATTTTGCAGAGGTTCAGATGTCTGTCCTAGCAGATCATGGTGCATATCATAGATTCATTGACTAGAAGGCCACGATAGACCATTTTCATCATCTAGTCTGACATCCTGCTTAACGCAGGGCAGTGATTTTCACCTGGTGATTCCTGAGTCAGAGAAGCACTGTACATAATTTATGTTACATGTGTAAAATAATAGCTGTGAGATAAACTCATAAACTATTAGTGGTTCAATCAATGTTTAATGATATTGCACCAAATGCCTCTGCAAATGGTACCTATTTGTATAATTATATGATAAAACACGTGTATATTCTTATCATGAGAAATACATCTCTGTTTGCTTGTCTACTTATAAAAGTGATTACATATAATAAATAACAAATTTGAAATTGATACCAATAATATAACTATTTGTTCTGGCTAATGTAAAATTTCCCCATGTGTTTTGCTGGACTTTTTGCCCTATAGTTGTGAATATCGCCAGGGCAGGGGATGTGTCTGGATCTGGAATGTTCCTTCTATATTTTCCATTCATTACTGTTCAGTGTAGGCTTGATTTGCACAGCGGCTGAAGTCTCATTGACTTTGGTGGGAGACTTATATGTTGCTGTAAATTAGAAAGAAAGGTTTGATCAGAGTCAAATATGGACACACATAAATCACCTTTTCCCCCATAGCCTCTGAATGGACATTTTATGTAAAGTGTGGTGGGGTGACCGCCTGCCCCCTACCAGAAGGGGCTGGAAATAGCCCAGGAAGGGGTAAGGCCAGGCTTCCAGGCCTGATTGGGGAGTAGGCCCAGCTGGGTGGCCATGCTCCAAACACTCAGGCCAGGGGATAAAGGCAGTGAGGCTGAGACAGAAAAAGACAGTCTCCTCTGTACCCAGAGGGAAACCGGCCTAGCTGCTGGGGCTAAGCAGGGACATGGGTTAAGGCAGGGCTGGGGCAAGGCAGAGGGAGCTGGGAAGGCTCCAGCCTGGGAGGCCCCAGGCTGTAGGGGCCTGGAAGGAGGCCCCACCCAGGAGTACCAGGGTTGCAGGGGGCAGCCTAGGGCTAGAGATAACAGCAGCAGACCAACCATCCTTGCCTGTGATGAGAGGCCATGATACTGCAGTCTGCCCCAGTGAGCGGGTGCAAGTGGTGACTGGCAGTGGCACATTCTGAGGCAAGGTGGGGATAGGGGGTAGAGGGTTCCCCCAGGGAGGGGAGACCCTCATACCAAAGGGGATACTGCAGGGGTGCAGCACCCACAGGAGAGGGCACCGGGGTCCGGGAGGGACACGGGGCCAGGAAAAGAGCGGGGCATCAACCTACGGAGGGCCCTCTGGAGGAGCTGATTCCCCAAATGACCAGCGGGAGGTGCCGCATGGGTGAATGTCGGCCCCGTTACATAGAAGAACAAGTGTAATGCAATTTTCTACAACGGTCTTCTAACAACATTTTCCTACAGAGTTGGTACTATAGTTTCTGTCTTTGAAAAAAACACAAGATAATCTCTCCTGCTCTGCTGGGGCTGTTTGGCAGTGAGAGATTCCCTTTGTTTGTCTTTAAGATTCACTTCTACCTTATCTGTGCTTGCATAATCCCAAACACTTATGGTCACACATTACTAATGTATTTCATATGTATAACAATATGGCACCGAATGCTTATCTATATGGTGCCTCTCTGTATAATTATATGATAAAATACATGTATATATTCTTATCATGAGAAATACCTCTCTGTTTGCTTGTCTACTTATTTCAGTGCTTACATATAATGTTTAACAAATTTTGAAATGATTTTGTTTTTTCAGCTCTTGCAGCTTTAAACTCTCTAGTTTCTACAGAGCAGTGTATTCCCCTGTTGTCAAAGCCAATCCCCAGCCTCAGAGCAGCTAGAAAGATTAATTATGACCAAGGGAATTACCAAGAGAATTCATTACTCGAACAGTATAACTATTTGCAACAGCTCATATATTATTTCCGTGTGTGTTCTGCTGGACTTTTTGCCCTATACTTGTGAATGTCGCCAGGGGAGGGGATGTGTCTGGACCTCCCATGGTCCTTGGTCATTTTCTATTCATCACAGTTCAGAGTGGGATTGATTTGCACAGAGGCTGAGGTCTCATTGACTTTAGTGGGAGATATAGCTCTTATATGTTGCTGTAAATTAGAACAAAGAGTTTGATCAGAGTCTGAAAAATAAGGAAACAAATAAATCACCCATGGGAGCAGAACATTATGCCCCTAAGCTCCTGTATAAACATTTTTTGTAGAGGAACAAAGATGATGCAATGGTCTATAATTGTCTCCTAACAACATTTCCCTACGGAGTTGGTGCTGTAGTTTGTGTCTGAAAAAAATACAAGATAATCGCTCCTACTCTTCTGGGGCTGTCTGGCACTGAGACATTCCTTTTGTTTGTCTTTAAGGTTCACATCTACCTTAACTGTGCTTGCTTCATCCAAAACACTTACGGTCATGTATCACTGGTGTATTTCATATTGTCGGATAGTTACAGAATTTAAGGAAAAAAGGACCTCTAGATTATCTTGTCTGATTTCCTCTGTTCTCATGCTGTGTGGGGTTTCATCACACAGGCCCACAGAGCACTTTAGCCAGGCATCAAATGTATGTGAAAGAGAAATGTAATTGGCAGGCTTTGTGCATGACAACTTGATTTAAACACGTTTGGGAGGCAGAATGTATAACATCATGCAACACTGTTCAACAGATGATTAAGGCAGGAAGGAAAGAACACCTTATGCAAAACAGAAACTCTGTCCATGTGTGTGGGTGTGTCAGAGAGAGAATTGTAGTCCATGCAAAGACTAAGTAGTCATTCAATAGTGACAGATATATAGTAATTAAGTGATAAAGGGTTGAGGAAATGATACCAGAAACACAAAAGACCTGTAGGTCTAGACTTCTAAAACATACTTAAAAAGAGAAAATAGGTGAGGTAATATCTTTTCTTGTTGGTGAGAGAGACAGAAGTTGGTCCAGGAAAAGATATTACCTCAGATGCTTTGTGTCCCTAGTATCCTGGTACCCAGACGGCCACACCAGGTCTGCCTACAGGAATAGCTTAAGCAATTAACTTAAATAGAAGGCATTAAATCCTAAAGAGGAGCAGTTGCTCAATGAATTGACTTAAGTAAGTAAACTAACACTGAACGTAAGTCGGAAAACATCACAAGGGTTTTTATTGTTTTGTCATAATTACAGTTGTGGGAAAGTGCAGATAGGTAACCACAAGGGAATGAGCCCTGCTTAGTGTGTGTGTGTGTGTGTGTGTGTATGCGTGTGTGACCATCCCGTGATGATGGAGTGAATGAGCCATGCTCAGTGTGTCTATACATAAACCACAGCTGCCTCTCCTTCTTGTGAACATCCCCACGGACTGGTTCACGCCACAGGAGGTAAAGAAAGATATTTCATTTACAGCTCATCTGAAAGATAATTTCCACCAAAACCATTCCCCACTCCACAGTGATGGGTCATTGTGGGTCACCATCAACACCCCTTACTGCACCACCCTACACACGTCCTGCGGCACAGAGCCCCCGAACACCATGCTGGAGCACTGTGGTAAGCAACGATTCTGATGGGAGCAGGTCTGTCCTCTTCCTTGCTGCATAGGGTCACAGGGTGCCCTGCAGAAGCACAAGGGTCAGCACGGACCGAGAGATGACAGTGCCCCCACGTGAGACCCCACCAGCTCCTTGCAGCATTTCATCCCTTGGAGCTGCGCTGGAGCACTGGGGTTAGTACTGACCCACAGAGGAGAACATCCCCTAATGAGTCCCGCAACCCTGTTTCCCGCAGAACAGCGCCCGCTATTGCTGATCTGAAACATTGGGATCAGTCAAGAATATCCCACAGAGCCCTCCAGGCCCATCCCTTTATTTTAGTACCCCCTAGTGCTATGCTGGGATATTGCTAGCAACACTGGCTAAGGGGGAAGAGTGCCCCAAACTGGGTTCCCTGACCCTACTCCGAGTAGTACAGCCTCAGCCCCCTAAAGCCATGCTGGAGTAATAGGGTCAGAACTGTCTAAGAAATGAGAGTGATTCCAGCACACCACCTCCTAGCACTGCTCAGCTGCCACATAAAGTATTGTAATGTTGCTAGGAGCGCTTCCTGATTCTGGTCCTGCTGTGAAGTTGGGAGTAGTCCCACTGAGTTCTAGGGGCTTTGGATCTGGTTCTCTAGGACGGAAATGGGCCCTTTCGTGAGGGTAGTAGAGTCAGAGAGTGAGGACTCCTGGGTTCTGTTCCCAGCACTTGGAGGGGGATGGGGTGTAATGTTTAGAGTACTGGGGACTGGGATTCAGATTCCTTGGTTTTAATTGCGGATCTGAGACACTTGTGGGCTTTGTCACACTTGGTAAATCCCATTCCAATTCTCATATAGAAAACACTGATGATGATGATGATGATGACACCACCCTCTATTAAATGATTGCCCTAGGGAATTATGTTTTGTTGAAGGTTGATGCAGAACTGTTCTTCCTCTGAGGAATATTACAAGTAATTTTCTTCAGGGAAAAGGTTCCAGAAATCACGGAATGAAATAAAAAAGCCTTTTTCCTTCAGCACCCACAGTGGTTGCAGCTGGGAGAGGGAACTACTCTTCTTAAGCAAGGTAGGCTATAGGTCAATGCGTTAGGCCCCCAAGTATTCTCCCACTGAAGACCATGGCATTGTGCCCCAGTCTGCAAAAGGAGCGAGATCATGTCATTGGTTTCTTCATTTGAATTTTCCATAGATGGACAGTGAACCTTATTGTGTGTCTGAGCACATGGGTTGTGCATGTTTACATCTATCTATCTATCTATCTATCTATCTATCTATCTATCTATCTATCTATCTATCTATCTATCTATCTATCTATCTATCTATCTGTTTGTCTGTCTGTCTGTCTGTCTGTCTGTCTGTCTGTCTGTCTAGCTAGGTAGCTAGCTAGCTAATCAAATCCATCTGGCAATCTATTTATTCTTATATCAAGTGATCTGTTCGTCTCTGAATCTATCATTCTGAATTCAACTACTTTAATAATGACGGTCCGGTCATGCAATTGACTTCAGTGTTGTTAAGCAAATTTACACCAGGCAAAATTTTGGTCCCCTAATTCTATAATGCCCACCATGGTGACAGGAAAGCACCAAACATGCTCATCATCATGCTATGATTGTATTTATTATTTTTTCATTGTTGTGTTATTCTTTCTTTCTTTCTCCTCCTCTCATCCTTACTCCACTCTGTTCCTTATCATCATCCACTGAGTCTGAATGGAAATGTTGTTTCTTGAAGTGGGTCTTGTATTTGGATCTGAATACAGTCAGATGGGAAGATTCAGTCTGATCTCTTCTAATATGAGTCCACTCCCAGGATCTGACATTGGCGCACGTTCTGCACCTGCTGCCCAAGAGTTAAATGCTGGTCTCTTTTAGCTGAATTCACCTCAATCCTCTCTCCACATACCATATGCTTCTTTAATTGTTTTCATATTCTCCTGTAATAAACAGAGTGTCCAGATGGCTTGAAGAGCTGTGAAAATATCACTAAGCTACTGCAACAAGCATCTGTACAGACCTTATTCCTAATGGCCAGTAAATTTTTCATTTATTTAGAGCCACTTCAAATGTCAGACAGCAAATAAAGATATAAACCCAAATTCCTTCTGGGAAAATATCGATGTTTTCTAAGAGAAAACACTGATATTGATGGCAGTTTTCAATTTTCCATTTGATTTCATGTGGACTATTCTGATTTGAAATTAAGGGTTTTGCTATTTCAACTTTTCATATTGATTCAGGGTGAAAACAAATATTGGAATATCAGATGGAATATCTCATTATCCAGAGAGCTCTGCATGTACTGCCATGGTTGTGCTGAGGAAAGTTCTCACACATATCAGTAGGGGTTACCCAAAGTAGGTCTTAAGAGAGGCCGAAGAATTTCCATCTTTCAACCAGTTCTCTGTATTTAGAGAAAAACATTCCCTTTTGGTTTAGATTGTTCTAGGTAGTGCACTTTGCATATTGTGCCATCATAGTAGCTTTCTGTGCTTTAATTTCATTTTCTGAATCTCATTCCAAGCGCTCTCTCTCTCTCTCTCTCTCTCTCTCTCTCTCTCTCTCTCTCTCCCTCTCTCTCTCTCTCTCTCTCTCTCTCTCTCTCTCTCCTCTCTCCTGAATAACCAGGAGAATTCTCCTATAGCTATGGCACAGTTTCAGGTATCAGGACAGCTCAATTTCATTTCTCGGCATGCTGACTAGATGCGTAAATCCAGACTTTTCACCCTGTCACTCCCAGTTTCACCTTTTTTACCTCAATATTATTTGATGTGTTGCTTTGAGACCTACATACTGAAGGTTTTGAGAGTATGGAAAATGCAATATGTGTTAAGTATCAGGGGTTGCCATGTTAGCCGGTATCCACAAGAAGTCCAGTGGTACCTTAAGACTAAAAGATTTATTTGGGCACAACCTTTCGTGGGTTATACCCCCGTTGTTTCAGATACAGTTTTTTACCCACGAACGCTTATTCCCCAAAAATGTGTTAGTCTTTAAGGTGCCACCATACATAATATTTGTTGTTACTCATTTTAATTCCAACTCTGTTATTTATTGTCACGCCTGTTATTAGGAAGTCAACATGTAATCGTGAGGTAAAACATCTGTGGAAACCGTCTCTTCTAACATTGTAGTATCTTTCTTCTTTTAAAATTCTTCATAGCAAGGTGGGAGATTGGCCATTGATCCTTCACATGTGTAAATCAGTATACGTCTTTTTATACCAATTGATCTGGGAAGATTTACACCAGCCCTAGGTCTTCTTTTGTATATTGAGGGAAACCAATTCATCTGGGATCTGCGATGATAAAGCCAAGAATTATTTCAACTGTTCTCTAATATTTAGGGAACAATAACATTTAACAATACGCAAAACACCAAAGTCCCCCATTGATTTCAACATTTATTGTGCTTCAAACATAATTGGGCTTCTCAGCATCAGTTTACTTGTGTGAGAAGTCCTCACTTATGTGAGTTGTAACTGCAGTGGGAATACTTGTATTTCATATACAAATTCTCATGATAAAGATCCGAAAGAGATAAGAATTTGCTCACATTTGAGAAATCTTATTTGAAAATATGGGTGTAGAGTAAGACTCTTGAGGGAAAAGAAAGAAAGACAGTAAAAATGTGTGTGTAGAGGAAGGATTTAGAAAGAGGAAGAGAAAGGATGAGTCTGAAGAGGAGAAGAGGAAGAATAGAATTCCTGATGTTGGAAACTGGTATCCCACCATTGCTGGTATAAATATACTAGCATAAGTGCCCGGCGCTGCTCGGGTCAGTCGGAGGTGGGGAGGTGGCAGACAGCTGACACCCCCTGACCAACCCCAACACCCACCCCTCACCCCTCACCCACCCCAACACCTTCCCACCCCCCGAAGCAAACCCGAAGCCCCCACCTCACCCCCCCGACCGAATCCGACACCCCCACCTCACTTACCGTCCCACCAAACCCAACTCAGATCCGTCGCAGGAGGGGAGGGGGCCCAGAGCCGAGGGATTCCGGGGACCTTCGCAGGTGGGGGGGGCACAGAGCTGATGTAGTCCGGGGTTCCGTTGGGGAGGTGGGAGGGGCAGAGAACTGAGGGATCTCCGGGGTTCCGTTGGGGAGGTGGGAGGGGCAGAGAACTGAGGGATCTCCGGGGTTCCGTTGGAGGAGGGAGGGGTGAGCTGAGCGAGTGAGGTGTCTGTTGGAGGGGGGTATTATGACATCATCACCACCTAACTGCCAAGCTGATGTGATTGGCCCTGAAAGACTTTCACCCCTGGGGGGCGTCAGAGGTGAGATCCGAAAATTTTTCGACCCTTACCAGCATCTAGACCCCAAGACCCCTCACTGTACCAAAATTCAAGTCTCTGGCTCAAACGGTGTGGGAGGACTTCGCAGTCATACATACATACATACACTCATACATACACCACTTGACTTTTATATATATAGATATAGCTCCTTTAGAGTCAAATTATCAAATCTCTGTCTGTTGTAAATCAGCTGTATTTCTACTGCTGTCAAAGTGATCAAGTCTCTTGCTCATTTATATTGGCATAGCTCGATTGACATCAATGCACCTGTATCACTTTACGCCTGAGGATTGTTCGGTGCAGTTACACATTTCTATATAGAATTGCATCAAGTTTTATTCTCAAGTGTTCCAACAGAAAGGAAAACAGTATAAATTGTTTGATTCACATCCAGATGTTTGGTATTCCTCAGATTCAGTCATTTTCTGTGTTGCCCCCCTAGATGATCTATTCTGCAAGGAACCCTGGAGAGAATCAAACCATCTCTGATGTGTTCATCCTCGTGGGTTTTTCATACCTTAACAGGATGCAAATCCTTCTGTTTCTGGTGCTTCTGGTTATCTTCCTGGTCACCCTGGTAGGCAACCTGTTTGTTATCCTCCTTATAAAGCTAAACCCCTCACTCCACACCCCCATGTATTTCTTCCTTGTGAACCTGTCCTTCTTGGAAATCTGCTACACCAGCAGTGTGGTCCCTCAGCTACTGATTCACCTTCTGGTGGAGGAAAAGACCATCTCTATTGCACGCTGTGCTGCCCAGATGTACATCATCTCCATCACTGGCCTGACGGAATGCTTCCTCCTCGCAGCCATGGCGTACGACCGCTACGTGGCCATATGTCACCCCTTGCACTACGGAACTTTCATGAGTGTTCGGGTGTGCGCACAGCTCGCGGGTGCTTCATGGACCATCGGCATCTCGGTGGAAGTAGCTGAGATTACATTGATCTTCTGCTTGCCCTTTTGTGGCTCTAACCGCATCCACCATTTCTTATGTGACATCCCACCAGTGTTGAAGTTGGCATGCACTGACACAACAAAAAATGAGATTGTGGGCATCACTGTGTCAATGCTGTTCATCATGAGCCCTTTTTTGTTGATAATCCTGTCCTACATCTGCATTATTTCCACCATCCTTAAGCTGCAGTCACCGGAAGGAAGGGGTAAAGCCTTCTCCACCTGCTCCTCTCACCTCATAGTGGTGACTTTGTTCTATGGAACAGCCCTTATCACTTACCTCAGGCCATCATCTAGCTCAATCTCAGAGAGTGACCTAATCATTTCCCTCATGAACACAATTATGGGACCACTGTTGAACCCCATAATATACACTCTGAGGAACAAGGAGGTGATGGAAGTCTTTAGGAAAACAATAGGGAAGAGCATTTCTTCTCACAACCAGAGATGTTAGACAATGAAAAGTAGAGTGAATTAAAGTAGGAGGAATAAGGGAAATACATAAACATTTTGTTGAATATCTCCTGATGACCCTCACATTTTTAATTATAATTTTTCCCTTTGAAAGACTTTGATGTCTTCCAAACTTTGTTGGAAAAATAAAATATAAAATTTTAAATGAGAAACAAACAAACAAATTAAAAAAAATAATTGTTTTTATGTCAAATTTTTGATAGTCAGAATCAATTTGACGAGATCCAAAAATCATTGAAAAATTACATGAGAATCTTTAGTCAAAGCAGTGTCCTGAGTTTACTTCTTCAAAATTTGAAAGGTCAAACATAAGAAGAAACATTTCCTAAAATTTTCACCATAGTTTGTGCAAATTTAACATTTCTTACCAATAATTCTAACCAGCTCTACAGAAAAATTCCTGTAGGCTTCTCCTTTTCCCACTTTGGCCTTCCAATACAGCATTTTTGGTTCTGGGTTGGGTTGGGGGTTTTGGCTGTTGAATGAATTTTCCCAGTGCTCCCCGTTGCCAAATTTTAAATAACTTTCCTCAACACTTATGAACAACTTCATATGTAAGACTCTGATGGATCTATCAATGCCTGACCTGAACAGGTCACACAACAGCTCTTGGAGATGGCTCTTGACTTCCATGGCATTTTGCATAGGTTCAGATGTCTATGCTAGCAGATCATGGTGCATATCATAGATTCATTGACTAAAAGGACATAAGGGACCATTTTGATCATCTAGTCTGACTCCTGCTTAACGCAGTGCAGTGATTTTCACCTCGTGATTCCTGAGTCAGAGAAGCACTATACCATGTTTATATTACATGTGTAAAATAATAGATGTGAGATAAACTAATAAACTATAAGTGGTTCAATCAATGTACAGTAGACTCTCGATTATCCGGGATGACCGGGAAAATCTTAATCCCGGTTAATAAAATCACGGATAATCAAGCGTTTACAGGTGGGGGGGGGGGTCGCCGGCAGGGAACCCAGGCTGGCAGCGGGAGCTCAGATTCCGGCTAGCAGGAGCCTGTGGGGAAACTCTAAAGTGGCAGCCGGCTCAGCGCTCAGCCAGTTGAGCGCTCAGACTGCCGCCGCTTTGGGGTTTTCCCCCCAGGCTCCTGCCAGCCGGGTTCTCAGCCCGCTGCCAGCCTGGGCTTCCTACAGACAGGCTTCCTACAGACAGGCTGGCAGCAAGTTGAGACCCCAGCTGGCAAGAGATCCACCGGGGGAAACCCCAAAGTGGCAGCAGGCTGACTGCTCAGCCCGCCGCCACTTTGGGCTCTCTCCCCAGGCTCCTGCCACCTGCCCCACTCAGCTCCCGCTACCAGCCTGGGTGTAGAGAACCCAGGCTGACAGCGGGAGCAGACTGGGGCAGGAGGCAGGACCCCGGCTGGCAAGGGGCCAGCGAGGGGAAACCCCAAAGTGGCGGCGGTCTGAGCGCTAAACCTGCCGCTGCATTGGGGTTTCCCCCACTGGCCCCTTGCCACCTGGGGTTTCAGCTGCAGCCAGCCTGGGTGTCGGAAGCCCAGGCTGGCAGTGGGAGCTGAGGCCCCAGCTAGCAGGAGCCTGCGGGGAAACTCTAAAGCAGCAGGGCATTGAGAGCTCGGCTGCTGTTGCAGCTTCTCAGCTCTCTGCCGCTTTAGACTTCCCCCCCAACCCGCAGGCTCCTGAGAGCGGGGGGTCTCAGCACCCAGCCTGCTGCCGCTTTGGATTTTCCCCCCAGGCTCCAGCCAGCCCAGGTCTCAGCCCGCTGCCAGCCTGTGTTTCCTACCCCCAGGCTGGAAGCAGCCTGAGACCCCAGCTCCTAAGGGGCCAGTGGGAGAAGCCCCAAAGTAGTGGCAGGCAAAGGTTGAGTCCGCCGCCGCTTTTGGGCTTCCCCTACCAAGCCATTTAGACATCTCGGTTAATCCGCAACCCGGTTAACCCACGCCCGGATAATCGGGAGTCTACTGTATAACAATATTGCACCAAATACCTGTCTAAATGGAACCTCTTTGTATAATTATATGATAAAATACATTTGTATATTCTTATCATGAGAAATACCTCTCTGTTTGCTTGTCTACTTATAACAATGATTACATATAATAAATAACAAGTTTAAAATTGTTTTTGTTTTTTCAGCTCTTGCGTCTTAAAGCTGTCTTGTTTCTACAGAATAGCGTATTCCCCTGTTGTCAAAGCCAATCCCCAGCCTCAGAGCAGCTAGGAAAAGTAATTATTACCAAGAGAATTGCTAAGGGAATTCATTACTCCAATAGTATAACTATTTGCTCTGGCTAATGTAAAATTTCCCCATGTATTTTGCTGGACTTTTTGCCCTATACTTGTGAATGTCACCAGGGCAGGGTATGTGTCTGGACCTGGAATGGTCCTTCAATATTTTCCATTTATCACTGTTCAGTGTGGACTTGATTTGTACAGAGACTGAGGTCTCATTGACTTTGTGGGAGATATATGTCTCAAAAGGTGCTGTAAATTAGAACCAAGGGTTTGATGGTTTGTTCAGAGTCAAATAAGGACATAAATAAATCACCTGTGGGAGCAGAGCCTTTTCCCCCATGCTCCCTGAATGGTTTTATCATGTAGAGAGACAATAACGATGCAACGTCCTATAGCTGTTGCCTAATAACATTTCCCTACGGAGTTGGCACTGTAGTTTTTGTCTTTGTCACTTCTACTCCAGTGCGGCTGTTTGGCACCTATAGATTCCATTTGTTTATCTTCAAGATAAACTTCCATCATATCTGTGCTTGCTTCCACCCAAACACACACAGTCACAAATCTCTGGAGTATTTCATATTGTCAGAGGGTCACAGAGCTTAAGGACAAAAGGGACCTCTAGATGAGCTTGTCTGACCACCTCTGTCTCACATTGTGATGGGTTTCATCACACAAGCCCACAGAGCACTTTAGCCAGGCATCAGAATGAACATAAAAGAGAAAAGGACCTTCTGTCCCTGTAACTGAGCACTGAAATGGAGGTATTTCATTTTATGTAGAGGAACAAACGTAATGCAATGGTCTACAACTGTGTTTGAACAACATTTCCCTATGGAGTTGGTGATGTAGTTTGTGTCTTTGAAAAAAAACACAAGATAATATCTCCTGCTCTTCTGGGGCTGTTTGGCAGTCAGAGATTCCTTTTGTTTGTCATTAAGATTCAATTCTACCTTACCTGTGCTTGCATCATTCCAAACACTTATGGTCACACATTACTAGTGTATTTCAGAATGGTCCAGGAAAAGATATTACCTTAAGCACTTTGTGTCTCTAGTATCCTGGGACTCAGATGCCCACAACAGCTCTGCATCCAAGAATAGCTTAAGCAATTAACTTAAATAGAAGGCATTAAAGCCTAAACAGGAGCAGTTGCTCAATGAGCTGGCATAAGTAAGTAAACTAACAGTGAACCTAAGTCGGAAAACATCACAAGGCTGTTTATTGTTTTGTTCTAATAACAGGTGTTGCAAAGAGCAGATAGGTAACCACAAGGGAATGAACCATGCTCAGTGTGTCTGTACATAAACCACAGCTGCCTTTTCCTCTGGAGAACATCCCCACAGACTGGTTCATGCCAGAGGAGGTACAGAGAGAGCTCTCATTTACAGCTCATCTGAAATATAATTTCTACCAAAACCATTCCCCCCTCCACAGTGATGAGTTGTTGTGGGTCACCATCAACACCCCTTAATGCCCCTTAATGCGCCGCCCTACACATGCCCTGCAGCACAGAGCTGTTGAACGCCATGCTAGAGCTCTGTGGTAAACAGTGAATCTGATGGGAGCAGGTCCACAGCTGAGCCCCTCATCCTTCCCCTTGTGGCACAGGGCCATGTGGTGCCTTGCTGAAGCACAAGGGGTCCTCATGGACCAAGAGACAACAGTGCCCTCAGGTGAGACCTCACCCAGCTCCCTTCCAGTTCCTTGGAGCTGGGCTGGAGCACTGGGATTCGTACCGACCCACAGAGGCGAACATCCCCTAATGTGTCCCCTTTCTGTTTCTGGCAGTACAACGCCCTCTATTGCTTATCTGTGATATTGGGATTAGTCAAGAACATCCCACAGAGCACCCCAGGACCATCCCTGCATTTTAGCACCCCCTAGGGCTATACTGTGGTATTGCTAACAACATGAATAAGTGGGAAGAGTGCCCCAAACTGAGGACCCCACTCGACTCCCAGTGGCACAAACTCAGCCTCCTATGGCCAGACTGCAGTAACAGGGTCAGAACTGTCTAAGAAATGAGAGTGCTCTGATCTGAGCTCATCACCCTACTCCCTGCAGCTCTCCACCCGCTAGCACTGCTCAGATTTCACATACATAGAGTTTATTCCAATCTTCCTGAGAGCGTATCCTGATTCTGGTCCTGCTGCAAATGTACTAGTGTCAATGGGAATAGTCCCACTGAGTTCTATGGCTTTGGATCTGGCTCTTTAGGAGGGAAATGGGCACTTTCCTTAGGGCAGTAGGGTCTGAGAGTGAGGACTCCTGGGTCCAGCTCTGGGAGGGGAATGGGGTGTAATGTTTAGAGTAGCGGGGATTGGAAATCAGGTCTCCTGGGTTCTAATCATTCCTCTGAGACAAGAGTGGGGCTTTGCCACACTTAGTAAATCCCATTCCAATTTTCTTCTAGAAAACACACACAATGATGATACCACCTCCTATGAAATGATTGCCCTAGTGAATTTTGTTTTGGTGCAGGTTGGTGCAGAATTAGCCAGTGAATGAAATAAAAACATCTCTGTTTCCTTCAGCACATATAGCGCTTGCAGTTGGGAAGGGGAACTACTCCTCTTAAACAAGGTAGGCTATAAATTAATGACTTAAGCCCCCAGGTATTTTCCCACTGAAGTCCATGGGCATTGTACCCCAATTTGCAATGGTAGTAAGATCAACTCACTGGTTTCTTCATCTGAATTTTCCATGTGAACTTTTCTGAATTTAAATTAAGGTTTTTGCTATTTCAATTCTTTATAATGCTTCAGGGAGAAAACAAATATTAGAATATTGGAATTTTCTATGGGATTGAATTTCCATTTTTCCAGCCAACTCTGCATGTACTGCCATTGTCGTGCTGAGAAAAGTACTCACAAACATCAATAGAAGTTCCCCCAATGTAGGTCTTAAGAGAGGCAGAAAAAATTCATGCTTTCCACAAGGTCTCCATAGTTGGAGAACATCATTCCCTTTTGTTTAAATTGTTCGAGATAGCGTATTTTGCCTAGTGCACCATCATAGTTTGCATTGGTGATTTCATTAAATTTTTGCATCTGATTCCCTTTTAATCTCTCTCTCCCTCTCTCTCTCTCTCTCTCTCTCTCTTTCCCTCTCTCCAAGAAGAATACTCCTGTAGTTATGGCACAGTTTCATGTATCAGGACACCTCAGTTTCATTTCTCTGCATGCTGACTAGCTGTGTAAATCCAGTCTTTTCACCCTATCATTCCCAGTGTCGCCTTTATTAACTCAATATTATTTGATGTGTTGCTTTGAGACGTACATATTGAAGGTTCTAAGCCAAGGGTATGCAAAATACAATATGTGTTATATATCAGGGGGTATCCATGTTAGTCGGTATCTAAAAAACATGGGATGTGGGTATAGATAGGGTATAGATACAGCTGATCTATTTTGGCATAGCTTCATTGACATCAATGTACCAGTAACAGCTGATGCCTGATGATAGTTGGGCGTAGTTACATATTTCTATAAAGAATAGTATCAGGTTTTATTCCCAAGCATTCCAAAAAAAAGGAAACCAATAGGTATTGTATGATTCACATCCAGATGTTTGGTATTCCTCTGGTTAAGTCTCTTTCTATGTTGCCTCTACAGATGATCTATTCCGTGAGTGACCCTGGAGGGAACCAGACCATCTCCAATGTGTTCATCCTGGTGGGGTTTTCGTACCTTAATGAGCTTCAAATCCTTCTGTTTCTGTTACTTCTGGTCATCTACCTGGTCACCCTGACAGGGAACCTGTTTGTTATCCTTATTATAAAGCTAAACCCCTCACTCCACACTCCCATGTATTTCCTTCTGGTGAACCTGTCCTTCTTGGAAATCTGCTTCACCAGCAGTGTGGTCCCCCAGCTGCTGGTTCACCTCCTGGTGGAGGAAAAGACCATCTCCATCGTGGGCTGTGCGGCTCAGATGTACGTCTACGCCATCATGGCCCTGACAGAATGCTGCCTCCTAGCAGCCATGGCGTACGACCGCTATGTGGCCATATGTTACCCTCTGCACTATGGAACTATCATGAGTGACCGGGTGTGTGCACAGGTTTCGGGTGCTTCATGGACCATCGGCATCTCGGTGGAAGTAGTTCAGATCACGTGGATCTTCTGCTTGCCCTTCTGTGGCTCTAACCGCATCCACCACTTCTTCTGTGATATCCTACCAGTGTTGAAGTTGGCATGTACGGACACATCCATAATCGATATTTTGGGTTTCACCGTGACAGTTCTGTTCGTCATGAGCCCTTTTTTGTTGATAATCCTGTCCTACATCTGCATTATTTCCACCATCCTTAAGCTGCAGTCAGCGGAGGGAAGGCGTAAAACCTTCTCCACCTGCTCCTCTCACCTCATGGTGGTGACTGTGTTCTATGGAACGGCCCTTGTCACCTACCTCAGGCCAACGTCTAGCTCAACCTCAGAGAGCGATCTAATCATTTCCCTCATGAACACAATTGTGGGACCACTGTTGAACCCCATAATATACACTCTGAGGAACAAAGAGGTGAAGGGAGCCTTTAGAAAAACAGTGGAGAAGAGCATCTTTTCACACAATTGGAGAAAACAAAGAATGAAAGGTAGAGTTCCTTAAAACCGGGGGAATGAAGGACATTCATAAATGTTTTGTTGAATTACTCCAGATGACCCTCACTTTTTTCATTTAAATTTTGCCATTTGAAAAATTTTTGGCTTGTAAAGCTCTCAGAAGAATAGGAAGAGAAACTTTTATTCCCCCCCCCAATTTTTTTTTAAATATCTTCAAAATTTGGAATGTCAAAGGGGGAAAAAAAGCTTAAAATGAAAAAAACCCTTTCAGAAAACGTTCTTCTTGGTTTTTACAAATTAAACAATTTTCACCAAAAATTTTAATGATGAAAAAATTCCAACCAGTTCTACATAACATTTAAGTTTCTTCTTTTCCTACTTTGTCCATCTGTGCAACATTTTAAGTTCTGGACTGTGTTGGAGGGTGTGTTTTTTTTGGCTGTCTAATGGATTTCCTCAGTCCTCCTTTTTGCCTAATGTTAAATGATATTTCTCAGCACTTAAGCAGAGTTTGCTATGTCAGACTTCGATGGATCTTTCAATGCCTAACTTAATCAGATCACACAGCGATTCTGTAAGCTGGCTCTTGACTTCCATTGCATTTTGCACAGGTTCAGAAGTCTATGATAACAGACTATGTATCTCATAGATTCATTGATTAAAAGGACATAAGGGACCATTTTGATCATCTAGTCTGACAATCTGCTTAACTCATGGAAGAGAGTTTCACCTGCTGATTCCTTAGAGAAGCACTGTACATATTTTATATTACATATGTAAAATAATAGCTGTGTAATAGACTCATAAGCTACAAGTGGTTCTATCAATGTAGAACAATATTGCACCAAATGCTAGTGTATATGGTAAATCTTTGTATAATCATATGATAAAAAATCCTGTCTAAAATTTTATGAGAGATACTATTCTGTTTGCTTCTCTTCTTATATTGCTTCAGCTGTATAATAAATACCAAATTTAAAACCTCTCTACCTAGTTCAGCATTTACATGACTACATGCCTTCTTTAGCAAACATCCCTATAACACATTCATCAGAGGCTTAAAATACATTGAGACTCTGAGATGCACTGGCTGGCAGTATGTGATGTTTTTGTTATATCTCTTTGATATAATTTGCTGATTTGTTTAAAATGATATTGTTGACAAGATGCGTAGTCTGTCAAGTTGGAAGATGTAAATAAGAGGCATGAACATATAATGATTAACAAAAAAAAATCCCTTTCTCTGGGAATCTTAGAGAGGAGTGCCTGGGGACAACAGGACCCAGAAACTACAAATTCAGCAAGAAAATCGTAGACATTAGATAATTAACATTTGTGCCAAAGTAATTTGCATGTTATATAAAATTCAATTGATAATGTGCTGACTATTGGATAGAGGAAAATTAGTCAACAGAAAATGTGCAAATGTTTTGGAAATATATACAAAAATACATATAAAATATATATAAAATACATTTTAAATATTTAAAAATGTGTATATATGTGTGCATACAAAATACCTATGTACATATATAAAATATGTATTAAATACGTATGTAAAATGCATCTGAAATAAGAAAATACATATAAAATACATATGAAAATTGGCTGGAGAAATACTGGATCAGAAATTGATTACACTGATGGACCTGAACAGGAGAGCCAGGCAGTTGAGGAGTACTGACATCATGGAGGAAGGGAGGACTTCTCTGTGCCCCAGAATGTGTCACCTTGGGCCATTTCACCAATTCAATCATTTCTATTTTTACTAGTGAGGCAGAAATGTATGTCCAGACACTACAAATGAGAGATTAATTCTGTCTGAAATTGTATTAAATAAAGGCAAAACAGATTAACCAAATTGGTTGGTGTGTGACTCAGTTTCCCACTCTACACTCCCAACAACTTACACAATGTGATCAAAAAGATAACTCCCATATAAATGCTCTCATCTCTGCTCTGTTAATTAATTTACCAAAGGTGTGACCCTCATACAGTTTGGAAGCCCATCTTCTGTGCAAGGTGAATTTAACACGAGACGACTTCCTGGAGACTGGTATCATATTGAACCTTTCCTCAGTACGATACTATGATTGACTTTTAGCAATAAACCTGACAGTCAAGCAATTGACTGTGCAGTTTATAAGCAATAGGCAGCAGATGGCAGGAGATGATGGATGACAGGAAAGTCTTTGTTGTATTGTATAACAGCAGTGAGAAAGGAGTGACTAGTAAACAAGGGCCACTAACAAAGGTAAAATATTAAAAATGAGGACTATACTTTATAATGGGACTAGGGGCAGCAGAGGGTGATGGCAGGGAAGGGGCGGCCATCTATATATATATAAAAGACAAATGGTGTATGCGTGTATGCATGCGTGTATGTATGTGCACTTACTCCTTCCACACCGTTTGAGCTAGAGACTTGAAATTTGGTACAGTTATAGGTCTTAGGGTCCTAATCAGCGTAAGAGTCGAAAGTTTTTCAAATCTCACCTCTGACGCCCCTCAGCGGTGAAATTATTTAAAGGCCAATCACATCAGCTGGGCAGCTGCTCTTCTCTGTGACATAGTTATGATGTCATAATACCCCCTCCAATGGACCCTGCATTCGCTCAGCTCTCTGCCCCCTCTCCCCTCCAACGGACCCCGCACTCACTCAGCTCTCTGCTCCCTCCCCCCTCCAATGGACCCCGCACTCGCTCAGCTCTCTGCCCCCTCTCCCCTCCAACGGACCCTGCACTCACTCAGCTCTCTGACCCCTCCCCACCTCTGACGGACCTGAGGAACGCCGGGTATTTTCGCTAGTACTATATAATGGGAGTTAGGTGCAGCAAAGGGTGGGAGTGTTAAACCTGCAGCAGGAGTCTCAACACAAGTTGGGAAGGTGTGGTTATACTGTAAAATGGCACTAGAGGCAGCAGAGCATCATGGTAGAGATGAGTAGTAACGGCAACAGAGGATGAGCCTTGGGGAAGGGTCAGACGATGGTCAGCTTTAGACTCTCCTGGGTAAGTATAAAGAGCAAGGGTTAGACTCCTGCAGCTTTCGACTCTCTTGTTCTCCCAGAGCAATGTATTCTCCTGTTGTCAGAGCCAATCCCCAATCTCACATCCTGTCATGGTCCTTGATCATTTTCGCTTCATCGCAGTTCAATGTGGGCTTGATTTGCACAGAAGCTTCAGTGGGAGAGGCAGGTCTCAAATGTTGCTGTTAATTAGAACCAAAGGTTTAATCACAGTCAAACAAATCACCTGTGGGAGCAGAACCTTCCCCCCCATGGCCCCTGAATGGATATTTCATGTTCTAGAATGACATCCTGCTTAATGCAGGCCAAATAATTTCACCTTGTGATTCCTGAGTCAGAGAAGCACTGTACATAGTTTATGTTACATGTGTAAAATAATAGATGTGAGATAAACTCACAAACTACAAGTGGTTCAATCAATGAATAAGAATACTGCACCAAATACCTGTCTATATGGTACCTATATATATAATTCTAAGGTAAAATACATTCGCATATTCTTATCATGAGAAATACCTCTCTGTTTGCTTGTCTACTTATAACAGTGATTACATATAATAAATAACAAATTTGAAATTGATTTTGTTTTTTCAGCTCTTGCAGCTTTAAACTCTCTTGTTTCTACAGAGCAGTGTATTCCCCTGTTGTCGAAGCCAATCCCCAGCCTCAGAGCAGCTAGAAAGATTAATTATAACCAAGGGAATTACCAAGGGAATTTATTATTGCAATAGTATTACAGCAAAACTATTTGCTGTGGCTAATGTAAAATTTCCCCGTGTGTTCTGCTGGAATTTTTGCCCTATACTCGTTGTTGTCGGCAGGGCAGGGGATGTATAGTCCTGCCATGGTCCTGGATCATTTTCTATTCATCACAGTTCAGCATGGGCTTGATTTGCACAGGGGCTGAGGTCTCATTGACTTTAGAGGGAGACGCAGGGTCTCAAAAGTTGCTGTAAATTAGAAGCAAGAGTTTGATCAGAGTATGGAGAATAAGGACACAGATAAATCACCTGGGGGAGCAGAACCTTTCCCCCCTAAGCTCCTGAATGGACATTTTATGTAGAGGAGATAAGATGATGCAATGGTCTGTAACTGTCTCCTAACAACATTTCCCTACGGAGTTGGTGCTGTAGTTTGTCTCTTTGAAAAAAATACAAGAAAATCGCTCCTGCTCTTCTGGGGCTATTTGGCAGTGAGAGATTCTTTTTCTTTGTCCTTAAGGTTCATTTTTACCATATCTGGGCTCGCTTCATCCCAAACACTTACGGTCACACATTACTGGTGCAGTTCATATTGTCAGAGAGTTACAGAATTTAAGGACAAAAGGGACCTCTAGAGTATTTTGTCCAACTGCCTCTGTTCCCCCACTGTGTTGGATTTCTTCACACAGGCCCATGGAGCACTTTAGCCATCCACCAAATGTACATGAACGAGAAATCTAGCTGGCAGGTTTTGTGCTGGACCACTGGAATGGAGAACGTCTGGGAGGCAGAATGTATCACATCATCCAACACTGTTCAAGAGATTATTAAGGCAGGAAGGAAAGAACACCCTATGCAAAATAGAAACTCTGTCTATGTGTGTGTGTGTGTCAGAGAGAGAATTGGACACCATGCAAAGACTATGTAGCCATTCAATAGTGATAGATATATAGCAAGTAAATGATAAAGGGTTGAGGAAATGATACCAGAAACACAAGAGACCTGTAGGTCTAGACTTATAAAACTTACTTAGAAAGAGAAGATAGGTGAGGTAATATCTTTTCTTGTTTGTGAGAGAGACAGAAGTTGGTCCAGGAAAACATATTACCTCGGCCGCTTTGTGTGTCTAATATCCTGGGACGCAGATGGCAAAAACATACTGCATAAAATAATAGCTTAAGTAATTAAATAGAAGGCACTAAAGCCTTAACAGTAACAGTTGCTCAATGAATTGACTGAAGTAAGTAAACTAACGGTGAATGTAAGTCACAAAACATGACAAGGTTGTTTATCGTTTTGTTATAATAACAAGTGTTGCAAAGACAGATAGGTAACCAGAAGGGAATGAGCCATGCTCAGTGTCTGTGTGTGTGTGTGTGTGTGTGTGTGTGTATGTGTTTGACCGTCCCCCAATGATGAAGGGAATGAGTCATGCTCAGTGTGGTTGTACATAAACCACAGCTGCCTCTTCCTCTTGTGAACAGCCCAAGGACTGGTTCATGCCACAGGAGGTACAGAAAGATCTTTCATTTACAGCTCATCTGAAAGATATAATTTTCACCAAAACCATTCCCCCCTCCACAGTGATAGGTCATTGTGGGTCACCATCAACACCCCTTACTGTACAGCCCTACACATGCCCTGCAGCACACAGACCGCGGACGCCATGCTGGAGCTCTGTGGTAAACAGTGATTCTGATGGGAGCAGGTCCACAGCCGAGCCCCTCATCCTGCTCCTTGCAGCAAAGGGCCACATGGTGCCCTGCTGAGGTACAAGGGGTCAGCATGGACGAAGTGCCCCACCAAGTGAGAGCCCACCCAGCTCCTTGCAGCTCCTTTGAGCTGTGCTGGAACATTGGGGTTAGTACTGACCCACAGAGGAGAACATCCCCTAATGAGACTCCCACCCCGTTTCTGGCAGTACAGTGCCCCCTACTGCTTATTCTTGATACTCGTATTTGTCAAGAACATACCACAGAGCCCTCTGGGCCCATCCCTGTATTTAGCACCCCCTAGTGCTATACTGTGGTATTGTTAGCAACACTAACTAAGGGAGAAGAGTGCCCCAAACTGAAGACCCCACCCCATTACCAGTAGCACAACCTCATCCCCCAATGGCCGTGCTAGACTGATAGGATCAGCACTGTCTAAGAAATGAGAGTGTTCCCAGCTGAGCCCATCACCACACTCCCTGAAGCACACCACACCCAGCACTGCTCAGCTGCCACATACATTGGAGTTTTTTCCAGTGTTCCTGGGAGCACATCCTGATTCTGGTCCTGCTGCAAATGTTCTGGTGTCAGTGGAAATAGTCACATTGAGTTGTATGGCTTTCGATTGGCTCTGTAGGAGGGATATGGGCCCTTTCGTTAAGGTTGTAGCGTCTGAGGCTGAGGACTCCTGGGTTCTGTTCTCCTCTCTGGGAGGGAGATGGGGCGTAATACTTAGAGTAGTGGGGATTGGAAATCAGATCTTATTTTTAATCATGGCTCTGAGACTGGAATGGGGCGTTGCCGCACTTGGTAAATCCCATTCCGATTTTGTTCTACAAAACACACATGATGATGATGATGATGATACCACCTCTTATGAAATGATTGTCCTAGTGAATTTTGTTTTGTTTCAGGTTGGTGCAGAATTGTTCTTCCTCTGAGGAATATTACAGGACATTTCCTTCAGGGACTATGTCCCAGAAGCCAGTGATTGAAATAAAAGCATCTCTGTTTCCTTCAGCACATATAGCGCTTGCAGCTTGGAAAGAGAACTACTCTTCTTAAAGAAGGTAGGCTATCAATTAATTACTTAAGCCCCCAAGTATTCTCCCAGTGAAGTCCATGGGCATTGTGCCCCAATTTGCAAAGGGAGCAAGATCATGTCACTAGTTTCTTCTTCTGCATTTTCCATCTGGATTGAATTCTGAATTGAAATTAAGGTTTTTGCTATTTCAATTCCTCATATCGCTTCAGGAAGAAAACAAATATTAGAATACTGGAATTTTATATGGGATGGAATTTCCATTTTTCCAGCCACCTCTGCATTTACTGCCATTGTCGTGCTGAGAAAAGTACTCACAAACATTGATAGAAGTTCCCCCAAAGTAAGTCTTTAAGAGAGGGAGAAAAATGTCATCGTTTCCACAAGGTCTCCATTGTTAGAGAACATCATTCCTTTTTGTTTAAATTGTTCTAGATAGTGTATTTGCATAGTGCACCATCATAGTTTGCATTGGTGGTTTAATTAAATTTTCTGTATCTGATTCCCTCCCTCTCTCTCTCCCTCTTTATCTCTCTCTCTCTCTCTCTCTCTCTCTCTCTCTCTCTCTCTCTCTCTCTCTCTCTCTCTTTCCCTCTCTCCAAGAAGAATGCTCCTGTAGTTATGGCACAGTTTCATGTATCAGGACAACTCAGTTTCATTTCTCTGCATGCTGACTAGCTGTGTAAATCCAGTCTTTTTACCCTATCATTCCCAGTCTCACCTTTATTAGCTCAATATCATTTGATGTGTTGCTTTGAGACGTACATATTGAAGGTTCTAAGCCAAAGGTATGCAAAATACAGTATGTGTTATATATCAGGGGGTATCCATGTTAGTCGGTATCTAAAAAACATGGGATGTGGGTATAGATAGGGTATAGATCGAGATGATCTATTTTGGCATAGCTTCATTGACATCAATGTACCAGTATCAGCTGATGCCTGATGATAGTTGGGCACAGTTACATATTTCTATAAAGAATAGTGTCAGGTTTTATTCCCAAGCATTCCAAAAAAAAGGAAACCAATAGGTATTGTATGATTCACATCCAGATGTTTGGTATTCCTCTGGTTAAGTCTCTTTCTATGTTGCCTCTACAGATGATCTATTCCGTGAGTGACCCTGGAGAGAACCAGACAATCTTCAATGTATTCATCCTGGTGGGGTTTTCATACCTTAATGAGCTGCAAATCCTTCTGTTTCTGTTGCTTCTGGTCATTTACCTGGTCACCCTGACAGGGAACCTGCTTGTTATCCTTATTATAAAGCTAAACCCCTCACTCCACACTCCCATGTATTTCCTTCTGGTGAACCTGTCCTTCTTGGAAATCTGCTTCACCAGCAGTGTGGTCCCCCAGCTGCTGGTTCACCTCCTGGTGGAGGAAAAGACCATCTCCATCGTGGGCTGTGCGGCTCAGATGTACGTCTACGCCATCATGGCCCTGACAGAATGCTGCCTCCTAGCAGCCATGGCGTACGACCGCTATGTGGCCATATGTTACCCTCTGCACTATGGAACTATCATGAGTGACCGGGTGTGTGCACAGGTTTCGGGTGCTTCATGGACCATCGGCATCTCGGTGGAAGTAGTTCAGATCACGTGGATCTTCTGCTTGCCCTTCTGTGGCTCCAACCGCATCCACCACTTCTTCTGTGATATCCTACCAGTGTTGAAGTTGGCATGTACAGACACATCCATAATCGATATTTTGGGTTTCACTGTGACAGTTCTGTTCATCATGAGCCCTTTTTTGTTGATAATCCTGTCCTACATCTGCATTATTTCCACCATCCTTAAGCTGCAGTCATCGGAGGGAAGGCGTAAAACCTTCTCCACCTGCTCCTCCCACCTCATGGTGGTGATTGTGTTCTATGGAACGAACCTTGTTACCTACCTCAGGCCAACGTCTAGCTCAACCTCAGAGAGCGATCTAATCATTTCCCTCATGAACACAATTGTGGGACCACTGTTGAACCCCCTAATATACACTCTGAGGAACAAAGAGGTGAGGGGAGCCTTTAGAAAAACAATGGAGAAGAGCATCTTTTCACACAATTGGAGAAAACAAAGAATGAAAAGTAGAGTTCCTTAAAACCAGGGAAATAAAGGAGATTCATAAATGTTTTGTTGAATTATGCCAGATGATCCTCACTTTTTTCATTTAAATTTTGCCATTTGAAAAAAAATTAGGCTTGTAAAGCTATCAGAAGAATAGGAAGAGAAAGTTTTATCCCCCCCCCCAATTTTTTTTTTAAATATCTTCAAAATTTGGAATGTCAAAGGGGGAAAAAAGCTTAAAATGAAAAAAACCCTTTTAGAAAACTTTCTTCTTGGTTTTTACAAATTAAACAATTTTCACCAAATTTTTTAATGATGGAAAAATTCCAACCAGATCTACAGAACAACATTTAAGTTTTTTTTTTATTTTCCTACTTTGTCCATCTGTTGCAGCATTTGAGGTTCGGGACTGTATTGGAGGGTGGTTGTGGTTTTTTTGGCTGTCTAAAGGATTTTCTCAGTCCTCCCTTTTGCCTAATGTTAAATGATATTTCTCAGCACTTAAGCAGAGTTTGCTATGTCAGACTTTGATGGATCTTTCAACGCCTAACTTAATCAGATCACACAGCGATTCTGTAAGCTGGCTCTTGACTTCCATGGCATTTTGCACAGGTTCAGAAGTCTATGATAACAGACTATGTATCTCATAGATTCATTGATTAAAAGGACATGAGGGACCATTTTGATCATCTAGTCTGACATTCTGCTTAACTCATGGAAGAGAGTTTCACCTGCTGATTCCTTAGAGAAGCACTGTACATATTTTATATTACATATGTAAAATAATAGCTGTGTAATAAACTCATAAGCTACAAGTGGTTCTATCAATGTAGAACAATATTGCACCAAATGCTAGTGTATATGGTACATCTTTGTATAATCATATGATAAAAAATCCTGTCTAAAATTTTATGAGAGATACTATTCTGTTTGCTTCTCTTCTTATATTGCTGCAGCTGTATAATAAATACCAAATTTAAAACTTCTATACCTACTTCAGCATTTACATGACTATATGCCTTCTTTCACAAACATCCCTATAACACATTCATCAGAAGCTTAAAATACATTGAGACTCTGAGGTGCACTGGCTGGCACTATGTGATGTTTTTTGTTATATTTCTTTGATTTAATTTGCTGATTTGTTTAAAATGATATTGTTGACAAGATGCATAGTCTGTCATGTTGGAAGATGTAAATAAGAGGTATGAACATATAATGATTAACAGAAAAAAAATCCTTTTCTCTGGGAATCTTATAGAGCAGTGCCTGGGGGCAACAGGACCCAGAAACTACAAATTCAGCAAGAAAATTGTAGACATTACATGATTAACATTTGTGCATAAGTAATGAATATGTTATATAAAATTCAATTGATAATGTGCTGACTATTGGATAGAGGGAAATTAAACAACAGAAAAATGGTGTCTATGTTGTATAATGGTTTGTAGGGGAAGCAGAGGATGAGTGTTGGGGAAGGGTCAAGCGATGGTCAGGTTTAGACTCTCCTGGCAAAGTCTAAAGGGGAAGGGTCAGACTCCTGCAGCTTTAGACCCTCTTGTTCTCCCAGAGCAATGTATTCTCCTGTTGTCAGAGTCAATCCCCAGCCTTAGAGCCTGGCATGGCCCTTGATCTTTTCCTTTCATCACAGTTCAGTGTGGGCTTGATTTGTACACCAAATGTTTGATCAGAGTCAAACAAATCACCTGTGGGAGCAGAACCTTTCCCCCCATGACTCCTAAATGGACATTTCACGTAGAGAAACAAGGATGTTGCAAGGTCCTGCAGCTGTTGCCTAACAACATTTCCCTACGGAGTTGGTGCTCTAGTTTGTGCCTTTGAAAAAACAGCAGATAATAACTTTGATGTGTCAGGGGCTTTTTGTCACCTACAGATTCCATTGGTTTATCTTTAATATAAACTTCCATCATATCTGTCCTTGCTTCATCCCAAACACAGTCACATATCACTGGCAGGGCCCACTCCAGGCACCAGCAAAGGAGGCAGATGCTTGGGGTGGTACATCTTGAGGGGCAGCATTCCGGCCATTTCTAGGTGGCACATTTCAGGGAGAGGTTGTAGTTTTTTTGTTTGGTTGGTTTTTGTTTTTGTTTTGGGTGCTTCGTGCGACAAAAAAGCTGGAGCTGGCCCTGATCACTGGTGTATTTCATATTGTCACAGCGCCACAGAGTTTAAGGACAGAAGGGATCTCTAGATTACCTTGTCTGACCACCTCTGTCTCGCATTGTGATGGGTTTCATCACACAGGTCCACAGAGCACATTAGCCAGGCATCAGAGTGAACATAAAAGAGAAAAGTATCTGGTGGTCCCTGGTAACTCAGCACTGAAATGGGGGCACCTCTGGGATGCAGAATGTATAATGTCATGTAACACTGAAAAACAGATGATTAAGGTGGGAAGGAAAGAACCCCATATGTATAACAGAAATTCTGTGTGTGTGTGTGTGTGTGTGTGTGTGAGAGAGAGAGAGAGAGAGAGAGAGAGAGAGAGAGACTTGAAGCTTATGAAATGATTACATAGCCATTCAGTAATGATAGTTATATAGTAAGTAAAGGATAAAGAGGTGAGAACTGAGATCAGAAACACAAGAGACCTACAGATCTAGACTTATGAAAATTACTTAGAAAGACAGGGTGGGTGAGGTAATATCTTTTATTGTTGGTGAGAGACAGGAGCTCATCCACAAAAAGATATTACCTCAGCTGCTTTGTATCTCTAGAATCCTGGGACACAGATGGTCAATCACAAAACATCAAAAGGCTGTTTATTGTTTTCTTATAACCATAAGGGAATGAGCCCTGCTCAATGTGTGTGTGTGTGCGTGTGTGTGTGTGTGTGTGTGTGTGACTGTCACCCCCTGCAGGAGGGAATGACCCCTGCTCAGTGTGTCTGTGCATCTAGTACACCTGCCCCTTCCTCTCGTGAACAGGCCCCGGGATTCGTTCGTGGCGATGGGTAGTTAGGAAAGATCTTTCATTTACAGCTCATCCGAAGATATATCTTCCACCAAATCCATTCCCCCTTCCAGGGTGGTGGGTTGCTGTCAGTCAGCACCAACACCCAAGGGAGAGCGCCCCCTACTGAGCCACCCTACCTATCTCTGCAACACAGGGCCCCTCAACACCATGCTTGAGCACTCTGGTAAACAGTGATTCTGATGGGAGCAGTTCCACAGCCAAGCCCCTCATCCTGCTCCTTGCAGCATGTCATGCCTCGGAGCTGCTTTGGAGCCCTGGGTGTAGTACTGACCCACAGAGGAGAACATCCCCTTATGAGTCCAACACCCTGTTTCTGGCAGTACAGAGCCCACTACTTTTGAGATGCAACATTGAGATCTGTCAAGAATATCCCACAAAGCCCTCCAGGTCCAACCCTGTATTTTATCACCCCCTCGTGGTATACTGTGGTATTGCTAGCAACAGTGACTAAGGGGGCAGAGTG
Source organism: Sternotherus odoratus (assembly GCA_032164245.1). NCBI lineage: Eukaryota > Metazoa > Chordata > Testudines > Kinosternidae > Sternotherus > Sternotherus odoratus. The sequence goes on along the minus strand of JAVMKO010000013.1, from coordinate 33,368,302 downwards.
CCCGCAATTGAGGACCCCACCCCACTTCCCAGTAGCACAACCTCAGCCCCCTATGGCCATACTGAAATAGTAGGATCAGAACTGTCTAAGAAATGAGAAGTGACAAAGAGTCCTGTGGCACCTTAGAATCATAGAATATTAGGGTTGGAAGGGACCTCTGGAGGTCACCTAGTCCAACCCCCTGCTCAAAGCAGGACCAATCCCCAACTAAATCTCCAACTAAATTAAAATTTAAAGACTAACTGAAGTATTGAAGCATAAGCTGTTGTGGGCTAACACCCACTTCGTCAGGTGCATGCAGTGGAAGAGTTTAGTTAGTTTTTAGGGTAGCACAGGACTCTTTCTCACTTCTACAATTCCAGACTAACACGGCTACCTCTCTGATTCTTTAAAATGAGAGTGCTCTCAGCTGAGCCCATCCCCCCACTCCCTGCAACACATCACCCCCTAGCACTGCTCAGATTCCACATACATAGAGTTTATTTCAATCCTACTGAGAGCACATCCTGATTCTGGTCCTGGTGCAAATGTACTGGTGTCAACAGGAATAGTCCCATTGAGTTCTATGGCTTTGGATGTCGCTCTGTAGGAGGGAAATGGGCCGTTTCATTAGGGCAGTAACATCTGAGAGTGAGGACTCCTGGGTTCTGTTCCCAGCACTTGGAGGGGAGGGGGTTTAATGTTTACAGTAGTGGGGATTGGAGATCAGGTCTCCTGGGTTTTAATTGTGGCTCTGAGGCAGGAGTGGGGCTTTGCCATACTTCGTAAATCCCATTCTGATTTTCTTCTATTAAACACACATGATGATGTGACAAAGAGTCTTGTGGCTCCTTAAAGTCTAACTAAAGTATTGAAGCATAAGCTTTCATGGGCTAATACCCACTTTGTCGGATGCAAGCAGTGGAAGTGATGATGATGATGCCACCTCCTATGAAATGATTGCCCTAGTGAATTTTGTTTTGTTGCAGGTTGGTGTAGAGTTGTTCTTCCTCTGAGGAATATTACAGGACATTTCCTTCAGGGATTATGCCCCAGAAGCCAGTGAATGAAATAAAAACGCCTCTGTTTCCTTCAGCACATATAGCAGTTGAAGCTGGGAAAGGGAACTACTCCTCTTAAATAAGGTAGGCTACAAATGAATGACTTAAGCCCCTAAGTATTCTCCCACTGAAGTCCTTGAAGTCCATGGACATTGTGCCCCAATTTGCAATGGGAGCAAGATCATGTCACTGGTTTCTTCCACTGAATTTTCCATGTGGACTTTTCTGAATTGAAATTAAGGTTTTTGCTATTTCAATTCTTTATAATGCTTCAGGGAGAAAACAAATATTGGAATATTGGAATTTCCTATGAGATAGCATTTTCCATTTTCCAGCAAGCTCTGCATGTACTGCAATGGTTGTGCTAAGAAAAGTACTTACAAACATCGGTAGACGTTTCCCCAAAGTAGGTCTTAAGAGTAGCAGAAAAATTTCAACCTTTTCACCAGGTCTCCATATTTAGAGAACATCATTTCCTTTTGCTTAAATTGTTCCAGATAGTTCACTTTGCATAGTGCACCATCAAAGTTTGCATTGGTGGTGTAATTAAATTTTCTGCATCTCTCTCTCTCTCTCTCTCTGTATCTCTCTCTCTCTCTCATAACCAGGATATTGTTCCTGTATTTATTGCACAGTTTCAGGTATTAGGACAGCTCAGTTTCATTTCCCGGCATGCTGACTAGCTGTGTAAATCCAGACTTTTCACCTTATCATTCTCAGTCTCACCTTTATTAACTCAATATTATTTGATCTGTTGCTTTGAGACCTACATATTGAAGATGCTAAGGCTATGCAAGATACAATCTATATATATAAAAGTCAAGTGGTGTATGTATGTATGTATGTATGACTGCGAACTCCTCCCGCACCGTTTGAGCCAGAGACTTGAAATTTGGTACAGTTAGAGGTCTTGGGGTCTAGATGGTCGTAAGGGTCGAAAAATGTTAGAATCTCACCTCTGACGCCCCCCAGGGGTGAAAGTCTTTCAGGGCCAATCACATCAGCTGGGCGGTTAGGTGGTGATGATGTCATAATACCCCCTCCAACAGACACTGCACTCACTCAGCTCACTGCCCCTCCCTCCTCCAACGGAACCCCGGAAATCCCTCAGTTCTCTGCCCCTCCCCCCTTCCAACGGAACCCCGGAATCCATCAGCTCTGTGCCCCCCCCCCACCTGCGAAGGTCCCCGGAATCCCTTGGCTCTGGGCCCCCTCCCCGCCTGCGACGGATCCGAGTTGGGTTTGGTGGGACGGTAAGTGAGGTGGGGGTGTCGGGTTCGGTCGGGGGGTGAGGTGGGGGTGTCGGGTTTGGTCAGGGGGTAAGTGAGCCGGGGGGTGTTGGGGTTGGTCAGGGGGTGTCAGCTGTCTTCCCCCTCCCCACCTCCGACTGACCCGAGCAGAGCCGGGCACTTATGCTAGTATTTTATAAGTATAAAGGGTAGACATCTCAGTTTATATCAAAAAAACAACAAGGGGTCTGGTGGCACCTTAAACAGATTTATTTGGACATAATCTTTCAGGGGAATTTCAGGGGAAATTCCAATATTCTGATATTTTTTTCACCCTGAATCAATATGAAAAGTTCAAATCAGAAGAGTCCCCATGAAATGACGTGGAAAACTGAACATTGCCATCAACATCAATGTTTTCTCATGGAAAACATCAAAACTGATTAAAACATTTTTTCAGAAGGGGTTTGGGTTTATTTCTTTGTTTGTTGGCTGACATTTGGTGCAGCTCTAAATAAATGGAGAAATTTACTCACCATTAGGAATAAGGTTTGCAAATATGCTTGTCGCTGGCAGTTGAATGATATTTTCAGAGTTCTTTAGGCACTTGGACACTGTATATTATAGGAGAACATGGAAACAATTAAAGAATCATACCATAGGTGGAGAGAGGGTTGAGGTGAATTCAGCTAAAAGAGACCAGTATTTCACTCTTGGGCAGCAGGTGCAAGTTACATAGATTGAAAGAATACTGATCTTTGTTGAATTTCCATGTAGACAGAAAAAATGTTTTTGAAGATGAAGAATAGAACTCCTGATGCTGGAAAATGGTATACCTCCATTGTCAGTATAAACTGAGGTAGCTTATTGAGAGTCAATTTATCAAATCCCTGCCTTTTGTAAATCAACCATATTTCTATTGCTGTCAAATACACAGATCTCCAGCTGATCTATATTGGCATAGCTTGACTGACATCAATGTACCAGTATCAGTTCACGCCTGATGATAGTTGGGCGCAGTTACATATTTCTAAACAGAATTGCATTAGGTTTTGTTCTTGGGCATCCAAACAGAAAGGAAATCAGTATAAATTGTTTGATTCTCATCCAGATGTTTGGTATATCTCAGATTTAGTCTCTGTGTTTCCCCGACAGATGTTCTATTCTGAAAGGGAGCCTGGAGAGAATCAAACCATCTCCGACGTGTTCATCCTGGTGGGGTTTTCGTACCTTAACAAGCTGCACATTCTTCTGTTTCTATTGCTTCTGGTCATCTACCTGGTCACCCTGATAGGGAACCTGTTTGTTATCCTTCTTATAAAGCTAAACCCCTCACTCCACACCCCCATGTATTTCTTTCTGGTGAACCTGTCCTTCTTGGAAATCTGCTTCAGCAGCAGTTTGGTCCCTCAGCTGCTGATTCACCTCCTGCTGGAGGAAAAGACCATCTCCATTGTGCGCTGCACTGCCCAGATTTACATCATCTCCATCAGGGGCCTCACAGAATGCTGTCTCCTCGCAGCCATGGCATACGACCGCTACGTGGCCATATGTCACCCCTTGCACTACGGAACTATCATGAGTGGCCGGGTGTGCGCACAACTCACGGGTGCTTCATGGCTCATCGGCATCTCGGTGGAAGTAGCTGAGATTACATTGATCTTCTGCTTGCCCTTTTGTGGCTCTAACCACATCCACCACTTCTTCTGTGATATCCCAGTGTTGAAGTTGGCATGCACTGACACAACAAAAAATGAGATTGTGGGCATCACTGTGTCAGTGCTGTTCATCATGAGCCCTTTTTTGTTGATAATCCTGTCCTACATCTGCATTATTTACACCATCCTTAAGCTGCAGTCAGCAGAAAGCAGGGGGAAAGCCTTCTCCACCTGCTCCTCTCACCTCATGGTGGTGACTTTGTTCTATGGAACAGCCCTTATCACTTACCTCAGACCATCATATAGCTCAACCTCAGAGAGTGATCTAATTATTTCCCTCTTGAACACAATTGTGGTACCACTGTTAAATCCTATAATATACACTCTGAGGAACAAAGAGGTGATGGAAGTCTTTAGAAAAACAATAGCGAAGAGCATTTCTTCACGCAACCGGAGATGTTACACAATGAAAAGTAAAGTGAATCAAAATAGGAGGAAAAAGGGAAATACATAAACATTTTGTTAAATATCTCCCAATGAACCTCACATTTTTAATTATAATTTTGCATTTTGAAAATCTTTGATGTCTTCTAAACCTTGTTGGAAAATGAGAAGAGAAACTATTAAATAGATAGATAGATAGATAGATAGATAGATAGATAGATAGATAGATAGATAGATAGATAGATAATACATTTTTGTCAAATTTTTGATAGAACATTTTGACCAGATACAAAAATCATTGAAAAATCAAATGAGATTCTTTAGTCAAATTAGTGTCTTTATTTTACATCTTCAAAGTTTGAAATATCAATTATAAAAAAATCACAAAATATTCACTTTGGTTTGGGCAACTGTAACAATTTTAACCAAAATTTTAAGACTTGAGAAATTCCAACTAGTTCCACGGAAAAGCCCCTGAATAGAAAAGTCCCGTTTGACTTCTCCTTTTCCACTTTGGCTATCCAGGACAGCATTTTAGGTTTGGGGGTTGGGTTGGAGGTTTTGGCTGTCTAATGCATTTTCCCATTGCTCCCTGATGTCTAATTTTAAATAGCATTCCTCAGCACTTATGAACAGCTTCTTATGTAATGATCTGATGGATCTATCTATGCGTAACCTGATCAGGTCATGCAACATCTCTTGGAGATGGCTCTTGACCTCCAGGGCATTTTGCAGAGGTTCAGATGTCTGTGCTAGCAGATCTTGGTGCATATCATAGATTCATTGACTAAAAGGCCATAAGGCACCATTTTGATCATGTAGTCTGACACCCTGTTTAATGCAGGCCAGAGAATATCACTTGGTAATTCCTGAGTCAGAGAAGCACTATGCATAGTTTATGCTACATGTGTAAAATAATAGATGTGAGATAAACTCATAAACTACAAGTGGTTCTGTCTATATGATACCTCTATATACCGGTAATGATATTATAAAAAACATTTGTATATTCTTATCATGAGAAATACCTCTCTGTTTTCTTGTCTACTTATAACAGTGATTACATATAATAAATAACAAATTTAAAATTGATTTTGTTTTTTCAGCTCTTGCAGCTTTAAGCTGTCTTGTTTCTATAGAAAAGCATATTCCCCTGTTGTCAAAGCCAATCCCCAGCCTCAGAGCAGCTAGGAAAATTAATTATTACCAAGAGAATTGCCAAGGGAATTCATTACTCCAATAGTATAACTATTTGCTCTGGCTAATGTAAAATTTCCCCATGTGTTTTGCCGGACTTTTCCCCCTATACCTGTGAAAGTCGCCAGGGCAGGAGATGTGTCTGGACCTGGAATGATCCTTCAATATTTTCCATTCATCACTCTTTAGTCTGGGCTTGATTTGCACAGAGGCTGAGGTCTCATTGACTCTAGTGGGAGATATAGGTCTCAGGTCTCAAAAGTTGCTATTAATTAGAACCAAGTTTTTTATGATTTGATCAGAGTCTAATAAGGACATAAATAAATCACCTGTGGGAGCAGAGCCTTTTCCCCCATGGCCCCTGAATGGTTTTATCGTGTAGAGAGACAATAATGATGCAACGTCCTGTAGCTGTTGCCTAATAACATTTCCCTACGGAGTTGGCACTGTAGTTTGTGTCTTTGTCACTTCTGCTCTTCTGGGCTGTTTGGCACCTATCGATTCCATTTGTTTATGTTTGAGATAAACTTCCATCATATCTCTGCTTGCTTCCTCCCAAACACAGTCACAAATCTCTGGCGTATTTCATATTGTCAGAGGGTCACAGAGTTTAAGGACAGAAGGGACCTCTAGATGATCTTGTCTGAATTCCTCTGTCTTCACACTGTGATGGGTTTCATCACACAGGCCCACAGAGCACTTTAGCCAGGCATCAGAGTGAACATAAAAGAGAAATGGAACTTCTGTCCCTGTAATTGAGCACTGAAATGGAGGCACTTCATTTTATGTAGAGGAACAAGTGTAATGCAATGGTCTACAACTGTCTTCGAACAACATTTCCCTATGGAATTGGTGATGTAGTTTGTGTCTTTGAAAACAACACAAGATAATATCTCCTGCTCTTCTGGGGTTGTTTGGCAGTGAGAGATTCCTATTGTTTGTCTTTAAGATTAACTTCTACCTTATCTGTGCTTGAATCATCCCAAATCATTATGGTCACACATTACTAGTGTATTTCAAGTTGGTCCCGGAAAAGATATTACCTCAGCCGCTTTGTGTCTCTAGTATCCCGGAACCCAGATGGCCACAACAGCTCTGCACACAAGAATAGCTTAAGCAATTAACTTAAATAGAAGACATTAAAGTCTAAAGAGGAGCAGTTGCTCAATGAGTTGACTTAAGTTAGTAAACTAACAATGAACCTAAGTCAGAAAACATCACAAGGCTGTTTATTGTTTTGTCATAATAACAAGTGTTGCAAAGAGCAGATAGGTAACCACAAGGGAATGAACTGTGCTCAGGAAGTGTGTATATAAACCATTGCTGCCTCTTCTTCTTGTGAACATCCCCACGAAGTGGTTTATTCCAGAGAAGGTTCAGAAAGATCTTTAATTTACATCTGAAATATAATTTCTACCAAAACTCTTCCCCCTCCACAGTGATGAGTCATTGTGGGTCACCATCAACACCCCTTAATGTGCTGCCATACACACATCCTGGAGCACAGAGCTGCCAAACGCCATGCTGGAGCACTCTGGTGAGCAGCAATACTGATGGGAGCAGGTCCACAGATGAGCCCCTCATCCTTCTCCTTGCGACATAGGGCCATGTGGTGCCCTGCTGAAGCACAAGGGGTGAGCATAGACCAGAGACAACAGTGCCCCCAAGTGAGACCTCACCCAGCTGCTTTCAGCTCCTTGGAGCTGGGCTGGAGCACTGGGGCTAGTACCGACCCACTGAGGAGAACATCCCCTAATGAGTGCCCCTTTCTGTTTCTGACAGTACAGCGCCCCCTAGTGCTTATCTGTGATATTGGGATTAGTCAAGCACATCCCACAGAGCACTCCAGGCCCATCCCTGTATTTTAACACCCCCTAGTGCTATACTGTGGCATTGCTAACAACACTGACTAAGGGGGAAGAGTGCTTCAAACTAAGGACCCCACCCCACTCCCAGTGGCACAAACTCAGCCTCCTATGACCAGGCTGCAGTAATAGGGTCAGAATTGTCTAAGAAATGAGATTGCTCCCATCTGAGCCCATCCCCCCACTCCCTGCAGCACACCACCCACTAGCACTGCTCAGCTTCCACATACAGAGAGTTTATTGCAATCTTCCTGAGAGCGTATCCTGATTCTGGTCCTGTTGGAAATGTACTAGTGTCAATGGGAATAGTCCCACTGAGTTCTATGGCTTTAGGTCTGGCTCTTTAGGAGGGAAATGGGCACTGTCCTTAGGAAGTAGCGTCTGAGAGTGAGGACTCCTGGGTCCAGCTCTGGGAGGGGAATGGGGTGTAATGTTTAGAGTAGTGGGGTTTGGAAATCAGGTCTCCTGGGTTCTAATTGTTGCTCTGAGACAGGATTGGGGCTTTCCCACACTTAGTAAATCCCATTCAGATTTTTTTCTAGAAAACACACACAAAGATTTACCACCTCCTATGAAATGATTGCCCTAGTGAATTTTGTTTTGGTGCAGGTTGGTGCAGAACTGTTTTTCCTCTGAGGAATATTACAGGACATTTCCTTCAGGAACTATACCCCTGAAGCCAGTGAATGAAATAAAAACACCTGTTTCCTTCAGCACATATAGAGCTTGCAGTTGGGAAGGGAAACTACTCCTCTTAAACAAGGTTGACTATAAATTAATGACTTAAGTCCCCAAGTATTCTGCCTTTGAATTCCATGGCCATTTTGCCCCAATTTGCAACGGTAGTTAGATCATGTTTCTTCATCTGAATTTTCCATGTGAACTCTTCTGAATTGAAATTAAAGTTTTTTGCCATTTCAACTGTTCATATCGATTCAGAGTGAAAACAAATATTGGAACATAGGAATTTCCTATGAGATGGAATTTCCCATTTTCCAGCCAGCTCCCCATGTACTGCCGTGGTTGTGCTGAGGAAAGTACTCACAAACATCAATAGAAGTTCCCCCAGAGTAGGTTTTAAGAGAGGCAGAAAAATTTCATCATTTCCACCAGCTCTCCGTATTTAGAGAACATCGTTCCCTTTTGTTTAAATTGTTCTAGATAATACATTTTGCATAGCGCACCATCAAAGTTTGCATTGGTGATTTTATTAAATTTTCTGCATCTGATTCCCTTTTAATCTCTCTCTCTCTCTCTCTCTTGAAATAGCAGTAGAATGCTGCTGTAATTATGGCACAGTTTCAGGTACCAGGACAGCTCAGTTTCATTTCTCTTCATGCTGACTAGTTGTGTAAATCCAGTCTTTTCACCCTATCATTCCCAGTCTCACCTTTATTAACTCAATATTTTTTGATGTGTTGCTTTGAGACCTACATATTGAAGGTGCTAAGGGTATGCAAAATAGAATATTTGTTAAGTATCAGGGGGTAGCCATGTTAGTCTGTATCCACAAAAACAACAAGGTGTCCGGTGGCTTCTTAAAGACTACCAGATTTATTTGGGCATAAGCTTTCAAGGGTATAAAAAACCCCACTTCAGATGCAGGATTTTTTTACCCACGAAAATTTATACCCAAATAAATCTGGTAGTCTTTAAGGTGCCACCGCACACATTATTTGTTATTACTCATTTTTATTTCATCTCTGTTATTTGACTATCATGCCTGTTATTAGGAAGTGCCTTGTTAACATGTAACTGAATTAAAACTTATGTGGAAAATGTTTCTTCTAACACTGTAGGATCTTCCTTCTTGTAAAATTGTGATTGAAGATTAATACTACACTTGTTTAAATCCACTTGTGTAAGTCCCCCATTCTTTTCACCATTTATTTTGCTTCTCATTCTTCAGAGGGCTTCAAATATATTGAGCTCCTCAGCATCAGTTTACTCATGTGAGTGGTCCTCACTTGTGCAAATTGTAACTACTGTGGGAGTACTTGCATTTCTTATAACGACTCTCGTGATTAAGATCCAAAAGAGATCAGAATTTGCCCACATTTGAGAAATGATATTTGATAAATGTGGCTGTAGAGTTAGACTCTCAGAGGGAAAGAAAGAAAGAAAGAAAGAAAGAAAGAAAGAAAGAAAGAAAGAAAGAAAGAAAGAAAGAAAGAAAGAAAGAAAGAAAGAAAGAAAGAAAGAAATTTGATCCCTTATTGAATTTTCATGTACACAGAAAAATGTGTTTGTAGAGGAAGGACTGAGAAAGAAGAAGAGGAAGAATAGAATTTCTGTCAAAGTGGTCAGATCTCCAGCTGATCTATATTGGCATAGTTTGATTGACATCAGTGCAGCCACAGAGGTAACAAAGAGTCCTGTGACACCTTAAAGACTAACTAAAGTGTTGAAGCATAAGCTTTCGTGGGCTAATACCCACTTCGTCGGATGCAAGAAGTGACACTTCCACTGCTCGCATCAGACAAAGTGGGTATTAGCCCACGAAAGCTTATGCTTCAATCCTTTAGTTAGTCTTTAAAGTGCCACAGGACTCTTTGTTACCTCTTCTATTCCAGACTAACATGGCTACCTCTGTAATTCAATGCAGCTACAGCAGTTTATGCCTGAGGATGATTGGACCTAGTAACATATTTCTATACAAAGTTGCAGCAGGTTTTTTCTCAAGCGTCCCAACAGAAAGGAAACCTATTTGTATTGATTGATTCACATCCAGATGTTTGGTATTCCTCTGGTTAAGTCTCTTTCTATGTTGCCCCTACAGATGACCAATTCTGCGAGTGACCCTGGAGAGAACCAGACCATCTCTAATGCATTCATCCTTGTGGGTTTTTCTTACCTTAACAAGCTGCAAATCCTTCTGTTTCTGTTACTTCTGATCATCTACCTGGTCACCCTGATAGGGAACCTGCTTGTTATCCTCCTTATAAAGGTAAACCCCTCACTCCACACCCCCATGTATTTCTTTCTGGTGAACCTGTCCTTCTTGGAAATCTGCTTCACCACCAGTCTGGTCCCTCAGCTGCTGGTTCATCTCCTGGTGGAGGAAAAGACCATCTCCATTGTGGGCTGCATGGCTCAGATGTATATTGTCACCATCATGGGCCTTACGGAATGTTGCCTCCTTGCAGCCATGGCGTACGACCGCTACGTGGCCATATGTCACCCCCTGCACTACACAACTATCATGAGTGGCCGGGTGTGCGCACAACTGGTGGGTGCTTCATGGACCATCGGCATCTTGGTGGAAGTAGCTCAGACCACGTGGATCTTCAGCCTGCCCTTCTGTGGCTCCACTCACATCGACCACTTCTTCTGTGACATCCCACCAGTGGTGAAGATGGCATGTACGGATACATCTGTAATCAATATTGTGGTCTTGGCTGTGTCACTGCTGTTCATCATGAGCCCCTTTTTGTTGATAATCCTGTCCTACATCTGCATTATTTACACCATCCTTAAGCTGCAGTCAGTGGAAGGAAGGCGTAAAGCCTTCTCCACCTGCTCCTCTCACCTTCTAGTAGTGAGTTTGTTCTATGGAACGGCTCTTATCACTTATCTCAGGCCAACGTCTAGCTCAGCCTCAGAGAGTGATCTAATCATTTCCCTCATGAACACAATTGTGGGACCACTGTTGAACCCCATAATATACACTCTGAGGAACAAAGAGGTGAAGGGAGCCTTTAGAAAAACAGTAGGGAAAAGCATCTCTTTACACAATTAGAGAAATTAGAGAATGTAAATTAAAGTGTATCAAAATGGGTAGAGTAAGAGAAATTCATAAACATTTTGTTGACATTATCCTGATTATCCTCACATATTATATTTAAAATTTGCCATTTGCAAAACTTTTACGTCTTCTAAATCTGTTTGGGAGATGGGGAGAGAAGTGGGTTTTTTAAATGAAATAAATAATTAAACTTTCATCAATTTTTTGGGAGTCAGAACCTTTTGACCAGATCTAAAGATCATTGAAAAATTAAATGAGAATTTTTAGTCAAAGTAGTGTCCTGATATTACATCTTCAAAATTTGAAATGTCAAAGCAAAAAAGAAAAATAACTTAACATAACAAACATTTCACCTCTGTTTGTGCAAATGTAACACTTTTTACCAAAATAGTAATACTTGAAAAATTCCAACCAGCTCTACAGAAAAGTCGAATGAGGCTTCTCCCTTTCCTGCTCTGCCCGCCCAGTACTGCATTTTTGGTTTTGGGTTGGGTTGGGGGTTTTGGCTGTTGAATGCATTTTCCCAGTGCTCCCTGTTGTCTAATTTTAAATAACGATCCTCAGAACTTATGAATGGCTTTATATGTAAGACTCTGATGGATCTATCTATGCCTAACCTGATCAGGTCACACAACAACTCTTGGAGCTGGCTGTTGACATCCATGGCATTTTGCAGAGGTTCAAATGTCTATACTAGCAGATCTTGGTGCATATCATAGATTCATTGACTAAAAGGCCATAAGGGATCATTTTGATCATGTAGTCTGACACCCTGTTTAATGCAGGCCAGAGAATATCACCTGGTAATTCCTGAGTCAGAGAAGCACTGTACATAGTTTATGCTACATGTGTAAAATAATAGATGTGAGATAAACTCATAAACTACAATTGGTTCAATCAATGTATAACAATATTGCACCAAGTGCCTGTGTATATGGTACATCTTTGTAGAATATATTATAAAAATATTTATATATTCTTATCCAGAGAAATACCTCTTTTTGCTTGTCTACTTATATCGATGCTTACGTATAATAAATACCAAATTTAAAATTGATTTTGCTTTTCCAGCTCTTGCAGCTTTAAACTCTCTAGTTTCTACAGAGCAGTGTATTTCCCTGTTGTCAAAGTCAATCCCCAGCCTTGAAGCAGCTAGAAAGATTAATTATTACCAAGGGAATTAATTACTCTAATAGTATAAACATTTCCTTTAGCTAATGTAAAATTTCCCTCTGTGTTTTGCTGGAGTTATTGCACTTTACTGGTGAATGTTGCCATGGCAGAGAATGTTTCTAGACCTGCCATGGTCCTTGGTCATTTTCCATTCATCACAGTTCAGAGTGGGGTTGATTTGCATAAGGGTTGAGGTCTCATTGACTTCAGTGGGAGAAATAGGTCTCAAATGTTGCTGTAAATTAGAATCAAGTGTTTGGTCAGAGTCTGGAGAACAAGGAAACAAATAAATAACCTGTGGGAGCAGAATCTTTTCCCCCATGGTCCCTGAAGGGCATTTTATGTAAAGGAACAAAGATGATGCATTGGTTTATACCTGTCTCCTACCAACATTTCCCTATGGATTTGGTGCTGTAGTTTGTTTGAAAAAAAGTACAAGATAATCACTCCTGCTCTTCTGGGGCTGTTTGACAGTGAAAGAGTCTTTTTGTTTGTCTTTAAGATTCACTTCTACCATATCTGTGCTTTCTTCATCCCAAACACTAACTGTCACACATTACTGGTGTATTTCATATTGTCATAGAGTCACAGAATTTAAGGACAAAAGGGACCTCTAGATTATCTCGACCGATCCCCTGTGTTCTCACATTATTTTGGGTTTCATCACACAGGCTCACAGAGCACTTTAGACAGGCCTCAAAAGTATGTGAAAGAGAAATCTAGTTGGCGGGCTTCGTGATGGAGCACTGAAATGGAGGCACGTCTGGGATGCAAAAAGTATAACATAAAGCAACACTGTTCAACAGATCATTAAAGCAGGAAGGAAAAAAAATAGAAATGCAAAATAGAAATTCTGTCCATGTCTGTGTGTGTGTGATAGAGAGAGAGATTTGTAGCCTATGCAATGACTATATAGCCATTCAATAATGATCATTATATAGTAAGTAAAGGATGAAGGGTTGAGAAAATGATACATAAACACAAACGTTCTGTAGGTCTAGACATAAAAATTACTTAGAAAGACAAGGTACCTGAGGTAATATCTTTTCTTGTTGGTGAGAGAGACAGAATTTGGTCCAGGAAATGATATTACCTCAGCTGCTTTGTTTCTTTAGTATCCTAGTGCCCAGATGGCTACAACATCTCTGCAAAGAATACCTTCCTCAGTTACGGTAAGTAGAAGGCCTTCTAGCCTGAACAGGAGCAGTTACTCAATGAGGTGGCATAAGGAAGTAAACCAACAGTGATCTTAAGTCACAAGATATCACAAGGCCTGTTTATTGCTTTGTCATAATCACAAGTGTTGCAAAGAGCAGATAGCTAACCACAAGGGAATGAGCCCTGCTCAGTGTGTGTGTGTGATTGTCATCCCTTGCTGGAGGGAATGAGCCATGCTCAGTGAGCGTGTTTATGTGCCACTTCTGTCCCTTCTTCTTGTAAATAGCATGACTCACTTGTCAATGGTCATCGGGAAAAATCTTTCATTTACAGCTCAGCCAAAATACATAACTTCCACCAGAAATCGCCCCCCTTCCAGGGTGATGGGTCATTGTGGATCCGCACCAAGGGGAGAGCGCCCCCTATTGAGTCACTCTACCCACACCTGCAGTACAGGGCCCCCAAGCACCAGACTGGGGCACTGTGGTAAGCAGTGATTCTGATGGGAACAGGTCCACAGCTGAGCTTGTCTCCTGCTCCTTGTGCACGGGGCCACGTGGTGCTCTGCTGAAGCACAAGACAACAGCACCCTCCAAGTGAGCCCCCACCCAACTCCTTGCATCATGTCATGCCTCGGAGCTGCTCTGGAACATGGGGTTTTATACTGACTCAAAGAGCAGAATATTCCCTGAGTCCTGATAAGTGCTTCACCCTATTTCCTCCAGTACAGCGCCCCCTATTGCTGAACTGGGACATTGGAATTAATCAACCGGAGAAGATGCTACAGAGCCCTTCAGGCCTGTCCCTGTGTTTTAGCACCCCCTAGTGCTACACTGAGGTATTGCTAGCAACACTGACTTATGGGTAAGTGTGCCCCAGCCTGAGCACCCGACACCACTCACAGTCGCACAGCCTCAGCCACCTATGACCATGCTGGAGTAATAGTGTCAGAACTGTCTAAGAAATGAGAGTGTTCCCAGCTGAACCCATCACCCCACTGTATGCAGCACATCACCTCCTAGTACTGCTCAGCTTCCACATGCATAGAGTTTATTCTAATGTTCCTGGGAACTAGCTCTGATTCTCATTCTGCTGCAAATGTACTGCATCAAAGGGAATAGTTGCACTGATTTCTACGGGCTTTGCATCTGGTCCCCAGGAAGGAAATGGATTGTTTGGTAAGATCAGTAGAGTCTGAGAGTGAGGACTCTTGGGTTCTGTTTTCAGCTCTGGGAGGGGAGTGGGGTATAATCTTTAGAGTAGTGGAGATTGGGAATTAGATCTCCTGGGTTCTAATCATGGCTCGGAAACGGGAGAGGGGAGCACAATTTGAACATCAGGGAACTGGAGTCATGAGTTATGGGTGTTGTTACTGACTCTGCCCTTGACTCTGCGTTGTGTTGCCTTGGACAAATCATTCCTCTTTCCAGACAAAATAGTGGCACACAATTTACCAAACATAGTAAATCCCATTACAATTTTCATCTACAAAACACATATGATAATGATGATGATGCTGAAGATGATGATGATGATAACACATCCTATCAAATCATTGCCCTAGTGTATTTTGTTTTCTTGCAGTCTGATGCAGAATTGTTCTTCCTCTAAAGAATATTATAATAAATTTCCTTCAGGGACAAGATCCCAGGAGTCAATGAATGAAATAAAAAGACCTCTGTTTTCTTCAACACGTATTGCACTTGTAGCTAGGAGACAGAATTCCTCTTCTTAAACAAGGTAGGTTATAAATGAATGGCTTAAGCCTCCAACCATTCTCCCACTGAAGTCCATGGACATTGTGCCCCAGTCTGCAAAGCGAGCAAGATCATGTCATTGGTTTCTTCATTTGCATTTTCCATACATGGGCAGAGAATCTTAATGCGTGTCCGACACAGGGGTTGTGTGTGTTCACATCCATCTATCTATCTATCTATCTATCTATCTATCTATCTATCTATCTATCTATCTATCTATCTAGCTAGCTAGCTAGCTAGCTAGCTAGCTAGCTAGCTATCTCTATTCAACTACTTTGATAATCATGGGTCAGTTTGTGAGCTTGACTTCATTGGTGCTATGCTAATTTACACTAGGTGAAGGGCTGGCCCCATAATTTCATACTGCCCACTAATGTGATAACTAAACACCAAATATGCTCATTATCATGCCATGGGTATTAGGATGGTCCCCGAAGTGCCATACTGGAGCACTGTGATTATGTTTATTATTTTCATTTTTGTTGCATTGTTGTTGTTGTGCTTTTGTTGGTGTTTTTTGCTTCTCCCTCCTCCCATCCTTACTCCCCTGTATTCCTCAACTGTCATCAACATCTTCTGAATCTGAGTGGAAATGTTGTTTCTTGAAGTGGGTCTTTTAATTAGATCTGAATAAGTCAGCTGGGAGGGCTCAGTCTGATCTCTTCTAATAAGAGAGTCCACTCCCAGAATCTGACCATGGCTCCTGCTCTGCACCTGCTGCCCAAGAGTTAAATGCTGGTCTCTTTTAGTTGAATTTCTCTCAAACGTTCCTCCACATAGTGTATGCTTCTTTAATTGCTTTCATGTTCTCCTGTATACTAATGAAGTGTTCAGATCCCTAGAAGAGCTCAGAAAATACAACTCAACTGCCAGCGAGAAACATCTGTACAGACCTTATTCCTAATGGTAAGTAAATGTCTCCATTTATTTAGAGCCACTCAAAATGTCAGCCGACAACTAAAGACATAAATCCAAATCCCGGCTGAAAAAATGGTTTAATCAGTATTGATGTTTTCCATGAGAAAACGTTGATGTTGATGTCAATTTTCAATTTTCCATTCGATTTCAGTGTGGACTCTTCTGAACTGAAATTAGAGGTTTCAATATTTGAACTTTTCATATCGATTCAGGGTGAAAATAAATATTGGCCATGAGATGGAAATTCCATTTTCCAGCCAGCTCTGCCATGGTCATGCTGAAGAAAGTTCTCACAAACATCAATAGAGGTTCCTCAAAGTCAACCTTTAGAGAGGCTGAAGAATTTCCACCACTTCTCCGGGGCTCCCTATTTAAAGAAAAACAGTCCCGTTTGTTTTAAAGTGTTCGGTGTAGTGCACTCTGCATAGTGTCCCACTACAGTGTGCTTTGGTTGCTGGATTTAATTTTCTCTATTCATTAGAGTCTCTTCACCCCTATCATTCCCAGTTTCCCCCCTTAGTAGCTTACTATTATTTGACACATTGCTTTGAGATCCTCATATTGAAGGTGCTAAGGGTATGCAAAATACAATATTTGTTGTTGCTCAATTTTATGTCAACTCTGTCATTTCACCGTCACGGCTTTTATTAGGTAGTTCCTTGTCAACAAATAACCTAGAAGTAAAACATTGGTGGAAATCATCTCTTTGCACATGGTAGGATCTTCCTTCTTTTATAATTCTTTATAGCAAGATGATTAGATGATTCTCAATGGGTATAAATCAGTATAGAACTTTTTATACCCATGGAGCTGTTAAGATTTACACCAACAAAGGGACTAGCCCTAGCACTTATTTTAAATGTTGAAGGAAACCAATTCATTTCAAATGCTGCAATGATAAAGGCAGGAATGATTTAAATTGTTCTCTTATATTTAGGGAAGAATAACATTTAATAGTATACAAAAGGCCAAAGTCCCCCATTGTTTTCACTATTTATCATGCTTCTCATTTTTCAAAGGGCTCCAATCATGTTGGGCTCAGCAGCATCAGTTTACTCATGTGAGTAATCCTCACTTGTATGAATTGTAACTACATTGGGAATATTCCCATTTGTACAAGAATTCCTGTGATTAAGATCCGAATGAGATCAGAATTTGCCCTCATTTGAGAAATCTTATTTGATAAACGTGGTGAAAGAAAGAAAGAAAGAAAGAAAGAAAGAAAGAAAGAAAGAAAGAAAGAAAGAAAGAAAGAAAGAAAGAAAGAAAGAAAAAAGATCCCTTTTTGAATTTTCATGTGGACAGAAAAGAAATAGGTTCAAAGAAGAAGAACAGAACCCCTGATATTGGAAAATGGTATACCTCCATTGGTGGTATAAACTGATGTTGCTCCTTTAGAGCAAATTTATCAGAGTCCCATCTCTTGTAAATCAGTTGTAGTTCTTCTGGTGTCAAAGTGGTCATTGTGATGGGTTTTCCCCCCATGTGGTGCCATCTGCAGGGTGCCCACCTGTTTCACCAGTCAAAACTCCCTTACACTGTCCTGCTGAGTCAGGCCCTCAAGCCTCCTCCAGCAAACGCACAGGTAGAGACACACACAGCTTCATAAAGACACAGACGCTGAAATCACCTCTGTATGGGAAGACTGGGAATTGCCCAGCACACAAATGTGCATCAACTCTGAAGTGTAAACCCAAAATTGAGAGAAAACACAGAGAACTGTACAGCATAAGCTCATTGAAATCCAACCCTCTCCCTCGATGAAGAGGAAGATAGGCACAGTTTTTGCCCCCCAGTTACGAATTCTGCAAACTGGTTTTAGAGAAAGCAAAATCAAGTTTATTAACTACAAAATATTCTAAGTGATTATGAGGGACAGCAAAGAGATCAAAGCAGATTATTAAGGACTATTTAGAAAAGCTGGCCATGCACAAGGCCATGAGTCCATATCTAATGCATCCGCTGAGGGAATTGGCGGATGTGATTGCAGTATAATTGGCCATTACCTTTGAAAACTTATGGAGATTGGGGGGAGGTCCCAGACGATTGGGAAAAGGCAAATATAGTGCCCATCTTTAAAAAAAGGGAAGAAGGACAATCCAGGGAATTACAGACTGGTTAGCCTCACCTCAGTTCCTGGAAAAATCATGGAGCAGGCCCTAAAGGAATCCATTTTGAAGCACTTGGAGGAGAGGAAGGTGATCAGAGACAGTCAACATGGACTCACCAAGTGAAAGTCATGCTTCTCCAACCTGATTGCCTTCTGTGATGAGATAACTGGGTTTGTGGAAATGGGGAAAGTGGTGGACATGATAGATATTGACTTTAGCAAGGCTTTTAATATGGTCTCGAACAGCAAGTTAAAAAGTATGGATCTGATTAATGGACTATAAACTGTCTAGATTGTTGGGCTCAATGGTCAGTGATGAAAGGTTCAATGTCTAGTTGGCAGCTGGTATCAAGCAGAGTACACAGGGGTCAGTCCAGGGGTTGGCTTTGTTCAGCATATTCATTAATGATGTTGATGATGGGATTGACTGCACCTTCAGCAAGTTTGCAGATGACACTAAACTGGGGGGAGAGGTAGATATGCTGGAGGGTAGGGATAGGCTCGAGAGTAACCTAGATAAATTGGAGGATTGGGCCAAAAGAAATCTGATGAGGTTCAACAAGGACAAGTGCAGAGTCCTGCACTTAGAAAGGAAGAATCCCATGCACTGTTACAGGCTGGGGGCCGACTGCTTAAGTGGAAGTTCTGCAGAAAAGGACCTGGAGATTACAGTGGTTGAGAAGCTGGATATGAGTCAAAAGTGTGCCCTTGTTGCCAAGAAGACTAATGGTATACTGGGCTGCATTAGTAGGAGCATTGCCAGCAGATCGAGGGAAGTGATTATTCAATTGTATTCAGCACTGATGAGGCCAAATCTGGAGTATTGCATCCAGTTTTGGGGGCTCCAATACAGAAAGAATGTGGACACGTTGGAGAGAGCCCAGAGGAGGGCAAGGAAAATTATTAGGGGGCTGGGGCACATGATATAGGGAAAGAGGCTGAGGGAACTGGGCTTGTTTAGTCTGCAGAAGAGAAGAACGAGGGGGGATTTGATAGCAGCCTTCAACTACCTGAAGGGGGGTTCCAAAGAGGACGGAGATTGGCTGTTCTTAGTGGTTCCAGATGACAGAACAAAGATCAATGGTCTCATGTTGCAGTGGGGGAGGTCTAGATTGGATATTAGGAAACACTATTTCACTAGGAGGGTGGTGAAGCACTGGAATGGGTTACCTAGGGAGGTGGTGGAATCTCCGTCCTTAGAGATTTTTAAGGCTTGGCTTGACAAAGCTGTGACTGGGATGATTTAGTTGGGGTTGGTCCTGCTTTGAGCTGGGGGGTTGGACTAGATGACTCATGAGGTCTCTTCCAACCCTGATATTCTATGATTCTATGATTAGCCAGAAAATAAAAGAAAAACACAATATAAGCTTAATATAGTAAAGAAACTGGTTACAAGTATTAACTTCCCACCCTAAATGTTGATTTAGGCAGATTGCAGAGGTTCTTGAAGTCAAGCTGCCTTTGCTTGCAGCTTAAAACTCCAGGTATTTATTTCACAGGTCAGACACCTTCTCAGCCTAGGTTCAGCCATACTCTTTGTTCCTTAGATGTTTCTAGCTGTCGTCCTGGGTGGGGATTCAGTGAAGAACGAACCCCGATTATCTCATTCTCCTGCCTTAAATAAGATTTACATACGGCAGGAATCTTTGGTCTTTCAGTATGATTCCCATCCCCCTTGGTGAAAAAATACTCATGTTTTATCATGGAAACCAGTACCAGGTGCTTTGAACACATGACCCTCCAGTGTCAAAGCAACCATAAGTTGAAGGCTGTATGTAGCATCCGGGGAAGGTGGGAGATTAGACCTATTGTTCTTCCTAATGGTCCACTGACTTCTTCCCAGCTAGCCAGCCAGACTGATTGCATTGTGTCTGGTGGGCAATCCCCCCTTTGCAAACACTTTTGCAGTACAGATGTATAGTCAATCTTGCTAATTTAGATACAACAGTGATACATTCATAAAAATAAGCTAATCATATTCAGTAAATCATAATATTTCCAAAGACCCCCCACATAACCTATGTAGCATAAAATACATTAGGATTATGACACAATCATATCATACTATTACTATGAAAAATATGGGAAGCAGTGTTACAGTCAATTTCCAGATCATCTACATTGGAATAGCTTGATTGATATCAGTGCAGCTGCACCAGTTTACACTCAACGATGATTGGGCCCAGTTACATATTTAAATACAGAACTGCAGCAGGTTTTTGTCTGAAGCATCCCAACATAGAGGAAACCAATATGAACTGTATGATTCACATGCACATATATGATATACTTCAGATTCAGCTCCAGTTTCTCTCTCTGTCACCCTTGCAGATGGCGTATTCTGAGAGAGAGCCTGATGAGAACCAGACCATTTCCGATGTGTTCATCCTGGTGGGGTTTTCGTACCTTCCCAGACTCCAAATCGTTCTGTTTCTGGTGTTTCTGGTCACCTATCTGGTCACCCTGGTGGGGAACCTGCTTATTATTCTCCTTATAAAGCTAAACCCCTCACTCCACACCCCCATGTATTTCCTTCTGGTGAATCTGTCCTTCTTGGAAATCTGCTACACAACCAGTGTGGTCCCCCAGCTGCTGGTTCACCTCTTGGTGGAGGAAAAGACCATCTCCATTGTGGGCTGTGCGGCTCAGATGTACGTCTTCACCATCATGGGCCTGACGGAATGCTGCCTCCTAGCAGCCATGGCATATGACCGCTATGTGGCCATATGTCACCCCTTGCGCTACAGAACCATCCTGAGTGGCCGAGTGTGTGCACAGCTGGCAGGTGTTTCATGGACCATCGGCATCTCAGTGGAAGTAGCTCAGACTACGTGGATCTTCAGCCTGCCCTTCTGTGGCTCCAACCGCATCCACCACTTCTTCTGTGACATCCCACCAGTGGTGAAGATGGCATGTACGGACACATCCAAAAATGAAATTGTGGTCTTGGCTGTGTCAGTGCTGTTCATTATGAGCCCTTTCCTGATGATAATCCTGTCCTACATCTGCATTATCTCCTCCATCCTCAAGCTGCCATCAGCAGATGGAAGACATAAAGCCTTCTCCACCTGCTCCTCCCACATCATTGTGGTGACTTTGTTCTATGGAACGGCCCTTTTCACCTACCTGAGGCCCAAGTCTATCTCCACCCCAGAGAATGATCAAATGATTTCCCTCATGTACACTGTTGTGACCCCTGTGTTGAACCCCATAATATACACTCTGAGGAACAAAGAGGTGAAGGGAGCCTTTAGAAAAACAATAGAAAAGAGTTTCTCTTCACACAACTGGAGAAATCTGAGAATGAAATGACCCTCAAAGAAATGGCTACTTTTCTATGTCTATGGATCATCATAGATGCTTCATCAACATCAGTGTGGGCTGGTCAGAGAAGATTCATGATGCTCACATATTTAAGAAACAGGCCTGTTCAAAATGTTTCAAGCAGTGTCTTTCTTACCCAAGCAGCTGATTGCCATTGGGAATGTTGAAAGGACAATAGTGATCCTGAGTATCTGAGCAACCCAGTCTACCCTTTTCTCCCACGGCTCATGAAGCCATACACAGCTTTCTGGAGAGCACCAAGGACTGCTTCAGCTACAGGCGCAGAAAGTCAGATGAATGTGCCTTTGGTCATCTGAAGGGTCACTGGCATTGTTTACTTACAAGATTGGAACTCAGTGAGAAAAAAAAAACATCCCAATGGTTATAGATGTCTCCTGTGTCCTTTGTAACATCTGTGAAGCGAAGGGGGAGAAGTTTCCTGGGGTGGAGGTGGAGTGGCTCTCTGCTGAATTTGAACAGCCAGAGCCAAGGCTATACAAGAGCTCAACCTAGAGTTAGATGACTGAGGGAGGCTTCATAAGTGTTCACATTTCTATGGCTGGATTGGAGCTTAAATCTCACAGCCTCTTCTCCCCACAGGCCCAAGAAATCCAATATCTTCCGCATACTACAGTCAAGAGCGCGTCTGGAACATGTAGCCAGTATGGTCAACAGGACAGTTATGCTCAACAAAGGAGAGCTGCTGAGTGGGCTCGCCATGTTGGGCAACCAAGAAAATAATTTCAAAAATTTGCAGGGCTTTAAAGTAGAGTAAGGGCTTCCTGTCTGCCTGAACCCTGGGCAGCTGAATTCACAACGGTGACCAGAATGGTCAGTGTGGGGCATTGTAGGACAGCTCCTGGAGGCCAATAACTGTTGACATTTAAGTATCTACATCAACCTTGATTCTATGCTGCTCAGGCAGGTGGTGTTATTAAATCAGTGTGGTGGGGCACTTATGTTGGCAGGTGCCAAATTTAAGTGAAGAGACTTTGACAGTTAGGTCAACGTAAGCAGCCCCTGTATCCCATAGAGCCTCTTTGTCTCGAGCTCTGTCAATCTGGTAAATTTCCAAAGCCTGTTCAGTATGATTGGCTAAAAAGAAACATAAACAAAATGGAAAAATCCAGGAACGTATTCCTCATTTCACTTGAGATTGACTTCTCAAATCTGCGAAGCAACAACTCTTTCAATCTAGTTCAGTAAAGCTCAGGGGGACTTGAGCAAGTCTTTGATCCTAGCATCGGTCTTGGTGCATGGGTCAGAGGGGACATAAGGGGTAGATTTCTACCACTCCCTCCTGTTTGGAAGCAGGTCCCCTGCTCCAGCCAGTCAGAAGAGCAAGATTCAGCTGTGAAATGTGACTTCCCCAGATCATCCGCAATTGATCATCCACAGATGTTGAGTGAGGTAATGATCCTTGTTATATAAACTCTAACGGTGGTACTAGAGTTAGGCATTGTTATTGGAGAGAGGAAGTGGGTGGTGGTAAGATCATATACTGGGTTGGATTTTATAGGAACCTAAGTAAGTTAGGAGGAGAACAACCCATAGACCCTTTGCCACCCAAAATTATGTGACTGTGTCCAACCAGGCATTTCCTATGACATTCACTTGCTCTGATCTGAAAGGTTTTATCTCTGGAGCAGGGAAGGGAAAACCCAGGGAAGTGCCCTGATCTGTGGATAAAACCTGAATGAGATTCCTTGTGCCTAACTCTCTTACTCCTTGAAAATCCTAGACCAAGTGGAGATGTGAGTTACCCAGCATCCCAGAAGGTGTCCATGGCAGGGTAAAAACAAAAATTTGAGAATTTATCTTGGATGACTTTTTTTCCATTTTGTAATAATTATCTTGCATGAACGTTCCATCAGATTAAATGTTTTCTTTCATAATTCCTGTATGTGATATGGGTAAAAATTGTATTGGTGAGCCTCTTAGCATGAAGTTTGTATTTGTGATGTTCAGCTACCAAACATGGTCTTAATTCCTCATGCATTCTACTTGACCCTGAGCTAGGCAGCTCTTCCATTTTCTCCATTGGATGAATTTCCCATACTTTATTTCCCCACTAGTGTAAAAGCCCGTGTACACGGGCCAACGGTAACGGCTCGTGGCCCCCCCACTCGCTCAGCTCTCTCCCCCTCCCCCTCCAATAGCCCCCCCACTCGCTCAGCTCTCTCTCCCCCTTTCCTCCCTACAATGCCCCCCAACTCGCTCAGCTCTCTCCCCCCTCCCCCTCTAATCCCCCCCCACTCGCTCGGCTCTCTCCCCCTCTCCCCACTCCAACGGCCCCTCAACCCCTTGAAATGCACCCGACAGCCCAGCCCGCTCCCTCCCATCCCCCCACCAGCATGGGGAAGGCGGCCCGCTCTGGCTAGGCTGGGCGCAGCTGGCCGTGCCGTGCCCGGGCACCTCCCCCCCGACGGCCCAGCGCCCTCTTTCCACGCCCCACCCGGACAGAGCCCCTTGCCTGCGCTTCATGTGCCCAGCCACCCTCCTGCCCATGCTCCCCGAGCCTACTGATCCAGACCCTTCTTCCCTCACGGTGGCGGCACACATGTGGCAGCCATGTTGTGCTGCCAAACTACACCTCCCAGCATGCCATTCGTCCAGGCAGTCTCTACTGCACATGACAGCTTCGGACAAACTTACTTAGCCTTTTATTATATAGGATGCCCCTAATGAATCCTAAGCAATAATGGTGAATTGGTCCTTTCCTGAGTCAATAACCAACTTTGTACTATAGCTATGAGTTCTACAGGTGGCCTATGTTTAGTAATCTTGAAAGATCTATTTATTTTCTCCTAAAATGTTGTGATATTTCTATCTGATAACCTTACAGCATTGCCAGCATATATACAGAGAGGTCGCTAGTCCTCTGCATTTTCTCTAACCCTTATGACTACATTTCTTATATATTTTCTCAAGCTTAAGTTGAGTGAATTAACCAAAGACGTCATCTGGCACTTGAACAGATGCACTAAAGACTGGAACAAATGACAACCCAAGCCCAAGGATCTAGCAAAGATGGTCCCTCAGCTCTCTCAAACAACAGAGGAAAATCTTGGACATGAAACTAAAGTACTAGAACTCCAAGACCACCTCATTCCCACTAAGGAAATACGACAGACTCGCTGAGCATCCAAAGTGTAATGATTCTGTCCCAAACTTCTATAGCTAGGTCCACACAAGGCAGCTAATGTTGAGCTAACCCTGTAGTGTGGATTAGGCCTTGGTGTTCATATCATTATCCCAAAGATAAGAAGTCTTACATTTTTTAATAGAACACCTCAAACCCGCAGCTGGGAAATCCTCCCCCACTCACCACTCCCTGAAAATGGGCATTTACCCTGACCTAGTGGGAACCTTGCTGTAGATGACAGAGGATTCTCTTTTTATGTCCCTGCACCTCTCTATAGTAATGGGATACAAAGGTGGAAATATATTGCCAGTAAGAAGAACGAGGCATACTTGTAGCACTTTAGAGACTAACACATTTATTTGGTCATAAGCTTTCATGGGTTACAACTCATTTGATGTTTGTGTATTGGGAACACATATCACGAGGGAACTCCACAAAGATTCCCACTCCATTTCATACAGGCCACCTCAAATCCATCAGAAAATTCTAACTAACCATTGATGCTTATGGCAACATTGCCACTTGTACGTAGAGGAGGCATGATCCCATGCAGGCAGCAATGAATGATACCTTGGATGCTGAACACTCTAAGACTTGAGGATGTTTGTTTTTGGTGGTTTCATTTGGCCAAAAGTAGAGAGAAGCACCAATTTGTTAAATCTGAATCTGAATCAATTCCCATTTTACAAAGCCCACAGCTGGCTTCTTCCAGTCAACTTCATTTTCAAAGGCGTCCAGCTACCACGGTCTGTCACATATCCAGTGGACAGAATGGCCTTTTGTCTTATATCCACTTGGGAGCACTTTGTTCCATGTGACATAGAGGTGAGATGGGCCATATCTTCGCTGAGATTGGCACAGACCCTAAATTTACAAAATGCTCAATTCATACTTCTAGAAATCACACAAGGCTCCTAAAAACATTTACAATTTGACAGCACTGGTATCCACAAAGCCTGTTAGGTCTCCAGAATGTCTATGAATGAACAGGGAGAGACAGACACCTCAGAATGGGATCCACAAAAGCCAGTTCACTAGGCCCGTAGGATCCCCAGTGGGAGACACTGACCGGAAGGGATGTGTATCTCAATCTGGCTGGGATGCACTTATCCACAATCAGGAGTCCAGTGGAATCATATATACATATAGAATGAAGTGACAGGTATATAGTTCTATATAAGGACTATATCATGCCATGTCTCTTCAATCACTTACTGTGCTTAAGTACATAATATATGTAGTGTACATAACCATGCAAAAAAGATTGTATTTGAAGATTAACAATAGGCCAGTTTGTGAGACCCTGTCTCAGCTTGGGTGTGAATAGATTTTCACAGGATGGTGCATGAAAAGCCAAGTTAGCGCAGGTGATGGCACTTTTCCACTTACAGCAATATTATAATGATATGACTCACACGAGTATTTATTAGAGAGAGATGGTGGAACAACTTTGCTTTCAAGCTTGCTCAGGGATTATCTACAGATCTGAAGAAAAGCTCTGTATAAGTTTGAAAGCTTGTCTCCCTCACCTCCAGAAGTTGATCCAATAAAATATACTACCTCACCCACCTTGTCTCTCTGATATCCCTGGACCAACAAGGCTTCAACAACACTACTTAAACTGATATTTATGTCACTATAGAACTTAGAGATGAAAAATGGGCACCCTCAATAGATTATATCTATTTATTTACTTTAATTTAACAGTTAATTTATTTCGAAGGAAACATAGAAGGATATTAAAATCAAAAGAGAAAGGGGGACTTTTTATTGTTTGTAAATATCCTCCATCCAATCAATTTCCTCAGGGCAGCTTTGATCTCCTTGTTCCTCATGCTGTAGATGATCGGATTCAGCATTGGAGGCACTACAGCATAGAGAACATCCAGCATGAGATCCAGACGTGATGTGGAGCTGGAGGTGGGTTTCAGGAAGGAAAACATGGCAGTGAAAATAAACAAATGGACCACAAGGAGGTGAGGCAGGCAGGTGGAGAAGGCTTTATGCCGGCTCTGCTGAGAGGGCATCCTCAGCACTGACCTGAAGATCTGAACATATGACACAATTATGAAAAGAAAGCAGCTTAAGACTAAGCATGCACTGAAAACAATAACCCCAGTTTCGCTGAGGCCTGAGTCAGAGCAGGCCAGCTTGAGTAGCTGGGGGATGTCACAGAAGAACTGATCCACCCCATTTCCTCCACAGAAGGATATTGCAAATGTGTTGCCAGCATGCAGGGCAGAGTAAAGAATACAACTTATCCAGGTACTGGCCACCATTTGTATACAAGCTCTCCTGTTCATCACTGTCTCGTAGTACAGTGGTTGGCAGATGGCAACATATCGATCGTACGCCATGACAGTCAAGATGCCAATATCAGCTGTACCAAGGAACATGAAAAGAAAGACTTGGGCAACACATCCAGAAAATGAAATCACCCTGGTGTTCATGAGGGAAATGGCCATGGATTTGGGGATGGTGATGGAGATGAATCCAAGGTCCAGAATGGACAGATTCACCAGGAAGAAGAACATGGGGGTGTGAAGATGGTGATCTAGGGCTATGGCTGTGATGATGAGAAGGTTCCCAATAAGGCTTGCCAGATAAAGCACCAGAAACACCACAAAGTGCAAAATCTGCAGCTCCCGAACATCAGAGAATGTCAGGAGAAGGAACTCAGTCACGATGGTTCGGTTGGACATTTTCTCCCTCAGTACATTATGTGATGGCTGTGTGGGGAAGGAGAAGGGCAATGGTCAGGATTAGAGTCAGAGGGAATTACCTTTATTGCCTTCTGAGTAATACCTCATGATCTACTGTCAAATGTGCACAGTTCTCCTCCCATCCTTGAGTAGAAGCAGCGAGTACTCCTCACCACTGAGAATCAGACCACTAGAGAGACAAGTTGAGTGAAGTAATATCTGTTATTGGACCAACTTCTGTGGGTGAGAGAGACAGGCTTTCATACCACAAAGACTACCTCAACCACCTTGCATCTTAAATATTCTGTGACCAACACAGCTACAACTACTGCATGCAGTCAGACCGATACCCAGACCATTAGTGTTAATTGACATATCCTTCTTACAGTCCATGGGGTAGCATCAATTTACACTAAGGTGACCAGATGTCCAGATTTTATAGGGACAGTCCCAACACTCAGGGTTTGGTATTATATAGGCTCGTATTATCCTTTCCATCTGTCATATTTTTTTACATTTCCTATCTGGTCACCCTAGTTTAAAAAATGTGAGTACAGTAAAACCTCCATTTAACGGACTAATTCGGGCAAGGGGGTGTCCGTTAAATGAAAAAGTCCATTATTTAATAAAAAAAAAAAACGAGCTGTCGGAGGAGCAGCCCACCAGCCACAGGGTCGGGGCAGCAGCTCCGCAGCCCACCCGCTGCCTGGACCCGGGCGGGAGCCGTCAGCCAGCCCGCCTGCTGGTGGGACCCGGGCGGGAGCCGGGAACCGTCAGCCAGCCCGCCCGCTGGTGGGACCCGGGCGGGAGCCGGCAGCCCGCCCGCTGGCGGGAGCCCGGCGGCAGCCAGGAGCCGGCAGCCAGCCCGCCAGAAATGGATCAGGAATGCATCAGCTTGCTCAGAAATTTTGTCCGTTGCATCCGAAGTCCGTTAAATCGAGGGTTTACTGTATCTGGCCCAAGATGTCACTTGAACAGATGCACTAAAGACTGGAACAAATGACAACCCAAGCCCAAGGATCTAGCAAAGATGGTCCCTCAGCTCTCTCAAGCAACAGAGGAAAATCTTGGACATGAAACTAAAGTACTACAACTCCAAGACCACCTCATTCCCACTAGGGAAATACGACAGACTCGCTGAGCATCCAAAGTGTAATGATTCTGTCCCAAACTCTGTATATAGATTGCCTGTTAACATCTGACTAGAGTTCAGGTGGGTTTGTACTGAGGTTCAAAGAAGAACTAGATAAGTTCACAGAGGATAGGTCCATCAATGGCTATTAGCCAAGATGGACAGGGATGGTGTCTGTAGTCTCTGTTTGTCAGAAGTGGGAATGGGTGACAAGGGATGGATCATGTGATGATTACCTGTTCTGTTCATTCCCTTTGGGGCACCTGGCATTGGACACTGTCGGAAAACAGGATACTGGGCTAGCTGGAGTTTTGGTCTGACCCACTATGGCTGTTCTTATGTTATTATGAGGTGGCTAGACTGAGCCACTCCCTGTACCTCTGGAATTTACTCCCTTTATTTTTACAGCATAGCTAGTGAAATCTGCCTACCTGAGTTGGGAAGAACATTCCTAGCTGCAGTGTAGATGTGCCCTTAACATCCTTGGGCAGGGTCCAGACAGATAGTCTGCAACTGCTTGATTGAACTCTGACTCTGAGTTTCAACAGGCTGGTATGACTCCCTGGCCTGTCAGCTCCACTGTTTACTCAGTTCTACCATCCTGCCACTATATCTGTGACACATAGCAAAATGACATATCTATCTATCTATCTATCTATCTATCTATCTATCTATCTATCTATCTATCTATCTATCTATCTATCAGCCATTTTTTTTCCTTTTGTGAGGGAGGGATTTTTTGGACTTTTTCTAGTAGTCAACAGTTTTCATCAGAAAATGTTTGGTCTCTGTTTCCAAAGACCCACAAATTGGGGATTTGGGGGACTTGTATGAAAAGACAATATTTACTAAGAAAAAAGAAAGAAAAAAACATCTGACTGTTCCTTCTTGTTTGATTGAATAGATAGCAAAAGTCATAAAGGGTTAAAATTGGAAATCCGATTTAGGCTATTAAATTTCCCCTGTATATTGATACTCTAATATATTTAGTTGAAATAGCAAACTTACTGTGTTGGTCTTTGGATACCTTTTTCCCAATTTGTGATGCATTTGATCCTCCAGTAGTAGAAAATATTGGCCACTATCTATGCAGATATGTCCATTCACAACACTCTGTCCCCTTCTCTCTCTCGTGTAAACATCACTGAATTATCCAGAAGCAGTTTCCATGTACCATGGATGGATTTCCTGAGTTGCTGGGTCTCTCTGTAGTTCCTAGCAGACAGGGATCGTCTTCACATACAGGTACTCCATGCTCCCCTCCTCAAGCAGTCTTGATCAAGAGATGATGGAATAAATGGGCGGAGGGACTGAAAACCTCTGAAGATCTAGAACTGCTCCTGGGTTGTAAAGGCTT
The DNA here is from genome assembly GCA_032164245.1 of Sternotherus odoratus. NCBI lineage: Eukaryota > Metazoa > Chordata > Testudines > Kinosternidae > Sternotherus > Sternotherus odoratus. Next base: position 33,338,348 of record JAVMKO010000013.1, on the reverse strand, counting down.
CAAACTCTGTCCCATCCCAGTATGTCCCTGCTCCGGGGCTAAATAGCTGAATCCAATTTCCAAGGCTGTGAGCCCAGCTCTTATGTGACCTCAGGAACAAACTACCCAGACAATCTGTCCCAGCCGACCCTAACCCCACAAACAGGGAACAGCACCTGCCCTGGATTTCACATCCCTGAAAGGACCATTGGCTAAAAAACAAGGCAGACTTGGCGAAGGTATTTGACAAGTCAAATGTATATTTATAGCACAGACATGTGGCATACACTAGCTAAGAGACTAGCGGCACCAGAAGTTCAGCTGGACTGGAATAACCTGTTCCTTCATTAACACCACATGATTACCACTGGGGCAGCAGAGAATTCTTTTCTCCTGTGTTGCATCAGCAGCTCTTGGGATGCAACCACCAGAGGAATCCACCGCTCAGGCTGTCAGGGGTGTTCAAAGTTGGCCACTAAGAGGTACCCAGAGGCAAGAATTAAAAATGAAAGATCAAGCTGGTGTAAACTGATTCAGTTCCATTGATTTCAAGGCAGCTAAGGCTATTTACACCAACCGATGACCTGGCCCTTTGATTTCAATTGAGCTATGGCCAATTTTACACCAGCTGAGGACCTTGCCTGTCAGAGTTTGTTTTGTTTATTTGGGATTGGGGGCATCTCTTGAGAGCTCTTCTTGTGTGGAGGGCAATAGGGCGTTGTCATAAACTGAAGATCCAACAGTTTCCCCTGAATACCACTGCCCTCTCCTCTCAGGTCTGTCTAGGGCTCATCACCCCATCTTCCAAGTGGCCTGTTGGACAATCCAACACAAGCAGTTGGGAAGCAGCTTCTCCAAAATGGCTTCTCCACTAAGGCTGGGGGGCGTTGCTCAGCAACCCCCCCTCCAGTGACACGGGGGAGGGGGTATAATAGAGGTTTATAACATCAGGAGTGGTGGTGTGGAGAAAGTAAATAAGGAAGTGTGAATTACTCCTTCCCATAACACAAGAACTAGGAGTCACAAAATGAAAGGAGTGGGTAGCAGATGTAAAATAAACAAAGGAACTATTTTTTTTCACACAGTGCACAGAGAAACTGTGGAACTGCATTTCTTACCTTGGATGTAACTAGATTTAGAATGGATAATGCATGGCATGCCAGGTCAGTGCATGTGATGGACTTTTCCACTTACAACAATATTAAAATGATATGACACCAGGCAAAAGACTCCTCGTTATTTTTGATGACAAGACTAACATGGCTACCCCTCTGAAACCTGAGATGGGGAATTTACCCATTCATCTCTGTTGCACTCACTTTCTCCTGGCCACCACTGCCCATTCTTGGATCTTTGTGTGTATTGGCATTGGCCAAATCCTGATCCATTTGAAGTGAGTGGCGAAATCCCAGTGATTTATAGGGGATAAAAATTGGCCTCATTATCCTGTCTGATTGTCTTTAACAAATACTCCACAGCTTTCTCTTCAACAACCAACCAACCAAACAAGCCCCTTCCCACCATAGCTTGAATTGATTTATTTATTTAAGGTTACAATAATGAAAAGATGTCTTCCTAAGGTTCTTGGTACTGTTGGATGAGGACAAAATGGAATACAAAAATGAACTAAATACAATAAGTACTGTATTATAGAAAGAAAATGTGCAAAGAGCTCTTTTCTGCCAGACCAGAACAAGAACATCAGAGACAGTGATAATTGAAATGCTTGTGTTTGTGAATGTGACATGGAAGGCCAAATTAATTGTACCAGTATTGACCAAAGTAGAAAGTCTGTTTTGAGAAAGACATATGAGAGTGACATTGTAAAACAATTATATGTAGAAACTGCTATCTCTGTTGTGCTTTGTTGTTTGTTTCTGCTAATGTGTGATAGATGGGCCAAACAGATTGTTTTGATCTGCTATGCCCTGAAAGTAGATATGTTAAAGAAAGAATACCTGAAAGAGTAGAGATAGTGAGATGTATGTAAAGTTAATTAGTTAGAAGAACGTATGTGAATGTATGTATGGTTTAGATAATAAAGCAAAGAGGTTACCAGAACCAGCCCAACTACTGTTTCAACATTGCTGGGCTGAAGAATGCTCACTGTGAAGACAACAGAACGACCCCAAAGGACAGGCCTGGATCTACACAACCATCACCAGATGATGAGGCTGAAAAGTTGAAGATAAAGGAGATACCCCAAAATTCTCATAAAGGTTCTATCTGCCGATTGATTATCACTTCGAGTGTTGCAATGGCATGACAGGGCACTTTCTATAGACTTGAATGGGAACAGTTTACTCTAAAAATGAGCTCAAGTGGTGAGAAACTGTCTGGTTCTGCTACCATCCACTCTCCAGGGGCATCCATTGTGCAGCTTGGCCCCACCCTTGTGAACAAGCTACCTGGCCAGTAGCTTGCCACAAGCAACGTTTAGGCTGGTAATATAAGAACTTTGCAGAACTTCATAGGAATGAATGAATGAGTGCAAATATATGTGTGTGTGAGTAGTATGGAAAACTAGTAATTGACTGCTTCTTCTTGTCTGTACTTACAATAAAAGTGGCATTTGCCTTCTATCTCTTATGAGATTCTGCTAGTCTTTATTTGGTACAACAGTACCCTAACACATCATTAGTAGCAAAATGATATCCCAGCCCTATTCATATAAGTATTTCAATGGAAACTCAACCTTGCAGACACATCTTGTGCACACCTTTATCACTGTGGAAAGAAAGCTTTCAGCTTACTCAGAAAACCACATCAAACAGCTGACAAATGGGCACCCCCATATAGGTAACAAAACATTGACAATGCTGTCTAAGTGAGCACTTTCCATATGCAAAGTCATTCCCACCTTAAAAATACTCAAAAAACAACAACAAACAAAAAGAAAATAGCCCACCAAAAATAAACTAAAAAAACAGAGACAGAGGGGAAACAAATCAGCTACTGCACTGATACTGCAATCCAATTTTTACACCAAAAAGGAAGAGACAGACACTTCCTGAGATTCACTAAGGACTCTGATATGGCTAATGATTTTATGTAGATGGTGTTAACATAGCGTGGTGATGGGTGGCAGTACACAGTCCTGTGATAGATACACAGACAGGCAAACAGATGGATGATGATATTGTTTACATTGGTATGCATCTACATTAGGTCCATTGACTCGAGTGGTGTTTTCATTTTTGCCAGAGCAAATTCCCCATTTTGCATAAAGAGATGGCAAACCGTTTTCTCATGGAGACAATTATGTCATCATTTATTTAGATTTATAAGGAAGCAAAGAAGGAAATTAAAATCAAAAGAGAAAGATGGACTTTTTATTGTTCGTAAATAACCTGTGTCCAATCAGTTTCCTCAGAGCGGCTTTGATCTCCTTGTTCCTCATACTGTAGATGATCGGATTCAGCACCGGAGGTACCATGGAATAGAAAATATCCACCATGAGATCCAGAGGTGATATAGACCTGGAGGTAGGTTTCAGGTAGGCAATGATGCCCGTGACAACATACAAAGACACAACAGTGAGGTGAGGGAGGCAGGTGGAGAAGGCTTTATGCCGGCCCTGCTGTGAAGGGATTCTCACCACTGCTTTGAAGATCTGAACATAAGACACAAATATTGAAACAAAACAGCTTAAGGCTAAGCATGCACTGAACACAATAACTCCACTTTCACTGGAGTGTGAGTCAGAGCAGGCGAGCTTGAGTAGCTGGGGGATGTCACAGAAGAACTGATCCACCACATTCCCTCCACAGAAGGATAATTCAAATGTACTTCCAGTGTGCAGGGTAGAGTACAGAATACCACTAATCCAGGTACTGGCTGCCATTTGGACATATAGTCTCCTGTTCATCACTCTTTCATAGTGAAGTGGTTGGCAGATGGCAACATATCGATCATATGCCATGACAGTTAGGATGCCATAATCGGCTAAACTAAAGAACATGAAGAGAAACACCTGGGTGACACATCCAGGATATGAAATCACCCTGGTGTTCATGAGGGAATTGGCCATGGATTTGGGGATGGTGACGGAAATGGAGCCGAGGTCTAGGATGGCCAGATTCACCAGGAAAAAGAACATGGGGGTGTGAAGATGCTGGTCGAGGGATATAGCTGTGATGATGAGAAGGTTCCCAATAAGGCCTGCCAGATAAAGCACCAGAAACATCACAAAGTACAAAATCCGCAGCTCCTGAACATCAGAAAAACCCAATAGAAGGAACTCGGTCACAGTGGTTCGGTTGGACATTTTCTTCCTCAGTACATTGTGTGATGGCTGTGGAGGGAAGGAGAAGGTTCATACTCAGGATTCAAGTGTCAGAGAATATGGCTTTGACTCCTTCTGAGTAATGTCCCATTATCTACTCTTAATTGAGCACAGCAGTGCTCCTCACCACTGACAATCAGAGCACTGAAGAGAGAAGGAGGGTGAGATAAAGCTGTTATTGGATCAGCTTCCCTGGGTGAGGGAGTGAAGCTTTCGAGCCTCACTGACTACCTCACCAACCTTGTCTATTTAATATTCTGGGACCAACATGGCTACAAGCACTGCATAAAATCAGGCCATTATTCGGGTGTGTTATCACACTAATGTCAAGTAGCATAACTGCCGTAAAAGCTATGGGGCTGCATCAGTTTACACCATCTGGGTATGTGGTCCAAGATCTCACTTGAATCAATGTATTAAAGTCTGGAACAAATTGAGGTGTCTAGACTGAGCCTCTCCCTGAAGTTACTTTGCTATGAGCTAGTGAAGTTGCTTACATGAGTTTGGAATCATGTTCCCGGTTGTGGTGTAGATATGTACTTAATATCCTTTGGCAAAGTGCAGATAGACAGGCTGTCATTGCTTGATTCAACCCAGAGTCAATTTCAAGGTTCTAGCACGTCCACTAGGTACAGCCAATACTCCCTGGGCTGTCAGCTCTACTGTTCACTCAGCTCTGCCATTCTGCAGTTATGTCTTCAAAACAGAAATAAAAATAGATGTAACAGGATGACAATGTTTCAAGTTATGATACCATTGGACAATATTAGTGCATCCCACCCTAGTCAATAATGTTCTGCTTTAACTCTTTTTATAGAAATTTTGGGTTTTCAGTTAAACAAATTTTCATGGAAAGTCTTTATTATCTAGCTATCTAGCTATCGATCCTTAAGCTGGTTTTTGTTCTTTGGGGAGGGGGAGATTTTGGGTGGGATTTTTCAGTTTTCAGCAATTTTCAGCAGAGAACAATTGGTTCTCTGTAACACAAATCCCAACGTTTGGAAATTTAGGGGACGTCTGAAAAGAAAACACTTTCTAATGAAAAAAAAGACTTTAGCAAACTTACTGTGTTGGTCTTTGGATCATTCTTTCCAATTTGCAAGGTGTTTGATCCTGTAGTGCCAAAAATTATTGGCCACTCTCTAGTTATATATCTTCATGGACAACAATCTCTTGATCTCTCTCATGGACAGATCACTCCATTATCCAGCTCCGATTCTAATCTTCCGTCACTGGATTTCTGAGTTGCTGGGTCTCTCTGTAGTTCCAAGCAGACATGGATCCACTCCACAGATGGGCACTTCTGCTCCACTACTGGTGCAGCCTTTGCTGAGAGGTGAAGGATTAAATGCAATCAGTGACTGAAAGCCCCTCCCAGATCTACAGCTTGACATGGCTTAAGCCCAGGACGTCCCTCCTCTGGGGCTAAATAGTTCAATCAGGTCCCCATGGCTTTGAGCCCAGCAATGATCTCACCTCTGAACAAACACCTGAAAATATACTGTAACTGGTCCTACAGAGGGAGAACACAACCCAGCCTCGATCTCACACAATGGCTACACATCTGGAAGGGTCCTTGGCTAAAACAAGGCAGGGCCGAGATCCAAAGAGTGTCCCAATATATTTGCCAAATCAAATATATTTGGATAGTACAGACATGTGACCTGCAATATCTCAGAGCCCAGTGGCATCAGAAGCCCAGCTGGCCTGGATACCGTGTTCTTTCAGTCACACCATATAATTACTTCTGGTGGAACAGAGTCTCCTCACTTCATTAGTTGGGATTGGTCCTGCTTTCAGCAGGAGGTTGCAACATATAACCCCCTGAGTTGATTTCCAGATAACCTATGATTCTATGTTTGTTCGGGGTGAATTTGGTAGAAAACATTCCAAGGAAGCGAGAGGTGGATTAATACTCGGCATTCCAAGCAGATTCTCAGCTGATTTAAATTCTCAAGCTCCACTGATGTCAGTGGAACAATGGCAATTTAAACCCATTGAGGATGGGCACCTTAACCTTAACCTTGGTGTGACAGTTCAATTTATTCACTCAGGGAAGTTAAACAGGGCATGTTAAAAGATAGCCAATGAAAACGGCTGGAACACCAGGTACGTATGGCGAGTGTCTGTAATGATATGTGAAATAAGGTAATGATAGAAATCCTTTATTAAATAATGTTTATCAATGAATACTCATGGACAATCATGAAGAGTAAATGAGTCACAATAATTGGCTTTATCTATCTATTGATTGATCTATTGATCTGTCTCTCAAATCACATACTGAGCTTTTGTCCCTGATATATGAATTGTATGTAACCATGAACAAAAATGGGTATCCTAATATTAACAACAAGCCTGCTTGGCGAGATCCTTTCTTAGCTTGGATGTGACTAGTTTTAAAATGAATGATGCACAAAATGGGAGCTCAGTGCATGTGATGGCACTTTTCCACTTACACCAACATTATTGATATGACACTAGGAAAATTATTCATTTCAGTATTTACTAGAGAGACAAGGTGGACCTTATGCAAAGCTCATCTCCATACCTGAAGAAGAGCTCTGTGCACATTTGAAAGCTAGTCTCTCTCTGCTAAAGAGCTTGGTCAAATAAACTCTATTACCTCACCCACCATGTCCCTCTAATATTCGGTGACCAATATGGCTGCAACAACACTGCATACCCCAGTGTTTATGTCACTATTGAACTTAGCCTTTTGTCTTTGGGCCAGAATCAAACTAGCGAAGTTGATGGAGCTACTTTGCATTAGCACAGGAATAGCTCAGCTGGGGAAAACACCAAGGAATCTTTGGGGCACCTTAGAGTCTAACAAACTTATTTGGGTATAAGATTTCATGGGTCATAACCCACTTCATCAGATGCGTGGAGTGAAAAATACAGTGGGCTGTATATTTATACCTTCTTTATAATTATACTGTATTTTTCACTCCAGGCATCAGATGAAGTGGGTTAAAGAATCCTTGTTGTTTTCACTGATACGGATTAACACAGCTACCCCTCTGAAACCTGAGATGGGAAATTTTCTCATGCGTCTCTGTTGCACTCAGTTTCTCCAGGCCACCATTTCCCATTCTTGGATTTTTGTGTGTTTGGGCCATTGGCCAAATCGTAATCCATTTTAAGCAATTGGCTAAATTCAGTAATTTTTAAAGAAGTCAAAATTGGTCTCATTATCCTGTCTGATTGTCTTTAAAAAATACCCCACAGCTTTCTCTTCAACAAACAAAGATGCACACACGTTTAACCACCACCATAGCATGAATGACAAGTCATTGATTTATTTAGCTAGGGATACAATAATGAAAAGATGTCTACCTAAGCGTCTTGGTTCCCTAACTCATCATTAAAAGTACAATGTCACCCCAGCCCTTTTCGTATACAGAAACTCAACCATGCAGACACTTCTTGTGCACACCTTTTTCACTGTGGAAATAAAACTTTCAGCTTACTCAGAAAACTCCATCAAACAGATGATATATGGGCACCCCAATATAGGTAACAAAACACAGACAATACCTACCATCTGCCCATCATTCCCACATTAAAAAAACACTTCAAAAATAGAAAGAAATCAGCCCACCAAAAATGAACTAAAAAAACAGAGACAAAGGCAAACAAAAACACAGCTACTGCACTGATACTACAATCTAATCTTTATGCCAGAAAAGAAGAGCCAGACGCTCCCTGAGGTTCACTAAGGACTTTGAGTTGGCTTGTCATAAGTGTGAATGCTTAGCAGTAGCTGTTTTACCTGTATAGGGTTAACTGAACAGGAGAAGGGAGGGATGTGGGGAGATCACCTAATCAAGGACCAAAAAATCTCTTCCTGTTTCTGTTCACTCTCTCTGTCCAGCCCGGCCATGTGAGCTGTTGTGTTTTTCCATGTTCTCTACCAAGCTTTATCCATTGTCCTGGCTATGGGTGAAATGAGCATTCTTCTACTTCTAGACTAGATGACTGTAACTGATCTTTTGAGTTATTACAAGTTCGTGTGCCTAAGTTTAGAGTGTCACTTGCCTTTTCAGAGGGAGGGGGTAGAGAACTCTATATTTAAGAAGTTGCATTGTAATTGTATGTTCTATTATCTTTCTTTTATTAAACCTTTTTAGTTATAAAAAGTGTTTGGTTATTTTCATAAAGGAATCCTAGCTTTGGATGGGGCAGCTCATTGTTAGTCAGGGCTGTGTCTGAATCTCTCTCTCTGCTTTCTGGTTGGAAATGGGGGGAAGAGGATGTGCATCTCCTAGGTTAAAAGGAGACACTGGACTTAAGTGTCTGTGTGTCTCAAAGGCAGGCTCACAGCATGAGCTGTGGGGGTGGAGCAGCCTCTGAGGGTCCCAATCTCTCAGGGAGAGAGAAGGGAAGATTTTTAGGGGTTCCACGGCCCCTGCCCAGGTATTTGGGGAATCTGTGGATGGTGGCAGCTGGTACCCCAAAACCCAACTAGTAGAGTGTGGGTTTTGGAAGTAAAAAGCATTAACTTAGGCTGGGAAGCAGTTTACAGTTAAGGGATCAGTGAAGAGACCCCTCTCCTGAACCCCAGGTTTAGAGAGAGGGAAGGTTGTCTCACCACCTGGCTAATGGTTTTATGTAGAAGGTGCTAACATAGCCAGTGATGGGTGACAGTACACAATCCTGTGATAGCTATTATAGGCAAACAGATGGATGATGATATTGTTTATATTGGTATGAATTTACATTAGCTCCATTGACTTGAGTGGTGTTTTCATTTTTGCCATTGAAAATTCCCGTTTTTGCATAAAGAGATGGCAAACCATGTTCTTGTGGAGACAATTATGTCATAATTGGACTATATTTGTAAGGAAGTACAGAAGGAATTGAAAATCAAAGGCAAAAAAGATGGACATTTTATTGATCATGAATAACCTGTGTCCAATTAATTTTCTCAAGGCAGCTTTGATCTCCTTATTTCTCACACTGTAGATGACTGGATTCATCACTGGAGGCACCAGGGAATAGATCCAACACAAGATCCAGAACTGATTTAGAGTTAGAGATGGGCTTCAGATATGCAAAGATGGCAGTGAAAACAAGCTAAGAGACCACAGTGAGGTGAGGAAGGCAGGTGGAGAAGGCTCTATGCTGGCCTTGCTCAGAAGAGATTCTCAACACGGTTTTGAAGATCTGAACATACGACACAATTATTAGGACAAAGCAGCTTAAGACTAAGCATGCACTAAAGCAATAACCCCCTTTCCAGTGAGGGGTGAGTCCGAGCAAGCCAGCTTGAGTAGCAGGGGGATGTCACAGAAGAACTGACCCACTCTGTTACCTCCACAGAAGGATATTACAAACGTGTTTCCAGTGTGCAGGGCAGAGTGAAGAATACCACTGATCCAGGCACTGGCTGTCATTCGCACACATACTCCCCTGTTCATCACTCGCTTGTAGTGCAGTGGTTGGCAAATGGGAACGTATCGGTCGTACGCCATGACAGTCAGGATGCTGAGATCAGCTGAACAAAGGAACATGAAGAGAAAGACTTGGGTGACACATCCAGGATAAGAAATCACCCTGATGTTCATTAGGGAATTGGCCATGAATTTGGGGATGGTGATGGAGATGAATCCAAGTTGCAGAATGGACAGATTCACCAGGAAGAAGAACATGGGGGTATGAAGATGGTGGCCTAGCTCCACGGCTGTGATGATGAGAAAGTTCCCAATAAGGCCTGCCAGATAAAGCACCAGAAATACCAGAAAGTGCAAAATCTGCAGCTCCCAAACATCAGAGAATGCCAGGAGAAGGAACTCAGTCACAATGGTTTGTCTGGACATTTTCTTTGTCATGACATTATGTTATGGCTGGGGGGGGGGGTGGAAAAGGGCACTGGTCAGGATTAGAGTCAGAGGGAATTATCTTTATTGCCTTCTGAGTAATACCTCATGAACTACTGTCAAATGTGCACAGTTATCCTCCCATCCTTGACTAGAAGCAGCAAGTGCTCCTCACCACTGAGAATCAGACCACTAGAGAGACAAGTTGAGTGAAGTAATATCTGTTATTGGACCAACTTCTTTGGGTGAGAGACAGGCTTTTGAACCACAAAGACTACTTCAACCACCTTGCATCTTTAATATTCTGGGACCAACACAGCTACAGCTACTGCATGCAGTCAGATCGATACTCAGACCATTAGTGTCAATTGACATAGCCTTCTTAAAGTCCATGGGGAAGCATCAATTTACATTAAGGTGACCAGATGTCCTTATTTTATAGGGACAGTCCCAACACTCAGGGTTTGGTAGTATATAGGCTCCTATTACCCTTTCCATCTATCATATTTTTTTACATTTGCTATCTGGTCACCCTAATTTACACCATGTGAGTATCTGGCCCAAGATGTCACTTAAAGAGATGCACTAAAGAATAGAACAAATTACAACCCAAGCCTAAGGATATAGCAAAGATGGTCCCTCAGCTCTCTCAAACAACAATGTAAAACCTTGGGCATGAAACTAAAGTACTAGAACTCCAAGACCACCTGATTCCCTCTAGGGAAATAAAACAGACTCACTGAGCATCCGAAGTGTAATGACTCCATCCCATGCTCTGTATATAGATGACCTGATACCATCTGATTACACACCCACAGAGTTCAAGTGAGTTTGTACTGAGGTTCAAAGAAGAACTAGATAAGTTCACAGAGGATAGGTCCATCAATGGCTATTAGCCAAGATGGACAGGGATGGTGTCTGTAGTCTCTGTTTGCCAGAAGTCGGAATGGGAGACAAGGGATGGATCATTTGATGATTCCCTGTTCTGTCATTCCCTTTGGGGCACCTGCCATTGGACACTGTCGGAAAACAGGATACTGGGCTAGCTGGACTTTTGGTCTGTCCCACTATGGCTGTTCTTATGAGGTGGCTAGGCTGAGCCACTTCCTGTACCTCTGGAATTTACTCCCTTATTTTTAGAGCATAGCTAGTGAAATCTGCCTACCTGAGTTGGGAAAGACATTCCTAGCTGCAGTGTAGATGTGCCCCTAACATCCTTGGGTCGGGTCCAGACAGATAGTCTGCAACTGCTTGATTGAACCCTGACTCTGAGTTTCAACAGGCTGGCATGCCTATTAGGTATATGCTGTACTCCCTGGTCCGTCAGCTCCACTGTTTACTCAGTTCTGCCCTCCTGCCACTATATCTGAGACAAATATCAAAATGATCTATCTATCTATCTATCTATCTATCTATCTATCTATCTATCTATCTATCTATCTATCTATCTATCTATCAGCCATTTTTTTTCCTTTTGTGAGGGAGGGATTTTTTGGACTTTTCCAGTAGTCAAAAGGTATCATCAGAAAATGTTTGGTCTCTGTTTTCAAAGCCCCAAAAATAGGGGATTTGAGGGACTTTTATGAAAAGACAATATTTACTAAGAAAAAAGAAAGAAAAAACATCTGACTGATCCTACTTGTTTGATTGAATAGATAGCAAAAGTCACAAAGGGTTAAAATTGGAAATCAGATTTAGGTTATTAAATTTCCCCTGTATATTGATACTCTAATATGTTTAGTTGAAATACCAAACTTACTGTGTTGGTCATTGAATACTTTTTTTCCCAATTTGTGATGCATTTGATCCTCTAGTGGTAGAAAATACTGGCCACTATATATGCAATATCCATTCACAACTTCTCTCTCTCGTGTAAAAATCACTGAATAATCCAGAAGCAGTTTCAATGTCCCATGGATGGATTTCTTGAGTTGCTAGGTCTCTCTGCAGTTCCTAGCAGACAGGGATCCACTTCACATACGGTGCTCCCTGCTTCCCTCCTCAGGCACTCTTGATCAAGAGATGATGGAGTAAATGGGGTGAGGGACTGAAAACCTCTGAAGATCTAGAACTGCTCCTGGGTTGTAAAGGCTTCAAACTCTGTCCCAGCCCAGTATGTCCCTGCTCCAGGGCTAAATAGCTGATTCCAATTTCCAAGGCTGTGAGCCCAGCTCTGATGTGACCTCAGGAACAAACTACCCAGACAATCTGTCCCAGCCGACCCTAACCTCACAAATGGGGAACAGCGCCTGCCCTGGATTTCACATGACGGCAACATCCCTGAAAGGACCATTGAATAAAAAACAAGGCAGATTTGGTGAAGGTATTTGACAAGTCAAATGTATATTTATAGCACAGACATGTGGCATACACTAGTTAGAGACTAGCTGCACCAGAAGTTCAGCTGGGCTGGAATACCCTGTTCCTTCATTAACACCACATGATTACCACTGGGGCAGCAGAGAATTCTTTTCTCCTGCGTTGCATCAGCAGCTCTTGGGATGCAGCCACCAGAGGAATCCACCGCTCAGGCTGTCAGGGGTGATCAAAGTCAGCCACTAAGAGGTACCCAGAGGCAAGAATTAAAAATGAAAGGTCAAGCTGGTGTAAACTGATTCAGTTCCATTGATTTCAAGGCAGCTAAGGCTATTTACACCAACCGATGACCTGGCCCTTTGATTTCAATTGAGCTATGGACAATTCTACACCAGCCGAGGGCCTTGGCTGACAGAGATTGTTTTGTTTATTTGCGATTGGGGGCATCTCTTGAAAGCTCTTTATAAGTGGAGGGTGATAGGGTGTTGTCATAAACTGAAGATCCAACAGTTTCACCTGAATACCACTGCCCTCTCCTCCAAGGTCTGTCTAGGGCTCGTCACCCCACCTTTCAGGGTGGCCTGTTGGACAATCCAACACAAAATCCAACACAAAATCCAACACAAGCAGTTGGGAAGCAGCTTCTCCAAAATGGCTTCTCCACTAAGGCTGGTGTGTGTGTGGGGGGGGGGGGTTTGCTGAGCAAACTCCCCTCCAGTGACATGAGGGAGGGGGTATGATAGAGGTTGTAAGATCAAGACTGGTGATGTGGAGAAAGTAAATAAGGAAGTGTGATTTACTCCTTCCCATAACACAAGAACTAGGAGTCACAAAATGAAATGAATAGGTAGCAGATGTAAAACAAACAAAAGGAACTATTTTTTTCACACAGTGCACAGTGAAACTGTGGAACTGCATGTCAGAGGAAATGAGTAATAGGCATTACCTTGGATGTGACTAGATTTAGATGGATAATGCATGACATGCCAGGTCAGTGCATGTGATGGACTTTTCCACTTACAACAATATTAAAATGATATGACACCAGGCAAAAGACTCCTTGTTATTTTTGATGACACAGGCTAACATGGCTACCCCTCTGAAACCTGAGATGGGGAATTTACACATTCATCTCTGTTGCACTCACTTTCTCCTGGCCACCACTGCCCATTCTTGGAGCTTTGTGTGTATTGGCATTGGCCAAATACTGTTCCATTTGAAGTGAGTGGTGAAATCCCAGTGATTTATAGGGGATCAAAATTGGCCTCATTATCCTGTCTGATTGTCTTTAACAAATACTCCACAGCTTTCTCTTCAACAAACAAACAAATAAACAAACAATCCCCTTCCCACCATAGCTTGAATTGATTTATTTGTTTAGGGTTACAATAATGAAAAGATGTCTTCCTAAGGTTCTTGGTACTGTTGGATGAGGACTAGATGGAATACAAAAATGAACTAAATACAATAAGTACTGTATTATAGAAAGAAAATGTACAAAGAGCTCTTTTCCACCAGACCAGAACAAGAACATCACAGACAGTGATAATTGAAATGCTTGTGCTTGTGAATGTAACATGCAAGGCCCAACTAATAGTTCCAGTATTGACCAAAGTAGAAAGTCTGTTTTGAGAAAGACATATGAGAGTGACATTGTAAAACAATTATATGTAGAAACTGCTATCCCTGTTATGCTTGTTGTTTGTTTCTGCTCCTGTGTGATTGATGGGCCATACAGATTGTTTTGATCTGCTATGCCCTGAAAGTAGATACCGTATGTTAAAGAAAGAATACCTGAAAGAGTAGAGATAGTGAGATGTATGGTAAGTTAATTAGTTAGAAGAATGTATGTGAATGTATGTACGGTTTAGATAATAAAGCAAAGACGTTACCAGAACCAGCTCAACTACTGTTTCAACATTGCTGGGCTGAAGAATGCTCACTATGAAGATCACTGAATGACCCCAAAGGACAGGCCTGGATCTACACAACCATCACCAGATGATGAGGCTGAAAAGTTGAAGATAATGGAGATACCTACCAATTCTTATAAAGGTTCCATCTTCTGATTATCACTTTGAGTGTTGCAATGGCATGACAGGGCACTTTCTATAGGCTTGAATGGGAACAGTTTACTATAAACACTGAGCTCAAGAGGTGAGAGACTGTCTTGTTCTGCTACCATCCACTCTCCGGGGGCATCAATTGTACAGCGCACAAGGTTTGGCCCCACCGTTGTGAACAAGCTACCTGGCCAGTAGCTTGCCACAAGCAATGTTTAGGCTGGTAACTATAAGAACTTTGCAGAACTTCATAGGAATGAATGAATGAGTGCACATATATATGTGTGTCTGAGTAGTATGGAAAACTATTAATTGACTGCTTCTTCTTGTCTGTACTTACAATAAAAGTGGCATTTGCCTTCTACCCCTTATAAGATTCTGATGGTCTTTCTTTGGTACACATCATTAGAAACAAAATGATATCCCAGCCCTATTCATATAACTATTTCAATGGAAACTCAACCATGAAGACACTTCTTGTGCACAGCTTTATCAATGTGGAAAGAAAGATTTCAGCTTACTCAGAAAATCCCATCAGACAGATGACAAATGAGCAATATAGGTAACAAAATATCGACAATGCTGTCTAAGTGAGCACTTACCATCTGCCCAGTCATTCTCACCTTAAAAATACTGAAAAAAAAGAAAAAGAAGAAGAAGAAATTAACCCACCAAAAATAATCTAAAAATAAAAAACAGAGACAGAGGGGAAAAAACCCAGCTACTGCATTTATACTGCAATCCAATTTTTACACCAAAAAGGAAGAGCCAGACACTTCCTGAGATTCACTAAGGACTCTGATATGGCTAATGATTTTATGTAGATGGTGCTAACATAGTGTGGTGATGGGTGGCAGTACACAGTCCTGTGATAGATAGACAGGCAAATAGGTGAATTATGGTATTGTTTACATTGGTTTGCATCTACATTATGTCCATTGACTTGAGTGGCGTTTTCATTTTTGCCAGAGCAAATTCCCCATTTTGCATAAAGAGATGGCAAACTGTGTTCTCATGGAGACAATTATGTCATCATTTATTAGCTCTATAAGGAAGCAAAGAAGAAAATTAAAATCAAAAGAGAAAGATGGACTTTTTATTGTTCGTAAATAACCTGTGTCCAATCAGTTTCCACAGAGCGGCTTTCATCTCCTTGTTCCTCATACTGTAGATGATTGGATTCAGCACCGGAGGTACCATGGAATAGAAAACATCCACCATGAGATCCAGAGGTGATATGGACCTAGAGGTAGGTTTCAGGTAGGCAATTATGCCTGTGAAAACATACAAAGACACAACAGTGAGGTGAGGGAGGCAGGTGGAGAAGGCTTTATGCCGGCCCTGCTGTGAAGGGATTCTCACCACTGCTTTGAAGATCTGAACATAAGACACAATTATTGAAACAAAACAGCTTAAGGCTAAGCATGCACTGAACACAATAACCCCACTTTCACTGGATTGTGAGTCAGAGCAGGCGAGCTTGAGTAGCTGGGGGATGTTGCAGAAGAACTGATCCACCACATTCCCTCCACAGAAGTATAATTCAAATGTACTTCCAGTGTGCAGGGTAGAGTACAGAATACCACTAATCCAGGTACTGGCTGCCATTTGGACACATGCTCTCCTGTTCATCACTCTTTCATAGTGCAGTGGTTGGCAGATGGCAACGTATCGATCATATGCCATGACAGTCAGGATGCCAAAATCAGCTGAACCAAGGAACATGAAGAGAAAGACTTGGGTGACACATCCAGGATATGAAATCACCCTGGTGTTCATGAGGGAATTGGCCATGGATTTGGGGATGGTGACGGAGATGGAGCCGAGGTCTAGGATGGCCAGATTCACCAGGAAGAAGTACATGGGGGTGTGAAGATGCTGGTCGAGGGATATAGCTGTGATGATGAGAAGGTTCCCAATAAGGCCTGCCAGATAAAGCACCAGAAACATCACAAAGTACAAAATCCGCAGCTCCTGAACATCAGAAAAACCCAATAGAAGGAACTCGGTCACAGTGGTTCGGTTGGACATTTTCTTCCTCAGCACATTGTGTGATGTCTGTGGAGGGAAGGAGAAGGTTCATACTCAGGATTCGAGTGTCAGAGAATATGGCTTTAATTCCTTCTGAGTAATGTCCCATTATCTACTCTTAACTGAGGACAGCAGTGCTCCTCACCGCTGACAATCAGAGCACTGAAGAGATAAGGAGAATGAGATAATAGCTGTTATTGGATCAGCTTCCCTGGGTGAGGGAGTCAAACTTTTGAGCCTCACTAACTACCTCACCAACCTTGTCTGTTTAATATTCTGGGACCAACATGGCTACAAGTACTGCATAAAATCAGACCATTACTCGGGTATGTTATCCCACTAGTGTCAATTAGCATAACTGCCATAAAAGCTATGGATCTGCATCAGTTTGCACCATCTGGGCATGTGGCCCAAGATATCACTTGAATCAATGTATTAAAGTCTGGAACAAATTGAGGTGTCTAGACTGAGCTTCTCCCTGAAGCTACTTTGCTATGAGCTAGTGAAGTTGCCTACGTGAGTTTGGAATCATGTTCCTGGTTTGTGGTGTAGATATTTACTTAATATCCTTGGGTAAAAGTGCAGATAGATAGGCTGTCATTGCTTGATTCATCCCAGACTCAATTTCAAGATTCTAGCACGACCACTAGGTACAGCCCATACTCCCTGGGCTGTCAGCTCTACTGTTCACTCAGCTCTGCCATTCTGCAGTTATGTCTTTGAAACAGAAATAAAAATAGATGTAACAGGATGACAATGTTTCAAGTTATGATACCATTGGACAATATTAGTGCATCCCACCCTAGTCAATAATGTTCTGCTTTAACTCTTTTTATAGAAAATTTGGGTTTTCAGTTAAACAAATTCTCATGGAAAGTCTCTATCTATCTATCTATCTATCTATCTATCTATCTATCTATCTATCTATCTATCTATCTATCTATCTATCTATCTATCCTTAAGCTGGTTTTTGTTCTTTGGGGAGGGGGAGATTTTTTTTGGAATTTTTCAGTTTTCAGCAGAGAACAATTTGTTCTCTGTAGCACAAATCCCAACATTTAGAAATTTAGGGGACTTCTATGAAAAGAAAACATTTTCTAATAAAAAAAAAGACTATAGCAATCTTACTGTGTTGGTCTTTGGATTGTTCTTTCCAATTTGCAAAGTGTTTGATCCTGCAGTGCTAGAAATTATTGGCCACTCTCTAGTGATATAGCTTCATGGACAACAATCTCTTTATCTCTGTCATGGACCCATCACTTCATTATCCAGCACCAATTCTCATCTTCTGTCACTGGATTTCTGAGTTGCTGGGTTTCTCTGCAGTTCCAAGCAGACATGGATCCACTCCACAGATGGGCACTTCTGCTGCACTACTGGTGCAGGCTTTGCTGAGAGGTGAAGGATTAAATGCAATCAGCGACTGAAAGCCCCTCCCAGCTCTACAGTTTGACATGGCTTAAGCCCAGGACGTCCCTCCTCTGGGGCTAAATAGTTCAATCAGGTCTCCAGGGCTTTGAGCCCAGCAATGATCTCACCTCTGAACAAACCACCTGAAAATATACTGTAACTGATCCCACAGAGGGAGAACACAGCCAAGCCTGGATCTCACACAATGGCTACACCTCTGGAAGGGCCCTTGGCTAAAACAAGGCAGAGCCGAGGTCCAAAGAATGTCCTAAGATATTTGCCAAATCAAATATAGTCAAAAATATAATCAAAAATAGTGTTTAACAATGAATACTTATGGACAATCCTGAAGAGTAAACGAGTCACAATAATTGGCTTTATCTATCTATTGATCTATCTATTGATATATCTCTCAAATCACATACTGAGCTTTTGTCTCCCATATATGAATTGTATATAACCATGAACAAAGATGACTATCCTAATATTAACAACAGGCCTGCTTGGCAAGTGGTTGGCAGATGGTGACATGTCGGTCATATGCCATGAAAGTCAGGATGCCAAGATCAGTTGAAGCAAGGAACATGAACAAAAAGACTTGGGTGACACATCCAGGATATGAAATCACCCTTGTGTTCATGAGGGAATTGGCCATGGATTTGGGGACGGTGGCGGAGATGAATCCAAGGTCCAGAATGGACAGATTTATCAGGAAAAAGTACATGGAGGCATGAAGATGGTGATCAAGGAATATAGCTGTGCTGATGAGAAGGTTCCCAGTTAGGCCTACCAGGTAAAGCACCAGAAACATCACAAAGTGCAAAATCTGCAGCTCCTGAACGTCAGAGAATCCCTGGAGAAGAAACTCAGTCATGGTGGTTCGATTGGATATTTTCGTTTGCAGAATCTTGTGTGATGGCTGTGGAGGGAATGTGAATGTCCATAGTCAGGATTCAAGTTTCAGAGGGAATGACCTTTATTACTTTCTGAGTAATGTCCCATTCTCTGCTGTTCATTGTGCACAGACCACCTCCCATCCTTACATTCACTAGGAACAGCTCCTCACTGCTGGCAATCAGAGCACTAGTGCAGAGGTGTTCAAGTTGTTCACTACTAGCCACACATAGTTAATAGGCTATTGAAATCTGGCTAATGCATGTGGCTTAATGTGGCTTTTTTATAGTGTTGCTAATAAGAAAAACTCAAAACCACAAGTGTGGCTAACAGTGTGGCTAGCATCACATTTCTATTGGATACGGCTGCACTAGAGAGATAAGGTGAGTGAGGTAATAGCTGTTATTGGATCAGCTTCCGAGGATGAGAGAGACAAGCTTCGAGCCTCACAGATTCCTTCACAAAACTTTTCTAATTAATATTCTGGGACCAACATGGCTACATGTACCACATACAATCAGATGACTTCTCAGGTATGTTATCACACTAGTGTCAAAAAAATAAATCTCACAAACTCCATAGGGCTGCATCAATTTGCACTATTTAGGGATCTTGGCCAAGATGTCACTTGAACAAATGCATTAAAGCCTGGAATAAATTGAAAAAATCCCTAAAGATTGAGCAAAGATGGCCCCTCAACGCTGTCAAACAACAGCAGAAAAACTTGGGCACAAAACTAATCTACTAAAACTCCAAGGCAGCCTGATTCCCACTTTCTGGGGAAATAGGACAGACTCGCTGAGCATCTAAAGTGCTAGCTCGTCTGTGACAATTCCTTCCCAAATTCTGGTCATAGATGACCTTCCGCTTGGTGACAAATTGATTGCCAGCAACCTTCTGTGTGACCTTGTGCCAGTCACTTCCTCTCCCCATGGCTTTGTTTCCCCTCCATCCTTTTTCTGACATGTCTTTTATGAGCTCTGTGGGGGATGGGCCGTGTCTTATTATGTATCTGCACTGTGAACCCATTTACCTCCGTTGTTCTCAGCTGGCAGCAGTGCTACACAAGGAATAGACCAGGAGGTCTGTATTCCTGTTCCACTGACCTCCTGGGGGTCCGTCTACAAACCAGAGGGGAACATCTTCCCAGCTCCAGGAGATGGATATGGGCTAGCTGTGCTCAAGTTACCGTACAAAACACACCCTTGTAGCCAGAAGTAGCCTGGGAATCAGCTAGGCCCCAACCAATTACGTACCCACAGAGTTCAGGTGGGTTTGTACTGAGGTGGATAGACTAAGCTGCTTCCTGGACTGACCCCATCTACTCCATTATGAGCTAGTGAAGTTGCCTACATGAGTTTGGAATCATGTTCCTGGCTGTGGTGTAGATCTGCCCTTAATATCCTTGGGAAAGGTCCAGATAGACAGGCTGCCACTGCTTGATTCAACCCAGACTCTGAATTTCAAGGTTCTAGTACGTCTATTATGTACAGCCCATACTCCCTGGGCTGTCAGCTCTGCTGTTCACTCAGTTCTGCCATCCTGCAGTTATGTCTTTTAAACAGAAATAAAAATGGATATAACAGAATGACAGTGTTTGAAATGCTCGTATCATTGGGCAATATTAGTGCGTCCCACTCTGGTCAATAGTGTCCTGCTTAAACTTTTAAAAGAAAATTTGTGTTTTCAGTTAAACAAATTTTCATGGAAAGCATCTATCTATCTATCTATCTATCTATCTACAGGTGCTACAGGCGAGTCACTTCTTACATGAGGATTACGTGCCGCGGTAAGCACATAAAGCGAAAACCGAGTATAGTCAAAGCTCATTGAGTTTAATGGTGGGCGGAATCGCCCGCCCTACTGATAGAGTTTTCAAATTGTTATTTTTCTTTTTTTCTTTTTTTGCCGACCGCATAAAGCTGAAATCGCACATGTTAAATGTGCCTCAGATGCGACTAGCCTAACTCTCTCTCTCACACACCCATCTATCTATCTACGGTATCAGTTGATTTTGTTCTTTGAGGAGTGGGATATTTTGCTTGGAATTTTTCAGTTTCCAACAGTTTTCAGCAGACAATGATTGGTTCTCTGTAGCAAAAATGTATTTTGGATATTTAGGAGATTTATATGAAAAAGACCTTTTCTATTGAAAAGAAAAAGAGAATAGCACACTTACTGTGTTGGTCTTTGGATACCTCTTGACAACTTGCTAAGCATTTGAACCTGCAGTGCTATTAATATTTGGCCAGTGTCTAGTGATACATCTCCATGCACAACAATCTCTTCGTCTCTCTCATGGAACCGCCACTACATTATCCAGCACCGATTCTCATGTTCCATCACTCCCCTAAAGAACTTGGTCAAATAAACACTATTGCCTCACCCACCATGTCTCTCTAATATTTGGTGACCAACATGGCTGCAACAACACTGCATACCCCAGTGTTTATGTCATTATTGAACTTAACCTTTTGTCTTTGGGCCAGTATCAAACCAGTGATGTTGATGGAGCTACTTTGCATTAGCATAGGATTAGTTGAGATGGGGAAAACATTGGGGAATCCTTGTGGCACCTTAGAGACTTACAAATGTATTCAGGCACAAGTTTTCCTGGGTTATAATCCACGATTTCATCACATGCAAGGAGTGAAAAATACATTGGGCTGTATATTTATACCTGCCTATTGTATTCTTCACCCTATGCATCAGATGAAGTGGGGTTTAGCTCATGAATGCTTATGGCCAAATAAATTTGTTAGTCTCCAAGGTGCCATAAGGAATTGTCGTTGTTTTTACTGATACAGACTAACATAGCAATCCCTCTGAAACCTGAGATGGGGAATTTACCCATGTATCTCTCTTGCACTCACATTCTCCCAACCACCATTGCCCATTCTTGGATCTTTGTATGTATTGATTTTGACCAAATCCTGATCCATTTGAAATGAGTGGCTAAATCCCAGTGATTTAAAAGGGGTGAACATTGGTGTCATTATCCTCACTGGCTGTTTTTAAGAAATACTCCACAGCTTTTTCTTCTGTAAACAAACAAACACACATACACAGCCCTTTAACCACCATAGCATGAATGACACAGCATTGATTTATTTAGTTAGGCATAAAATAATGAAAAGATGTCTACCTAACCCTCTTGGTTCCCTAACACATCATTAAAAGCACAATGTTATCCCAGTCCAATTTGTACACCGAAACTCAACCATGTAGACATTTCTTGTGCACATCTTTATCACTGTGGAAAGAAAACTTTCAGCTTGCATGAAACAGATGACATATGGGAACCCCAATAGGTAACAGAACAACAAAACATCGACAATGCTGTCTAAGTGAACACTTACCATCTGTCCAGTCATTCCTACCTTAAAAACACTTGGAAGAAAGGAAGATATCAAACCACCAAAAAGTAAATTAAAAAAACAGAGACAGAGGAAAAAACAAACAGTTACTGCACCGATACCAGAATCAATTTTTTTATTCCAAAAATGAAGAGTCAGACACTCCCTGATGTTCACTAAAGACGTTGATATGGCTAATGATTTTATGTAGAAGGTGCTAACACAGGATGGGGATAGGTAGTAGTACGAAGTCCTGTGATACACAGACAGTCAAACAGATAGCTAATGATATTATTTACACTGGTATGCATTTACATTAGACCCATTGACGTGAGTGGTATTTTCCTTTTTGCCAGGGCAAATTCTCTTTTTTGTATAAAGAGATGGCAAACCATGTTCTCATGGATACAATTATACCACAATTTGATTGTATACATAAGGAAGCAAAGAAAAAAATTAAAATAAAAGGAGAAAGATGGACATTGTATTGATCATGAATAACCTCTGTCCAATCAATTTAGTAAGTGCAGCTTTGATCTCCTGGTTCCTCATGCTGTAGATGATCGGATTCAGCATTGGAGACACCACAGAATAGAAAACATCCACCATGAGAACCAGAGGTGATGTGGACCTGGAGTTGGGCCTCACATAGGCGAAGATGCCAGTGAAAACAAACAAAGAGACCACAGTGAGGTGAGGGAGGCAGGTGGAGATGGCTTTATGCCGGCCCTGCTCAGAGGGGATTCTCAGCACGGTTTTGAAGATCTGAACATATGACACAATTATTAAAACAAAGCAGCTTAAGACTAAGCATGAACCAAAGGCAATAACCCCACTTTCATTGATGTGTGAGTCAGAGCAGACGAGTTTGAGTAGGTGGGGGATGTCGCAGAAGAACTGATCCACTCTGTTACCTCCACAGAAGGATATTACAAACGTGTTCCCAGTGTGCAGGGCAGAGTACAGAATACCACTGATCCAGGCACTGGCTGCCATTTCAACACACGCTCTCGTGTTCATCACTATCTTGTAGTGCAGTGGTTGGCAAATGGGAAGATATCGGTCATAAGCCATGACAGTCAGGATGTCAAAATCAGCTGAACCAAAGAACATGAAGAGAAAGACTTGGGTGACACATCCAGGATATGAAATCTCACTGGTGTTCATGAGGGAATTGGCCATGGATTTGGGGATGGTGACAGAGATGAACCCAAGGTCCAGAATGGCCAGATTCACCAGGAAAAAGTACATGGGGTTATGAAGACGGTGGTCTAGGGCTACAACTGTGATGATGAGAAGATTCCCCATCAGGCCTGCCAGGTAAAGCACCAGAAACACCACAAAGTACAAAATCTGCAGCTCCCAAATGTCAGAGAATCCCAGGAGAAGGAACTTGGTCACAGTGGTTCAATTGCACATTTTGTTCCTCAGTACTTAGTTTGATAGCTGTGGAGGGGAGGAGAAGGGCAATGGTCAGGATTAGAATGTCAGAGGGAATCTCAGGATTGTGAAAACGTCTGAGTGATGTAACTATGACAAGTTAGGCCCAGGTGTACACACAGTTGCTGCCATTGCTCAGGTAGGTGATTTTCCTACCGAACTACCCCCCTCCCACCTCCCCCACCATCCCTCACTATTGGTTGTGTCCACGCCACAGGGTTATTCTGGAGTTTCCATGGAACTGTGGCTATGCTGCTATAGTTGCTGAAGTCCCAGCACAGACTCCGAGACTGAACTGGCAGAACTAGTGCCAACCCTGTTTCTTTCTGGGAATGAGCTGTTTGTTGTTGGCTTTGAGCTTTGCTAGATTTAAAGGACCTATGATGTGGAAAGATATTTCTGTGTCTATTTCAAAAGGCCATGTGAGAGTCCCTCTCTGGAGCCCTACACAGCTCAGAAGCAGTGGTCCAGAGGTCAAAAATCATTGATTCTGTTGAGCGCTTTCCCTTCACCCCATCCCCTGGTTCCTATTATGAAGACAGAAGACCACAAGTCCGAAGTGCAGGCAATGCGATGTTTATTGGGGTTAGTTTCAAGCAATCATATCCATAGCTCTGACATAGCTGCAGCACCCCATGTTCTTGTTCCCCATGTTCTTGTTCCCCTCCTTTTTAGCAGGCCCAAATATGCTTTCAGTGCCCACCCTTGGCCCTACCTCTTACAATTTATGGTCATGTTTCATTCTGGAGGGTCTTGAGTCTGGGGCTTCAGTACCAACTCTTTTGTATCCCAAGGGAGGGCTACGGTTGTGCTTTCATCAGGAACAAGCATTTCTTTGGTTTTTAGTGTTTCTTATACCTCCCCACACACTCCTCATTGCCTGTCCTAACTGGTTTCTTGACCTTGGCTTGAGAGAGAAGCCAGGCAGCCTTCCAGGGTAAGCTTGTATATTATACTCCCACCATACCCAGGAACACTTTAACCATATCCCTGATCTTTTCTCATTGTACTATAAGTCCATTTGGTTGTGGGAAATGTAACACACGGTATCTTTGTTCTTTGTTCACTCATATTAGAAAGGATATAAAAGTATGAAAAGTCAAACAGACAAACAAAACCCAAAATTCTATCTCAGGCTAACAGGCCTACACACTAACAGATGCATCCATTTCCATACAAAAAGGCACCACTGTGATCTTCTAGTCTACCCCTGGATAGCACGGGTTTTAGGATCTCCGGCAGTGATTCCAGCTCAGCTTCTGTGTATTCAGTGGCTAGATTACAAAGACATTTAGGCACCTAAAGATGGAGAAAGACACCTAGTGTGATTTATCAAAGCTCCTATGTGAGCTAGGTTTCTAAGTCCTGATAACTTTCAATAGTGAGTTAGACACCTTGTCTTCTTAGGTGTATTGTAAATCTCACTGGGTACCTATTAGAACAGTTAGATGCCTCACCCCCTTGGTAATCCTGGGTCCATTTCTATCTCGTTCACTTCCAAGGCCTGGACTTTGAGGATGTCAATTTTGGACAGTAGGTACCTAAATTCAACTGCTTCATCTCTTACCTCCCAAGCTAGCCTGTCCCATACTGCTCTGAGATGTCTGGAACAGTGACATGGAAATGGTACATGAACTGAGACATTATATGTCCAGTGGGGGCCAAGGCCAGGGAGTGTCCAGCTTTCTAATGATGCCTTACTGGGGCACAAACTATTCTCAGACCTTGTCACCACATTAGGGTTCTGAATGGTGTTTAAGGGACATATCTGCCGAGGGATTCAGGCACTAATAGCAACCAAAGCAATCAGACTGAGTGGGGAATCCCCTAGGAGACCTCCATGAGGAGTGCAGAGCTGTGATTATCCCCACTGGGCATTAGCACGCAAATTATTGGAGACAATTTTAACAGGATGGGCCAAAGTTATCCTAGGTTCATTTCCATTGATTTTCATGGAAAGCCACCAGGAACGGGGTTGGTCCAGTGGAGGGACCTGTGGCATCTCGTGGAATTAGAGGGGGAACAAAGGGATGTGTATATTTGAGTCTTTGCTTTGAGTGTGTGTTTGCTAGTGAATAATGTAGCATGAATGTGTCTGTTTCAATCCGTGTATGTTACTTGGTGTATAGATACATGCGAGTGTGAGTTATGACATTTCTGTGTGTGTCCTTCAGAATGTACATACTTAGCAACTTTGCCAATAGCCAATACTTGTCACTTCACCGCAGGCACGAAAACACCTCACCCAGTGCTGGGGATGAGATATAATTTTCCCCTTAGACTGCAATTTTCAGAAGAACTCAGTTCCCACCCAGATACCAAATTAAGTGGGTAGATTTTTAAAGGTGCCAGTAGACTGGGTGTGAGGAGACCTGTCCAGGAAGTGATTTTTCTTCCTCAATTTTTTTCTTTTAATTATTTTGAGTTTTCATATATAAATATAAGAAAACCCCAAAGAACGAAAGAATGCGAAGATAACCTTGTTAGGTTTACTTCTTGAAATTTCCAATTTTAAGATGAAAGTTTTCAGATGCAAAATGGTGAAGAAAAATCGGGTTTGGATTGCTCATGAAAAGCTTTAGTTGTTTATAGAGAGACTTTTTTATTTTATTTTTAAAATTATTTTCTCACAACCCACAGAAGAGTAAGTTGGTAGAAAAAGGTAAACAACTTCTGAATGGATTGTTCTTTCTGTTCTTAAACTACCCTTGGATACTAACCTTCAAACAAATAAAATTGAATGAGAAAACTTACTGTGCTGGTCTTTGAGGATATTTTCCTAATATGAGATGAATTCAGTCCAGCACCAGGATTCTGTAGTCATTATCTATGTGTCTCTCTGACTGTGTAGTAGTATCTACAGGCCAAATGCATGACTTTCTAAGAGTCCTTTCATCCCTCACTCTAAGATTGTATTGGATTCCAACCCCTTGGTCTCAGCAGATAAGCTGTGTGTAGCTGGCTTAGAACATCACTCACTTTCAAGGGCCGACGCTGATGGAAGGGGAATTGTACATTTGTATTTTTTAAGGGCTTGTGGGATTAACTCCCTGGAGCCCTCCACAGTTGAGCAGCAGAGACCCACAGGGAAAAGT
The DNA here is from genome assembly GCA_032164245.1 of Sternotherus odoratus. Taxonomy (NCBI): domain Eukaryota; kingdom Metazoa; phylum Chordata; order Testudines; family Kinosternidae; genus Sternotherus; species Sternotherus odoratus. Next base: position 33,311,657 of record JAVMKO010000013.1, on the reverse strand, counting down.
TCACAGATTCATAGATTTGAAAACAAAAAAGATACTATAATCCTATAGACTGACCCCCTGCACAGCACATAAGAACGGCCATACTGGGTTAGACCAATGGTCAGTTTAGCCCAGTATCCTGCCTTCTGACAGTGGCCAGTGTGAGACAGGGATGCTGGAACAGTTATTCAATCACAGGAGATGTGTTCAGTATTGGACTTGTGGTTGGGCCAGTTGCATCACATGAGGGAGCGTGATCTGTCAAAGCTACAGAGACCAGTGACTTGGAAAGACCTAGGGGAGATTTCTCTGGAAGTGCCAACAGTCTGGGGTGAGCCAGGCAGAGTTCCACTGCTCAGAGAGGTCTGAGGTCCTAGGAGACAGATGGGTCTCATACCTTATCAATGGTAAAGACTAGCAGAGATTCAAGGAGTAGGGAGACTCCTGCAAGGGATCCAGGGTCACCAAGGACTTGGTAGAAGCTCTCCACAGCATCCAGAGAACAGGGCTGGATTAAGGTTATGAGAGGCCTAAGGCTCATAGAGGGAAAGGGCCTATGTATGAATTACATACTGAAAAAAATTATGAAATCATCAAACATTTATTTGCATACCAATTTACATATTATTTATTTATGTAACATTCATAAGTGTCTTCTACATTCATGACCCATTTCTTCAAACAGATACTCATGAATAAGAGGTAGCATGAGGGATGCTACACTGTCCTTCTCTTAGGCCTCATTCCTGATAGGTATTGGAGCACTCATCTTTGTGAGGCTGAACACTGCAGCATTCCACATCCTGCTCACCCCTTTCCAGCATGTGCTTCTACCCTCAGCTGTCCACATTACCTAGTGCAAAACCTGTTTTCCCCAAGCTATGGTCTCTACACCACATACTCTGTCTCTCTCTGACTGGGAGACAGCCAGCTTTTATTATGTTATTTTCTTAGGTTTATTTTTTTATTCATCAATATTACATTGTTAATTCATATATTTCTTGTGATCCAGTATAACCCCAGATCATTTCTGCAGTATTATTTCCTTGGTAGTCATTTACCGTTTTGCATTTGCAGTTGATTTTGCCTGCCTAAGGGAGGTAGTTTGCATTTGCCCTTATTATATTTCATCCTATATATTTCAGACCATTTCTCCAGTTTGTCAAGATCATGTTGAATTCTAATCCTGTCGTCCAAAATTCTTTCAACCCCTCCCAGCTTGGTATCATCCATCCATTTTGGAAGTGTCTTCAAATCAGTTATTAAGATATTGACTAGAACCAGCCCCAGGACATCTTTTCTGCACTGACTTTCTCCATGGTGGGTGACTTTAGTCACACATGGATCCCGGTGTTTAGAATCATAGAAGAGGAGGGTTGGAAGAAAGCTCAGAAGGTCATATAGTCAACTTTTTATTCTTCATTACGTGTAGCCACTTAACACCTTTCCTTTCTTACTGTAGATAATTAACTTTTCCTCCTGTTTTATGCAACTGATGTGTTTGGATTAAAGTGTATGAGAAAGACCATTTGGACCAACAAGGCTGATGCATATCATTTTCCTATGATGAAATGACGAATGCGAGATGAACTTGTATCATCCAGTGGTGTGTTGGGCAGTACAAGACACACATGTCTGAGGGACAGTGTGAGACTGAGAGTCTGCTTGTGTTGTGCTCTGTGTAATTCATGAGTGGCTAGCAGCGGCTACTAGGATACTATATACCTGGGAACAAGTGACATGCTGGAGAATGTTTATTTACTGGCCAGGAGTCACTGTTTTCACAGTAGAGAGTGTAAGAGGCACCCCAGGTTGGAGAACAGAGAAGGCACAGCTGTTTAGCAGTCCAGATGGTGCCCTGATAATGTTACACTAACCAAACCCTTCCCATCTCTCCAGACCTTCCCATCTCCAAGCATACCTGGAACAAAGAAACAACCAAAAACACCAAACGACTCCACAAATATGAAATAAAACCTTTAAATATAGGAACCAAAAAGCCCCTCAAAGAACATATGTATTGATACCTCAATTAGAGTTTTTAGTCTGAAAAATAAGAGCCAGAGACCCTTGAGGTGACTTTTCTATGACTACTGATTTTACGTGCAAGATTCATAGATAGATAGATAGATAGATAGATAGATAGATAGATAGATAGATAGATAGATAGATAGATAGATAGATACTGACGTAATTTACATTTGTGTAAACCTAAAGTAACTGATTTTTCTTGAGTTATGTTTGTCTTGATATTTACACAGGCAAAAACCCAATTCTACATAAGTATGTTGCACGGTATGTTCACATGAAGGACATAATATCATCAGCTGATTACATTTATAAAGACAATCAGATTAAAATTGTTATTAATGGAGAACTATGGACATTTTATTCTAGCTAAATAACCTCCAACCTATAAGTTTACTCAATGAACCTTTCACCTCCCTGTTTCTCATGCTGTAGATGATGGGATTCATCAGTGGAGGCACCACGGAATAGAGAACACCCACCACAAGATCCAGACCTGAGCTGGAGGTGGGTTTCAAGTAGGCAAAGGATGCAGTGCAAATTAACACGGAGACCACAATGAGGTGAGGAAGGCAGGTGGAGAAGGCTTTACGCTGGCCTTGCTCAGATGGGATTCTCATCACTGCTTTGAAGATCTGAACATATGAGACAAATATGAAAACAAAACAGCTTAAGGCTAAGCATGCACTGAAGACAATAGCCCCTGTTTCACTGTGATATGAATCAGAGCAGGCGAGCTTGAGGATCTGGGGGACATCACAAAAGAACTGATCCACGCTGTTGCCTCCACAGAAAGATATCACAAATGTGCACCCAGTGTGCAGGGCAGAGTAAAGAATACCACTGATCCATGCGCCTGCTGCCATTTGGACACATGCAGTCCTGTTCATCACTCTCTCATAGTGCAGTGGTTGGCAGATGGCAACGTATCGGTCATACGCCATGACAGACAATAATGCAAAATCTGCTGAAATAAAGAAAATAAAGAGAAAGACTTGTGTGACACATCCAGGATAAGAAATCACCCTGGTGTTCATGAGGGAATTGGCCATGGATTTGGGGATGGTGACAGAGATGGAGCTGAGGTCTAAGATGGACAGATTCACCAGGAAGAAATACATGGGGGTGTGGAGATGGTGGTCAAGGGCTATGGCTGTGATGATGATAAGATTCCCCATCAGGGCTGCCAGGTATAGCACCAGAAAAACCACAAAGTGCAAAATCTGCAGCTCCCGAACATCAGAGAATCCCAGGAGAAGGAACTCAGTCACCATGGTTCCATTGGACATTTTCTTCCTCAGTACATTGTGTGATGCCTGTGGAGGGAATGAGAAGGGTTATCGTCAGGAGAGGAGTGGCAGAAAGAATGACCCTGATTCCCCTTTCCCTAATATCTCATGGTATTAATGTCAAAGGTGCCCTGCACTCATAACTTTGAAGGACTGGGTTATGTTAGTGCTCCTCGTCTCTGACAATCACTCAGTCGTGGTATTACAGTTCTGTAAATTGGATCCTCTCCTTTAAAATCAACAGAGCTACATCACTTTACTCCATCTGAGGAAGAGGCCCGTGGTGTGGATTGATAAAATGCAGTGTGAAGGATGGAACAAAATACATCCCAAATCCAGCTATTCCGGTCTAGTTGGATCCCCTATTGCTAGAAACAGAAGGCTCACCTCTTGAGCATGAAACTAAAATACTACAACACCAACACATCCTGATAAGCAGTTTCCCAGGAAATATGACAAGGACACAGCCAGCATTCTGTGGGGGTACAGCTTCTGTATTGATTCTACCCCAGAACCACATAGCTGTCTGCTACCTGGGTATACATTCATTTCTGGAACAAACAATACCATCTCAACCTCCACTGTATATTGCCAATGAGGAATATAGACCATACTTATAGGATGGGGGACACTATCCTGGGAACAAGTGACTGAAAAAAACATTTAGGGGTCATAATGGATAATCAGCTAAACATGAGCTCCCAGAGTTAAAGAGATTAGGGTGACATAAACAGTGGAAAATTGAATACAAGTAGAGAGGTTATTTTACCTCTGTATTTGGGACTGGTGTGACCATGGATGGAAGATGGTGCCCACTTCCGTGCCCAAAATTCAAGAGGATGTTGATACATTGGTAAGGGTTCAGAGGAAATCCACAAGAATGATGAAATAATTAGAAAACATGATTTGTAGGTGGAATCTGAAAGATCACAGACAATTTAGATTAAGAAAGGGAAGATTAAGGGGTGATTTGATGGCATCTATTACTAGTTAGAGGGGGGAACAAATATTTAATAATGGACTTTTCAGTCTAGCAGAGAATGGTCTAACATGATCCAATAGCTTTATTTTAAGCTAGACAAATTCACACTGGAAATAAAACATACTTTTTTAACAGTGAGAGTAATTTATCATTTGTACAATTTACAGGGATTCTGGGAAATTCTCCATCACTGGTGCTTACCAAACCAAGAGTGGGTCTTTCTCAAACAGATTTGCTATAGCAATTATTTTCGGGACGTTCTCTGGCCTCCAGTCTAGAAGAAGTCAGACTAGATGGTCACTTTAATCGATTATGGCCACGGACTCTGTGAATCTCTGAGTATCTATGCAATGATGGACTAGTAGCATTGCTCAGTTACTTGTAAGTTGTATTGTTTCCTGCTGTGACTTTAGGTCTGTGCTGTGTGATTCAGTGACAGTCAGAGGACATGTTTTTTTTCCACTTGGCTCTGGCACTGTCCTGTTGTTTGATACGGTACCAGTCACCTTTCCTGGCTATGCTTCACTTTTCCCTCCCTTTCTCTACCTTCTCTACCTTGTTGTAAACAATTTCGGGATGCACTATATCTTAGCATTTGTATGGTCACTGTCTGCCTTTACAGCATCTGTGCTCAGCTGGCAGCAGTGTTGTACGCTGGGCACATGGTTGAACCAGTAGGTCAGTGGTCTGGTTCTACTGACCCCTTCTATGACCTTGGTTGTCTCCGGGTAGACAGGCTTTGGCTGCTTGGTATAACTTTGACCCTCTGTTTAAAGGGGCTAGTGTATATGATGCATATGCTGTGACCTATCCGCTTTGTTGGTTACTTTTCTGTACTTTGCTCTGAAACAGAAATAAACAGAGATGCCATGAATGGGTTTTCTAATAATATATTATTAAACAACATGAACTTTTCCTTCCTTTGTTTAAAGTTTAAGGTTTCTTGGAAATGTTCATATCTGAATGGGAAATATGGGATTTTATCAAAACAATATTTTCTATATAGAACGCATCAAGAGTCAGCATGGATTCACCAAGGGCAAATCATGCCTAACTAACCTAATTGCCTTCTACAATGAGATAACTGGCTCTGTGGAAGAAGGGAAAGCAGTGGATGTACTGTTCCTTGACTTTAGCAAAGATTTGTTATGGTCTCCCACAATATTATTGCCAGCAAGTTAAAGAAGTATAGGCTGGATGAATGGACCATAAGGTGGATAGAAAGCTGGCTGGATCGTCGGGCTCAACGGGTAGTGATCAATGGCTCCATGTCTAGTTGGCAGCCGGTATCGAGCGGAGTGCCCCAAGGCTCGGTCCTCGGGCTGGCATTATTCAATATCTTCATCAATGATCTGGAGGATGGTGTGGACTGAAACCTCAGCAGGTTTGCAGATGACACTAAACTGGGAGGAGTGGTAGATACACTGGAGGGTAGTGATAGGATACAGAGGGAGCTAAACAAATTAGAGAAATGGGCGAAAAGAAATTTGATGCGGATCAACGAGGATAAGTGCAGAGTCCTGCACTTAGGATGGAAGAATCCCATGCACTTCTACAGACGAGGGACCGAATGGCTAGTCAGGAGTTCTGCAGAAAAGGACCTAGGGATTACAGTGGATGCGAAACTGGATATAAGTCAACAGTGTGCCCTTTTTGCCAAGAAGGCTAATGACATTATGGGCTGTATAAGTAGGGGCATTGCCAGCAGATTGAGGGATGTGATTGTTCACCTCTATTCGACATTGGTGAGGCCTCATCTGGAGTACTGTGTCCAGTTTGGGGGCCCACACTACAAGAAGGATGTGGAAAAATTGGCAGGAGTCCAGAGAAGAGCAACAAAAATGATTAGGGGCCTGAAGCGCATGCCTTATAAGGAAAGGCTGAGAGAACTGGGATTGTTTAGTCTACAGAAGAGAAGACTGAGGGGAGATTTGATAGCTGCTTTCAACTACCTGAAAGGGGGTTTGAAAGAGGATGGATCTAGACTGTTCTCAGTGGTAGCAGATGACCAAACAAGGAGTAATGGTCTCAAGTTGCAGTTGGGTAGGTTTAGATTGGATATTAGGAAAAAACTTTTTTCACTAGGAGGGCGGTGAAGCATTGGAATGGGTTCCCTAGGGAGATGGTAGAATCACGTTCCATAGAGGTTTTTAAGGTCAGGCTTGATAAAGCCCTGGCTGGAATGATTTAGTTGGGGATTGGTCCTGCTTTAAGCAGGGGGGTGGACTAGATGACCTCCAGAGGTCCCTTCCAACCCTAATATTCTATGATTCTATGATAAACAAAGAAAAACACCAAACAACTCCACAAATATAAATTAAAACCTTAAAAAAGGAAACAAATATCCCCACTAAGAACTAATATGTTGATACCTAGATCAGAGATTTTAGTCAGAAAAATAAGAGCCAGAGACCCCACTGACAATTTTGTTATGACTACTGATTTTATGTGGAAGTTACATAGATAGATAGATAGATAGATAGATAGATAGATAGATAGATAGATAGATAGATAGATAGATAGATTCTGTCTGTCTAGATTTTTAAACGTCCAAATACATCATTGTGCATAAGGATTTTGTACAGTATGTTCACATGGAGGCAATAATGTCATCAGCTGATTATATTTATAAAGAAATTCATAATGAAATAGCTATCAATCGAGAACTATGGACATTTTATTTTTACTGAATGACCTCCAACCTATCAGTTTACTCAATGAACCTTTCACCTCCCTGTTTCTCATGCTGTAGATGATGGGATCCATCAGTGGAGGGACCATGGAATAGAGAACACCCATCATGAGATCCAGACCTGATGCTGAGCTGGAGGTGGGTTTCAGGTAGGCAACGATCCCAGTGGAAATAAACAAGGAGACCACAGTAAGGTGAGGAATGCAAGTGGAGAAGGCTTTACGTCGTCCCTGCTCAGAGGGGATTCTCAGCACTGCTTTGAAGATCGGAACATATGACACAATTATGAAAATAAAGCAGCTTAAGACTAAGCATGAACCAAAGACAATAACACCAGTTTCACTGTGGTCTGAGTCAGAGCAGGCAAGCTTGAGGATCTGGGAGATTTCACAGAAGAACTGATCCACCATGTTGCCTCCACAGAAGGATATTGCAAATGTATTCCCGGTGTGCAGGGCAGAGTACAGAAGACCACTGATCCAGGCACTGGCTGCCATATGAACACAAGCTCTTCTGTTCATCACTCTCTCCTATGCCATGAGAGTCAATAATGCAAAATCTACTGAAATAAAGAAGAAAAGGATAAAGACTTGGGCGACACATCCAGAATAAGAAATTGACCTGCTGTTTGTTGCCAAAATGAGGCCGTCAGCTACCTGGAAGCACAGTCAATTCCCTTTCCAGGTAAAGGCAGAGGCTCAGTGAGGTGTGAAAGACAGGTAAAATTTATTTTGTGCACAAAAGGAGTCACACGGGTTAATACCCAAAGCATGTGCCTCCCTGAAGAGCCTTACAAGATTATTTTTATAGGCAAAAACCACAAAAACCGAGGAGTTACAGCATTTTGCTAAATCATTGTTTTAACCCTTTTACATCCTGTTAGTTCTAGTTCTTCCCTATTTTTCCAATGGGCGTATCGCTTAGCCCACAGGGGGGGTCAGAGAGGCGTTTGAAGTTAAAAGTTTATATCACACATATATGGATAAAAATAGGCGGTTACAATGCTTATATGGTGGGTTAGAGGTGGACCTTTTCCCGGCAGGAGGTGGAACCTGCCCGGCAGTGGGTGTACACATGGACCACCCACAGTTACAACAGTATTGCTAATAATATTTCTCTAACCTGCTATATGTTTCAACTCCATCTCTTACTAAACACGCGACACTGTTTATTTGTACTTAGCACACTTAACCACATTCTTTGCTAAGTATTGCTAAACTGAAGCAGCTATCCTCCATAACAAATCAATCACTAACACATTGCTAATAATTGTAGGATTTGGGGATGGTTACAGAGATGGAGCTGAAGTCTAGGATGGACAGATTCACCAGGAAAAAGTACATGCGGGTGTGAAGGATGTGGTCAAGTGCTATAACTGTGATTATGAGAAGATTCCCCATCAGGGCTGCCAGGTAAATCACCAGAAACAAAACAAATTGTAAAATCTGCAGCTCCCAAACATCAGAGAATCCCAGGAGAAGGAAATCAGTCACCGTGGTTTGATTGGACATTGTCTTCCTCAGTCTGCTGTATGATGGCTGTGGAGGGAAGGATAGAGGCTAGGGATTATCTCACTGTAATAATGTCAAAGGTGCCCAGCACTCATCACTTATAATACGTGGGTGATTTTAGTGCTCCTCACCTCTGACAATCTCCCAATCATGTTATCGCAGTTGTGTAAATTGGATCCACCCCTTTAAAGTCAACAGAACTTCATCACTTTACCCCATCTGAGGAATAGTCCCATGGTGTGGCTTGAAAAATGCAGTATGAGGGATGGAATGAAATACAGTAAAACCTCGAATTAATGGACTAATTCGGGCAAGGGGGTGTCTGTTAAATCAAAAAGCCCATTATTTAATTCAAAAAAACACCCGAGCTGTCGGAGCAGCAGCCCGCCTGCCACAGGGTCGGGGCGGCAGCTCCGCAGCCCGCCCGCTGCTGGGACCCTGGCGGGAGCCGGCAACCATCCCACCGCTGGCGGGACCTGGGCGGGAGCCGGCAGCCAGCCCGCCCACTGGCGGGACCCGGGCGGGAGCCAGGAGCCAGCCCGCCTGCTGCCGGGACCAGGGCAGCAGCCGGGAGCCAGCAGCAAAGGGGACCGGGGTCGCAGCAGGGAGGGGTCACGGTCTGATATGGATCAGAAATTTTGTCCGTTGCATCCGAAGTCCGTTAAATCGAGGTCCGTTAAATCGAGGTTTTACTGTACATCCAAAATCCACCTATTCCGGTCAAGTTGGATCCCCTATTGCTAGAAACAGAAGGCTTCACTTTTGAGTATGAAACTAAAATACTACAACACCAACACATCCCGATTCACACTTTCCCGGGAAATATGACAAGGACGCACCCAAAATTCTGTGGGAGTAGATCTTCTGTATTGATTCTACCGCAATAACACATAGATTTCAGCTACCTGGGTACGCATTGATTTATGTCACCCAATCCCAGCCCTACCCCCACTCCATATTGCAAACAAGGAATATAGACCATATTTATAGGATGGGGAACACTATCCTGTGAAGCAGTGATTGAAAAATTGAGGGTCATGGTGGATAATTATTTAAACATGAGCTCCCAGTTTGATGAATAGCTAACGAGATCTGAGGTGCATAAACACGGGAATTTTGAACACTAATAGAGAGGTTATTTTACCTCTGTATTTAGGACCGGTGTGCTCAGTCCTGGAATATGGTGTCCAGTTCTGGTGCCCAAAATTCAAGAGGATGTTGATACATTGGAAAATTCAGAGAAAAAACATAAGAATGATCAAAGGATTAGAAAACATGATTTGTAGGTGGAATCTCAAAGAGCTCAGACGATTTAGCTTAAGAAAGGGAAGGTTACGGGTTGACTTGATGGAAGTCTATAACTACATAGAGGGGGAACAAATATTTATTAATGGGCTCTTCAGTCTAGCAGAGAATGGTCAAACATGATCCAATACTTGTGTTTGAAGCTAGAAAAATTCAGACTGGAAATAAAATCTATCTATATATAAAAGTCAAATGGTGTATGTGTGTGTGTATGCGTGTATGTATGTACCTGCGCTTACTCCTTCCACACGGTTTGAGCTAGAGACTTGAAATTTGGTACAGTTAGAGGTCTTAGGGTCCTAATCAGGGTAAGAGTTGAATTTTTTTCAAATCTCACCTCTGACGCCCCCCAGGGGTGAAATTATTTAAAGGCCAATCACATCAGCTGGGCAGCTGCTGTTCTCTGTGACGTAGTTATGATGTCATAATACCCCCTCCAACGGACCCTGCATTTGCTCAGCTCTCTGCCCCCTTCCCCCTCCAATGGACCCCGCACTCACTCAGCTCTCTGGCCCCTCCCCACCTCCGACGGACCCGAGCAACGCCGGGTATTTTCGCTAGTAATTTATAACAGTGAGAGGAATTAAGAATTGGAATAATTTACAGGGATTTTGGTGAATTCTCCATCCAGTCTACAGGAGATCAGACTAGATCATCCCATTAATCCCTTCTGGTCATGGACTCTGTGAATCTCTGAATATCTATGCCATGATGCAGTAATAGTATTGCTCAGTTACTTGCATGTTGTATTGTTTCCCGCTGTGACTTTAGGTCTGTGCCATGTGATTCAGTGGCAGTCAGAGGAGATGGTGGTTTTTTATCTCTTGGATCTAGCACTGACCAGTAATTTGATATGGTACCAGTCACTTCCCCTCTCTGTGCTTCACTTTTCCCTCCCTTTCTCTGCATTTTATATATCACTAGAAAAAGTGCCTGGCGTTGCTCGGGTCAGTCGGAGGTGGGGAGGGGACAGACAGCTGACACCCCCGACCAACCCCAACACCCACACCTCACCCCTCACCCACCCCGACACCTTCCCACCCCCCCAGACCAAACCCAACACCCCCCAGCTCACTTACCCCCCAACCAAACCCGACACCTCCACCTGACCCTCCCAACCAAACCCAACACCCCCACCTCACCCCCCGACCAAACCCGACACCCCCACCTGACCCCCTGACCAAACCCGACACCCCCACCTCACCTGCCGACCGAACAGTGTATTTAATAATCTGTGTGCTACACAGTGCACCGTGAGCCGGGGGGGTGTCGGGTTTGGTCTGGGGGGTGGGAAGTTGTCGGGGTGGGTGAGGGGTGAGGTGTGGGTGTTGGGGTTGGGGTTGGTCAGGGGGTTTTGCAGTTGGTGGGGGGGTGAGGTGGGGGTGTCGGGTTCGGTCGGGGGGTAAGTGAGCCAGGGGGTGTCGGGTTTGGACTGGGGGGGTGGGAAGGTGTCGGGGTGGGTGAGGGGTGAGGTGTGGGTGTTGGGGTTGGTCAGGGGGTGTTGCGGTTGGTGGGGGGGTGAGGTTGGGGTGTCGGGTTTGCTTGGGGGGGTGAGGTGGGAGTTTCGGGTTCGGTCGGGGGGGTAAGTGAGCCAGGGGGTGTCGGGTTTGGTCTGGGGGGGGTGGGAAGGTGTCGGGGTGGGTGAGGGGTGAGGTGTGGGTGTTGGGGTTGGTCAGGGGGGTGTTGCGGTTGGTGGGGGTGTGGGGTGGGGGTGTCAGGTTTGCTTGGGGGGGTGAGGTGGGGATGTCGGGTTCGGTCGGGGGGCAAGTGAGCCGGGGGGTGTCTGGTTTGGTCTGGGGGTGTTGCGATTGGTGGGGGTGTGAGGTGGGGGTGTTGGGTTCGGTCAGGGGGTAAGTGAGCCAGGGGGTGTCGGGTTTGGTCTGGGGGGGGTGGGAAGGTGTCTGGGTGGGTGAGGTGTGGGTGTTGGGGTTGGTCAGTGGGTGTTGCGGTTGGTGGGGGGTGAGGTGGCGGTATCGGGTTTGGTCGGGGGGGTAAGTGAGCCGGGGGAGGTGTCGGGTTTGGTCTGGGCACCCTCCCCGACACCTTCCCTCCCCCAGACCAAACCCAACACCCACACCTCACCCCTCACCCCCCCCCGACACCTTCCCACCCCCCAGACCAACCCCAACACCCCCCGGCTCACTTACCCCCGAACCAAACCCGACACCCCCACCTCACCCCCCCCAGCAAACCCGACACCCCCACCTCACCCCCCGACCGAACCCAACACCCCCACCTCACTTACCGTCCCACCAAACCCAACTCGGATCTGTCGCGGGGGGGGGGGCAGAGCTGACATTCCTGGGTTCCGTTGGGAGGGGGAGGGGCAGAAAACTGAGGGATCTCCGGGGTTCCATTGGAGGAGGGAGGGGTGAGCTGAGCGAGTGAGGTGTCTGTTGGAGGGGGGTATTATGACATCATCACCACCTAACCGCCCAGCTGATGTGATTGGCCCTGAAAGACTTTCACCCCTGGGGGGCGTCAGAGGTGAGATCCGAAATTTTTTTGACCCTTACCAGCATCTAGACCCCAAGACCCCTCACTGTACCAAATTTCAAGTCTCTGGCTCAAACGGTGCGGGAGGAGTTCGCTGTCATACATACATACATACACCACTTGACTTTTATATATATAGATTGTAAGCTCTTTGGGGGTGAGCTGTATCTTAGCATGTGTATGGTCACTGCTCCCCTTCACAGCATCTGTGCTTAGCTGGCAGCAGTGTTGGACGCTGGACACATGGTTGAACCAGTAGGTCAGTGGTCTGGTTCTATTGACCCCCTCTATGACATTGGGTTGTGTCTGGGTAGACAGGTTTTGGCTGCTTGGTACAACTCTAAACCTCTGTTTAAAGGGGCTAGTGTATATGACGCATATTCTGTGACCTATCAGCTATGTTGGTTACTTTGCTGTACTTTCCTCTGAAACAGAAATAAACACAGATGTCAGGGAATGAATGGGGTTTTTAATTATATATTATTAAACAACATGAACTTTTCCTTCCTTTGTTTAAAGTTTAAGGTTTCTTAGAAATGTTCATATCTTAATGGGAAATATGGGATTCTATCAAAACAATATATTCTCTTTAGAACATGCCATCTTTCCTCAAAATGTTTTGTCATTTTGTTGGAAAACTGAAAACTAGGAAAATAACATTCTTAGGCTTACTTCTTGAAATTTCCAATTTTCAGATGCATTTTCAGATTCTAAACAGTGATGAAAAATAGGGTTTGGTTTGTTCATGAAAACCGTTAGTTGTTTGTAGGGGGGAATGTTTTATTTTATATTTAAAATTATTTTCTGACCAGACGTAGAAGAGTAAATTGGTAGAAAACTGTAAATGACTGAGGGGGTAATTCTTATTAGTGTTCTTAAATTATCCCTGGATACTAACATTCAAACATATTAAATGGAATAAGAAAACTTACTGTGCCAGTCTTTGAGGATAATTTCCTAATCTGTGATGCATTCAGTCCTGCTCCATAATTCTGTAGTCATTATCTATCTGTCTGTCTGACTAACTAGTAGTATCTACAGGCCAAACACACAAGTTTCTAAGAGTCCTTTCGTCCCTCACTATAGGAATGTATTAGATTCCAACTCCTTGGTCTGAGTAGATGAGCTGTACTTAGCTGGCTTTGTGACTCATTGGCATTCAAGGACCTATGCTGACAGAACGTGATTTATCCATGGGGATTATCGTTTCTGAGCAGCCATAGATGAGTACAGTTTTTGGAAAAATGAAAATGAGTTCTGATTGTAATTCTAATTTGTTTACTTAAACTCCTCGTGAATGTTGATCTTCAGACATATTAAATGGAATGACAAAAATTACTGTTCTGGTCTCCATGGATTTTTCCCCTATATGTGCTGCATGTTGTCCAGCGCAACGATTCTGTGGTTCTTATCTATCTTTCTGTCTGACTAGCCAATAGTATCTAGAAGCCAAAAGCATACTTTCATTCCTCATCTAAGACTGAACTGTCAGAACTAGATTCAACCCCGTTGCTGTCTGCAGCTGAACTGTGTGTAGCTCGCTTTGAACATCACTCACTTTCAAGGGCCAATGCTGACGGAAGGGGAATTGTCCCAGTGTATTTTTGAAGGGCTTGTGGGATTCACTCCCTGGAGCCCTGCACAGCTCAGCAGAGACCCACAGGGAAAAGTTCACAGACTCATAGACTTGAAACCAAAAAAGAGATATTATGATTCTATAGTCTGACCCCCCCACATAGCACATAGCACATAAGAACGGCCATACTGGGTCAGACCAATGGCCAGTTTAACTCAGTATCCCGCCTTCTGACAGTGACCAGTGTGAGACAGGGATGATGAAACACTTACTCAATCATAGGTGATGGGTTCAGTCTTGGAGTTGTGGTAGGGCCAGATGCATCACATGAGGGACAGTGATCTATCAGAGCTAGAGAGACCACTGGCTTGGGAAGACCTGGGGAGGTCTCTCTAGAGGTGCCAACAGTCTGGGGTGAGCCAGGCAGAGCTTCACTGCTCAGAGAGATCTGAGGTGCTAGGAGACAGCTGGGCCTGGTACCCTGATCCATGGGTAAAGACTAGCAGAGATTCAAGGAGTAGGGATGTGACAAGGAGTCCTGTGGCACCATAAAGACTAACTAAAGTATTCAAGCATAAGCTTTCATGGGCTAATACCCACTTTGTTGGACGCATGCAGTGGAAGTATCCAGGGGCAGGTATCAAGAAACTCAGAATGAAATTGCTATCAATAGGGAACTATGGACCTTTTTATTCCTACTGAATGATATCCAACCTATCAGTTTACTCAATGAACCTTTCACCTCCCTGTTTCTCATGCTGTAGATGATCGGATTCATTAGTGGAGGCACCACGGAATAGAGAACACCCATCATGAGATCCAGACCTGATGCTGAGCTGGAGGTGGGTTTCAGGTAGGCAACGGTTCCAGTGCAAATAAACAAGGAGACCACAGTAAGGTGAGGAATGCAAGTGGAGAAGGCTTTACGTCGGCCCTGCTCAGAGGGGATTCTCAGCACTGCTTTGAAGATCGGAACATATGACACAATTATGAAAAGCAAGCAGCTTAAGACTAAGCATGCACCAAAGACAATAACACCAGTTTCATTGAGGTCTGAGTCAGAGCAGGCGAGCTTGAGAATCTGGGGAATTTCACAGAAGAACTGATCCACCATGTTGCCTCCACAGAAGGATATTGCAAATGTGTTCCTGGTGTGCAGGGCAGAGTACAGAAGACCACTGATCCAGGCACTGGCTGCTATTTGGATACATGCTCTCCTGTTCATCACTCTCTCGTAGTGCAGTGGTTGGCAGATGGCGACATATCGGTCATATCCCATGACAGTCAGCAAGGCAAGATCAGTTGCAGTGAAGAATACAAATAGAAAAACTTGGGTGACACATCCAGAATAAGAAATCACCCTGGTGTTCATGAGGGAATTGACCATGGATTTGGGGATGGTGACAGAGATGGTGCCGAGGTCTTGGATGGAGAGATTCACCAGGAAGAAGTACATGGTAGTGTGAAGATGGTGGTCGAGGGCTACAGCTGAGATGATGAGAAGATTCCCCATCAGGCCTGCCAGGTAAATCACTAGAAACACCACGAAGTGTAAAATCTGCAGCTCCCGAACGTCAGAGAATCCCAGGAGAAGGAACTCGGTCACCGTGGTTTGATTGGACATTGTCTTCCTCAGTACGCTGTATGATGGCTGTTGAGGGAAGGATAGAGGCTAGGGATTATCTCACTGTAATAATGTCTAAGGTGCCCAGCACTCATCACTTACAATAACTTTGTGATTTTAATGCTCCTCACCTCTGACAATCACCCAATCATGTTATCACAGTTGTGTAAATTGGATCCACCCCTTTAAGGTCAACAGAGCTTCATCACCTTACTCCATCTGAGGAATAGTCCCATGGTGTGGCTTGAAAAAATGCACTATGAAGGATGGAGCAAAGTATATCCAAAATCCAGCAATTTCAGTCAGGTTGGATCCTCTATTGCTACAAACAGAAGGCTCACCCCTTGAGCATGAAACTAAAATACTACAACACCAAAGCAACCTGATTACCACTTTACTGGGAAATATGACACGGACACACCTAGCATTCTGTGGGGGTAGATCTTCTGTATTGATTCTACCACAACACCGCATAGCTATCTGCTACCTGGGTACACGTTGATTTATGGCACCCAATCCCAGCCCCAACCCCACTCCAAATTGCAAACAAGGAACTAAGACCATACTTATAGGATGGGGAACACTATCCTGGAAAGCAGTGACTTAAAAAAAATTGGGGGTCATGTTTGATAATCAGCTAAACATGAGTTCCCAGTGTGACCAAAAGCTAACAAGATCTGGTGTGCATAAAAAGGCGAAACTTGAATATAAATAGAGAGGGTATTTTACCTCTGTATTTGGGACTGGTGTGACCATTGCTGGAATATGGTGTTCAATTCTGGTGACCATAATTCAAGACAATGTTAATAAATTGGAAACGGTTCAGAGAACAAGTACAAGCATGATGAAATGATGAAATGAAATGATGAAATGAAATGAAATGATGAAATGATTAGAAAACATGATTTGTAGGTGGAATCTCAAAGAGCACAGATAATTTAGCTTAAGAAAGGGAAGATTAACAGTTGACTTGATGCAGCCTATAACTACCTAGAAGGGAAAGAAATATTTAACACAGTAGACTCCTCTCGATTATCCAGGATGATAGGGAAAAAAATAATCCTGGTTAATAAAATCCTGGATAATCGCCATCCATAGTAAATATGAGGAGTGGGGGTTGGTTCACCAGCCACCCTGTGCCTATTTTTTTTGATATCCTGGTTAACCCAATCCTGGATAATCGAGAATCTACTGTAATGGGCTCTTCAGTCTAGCAGAGAATGGTTGAACAGGATCCAATAGCTGTATTTGAAGCTAGACAAATTCAGACTGGAAATAAAACAATTTTTTTAACAGTGAGAGAAATTTCCAGGGATTATGGTAAATTCTCCATCACTGGTGCTTTTCAAACCAAGATTGGGTCTTTCACAAACAGATCTGCTCTAGGAATTGCTTTGGGGATGTTCCCTGGCCTCCAGTCTACAGGAAGTTAGACTAGATGGTCACATTAATCCCTTCTGGCCATGAACTCAGTGAATCTCTGAATATCCATGTGATGATGCACTAATAGTCTTGCTCAGTTATTTTCATGATCTATTGTTTCCCAATGTGACTTTTGGTCCGTACTGTGTGACTGAGGGACAGTCAGAGAACAAGGTTTTTTTCTCTTGGCTCTGTCCTGTTCTTTGATATGGTTTATGTCTTGAAATTTCCAATTTTAAGATGAAAATTTTCAGATGCCCAACGGTGAAGAAAAATGGGGTTTGGCTTGTTGATGAAAAGCTTTAGTTGTTTGTAGGGAGAGTTTTTTATTTTATTTTTGTAATTATTTTCTGACCAGCCACAGAAGAGTCAATTGGTAGAAAAATGTAAAGGACTTCTGAGTATAATTCTTATTACTTCAAACAAACTAAACTGAATGAGATAACTTATAGTGCCGGTCTTTGAGGATATTTTCCTAATATGTGATGCATCCAGTCCAGCACCAGGATTCTGTAGTCATTATCTATCTGCATGTCTGACTATCTAGAGCAGGGGTCCGCAGCCTTTTGGAAGCAGCGTGCTGAGTCTTCATTTATTCACTCTAATTTCAGGGTTCGCGTGCCGTTAATACATTTTAATGTTTTTAGAATGTCTCTTTCTCTAATTAAATAATATAGAACTAAACTCTTGTTGCATGTAAAGTATAAAAGTTTTTAAAAATGTTTAAGATGTTTCATTTAAAATGAAATTAAAATGCAGAGCCCCCAGACAGGTGGCCAGGACCGGGGCAGTATGAGTGCTATTGAAAATCAGCTCACATGCCGCTTTCGGCACACCTGCCATAGGTTGCCTACCCCTGATCTAGAGTGTCTGCTGCCCAAACAAACAACTTTCTAAGAATCTTTTCATCCCTCACTCTAAGACTGTATTGGATTCCAACCCCTAGCTCTCAGCAGATGAGCTGTGCTTTGCAGGCTCTGTGCCTCACTGGCATTCAAGGACCTATGCTGACAGAAGGTGATTTATCCCTGGGGATTATCATTTCTGCCCAGCCATAGATGAGTACACTTTTTTTGAAAAATGAAAATAAGTTCTGAATGTAATTCTTCATTGTGCACTTAAACTTCTCCTGGATGTTGATCTTCAAACATATTAAATGAAATGAGAAAACTTACTTTGCCATTCTCCATAGATTTTCCTCCCTGTATGTGCTGCATTGAGTCCAGCGCCAGGATTCTGTGGTTATCTATCTATCTGTCTGTCTGACCATCCAACAGTATCTAGAAGCCCAAAGCAAAACTTGCTAAAAGAACTTTCATCCCTCACTCTAAGACTGAATTGTCAGAACTAGATTCCAACCCCTTGGTCTCTGCAGCTGAACTGTGTGTACCTGACTTGGAATATCACTCCATTTCAAGGGCCGATGCTGACGGAAGGGGAAGTGTCCCTGTGTACTTTTTAAGGGCTTGTGGGATTCACTCTCTGGAGCCCTGCACAGCTCAGCAGAGACCCACAGGGAAAAGTTCACAGACTCATAGACTTGAAACCAAAAAAGAGATATTATGATTCTATAGTCTGACACCCCGCATAGCACATAAGAATGGCCATACTGGGTCAGACCAATGGTGAGTTTAGTCCAGTATCCCATCTTCTGACAGTGGCCAGTGTGAGAGAGGGATGCTGGGACTCTTATTGAATCACAGGTGATGGGTTGAGTCTTGGACTTGTGGTCGGGCCAGTGCATCACATGAGGGAATGGGATCTATCAGAGAAAGAGGGACCACTGGCTAGAACAGAACTAGGGGAGGTCTCTCTGTAGGTCCCAACAGACTGGGGTGAGCCGGGCAGAGCTCCACTGCTCAGAGATATCTGAGGTCTTAGGAGACAGCTAGGTCTGGTGCCCTGATCCATGGGTAAAGACTAGCAGAGATTCAAGGAGTAGAGAGACTCCTGCAAGGGACCCGGGGTCACCAAGAACATTGTAGAAGATCTCCACAGCATCCAGAGAGCAGGGCTGGATTAAGGTTATGAGAGGCCTAAGGCTCATGGAGGGAAAGGGCCTATCTATGAATTACATACTGAAAAAAAATGAAGTAATCAAAGATTTATTTGCATTCCAATTTACATATTATTTATTTATGTAACATTAATAAGCTTCTTCTACTCTCATGACCCAGTTCTTCAAACAGATACTTCTGAGTAAGAGGTAGCATGCTGACCTTCTCTTAGGCCTCTTTCCTGCTAGGTATTGGCGTTCTCATCTGTGTGAGGATGAACACTGCAGCATTCCCCATCCTATTCACCTCTTCCCACCATGTGCTTCTACCCTCACCTGTCCACATGGCAGAGAGGAAAACCTGTTTTCCCCAAACTATTGCCTCTATACCACATACCCTCTCTCACTCTGACTACAGTCTGGAAGACAGCCAGCTTTTATTATTTTATTAGGTTTACTGTTTTTTCAACAATATTACATTATTAACACATATTTTTCTTGTGATGCAGTAGAACCCCAGACCATTTCTGCAGTAGTTTTACCTTGGCAGTCATTTATCGTTTTGCATCTGTGCAGTTGATTATGCCATCCTAAGTGAAGTACTTTGCATTTGCCCTTATTCAATTTCATCCTATATATTTCAGACCATTTCTCCAGTTTGTCAAGATCATGTTGAATTCTAATCCTGTCATCCAAAATTATTTCAACCCCTCCCAGTTTGGTATCATCCATCCATTTTGGAAGTGTCTTCAAGTCATTTATGAAGATATTGAATAGACCCAGCCCTAGGACATCTTTTTCCGCACTGAATTTCATCACAGTGGGTTGTTTTAGTCACATCTGCATCCTGGTATTTAAAATCATAGAAGATTAGGGTTGGAAGAGAGAGCTCAGGATGTCATTCAGTCATCTCTTTATGATTCATTATGTGTAGCCACTTAAAACCTTTACTTTTTATTTTAGTTAATAAACTTCTCCTCCTGTTTTATCCAACTGATATGTTTGGATTAAAGTGTATGACAAAGACCATTTGGACCAACAAGGCTGATGCATATCATTTTCCTTTAATGAAATGTCGAACTTTTGAAAAACGTTCATCATCCAGTAGTTTGTTGGGTAGTACAAAACACACATTTCTGGAGGACAGTATGAGAGTCTGCTCATATTCTGCGGCAGTGTAATTCATGGTTAGCTAGCTAGTAGTACTGGATACTATATACATGGGAGCAATTGATTCGCTGAAGATTGTGTATTTACTGGCCAGAAGTCACTATTTTCACAATAGAGCAGTGTAAGAGGCACCCCAGGTTGGAGAACAGAGGAGACACAGCTTTTTAGCAGTCCAGATGGTGCCCTGAGTAATGTCACACTAACCACAGCCCTTCCCATCTCTCCAGGCCTTCCCACCTCCAAGCATACCTGAAACAAAGAAACAAATACAAACACCAAACAACTCCACAAATATAAATTAAAACCTGAAAAAAGGAAATAAATATCCCTAGAAAAGAACAAATAAGTTGATACCTCGAGCAGATTTTAGTCTTAAAAATAAGAGCCAAAGACCCCCCACTAGCAACTTTGCTATGACTACTGATTTTATGTGCAAGTGTCTTTAGATAGATAGATAGATAGATAGATAGATAGATAGATAGATAGATAGATAGATAGATAGATAGATAGATAGATAGATAGATAGATAGATAGATGTGAACATACACAACCCAAGTGTCGGGCACGCATTAAGATAGACAGATAGATTCTGTCTGTATAGATTTTTACACATGCAAATACATAATTGTGTATAAGCATGTTACGGTATGTTCACATGAAGGAAATAATATCTTCAGCTGATTATATTTATAAAGAAAATCAGAATGAAATTGCTATCGATGGAGAAATATGGACATTCTATTCTTGCTGAATAACCTCCAACCTATCAGTTTATGCAATGAACCTTTCACCTCCCTGTTCCTCATGCTGTAGATAATCGGATTCATCATTGCAGGCACCACAGAATAGAGAACAGCCACCACAAGATCCAGACCTGATGCTGAGCTGGAGGTGGGTTTCAGGTAGGCAACTGTCCCAGTGCAAATAAACAAGGAGACTACAATGATGTGAGGCAGGCAGGTGGAGAAGGCTTTACGCCGGCCCTGCTCAGAGGGGATTCTCAGCACTGCTTTGAAGATATGAACATATGACATGATTATGAAAACAAAGCAGCTTAAGGCTAAGCATGCACTGAAGACAATAGCCCCTGTTTCACTGTGATATGAATCAGAGCAGGCGAGCTTGAGGAGCTGGGGGATTTCACAGAAGAACTGATCCACCCTGTTGCCTCCACAGAAAGATATCGCAAATGTGCACCCAGTGTGCAGGGCAGAGTAAAGAATACCACTGATCCATGTGCTTGCTGCCATTTGGATACACGCTCTCCTGTTCATCACTCTCTCATAGTGAAGTGGTTGGCAGATGGCGACATATCGGTCATACGCCATGACAGTCAATAATGCAAAATCTGCTGAAATAAAGAATAGAAAGAGAAAGACTTGGGTGGCACATCCAGAATAAGAAATCACCCTGGTGTTCATGAGGGAATTGGCCATGGATTTAGGGAGGGTGACAGAGATGGAGCCAAGGTCTATAATGGACAGGTTCACCAGGAAGAAGTACATGGGGGTGTGAAGATGGTGGTCGAGGCCGACAGCTGTGATGATTAGAAGATTCCCCATCAGGGCTGCCAGGTAAATCACCAGAAACAGCACAAAGTGTAAAACCTGCAGCTCCCGAACATCAGAGAATCCCAGGAGAAGGAACTCGGTCACCGTGGTTTGATTGGACATTTTCTTCCTCAGTACATTGTGTGATGACTGTGAAGGGAATGAGAAGGGCTATGGTCAGGACTAGAGTGATAGAGAGAATGGCCCTGATTCCCCTTCCCCTAATATCTCATTGTAATAATGTCAGAGGTGTCCAGCTTTCATCACTTACAATAACTGTGTGATTTTAGTGCTCCTCATCTCTGACAATCACTTAATCATGTTATCACAGTTCTGTAAATTGTACTGGACACACAGTTGAACCATGAGGTCAGTGTTCTGGTTCTATTGATCCCCTCTATGACCTCGGCTTTCTTTCCAGGTAGACAGACTTTGGCTGTTTGGTAGAACTCTAACCCTCTGTTTAAAGGGTCTAGTGTATATAACACATATTCTGTGACCTATCAGCTATGTTGGTTACTGTGCTATACTTTCCTCTAAAAGAGAAATAAACAGAGATGACAGAAAAGGAATGGGTTTTCAAATTATATATTATTAATCAGCATGAACTTTTCCTTCCTTTGTTTAAAGCTTAGGGTTTCTTGGAAATGTTCATATCTCAATGGGAAATATGGTATTTTATCAAAACAATATATTCTCTTTAGAACGTGCCAACTTTCCTCAAAATGTTTTGTCATTTAGTTGGAAAACTGAAAACTCTGAAAATAACATTATTGGGCTTACTTCTTGAAATTTCCAATTTTCAGATGAATTTTCTGATTCCAAACAGTGATGAAAAATGGGGTTTGGTTTGCAGATGAAAACCGTTAGTTGTTTGTAGGGGGAATATAGGGAATTTTATATTTAAAATTATTTTCTGACCAGCCGTAGAAGAGCAAATTGGTAGAAAAATGTAAATGACTTAGGGTGTAATTCTTATTAGTGTTCTCAAATTATCCCTGGATACTAACATTCAAACAAATTAATTGGAATAAGAAAACTTACTGTGCCAGTCTTTGAGGATATTTTCCTAATCTGTGATGTATTCAGTCCAGCTCCAGGATTCTGTAGTCATTATCTATCTGTCTGTCTGACTAATTAGTAGTATCTGCTGGCCAAACACACAACTTTTTAAGAGTCCTTTCATCCCTCACTCTAAGACTGTATTAGATTCCAACCCCTTGGTCTCAGCAAGCTGGCTTTGCACCCCACTGGTATTCAAGGATTTATGCTGACAGAAGGTGATTTATCCATGGGGATTATCATTTCTAATCAGCCATAGATGAGTACAGTTTTTGGAAAAATGAAAATGAGTTCTGATTGTAATTCTGCTTTTATCCTTAAACTTCTCCTGGATGTTAATCTTCAAACATATTAAATGGAATGAGAAAACTTACTGTTCCGGTCTCCATGGATTTCCCCCCTATATCTGCTGCATTCAGTCCAGTGCCAGGTTTCTGTGGTTGTTATCTATCTATCTGTCTGTCTGACTGTCTAATAGAATCTTGAAGCCAAAAGCAAACTTTCATCTCTCCCTCTAAGACTGATCTGTCAGAACTAGATTCAACCCTATTGCTCTCTGCAGCTGAACTGTGTATAGCTGCCTTTGAACATCACTCACTTTCAAGGGCCGATGCTGACGGAAGGGGAAGTGTCCCTGTGTATTTTTTAAGGGCTTGTGGGATTCACTCTCTGGAGCCCTGCACAGCTCAGCAGCAGAGACCCACAGGGAAAAGTTCACAGACTCATAGACTTGAAACCAAAAAAGAGATATTATGATCCTACAGTCTGAGCCCCCACATAGCACATAAGAATGGCCATACTGGGTCAGCCAATGGTGAGTTTAGTCCAGTATCCTGTCTTAAGACAGCGACCAGTGTGAGACAGGGATGCTGGAACACTTATTGAATCACAAGTGATGGGTTCTGTCTTGGACTTGTGGTTGGGCCAAAAGCATCACATGAAGGAGTGTGATCTATCAGAGGAAGAGAGACCACTGGCTAGGAAAGACCTAGGGGAGGATTCTCTAGAGGTGTCAACAGTCTGCAGTAAGCCAGGCAGAGCTCCACTGCTCAGTGAGATCTGAGGTGCTAGGAGACAGCTAGGCCTGGTGCCCTGATCCCTGGGTAAAGACTAGCAGAGATTCAAGGAGTAGAGAGACTCCTGCAAGGGATCCAGCGGGGCTCAAGGGTCACCAAGGACTTTGTAGAAGCTCTCTACCTCAGCCAGAGAGCAGGGCTGGATTAAGGTTATGAGAGGCCTAAGGCTCATGGGGGGAAAGGGCCTATCTATGAATTACATACTGAAAAAAAATGAAGTCATTAAAATTATTTGCATACCAATTTATATATTTTTTATTTATGTAACAGTAATAAGCTTCTTCTACTCTCATGATCCAGTTTTTCAAAAAGATACTTCTGAGTAAGAGGTAGCATGCTGACCTTCTCTTAGGCCTCCTTCCTGCTAAATATTGGCGTGCTCATCTGTGTGAGGAGGAACACTGCAGCATTCCCCTTCCTGCTCACCTCTTCCCACCATGTGCTTCTACCCTCACCTGTCCACATGGCAGAGAGCAAAAACTGTTTTCCCCAAGCTATGACCTCTATACCACATACCCTCTCTCACTCTGACTGCAGTCTGGGAGACAGCCAGCTTTTATTATTTTATTTGGTTTACTGTTTTTTCAACAATATTACATTATTAACACATATTTTTCTTGTGATGCAGTAGAACCCCAGATCATTTCTGCAGTACTCTTTCCTTGGCAGTCATTTGCTGTTTTGCATTTGTGCACTTGATTATGCCTTCCTAAGAGAAGTACTTTGAATTTGCCCTTATTCAATTTCATCATATATATTTCAGATCATTTCTCCAGTTTGTCAAGATCATGTTGAATTCTAATCCTGTCATCCAAAGTTCTTTCAACCCCTCCCATCTTGTTATCATCCATACATTTTGGAAGTGTATTCAAATGATTTATGAAGATATTGACTATAACCATCCCCAGGACATCTGTTCTGCACTTATTTGCTCCATAGTGGGTTGCTTTAGTCACACATGGATCCCGATGTTTAGAATCGTAGAAGAGGAGAGTTGGAAGAGAGCTCAGGAGATCATCTAGACATCTTGGACTTGTGGTAGGGCCAGAAGCATCACATGAAGGAATGGGATCTATCAGAGCTAGAGAGACCAATGGCTAGGAAAGACAGAGGGGAGGTCTAGCTGGAGGTGCCAACAGTCTGGGGTGATCCAGGCAGAGCTCCACTGCTCAGAGAGTTCAGAGATGCGAAGAGACAGCTGGGCCTGGTGCCCTGATCCATGGGTAAAGACTAGCAGAGATTCAAGGAGTAGGGATGTGACAAGGAGTCCTGTGTCACCTTAAAGAATAACCAAAGTATTGAAGCATAAGCTTTCGTGGGCTATACCCACTTCGCTGGATGCATGCAGTGGAAGTATCCAGGGGCAGGTATCAGGAGTAGGGAGACTCCTGAAATTGATCCAGAGGGTCTCCAGGGTCACCAAGGACTTGATAGAAGCTCTCCACAGCAGCCAGAGGTCAGGGCTGGATTAAGGATATGAGAGGCCTAAGGCTCATGGGGGGAAATGGCCTATGTATGAATTACATATTTAAAAAATTATGAAGTCATCAAATATGTATTTGCATACCAATTTACATATTATTTATTTATGTAACATTAATAAGCTTCTTCTACTCTCATGACCCAGGTCTTCAAACAGATACTTCTGAGTAAGAGGTAGCATGAGGGATAATCCTTCTCTTAGGCCTCCTTCCTGTTTGGTATTGGGCTGCTCATGTGTGTGGGGATAAACACTGAAGCATTCCCCATCCTGCTCACCTCTTTTCATCATGTGCTTCTACCCTCAGCTGCCTACATGGCATTGAGAAAAATCTGTTTTCCCCAAGCTGTGGCCTCTACACCACATACTCTCTCTTGATCTAAGTGCACTCTGGGAGACAGCCAGCTTTTATTATTTTATTAGGGTTACTTTTCTTTTAAACAATATTACATCGCTAACTCATAGCTTTCTTGTGATCCAGTATAACCCCAGATGATTTCTGCAGAACTCTTTCCTTGGTAGTCATTTAACATTTTGCATTTGTGAACTTGATTTTGCCTTCCTAAGCAAGATACTTTGCATTTGTCCTTATTCAATTTCATCCTATATATTCGAGACAATTTCTCCAGTTTTTCAAGATCACGCTTAATTCTAATCCTGTTGTCCAAAATCCTTTCAACCCCGCCCAGCTTGGTATCATCCATACATTTTGTAAGTGTCTTCAAATCATTTATGAAGATATTGACTAGAACCAGCCCCAGGACATCTTTTCTGCACTGACTTTCTCCATGGTGGGTTCCTTTGGTGACACCTGGATCCTGGTGTTTAGAATCATAGAAGAGGAGGGTTGGAAGAAAGCTCAGGAGGTCATCTAGTCAACTTTTTATTCTTCATTACGTGTAGCCACTTAAAACCTTTCCTTTCTTACTGTAGATAATTAACTTTTCCTCCTGTTTTATACAAATGATATGTTTGGATTAAAGTGTATCAGAAAGACCATTTGGACCAACAAGGCTGATGCATATCATTTTCCTTTAATGAAATGTCGAACTTTTGAAAAACGTTTATCATCCAGTAGTTTCTTGGGCAGTACAAAACACACATTTCTGGAGGACAGTATGAGAGTCTGCTCATATTTTGCTGCAGTGTAATTCATGGTTAGCTAGCTAGTAGTACTGGATACTATATACATGGGAGCAATTGATTCGCTGAAGACTGTGTATTTACTGGCCAGAAGTCACTATTTTCACAATAGAGCAGTGTAAGAGGCACCCCAGGTTGGAGAAAAGAGGAGACACAGCTGTTTAGCAGTCCAGATGATGCCCTGAGTAATGTCACACTAACCACAGCCCTTCCCATCTCTCCAGGCCTTCCCACCTCCAAGCATACCTGTAACAAAGAAACAAATACAAACACCAAAAAACTACACAAATATAAATTAAAACCTGAAAAAAGGAAATAAATATCCCTATAAAGAACAAGTATGTTGATACCTCGATCACAGATTTTAGTCTTAAAAATAAGAGCCATAGACCCCTCACTAGCAACTTTGCTATGACTACTGATTTTATGTGCAAGTGTCTTTAGATAGATAGATAGATAGATAGATAGATAGATAGATAGATAGATAGATAGATAGATAGATAGATAGATAGATAGATAGATTCTGTCTGTATAGATTTTTACACATGCAAATACATAATTGTGCGTAAGCAGGTTACGGTATGTTCACATGGAGGCAATAATGTCATCAGCTGAATATATTTATAAAGAAAATCAGAATGAAATTGCTATCGATGGAGAAATATGGACATTTTATTCTTGCTGAATAACCTCCAACCTATCAGTTTATGCAATGAACCTTTCACCTCCCTGTTTCTCATGCTGTAGATGATTGGATTCATCATTGCAGGCACCACAGAATAGAGAACAGCCACCACAAGATCCAGACCTGATGCTGAGCTGGAGGTGGGTTTCAGGTAGGCAACTGTCCCAGTGCAAATAAACAAGGAGACCACTGTAAGGTGAGGAATGCAAGTGGAGAAGGCTTTACGTCGGCCCTGCTCAGAGGGGATTCTCAGCACTGCTTTGAAGATATGAACATATGACACGATTATGAAAACAAAGCAGCTTAAGGCTAAGCATGCACTGAAGACAATAGCCCCTGTTTCACTGTGATATGAATCAGAGCAGGCAAGCTTAAGGAGCTGGGGGATTTCACAGACGAACTGATCCACCCTGTTGCCTCCACAGAAAGATATCGCAAATGTGCACCTAGTGTGCAGGGCAGAGTAAAGAATACCACTGATCCATGCGCCTGCTGCCATTTGGACACACGCTGTCCTGTTCATCACTCTCTCATAGTGCAGTGGTTGGCAGATGGCCACATATCGGTCATACGCCATGACAGCCAATAATGCAAAATCTGCTGACATAAAGACAATTAAGAGAAAGACTTGGGTGACACATCCAGAATAAGAAATTGACCTGGTGTTCATGAGGGAATTGGCCATGGATTTGGGGATGGTGACAGAGATGGAGCTGAGGTCTAGCATGCCCAGGTTCACCAGGAAGAAGTACATGGGGGCGTGAAGATGGTGGTCAAGGGCTATGGCTGTGATAATGAGAAGATTCCCCATCAGGCCTGCCAGGTAAATCACTAGGAACACCACAAAGTGCAAAATCTGCAGCTCCCGAATGTCAGAGAATCCCCGGAGAAGGAACTCAGTTACAGTGGTTTGATTAGACATTTCCTTCCTGTGTGATGTCTGTGGAGGAATGAGATAGGTTATGGTCAGTACTGGAGCCACAGAGAGAATGGCTCTTATTCCCCTTCCCCTAATATCTCATTCTATGAATTTCAAAATTGTCCAGCACTCATAACTGGGTGATGTTACTGCTCCTCACTTCTGACAATCACTCAATCAGGTTTTCACATTGTAAATTGGATCCACTCCTTTACAGTCAACAGAACTTCATCACTTTACCCCATCTGAGGGCCATATTTTGGCTTGATAACATGCAGTATGAAGGATGGAACAAAGTACATCCCAAATCCAGCTATTCCGGTCAAGTTGGATCCCCTATTGCTACAAACAGAAGTCTCACCACTTGAGCATAAAGCTAAAATACCACAACACCAACACAACCTGATTCGCATTTTCCCGGGAAATATGACATGGACACAGCCAGCATTCTGTGGGGGTAGATCTTCTGCACTGATTCTTCGCCAACACCTCATAGCTTTCTGCTACCTGGGTATGCATTGCTTTATGGAACACAATCCCAGCTCAACTTCCACGCCGTGTTGTGAACACAGTATACAGATTATACTTAAAGGATATGGAACACTGTCCTGGGAATGAGTAACTGAAAAACATTTAGGGGTCATGATGGATAATAAGCTTAACATGAGCTCCCAGTGTGACCAATAGCTAACCAGATCTGGAGTGCATAAACAGGGGAATCTTGGATACGAATAGAGAGGTTATTTTACCTCTGATTTGGGACTGGTGTAATCATTCCTGGAATATGGTGTTCAGTTCTGGTGCCCAAATTCAAGAAGAATGCTGGTAAATTGGTGATGGTTCAGAGAACAGCTACAAGCATGATGAAATTATTAGAAAACATGATTTGTAGCGAGAGTCTCAAAGAACACCACCCATTTAGCCTAAGAAAGGGAAGATTAATGGGTGACTTGATAGCAGTCTATAACTACCTAAAGGGGGAACAAATATTTAATAATATGCTCTTCAGTCTAGCAGAGAATGGTCTAACATGATCCAATAGCTGTATTTGAAGCTAGACAAATTCAGACTGGAAATAAAACATATTTTTTAACAGTCAGAGTAATTAAGCATTTGAACAATTTACAGTGATTCTGGTGAATTCTCCATCACTGGCACTTTTTAAACCAAGATCTATCAGATCTGCTTTAGGAATTATTTTGGGGAAGTTTGCAGGCCTCCAGAATATAGGAGGTCAGACTAGGTGGTCACACTAATTTCTTCTGGCAATGGACTCTGTGAATCTCTGAATATCTACGCAATGATGAACTAGTAATATTATTCAGGTTACTTGCATATTGTATTTTTTCCTGCTATGACTTTAGTTCTGTGCTGTGTGATTCAGTGGCAGTCAGAGGACATGGGTTTTTTCTACTCTGGCCGTGACCTGTTATGTGATACGGTACCAGTCACTTTCCCTCTCTGTGCTTCAGTTTCCCCTCCCTTCCTCTGCCTTCCCTATTTGACTGTAAGGTCTTTGGAGGATGAGCTGTATCAGTGCACCTATTTACAGCATCTGTTCTCAGCGAGCAGCAGTGTTGTACGATGAACACACAGTTGAACCAGGAGGTCAGTGTTCTGGTTCTATTGCCCCCCTCTATGGCCATGGGTTGTGTCTGGGTAGACAAGCTTTGGCTGCTTGGTACAACTCTAACCCTGCCTTTAAAGGGGCCAGTGTTTTTGACATATTTTCTGTGACCTATCAGCTATGTTGGTTACTGTGCTATACTTTCCTTTGAAAGAGAAATAAACAGAGATGCCAGAAAATGAACGAGTTTTCTAATGATATATTATTAAACAACATTAACATTTCCTTCCCTTGTTTAAAGTTTAAGGTTTCTTGGGCATTTTCATATCTTAATGGGAAATATGGGATTTTATCACAACAATATTTTCCCTTCAAAATGTGTCAGCTTTTCTTGAAAATTTGTGATGTTTTGTTGGATAACTGAAAATGCCAAAATTAACCCTGCTAGGTTTACGTCTTGAAATTGCAATTTTAAAGATGAAACTTTTCAGATGAAAAATGGTGAAATAAAATGAATTTTGGTTAGTTGATGAAGAGCTTTAATTGTTTGTAGGGAGAAGATTTTTATTTAATTTTTAAAATTATTTTCAGACCAGGCAAAGATGTATAAATTGGTAGGAAAATGTAAAGGACTTCTGAATGGAATTATTTGTTCTGTTCTTAAACTACCCTTGGATATTAACCTTCAAACAAATTAAATTGGATGAGAAAACTTACTGTACCGGTCTTTGAGGATATTTTCCTAATATGTGATGCATTCAGTCCAGCGCCAGGATTCTGTAGTCATTATCTATCTGTCTGTCTGACTATCTAGTGGTATCTACCAGCCAAACACACAACTTTCTAAGAGCCCTTTGCTCCCTCACTCTAAGACTGTATTGGATTCCAACCCATTGCTCTCAGCAGATGAGCTGTGCGTAGCTGGCTTTGAGCCTCACTGGCATTCAAAGACCTATGCTGACAGAAAGTGATTTATCCCTGAGTATTTTACTCCCTGGAGCCCTGAACAGCTCAGCAGCAGAGACCCACAGGGAAAAGTTCCCAGATTCATAGATTTGAAAGCAAAAGAGGGATGTTTTGATCTGGTAATCAACCCCCTGCATAGCACATAAAAACGGCCATACTGGTTGAGGCCAATGGTCAATCTAGCCCAGTACTCTGTCTTCTAAGTGGCCAATGCCCAATGCTTTAGAGGGAATGAACAGAACAGGGAAAACATTGAGTGATCCATCCCCTGCCATCCACTCCCTGATTCTGGCAAACAGAAGTTTACTGACACCTAGAACACAGGGTTGCATCTCAGACCATCTTGCCCAATAGCCATTGATGGACCTATCTTCCATGAATGTAGCTAATTTTTTAATGAATGCACTATAGTCTTAGCCTTCACAGCAACCCTTGGCAATGAGTTCCACACTATTAAAATAGGTTCTCCCAAGGTATGTTGGGTAGGTATGCTGAAATATACTTAACAGCTGGAGTGCCCATGTTTGATGAAGCTGGCATTAAGTGTGTTAAGGTGTGTATCCCAGATTTCTCCTAGGCTGTAGATAACAGACGTCTTGGTATGCTGGGGTGCTTAGTGTATTTGTGAAGTTAAGTGTGTAGGATCCCATTGCTGATTGTGATTCAGGAAGTTGATGCTGGTGTGGAAGTATTCCAGAGAAAGTTTGATGCATAGGTGGTGGTTGCTGGTGGAAATCTATGAAGAAGTTTGTCCAGTGGATGAAAATACCATCAATGTATCTCGGGCATATTGTTGGTTTCAGTATGAAATATTTGCAGAAAATCTTCAGTGAATAATGCTGAATAATAAATGCTAAATAATAAATAAATAAATTATTTGAAGGAAATAATGATCTGGATCTTTACAGTCAAGAACAGAAAAAGAAGCACAATAATTTAGGATTATCTATCTATCTATCCATCTATCCATCTAATGCTGCTTCCTTGAATAGGTGTGTAAAAAGTATGCACAAACATGATAATCCAATTCATTAATTACTTAATTAAATTACTGCTATTACTACTACTACTAATAATAATAATAATAAGAGCAAAATTACATTGTCCAGGGCATGTTTAGTCACCTTTGGATGGTTCTATGGATGAAAGACCATTGGCCAAATCTGGATCCCTTGGAAGTGAAAGGTGAAATCCCACGTTGTCATAGCTACAGGGCTAGCTGCACCTCTGACACTTTCTCTGGTTTCTCTGAGTTCACTCATCAGGTCTCAACCTCATTCTTGCTCCTCTCTTAAGGGGAAATATGTTATTCATCAACTCTTAAATTGGGTCCTGGGGTAGGGCACCGTATGCACCAACTGTTGTTTCCCAGCAGGGTCAATTGGATTCAGTACCTGCTGTTATTCCCTCTGGATCTGTGATCAGTACTAAGGTGAGTGATCAGACAGATTTCTCTCAAAAAAGTATAATAATTTATTTACCACAGTGGGAACAAAGACTATAACATAAGAGAAAATATAGAGCAACTCCTCCTCTGACACAACAAAAACTGACATGGGATCCATATTTGTCCTCATTAAATACAATCAGTTAGGACTGTCTTTAGGGATGTCACCATTCCTCAGTGGGTCACAGCTGACAAAGCCAAATTCAGGACAAACTGCTGAAATGCAGGGCAGGCTCCTGCAAACCGGTGGCTACTCTACCATTAGATTATACCAGACTAGTAACAAAAGTGGACTTCTGTCTCACCACACTGGATAAAAAGAAGCCAAAAATGCAGTCTTCTTACGAATCCCAGCTCTTGACTCACCACCTGGACACTGGTCTATAGGATGAGTGGTTACAGAAAACCAGTTTCATCAGATATAGGGCCCTTACAGTCCCAAGGGATCAGCCACTTACCCAGGTCAATATATAGCTTTAAACTTAGACAATAATCACACTAATACCAGCCCCTCAGTAACAAAAATCTAAATGTTTATTAATAAAATAAAAGATGAAAAAGAGAATTATGAATGGTTAATAGATCATATACATTCAAGTAGTTTTCAGGGTTCAATGATCGGGGCCATAGCAGTGATGAAATAAATTATTATTAGCTTGCAAATCTCTCTCTGGAATCACCTAAACACATTAGGGGTCATCGGTCTTTTTTCAAAGCTTCCTTGGTAGAAATCTAGTCCAGAGAAATGAAGAAAAAATAGAGATGCCTTAAGGGTCTTCTATATCCTCTGTGACATGCAAGAAATTTGATTATCTCAAAGAAAGTTCACAGCCTCTGTTTGTGGAAAGTTACACTGTCACAAGATGGCGTCCAGGGTCACATGAGCATATCACATTGCCCGTATTCATGCTTTGGTGTCCACAGGAAGGCTTGCTGGGTGGGATGAGGTTCTTCTGTGGCCCATTGCGAGAGCAAATGTCCTCAATGGTCCATGACCACAAAGCTGTCCAGCCTTCATGTCAATCTTATCTGGTGGGTATTACCCAGGAATACAACACATGTATAAGATACCAGTCCATAGTCAATATTCATAACTTCTGTTACAAAGATGATACAAGTGTATAAACAGAATAGTCATACTTAGAAAAACATAATTTTTCCATTGACATCTTACATGACATACTTTGTTCAAGATTTGTCACAGTTGTATAACAGTAGAAACAACAATGCTAAAATGATCATATTCAACCATACAGCATCACAGAGGAACATTACAAAATCTTCCTCTTCAAAAAAGATTCCCCACCACAGCAATGCGTTATATAGATAAAAATAATTTTAAAAGATGGCAATATAAGGCTCTAGATGCCCTATCACATTATTAATAATCCCTGCAATATTGAAAGAATCATTTTAGTAAGAACTAAGTCACACAGCCCATACAGAAACTCTTTCCCATCTCTTCATCATTTTCAAAGCAAAGTTTTAGCCTTCAAAAAACCCCATATAAGTGATGACAGCATTGACACACCCAATAAGTAACAGCAATATATATATATACCCTCATAGAACCATACAACCATAGATGATTAGGGTTTGCAGAGACCTCAGGAGGTCATCTAATGCACCCCCTGCTGAAAGAAGGACCAACACCAACTCAATCATTCCAGCCAGGGCTTTGTCAATCAGGGCCTTAAAAACCTCTAAGGAAGGAGATTCTACCACCTCCCTAGGTAACCCATTCCAGTGCTTCACCACCCTCCTAGTGTAATAGTGTTTCCTAATATCCAGCCTAGACCTCCCCCACTGCAACTTGTGATGACTGCTCCTTCTTCTGTCATTTGCCACCACTGAGAACAGCTGAGCTCCATCCTCTTGGAACTTTTAGAAAATACTTTTTGAAATAATTAGAACTTTTAAAATTAAGTGGGTTTATCAGGAAATCTCAAAGAGGAGGGGATATACTAATAGAATTCTTCTGGTTATCAGTTTTTTGAAGCTTCCCCATAGTGAGTGAAATCATTGTCTGGGTGATTCCCTATTCAAAGCCCCAAACTGGTTAAAGAGTCATGAGTGTTTGCAAAGGGATTGATTAACTTTAAACCACAGATAACCTCACAGGTGGGGTTTTGATGGCCTTCTTCCCTGCCAGAGCTCAGGTTGGAGTTGGGTTGATCTCTGGTAAACTAAGTAGCATGTGTGAAGTTCATTTATTGTTTAATGTTTTGTCTGTAATGCTTTTATCATATGCATAACACGTGCTTAATTTAAAAGAACAGTGGTAACTGTAGTAATGGCATTTTTTACTATCTTGAAGGAGGGAAGCAAAGCAGGTCTGATTAGCCAGACAGTCTTATTCATTTTAAAATTAATTGTTGGTTAAATAATTTGCATTTCCTTTAAATTGTATGCAATGATCAGTGGGTCAGGGAAGCATCCAGTACAGAGAGACTATTCTGGAGTGTGGACACCCTAGCTCCTGACCTAGGTGACCATAGCAAGGTTGGGGGTCAACCCCCCCCCCCCAGGAATCCTGGGCCCAGCATTGCTGGGGTTACAAGGACTCTGCCAGACAGGAGAGTGGAAGGGGAGACCTCAAGGACAGGGAGGCCTCTGGGTAAAGGAAGTGGGAGCGAGGACTCAGATCTTTCTGCTAGTACATTTCACCGGGGTAGTGCAGAAGCCAGGAGACTTCCCCACAATAGCAGGACTAATCCCCCTGCTTACACATGAACTACAAAACTTTAGGGCAGTTCTCTGGCCTGTGTCCTCAGACTAGGTGATCCCAGTTGTTCCTCCTGGTCTTGGAATCTGTGAATGTATAAAACAAAATTTGACCAAACAAATTAATAAAGTAATAAATTAATAATAAATAACAATAATAATAATTAGTAACTAACAATCCCATGGTGTAATACTGAGAGGCAACAATAATAAAAGTGTGTATGATAAATGCCCTTGAGAACTGTGACCCACTGCACTAGATAACACACAAAGAGCTCACAGTCTAAATAGACAAGACGGGCCAAGGTGAGGAAGGAAACAAACCCCCTGAGTTGAAGGTTGTTGTATAAAGTGAGCCAGTAGGCAAAGCTGGCAGTAGAACACAGGCATCCTAACACAGAAGCTTAGAAACTCCCAGCTCTATATGGTTTTGGTCTGAGTCCTCTTTCACTTTTGAGTATGAGCATCTTATAAAAGTTTTGCATGGTATTTATTTTCCTCAGGTTGTATGTGTGGGAGTGTACACAGAGATGGACACACTGAGTGTCTAAACAATAAGAGTGTAGACATACAGAATCATTTACTTTGGGGAGAGAAGTTTCTGGTAACATGTATCTTGACCTGGTGGCCCCATTCTCTTAGCTGCTGCACAAACACCTAGTGAGAGACAGCCTGTGTCACACAGAATTTGTAATAAACACAAAACATAAGGGAGGGGAAGCTGAGGTACAGAGTGATGTGACTCTGGTCACACAGCAGGTCAGAGGCAGGACCAAGAATAGGTGCTACATCTCCTGAATACCAGGCCTGTGCTCCTACCAGTTGGACCAGACTCATTATTCTGCTGTCTGGCTGGTGAGTCTTTCCCACATGCTTAGGGTTCAGCTGATCGCCATATTTGGGATCAGGAAGGAATTTTCCTCCAGGGCAGATTGGCAGAGGCACTGGAGGGTTTTCGCCTTCCTCTGCAGCATGGGGTACGGTTCACTTGCTGGAGGATTCACTGCACCTTGAAGTGTTTAAACCATGATTGGTGGACTTCAGTAGCTCAGACATAGGTGAGAGGCATATTGCAGGAATGCATGGGTAAAATTCTGTGGCCTGCGTTGTGCAGGAGGTCAGACTAGATGATCATAATGGTCCTTTCTGACCTTAGAGTCTATGAGTCTATGAATCTGTTCTATATCCTACTGCCTTTGTAATTGTGATCACTTGAGTTTCCGGGAACTTTCAGGAAAACACGCTACAGCAACTTTGCCTTTGTTCCTGGGCTGTGCAGGGCTCCAGGGAGCGAGTGCCTGAAATCCCTTAGGGGAACAGAAAAGGATAAATATCCTTCCAACAGTTAGCCACACTGCTCATCTGAAGAGGGCAACTGGTCTCAGTATATTTCCAACAGGCCAGGATCAGTGTGAGCAGAGAATGGTCTCTCTTAATGAAATGATAGATAAATAGACAAAAGGAGGCTGGAGTTGGAGGAGGAAAGAGATGGGAGGAATCCACACACACACGGGCACGGTAAGTTTGCTGTTGCAATGAAATACTTGTGGGGTTTGCAGAGCCACTCTTTAAGGGGAACAAACAGAAATGGACATCAGGTCTTTCTTTCAGACTTTGAGTTTGGTTGGGGAAGACTGAAGCAGCCCAGACCAGGGGTTACTTTAGGAAAGTGATGATAGAATGTTTGTGCCTCAGTTTCCTCCCAGGGGAAGTGGGGGAATTAATGAAAATGACTCAGATATTTTTAAATGGATCAAGAAGCCTAAATGAGAATTGTCTGTAAGCATTACACCCTGGCGTCTTGGCTTTGATAGTTCGTGGGAAAAGTTACAGGGTCCACTGAGCAGTGACAGAGCAGAGAGGTAGGGAAAGAGGGAACAATCCAAATACATGACAACCAGGGCAGAAATAAAAAAATAGGTGTCTCTCTCTCTCTCTCTCTCTCTCTCTCTCTCTCTCTCTCTCTCTCTCTCTCTCTCTCTCTCAGGAACAAATGAAAAACAAATGTAGAATCCATCTATGTATTCATCTAACTAATTCTTGTTACTTTTCTCTCTCTTTATATTTATGTGTGTTTTAATTTTTCTGTTAATTCTACCTAACTTGCTAATTATGTGCTGTTCCTTCACTTCCTATTAGTTTGATGTATGTTATATTCATTTTGTTGACATAAACTGTCCCTGAGAGTCAAAGGCATTGAATTCTCCCTGTCACTGTACAACACTGAACAGTCAAACGTGGTCCCAGATTTTGGTTACAGAAACTGCAGCCTTTTTAGTCCCTGGGAAACCCATGCCAAAAACTGGAAATTAATAAATCCATGGCACGCCGACATTTTGAATAATTCATGCAGATGTGGACTCCCCGTCTCAAAAAAAGAAATATTGGAACTGGAAAAGTTTCAGAAAAGGGAGACATATGGGATTAGGGGTATGGATCAGCTTCCATATGAGAAGAGATTAATAAAATGTGATTTTTCAGCTTGGAAGAGATGACTAACGGGGGGATACGATAGAGTCTGTAACATCATGACTGGTGTGGAGAAAGTAAAGGAGGATGTTTTTTTTACTCCTTGTCTCATAACACAAAAACCAGGGGTCATCAAATGAAATTAATAAGCAGCAGGTTTAAAACAAAACAGAAAAAGAGGAAGTATTTTTTTCACACAATGCACAGTCAACCTGTGGAATTTTTTGACAGAGGATGTTGTGAAGGCCAAGGGATCAAACAGGGATCAAAAAAGGGATCAAAAAAGAACTAGATCTATTCCTGGAGGATAGGTTCATCAATGGCTATTAGCCAGGATGGGGAGGGATTGGGTCCCTAGCCTGTGTTTGAAAGAAGCTGGGAATGGGCGATGGGATGGATCACTTGATTCCCCGTTCTGTTCATTCTCTCTGGGACACCTGACATTGGTAACTGTCAGAAGACAGGACACTGGACTAGATGGACCTTTGGTCTGACCCAGTCTGGCCATTCTTCTGTTCATATGGAGTACAGCTCTTACTGCTAATAAGGGCACTGTGCAGTATTACTATGCTTTTAAACAGTGGAACAGTATGGTGTAGTAATTAGGTTGGGTGACTTGGACTTAGGTTTGGCTTGAAGTTTGTTTCTCTTCCCATCTATGTTCTCAGAGTGTAATCTAATTTTTATGGGAGAGGCTGGGCAGTATCATGACTCCTGGGTTCAAATCCCCCCTCTGGGAGAGCAGTGGGGCAATATGGTGCTATAGGTTATAGAAGTGAGAGAGCAGCCTTTTTCTATTTGGGGTAGATAGTATTGGGTCCTGGCTAGAATGGCTGACTGGGATTCAAGATTCCTCCTTGGTTATGTTCCTGATTCTACAGCACAACCATTGTGTAGCCGTGAGTGAGCTCTTCAACCTCCGTGGTAGATGCTACTCCCATTTGCAGCAGTGTAAACACAAAGTAATTCCACTGCTTTCAGTGACAAGACCCCAGATTTACACTGGTGTGTCTGACAGAAGATTCCAGCAATCTGGTCTGCATTTCCCCCTCTATGAAATGGAGATAAGATTCACCTAACTTTATACTTCTTTGAGTGGGAAGCCATACAGACCCCTACAAAGCAGTTGCTGTTTATTCTGTTTTCCTTCAGCTTGGTGTCAGTCTCAAGCAGTCTAATTTGGTCACTGTTCCCAGTGTAAATCCAGACTAATTTCATGGGAGTCAATGGTTCCTGAACTCCCCTTCCATATCACACCAATTCACAAGCCAAGGGTCTGACTCAAGGGAATTGAGGGTTTTCACAAAAGATGACTTATTTTACTGATGTAATCCTGACCATTGCCATTCTCCTTCCTTCCAGACGTAGCACACACTGTTTTGAGGAAGAAAATGTCCAACCGAACCACCTTGACCGAGTTCCTTCTCCTGGGATTCTCGGACATTCGAGAGCTGCAGATTTTGCACTTTGTGGTGTTCCTGGTGATTTACCTGGCAGCCCTGCTGGGCAATCTTCTCAACATCACCGCCGTAGCCATCGACCACCATCTTCACACCCCCATGTACTTCTTCTTGGTGAACCTGTCCATCCTAGACATCGGCTCCATCTCTGTCACTGTCCCCAAATCCATGGCCAATTCCCTAATCAACTCCAGCTCAATTTCCTATGCTGGATGTGTAGCCCAAGTCTTTTCCCTCATCTTCTTGATGGGAGCAGATTTTTTCTTTCTCACCATCATGGCATATGACCGATACATCGCCATCTGTCAGCCACTGCACTACGAGAGAGTGATGAACCAGAGAGCTTGTGTCCAAATGGCAGCCAGTGCCTGGATTGGTGGAATTCTTCACTCTGCACTGCACACCGGGATCACATTTGCCGTCACTTTCTGTGCAGGCAACATGGTGGATCAGTTCTTCTGTGAAATCCCCCAGCTCCTCAAGCTCACCGGTTCTGACTTGTACCTCAGTGAAATTGGGGCTCTCATCTTCAGTGTATGCATAAGCTTAACCTGTTTTGGTTTTATAATTGTGTCATATGTTGAGATTTTCAATACAGTGCTGAGAATACCCTCTGAGCAGGGCCGGCAGAAGGCCTTCTCCACCTGCCTTCCTCATCTCACTGTGGTCTCCTTATTTGTTTGCACTGGCATCTTTGCCTACCTGAAACCCACCTCCAGATCAGCATCATATAAAAAAGATAACACACATAATCTGGACCTTGTAGCGGCTGTTCTCTATTCCATGGTGCCTCAAGTGATGAATCCAATAATCTACAGCATGAGGAACAAGGAGATCAAATCTTCATTAAGGAAACTGACTGGGGGGAGGTTATTTACCAAGAATTAATTGTCTCTTTCTCCAATAAATACTCTTTCAGTTTGCATCTCCCACTCCATGTCATGACAACACATTTTATCCAGAAGTGGGCCAGATTCTGCTCTCAGTTTCCACCAGTGCAAATCCTGATTAACTTCACTGATGTCAATGCACTCGGGATGGTTTACATCGGCAGAAGATCTGATCCATTCCTGGGGTTAAGCCGTTGTGCATTTCATAGGTGGGAAGACTGAGTTTTTCGTTCTGTGCTCAAGCAATGCCTATTAAAGTGTGTTGCCACTTACAACTGTTCCATGGACAGTAGAAAGCATGGATGGGAGCTTATTTCCCTTGTGTGTATAATTCAGGACCCAGAGACTATAAGACCAGAAGGGACCATCGTGATCATCTAGTCTGACCTCCTGCACATTGCACGTTGAAGAACCTCATCCACCCAATCCTGTAATAGACTCTTAGCCTGTGGCTGAGTTGCTGAAATCCTTTAATCATGATGTAACCACTTCTAATTACAGAAAATTAATTCACCTTTTACACTAGTTTCAACCTGAATGTGACCCATGCACCGTGCTGCAGAGGAAGGTGAAAATCCCCCAGGGTTTCTGCTAATCTGACTCCAAGTATGGTGATCAGTTAAACCTTGAGCATGTGGGAAAGACCCACCAGGCATCTACCTGGGAAAGAATTCTCTGTAGTAACTCACGCTCTTCCCCATTTACTATCCCGTCTCCAGGAGTTAGGGATTTTGCTACAGGCACTTGCCGATGGGCCATGTACCACTGTAGGCAGTCTCATCATGCCACCACCTCCATAAGCTTATCAAGCTCAGTCTTGAAGCCACTTAGGTTTTTTGCCCCCACTGCTCACCTTAGAAGGCCGTTCCATGTGGCATCAAAGGAGTCAGACTGGCATAAAACTGCCATATGTGAGAAAATAATCAGACCTTAACATTTAGGGTTAGATCCTTAGCACACCAATGTCATTCTATTCATTTTGATAGTGCTTAACCAATTTACGACCTATGAGGATCTGGCTTCCTGATTTCAATAGACCTACATCTATTTACACCAACGAGGGACTGGACCCACTGACACCAATGCTGTCATGCTAATTTACACAAGCTTTGGATCTGAAGTATACATTTTTCAAGCAGCTTAATCTATTCAGATTAACAAAGAGAACATTAAGGGCTTACTTGAGCACAGTCTACAAATCATAGAATCTCATGGTTGGAAGGGACCTCCGGAGATCATCTAGTCCAACCCTCTGTCCAAAGCAGGACCAAACACCAATTAAATCATCCAACAGATTTTTGCCCCAGATCTCTAAATGGCTACTTGGGTTTAGTAGTCCAATACTGAAACCATTGCGTTATCCTTCCAATGTTACCTACACATTAACAAATACTTCATAATGGGCTCCCCAGTCTTGGGTCATGATCCAAAGACTTAATGTTCAAGTTAGACGAATTCAGACGACAAATAAGGTGTAAAATTCTTAACAGCTAGAGCCATTTATCAAGTTTGTGGTCAAGAAATCAGGCTAGATGATCACAATGGTCCCTTCTGGCTTGGAATCTATGAATACTGTTAGTTGACAACCACATTGTTGTGAGTTACAACTTGCCTCTCATTCTGCAGATAAACCTTTAGAGCTGAATTCTGATTATACTAGTGTAAATCTAGACTCTACACTGTTGTGGTTTTGCAGGTGTGTTTGCATGCAGACTGGACACTACTGTGTGTTTGTGTATAAGTGGACTGTGCAGTAGTGTGTGCCTGTGATGTATACGCTATTGTGTGGCACTAGATGACCTTGTCAGAAGCTACAAAGGGCCCATCTTTAAAAAAGGGAACAAAGAGAACCCGGAACCACAGATTGGTCATTCTCACTTCAGTCACTTACCAAAACATGGAGCTGGTCTTTAAGGAAACCGTTTGAAGCACTTGGAGGAGAGGAAGGTGATGAGGAACAGTCAACATGAATTCACCAAGGGTATGTCATGGCTGACCAACCTGATTCCCTTCTATGAGGAGATAACTGGCTCTATGGATATGGACAAAGCAGTGGATGTGATGTATCTTGACTTTAGCAAAGATTTTGTTATGGTCTCCCACAGTATTCTTGCCAGCAAGTTAAAATTGCCAGCAAGTTAAAGTTGCCAGCAAGTTAAAGTTAAAGTTAAAGTTGGCAGCTGGTATCAAGCAGAGTGCCCCAGAGGTTGGTTCTGGTTCCAGTTTTGTTCAACATCTTTATCAATGATCTGGATGATGGGATGAATTGCACCCTCAGCATGTTCACAGATGACACTAAGATGAGAAGAGAGGTAGATACACTGAAGGATAGGGAAAGGGTCCACAGTGACCTAGACAAATTGGAGGGTTGGGCCCAAAGAGATCTGATGAGTTTCATCAAGGACAAGTGCAGAGTCCTGCACTAAGAATGGAAGTGCACTTTTACAGACTAGAGACTGACTGGATAAGCAGTAGTTCTGCAGAAAAGGACTTGGGGATTACAGTGGACCAGAAGCGGGATATGATTCAGCAGTGTGCACCTGTTGAAAAGAAGGCTAACGGCATATTGGGCTGTATTAGTAGGAGCATTTCCAGCAGATCAAGGGAAGTGATTTTTTCACCTCTATTTGGCACTGGTGAGGCCACACCCTAGGTTATTGTGTCCAGTTTTGGTCCTCGCACTAAAGAAGGGATATGGACAAATTGGAGAGAGTCCAGCAGAGGGCAACAAAAATTATTAGGGAGCAGGGGACATGACTTAGAAGGAGAGGCTGAGAGAACAGGCATTATTTAGTCTGTAGAAGACTAGAATGAGACGGGATTTGGTAGCAGCCTTCAACTACCTGAAGGGGGGTTTCAAAGAGGATGGTCTGAGCTGTTTTCAGTGATAGCAGATGACAGAACAAGGAGTAATGGTCTCAAGTTGCAGTTGGGGAGGTCTAGGTTGGATATTAGGAAAATCTATTTCACTAGAAGAGTGGTGAAGCACTGGAACGGGTTACCTACGGAGGTGGTAGCATCTCCATCCTTAGAGGTTTTTAAGGTCAGGCTTGACAAATCCCTGGCTGGGATGATTTAGTTGGGGTTGGTCCTGCTTTGAGCAGGGGGTTGGACTAGATACCTCCTGAGGTCCCTTCCACCTCTGATATTCTATGATGCTAAGATTCATATTTAAAGTTAAGCACTGGTTTATGATTTTTGAGAGATTAGTACTTTAGTTCAGAATATCTAAAGGAGCTGTGATTTAAACTCATATGGAGTATACATATAAACCTTCTGCCCACCAGTGTTGGCAGCAATAAGGGCTGGGTTCAGTATCTAGGGGCTCCGTACCAATAACACAATGCAAAAGCGGCTCGAGCCCCCACCCAGTGACCTGGGACAATCACATACCACATGTCTGGGTGCCTCTAAGAGGCAATACTTCCCCTCTCAAAAGCACGGAGCCTGAATGTATCAAAAGCATTTTAATAAACAAGAGAAACAGTGTGGCATTATATTGGGGAAACACCTCAACAGAATTCATAAAACAAACCATGAACCAGAAGCTCCCCCCAAGCAAATGGGCGGTGTCCTTTCCCTTTGGTTCTTGAATCCCACAACCCCAAAAGTCACCCAAAGTCCCACAACCCAAAAGTCCAGCAAGGCAAAAGCCTCTGGTCAGTGGAGTCTCAGTGTTCAAAAATTAATCTGCAGAGTTAGCCCCCACCCAACCCTGGGCGTAAATGAGGGGGGGTTAAGGAGCACCTTACATGATCCAAGCCCGAATGCCCCGCCTCTCTGTGGTATTCTGTTGCAGCCTTTACTGCGAGCCACTCCACCAGCTGATCCGCTCTACCAGCCACTCAGCAATACATCTTCAGGCCCCCACTATTTAGGACAGCACTCAGTGATTTCAGTTCTTTAGTGGGGGAACCTCAGCACTGGCACACCATTAACCCAAAGTGAATTCACCTTTGCCGTCTATAACCAGACTCCTAACAGAATCAAAACTAGCTCTGATATTCTACAGTAGAGAAAGGAATAGAAGACACAATTGGTATTTAGGGTCCTCAGAAGGGCTCATACCACAACAAACAAATGCTTATCCTGATCCATTCTCAATTCACTGAGTTTTGGAACCCACACCCCTTGCCTAGCAAGTGCTACAGAGTTGAGGGCAAATCTTAAAATGCTAGGTACAGTTCTACTGTCCTTGAGTCACATAACCAAGATAATAACACATTATTCATCCTGCCCCAATAACAAAGAGACTGGGGATTCCACAGCAGCCAAAGTGACCATTTGGGTAAACAGTCCCATCATGCTCGGCAGGGTGGGTGAGCCTATGTAAATGAGATTGTCCCTAAAGTCCTTTTCCACCACTCACCACCAGATATCAGTGTAGGGCCCATTTTGACTGTGCTTACATACAGAACCGTGCTCAAATGTGGTTTAATAAATAATGACAATAATAATGCAGCCAACTTCTGGGTTCTAGACACAATTGGATCTTTGTGTGGATGTGAGTCCATTGACCAGATCCCAATATACCTTTTGAAGCAAATGGCTAAATTCCATTTGTTATGGTTATAAAGTTAGAATAATCTTTGCGTTGTGCAACCCCCATTTCTCAGTATTGCAGATGGTGGTTGACGGCTATGACCAAGATAATGAGAAGATTCCCCATCAGGCCTGCCAGATAAATCACTAGAAACACCACAAAGTGCATAATCTGCAGCTCCCGAACCTCAGAGAATCCCAGGAGACAGAACTCGGTCAGGGTGGTTC
The DNA here is from genome assembly GCA_032164245.1 of Sternotherus odoratus. Lineage (NCBI taxonomy): Eukaryota > Metazoa > Chordata > Testudines > Kinosternidae > Sternotherus > Sternotherus odoratus. Next base: position 33,267,379 of record JAVMKO010000013.1, on the reverse strand, counting down.
GGTTGGACATTTTCTTTCTCAGTTCATTGTGTGATGGCTGTGGAGAGACGGACAGAGACAACAGCCGTGGTTACAGTGCCAGAGGGAATGACCCTGATTTCCCTTAGTAATACCTCACTGTAGGAGTGTGAAAGGTGCACCACATTTGTAACTGCCATTAACTAGGAGAGTGTAAATTGACCTGGGTCTCTTAGTGTCTATGGAGCTGCATCAGTTCCACTATCTGAAGATCTGGCTCAGGATGCGACTTGATAAAATACAGTATGAAGGATGGAGCAAAGCACATCCAACCCCAATTATGTGGACAAGATATTTCCCTTAGTGGGGAAATATGCAAATTTGGATGTGGAGGTAACATACTAAAAAGCTAATGCTGCCTAATTTCCAGTTTCTGAGGAAATATGACATGGACTCAGAAAGCATCTCCAATGACAGCTCTGTTGTAATGATTCCCCTACGACACCATGCAGACAGCCCGCTGCCTGCTTCCAAAACTGATCTGTGGCACCATATCCCTGCTGCATTTCCATCTATGAGTGATAAAGGGGCAATTAGCATCACTCAGCTAATTCAGTGATGTGTAATTTCCCGCTATGGCTGTATATCAGGCCTTTGCCATTCAGTGGCCATCAAGATACCTGGTTTCTATTCTTGGTTCTGCCATGGACTTACTGTTTGACCTTGGGCCAGTCACTTACCCTTCCCACACCTCTACTTCTTCTCCCTATCTTTCTCTGTCCTGCCTGCTTCAGTTGTAAGTTTTCTGGGGCATAGACTGTGTCTTACTATGTTTGTCTGCTCTCCACCTGGTAAGAGTATTTCTGTTTAGCAGACATCAGTGTGGAACAGAAGATCTGGTGCCAGAGCCCTCTTCTATATAATTGAGCGGAGACAGGCTTTGGCTGGGGGCTTCAGCTCTCTGTGCCTCATTTAAATATGACAGCATGTATAAAATATGTTCTTAGGCTACTAATATTGCTGCTGACTCAGTTTTATCATCCTGCAAGAATATCTTTGAAAGAGCAATAAACATGGTTGGAATAGAGGATGTTATTAGACAATATCAATGCTGGTCCACTGGCTTAGTTACAAGTTTCCAATCTGGGGAATTCAAATATTTTCTGTTTAAATTATTTCAAAAGAAACCTGGGTTTTAAATTGAAATCATTTTTATGATAGGTCTGTACTATTCTTAAAATCAACATATGCCTTGGAAAAATCTTTTTTTCCCAATAAAAAATCAAGGAAAGTTTTTCAGCTTTCAGCATTTTTTTTTTACCAGCAGTTGGCTCTCAATTCCCAAAACCAAAAAAATGGTTCAGTTTCTACAATGTCAATCAAAACTGATTTTTTTTTATTCTGGAAAATAAAAGCAGCTCTAGATGTTTGATGAAATGATAGAGAAGGTTTCAAAGAGTTCAGGTTGTAACTCATGGCTCGGCTCTGGTATTACATTGTTCCAGTATATTCCCACCCAAACATATTGAACTGAAATCACAGACTTACAGTATTGGTCATTGTGGAATGTTTCCCAGCCTGTGACGCGTTGGAGAGTCCACTGTCAGGACTCCTCAGTCATTGTCTGTCCGTGCACTTGTCACTAACGCCTCATCACTGTGTTATCCAGCTGCTGTTTCCCAGTCCCTGTGTGATACCCCCTGAGTTGCTGGGTCACTCAGCAGTTCCTAGCAGACAGGGACCCATTTTACAGATGGGTGCGCCACTCGTTGGGCAGGCTTGGTTGAAAGGTGAAGGACTGAATTGGACTAAATGGGATCCGGGACTGAGAGCCCCTCCCAGCTCTGAAACTGGTCCTGGCTTGTGCAGGAATCAGACACAGTCCTGGCCCAGGATGTCCCTTGCCTGGAGCTGAATCTGGTCTGCAGGGCTGTGAGCCCAGCTCCGATCTCGCCTCAAGAGAAAACCACCCTGACAAACTACCGCGGCCGACCCTCACCCCACAGAGGGGAAGAGCACCCAGCCTTGATCTCACCCGATGGCAGCTTCCCTGCCAGGACCCTGGGTTAAAAGCAAGGCAGGGCTGAGTCCCATGTGGCATCCCAAGGATATTGCAAAATGGAATAGACACGGGTAGTACAGACATGTGACCCTCAATAGCTCGGAGCCCAGTAGTACCAGAGCCCCAGCCGGCCTGGAACAGCCTGTTCCTTCATTAACACACAGCCACAGCTCTGCGGGAGGAGAGAGAATTTTTTTGTCAAATGCATTTTGTCAGCAGCTCTTGGGATGCAGCCACCAGAGGCACCTACAGCTCAGACTGCTCTGGGTTTTTGATGTTGGTCACTAAGAGGTACCCAGAGGCAAACACTAAAAGCTCCATGCAACGTCTGAAACTGGTGTAAATTGATACAGTTCCATTGAGTAGTCAGGGCTCTTTGCAGCAAGTGGAGATCTGGCCCTTTGATTTCAGTGGAGCTTCTTTGTTTTACATTTGCTGGGGATCTGGCCTGAAGATGGTCATGCAGCTATGGCAGTTTTCACCAGTAAGGAATCAGGCCTCATTAACTGGAGCTATTGCTGATTTACACCAGCTGCGGATCTGTCCCCTTAAACAATTTCAAATCCATTTTATCTGCCTGTGAATCTGAACTGAATGAAAGGCAAAAAATTCTCTCCAGTCGGCACTTTCTTAGCTCTTTGCCCCATGGGATTAATTGTCAGAATGTGACTTTTAATTGCTATGAAGCAATTCATTCCCACTGGGGATTGATCTTTGAAGGAATTCAGTGTTGCAGACATTTTCAGCATCTGAATTTCAACTTCTATAGGAATGAATGCCCCAATCTGACTTACTTATGTTCTTTCTTTCTTTCTTTCTTTCTTTCTTTCTTTCTTTCTTTCTTTCTTTCTTTCTTTCTTTCAGCAATTCTATATGTATTAGAGGAGACAACACAACTAAAAGGCACATTAGACTGCAGGTGCAATGCTGCACGGCATCTTAAAACTTTTTTTTTTCCACACTGATCGTAGGTGTGTCAGAGACACTGAACAAGTCAGAAGGTCAGATCGCAATGTGGTGTAAATCAATTGTAACTCCATTGGTGTCAAAGGGGCCAGATCCATCTCTGTTGTACATCAATCCCCCCTCCTCCCTACATACACCCCTTTTGTAAATCTGTCATACTCGCCTTGGACTCAATGAGGCCTGATAACCAGCTGTTGTAAATTTGCCTAGTGCTATGGAGCCATTCCAGTTGATGTGACCTCAGTAGCTATACCATGATGACTAGTTTTATGTTTGTTCCTGTATTTGAGATTCTCATGGCTTAGAACCTCCATCCCATTTTAATAACCCTGAAATATTCTAAGATCTTGAGATCATGGTTCAGACAGAAATGTGTGAGGTGGGCACCAGGCTGGGAAATTGGCTGATGAATATAGACGCTTTAGGTCTGGAGTCTTTACATAACAGAGCAGGGATGATGAGGGATCAGAGAGCAGAGACTGTAGTGTTAAAAGTGAAAAGTGAAAAGTCCTCAGACTCCCAAGCTACTAAGGCCAAGTTTTAAAGATAGTTCGGTGCCTCTAGGAAATTATTGGGGGAACTTTTGAAAATGGAAGTTCAGACCCTTAAAGCATTTGAAATGTAGATTATTAAGTAACACTTATACACTAATAACATTCCTTATCCACTTTCCCTTTAGCTGAAGTATGTTGTTAGAAGGGAAAACAAAACACAACGTTTCTGACTGCCACTCTTTTACTTTACCTTTGTTTAGCTGACTAGAATGAGCTCCTTGAGTCTATCAATAGAGTACATTGTCCAATCCTTGAATAGTTCTCATGGCTCTCCTCTGATCTCTCTCCAATTTGTGCACATCTTCCTGAACTGTGGAGAAGAAAACAGTATTCCAGCAGCAGAAGTGCCACTGACAAATATAGAGGTAAGCCAACTTCTCTGCTCCTACTTGAGATTCATTTGTTTCTGCATCCAAGGATTGCATTCACCCCTGTGGTATCAGAAGTTCATGTTCAGCTGAGTATCTCCACGACCCACAGATCACAGGATAGAGTTCCCATCCTGTAAGTATGGCCTAATTCTTTGTTCCTAGATGTTCCTAGACATTTGCATTTAGCCATATCAAAATTTATATTTTTTGCCTATCCAGTCTAGCAAGTGATCCAGATAACTCTGTATAAGCAGACCTTCCTCTTCATTATTTACCACTCTTCCAATTTTTGTGTTACCTGCAAAGTTTATGAGTCATGATTTATGTTTTCTTCCGGGTCACTGATAAAAAAGTTCAGTTGTGTTGAGCCAGAAACCAATCCCTTCAAAATGGCACATGGTATCACCTTAAACGCCTTCCAGATGTCTAAATATATTACAACAACATCCATCTCTTTATCAACCCAACTTGTAATCTCATCAGGAACAGATCAGGTTAGTTTGACAGGATCTATTTTCTATAAACCCATGTTCAGTTGCATAACTAATATTAACAACATTAAATTCTTTTTAAAAGTGTCCATGCTTGGCGGGAATCAATATCAGGCTAATAATTACTTGGGTCACCCTGTTTACCCCTTTTAAATACTGGAACAACATTAGATTATTTCCATTCTTCTGGAACTTCCAGCATGTTCCAAAACTCACTACAAAGGAACATTAATGATCCAGTGATCTCTTCAGAAAACTCTTTTAAAACACTTTGAAACAAGTTGTCTGGGCATCCAGATTTAAATATCTGACTGAGGATTCCCTTCTTCATGCCCCTGGACCTCTTCACAGTAACAGACCACAAGTGGGAATATTATTGCCAATATTGTGGATGTTGGGATGGAGTCACTAGTCCTCTGGGAACTAGACAAAGCTCTCTAGTGCATTTCAGGCAAGTCACCATGAATCCATCCGATTGTATTCAGGGAGCTTTGATGTGCCTGGGAATGTTTCCATGAGTGGCCCAGAGGGGGAACGGTTCTTAGGCCCACAGAAGTGAATGTGAGGCTCAACTTTAAGCACTGCCTCGCTCAGTGATGGCAGTTCTGGTGGTTTTCTTTGGCCAAGGTAGAGAGAGGGCTCATTTCTAAACTCTGAGGCTGGGTATGTTCTCACTTTACAAGGTGCTTGGTTGGAATTTTCAAAGGGGCCTCATTTTCAAATGTGCCCAGCTACCACTGGCTGTCAGATATCCATGAAACAGAAAAACCTTTCATCCTGTATCAATCTGAGGCCAGATTCTTGATGTCATCTTGAAGTGAAATGGTTCTTATCTCACTGAGATGGGAGCAAACCTATGTTTTGGAAACCTCGTTGTTCTTGGGTGTTTGGTCCCAGGGTCTATGTCTGACTCATTTTATAGAGACGGGGATTTCAAAGTTCATATCTGGACATAGCTGAATGTTAGAAGGCTCTTGATATCTGGAGGGGCTCAGCAAAAGTAGTTTTGACTTTTCTCTAGTCTTTTGGGCTGAAATCACAAACCCACTTATAGGATTTTGCTTAATGCTTAATGGAAATTGGAATCCCAATTGCCAAGGCAGCTTGAAAAATCAAAGCCATAGTGATCTAAATAGCATTGATGACCCAGGCAGTGGCCCGGCATCCTTAAGCCATGCTAGATCATATCAATGGTGATCTCTCTCTATTCTACTCAGTGGGGTAGTGGGCCTGCGGAGGTCTAAAGCCACGAACACACCCAGGTCCCAGAAACCTAATTGTTGACAAAGGCCAGAGAGAACATCTGAGCCCCCCCCCCCCCCCCATCTCTCAAAAAGTAGTGATGCTGTAGCTCTCAGTGAGCAAAATCCAGTCCCGGTATAAATGGGCTCATCAACACCTGGAAATAATGTTGCCAGGCAAGTTTACCTGAGATATGAATTTGCACTGCTCTGTACAAGACCAACAGCTGGTGGTTAAATGCCATAGAATCCAGTGACATCACTGCGTTGCTTATTTATAGAGACAGATAATACAGTATGTAGCCCAAAAGGTAAACCACTGCACAGCACTGTAAGAAAATCTTGCAAAATATTGACTCAGTTCTCCTGCTCTACAGCAGTTCATCCTCCATGATATTCTCCTTCCTTTACCCTAAAAGACATCCCATTCATCCACTGTAACATTCACCTCCTTCACCAACCATAGACCTCTTTGCCACCGCTAAACATCTATCCCCCACACCAACATAGTCTTCTCTACTTTACCTGTGCTATTGATAACATATTGATCTCCCTAATTATTTAGAGTTCCCAGTTAACATTCTGAAATGTGGTAGGTTCTTGTCCCCAAATCAGGCCCAGTATTAATGAGAATTATTGTTTGGCTGGGAGTCCCATTGTGTCTGTCTGTCACTGTTGTGTCTGTTAATAATCCAAAGACGGAAGGTGAAATAATACAACCCCATAATAATATCCAGCACCATGGGCTGGGAATACTCACTGTTGCAGGGGGCTTATCTCGTTGCCAGGAGAAACGAAGCTTCACACAGGTGGCTAGTTGGAAAGTGGTGAGTTTATTGAAGGGAGCCGCATTTTGTGCTGGGGGTCTTATCTGCCAGCACGGCCACAATACAAGATGACTGACACACCCAGGTAATGTCCAGAAAGCCCAAAGAGGAAGCCCAACCCAAAAGGTGTGTCAGCACAGATATACCCATGCTCATTTGCATCTCATACATACTCATCTCATTAATAGCAAGCAACAAACTGATTGGTTACACACTGTTCAGCACTTTTTGGTTACGCAGTTCTGCCTTAGTTTCCCCATTTACTTTCCCACGCATTCATTCTCACACAGACAGGGTAAACACTCATGCAGCTGGGAACTGGTTCGAAAACACACGGATAACAAGAAGGTCATTCTCAGACTAATACCATCATTATGCACTCTCCTGGAGTTGACTTAGAAGTGTAACTGCACCTTCTAGTGGTTGCCTGTTTCAATGTCTTCCGGTCCTAACACTCACTCTACACTTCAAGAGGACTTGAAGGGTTGAGAAAGTCTCTATTTGGCTCCATCAATACTCATAGAGAACTCACTAGCCTAATTCATGCCCAGAAATTATAGGCCTTGATTTTTATCATGCTCATGCATGAATAACACCTTCCTCTTTTACCATAGTTTCACTGTCTCACACTCATACTTATGAGGTGTCCTTATCCTACAGATTAGTAGAGTTATTAGTTTAAACGTATAAGTGTCTATGTCAATTAGTCACCCTGTCTACTGAGGGTAAAACATTATCCGCAATTCCACTTGTTATAGACCTACCCTCTGTCACTTATCATAACATGATTCCCTACTAACAAACCAAATCACTTTTATTCCTCAACCAATGATTGGCTTCCACTCTCTCCACTCATCATAAGATCATTCCCCATATGTTCACCATAATAATCTTTCACCGCAACTAATGAAAACTGAATATATATCCTATTTTGGTTTCTTTTAGAATGTTCAGATTTATTAAAGTGTCCAGTTTGAAAAAATGTGAAAAAAAATGTTTTGAAATTTCAGTTAATTTATACTAAAGAAAAAGTGAAAAAAATTAAAATCAAAATTAAAATCAAAATCAAAATGAAACTTTTCCCACAGCATAGGTGCTTGCTGTCTTCTAAGATCACCTAGTCATGCCCCAGATAATCAATCCTCCTCATAGCTGAGGCCTAGGGCACAGGTAGGACCCCAGTCTCCTTGGTTCTCAGCCTGTTGCTCACAACACCACAGTCTGCTGAGGACTGAAATGCTTTAGTTCAACTGAAGTCACTGAGTTCAACTCAGGGGTACCTCTTGGGGGCGAGGGAGGGAGATTCAATGGCCTTTGAGAATGAGAATTTCTGACTAGTTTCTTGCATCATCACTTCTATGAAACTAAAAAAAGAAAGAAAGATGGAAGCCAAAGGTTTGGATTTGACTTAATCTGTTTTGTTTTGTTTTAGATTTTTTTTGCACCAAAACAAAAATAAAAAAATTCATTTTGGCTTTTTGTTCTGATGTGGGAGGGGAAAATGTTTCAATATCTTGAGACCCACAAGACGAGAAACCCCCTTCTCCCAACTAGTTCTACACTTCAACTTGTCTCTTTGCAATAACTCACTAAAAGGCTGTGTGTGATCTTAGAGGCTAGGAACTGCTGGTAGACAGCAGCTTTTGGCTTTAATACAGAGACTCACTGTTAAGTCAATATATACTCACAAACACAGGAACAAAATAATATTCACTTGTAAATACCCAGTTATGTGTCAGCAGTGATATGAAAGGCACTGATAACATATGGACTGGACTGGCATCCTCACTCTATGCCAGCCCTTGTCAATGGTGATCTCTCTTTCTAGTATACTCAGCCGGTTGGTGTCTAAAGCCATGGACACACCCAGGTCCTAGAAAGCCAATGGTTGAAAAAGGCCAGAGAGAACATCTGAGCAACATCCCCACCTATCCAAATGTAGTGCTGCTCTAGCACTCAGTGAGCCGACTCCAGTACTGGTGTAAAAGGGCTCATCACCACCTGAAGTAAATGTTGCCAGGCCAATTTACCTGAGATATGAATTTGTGCTGCTCTTCTCAAGATCAGCAGCGGGTGGTTAAATGCCATAGAATCCAGTGACAGCAATATCTGCATTACTTAATGATAGACAGATAAGAGAGCACAAAGCAGTTCATCCTCCACCAAAGTTCATCCTCCATAACATTCTTCTTCCTTTACCCTAAAAGACATCCTGTTCATTGCTAGTGGAAATCTATAAAGAAGTTTGTCCAGTGGATGAAAATACCATCAATGTATCTCAAGCATATTGTTGGTTTCAGTATGAAATATTTGCAGAAATTCTTTGGTGAATAATGCTGAATAATAAATGCTAAATAATAAATAAATAAATTATTTGAAGGAAACAGTGATCTGGATCTTTACAGTCAAGCACAGGGAAAGAAGCACAATAATTTATGATTATCTATTTATCCATCTAATGCTACTTCCTTGAACAGCTGTGTAAAAGGTATGCACAAACATGATAATCCAATTCATTAATTAATTGATCAATTAATTAAATTACTACTACTACTACTAATAGCAAAATTACATGGTCCAGGTCATGTTTAGTCACCTATGGATGTTCTATGGATGAGTACTACCCTGTTTCCCCGAAAGTAAGACATCCCCCGAAAATAAGACGTACTTCCAGTTTTGCCTCTCGCTGTAACATAATGTAATGTAATTTTGGGAGCAAAAATTAATATAAGACACTGTCTTATTTTCGGGGAAACACGGTAAGGTGAGTGACCAGACAGATTTCTTTCAAAAAGTATAATATAATAAAAACTTGACCAGACAGATTTCTCTCTTAAAGTATAATATAATAAAAAAGCATAATAATAATTTATTTACCACAGTGGGAACAAAGCGTATAACATAAGAGAAAATATTTTAGAGCAACCCCTCCACTGACACAACAAAAACTGACATGGGATCCATATTTGTCCTCCTTAAATACAATCAGGTAGGACTGTCTTTAGGGATGTCACCATTCCTCAGTGGTCATAGTTGACAAAGCCAAATTCAGGACAAACTGCTGAGACACAGGGCAGGGGCCTGAAAACTGGTGGCTACTCTACAATTAGATTATACCAGACTAGTAACAAAACAGGACTTCTGTCTCACCACACTGGTTAAAAAGAAGCCAAAAGTGCAGTCTTCTTAGGCATCCCAGCTCTTGGCTCACCACCCAGACACTGGTCTTTAGGATGAGTGGTTACTGAAAACCAGTTTCATCAGACATAGGGTCCTTACAGTCCCAAGGGATCAGCCACTTACCCAGGTCAATATATAGTTTCAAACTTAGACAATAATCACACTAATACCAGCCCTTTAGTAAAAAAAAATCTAAACTTTAATTAATAAAATAAAAGATGAAAAAGAGAATTATGAATGATTAATAGATCATATACATTCAAGTAGTTTTAAGGGTTCAAAGATCAGGATCATAGCAGTGATGAAATAAATTATTATTAGCTTGCAAACGTCTCTCTGGAATCACCTAAACATATTAGGGGGCATCAGTCTTTGTTCAAAGCTTCCTTGGTAGAAATCTAGTCCAGAGAAATGAAGAAAAAATAGAGATGCCTCAAGGTCTTCTATATCCTCTGTGACGTGCAAGAAATTTGATTATCTCAAAGAAAGTTCACAGCCTCTGTTTGTGGAAAGTTACACTGTCACAAGATGGCATCCAGGGTCACATCAGCATATCACATTGCCCATATTAATACTTTGGTGTCCATAGCAAGGCTTACTGGGTTGGGTGAGGCTCTTCTGTGGCCCATTGTGAGAGCAAATGTCCTCAATGGGCCATGACCACATGGCTGTCCAGGCTTCATGTCAATCTTATCTGGTGAGTATTACCCAGGAATACAACACATGTATAAGATACCAGTCCATAGTCAATATTCATAACTTCTGTTACAAAGATGATACGAGCATATAAACAGAATAGTCATACTTAGTGGATCATATTTTTTCCATTGACACCTTACATGACATACTTTGTTCAAGACTTTTCACAGTTGTATAACAGTAGAAACAACAATGCTAAAATGATTCAACATACAGCATCACAGAGGAACATTACAAAAATCTTCCTCTTCAAAAAAGATTCCCCACCACAGTAATTCTTTATATAGATATAGATAGATAAAAGATGGCAATATAAGGCTCTAGATGCCCTATCACATTATTAATAACACAGTATAATCCCTGCAATATTGAAAGAATCATTTTAGTAAGAACTAAGTCATACAGCCCATACAGAAACTCTTTCCCATCTCTTCATCATTTTCAAAGCAATTTTAGTCCTCAAAAAACCCATATAAGTGATGACAGCATTGACACACCCAATAAGTAACAGCAAAAAAATGTATACCCTCATAGAATCATACCACCATAGAAGATTAGGGTTGGAAGAGACCTCAGGAGGTCATCTAATGCACCCCCTGCTGAAAGAAGGACCAACACCAACTAAATCATTCCAGCCAGGGCTTTGTCAATCAGGGCCTTAAAAACCTCTAAGGATGGAGATTCTACCACCTCCCCAGGTAACCCATTCCAGTGCTTCACCTCCCTCCTAGTGTAATAGTGTTTCCCAATATCCAACCTAGAGCTTGCCCACTGCAACTTGTGATCACTGCTCGTTCTTCTGTCATTTGACACCACTGAGAACAGCTGAGCTCCATCCTCTTGGAACTTTTAGAAAAGACTTTTTGAAATAATTAGAACTTTTAAAATTAAGTGGGTTTATCAGGAAATCTCAAAGACGAGGGGATATGCTAATAGAATTCTTCTGGTTATCAGTTTTTTGAAGGTTTCCCATGGTGAGTGAAATCATCGTCTGGATGATTTCCTATTCAAAGCCCCAAACTGGTTAAAGAGTCCTGAGTGTTTGCAAAGGGACTGATGAACTTTAAACCACAGATAACCCCACAGGTGGGGTTTTGATGTACTTCTTCCCTGCCAGAGCCCAGGTTGGAGTTGGGTTGATCTCTGGTAAACTAAGTAGCATGTGTGAAGTTCATTTATTGTTTTAATGTTTTGTCTGTAATGCTTTTATCATATGCATAACACGTGCTTAATTTAAAAGAGCAGTGGTAAGTGTAGTAATGGCATTTTTTACTATCTTGGAGGAGGGAAACAAAGCAGGTCTGATTAGCCAGACAGTCTTATTCATTTTAAAATTAATTGTTGATTAAATAATTTGCATTTGCTTTAAATTGTATGCAATGATCAGTGGGTCAGGGAAGCATCCAGTACAGAGAGACTATTCTGGAGTGTGGACACCCTAGCCCCTGACCTAGGTGACCATAGCAAGGTTGGGAGTCTAGCCCCCCAGGAATCCTGGGCCCAGCATTGCTGGGGTTACAAGGACTCTGCTAGACAGGAGAGTGGAAGGGGAGACCTCAAGGACAGGGAGGCCTCTGGGTAAAGGAAGTGGGAGTGAGGACTCAGATCTTTCTCCTAGCCCATTTCACTGGGATAGTGCAGAAGCCTAGAGAGTTCCCCACAATAGCAGGACTAATCCCCCTGCTTACACATGAACTACAAAACTTTAGGGCAGTTCTCTGGCCTGTGTCCTCAGACTAGTGATCCCAGTTGTTCCTCCTGGTCTTGGAATCTGTGAATGTATAAAACAAAATTTGACCAAACAAATTAATAAAGTAATAAATTAATAATAAATAACAATAATAATAATTAGTAACTAACAATCCCATGGTGTAATACTGAGGGGCAACAATAATAAAAGTGTGTATGATAAATGCCCCTGAGAACTGTGACCCACTGCACTAGATAACACACAAAGAGCTCACAGTCTAAATAGACAAGACGGGCCAAGGTGAGGAAGGAAACAAACCCCCTGAGTTGAAGGTTGTTGTATAAGGTGAGCCAGTAGGCAAAGCTGGCAGTAGAACACAGGCATCCTAACACAGAAGCTTAGAAACTCCCAGCTCTATATGGTTTTGGTCTGAGTCCTCTTTCACTTTTGAGTATGAGCATCTTATAAAAGTTTTGCATGGTATTTATTTTCCTCAGGTTGTATGTGTGGGAGTGTACACAGAGATGGACACACTGAGTGTCTAAACAATAAGAGGGTAGACATACAGAATCATTTACTTTGGGGAGAGAAGTTTCTGGTAACATGTATCTTGACCTGGTGGCCCCATTCTCTTAGCTGCTGCACAAACACCTAGTGAGAGACAGCCTGTGTCACACAGAATTTGTAATAAACACAAAACATAAGGGAGAGGAAGCTGAGGTACAGAGTGATGTGACTCTGGTCACACAGCAGGTCAGAGGCAGGACCAAGAATAGGTGCTACATCTCCTGAATACCAGGCCTGTGCTCCTACCAGTTGGACCAGACTCATTATTCTGCTGTCTGGCTGGTGAATCTTTCCCACATGCTTAGGGTTCAGCTGATCGCCATATTTGGGATCAGGAAGGAATTTTCCTCCAGGGCAGATTGGCAGAGGCACTGGAGGGTTTTCGCCTTCCTCTGCAGCATGGGGTACGGTTCACTTGCTGGAGGATTCACTGCACCTTGAAGTCTTTAAACCATGATTGGTGGACTTCAGTAGCTCAGACATAGGTGAGAGGCATATTGCAGGAATGCATGGGTAAAATTCTGTGGCCTGCGTTGTGCAGGAGGTCAGACTAGATGATCATAATGGTCCTTTCTGACCTTAGAGTCTATGAGTCTATGAATCTGTTCTATATCCTACTGCCTTTGTAATTGTGATCACTTGAGTTTCCGGGAACTTTCAGGAAAACATGCTATAGCAACTTTGCCTTTGTTCCTGGGCTGTGCAGGGCTCCAGGGAGCGAGTGCCTGAAATCCCTTAGGGGAACAGATACGGATAAATATCCTTCCAACAGTTAGCCACACTGCTCATCTGAAGAGGGCAACAGGTCTGAGTATATTTCCAGCAGGCCAGGATCAGTGTGAGCAGAGAACGGTCTCTCTTAATACAGTGATAGATAAATAGACAAAAGGAGGCTGGAGTTGGAGGAGGAAAGAGATGGGAGGAATCCACACACACACCGGCACGGTAAGTTTGCTGTTGCAATGAAATACTTGTGGGGTTTGCAGAACCACCCTTTAAGGGCAACAAACATAAATGGACATCAGGTCTTTCTTTCAGACTTTGAGTTTGGTCGGGGAAGACTGAAGCAGCCCAGACCAGGGGTTACTTTAGGAAAGTGATGATAGAATGTTTGTGCCTCAGTTTGCTCCCAGGGGAAGTGGGGGAATTAATGAAAATGACTCAGATATTTTTTAAATGGATCAAGAAGCCTAAATGAGAATTGTCTGTAAGCATTACACCCTGGCGTCTTGGCTTTGATAGTTCGTGGGAAAAGTTACAGGGTCCATTGAGCAGTGACAGAGCAGAGAGGTAGGGAAAGAGGGAACAATTCCAATACATGACAATCAGGGAAGAAATAAAAAATAGGTCTCTCTCTCTTTCTCTCTCTCTCTCTTTCTCTCTCAGGAACAAATGAAAAACAAATGTAGAATCCATCTATGTATTCATCTAATTATTTCTTGTTACTTTTCTCTCTCTTTATATGTATGTGTGTTTTAATTTTTCTGTTAATTCTACCTAACTTGCTAATTATGTGCTGTTCCTTCACTTCCTATTAGTTTGATGTATGTTATATTCATTTTGTTGACATAAACTGTCCCTGAGAGTCAAAGGCGTTGAATTCTCCCTGTCACTGTACAACACTGAACAGTCAAATGTGGTCCCAGATTTTGGTTACAGAACCTGCAGCCTTTTTAGTCCCTGGGAAACCCATGCCAAAAACTGGAAATTAATAAATCCATGGCACACCAAGATCTTGAATAATTCATGCAGATGTGGACTCCCCGTCTCAAAAAAAGAAATATTGGAACTGGAAAAGTTTCAGAAAAGGGAGACATATGGGATTAGGGGTATGGATCAGCTTTTATATGAGAAGAGATTAATAAAATGTGGATTTTTCAGCTTGGAAGAGATGACTAATGGGGGGATATGATAGAGGTCTATAACATCATGACTGGTGTGGAGAAAGTAAAGGAGGATGTTTTATTTACTCCTTGTCTCATAACACAAAAACAAGGGGTCACCAAATGAAATTAATAAGCAGCAGGTTTAAAACAAAACAAAAAAAGAGGAAGTATTTTTTCACACAATGCACAGTCAACCTGTGGAATTTTTTGAAAGAGGATGTTGTGAAGGCCAAGACTATAACAGATATCAAAAAAGAACTAGATCTATTCCTGGAGGATAGGTTCATCAATGGCTATTAGCCAGGATGGGGAGGGATTGTGTCCCTAGCCTGTGTTTGACAGAAACTGGGAATGGGTGATGGGATGGATCACTTGATTCCCCGTTCTGTTCATTCTCTCTGGGACACCTGACATTGGTAACTGTCAGAAGACAGGACACTGGATAGATGGACCTTTGGTCTGACCCAGTCTGGCCATTCTTCTGTTCTTATGGAGTACAGCTCTTACTGCTAATAAGGGCACTGTGCAGTATTACTATGCTTTTAAACAGTGGAACAGTAAGGTGTAGTAATTAGGTTGGGTGGCTTGGAGTTAGGTTTGTCTTGAAGTTTGTTTCTCTTCCCATCTATGTTCTCAGAGTGTAATCTAATTTTTATGGGTGAGACTGGGCAGTATCATGACTCCTGGGTTCAAATCCCCCCTCTCGGAGAGCAGTGGGGCAATATGGTGCTATAGGATATAGAAGTGAGAGAGCAGCCTGGGCTCCTTTTTCTATTTGGGGTAGATAGTATTGGGTCATGGCTAGAATGGCTGATTGGGATTCAAGATTCCTCCTTGGTTATGTTCCTGATTTTACAGCACAACCATTGTGTAGCCGTGAGTGAGCTCTTCCACCTCCGTGGTAGATGCTACTCCCATTTGCAGCAGCGTAAAAGCAAAGTAATTCCACTGCTTTCAGTGACAAGACCCCAGATTTACACTGGTGTGTCTGACAGAAGATTCCAGCAATCTGGTCTGCATTTCCCCCTCTATGAAATGGAGATAAGATTCACCTAACTTTATACTTCTTTGAGTGGGAAGCCATACAGACCCCTACAAAGCAGTTGCTGTTTATTCTGTTTTCCTTCAGCTTGGTGTCAGTCTCAAGCAGTCTAAGTTGGTCACTTTGCCCATTGTAAATCCGGACTAATTTCACAGGAGTCAATGGTTCCTGAACTCCCCTTCCATATCACACCAATCTTCACAAGCCAAGGGTCTGACCCAAGGGAATTGAGGGTTTTCACAAAAGATGACTTATTTTACTGATGTAATCCTGACCATTGCCCTTCTCCTTCCTTCCAGACGTAGCACACAGTGTTTTGAGGAAGAAAATGTCCAACCGAACCACCTTGACCGAGTTCCTTCTCCTGGGATTCTCGGACATTCGGGAGCTGCAGATTTTGCACTTTGTGGTGTTCCTGGTGATTTACCTGGCAGCCCTGCTGGGCAATCTTCTCATCATCACCGCCGTAGCCCTCGACCACCATCTTCACACACCCATGTATTTCTTCTTGGTGAACCTGTCCATTATAGACCTCGGCTCCATCTCTGTCACCATCCCCAAATCCATGGTCAATTCCCTAATCAACTCTAGCTCAATTTCCTATTCTGGATGTGTAGCCCAAGTCTTTTCCCTCGTCTTCTTGATGGGAGCAGATTTTTTCTTTCTCACCATCATGGCGTACGACCGATATGTTGCCATCTGTCAGCCACTGCACTACGAGATAGTGATGAACCGGAGAGCTTGTGTCCAAATGGCAGCCAGTGTCTGGATTGGTGGAATTCTTTACTCTGCACTGCACACCGGGATCACATTTGCCGTCACTTTCTGTGCAGGCAACATGGTGGATCAGTTCTTCTGTGAAATCCCCCAGCTGCTCAAGCTCACCTGTTCAGACTTGTACCTCAGTGAAATTGGGGCTCTCACCTTCAGTGCATGCATAGGCTTAACCTGTTTTGGTTTTATAATTGTGTCATATGTTGAGATTTTCAATACAGTGATGAGAATACCCTCTGAGCACGGTCGGCATAAGGCCTTCTCCACCTGCCTCCCTCACCTCACTGTGGTCTCCTTATTTATTTGCACTGGCATCTTTGCCTACCTGAAACCCACCTCCAGATCAGCATCATATAAAAAAGATAACACACATAATCTGGACCTTGTGGTGGCTGTTCTCTATTCCGTGGTACCTCCAGTGATGAATCCAATAATCTACAGCATGAGGAACAAGGAGATCAAATCTTCATTAAGGAAACTGACTGGGGGGAGGTTATTTACCAAGAATTAATTGTCTCTTTCTCCAATAAATACTTTTTCAGTTTGCATCTCCCACTCCATGTCATGACAACACATTTTATACAGAAGTGGGCCAGATTCTGCTCTCAGTTTCCACCAGTGCAAATCCTGATTAACTTCACTGATGTCAATGCACTCAGGATGGTTTACATCGGCAGAACATCTGATCCATTCCTGGGGTTAAGTCGTTGTGCATTTAATAGGAGGGAAGAATCAGTCTTTCATTCTGTGCTCAAGCAATGCCTATTAAAGTGTGTTGCCACTTACAACTGTTCCATGGACAGTAGAAAGCATGGATGGGAGCTTATTTCCCTTGTGTGTATAATTCAGGACCCAGAGACTATAAGGCCAGAAGGGACCTTTGTGATCATCTAGTCTGACCTCCTGCACATTGCACGTTGAAGAACCTCATCCAACCAATCCTGTAATAGACCCTTAGCCTGTGGCTGAGTTACTGAAATCCTTTAATCATGGTCTAACCACTTCTAATTACAGAAAATTAATTCACCTTTTACACTAGTTTCAACCTGAATGTGACCCATGCACCGTGCTGCAGAGGAAGGTGAAAATCCCCCAGGGTTTCTGCCAATATGACTCCATATATGGCGATCAGTTAAACCTTGAGCATGTGGGAAAGACCCACCAGGCATCTATCTGGGAAAGAATTCTCTGTAGTAACTCACGCTTCTCCCCATTTACTATCCCGTCTCCAGGAGTTAGGGATTTTTGCTTTAGGCAGTTGCCGATGGGCCATGTACCATTGTAGGCAGTCTCATCAAGCCACCACCTCCATAAGCTTATCAAGCTCAGTCTTGAAGCCACTTACATTTTTTGCCCCCACTGCTCGCCTTGGAAGGCCGTTCCATGTGGCATCAAAGGAGTTAGACTGGCATAAAACTGCCATATGTGAGAAAATAATCAGACCTTAACATTTAGGTCTAGATCCTTAGCAAACCAATGTCATTCTATTCAATTTGATAGCGCTTAACCAATTTATGACCTATGAGGATCTGGCTTCCTGATTTCAATAGAGCTACATCTATTTACACCAACCAGGGACTGGGCCCATTGACACCAATGCTGTCATGCTAATTTACACAAGCTTTGGATCTGAAGTATACATTTTTCAAGGAGCTCAATCTATTCAGATTAACAAAGAGAACATTCAAGGCTGGCCTGAGCACAGTCTACAAATCATAGAATCTCAGGGCTGGAAGGGACCTCAGGAGATCATCTAGTCCAACCCCCTGTCCAAAGCAGGACCAAACACCAATAAAATCATCCAAAAGATTTTTGCCCCAGATTCCTAAATGTCCCCCTCAAGGACTGAGCCTGCAACCTTGGGTTTAGTAGCCCAATAATGAAACCACTGCTTTATCCTTCCCATGTTACCTACACATTAACAAATACTTCATAATGGGCTCCCCAGTCTTCGGCCATGATCCAAAGACTGAATGTTCAAGTTAGACAAATTCAGAAGACAAATAAGGTATAAAATTCTTAACCACTGGAGCCATTTACCAAGAGTGTGCTCAAGAAATCAGACTGGATGATCACAATGGTTCCTTCTGGCTGGGAATCTCTGAATACTGTTGGTTGACAACCACATTGTTGTGAGTTACAACTTGCCTCTCATTCTGCAGATAAACCTTTAGAGATGCATTCTGATTATACCTGTGTAAATCTAGACTCTACACTGTTGTGGTTTTGCAGGTGTGTTTGCATGCAGACTGGACACTAGTGTGTGTTTGTGTATATGTGGACTGTGCAGTAGTGTGTGTCTGTGATGTATACACTATTGTTTGCCACTGGAATACAATGTCCCTTGACAGAAGCTACAAAGGGCCCATCTTTAAAAAGGGGAACAAAGAGAACCCGGGACTAAAGATTGGTCATTCTCACTTCAGTCACTTACCAAAACATGGAGCTGGTCTTTAAGGAAACCATTTTGAAGCACTTGGAGTAGAGGAAGATGATGAGGAACAGTCAACATGGATTCACCAAGGGTATGTCATGGCTGACCAACCTGATTCCCTTCTATGATGAGATAACTGGCTCTATAGATATGGAGAAAGCAGTGGATGTGATGTATCTTGACTTTAGCAAAGCTTTTGTTATGCTCTCCCACAGTATTCTTGCCAGCAAGTTAAAGAAATATGGATTGGATGAATGGACTATAAAGTAGATAGAGGGCTGGCTAGATTGTTGGGCTCAATGGGAGTGAGAAACAGTTGGATGTCTAGTTGGCAGCTGGTATCAAGCAGAGTGCCCCAGAGGTTGGTTCTGGCTCAAGTTTTGTTCAACATCTTTATCAATGATCTGGATGATGGGATGAATTGCACCCTCAGCATGTTCACAGATGACACTAAGATGAGAAGAGAGGTAGATACACTGAAGGATAGGGAAAGGGTCCACAGTGACCTGGACAAATTGGAGGATTGGGCCCAGAGAGATCTGATGAGTTTCATCAAGGACAAATGCAGAGTCCTGCACTAAGAATGGAAGTGCACTTTTACAGACTAGAGACTGACTGGATAAGCAGTAGTTCTGCAGAAAAGGACTTGGGGATTACAGTGGACCAGAAGCGGGATATGATTCAGCAGTGTGCACCTGTTGAAAAGAAGGCTAATGGCATATTGGGCTGTATTAGTAGGAGCATTTCCAGCAGATCAAGGGAAGTGATTTTTTCCCCTCTATTTGGCACTGGTGACACCACACCCTGGGTTATTGTGTCCAGTTTTGGTCCCCGCATTACAGAAGGGATATGGACAAATTGGAGAGAGCCCAGCAGAGGGCAACAAAAATTATTAGGGAGCAGGGGACATGACTTAGAAGGAGAGGCTGAGAGAACAGGCATTATTTAGTCTGTAGAAGACAAGAATGAGACGGGATTTGGTAGTAGCCTTCAACTACCTGAAGGGGGGTTTCAAAGAGGATGGTCTGAGCTGTTTTCAGTGATAGCAGATGACAGAACAAGGAGTAATGGTCTCAAGTTGCAGTTGGGGAGGTCTAGGTTGGATATGAGGAAAATCTATTTCACTAGAAGAGTGGTGAAGCACTGGAACGGGTTACCTACGGAGGTGGTAGCTTCTCCATGCTTAGAGGTTTTTAAGGTCAGGCTTGACAAATCCCTGGCTGGGATGATTTAGTTGGGCCTGGTCCCACTTTGAGCAGGGGGTTGGACTAGATACCTCCTAAGGTCCCTACCAGCCCTGATATTCTATGATGCTAAGATTCATATTTAAAGTTAAGCACTGGTTTATGATTTTGAGAGATTAGTAATTTAGTTCGGAATATGTAAAGGAGCTGTGTTTTAAACTCATATGTAGTATACATATAATCCTTCTGCCCACCAGTGTTGCCAGCAATAAGGGCTGGGTTCAGTATCTAGGGGCTCCGTACCAATAACACAATGCAAAAGCAGCTCGAGCCCCCACCCAGTGACCTGGGACAATCACATACCACCTGTCTGGGCACCTCTAAGAGGCAATACTTCCCCTCTCGAAAGCACGGAGCCTGAATGTACCAAAAGCCTTTTAGTAACCGAGAGAAACAGTGTGTCATTATATTGGGGAAACACCACAAACAGAATTCATAAAACAAACCATGAACCAGAAGCTCCCCCCAAGCAAATGGGCGGTGTCCTTTCCCTTTGGTTTTTGAGTCCCGCAACCCCAAAAGTTACCCAAAGTCCCACAACCCAAAATTCCAGCAAGGCAAAAGTCTCTGGTCAGTGGAGCCTCAGTGTTCAAAAATTAATCTGCAGAGTTAGCCCCCACCCAAGCCTGGGTGGAAATGTGGGGGGGTTAAGGCGCACCTTACATGATCCAAGGCCGAATGCCCCGTCTCTCTGTGGTACTCTGCTGCAGCCTTTACTGGGAGCCACCCCACCCGCTGCTCCGCTCTACCAGCCACTCAGCAATACATCTTCAGGCCCCCACTATTTAGGACATCACTCAGTGATTTCAGTTCTTTAGTGGGGGAACCTCAGCACTGGCACACCATTAACCCAAAGTGAATTCACCTTTGCCGTCTATTACCAGACTCCTAACAGAATCAAAACTAGCTCTGATATTCTACAGTAGAGACAGTAGTGGACAACACAATTGATATTTAGGGTCCTGAGAAGTGCTCATACCACAACATACAAATGTTTATCCTGATCCATTCTCAATTCACTGAGTTTTGGAAGCCACGCCCCTTGCCTAGCAAGTGCTACAGAGTTGAGGGCAAATCTTAAAATGCTAGGTACAGTTCTACTGTCCTTGAGTCACATAACCAAGATAATAACACATTATTCATCCTGCCCCAATAACAAAGAGACTGGGGATTCCACAGCAGCCAAAGTGACCATTTGGGTAAACAGTCCCATCATGTTCGGCAGGGTGGGTGAGCCTATGTAAATGAGATTATCCCTAAAGTTCTTTTCCACCACTCACCACCAGATATCAGTATAGGGCCCATTTTGACTGTGCTTACATACAGAACCGTGCACAAACATGGTTTAATAAATAATGACAATAATAATGCAGCCAACTTCTGGGTTCTAGACACAATTGGATCTTTGTGTGTATGTGACTCCATTGACCAGATCCAATCTACCCTTTGAAGCAAATGGCTAAATCCCATTTGTTATGGTTATAAGGTTAGAATAATCTTTGCGTTGTGCTCTGGTCTTTGAGTGCACACCCCCATATCTCTGTATTGCACATGCCCTCTCTTGGAGTTGGATGATGTGATTCTCCCTCTCAAACTGGGTTCCAGTCTATAGCAATAGCAAATGGTGCATCCACCATGATTTCTCCCACTGTGCTTGTACCTGCAGTTCTTCCTACAGGAGCTGTGACCAGTAGTGAGTTGGGTGACCAGCCAGGCCTTCACCATACAAAGTACAGTTTATTTACCACTGTAGGGACAAGCATAACACATCATAAATAAGGCAAAATCCCATCAACATTAAAACAATAATTTAAACAGGAACTCAGTTATCAACAAACCTTAAGAAACTTTTTAAAATTCTTCATCATTGGGGAAAGGAAAATTCCAAGCCCCCAGAAAACCCTTTTAAAGACATTATGACATTGACACCTTGAATAGAGGACAAAAGAAATAGATATCAACTTTTAATCGAACATATCCCACCCTGCAAACTCCCACCCTGCAAACTCCCACCCTGCAAAAATCATCTGGAATAAAGAAGCAAGTAAACTAATTATTCAATAACACGAATCAACATAAAAAAGAAACAATCAAGCAAACAAATAAGCCAAACATCTCATACCCCAATTACATTTTTTTATCCTCAAGAAAGGAGAAGTGCCAGAAAGTTCATGAAGTCCACAAGTTACTTAGCTATGGATATTGATATTCTATGCAACATGGTCAGATAGTAAGGTGATGTTAGCAGTATAAGGCAGATAGATAGGTGTGTATGTACATTTATGGACAGACCTTTAGAGTCTGATATTATTTATACTGGTGTAATTCAAAATTAACTCATTTTAATTCAGTGGAGTTAGTCTGGATTTTATGATTTCATAAACAGTTTGCACCCTGTGTCCTCAAGGAGACAATTTTGTCATCAATTCATTATATATCTATAAAGAAGCTCAGATTGAAATCTCAATCAAATACTAATGATGGACATTTTAATTCTTGATGAATAACCTCCACACAATCGGTTTCTTTAATGCTGCCTTGATCTCCTTGTTCCTCATGCTGTAGATGATCGGATTCATCACTGGAGGTACCAGGGAATAGAGAACAGCCACCATGAGATCCAGACCTGATGCTGAGTTGGAGGTGGGTTTCATGTACTCAAACATGCCAGTGTTAAGGAACAAAGAGACCACAGTGAGGTGAGGGAGGCAGGTGGAGAAGGCTTTACGCCGGCCCTGCTCAGAGGGGATTCTCAGCACTGCTTTGAAGATCTGAACATAAGACACAATTATGAAAATAAAGCAGATTAAACCTAAAAACACACTAAAGACAATAGCTCCAATTTCACTGAGGTACGAGTCAGAGCAGGTGAGCTTGAGTAGCTGGGGGATTTCACAGAGGAACTGGTTGATGACATTGGACTGGCAGAAGGGCAACCTGAAGGTGTTCCCAGTGTGCAGTGCAGAGTAGACATTGCCAGAAATCCAGGCACTGGCTGCCATTTGGACACAAGCTCTCCTGTTCATCACTCTCTCGTAGTGCAGTGGTTGGCAGATGGCGACATACCCGTCGTACACCATGATAGGGAGTAAGGAAAGATCAGCTGCAGTGAAGAATACAAATAGAAAGACTTGGGTGACACATCCAGGATAAGAAATCACCCTGCTGTTCATGAGGGAATTGGCCATGGATTTGGGGATGGTGACAGAGATGGAACCGAGGTCCAGGATGGACAGGTTCACCAGGAAGAAATACATGGGGGTGTGAAGATGGTGGTCAAGGGCTACAGCTGTGATGATGAGAAGATTCCCCATCAGTCCTGTCAGGTAAATGACCAGAAACACCACAAAGTGCAAAATCTGCAGCTCCTGAACATCAGAGAATCCCAGGAGAAGGAACTCGGTCACTGTGGTTCAGTTGGACATTTTCTTTCTCATTGTGATGTCTATGGAGGGAAGGAGAAAGACAGTGAGGGGATTACAATAACAAAGGGAGTGGCCCTAATTCCCCACAGCAACATCTCATGATGTGAGTGTCAACAATGCACAACGCTGATCACTGGTATTAACTAGGAGTGATGAGTTTTCACATGAATCTAAAGTCAATGGAGCTGCATCAGTTTGCCCCCATATAAAGATCTAGCTCAGGATGTGGCTGGATAAAATGCTGTGGGAAGTATGGATCAAAGTACTATCCCAATGCAGCAATTCTAACCAAGCTGGGTCCCCTCTTGCTATGAACAAGAGGCTGTCAACATGGGCTTGAAAATAGAATGCTCAATTGCCGACACTGCCTGATATCCACTTTCCGGGGAAATATGACACAGACTCAGTAGTCTGCATGAGCTCGTCTGTAGTGATTCCACTGCAGCATCATATGGACACCCTGCTGCCTATGTACGTTATGATTTGTGACACAAGATGCAACCTCAATCTCTGTGTAACAATGGGCTAGTAGCATAACTCAGCTACCTTTCTGCTGTCTTTTACCTGTGTTATGTTATGTCTGTGCGGGTCATTGGCCATTAGGAGACTTGGGTTCTATGCTTGGCTCTACACTGACCTGCTATTTGACCTTGGGTCATTCACGTTCCTTTGCCAATTTCCAGTCCCACCCTTTCACTGCTTTGGCTGCTAGGACAGTGAGCTCTGTGGTGGACGGGTTGTGTCTTATTACATGTATGTTCATTGCTCCCATTTATATAATTTGGGTTTAGCTGTCAGCAGTGTGGGACAGAGGCTATGGCACTAGAGCAGAATACCTAGATTCTACTCCCATTGGCATCCTCTATATCCTTGGCAGGGATAAGAGAGACAGGCTTTGGCTGGAGGCTTCAATTCCCTTTCTCAACTTAATTCACTAGTATGTTTAATACCGATGCTGTTGGCTGCCAACTTTGCTGCTTACTCAGTTTTACGAATAACTGAGTATCCCTTTGAAATAGAAATAAACACCATTGCAATAGAGTGACTGGGTTCAAAGTTTGCTATTATTGGACATTATCATCGTTCCCACTCTCACATCTACATTTCCAATCTGGGATATTCCTACATTTTCTGTTTAAAATATTTCAAAGAAAAACTGGGTTTTGCACTAAAAAAATATTCTGTGGAAGCCTGGATTATTCTTGAAACACAACTCAGGTATCAGAAAACCCAAAATAATGTTGTTGTTGTTTTATTTAAGTGAAAATGTTTCAGTTCCCAACAGTGTAACTGAAATTGTCTCATTGGTTCTGAATGAATAAAAAATGGTTATTACTATATCTATGAAAAGTCAATGGTTTTCTGCTGG
Source organism: Sternotherus odoratus (assembly GCA_032164245.1). Taxonomy (NCBI): domain Eukaryota; kingdom Metazoa; phylum Chordata; order Testudines; family Kinosternidae; genus Sternotherus; species Sternotherus odoratus. Next base: position 33,242,599 of record JAVMKO010000013.1, on the reverse strand, counting down.
GGAAAAAATTAAAAAACCTCTGAACAGCACTAAATGTTTGATTAAATTATATAAAAGCCTTGAAGAGTTCCAGTTGTAACTCCTAGTTCTGTTAGGAAATTTGACCAGCATAGAAATACCTAAACATGTGTAACTGAAATAACAGACTTACTGCGCTGGTCTTTGCATAATGTTTCCGAGCCCATGATGCCTGGGACTCTTCACAGCCAGGATCCTTCAGTCATGGCTGGTCTGTGTAAATAATGCCCCATTGCTGTGTTCTCCAGCAGCTGTTTCCCAGTTGCTTCTCCATGTTTCCCAAGTTGCTGGGTCTTGTGCAGTCCCTAGCAGTCAGGGAACCCACTCCACCAATGGGTGCTCCCTGCTCCCCATCTTGGGCAGGCTTGGCTGAGAGGTGAAGGACTCAATAGGATGGGGGCAGAAAGCCCCTCCCAGCTCTGAAATTGATCCTGGCTTGTTCAGAACTCAGGATGTCCCTGTTCTGGGGCTAAGTAGTTGGTCCACTCTGCAGGGCTGTGAACTGATCTCTGGTCTCATCTCAGGAGCAAACAACAATAATGAGCTGCCCTAGCTTAATCTTATCCTCCAGAGGGGGACCAGCATCTGCCTTGGGGCTCATATGAAGGCAGCACCCTGAAAGGACCGCTGGCTACACACAAGGCAGGAGGGAGGCAGCAAGGGGTTCCAAAGGAGATAACATAATAAACTATATATTTGTGAACTACACTAGCTCAGAGCTCAGTGTTACCGGGGCCCCAGTGGGCCTGGAATAGCCATTTACTTCATTAACTACAGATAGTTACCTCTGAGAGAGAAGAGATGCTTTTTTATTTTTAGTTTTTTGCCTGCTTTGCGTCAGCAGCTCTTGGGATGCAGCCCCAGAGGAAGCCACAGCTCAGGCTGCCCTGGATGTTTGATGCTGGTCACTAAGAAGCAGCCAGAGGCAAACACTAAAAGTTCAGTGCAAAGACCTAAACTGATGTAAATTGATATAGTTCCACTGAGTTCCAAGTAGTCGGGGCTCTTTACGTCAAAGGAGATTTAGCCCTTTGATTCCAGTGGAGACCCTTTGATTTCCATGAGCTGGGGATCTGGCACTAAGATGGCCATGAAGAGATGTCAGTTTTCACCAGCTAGTGAATCAGGCCACATTAATTCTATTGGAGCTACTGGTGATTTGCACCAGTGTGGTTCTTGCCCATTGACACAAATGGAGCTGTGGCAGATATTCTGATCTCTCGCCTCATTAAACAGCTTCAAATCCATCTCCTTTTCCTGTGAATCTGAACTGAAGACAAGGCCATTGGTTTCTGTTGGGATGTGGTGTGAATTGGAATGGGCAAAGGAGGTTGTCTCTGTATTTGTGTCTGGGAGGAGAGGGAGTTGAGATCACCATGCAGAAGGGATGGGTGTACAAGACATCTCTCCCTGTTGATATGGTGAGTGACCTGACAAATGTTTGAGACCCACGGTTGAAAGGGATTCACATGGACATAGAACTCTGCCGGTGGGAAGGAGGGACATGTTTCAAGGTTGGGGACTAAGAGGGAGGAAGAAATTGTAGTCAATGGGCCGGTCATGAACCTGGGGTTGAAATTTTCTCACAATATGGTTTTGTTCCTCAGAAAATGCTGGTTCATTGAAACCTAAACTGTTCCCAGAGTTGGGCTGGGTTTGAGCACTATCCTATTTTGGTTTCTTTTAGAAGATTCAGATGTTTTGTTTTCAGATTATCTGTGCACAAAAAAAATTAAAATTAAAATAAAATGTTATTTTGGCTTTTTGTCCTGATGTGATATTGGAAAATGGTGAAAAGATTCACAAGATGAGAAACCCCCTTTTCCCAACTAGTTCTACTCTTCAGCTCATCTTCTTTCAATAACTCACTAGAAGGTTGGAATCTTAGAGGCAAGGAACTGCAGGTACATAGCAGCTTTTGGCTTCAATACAGGGACTCATTGATAAGTCAATGTACACTCACAAACACAGGAACAAAATAATATTCACTTGTAAATACCTAGTTATGTGCAGTTTGAAAGACACACAAACTAATGCACAATCACAAAATACACACACTTACACACCATTTTGCACTGATAAACACATAGTAATTTTATTTTAAAAAAATGAGAGATGAGATTCTGCTGTGATGCTATGAATCCTGGAGCGGGGGGGGGGGGGGGCTGGTCACTGGCCTATGGTGCCTAACTCTTAATCCAATATTCAGGTAACTTTATATTTCCACATGCCCAATTTCTGTAGCATGTTTTGAGATGTTATGTGACATTCAATGGGCAAGAGAGTAGTCACATAATTGTGTGTGGCTGGAGAGGCTGTTGGTGAGATCACAAATGAGAGAGGAAACTTCCGCAAGGCAAGCTCTCTACTGACATACAGCTTATGAGCTCTAGAAAAAGAAGTCTGAGAAAATCAACAGAGAAGGCCCCAGGTCAGTCACTCTTCAGGACTGGGACATTTGAAAATAGAGCTCAAAATCATTATTGCAAATATTGTCCTAATATTAACAACATGACAAATACTACTGCTGAAGTATCCCTGAAATGGCATGCACCGGGCTAGAGGTGTGACCTTAAACTACCAGGTGACTTAGGACCATATTCTTAAATGTGTTGCGATGCTCTAGCGGAGTTCTGGGCCACTTCTGAAAATGGGAGATGGGCCATTTTTGTGAAACTTTCTCTAGTCTTTTGGGCAGAAATTACAAAGCCACTTAGGGGATTTTGGAATGCTCAGCTGTGAATGAAATTAAAGTGAACTGGCATTCCAATTGCCAAGGCAACTTTGAAAATCTCACCAGCAGTGATCTAAATGACACAGGGATTGACCCAGCATCCTCACTCTATGCCAGCCTTTGTCAATGGTGATCTCTCTTCTAGTATACTCAGCCGGTTGGTGTCTAAAGCCATGGACACACCCAGGCCCTAGAAAGCCAATGGTTGAAAAAGGCCAGAGAGAACATCTGAGCAACCTCCCCCCTACGCAAATGTAGTGCTGATGTAGCACTCAGTGAGCTGACTCGAGTACTGGTGTAAAAGGTCTCATCACCACCTGGAGTAAATGTTGCCTGGCCAATTAACCTGAGATATGAATTTGTGCTGCTCTGCACAAGACCAACAGCTGGAGATTAAATAACATAGAATTCAGGGACACCACTATCTGCATTACTTAATTATAGAGGCAGATAAGAGAGCACATAGACCAAAAGGTAGGTCACTGCACTGCACTGTAAGAAAAACATGCAAATTTTGACTCATTTCGCCTGCTTTGCATCAGTAACTGTAACATTCACCTCCATCACCAACCATAGACCTCTCTGCTCTCTGCCATCCCTAGACATCCATGCCCCACACCAACATAGCCTTTTCTACTGCTTCCTGAGCTATTGATTACATTTTGATCTCCCTAATTAGAGTTCCCAATTAACTTTCTGAAATATAGTAGGCTCTTCTCCCAAGATCAGGCCACTATTAATTAGAATCATTCTTTAGCTGTGACAAAGAGTCCTGTGGCATCTTAAAGACTAACAAAAGTATTGAAGCATAAGCGTTCATGGGTTAATACCCACTTCCTTGGATGCATCCAACAAAATGGATATTAGCCCACAAAATCTTATTCTTCAATACTATTGTTAGTCTTTAAGGTGCCATGGGACTCTTCCTCATTTCTGAAGATCCAGACTAACACGGCTACCTCTCTGATTGTTTAGCTGGTAATCCCCTTGTGTCTGTCTCTGACAACAATTTACACTCTAGGAAGACTTTTTGCAATTGCAAAATGATTATTATTACTATGATTTTCCCTAAAACAATCCAGAGACAAAAGGTGAAATAATATAACCGCATAATAATATCCAGCACCATTGGCTGGGAATACTCACTCTACACTTTGAGAGGACTTGAGAGAGGGTTGAGAAAGTTCCTATTTGGTTCCATCAGGCTGATGGAGAACTCCAATAGCCTAATCCAGGAAAAGAATTTATAGGCCTTGATGTTCATTAGGCACATGCATGAATAACTCCTTGCTCTGTTACCATATCTTCACTGCCTCACACTCATAGTAATGAGGTGTCCTTATGCTACAGATTGTATATTAATTAGTTTAAACTTATAAGCATAAATGTTAATTAGTTGCCATGTCCACTGAGCATAAAACATCTGCTGATCATCTATTGTTGTTAACTCCCTACCCAATTTCCTACAACTAGTACCAGCTGCTAACTAGATTAAGCAACTTACTCCTACCAAGTAATAAACAATAATACATATAATTAGATAAGGGTCTAGGTTAAAGGCATCATACATAATACAATAAAATCTCTTTAGCAATAAAATAATCTTCTGAACTGGAATTCAGTTTCACATATACTGGAACCTCCCCCCCTCATTTTTCATCAAGGTGGAAAGCAAAATTTCAAGTGTCTCTGATGACCCTATAAAAGAGATTAGGACATTGACACCTTGAATAGATGACAAAATAACTGTGAATTTATCTGGCCATATTCCACACTCCCAAACTCCTATCCACAAAAAGAAATCAACCAATCAATCAACCAAATGAAACACAAGAAATAATAAACAATCAAGCAAACACACAAGCTGGCACTCTCATACTGCAATTGCAATTTGTACCCCAAAAGAGGAGAAGAGAAAGAGTCTTTATGTTCACTAATGACTTAGCTATGGCTGTTGATATTCTGTGCAACATTCTGAGATAGTATGGCAATATTAGCAGCATAAAGCCCAAAGAGACATAGCTGAGAATGTACATTTATGGACAGATATTTAGATTCTGATCTTATTTACACTCATGTAATTCTAAACTAACTCATTTAACTTCCAAGGCATTCGTCTGGAATTTATTAATTCATAAACAGATTGCACCATAGGTTCTCAAGAAGACAATTTTGACATCAACTGATTATATTCAAGAAGAAGCTCAGAATGAAAACTCAATAAAGGCGAAATGATGTACATTTTAATTATTGGTGAATAAGCTCCATACAATCAGTTTCTTTAATGCAGCTTTGATCTCCTTGTTCCTCATGCTGTAGATGATCGGATTCATCACTGGAGGCACCACAGAATAGAGAACACTCATCATGAGATCCATATTTGATACTGAGCTCGAGGTGGGTTTCAGGTACTCAAAGAAGGCAGTGCAAAGAAACAAAGAGACCACAGTGAGGTGAGGGAGGCAGGTGGAGAAGGCTTTATGCCGGCCCTGCTCAGAGGGGATTCTCAGCACTGCTTTGAAGATCTGAACATAAGACACAATTATAAAACCAAAGCAGATTACACCTAAAAACACACTAAATACAAGAAACCCAATTTCACTGAGGTATGAATCAGAACAGGTGAACTTGAGTAGCTGGGGAATTTCACAGAAGAACAGGCTGATGACAGTGGACTGGCAGAAGGGCAACCTGAATGTGTTCCCAGTGTGAAGTGCAGAGTAGACAATACTAGTAATCCAGGCACTGGCTGCCATTTGGACACAAGCTCTCCTGTTCATCACTCTCTCATAGTGCAGTGGTTGGCAGATGGCAATGTGTCGGTCGTACGCCATGACGGTGAGTAAGGCAAAATCAGTTGCAGTGAAGACCACAAATAGAAAGACTTGGGTGACACATCCAGCATAAGAAATCACCCTGGTGTTCATGAGGGAATCGACCATGGATTTGGGGATTGTTACGGAGATGGAGCCGAGGTCCAGGATGGACAGATTCATCAGGAAGAAGTACATGGGGGTGTGAAGATGGTGGTCAAGGACTATGGCTGTGATGATGAGAAGATTCCCCATCAGTCCCGCCAGGTAAATCACCAGAAACACCCCAAAGTGCAACATTTGCAGCTCCCGAACATCAGAAAATCCCAGGAGAAGGAACTCGGTCAGGGTGGTTCGGTTGGACATTTTCTTTCTCAATTCATTGTCTGATGGCTGTGGAGGGAAGGACAAAGACAGGGCAGGATTACAGTGTCAGAGGCTGTGGCTCTGATTCCTCACAGCAGCATCTCATGATGTGAGAGTCAACAATGCACAGCGCTCGTCACTGCTATTAGCTAGGAGTGGTGAGTTATCACATGAATGTGAAGTCAATGGAGCTGCATTAGTTTGCACCATATAAAGATCTAGCTCAGCATGTGACTGGCTATACCGGTACATGCATGTGGAGGATGGAGCAAAGTACAACCGAATGCACCAATTCTAGCCAGGCTGGATCCCCTCTTACTACAAACAGCAAGGTGTGAACTTGGGCTTGAAACTAAAACTCTAAAATGCCAACACTGCCTGATATCCACTTTCTGTGGAAATATGACACAGACTCACTCAGTATCCTTCATTAGAGCTTGTCTGTAGTGATTCCACCGCAGCACCACATAGACAGCCTTTATGACACAAGATCCCACTTCCATCTCTGTGTACTGATGCAATAATAGGATTGCTAAGCTACCTGTGTGCTGCATCGTTTACCTCTATTATTATCAGAGTGGTAGCTGTTTAGTCTGGTGGGTTTTAGCCCACAAAAACTCATTATCCCTAACATTTGTTAGTTTATAAGGTGCTCCAAGACTCTTTGTCAGTCTGTTACTATGTGACTGTGCGGGTCAGTTGTCATCAGGAGAGTTGGGTTCCATTCTTGGTTCTACCACTGACCTGCTGTGTGACTTTACATCATTTGGGTTTAGCCAGCAGCAGTGTGGGACAGAGGATATGGCACTAGAATGGAATATCTAGATTCTAAGCTCATAGACATCATCCATCTCCTGGGCATGGATAAGAGAGACAGGTTTGATTGTGGGCTTCAGTTCTTTGTTCTCCATTTAAGGCACTAGTATGTTTAATATCTATGCTGTGGGCTAACAACTTTGCTGCTTACTAAGTTTTGGCATTCAAAAAGTGTTCCTTTGAAAATAAAATATACACCGTTGCAATAGAATAACTGGTTTCAAATATTACTAATCTCGTATAATGTTAATATTCCCAACCTGGGGTATTGAGACATTTTCTATTTAAATTATTTCAAAGGAAACCTGGATTTTCGATTTAGGAAATATTCTGAGGAAGTCTGTTATTCCTGAAACACAACCTATGTATTGCAAAAGCCAAAGCATTTTTTTCTTTATTTAGCTGAAAATATTTCAGTTTCCAGCAGTTTACCTGACATTGCCTGGTTCTCAATGAACATACACACACAAAAAAATCTATTAATATTTCTATGAAAAGTGAACTTTTTTCTGCCATAAAAAATAAAAAATAAAAATAAACAACCTCCGAGCTGCTCTAAAGTTTTGATTAAATTATATTAAGTATCTTGTAGAGTTCCAATTGTAACTCCTAGATCTTTTTTGAAATTTGCCTAGTATAAAAATATCTGAATGAGTTTAATTGAAATAAGAAACTTACTGTGCTGGTCTTTGTGGAATGTTCCCCAGCCTGTGATGAATTAGAGACTTCACAGTCAGAATTCTTCAGTCATTGTCTATCTCTGTACCTGCCAATTGTGCCCCATATCTGTATTATCCAGCGGCAGTTTCCCTTCCCCTCCACCATATTTCCTGAGTTGCCTGGTCTCTCTGAGTTCCTCGAAGACAAGTATACTCTCTGCAGATGGACACTCTCTGCTTCCCTTCTTGGGTGGTGAGAAGTGAAGGACTAAATAGGATGGGGACAGGAAGCCACACCAAGCTGTGAAACTGATCTTGGCTTGCTCAGGTCAAACATGACCACAGCCCAGGATCTGTTGCTCTGGGGCTAAATACCTGACTCCGGTCTCCAGGGCTGTGAGCCCAGCCCTGATCTCACCTCAGGAGCAAACCACCCTGACAAGTTGCCCTAGCCAACACTAATCCACCAGAGAGGGAATAAAACACGTCTTGGATGTCGTATGGTATCAGCATCCTAAAAACACGGCAGAGATGAGATTCAAAGCCTAGCCAAAGGAGATTGCAGAATAGTATATATATATATTTGTAGCACAGACATGTGACCTACAATAACTCAGAGTCCAGTGGCACCAGAGCCGGTCTGGAATAGCCTGTTCCTTCATTAACGCCATATAATTACCTCTGAAAGAGCAAAGTTTTTTTTTCCTCCTACAGACTTAGGCAGATGTTACTCTGTTGGTTACACCTAAGAACATAAGAATGGATGCACTGGGTCAGACCAAAGGTCCATCCAGCCCAGCATCCTGTCTACTGACAGTGGCCAATGCTAGGTTCCCCAGAGTGAATCTAACATGTAATCATCACATGATCTCTCTCCTGCCATTCATCATCCCCCTTGACAAACAGAGACTAGGGACACCATTAGTGACCCATCCTGGCTAATAGCCATTAATGGACTTAACCTCCATTAATTTATCCAGGTCTCTTTTAAATCCTATTACAGTTTTAGCCTTCACAACCTCCTCTCTTTGACGGGGTTTTCCGAGTGAGCCATAGGGAGGTTTGCTTTCCACGATGACAAAGTGATGTAAAAGAGGTTTCTGTGTAGCTGAGTTCGGATTGAAATTATGATGTCAGACTGCTGGGATATTAATGTGTTATTAATTATATGCTGGCGTGCTTAGAGACTTAGATAGCTTTTATTATTATTAATAGTAGTAGTAGTAGTAGTTTTAACCTAAATAATTTAAAGTTGTGTCATTCTTGTTATGTTGGAAGAGGCTATTTTGATGAAGATGGTTTTCTGTTTTTTCCCAAAAAATATCTGACTCGTGTCTTACTAATCTATTAGAGTTCTTTGAAGGGGTCAGCAAACATGTGGACAAGGGGGATCCGGTGGACATAGTGTACTTAGATTTCCAGAAAGCCTTTGACAAGGTCCCTCACCAAAGGCTCTTACGTAAATTAAGCTGCCATGGGATAAGAGGGAAGATCCTCTCATGGATTGAAAACTGGTTAAAAGACAAGGAACAAAGGGTAGGGATAAATGGAACTTTTTCAGAATGGAGAGGGGTAACTAGTGGTGTTCCCCAAGGGTCAGTCCTGGGGCCGATCCTATTCAACTTATTTATAAATGATTTGGAGGAAGGGGTAAACAGTGATGTGGCAAAGTTTGCAGATGATACTAAACTGCTCAAAGTAGTAAGGACCAAAGCAGACTGTGAAGAACTTCAAAAAGATCTCACTAAACTAAGTGATTGGGCAACAAAATGGCAAATGAAATTTAATGTGGATAAATGTAAAGTAATGCACATTGGAAAAAATAACCCCAACTATACATACAATATGATGGGGGCTAATTTAGCTACAACCAATCAGGAAAAAGACCTGGGAGTCATTGTGGATAGTTCTCTGAAGGCATCCACGCAGTGTGCAGCGGCAGTCAAAAAAGCAAACAGGATGTTAGGAATCATTAAAAAGGGGATAGAGAATAAGTCGGAGAATATCTTATTGCCCTTATACAAATCCATGGTGCGCCCACATCTTGAATACTGCGTACAAATGTGGTCTCCTCATCTCAAAAAGGATATACTGGCACTAGAAAAGGTTCAGAGAAGGGCAACTAAAATGATTAGGGGTTTGGAACGGGTCCCATATGAAGAGAGATTAAGGAGGCTAGGACTTTTTAGCTTGGAAAAGAGGAGACTAAGGGGGGATATGATAGAGGTATATAAAATTATGAGTGGAGTGGAGGAAGTGAATAAGGAAAAGTTATTTACTTGTTCCCAAAATAGAAGAACTAGGGGCCATTCAATGAAATTGGCGTGCAGCAGGTTTAAAACAAATAAAAGGAAGTTCTTCTTCACACAGCGCACAGTCAACCTGTGGAACTCCTTACCTGAGGAGGCTGTGAAAGCTAGGACTATAACAGGGTTTAAAAGAGAGCTGGATAAATTCATGGAGGCTAAGTCCATAAATGGCTATTAGCCGGGATGGGTAATGAATGGTGTCCCTAGCCTCTGTCTGTCAGAGGGGGGTGATGGATGGCAGGAGAGAGATCGCTCGATCATACCTGTTAGGTTCACTCACTCCGGGGCACCTGGCATTGGCCACTGTCGGTAGACAGGATGCTGGGCTAGATGGACCCTTGGTCTGACCCAGTATGGCCATTCTTATGTTCTTATGTTCTTATGGTATAATGAGAACAAATCTGGATCCCATTGATTTCACTGGGGTTTAGCCATTCACTTCAAAGATACCAGGCTTTGGAAATGGTCTTGCACACAATAAGTCTCAGTTTTTTTCTAACATCACCCTGGAGAAAGTCAGCAGGACAGAGATGTAAGGGTAAAATATCCCCATGTCAGTTAGACTAGCACCAAAGAAGAGAGGTTCCATTGACATCACGAATTTAATACTCATGAAGTTATGGCCAAAGATTCTGGGCTAAACTTTGTAGTGCTATCAACATTGATGTATGTTACCTGTGATACCTAGGCTTGGAAGGATTCAATTTTTATTAATAAATGTTGATAAGTAAGAAAGAGGAGCACAAATGTGTCACCATGGTGAAACAGCAACGTAAAATAAGTAGTTGGAGGCAAAAAGTCATCCTATAAACACTGAAAGTTAAACGTACAGTGGAAAATCATAGGGAGAATAAACTCCTGTAAGTCAAGTGTAAAAGCATAATTAGGAAGGCCAACAACAGAACAATAGAACTTCACAGTTTTAAAAATGACAAAGAGATGGGGCCTATTGAACAGTGGGTTTCTGTCTGTGCAAGAAGGGGCTGAGCGTGGCCAGAGGGAAGAAGGACTTGCTGAGGGTAAGGAGGACTCAGCCCAGACGGAAACACTGACGGATCCCAGACTCCCAGAAGGGGCGAGATCAGAGCCACAGAGGACACATCCAGGACATTGTTGTTTTAAAAATGTCTAACACAGGAGAGCTTTAAATTAAAGTTACTATGATTAAGAAATCCTTCAGCTCAGCCTGTGTTCCCTGTTTTGCTGCTCCATAGTCCCTGAAAGGGTTAAACTGGATGCCCAAAGTCATCACAACCTAGCTGGAGATTGCTGTGGGGGTTTTTTGTGTCGGATGCTGGATTGGAAGATCGCAGAAATTTTTTTTGAAGGTCTAGGGCAGATGGATGGTGAAAAATCCACACTCCTGAATGACGCAGCTACATTGACCTAACCCCATATGTGGACAGTGCTCTGTCAACTGGAGTTGCCTCTTGGGAAAGTGGATTAACTGTTCTGATGGGAGAAGCTATGCTGGGGCAGAATTTTAAGGGTAGACCTGCCCTTGGGTACCTCTCTCTGTTAGAGGGTTAGTGGCTTAGCACACACCTGTCTGGTCAGCATCTCCCAGAGTTTAGTTAGTTGTCTCCCTACCAAGCATGCTGGCTTCGGTGGATCCCATTCTTCAGTGTCTGTCTCTCCTTGTTCATTGTACAGGGAGCCTGGGCACCTAACGTGGGCTTTGTGGATCTCAGTGGTTTTCTAGGTGCCCAAAAGTTAAATGCTGAGATGTTCAGAGTCGCAACACAAAATGGCCAACTTCCTAAGCGTATTTGAGGGTCTTGTGGGATTTTCAAAAGCTGTGAAGTGTCCAACACCCTTGAAGTTCATGGGTTTTAGGCATATCAGTCCTTTTTGAAAATCCTTTTTCATAGAATCATAGAATATCAGGGTTGGAAGGGACCTCTGGAGGTCATCTAGTCCAACCCCCTGCTCAAAGCAGGACCAATTCCCAACTAAATCCCTGACTAAATCATCCCAGCCAGGGCTTTATCAAGCCTGACCTTAAAAACCTCTAAGGAAGGTGATTCTACCACCTCCCTAGGGAACCCGTTCCAATGCTTCACCACCCTCCTCGGGAGAAAGTTTTTCCTAATATCCAATCTAAACCTTTCCAACTTCAATTTGAGACCATTACTTCTTCTTCTGTCATCTGATACCACTGAGAACAGTCTAGATCCATCTTCTTTAGAACCCCCTTTCAGGTATTTGAAAGCAGCTATCAAATCTCCCCTCAGTCTTCTCTTCTGTAGACTAAACAATCCCAGTTCTTTCAGCCTCTCCTCAAAAATCATGTCCTTAATCATTTTTGTTGCCCTTCTCTGGACTCTTGCCAATTTTTCCACATCCTTCTTGTAGTGTGGAACCCAAAACTGAACATGGTACTCCAGATGAGGCCTCACCAATGTCGAATAGGTGAATGTCAAATGGGCAAGCAGCTCCCCCTTACCCCCCTGCACTGGCAGAGAGAGACCTGTCCTGACTCTCTGCCTGGGGCAGTGGCTGTACATGGGGCTGATGATCACTGATGAGGGGCTGGGGGAGGGGGGTGGCCAGGGGCTCTCTGCCTCCCCTCCCTCCCTCTGCCAGCACCCCCCATACCTGTCTCTGGCTCCTCTCACCTTTTCCAGCCCCACTGCCCCAGGCAGCTTCTAAACAGCCAGGTCCCTCCCCTCGGGAAAGGTCTCTGCTGTGGAGCATGCAGCTGCATGCTGCAGGGACAGGGCTGCTTACAGAGGGGTCAGAGAGCCCCTGGCCATGCCCCATCCCCCGCAACCCGGCTCCTGCCTGCTGACCCAATCCTGACCTGACCCCAAGAGCCAGAGGGTCCTACCTGTGGGATACTTCCTGGGACAGGAGAACAGGGCTGCCCCAGGTAAGCATCGCTGAGACTCGCTACCTCAGCCCCTGGCAGGTCCCTCTGGGTCTTGGGGGAGGAGAGGGGCTTTGCATGCTTACCTGGCTGCAAGCCCCACTCCAGGCTCTGGCAGCTCCCACTGGGCACTTTTCCCAGCCCCTGAGAGCCACAGAGCTATTCCTTTTGGCTGAAGAGTCTGGAGACTCCCTTTGTTGCTCTCACCCTAGAAGCCAAAGACCTCCCAGTAGGGCTGGTGAATGTGGCCAGAGAAGGGAGCAGGGTGTGATGGGATGAGTGTCTGGGAGGTGGGGACGGAGGGGCTGGGCAATGAGGGAGGTTTATATGTTTTTGGGTGCTAGCCAGTGGGGGCCCATTGGGGGTGCTGGTGGGGAAGAGCCCTTAAAACTGCCTGCCAACAAAACCAGCACCTCCGCTATCTTCCCCACCACGCCACAGAAAACCTCCCGCAAGGCGCAGTTTAAAACCACGCAAGGCACAGCCGCACAAAAGCGCAATTGGAAAACAGGGGGGCATGGTTATATGGTAAGCACGTGGTGTGGCTGGGACCAAAGGTCGAAGCCGGGTGCCAGAACAGGCAGTTTGGCACTGCTGTTCCCCGCACACAAGGAAAAAAAGCCACCCTCCCCCCCCGAAGTTCGAGTCACTCGTAGGGTGCCACCCACCACCCTTTATAAACCAAGTCATGAAGAGCCGTCAGGTCTTCCCTACATGTCTTGGGAAGGGGAGGGCGGAAAATAAAAACAATAACAATATAGCACTATCAGATTATTCATTTATTTTCATTAAATATATAAACTAAATAATAGTAGATTTAACCCCTCGCCCCGTGGTTTCTACAACCCCTTTTTCAGCTTCCTAGGGCTGTGTGCCCCCTCTCATGGCTCTGATCAGGGCTGTACACTGGTGCCTGTTGTGTCCCACCCTCCACTCATGCCCCGCCCCCTTGTGTCCCACCCCGCCACTCACACCCCTCCCCTTGCACCCCTCCTCCCCCCACTCATTCCCCCCTAATGTGTCCTGATATTTGACTCTTCCGATCTGGTCACCCTAACTTCCAGCCTATCCACTCACGATAGGATCATTACCAATATGTTCACCATCATAATCTTTCACTGCAACTAATGAAAACTAAATATAATTCTTCCCATTAACCCAGTTGTACTACTTCCTCAATCCATCACTTCAGTAGAAGTTTGGGAGCAGCTGTGACCAGCATCTTGTTGGGTTGCTACCTGGGTTTCTTCATGCAAGGAATGATTTATTAGTAAAACAGACCATATGAGAAAATATGAGAGAGCAATTTCAGCCTTATCACAGCAATAGTTTGACAAGACACAGATTTGACCTTTGTATCCAGACTCAGTTTGACTTTAGCAAATGTTGTAATTTTCTCCCCCAAAAGGAATTTTTATTGTAGTAAGAACAACAAAGTATTTATTTATGTAATAATAATAGTGATAATAGTAATAATAATAATAATAATAATAATAATAATAATAATACATCTATTTAGATAAGGGTCTAGGTTTCCTAAATAACATCATAAATAACACAATAAAATCTCAAGAGCAATCAAATAGTCTTTTGAACTGGAATATATCTCTACAGGCACCTAAAAAAACCCTCCCCATCCCTTTCTTCATCAAGGTAGAAAGCAAAATTTCAAGTGTCTCTGATGACCCTATAAAACAGAATAGAACATTGACACCTTGAATAGATGACAAAATAGTTTTAAATTTAACCAGACTCATTCCACACTCCCAAACTCCTATCCCCAAAAAGAAATCAACAAATCAATCAACCAAATGAAACACAACAAATAATAAACAATCAAGAAAACACACAAGCAGAACCTCTCATACCCCAAACACAATTTTTACCACAAAAGAGGAGAAGAGAAAGAGTCTTCATGTCCACCACTGACTTAGGTATGGCTGTTGATATTCTGTGCAACATACTCAATTAGCTCAGATAGCATGTGAGCAGTATAAAGCTAAATGAGGGATAGGTGAGTATGTCCAAGTGGGCCAGAAATACTCCTTGGGTTTTTTTAAAAAAAATTATGGATACAGTCTAACATGGCTGCCATTCTGAAACCTAATTATCAATAGATATTTAGATTCTGATTTTATTTAACCTGGCTTAATTCTACACTAACTTCAAAGGAGTTAGTCCAGATTTAATAAATTCATAAGGAGATTGCACCCTATGTTCTCAAGGAGACCATTTTGTCATCAGTTGATTATATCAAAGAAGAAGCTCAAAATGAAATCTCAATCAATTACCAAAGATGGACATTTTAATTCTTGGTGAATAACCTCCACACAGTTTCTTTAATGCAGCTTTGATCTCCTTGTTTCTCATGCTATAGATGATCGGATTCATCACTGGAGGCACCAGGGAATAGAGAACACCCATCATGAGATCCAGACCTGATTCTGAGCTGGAGGTGGGTTTCAGATATTCAAACATGCCAGTGAAAAGTAGCAAAGAGACGATAGTGAGGTGAGGGAGGCATGTGGAGAAGGCCTTACGCCGGCCCTGCTCAGAGGGGATTCTCAGCACAGTTTTGAAGATCTGAACATAAGAAACAATTATAAAAATAAAGCAGTTTAAAATTAAAAACACACTAAAGGCAAGAAGCCCAACTTCACTGAGGTACGAGTCAGAGCAGGTGAGCTTGAGTAGCTGGGGGGTTTCACAGAAGAACTGGTTGATGACATTGGACTGGCAGAAGGGCAACCTGAAGGTGTTCCCAGTGTGCAGTGCAGAGTAGACAATACCAGTAATCCAGGCACTGGCTGCCATTTGGACACATGCTTTCCTGCTCATTACTCTCTCATAGTGCAGTGGTTGGCAGATGGCAACATATCGGTCGTACGCCATGACAGTGAGTAAGGCAAAATCAGATACAGTGAAGAGGAAAAAGAGAAAGACTTGGATGACACATCCAGGATAAGAAATCACCCTGGTGTTCATGAGGGAATTGACCATGGATTTGGGGATGGTGACAGAGATGGAGCCGAGGTCTAGGATGGACAGGTTCACCAGGAAGAAGTACATGGGGGTGTGAAGATGGTGGTCGAGGGCTACAGCTGTGATGATGAGAAGATTCCCCATCAGTCCTGTCAGGTAAATCACGAGGAACAACACAAAGTGTAAAATCTGCAGCTCCCGAACATCAGAGAATCCCAGGAGAAGGAACTCGGTCACTGTGGTTTGGTTGGACATTTTCTCTCTCAGTTCATTGTGTGCTGGCTGTGGAGGGAAGGACAAAGACAGTGGGGGGATTACAGTGACAGTGGGAGTGGCCCTGATTCCCTGCAGCAACATCTCATGATGTGAGTGTCAACGATGCAGAGCGCTTGTCACTGCTATTAACTAGGAGTGGGGAGTTATCACACATTTGCAAATTGACATGGCTCTCTTAAAATCAATGGAGCTGCATCAGTTTGCACCATCTAAAGATCTGTCCCAAGATGTGGCTTGATAAAATATTCTGTGGAGGACGGAGCAAAGTACAACCTATTGCAACAATGCTTGGTCCCCTTTTGCTACGAACAGGAGGCTCTAGACTTGGGCTTGAAATTAAAATGCCAGCATGGCCTGATATCCACTTTCCGGGGAAACATGGCAGAAACTCACTCAGTATCACATAGACGACCTGTTGCCCGTGTATGTACTGATTTGTGACACAAGATCCCACTTCCATCTCCGTGTATAGATGAGCTAGTCCCATCACTTAGCTGACTCTGTGCTGTATTGCTTACCTCTGTCACTTTAGGTCTCTGCAGGTCAGTGGTTGTCAGGAGACTTGGGTTCTATTCTTATTTCTGCCACAGACCTGCTCTGTGTCCTTGGCCCAGTCACTTCCCATCCCTGGGTCTCTGTTTCCCCTCCCACTCTTTCTCTTCCTGGACTGCTAGAACTCTGAGCACTGTGGGGGTTGGGCTGTGTCTTGTTATGTGTATGTTCGGGGCCCCCATTTACAGCATATCTGTTTAGCCAACAGCAGTACGGGACAAGGGAAACGGTGCTAGAGCAGGAGATTCAGGTTCTAATCCCATTCTCCTCCTCTATGTCCTGGGGCAGGGATAAGAGAGACAGGCTTTGGTTGGGAGCTTCAATTGACTGTTCCTTATCTAGGGCAGCAGTATGCTTCATAAATATGCTGTGGGCTACCAACTTTGCTGCTTACTCAGTTTTGCCATTCAACAAGTATCCCAGTGGAAGAGAAATAGACACTGTTACAACAGAGTGACCGGGTTAAAATTTTACTAAGATTGGATAATGATACTATTCCCAACCTGGTTGAAATCAAAGTTTCCAATTGGGAATAATTAGACATTTTTGTTTAAATTATTTCAAAGGAAAATTGGGGGTGTGAAGATGGGGGTTGAGGGCCATGGCTGAGACGATGAGAAGAGGGAATGACAAAGACAATGGTTGCGGTCACAGTGACAGAGGGAATGACCCTGATTTCCCTCAGCGATATCTCACGGTAGGAGTGTGAAAGGTGCACAGCACTCGCCACTGTCATGAACTAGGAGAGGGGAATTAACACACAAGTGTAAATTGGCCTGGCTCCCTTAATATCCATGGGGCTGTATAAGGTTACACAGTCTGAAGATCTGTCTCAGGATGTGGCTTGATAAAATACAGTACGAAGGATGCAGCAAAGCACATCCAATCCCAATTATATAGCCAAAATATTTCCCTTATTGGGGAAATATGCAAACTTCGACATGGGGGAACATATTAAAAAGCTAATGCTGCCTGATTTCTAGTTTCTGAGGAAATATGACCTGGACTCAGAAAGCATCCCCAATGACAACTCAGTTGTACAAATTCCCCTGCACCACCACACAGACAGCCCCTTTAAATTATTTTCACGGAAACTGGGTTTTAAATTGGAAACATTTTGATGATAGTTCTGTGCTATACTTAAAAGGAACGTTTGCATTGGAGAAATCTTTTCTTTTCTTTTTTTTTAAAAAAACTCAGTGAACATTTTTCAGTTTTCTGCATTTTTCCCCAGCAATCGTTGGTTCTTGATTCACAAAACCAAAAATCAGTTTGGTTTGGACAACATCAATGAAAACTCAATTTTTTTAGACTGGAAGGTTACTGATAGAGAAGCTTACTGATAGCGAAGGTTTCAAAGAGTTCCAGTTGTAACTCATGGCTCTGGTATTACCTTGCTTCAGTATATTCCCACCTAAATATATTGAACTGAAATCACAGACTTACAGTGTTGGTCTTTTTGGAATGTTTTCCAGCCAGTGATGCGTTGGAGAGTCACTGCCAGGACTCCTCGGTCATTGTCTGTCCATGGACCTGTCACTGATGCCTCATCACTGTGTCATCCAGCTGCTGTCTCCCGGTCCCTGCCCGATACCCCCTGAGTTGCTGGATCTCTCAGCAGTTCTAAGCAGACAGGGACACATTCCACACAGGGCTGTTCCCTCTTCAGACAGGCTTGGCTGAGAGGTGAAGGACTAAATTGGACTAAATGGGATCGGGGACTGAAAGGCCCTCCCAGCTCTGAAACTGGTCCTGGCTTGTGCAGGATTCAGACACAGTCCTAGACCAGGATGTCCCTTGCCTGGAGCTGAATCTGGTCTGCAGGGCTGTGAGCCCATCTCTGATCTCACCTCAGGAACAATCCATCCTATTAACCTGCCCCAGCGACCATCAATCCACAGAGCGGGAAGAGCACCCAGCGTGGATCTCACATGTTGGCAGCTTCCCTGCCAGGACCCTGGGTTAAAAACAAGGCAGGGCTGATTCCCATGTGTGCATCTATTGCAGAATAGAATAGACACGGGTAGTACAGACATGTGACCCTCAATAGCTCAGAGCCCAGTGGTACCAGAGCTCCAGCTGGCCTGGAACAGCCTGTTCCTCCATTAACACACAGCCACAGCTCTGGGGGAGGAAAGATAATTTTTTTCTCTCCTGCATTTTGTCAGCAGCTCTTGGGATGCAGCCACCAGAGGCACCTACAGCTCAGACTGCTCTGGGTGTTTGATGTTGGTCACTGAGAGGTACCCAGAAGCAAACACTAAAAGCTCCGTGCAACGTCTGAAACTGGTGTAAATTGATACAGTTCCATTGAGTAGTCAGGGCTCTTTGCACCAAGTGGAGATCTGGCCCTTTGATTTCAGTGGAGCTTCTTTGTTTTACATTTGCTGGGGATCTGGCCTGAAGATGGTCATGCAGCTATGGCAGTTTTCACCAGTTAGGAATCAGGCCTCATTAACTGGAGCTATTGCTGATTTACACGAGATGGGGATCTTTCCCCTTAAACAATTCCAAATCCATTTTATTTGCCTGTGAAAATGAACAGAATTAAAGGCAAAAATTTCTTCCTAGTCGGCACTTTCTTATCTGGCTAATACAGGCCCTGCTGCTGCCCACTGATGTTAAGAGCTAGCAAAGCTTTCTGGGCTGAACTGAGTTTTTCAGGGATTTTGTAGCCAGTTATGCAGAACTGGCCCAACCTCTGTTCGACTGAACGTGAAGCTCTACTTGGGAGTGGTCGGAAGAGTGTACCGGGGCAGTGCGGGCACTAAAGGAACTCTTGCTCACTGCTCCAGTACTGGCCTCCCCGAACGGGGAGAAACATTTTCACCTGTGCCCTCTGCTATCTGACAGCAGTCTTGGGTGTGCTTTGACACAGGTGTATGGGGCAGACGGCCAACTCATGGCCTTTGCCTCTTGACTTGTAAGTGCTGTGGAATTTGAGGACGGTGTGTGAAGGTGCTGACGTGTACCTCTTGAGTGTGGGTGGGGGAATTCAGATACCTCATGGATAAGGAAGTAATAGAATAGTCCGGTCCCATCACGACCCCTAAACATCCACCCTATTTCACAAGGACAAGTGAGAGGAAAGCCCACTGAGGAAAGCTGATAACCTCAAAGCAAAGGTGCCGAAAGAACCCACAGATTGGGTGGCCAGACTACCTCCGGTTGGCACCCCCACACCAGTGTGAGGCTAACGGGGTAAAACCCAACACCAGGCAGGAGAGAAATGGACCCAGTCTGTACTATTAGTTTTCGCTAGTGGCCTGGTCAGCTGAGGAAACAGAGCGGGTGGCCTTGCTGACCATTTTAAATGACATCGATCTCAGATCTGAGCAACAGTGCTGGGCAGGTGGTGGATCCGTGTTGTGCATTTCATGGGGACACCCTGATGTTAAGATGATGGGTGGATAATCAGTTCAGGGCAATGGATGGTTCACTCCGAAGCATACCAACTGATGGAGATGAGAGGAAGAGCTCAGTTGTCATTTTACATGGGTCAAGGTAGTAAAAGTAAAGGCACACAAAAGGGCTGGATCGACACAGAATCAACATGGACTGCAAGAGAGGCACCCCCATGACCCCGGGAACCACAGCAGAGTGGAGTCTTAGCCATATTAACAGGGAGTGGGGTGGGCACAGACCAGGGAGGTCGAATATGGGAATGACAGGACTCTGAGACATGACTGTGAGGCATCAGAAAAGAGGGAGCTAAACACGGGCCAAAGGTGGAACTGAGGAAAAGTATTGGGGGTGCTTCCACAGCTGGGGGGCTGGTCAGGCTGAGCCCTGAGGGAAGTCGAATGGTTTTGCTGAGCTGTCCGCATGGAAGTTTGGCAGGGGTAACCCGGTTTTGAGGAGGCCATTGGGGACTCTAAAGAGTTGTTTTGGGGACCAGGGATGGCAGCCGACTTAAAGTCGCACCTGGAGTGCTGTTTAGACTATGCTGGGCACAAAACACCCCACACGGTGCTGACGGGGGAGGCAATGGGACAAGGCCCAAGGGACCTTGGGAAAGAATACAGCTGGACTATAAAGGGCCCCTATGACCGGACCAAAACAGAAATTGGTGGTAGAGGCCTTCAGCAGGTGAGTGGGGGCATTCCCCACAAAGCACCAGATGACCTGGTTGAGCGTTGAAAAGCTGGTAACTGAGGTATTCACTGATTGGAGGGGTCCCAAAAGTCATTGACTCCAACCAAGGAGCCGCCTTCTGGTTAGACCTGACGGGGGAGCTCACAGCGCTCACTGGAATTACTCAATTGTTCCACATTGTCTATCGCCTGAAAGTGACTGAGGTGGTGAAACCCATGAGCTGCACCATTGAAAGTGAACTGAAAAAGGAGTGGAAATGGGAGGGAGAAACGTTAACATCTTGTTGCCCCCTGTCTTAATGAGAATAAGGGCCTAGGAATGGAAAGATACAGGATTGTCCCCCTGTGAAGCTCTTCTGAGAAGGCCCATGGAGATGTGGGGAAATCTACTTCCTCTGATGCCAGGGCAGGTCACTACACATGGACAAAAACAGGAGGGGGTTTTAGCACGACTTGATCATGTTTGGCAGGTACAACAGGTAATGGCTTGGCAAGGTGAACAAGGAACAACAAAGGACAAAGCAGGGTAGGACCTGCCTGGGGATCATAATCTACCCATGTTGGGAGATCAACTGATGTACTGAAGTCCAGGAAACCACCATCCATTCCCAGTTCCTAAGGGGAAGAGCTTTTACCTAGTTGTTGACGGATTAGGGCTCAACTTTCTGCAGTTGGGGGCAGAGACTGGAGGGTGAAAATGGGCTCTTTGAACAACAGTGAAATCCCAGCAGCCTTAAAATAATGTTTTGAACTGGAATTCATCTATCCAGAAACCTAAAACACCCTTTCCCCTAAAATTCAATGGGGAAAACAAAACTTCAAGTCATCCAGAAAACCCCTTCAAAGATATTTTGACAGATGTCCCTTGAACAGATGGAAAAAGAAACAGATACCCCGATTTAATGAAACATACTCCCTGAGACTTCATGTCGTCCACTAGGGACTGAGCAGGGAAGAGAGAACACCCCTCCTGAGATCCAAACCTGATGCTGAGCTGGAGTGGGCAGTGCAAAGAAACAAAGAGACCACAGTGGGGGTGGGGGACGTGGACGGGGGGGTCAAGCATCCATGGGAAAGAGGGGAAGTCGGCACCTATGCCACTGTCCTAGGAGATGTGTCATGGACTAACAAAGCATCGAATACAAGAGCTCATTTGTAATAATTCCACTGCAACACCACACAGACGGCCTGCTGCTGGTTTCCTAATGGCATCAAATCTCAGCTGCATTTCCATCTCATGAAATACATTCCATGCATTTCCATCTCATAAGACAGAACTATGAAAATAAAGCAGCTGAAGACTAAGCACACACTAAAGACAATAACCCCAACTTCACTGAGGTACGAGTCAGAGCAGGTGAGCTTAAGTAGCTGGGGGAGTTCACAGAAGAACTGGTTGATGACATTGGACTGGCAGAAGGTGTTCCCAGTGTTCATAGCAGAGTAGACAATACCAGTGTAAGCAGTGTCAGGATGAGTGGCATCCGGTGGTGAATTGCAGGAATTGCAGTGACTTTTGGAAAATAACACCTGATTTGCTTAGACACACCCACCGCACCTAGCCTGCACTCTAACAGCCCAAATGGTCACTTTGGCTACTGTGGGACCCCCAGTTTCTGTAGTATTGGGGCAAGAATGATAAAGTGTTGATTAACCTGTTTAGGTGAATGAGGGGTTGGGACATGTATTTGGCCTTTGGCATGCTGGAGGGACTCGCCATCAGCTAGGTAGCACTCACTAAACAAGGGACAGGGGTTCCAAAACCCACTGAATTGAGAGAGGCTGTGGACAGGCTTCTATACCTTGTGGTGAGGGCCTTGTCTGAGGGCCGTACTGGCCTATTACACCTGGCCTCTCTCCCCTGTGGAATGTTAGAGCTGACTTTTGCTTCCATTAGGAGTCTAACTTCAGCCCACTGAGCTGAAGTTGCTTTGGGTCTGGTGGTGCCTCTGCACTAAGCCCCCCCCCCCCATGAGCTGAACTTAAGAGCTGAACATCACTGAGCTTTATCTTAAGTGGGGGCCCCTAAGCAGAGCAGTTCCTAGGGTGGCTAGCGGAGCAGTTCCTGCGTCAGCTAGCAGAGAGGCTAGCAGAGCAACCAGCACCCCACGGAGAGACTGGGCTGTCGGCCTCAGACCTCATATAGGTACCCTCCACTCTGCCCTCCACTTCCACCCAGCCTGGGAGGTAAGACTCGGCAGAGTAACTTTTGACCAGGGACTCCAGAGACTTTGGGGCTGTGGAACTTTTGGGACTTTGGGTGATTGTTGGGGTTGCTGGACTCCAGGGACTTTGGGCTATTGGACTTGTGGGACTTTGGGTGACGTTTGGGTTGCTGGACTCCTGAACCTTCCCTGCGTGTCTGGGGGAGGGGAGGGCGGAAAATAAAAACAATAACAATATAGCACTATCAGATTATTCATTTATTTTCATTAAATATATAAACTAAATAATAGTAGATTTAACCCCTCGCCCCTTGGTTTCTACAACCCCTTTTTCAGCTTCCTAGGGCTGTGTGCCCCCCTCTCATGGCTCTGGTCAGGGCTGTGCGCCTGTGCCTGTTGTGTCCCACCCTCCACTCATGCCCCGCCCCCTTGTGTCCCACCCCCCCACTCACACCCCTCCCCTTGCATCCCTCCTCCCCCCACTCATTCCCCCCTAATGTGTCCTGATATTTGACTCTTCCGATCTGGTCACCCTAACTTCCAGTCTATCCACTCACGATAGGATCATTACCAATATGTTCACCATCATAATCTTTCACTGCAACTAATGAAAACTAAATATAATTCTTCCCATTAACCCAGTTGTACTACTTCCTCAATCCATCACTTCAGTAGAAGTTTGGGAGCAGCTGTGACCAGCATCTTGTTGGGTTGCTACCTGGGTTTCTTCATGCAAGAAATGATTTATTAGTAAAACAGACCATATGAGAAAATATGAGAGAGCAATTTCAGCCTTATCACAGCAATAGTTTGACAAGACATAGATTTGACCTTTGTATCCAGACTCAGTTTGATTTTAGCAAATGTTGTAATTTTCTCCCCCAAAAGGAATTTTTATTGTAGTAAGAACAACATAGTATTTATTTATGTAATAATAATAATAATAATAATAATTAATAATACATCTAATTAGATAAGGATCTAGGTTTCCTAACATCATAACATCATAAATAACACAATAAAATCTCATGAGCAATCAAATAGTCTTTTGAACTGGAATATATCTCTACAGGCACCTAAAAAAACCTCCCCACCCCTTTCTTCATCAAGGTAGAAAGCAAAATTTCAAGTGTCTCTGATGACCCTATAAAACAGAATAGAACATTGACACCTTGAATAGATGACAAAATAGTTTTAAATTTAACCAGACTTATTCCACACTCCCAAACTCCTATCCCCAAAAAAGAAATCAACAAATCAATCAACCAAATGAAACACAAGAAATAATAAACAATCAAGAAAACACACAAGCAGAACCTCTCATACCCCAAACACAATTTTTACCACAAAAGAGGAGAAGAGAAAGAGTCTTCATGTCCACCACTGACTTAGGTATGGCTGTTGATATTCTGTGCAACTTACTCAATTAGCTCAGATAGCATGTGAGCAGTATAAAACTAAATGAGGGATAGGTGAGTATGTCCAAGTGGGCCAGAAATACTCCTTGTTTTTTTTAAAAAAAAAATATGGATGCTATTCTGAAACCTAATTATCAATAGATATTTAGATTCTGATTTTATTTACACTGGCTTAATTCTATACTAACTTCAAAGGAGTTAGTCCAGATTTAATAAATTCATAAGGAGATTGCACCCTATGTTCTCAAGGAGACCATTTTGTCATCAGTTGATTATATCAGAGAAGAAGCTCAAAATGAAATCTCAATCAATTACCAAAGATGGACGTTTTAATTCTTGGTGAATAACCTCCGCACAGTTTCTTTAATGCAGATTTGATCTCCTTGTTCCTCATGCTGTAGATGATCGGATTCATCACTGGAGGCACCAGGGAATAGAGAACACCCATCATGAGATCCAGACCTGATTCTGAGCTGGAGGTGGGTTTCAGATACTCAAATATGCCAGTGAAAAGTAACAAAGAGATGACAGTGAGGTGAGGGAGGCATGTTGAGAAGGCTTTACGCCGGCCCTGCTCAGAGGGGATTCTCAGCACAGATTTGAAGATCTGAACATAAGAAACAATTATAAAAATAAAGCAATTTAAAATTAAAAACACAGTAAAGGCAAGAAGCCCAACTTCACTGAGGTACGAGTCAGAGCAGGTGATCTTGAGTAGCGGGGGATTTCACAGAAGAACTGGTTGATGACATTGGAATTGCAGAAGGGCAACCTTAAGGTGTTCCCCGTGTGCAGTGCAGAGAAGACAATACCAGTAAACCAGGCACTGGCTGCCATTTGGACACATGCTTTCCTGCTCATTACTCTCTCATAGTGCAGTGGTTGGCAGATGGCGACATATCGGTCATACGCCATGACAGTGAGTAAGGCAAAATCAGCTGTAGTGAAGAGGAAAAAGAGAAAGACTTGGATGACACATCCAGGATAAGAAATCACCCTGGTGTTCATGAGGGAATTGACCATGGATTTGGGGATGGTGACAGAGATGGAGCCCAGGTCTAGGATGGACAGATTCACCAGGAAGAAGTACATGGGGGTGTGAAGATGTTGGTCGAGGGCTACAGCTGTGATGATGAGAAGATTCCCCATCAGTCCTGTCAGGTAAATCACGAGGAACAACACAAAGTGTAAAATCTGCAGCTCCCGAACCTTAGAGAATCCCAGGAGAAGGAACTCGGTCACCATGGTTCCATTGGACATTTTCTCTCTCAGTTCATTGTGTGCTGGCTGTGGAGGGAAGGACAAAGACAGTATGGGGATTACAGTGACAGCGGAAGTCGCCCTTATTCTCCAAAGCAACATCTCATGACGTGAATGTCAACAATGCCCAGCGCTTGTCACTGCTATTAACTAGGAGTGGGGGGTTATCACACATTTGCAAATTGACATGGCTCTCTTAAAATCAATGGAGCTGCATCAGTTTGCACCATCTAAAGATCTGTCCCAAGATGTGGCTTGATAAAATATTGTGTGGAGGACGGAGCAAAGTACAACCCATTGCATCAATTCTAGCCATGCTTGGTCCCCTTTTGCTACGAACAGGAGGCTCTAGACTTGGGCATGAAATTAAAATGCCAGCATGGCCTGATATCCACTTTCCGGGGAAACATGACACAAACTCACTCAGTATCACATAGACAACCTGTTGCCCGTGTATGTATTGATTTGTGACACAAGATCCCACTTCCATCTCCGTGTATAGATGAGCTAGTCCCATCACTGAGCTGACTCTATGCTGTATTGCTTACTTCTGTCACTTTAGGTCTCTGCAGGTCAGTGGTTGTCAGGAGACTTGGGTTCTATTCTTATTTCTGCCACAGACCTGCTCTGTGTCCTTGGCCCAGTCACTTCCCATCCCTGGGTCTCTGTTTCCCCTCCCACTCTTTCTCTTCCTGGACTGCTAGAACTATGAGCACTGTGGGGGTTGGGCTGTGTCTTGTTATGTGTATGTTCAGTGCCCCCATTTACAGCATATCTGTTTAGCCAACAGCAGTACGGGACAAGGGAAACGGTGCTAGAGCAGGAGATTCAGGTTCTAATCCCATTCTCCTCCTCTGTGTCCTGGGGCAGGGATAAGAGAGTCAGGCTTTGGTTGGGAGCTTCAATTGACTGTTCCTTATCTAGGGCAGCAGTATGCTTCATAAATATGCTGTGGGCTACCAACTTTGCTGCTTACTCAGTTTTGCCATTCAACAAGTATCCCAGTGGAAGCGAAATAGACACTGTTGCAACAGAGTGACCGGGTTAAAATTTTACTAAGATTAGATAATGATACTATTCCCAACCTGTTTGAAATCAAAGTTTCCAATCGGGAATAATTAGATTTTTTTTGTTTAAATTATTTCAAAGGAAAATTGGGGGTGTGAAGATGGCGGTTGAGGGCCATGGCTGAGACGATGAGAAGAGGGAAGGACAAGGACAATGGTTGCGGTCACAGTGACAGAGGGAATGACCCTGATTTCCCTCAGTGATATCTCACGGTAGGAGTGTGAAAGGTGCACAGCACTCGCCACCATCATGAACTAGGAGAGGGGAATTAACACACAAGTGTAAATTGGCCTGGCTCCCTTAATATCAAAGGGGCTACATCAGCTTACACAGTCTGAAGATCTGTCTCAGGATGTGGCTTGATAAAATACAGTACGAAGGATGCAGCAAAGCACATCCAATCCCAATTATATAGCCAAATATTTCCCTTACTGGGGAAATATGCAAACTTTGACATGGGGGAACTTATTAAAAATCAAATTCTGTCTTATTTCTAGTTTCTGAGGAAATATGACCTGGACTCAGAAAGCATCCCCAATGACAACTCAGTTGTACAAATTCCCCTGCACCACCACACAGACAGGCTGTTTAAATTATGTTCAAGGAAACTGGGTTTTAAATTAGAAACATTTTGATGATAGTTCTGTGCTATACTTAAAAGGAACGTATGCATTGGAAAAATCTTTTCTTTTCTTTTCTTTTCAAAAAACTTCAGTGAACATTTTTCAGTTTTCAGCATTTTTTCCCCAGCAATCGTTGGTTCTTCATTCACAAAACCAAAAATCAGTTTGGTTTGGACAACATCAATGAAAACTGAATTTTTTTCATACTGGGAAAAAATGAGCCGCTCTAGATGTTTGATGAAATGATAGTGAAGGTTTCAAAGAGTTCCAGTTGTAACTCTCGGCTCTGGTATGACCTTGCTGCAGTATATTCCCACCCAAATATATGGAACTGAAAGTGCAGACTTACAGTGTTGGTCTTTGTGGAATGTTTCCAGCCTGCGAGGTGTTGGAGAGTTACTGCAAGGACTCCCTTGGTCATTGTCTGTCAATGGACCTGTCACTGATGCCTCATCACTGTGTCAGCTGCTGTCTCCCGGTCCCTGCGCGATACCCCCTGAGTTGCTGGGTCGCTCAGCAGTTCCTAGCAGACAGGGACCCATTTTACAGATGGGTGCGCCACTCGTTGGACAGGCTTGGTTGAAAGGTGAAGGACTAAATTGGACTAAATGGGATCGGGGACTGAGAGCCCCTCCCAGCTCTGAAACTGGTCCTGGCTTGTGCAGGATTCAGACAGTCCTGGCCCAGGATGTCCTTTGCCTGGAGCTGAATCTGGTCTGCAGGGCTGTGAGCCCAGCTCCGATCTCACCTCAGGAACAAACCACCCCAACAACCTGCCCCAGCCGGCCCTCCCCCCACAGATGGGGAAGATCACCCAGCCTGGATCTCACACAATGTCAGATTCCCTGCCAGGACCCTTGGTTAAAAACAAGGCAGGGCTGAGTCCCATGTGGCATCCCAAGGAGATTTCAGAGCAGAATAGACACGAGTAGTACAGACATGTGACCCCCAATAGCTCGGAGCCCAGTGGTACCAGAGCCCCAGCCAGCCTGGAACAGCCTGTTCCTTCATTAACACACAGCCACAGCTCTGGGTGAGGAGGGATTTTTTTCTCTCCTGCATTTCATCAGCAGCCTTTGGGATGCAGCCACCAGAGGCACCTACAGCTCAGACTGCCCTGGGTGTTTGATGTTGGTCACTGAGAGGTACCCAGAGGCAAACATTAAATGCTCAGTGCAATGTCCTAAACTGGTGTGAATTGCCAAATTCCACTGGGTTCCAAGTAGTCAGGGCTCTTTCCACCAAGTGAAAATGTGGCTCTTTGATTTCAGTGGAGCTTCTTTGTTTTACATTTGCTGGGGATCTGTCCCTAATATGGCCATGAAGCTATTCCCACCATTTGGGCCTCATTAACTGGAGCTATTGCTGATTTATACCAGCTGGGCATCCGTCCCCTTAAACCATTTCAAATCCATTTTATCTGCTGTGAATTTGAACTGAATGAAAGGCAAAAATTTCTTCCCAGTCGGCACTTTCTTATCTCTTTGCCCCATGGGATTAATTGCCAGAGTGTGACTTTTAATGGCTACGGAGCAATTCATTCCCACTGGGGACAGAACTGTGGAGCAATTCTGTGCTGCAGAGATTTTCTGTATTTGAATTTCAACTTCTATCGGGATGGATGGCCACATTCACCTGGGAGGGCAAACAGTACTGCTGGATAGTTCGCCCCAGGGGATATCCCTGCCATCCTCCATCCTTACATGAAACAGGCCCTGGAGAGGGTGGACTCAGCAAGGTGCCTACAGTATGTGAACAACCTGTTCCTAATGTCAGGCACAGACAGGGCCACCCCAAGATTGGCCAGATGCTGCCCCTTAAAATGTGCTGCCCCAAGCAAATGTTCCCTAGGTTGGGGCCTGAAGCCGGCCCTGGGCACAGAGGAGGAGGACAGGGAAGTGACCGAACAGGTCTTGAGGGTTTTGGTCAAAGAAGGGTTAGAGGTCTATGGGAAAACAGTCCAAACGGGACAGACAAAAATAACCTGCCTAGGGGTGGAAGTGTCCCAGGCAAGGAGGGTGTGTGATAGCAGACGGGTGTGGTTAAGAGGCCCTGCTGCTGCCCACTGATGTTAAGAGCTAGCAAAGCTTTCTGGGCTGAACTTAGTTTTTCAGGGATTTTGTTGCCAATTACACAGAACTGGCCCAACCTATGTTCGACCGAATGTGAAGCTCTACTTGGGAGTGGTCGGAAGAGTGTACCGGGGCAGTGCAGGCACTAAAGAAACTCTTGGTCACTACTCCAGTACTGGCCTCCCTGGACGGGGAGAAACATTTTCACCTGTGCCCTCTGCTATCTGACAGCAGTCTTGGGTGTGCTTTGACGCAGGTGTATGGGGCAGACGGCCAACTCGTGGCCCTTGCCTCTTGACTTGTAAGTGCTGTGGAGCTTGAGGCTGGTGTGTGAAGGTGCTGACGTGTACCTCTTGAGTGTGGGTGGGGGAATTCAGATACCTCATGAATATGCAGGAAGTAATAGGGAAGTCTGATGCCACCACAACCCCCTCAATTTCGTAAACATCCACCCTATTTTGCAAGGACAAGCGAGTGGACAGCCCGCTGAGGAAAGCTGATAACCTCAAAGCAGATGTGCCGAAAGAACCCACAGCTTGGATGGCCAGACTACCTCCGGTTGGCACCCCCACACCAGTGTGAGGCTAATGGGGTAAAACCCAACACCAGGCAGGAGAGGAATGGAGCCAGTCTGTACTATTGGCTTTTCGCTAGTGGCCTGGTCAGCTGAGGAAGCAGAGCTGGCAGCCTTGCTCACCGTTTTAAATTACATCGATTTCAGATCTGAGCCAGAGTGCTGGGCAGGGGGTGGACCCATATTGTGCATTTCATGGGGACACCCTGATGTTAAGATGGTGGGCAGATAATCAGTTCAGGGCAATGGATGGTTCACTCTGAAGCATGCTAACTGGTGGAGATGAGTGGAAGAGCTCAGTTGTCATTTTACATGGGTCAATGTAGTAAAAATAAAGGCACACAAAAGGGCTGGATCAACACAGAATCAACATGAAAGCAAGAGAGACACCCCCATGGCTCCGGGAACCACAGCAGAGTGGAGTCTTAGCCATACTAACAGGGAGTGGGGTGGGCACAGACCAGGGACGTTGAATATGGGAATGACAGGACTCTGAGACGTGACTGGGAGGCATCAGAAAAGTGGGAGCAAAACATGGGCCAAAGGTGGAACTGAGGGAAAGCATCGGGGGAGCTTCCACAACCAGGGGACTGGTCAGGCTGCGCCCTCAGGGAAGTCGGATGGTTTCCCTGAGCTGGGTGCATGGAAGCTTGGCAGGGGGCACCCCGGTTTTAAGGAGGCCACTGGGGACTCTAAAGAGTTGTGTTGGGGCCAGGGATGGCAGACAACTTAAAAGTCGCACCTGGAGTGCTGTTTAGACTATGCTGGGCACAACACACCCCACACGGTGCTGACGGGGGAGTTAATGAGAAAAGGGCCAATGGACCTGGGGAAAGAACACAGCTGGACCATACAGGGCCCCTACCAACAGACCAAAAAGGAAATTGGTGGTAGAGTCCTTCAGCAGGCGAGTGGGGGCATTCCCCACAAAGCACCAGACGACCCGGGTGAGCATTGAAATGCTGGTAACTGAGGTATTCACTCATTGGTAGGTTCCCAAAGGTCATTGACTCTGACCAAGGAGTGGCCTTCTGGTTAGACCTGATGCGGGAGCTCACGGCGCTCACTGGAATACCACAATTGTTCCACACTGTCTACCGCCTGATGGCGGCTGGGCAGGTGAAACCCATGAGCTGCACCATTGAAAGTGAACTGAAAAAGGAGTGGAAATGGGAGGCAGAAACTGTTAACAGTTGTTGCCCCCTGTCTTAATGAGAACCTAGGAATGGAAAGGTACAGGATTGTCCCCCTGTGAAGCTCTTATGGGAAGGCCCATGGAGCTGTGGGAAAATCGACTTCCTCCAAAGCCAGGGCAGGTCACTACACATGGCAAAACACAAGAGGGGGTTTTAGCACGACTTGATCATGTATGGCAGGTACAACAGGCAATGGCCTGGCAAGGTGAACAAGGAACAACAAAGGACAAAGCAGGGTAGGACCTGCCTGGGGATCATAATCTACCCATGTTGGGAGATCAACTGATGTACCGAAGTCCAGGAAACCACCATCCATTCCCAGTTCCTAAGGGGAAGAGCCCTTACCTAGTTGTTAATGGATTAGGGATCAACTTACTGCAATTGGGAACAGAGACTGGAGGGTGAAAATGGGCTCATTGAACAACAGTGAAATCCCAGCAGCCTTAAAATAATGTTTTGAACTGGAATTCAGCTATCCAGACACCTAAAACACCCTTTCCCCCCAAATTCAATGGGGAAAACAAAACCTCAAGTCACCCAGAAAACCCCTCCAAAGATATTATGACAGATGCCCCTTGAACAGATGGAAAAAGAAACAGATACCCAGATTTAATCAAATATACTCCCTGAGACTTCATGTCGTCCACTAGGGACTGAGCGGGGAAGAGAGAACACCCCTCCTGAGATCCAAACCTGATGCTGAGCTGGAGTGGGCAGTGCAAAGAAACAAAGAGACCACAGTGGGGGTGGGAGACTGGGACTGGGGGTCAAGCATCCATGGGAAAGAGGGGAAGTCGGCACCTATGCCACTGTCCTAGGAAATGTGACATGGACTAACAAAGCATCACATAGAAGAGCTCATTTGTAATGATTCCACTGCAACACCACACAGACATCCTGCTGCGGGTTTTCCTAATGGCACCAAATCCCAGCTGCATTTCCATCTCTGTGATGAGGGGCTAACAGCACCACTCAACTGATTCTATGTGTATCATTTCCCTCTGACTTTATGTCTGCTCTGTGTGGTTCAGTGGCTAGCGGGAGCCTTGGGTTCTATCTTGATTCTTCCACCGACCTGCTGTGTGAGATTGGGCCAGTCACTTCCCATCCCTGAGTATCTGTTTCTCCTTCCTCCCTCTCTCAACCTTGTCTACTTCGGTTATAAACTCCCTGGGGCATAGGTTGTGTCTTACTATGGGGGTGTTCTGTCCACTTGTTCAGAGCATTTCTGTTTAGCAGGCATCAGTGTGGGAGAGAGGATATGGTGATAGAGCAGGAGATCTGGGCTCTAGCCACATTGTCCTCTTCTATTTAATTGAGCAGAGAGAGGCTTTGGCTGGGAACTTCAACTCTCCGTGCCTCAATTTAAAGGTGCCTGAATGTATAAAGCATAGTCTGTGAGTGTCAAATGTACTGTTTACTCAGTCTTACCATCCTGCAAGTGTCCCTTTGAAAGAGCAATAAACCGGATTGCAATAGCGGGAATAGGTTTGAAAGTGTGGTGTTATTGGACAATATCAATGTTGGCACCTTGACTCAATTATTGTGCTAGTCTGTATCCATAAAAAGCAATGGGGAGTCTGGTGGCACCTTAAGATTAAGATTTATTTGGGCATAAACTTTCGTGTGTAGTAAACCCACATCTTCAGATGCATGGAGTGAAAATTGCAGAAACAGGCATGAGAGAGCAGCCATTTTTTTTCTTATGCATTGTATCAGCAGCTCCTGTTTAAAAAGGAACTCAGCTAGCCACACCGCTACAGAAACATTTTTTTCTATTCTCTCAAACCTCCAGTCTCTCTCTCAAAAAAAAACCACAAAACCCTTCAAAGAGATTAGGACATTGAGACCTTGAAAAAATGACAACATAATCTGATTCCCACATTTAATCAAACATATTCCACCCTGCAAATTCCTACTGAAAAACATCATCTGGAACAAAAAAATAAAAGAGTCAGCCAATGAATCAATAAAATGAAACATGAAAAAGAAACAAACAAGCCAAACCTCTCAAATCTCAACCACAATTTTTACCCCAAAAGAGGAGAAGACAAACAGCATGTTCACTAGTAACTTAGCTCAGATTGTTGACATCCTGTGCAAATTCCTCAGATAGCATGGTGAGGTGAGCAGTATAAAGCCCAAAGAGAGATAGGTGTGTATGTACATTTATGGATAGATATTTAAATTCTAATCTTATTTACACGTGTGTAAATTGAAATTAATTCATTTAATGTCAAAGGAGTTAGTCTGGATTTTCTGAATTCATAAGCAGATTGCACCCTATGTTATCCAGGAGACAATTTTGTCATCAGTTGATTATATCCAAGAAGAAGCTCAGAATGAAATCTCAATCAAGTGCCAAGGATGGACATTTTAATTTTTGGTGAATAACCTCCACAAAATCAGCTTCTTTAATTCAGCTTTGATCTCCTTGTTCCTCATGCTGTAGATGATCGGATTCATTACTGGAGGCACCAGGGAATAGAGAACACCCATAATGAGATCTATATTTGGGGCTGACCTGGACGTGGGTTTCAGGTAGTCAAATATGCTAGTGCTAAGGAACAAGGAGACCACAGTGAGGTGAGGGAGGCAGGTGGAGAAGGCTTTACACCGGCCCTGCTCAGAGGGGATTCTCAGCACTGCTTTGAAGATCTGAACATAAGACACAACTATGAAAATAAAGCAGCTGAATACTAAGCACACACTAAAGACAATAACCCCAACTTCACTGAGGTACGAGTCAGAGCAGGTGAGCTTGAGTATCTGGGGGATTTCACAGAAGAACTGGTTGATGACATTGGATTGGCAGAAGGGCAGCCTGAAGGTGTTCCCAGTGTGCAGTGCAGAGTAGACAATACCAGTAATCCAGGCACTGGCTGCCATTTGGACACAGGCTCTCCTGTTCATCACTCTCTCGTAGTGCAGTGGTTGGCAAATGGCGATGTATCGGTCGTACGCCATGATAGTGAGTAGTCCAAAATCAGTTGAAGTGAAGAATACAAATAGAAAGACTAGGGTGACACATCCAGGATAAGAAATCACCCGGGTGTTCATGAGGGAATTGGCCATGGATTTGGGGATGGTGACAGAGATGGAACCGAGGTCCAGGATGGACAGGTTCACCAGGAAGAAGTACATGGGGGTGTGAAGATGGTGGTCGAGGGCTACAGCTGTGATGATGAGAAGGTTCCCCATCAGGCCTGTCAGGTAAATCACGAGTAACAACACAAAGTTTAAAATCTGCAGCTCCCGAAACTTAGAGAATCCCAGGAGAAGGAACTCGGTCACCATGGTTCCATTGGACATTTTTTTTCTCAGTTCATCGTGCGATGGCTGTGGAGGGAAGGACAAAGACAGTGGGGGGAATTGCAGTGACAGAGGGCATAGCCCTGATTCCCTCCAGCAACATCTCATGATGTGAGTGTCAACAATGCACAACACTCGTCACTGCTATTAGCTAGGAGTGGTGAGTTATCACATGAATGTAAAGTCAATGGAGCTGCATCAGTTTTTACCATCTAAAGATCTAGCTCAGCATGTGACTGGATAAAATGCCATGTGAAGTATGGAGCAAATTACAGCCCAATGCAACAATTCGAGCTCCTCTTGCTACGAGCAGCAGGTTGTGAACTTGGGCTTGAAACTAAAACGCTAAAATGCCAACACTGCCTGATATCCAATTCTGGTGAAATATGACACAGACTCACTCAGTATCCTGCATGAGAGCTTGTCTGTAGCTATCCCACTTTAGTATCACATAGATGACCTGCTGCCTGCAAACGTTCTGATTTGTGGCACAAGATCCCACTCCCATTTCTGTGTCCTGATGGGCTGGTTGCATCGCTCAGCTACCTGTGTCATTTACCTGTGTCACTTTATGTCTGTGCGGGTCAGTGGCCGCCAAGAGACCTGGGTTCTATTCTTGTCTCTTCCACTCATTGGTGTGTGACCGTGTCTAGTCATTTCAGTGTGACTCTGTTTCCCATCCCACCCTTTCTCTGCCCTGTCTGCTCGGATGGTGAGCTCTGTGGTGGACGGGCTCTGTCTTATTATGAGTGTGTTCGATGCTTCCATTTATATCATTTTGGTTTAGCCAACAAAAGTGTGGGACAGAGCCTATGGTACTTGGGCAGAATATCCAGGTTCTAATTTCACTGACAGCCTCTGTGTCTTTGGGCATGAATAAGAGACACAGGCTTTGACTGGGGGCTTCAATGATCTCTTCTCCATTTAAGGCACTAGTATGTTTAATACGGATGCTGTTGGCTGCTAGCTTTTCTGTTTACTCAGTTTTATGAATCACCAAGTATCCTTTTGAAACAGAAATAAACACCATTGCAATAGGGTGACTGGGTTCAAATTTTACTATTATTGCACAGTATCCACGTTCCCCCTCTCACTTACATCTAAGTTTACAATCTGGGGCATTCCAACATTTTCTGTTTAAATTATTTGAAAGGAAAACGCGGGTTTGAACTAAAGAAATATTCTGGGGAAGCCTGTGTAATTCTTGACAGGTTCAAGAATAGCAGCCGTGTTAGTCTGTATCCATAAAGAAAGCGAGGAATACTTGTAGCACCTTAGAGACTAACTAGTTTATTTCAGCATAAGCTTCCGTGGGCTATATCAGATGAAGTGAGCTATAGCCCACGGAAGCTTATGCTGAAATAAACTAGCTAGTCTCTAAGGTGCTACAAGTATTCCTCGTTTTCTCTGTGTAATTCTTGAAACACAACTCAGGTACTGGAAAAGTTAAAATAATGTTGTTGTTGTTTTATTTAAGTGAAAATGTTTCTGTTTCTAGCAGTGTACCTGAAATTGCCTGGTTAGTTCTGAATGAATAAAAACAAAACAAACCAAAATGATATTATAATATATATGAAAAGTCAATGGTTTTCCGTTGGGGAAAATTAAACAAAAAACAAAACAAAATAAAAAAAGTCTGAGCAGCACTAAATGTTTGATTCAATTATATAAAAGCCTTGAAGAGTTCCAGTTGTAACTCCTAGTTCTGTTAGGAAATTTGACCAGCATAGAAATACCTAAACTTGTGTAACTGAAATAACAGACTTACTGCGCTGGTCTTTGCAGACTGTTTCCCGAGCCGTGACGCCTGGGTCTCTTCAGAGCCAGGATCCTTCAGTCATGGCCGGTCTGTGTAAATAATGCCCCAATCACTGTGTTCTCCAGCAGCTGTTTCCCTCTCACTTCACTGTGTTTCCCAAGCTGCTGCTGTCCCTAGCAGTCAGGGAACCCACTCCACAGATGGGTGCTCCCTGGTCCCCATCTCGGGCAGGCTTGGCTGAGAGGTGAAGGACTCAATAGGATGGGGGCAGAAAGCCCCTCCCAGCTCTGAAACTGATCCCAGCTTGTTCAGAACTCAAGATGTCCCTGTTCTGGGGCTAAGTAGTTGGTCCGCTGTGAACTGAGCTCTGGTCTCATCTCAGGAACAAACATCCCTAACTAGCTGCCCTAGCCGACTGTAATGTCCAGAGTGGGACCAGCACCTGCCCTGGATCTCACATTTAGGCAGCACTCTGAGAGGACTGCTGGATACACAAGGCAGGGCTGAGGCCCAAAGGGGGTCCAAACTATATCACACAATAAACTATATATTTATAGCACAGACACGTGACCTACACTAGCTCAGAGACCAGTGTTATCGGGGCCCTAGCTGGCCTGGAATAGCCTGTTCCTTCATTAACTCCATATAGTTTCCTCTGAGAGAGCAGAGATTTTTTTTTTCCTCCTGCTTTGCATCAGCAGCTCTTGGGATGTAGCCACCAGAGGAAACCACAGCTCAGGCTGCCCTGTGTGTTTGACGTTGGTCACTGAGGAGCAGCCAGAGGCAAACACTAAAACCTCCTCACTACATCCTGAACTGATGGGAATTGACCCAGTTCCACTGAGTTCCGAGTAGTTGGGGCTCTTTACGCCAAAGGAGATTTGGCCCTTTGATTCCAATGGAGCCCCTTTGATTTCCATGAGCTGGGGATCTGGCCCTAAGATGGCCATGAAGCGATGTCGGTTTTCACCAGCTGGTGAATCAGGCCACATGAATTCCACTGGAGCTACTCATGATTTGCACTAGTGTGGTTCTCGCCCATGGACACAAATGGAGCTGTGGCGGATATTCTGATCTCTCGCTTCGTTAAACAGCTTCAAATCCATTTCCTTTGCCTGTGAATCTGAACTGAAGATGAGGCAGTAGGTCTGTGTTGGGATGTGGTTTGAATTGGAATGGGCAAAGGAGGTTGTCTCTGTATTTGTGTCTGAGAGGAGAGGAAGTTGAGGTCATCACCATGGAGAGGCAGTGGGTGCACAAGGGATCTCTCTCTCTTGATAGGTTTAGTGACCTGACAAATGTTTCAGACCCCCCGGCTGGAAGGGATTCACATGGACATACAAATCTGCCAGTGGGAAGGAGGGACATGTTTCAAGGTTGGGGACTAAGAGGGAGGAAGAAATTGTAGTCAATGGGCTGGTCATGAACCTGGGGTTGAAATTTGTTCCTCGCAAAATGCCGATTCATTGAAATCTAAACTGTTCCCAGGGAAGGGTTGGGTTTGAGGACTATCCTATTTTGATTTCTTTTAGAAGGTTCAGATTTGTTAAAATGTCCAGTTTCAAAAATGTGGGAAAAAAGTTTTGAAATTTCAGTTAATTTATACTAAAGAAAAGGTGAAAAAAATTAAAGGATCAAAATCGAAATGAAACTTTTCCCTGCAGCACGGGGTGCAGATCATCTTCTATGATCACCAGGTCATGCCCCAGCTGATCAATCCCCCCTCATAGCCAACGCCTAGGGCACAGGTGGGACCCCAGTCTCCCTGGTTCTCAGCCTGTGGCTCACAACAGTGCAGTCTCCTGAGGACTGAATTCTTTAGTTTAACTGAAATAATCGGGCTCAACACTGGGGTATCTGTCGGGAGAGGGGAGGGCGAGATTCAATGGACTGTGCTAGAGCATTTCTGACTAGTTGCTTGTATCATCCCTCCTGGCCTAAAATTCTATAACACTAAAAAAAATGATGGAAGACAAAGGTTTTTATTTGACCTAATCTGTCCTTATACATATGCTATAATTGTAAACTGAAGATAATTCAAACTGAAGATAATTCTTCCCCTCCACCCAGTCATACTACTTCTTCAATCTATCACTTTAGTAGAAGTTTGGGAGCAGCTGTGATCAGTAACATGTTGAGTGGCTACCTGGCTTTCTTCATTCAAGGAATGATATACTAGTAGAACAGAACATATAAGAAAATATGAGAGAGCAATTCCATCCCTATCACTGCAATAGTGTGATAGGACAAAGATTAGACCTTTGTATCCAGACTCAGTTTGACTTTAGGAAACATTCTTTTGACTTTTTCACCGAAAAGGAGTTTTCAACATAATAAGAACAATACAGTATTTATTTATGTAATAAAA
This sequence comes from Sternotherus odoratus, assembly GCA_032164245.1. Lineage (NCBI taxonomy): Eukaryota > Metazoa > Chordata > Testudines > Kinosternidae > Sternotherus > Sternotherus odoratus. The sequence continues at coordinate 33,204,296 of JAVMKO010000013.1, read as the reverse complement.
ATAATAATACATCTAAGTAGATAAGGGTCTAGGTTACCTAACACATCATAAATAACACAATAAAATCTCTTCAGCAATCCAATAATCTTCTGAACTGGAATTCATCTCTCCAGACACAGGGAAAAAAAACTTTCTTCATCAAGGTGGAAAGCAAAATTTCAAGTTTCTCTGATGACCCTATAAAAGAGATTAGGACATTAGCACCTTGAACAGATGACAAAATGGCTGTAAATTTAACCAGTCTCATTCAACCCTATTCCCAAACTCCTATTCCCCAAAATAAATCAAGCAATCAATCAACCAAATGAAACACAAGAAATAATAAACAATCAAGCAAACACAGAAGCTTAACCTCTCATACGCCAAGCACAATTTTTACCCCAAAAGAGGACAAGAAAAAGAGTCTTCATATCCATTAGTGACTTAGCTACAGCTGTTGATATTCTGTGCAACATGCTGAGATAGCATGGTGATGTTAGCAGTATAAAGCCCAAAGTGAGATAGGTGTGGATGTACATTTACTGATAGATATTTAGAATCAGATGCTATATACACTCGTGTAATTCTAAACTAACCCATTTAACTTCAAAGGAGTTAGTCGAGATTTTATGAATTCATAAAGAGATTGCACCCTGTGTTCTCAAGGAGACACTTTTGTCATCAGGTGATTATATCCAAGAAGAATCTCAGAATGAAATCTCAATCAAGGAGAATGATAGACATTTTAATTCTTGGTGAATAACCTCTACACAATCAGTTTCTTTAATGCACCTTTGATCTCCTTGTTCCTCATGCTGTAGATGATCGGATTCATCACCGGAGGCACCAGGGAATACATAACACCCATAATGAGATCCATTTTTGATATTGAGCTCGAGGTGGGTTTCAGGTACTCAAACATGCCAGTGAAAAGAAACAAAGAGACCACAGTGAGGTGAGGGAGGCAGGTGGAGAAGGCTTTACGCCGGCCCTGCTCCGAGGGGATTCTCAGCACTGCTTTGAAGATCTGAACATAGGACACAATTATAAAAATAAAGCAGATTAAACCTAAAAATGTACTAAAGCCAAGAAGCCCAACTTCACTGAGGTACGAGTCAGAGCAGGTGAGCTTGAGTAGCTGGGGAATTTCACAGAAGAACTGGTTGATGATATTGGACTGGCAGAAGGGTAACCTGAAGGTGTTCCCAGTGTGCACTGCAGAGTAGACAATACTAGTAATCCAGGCACTGGCTGCCATTTGGACACAAGCTCTCCGGTTCATCACTCTTTCATAGTGCAGTGGTTGGCAGATGGCGACGTGTCTGTCATATGACATGATGGTGAGTAAGGCAAGTTCAGTTGCAGTGAAGACTACAAATAGAAAGACTTGAGTGACACATCCAGGATAAGAAATCACCCTGGTGTTCATGAGCGAATTGACCATGGATTTGGGGATGGTGACAGAGATGGAGCCAAGGTCTAGGATGGACAGGTTCATCAGGAAGAAGTACATGGGGGTGTGAAGATGGTGCTCGAGGGTGACAGCTGTGATGATGAGAAAATTCCCCATCAGTCCAGCTAGGTAAATCACCAGAAATACCCCAAAGTGCAAAATCTGCAGCTCCCGAACGTCAGAGAATCCCAGGAGAAGGAACTCCGTCACGGTGGTTTGGTTGGACATTTTCTCTTTCAGTTGATTTTGTGGTGGCTGTGGAGGGAAGAACAAAGACAGTGAGGGTGGATATCAGGGACAGAGGGAGTCACCCTTACTCTCCACAGCAATATCTCATGATGTGAGTGTCAACAATGGACGGCCTCATCACTGCTATTAACTAGAAGTAGTGAGTTACCACGTGAGGGTAAAGTAAATGGAGCTGCGTTAGTTTGCACCATCTAAAGACCAAGCTTATGATGTGACTGTATAAAATGCCTTGTGGAGGATGGAGCTAAGTACAACCCAATGCAACATTCTAGCCAAGCTGGGTCCCTTCTTGCTACAAACAGCAGGGTGTGAACTTGGGCTTGAAACTAAAACTCTAAAATGCCAAGAATTTCTGATAGCCCCTTTCAAGGGCAATTTAACACAGATTCACTCAGTATCCTGCATGAGAGCTCATCTGTAGTGATTCCACTGCAGCACCACACAGTCAGCCTGCTGCCTGCTTATGTATTGATTTGTGACACAAGATCCCACTACCATCTCCGTGTTGCGATGGGCCAGTAGCATTGCTCAGCTACCTCTGTGCTGCATCGTTTACCTCTATCAGTATGTGTCTGTGCAGGTCAGTGGCCATCAGGAGACTTGGGTTTTATTCTTGGCTCTACCACTGACTGGCTGTCATAAGAATACAGCTCAGGGTAACCTAGAATTCCTCCTTACCTGTAAACTGGTAGCACCTGACCAAAAGGACAAATGGGGAAAGAAGATACTTTCAAATATTGTGTGTGTGGGGGAGCCTTTGATTTGTGCTCTTTGTTTTGTGTGTTCTCTTGGGAAAGAAGAGAAGCATCAGGTCAGAAAAACTCCTTCTCCTATAAACTATCCCGTACAAGTCTCTGATATTACAAAAAGAGTAAATAAAAAAGGCAAGGCACGTTAGATAACTTTCTGTTTTCAACTTGTGAATTTTCCCTTTGATAGAGGAAGTTTTATCCCATTTTTTCTGTAACTTTGAAACTAAAGCTAGAGGGGGATCCTCTGTGTTTTGGAATCTTTTCTACTCTGTGTAGTTATCTACCATAATGAATTTATAGAGGCGATTCTTTACCTTCTCTTTAAGTGAAATTCTTCTTTTTGGAACCTGATTGATTTTTCATTGTTCTAAAGATCCAGGGGTTTGGGTCTGTGTTCCTCTGTACCAACTGGTGAGGATATTATTCTCCAGCCTGCCCAGGAAGGCTGTGTAGGGCTTGGGGGGTCATTTGGGGGGAACAGGAACTCCAAGTCCTCCTTTCCCTGATTCTTTGTTTAGATCACTTGGTGGTGGCAGCGTACTGACCAAGGACCAGGGCCAGTGACAGGAGGATACTACGGGTAGAGCTGTACCGGGCCCTGGACTTAAGGGGGGCCCCGGTACACAGCTGTACCCGTAGTCATCCCACCTGGGCACCGCATCTCCCTGGCCGCTCTTTCCCGGGCTGTGTCCGGGTGTCAGTGCCCAGCTACCTCCTGAGCCCTTCAGCAGGCGGCTCATCCCGCACTCCAGGAGCCTCCCTGAGGCACCCCTGGCTGCAGCGCTTCCCCCACCCACCTGCAGCAAGAGCCGGGCCGGCCCTTGGCCGGGGGGAGCCCCCCGGTACCACAGGATGCCGGCTCCATCGCCTCCCCTGCCCCGGCAGCTGCAGAGGACTGGCCGGGTGTGCCTCTCCACGGGGGTGGGGGCCAGCGAGCGGGGCTGAGGAGACCTGGGTGTGCGCAGCGGGCAGCAGGGAACCAACGGGGAGGGCAGCGAGTGCCACTCCGCAGGGGCGGGAGCCAGCGAGCAGGCTGGGGAGACCCGGGTGCGCGCAGCCCGGCCGGCGCAGACCGAGGGGCCGGCGGGGAACTAATGGAGAGGGCGCCTCTTCCCCCGTGCCGAAGATCACCCCCAACAGCGGGGTGGGCCAGGCAGGGAGGGGTGGGGAGGGGAGGAGGTTAGGCTGGGGGAGGAGATTAGGTTGGGTGGGCCGGGTCAAGCAGGGGGGGGGAGGAGAATAGGCTGGGGGGGCAAACGATCAGAGTAGGGGCCCCCCAAATGATCAGAGTAGGGGGGCCCCAGATTTCTGTCGCCGGCCCTGCGAAGGACAAAGAATGTGTGCCTTGGGGAAATTTTTAAACTAAGCTGGTAGGAATAAGCTTAGGGCATCTTTCATGTGGGTCTCCACATTTGTACCCAAGAGTTCAGAGTGACACCTGATGTGTGACCTTATATGATTTAGGTTTAGCCAGCAGCAGTGTGAGACAGAGAATATGGCACTAGAGCAGAATATCTAGGTTCTAATCCCATTGACATCCTCTATGTCCTTGGCAGGGTTAAGAGAGACAGGCTTTGGCTGAGGGCTTCAGTTCCCTATTCTCCATTTAAGGCACTAATATGTTTAATATCTATGCTATGGGCTACCAGCTTTGCTGCTTACTCAGTTTTGCCATTCAAAAAGTGTCCTTTTGAAACCACAATATACACAGTTGCAATAGAGTGACTGAGTTCAAATTTTACTAATATTGGATAATGTTAATATTCCCAACTTGGGGTATTGAGACATTTTCTATTTAAATTATTTCAAAGGAAACATGGATTTTCAACTAAGGAAATATTCTGAGGAATTTTGTTATTCCTGAAACGCAGCCTTTGTATTTCAAAACTGAAAGCATTTTTTTCTTAATGTAGGTGAAAATGTTTCAGTTTACCTGACATTGTCTGGTTCTCAATGAACATACACACACAAAAATTGTATGAAAGTCAACCATTTTTCTGCCATTTAAAAAACCCAAATAAATAAACAATTTCTGAGCAGGTCTAAAGGTTTTATTAAGTTATATTAAGTATCTTGTAGAGTTCCAATTGTTACTCCTAGATCTTTTTTGAAGTTTTCCCAGTATAAAAATACCTGAATGAGTTTAATTGAAATAAAAAAACTTACTGTGATGGTCTTTGTGGAATGTTTCCCAGCCAGTGATGAATTAGAGACTTCACGGTCATAATTCTTCAGTCAGTTCCTATCTCTGTACCTGTCAATAGAGCCCCATATCTGTATTATCCAGCAGCAGTTTCCCTTCCCCTCCATCATATTTCCTGACTTTCTGGGTCTCCCTGGAGTTTCTAGAAGACAAGTATACTCTCTGCAGATGGACACTCCCTGCTTCCCTCCTTGGATGGCTCAGTGGAGAAGTGATGGACTAAATAGGATGGGGACAGGAAGCCACACCAAGCTGTGAAACTGATCTCAGCTTGCTCAGGTCAAAAATGATCACAGCCCAGGATGTGTTGCTCTGGGGCTAAATAGCTGACTCCGGTCTCCAGGGCTGTAAGCCCAGCGCTGATCTCACCTCAGGAGCAAACCACCCTGACAAGCTGCCCTAGCCAACACTAATCCCCCAGAGAGGGAATAAAACACGTCTTGGATGTCGAATGGTATCAGCCTCCTAAAAACACGGCAGAGATGAGGCTCAAAACATATCCAAAGGAGATTGCAGAATAGTATATATATATTTGTAGCACAGACATGTGACCTACAATAACTCAGAGTCCAGTGGCACCAGAGCCGGTCTGGAATAGCCTGTTCCTTCATTAACACCATATAATTACCTCTGAGAGAGCAAAGATTTTTTTTTCCTCCTACAGACTCAGGCAAATGTTACTTCTGTTGGTTACACATAAGAACATAAGAACAGCTGTACTGAGTCAGACAAAAGGTCCATCCAGCCCAGTATCCTGTCTACCAACAGTGGCCAATGTCAGGTGCTCCAGAGGGAGTGAACCTAATAGATAATGATCAAATGTTCTCTCTCCTGCCATCCATCTCCACCCTCTGACAAAGAGAGGCTGGGGACACCATTCCTTACCCATCCTGGTTAATAGCCATTAATGGACTTAACCTCCATGATTTATCCAGGTCTCTTTTAAACCCTGTTACAGTCCTAGCCTTCACAACCTCCTCTCTTTGATGGGTTTTCTGAGTGAGCCATAGGGAGGTTTGCTTTCCACAATGACAAAGTGATGAACAGGAGGTTTCTGTGTAGCTGAGTTCTGTCTAAAATTATGATGTCAGACTGCTGGGATATTAGTAGGTTATTAATAATATGCTGGAATGCTTAGAGTCTTAGATGGCTCTCTTTATTAGAACTGGTAGTATTAGTAGTAGTATTAGTATTATTAAGTATAATTAGGGAGGCCAACAATAAAACACTCGAACTTCACAGTTTGAACCCATGACAAATCGATGGGGCCTATTGAGCAGCAGGATTCTGCCTGTGCAAGGAGGGGCTGACTGTGGCCAGAGGTAAGAAGAATTGGCCGAGGGTAAGGAGGACTCTGCCCAGAAGGAAACCCTGATGTATCCCAGACTCCCAGAAGGGCTGAGTTCAGATCCAGGGAGGAGACATCCAGGACACAGTGGTTTTCAAATAATGTCTAACACACAGGAGCTTTAAATTAAAATTACTGCGATTAAGAAATCCTTTAGTTCAGCCTGTGTTCCCTGTTTTGCTGCTCCGTTGTCCCCGAAAGGGTTAAACTAGATGCCAAAAGTCACTACAACCTAACTGGAGCATGGGGTGGGGGTTGTTTGTGTCAGCTGCTGGGGGCGGGCGGCAGGGATTAGAAGCACTCAGAAACTTTTTTTGAGGTCTAAGGCAGATGGATGGTGAATAATCCACAGCCCTGAATGACACAGCTATACTGGCCTAACCCCATATGTGGACAGTGCTATGTCAACTGGAGTTGCCTCTTGGGAAAGTGGATTAACTGCACCAATGTCAGAAGCTATGCTGGGGCAGAATTTTAAGGGTAGATCTGCCCTTGGGTAGCTCTCTCTGTTAGAGGGCGTGGCTTAGCACACACCTGTCTGGTCAGCATCTCCCATAGTTTAGTTAAGTGAATCCCTACCAAGCATGCTGGCTTCGGTGGATCCCATTCTTTAATGCCTATCTCTCCTTGTTCATTGTACAGGGAGCCTGGGCACCTAACTTGGACTTTGCGGATCTCAGTGATTTTCTAGGTGCTCAAAAGTTAAGTGCTGAGACGTTCAGAGTCACAACACAAAATGGCCAACTTTCTAAACGTATTTGAGGGTCTTGTGGGATTTTCAATAGCTGTGAGGTGTTCAACAGCCTTGAAATTCATGCGTTTCAGGCATCTCATTCTTTTTGTAAATCCCTTTTGGCACCTAAAGGCCTTTGAAAATGTGACCCCCCAAGTCCTTTTGTGAATCTCTCTCTGAATGTCTGAAATCCCCTAAGAGGCTTTGAAAATATCATCCCTTCAAAACCTTCCCAACGTGGAGGGTTTGGAAACTTCATCTGGGTTCTACCAATGGCTCCTTTCCTAGCAATGGGTTGAACTCAGACTCCATTACCATGTTTCTGAGCTTTGGGCATTCAAAATCTAGGACTTTTCCCATTTCAGCAGAGAGAGGGACTATCTCACGTTTAGACCAGAGAGAACAATGTGTTCCCAGGAGGGTATCAGACAAAAGGTTGTTCCATTAAATGGCTATCCGACAGTCAGTGGAGCAGAGCATCTTTTAAAATTGATCCCTTTTGAAAATGCAAGCTGAAAGCTTTGTAAAGTGGAAATGTATGTACTCTCAAATTTTACAGTTGGCTACTCTTTCATCATTGGCAGAACAAAAACTCCAGAAACAACCATCCCTGAACTCTGGAGTGCTCAGAATCCAGCCTTACATCTATTTCTGCCTGCATGGGACCATTCCTGCCCTCCCACCCCACCTGTCTAAAACATCAGCAGCAAGGTCAGAATAACGTTCAAAGCTCAGGTAGTACTGATGGCTTTGTGGTGGCCTGTACGAAATGGACTGGGGATCTGTATGCATTTTGTAGAATACGTGTTCTGTACAAAGACCAGCATCATCAAGGATATATTCGCACTATTGTGCTCCATTACTATAGAGAGGTCCAAGGGCCTGGAGAAGGGAATCCCCTGTCATCTAGAGAAAAGGTTTCTCTAGAGGAGGGGAGAGGCACATTTCCAGGGAGCGGCACTTAGGGGAAGATTATACAGCGGCTACTTGGGCTTTTATGTGTTCTTCTGAAAAAAATGTGAGATATCAGATCCTTAGGCTAATGAACTGGCCTCTTTGTCTTTGGTTGATACAAAGGAAAAGAGCAGACAAGGGAGATGACAAATCTGTGCATCTTAAGTCTTGTATATGCAGACGGGTGTAAGGGTGACCGGTGCCTGCATTCTAGTTGTGCGGTCAATGGGCGTTTGACTGTTAATTACCAGAAACCCCTCTGAAAATCCCTGCCACAACTCACAGCCTGGAGCAAGACTCCATTGCATTGCCCCCCAATTCTGCAGCACCCACATCCCCTTGTTTCTGCTCCAATTGCACCGGATTCTGCAGTCTGTTACCGGCCTTTCACAGGACCAAGCCCATTCCTCCCTGAAATCAGTGAATTTGGCCCCAGGATACATTTGGCCAATTCTGTTGAGCTGTTCTCTACGCACTCCCCTGCTAATGCTTGCTGCAGATAATCACAGCTCTGTGGCCCTCATAGGCATTTCATAGGGGATTCCCCACTCAGTCCAGTAGTCTGCTTACTTTAGTTGCTATCGAGACCTGAACTCCTGGGCTGATGTTAGGTCCTTTGCACAACAGGCAGAACCGAAATGCAGTATCTGGGCCAGGGACTTGACTGTGTCCCAATAAGGCCTCTTTAGAGAATGGGACATTTCTGGGCCTTAGGGGCCCTGGACATTGGAAAGGAAATGAGGTCTCAGTTCACACCCCATTTCCATGTGAATTCCAGAGACATTGCAGAGAACTATGGCATAGGATGGCTCAGGAGATAAGAGACAAAATCCCTACTTTCGTCATATCCAACTGCAGAGACGCTGGGTCCTTCCCCCTTCTGACTTCTGTGAAAAGGGAATATTTGTGTCTCAACCCCTTGGACATGTCATGATAGAACCCACCAAGAGCCCATCCATCCAAACTGGGGTCAGTTGACCCTCTGTGAACAACCTCAGTAGAGACAGAAACCATCTCAGAAGTGGGAAGGGGTAGTTCAATCTCTCAGCCCCAGTCATTTCATGTTCTCTCCATGGAGACTGATAGCCATCCAAATGGACAGTTCTTGCCAATCAAACATTGTGATGGGATGAATTCAAAGCTGGTGCATACAATACTAGAGTGTGTTGTTGACAGTTCCAGGTCATTTTAGGGCTCTGTCAATGTTTGTATGGGATGTCATTGTTATTATTAAGACAATATTTGAAATAATTATTTAGAGCCATATTTCTAAATGTTACTTTTATTCTCCACTCCCAAGTTAAACCATATTGGCACATGCAAATGATGTATTTAGGATGGAATTTCTAAGGAGTCTAAGGTAGTGCACTAGAAAAGAATTTAGAAGAACTTCATTCAGGCCCAGGTCCTCAAAGGTTTTTAGGTACTTAACTCCCATGAGTGTTGTCTCATTGATTAGCCACTGGCATACATAGCGACTTTGGAAAAAAGCCAGTACTTAATTAATCAAAAGAAATATATAGCACAACATTGCACAAAGGAAACTTGGAGCTAAAGTTTTAATTGTCTCTCTCAGAAGCTCAAGCCAGCTCTTACCCTGTTTCATTTGAAAAACTGAGTGATGGCAATAAACACACATTTATATGACTATTAGATTTACTTTTAAAATAAATTTGTCTCAGGTGAGTCCATGGCCCCTTTGCGGTTACACTTCATGAACATTCCACCAATGTAAGCATGACGGTTCATGGTAATAGTGAACTTGACCCAAATGGGATAGGATATTTCTAAGGGACCCAAGGGAATTGGGTGCTGAATTTCCACTGAAAGTCAGTAGGAGTTGGAAGTGTAATTACCATAGGCCCCATTGAAAATCACATCCATACCTCTAATCCAAAGTGGAGGGGGGTGAAGGCACTTATGCATGAGTTCAGTTGTCAGCTTTCAGTTGGACTTCTCTCATGTTTAATGTTAAACACTGACTTATGTGGTTTTCCAGATCAGTGCCTTAGTTCAGAATATTCAAAGGATTTTGAGTTTTCAATTCATAGTTGCTGAGTGTTTGGTCAAGAAGCTATGATGATTTAGACCTGGCATGGGCAAACATATTGGTCTGAGGGCCACATCATAGATTGGATTTATTATTTGAACTCAGTTTGTCTACAGAAAACATTGTAATACATTCCTCTTCAAAAAACCTTTCCATCATAGGAAGAACAATACAGAATTTTATTTCTTTAAATAAATAAATCAATAACAATAATAAATACAATAATGTAAGGCTATAGGTGCCCTAACACATCATAAATCTATATATATAAGAGTCAAATGGTGTATGCATGTATGTATGCATGTATGTATGCGTGTATGTATGTATGCTTACTCCTTCCACACCGTTTGAGCTAGAGACTTGAAATTTGGTACAGTTAGAGGTCTTGGGGTCCTAATGACATAAGAGTCAAAAAATTTTAAATTTCACCTCTGATGTCCCCCAGGGGTGAAATTCTTGAAAGGCCAATCAGCTGGGCAGCTGCTGTTCTCTGTGACATAGTTATGATGTCATAATACCCCCTCCAACAGACACCGCACTCGATCAGCTCTCTGCCCCCTCCCCCCTCCAACAGACACGAGTTGGGTTTGGTCGGAGGGTAAGTGAGGTGGGGGTGTCGGGTTTGGTCAGGGGGTAAGTGAGCCGTGGGTGTTGGGTTTGATCTAACCCATCATAAATAACATAATAAAATCCCATCACTATTAAAATCACCACTTGAACAGGAACTCAGCTATCCAGACACCTGCACGAACTGTTTTTTCAATTCATTCTGAATGGGGAAAGCAAAGCTACAAGTTTCTCAGAAAACCCCATCAAATAGATTATCACATTGACACCTTACATAGGTGACAAATTAATTGAAACCACCTGGAACAATGAAAAAAGTCAACCATTGAATCAACAAAATTAAACAAAATAAAAAAGAAACAAGCGAACACACAAGCCAAACCTCTCATACCCCAGGCACAAATTGTATCACAAAAAGGAGAAGAGCCACTGACTTCATGAAGTTCACTAGTGACTTAGCTATGCCTGTTAATATTCTGTGCAACATGCGCCGATAGTGCAGTGACAGTTGCCCTATAATTCCCTATAACAAATAGATATGTACCTATCTAGATGTATGGACAAATATTTTAGATTCTGATCTCATGTTGACTGATGAAATCTTATACTAACTCATTTGCCTTCAGCGAAGCTAGTCCAGATTTCATGATTTCATAAAGAAGATTGCAGCCTATGTTCTCAAAGAGACAATTTTGTCATGAGTTGATTAGATCGACAAAGAAACTCAGAATGAAATCAGTCAAGGTGCAATGACAGACATTTTAACTCTTGAATAACCTCCACACAATCAGTTTCTTTAATGCAGTTTTGATTTCTTTGTTCCTCATGCTGTAGATGATTGGATTCATCACTGGAGGTACCACAGAATAAAGAACACCCACCACGAGATCCAGCCATGATGTTGAGCTGGAGGTGGGTTTCAAGTAGGCAAAGAAGGCAGTGGAAAGAAACAAGGAGACAACAGTGAGGTGGGGGAGGCAGGTGGAGAAGGCTTTATGCCGGCCCTGCTCAGAGGGGATTCTCAGCACTGCTTTGGAGATCTGAATATAAGACACAATTATAAAAACAAAGCAGTTTGAAGCTAAAAACACACTCCCATCTTCTGTTAATCTGTCATAGTACCATTAAAGTTTTAACTAGCCAGATGCCCAGATGGTGCAAATCTGCCGAGTGCTATGGAGCTCTTCCAGTTGATGTGACTTGGGTAGCGGTACAATGATGTCCAGTTGAATGTTGTCCCTGGATTTGAATTTCTCATTGCTTAGACCAGGGGTGGGGAACCTCCGGTCCGTGGGCCTTATACGGACCGACAAAGCCTTCCGTCCGGCCCACGCGCGTCTCTGGCCGGTGGCTCCCCCAGGCACTTCCCGGCCCCTATGCCGAACATGGAACAGCCCCCCCGAGCGGCTCCGCACTCGGCGAAGAGGCCGGAAGCGCCTCAGGGAGCCGCCGGCCAGGGACGCGCAGGGGCGGCTCTGCGCTGGAGCCGGGAAGCGCCGCGCGGCCATCCTCAGCCTGGCGGCAAAACGAGGAGCCGCGGGGAGCCGAGGGGGGGGAGAGACCAGGCTGGGTGGGTCAGTGGGGGGGAAGGAGGTTTGGTGGGGGGGCTGGGCTGGGCGGGTCAGGCAGGTGGCAGGACCCTGGCTGGCAAGGGGCCAGTGGGGGACACCCCAAAGCAGTGCAGGGCTAAGCACTCCACCTGCCACTGCTTTGGAGTTTCCCCTGCTGGCCCCTTGCCAGCTGGGGTCTCAGCTCCCATTGCCAGCCTGGGCTTCGGGGGGGGGGGGGAAGCGGCCCACGGACTACATTATAACTGTCAAAATGGCCCTTGGCGGAAAAAAGGTTCCCCACCCCTGGCTTAGACCCTCCATCCCATCTTTAAGATTCAAAGATATTGAGATAATGGAAGATTCGGAGATCGTAAGTTCAAGGTTAGAGACAGAACCCTAAAAGATGGGTGTTTTTTTGTCATACTTTACATAGAGCCACACCTTTCTTTGGGGATCTGGTGATTAGAGAGACAGAGTCATCTATCTGGTCCCTGACATACCAAACCAGTCTGATGGTTCAGACTTCCCCTTTATATGGGGTCCTGACCTATTATAGAGACTAATAGATGATATTAATATTCATAAAAATGCCCAAACCTCTTTGCCCATATTTAACGTCCTCACTCTAATAATATTATGGGGTCTTAGTTCTATAAATTAGTATTTCAGGGTTTTCACATATTACCATATTGTCCAATTTGTTGCCAAGGCATGTTCACTGTTAATCATCTACAAAAGTTTCTATGCTAATCTATCCAAGCCTAGTGTCAGATCAATTTTCCTACTGTTCCTTGGTGTATATGGACTCCCGGAATGAGCACTATGTTCCCAAATCTGCAGAGCTCAGGGTCACTGTTGGGTCACTTAATTAGGCTAAGGTTCATAGGTCTCAAAGCCTTCACAGGATATGGGCCTGCAGGTTCCTTTTGTTACTTCTGAATGCAACGCTAAACTAGCTCTATGTGCTACACCAGCAACTGAGGATGAGTGTGGTCCTGGGTCCCTGAGTCAGTTTCTGTGGCCCTAGACACTGGACTACAGCACTTAACACTTAACCCCAGTGATTGCTGGACCCCAACTTGAAGGAGGCTAGTCTGTAAAAGAAGCTTCCTGGAACATCTCTGAGGGTGAGATTTCATCTGTAATCACTTTCTTACTGTATTAGGTTTAGACTTGGTGTTTTATTTTATTTTGGATTAAATTTGGATTTAAATTTGGATTTAAATTAAAATGGATTAATTTGGGCTTTGGATCCCATTGCGAGCTGGACATCTAAGCTGGGCAAAAGTTCTTAAGGTGTTGGGGGAACGTGGTTCAGACCTGGGTTCTGGGTTTGTAGCGGGCTAGTGTGTCTGGCTCAAAGCAGGCAGGTCACTGAACCCCCAAGTTGAAAGGGACAGGCTCAGGGGTAGTCTGAACACATCAGTTGGCAGTCCCAAGAGGGATTTGGTGATCCAGTCTGTAACAGTTATGTGATGTTGAATGGGCAAGGAAGGTGTCCCCATAATTGTGTGTGGCTGGAGAGGCTGTTGGTGAGATCACATATGAGAGAGAAAACTTCTACAAGACAATCTCTCTACTGACATACAATACACAAGCTCTAAAAAATATCTCAGCACTGCAAGGCAGAACTGTCTGCCCAGGTGGGACAGTTGTCAGGATTGGGTCCAAAAAGAAAGCATAACATTTTAAAATAGGGCTTAAAATAATTATGCCAGATATTGTCTTAATATTAACAAGATGGCAAATACTAATGGTGTAGGAACCCTAAAATTGCATAGATCACCCCACAGCATGGGTACTCGACAGATATCCAGATGCTCATCTCCCACAGAAGCCCCAGTGTTATTCACAAATTAAGAATATAGATATTCCTCCAACTATCCTCCCTGTGAATCCCAGTCCAGTAGGTGTGCTCAGAGCATGGCTAGCTCCACATAAAATGGCGGACGGGAGAAAAAGTAGCCAGTTTCCATTGTAACCCTCAGCCTCGTGGTCAGAAAACTCCCCAAGAAGTAATGGACCCATGGTCAATCCCTCCCTTTGCCTATGGTGTCACTCTTTCTCATGTCTAATTAACAGGTAATTATTTAATTAAATAGGAATGGCCACAACAGGAGAAATAGAGAAGGGACCCATCATACAATCCCATAAGCTAGTGGTTGGGAAAGGTTCCTTGAAAGGAGGAGCCCTCATTCAAATCCCTTTCTCCAGACAGAATGAGGAATTGACCTTCATCTCCCACCTCCTGGGTAAATGCTTTAAATACAGAGCTAAAGATTATGAGAGAGGCGGCCTCCCACCAACAGGGAGGCAGAGCTGTGGTTGTCCTCAGTTGGCATTAGCAAGGGGCTGAGTACAAAACAGCTTGACAGAATGATCCCAGGGTATTGTGGGTACAAATCTGTTGATTTCCATGGAATGGCACCAGGAATGGGCTTGGCCCTCTGGCAACACTTGTAACTGACTCTGCAGCCTCCTGACTAATTAGATCACAAAAAATGGGCTGTGGGTATGACAGAATGTGGTGCAAATGATACAGTGGACTTTTGCGCCAGGACGTGAGCTGTGACTGGGATATCCAGAGTGGCTTCCTGGAATTAGATGCCCAACTCGCATTGACTGCACAATGGGAGTTAGACACCTAACTCCCTTACACCCCTTTGAATAGACCAGCCTTAATGAACAGAGATTTCTGTATTGTCCATTTGTATCCTTGTTTTGTTTGCACGACCCTAACCCTGAGTGGCCAGATGATTAACCTACGGGCCTGAAGTCTGACATTGTTCAGTAGTACCTCTGGAAACCCAAGAGGCAGCTGGACAGGTTTTGCAACTTTCCTGGAAAGTCCCTGGAGGGAGCCTTTCTATATGTGACAGGTAATTACTTCTCCATATGCCTGGATAGCTCTGTAGTAACAGACCACAGTGGTGCCAATATAGTTCAAGTGATGTTGAAGTTTGTGTGGCAGGGTTGTCAAGGTGTGTCTCCCCAATCTGAACTCTAGGGTAAAGAAGTGGGGACCCCACGTGAAAGAAGAAATCACCTCCCCCCCCCCAAGCTTATTTTAACAGCTTAGGTTAAACTTTCCACCAGAACACAAACTTCCCTTATGTCTGGGCTTGGAAAACACTGCCACCATCAATTTCAGCCCCCAAAACCATGGGTTAGGGTTAATTGGATCCCCCTTATTTAACACCCCTCAAATCTCCTAACTTCCCCATGGAGAGGTTTGAGAAACAGGAAATCCCTCACTTGCAGTGAGACGTTCCTGATCCAAACCAGGATCTATCCCATGGAAACAAACAGACAGAATCTTAAAAGGAAGATTTTAATAAAAGGAAAAGAAGGAACATAAACCCCGTCTACAGAAATCAATAAAAAAAAACCCTTAACATCACTCAACCTCCTGACCCCCTCCCTTGGAATTTTTCCCCCTGCTAGGGCTTAACAGCAAGGAACACCGTGCATCAATTATCAAGTGATACAGTTCAAGTACACGATTCACTTACTACTAGGCTTGACTTGGTTAAAAGATGATAGAGAGATATGAAAGGACAGAGCTGTGGTTCTTCCCATCCAGGAGAATGGCACAGACAGACGGACGAGCGGGAGAAAGCGAAACTAAAAACCACCCCCTTTGTTCGTGAGGTTGATTAGTGTTTCTGTTACGTCATTCCCTCTCAGGTTCCTTCAGGTTAACCTTTCACAGATAAAGAAGTAATTCTTAGCTACTTCATACTTATAACAAGGGTCACATCATTTAGGAACTGGACAAAGATCCCCAGTCCATTTCATAGAGGACACCAGAAAGTATTAACTTCTCTCTGTTTATAAAGCGGTAAGTAAGAAAGAAAGCCTAGGCCCTGTTTGTAGGCCTCTCCTAACCTAGAAAAAAATGGTATGCCATACAGCACATCATTGAAGTCAACTGACTTGGGACGTAGCACAAGTAGAAAATTCCATTATATACAGCACTGCATTATACTAAAGTAAAATTGTCTCTCTCAGAAGCTCAAGACAGCTCTTACCCTGTTTCATTTGAAGAACTGAGTAACGGCAATAAATACACATTTATATGAATATTAGTTTTAGTTTTAAAATAAATTTGTCTCAGTGAGTCCATGGCCACTTTGCGGTTACACTTCATGAACATTCCACCAATGGAGGCATGAAGGTTCATGGTAACAGTGAACTTGAACCAAATGGGATAGGATATTTCAAAGGGGTCCAACGGAATTGGGTGCTGAATTTCCACTGAAAGTCAGTAGGAGTTGGAAGTGTAATTACCATAGGCACAATGGAAAATCACATCCATACCCCTAATCCAAAGAGGTAGAGAAACCACTTATGCATGAGTTCAGTTGTTAGCTTTCAGTTGGACTTCTCTCATGTTTAAACACTGACTTATGTGGTTTTCCAGATTAGTGCCTTAGTTCTGAATATTCAAAGGAGTCTGAGTTTTCAATTCATAATTGCTGAGTGTTTGGTCAAGAAGCTACGATGATTTAGACCTGGCATGGGCAAACATATTGGTCTGAGGGCCACATCAGGGATTGGATTTATTATTTGAAATCAGTTTGTCTACAGAAAAGATTGTAATACCTTTCTCTTCAAAATACCTTTCCATCATAGGAAGAACAATAAAGAATTTTATTTCTTTAAATAAATAATCAATAACAATAATAAATATAATAATATAAGGCTCTAGGTGCCCTAACCCATCATAAATAACATAATAAAATCCCATCACTATTAAAATCACCACTTGAACAGGAACTCAGCTATCTAGACACCTGCAGGAACTTTGTTTTCAATTCATTATGAATGGGGAAAGCAAAGCTACAAGTTTCTCAGAAAACCCCATCAAATAGGTTATGACATTAACACCTTGCATAGGTGACAAATTAATTGGAACCACCTGGAACAATGAATAAAGTCAACCATTGAATCAACAAAATTAAACAAAATGAAAAAGAAACAAGCGAACACACACGCCAAACCTCTCATACCCCAGGAACAAATTGTATCACAAAAAGGAGAAGAGCCACTGACTTCATGAAGCCCACTAGTGACTTAGCTATGGCTGTTGATATCCTGTGCAACATGCTCCGATAGTGCAGTGACAGTAGCCCAGTAATTCCCTATGACAATAGATAGATACCTATCTAGATGTATGGACAAATATTTTTAGATTCTGATATCATGTTGACTGATGAAATCTTATACTAACTCTTTTGCCTTCAGTGAAGCTGGTCCAGATTTCATGATTTCATAAAGAAGATTGCACCCTATGTTCTCAATTTTGTCATGAGTTGATTAGATCGACAAAGAAACTCAGAATGAAATAAGTCAAGGTACAATGACCGACATTTTAACTCTTGAATAACCTCCATATAATCAGTTTCTTCAATGCATTTTTGATCTCCTTGTTCCTCATGCTGTAGATGATCGGATTCATTACTGGAGGTACCAGGGAATAAAGAACACCCACCATGAGATCCAGACCTGATGCTGAGCTGGAGGTTGGTTTCAGGTATGCAAAGAAGCCAGTGGAAAGAAACAAGGAGACCACAGTGAGGTGGGGGAGGCAGGTGGAGAAGGCCTTACGCCGACCCTGCTCAGAGGGGATTCTCAGCACTGCTTTGAAGATCTGAATATAAGACACAATTATAAAAACAAAGCAGTTTAAACCCCAAAAGGCACCAAAGGCAATAGCCCAAACTTCACTGAGGTATGAGTCAGAGCAGGCGAGCTTGAGTAGCTGGGGAATTTCAAAGAAGAACTGGTTGATGACATTGGACTGGCAGAAGGGCAACCTGAAAGTGTTCCCAGTGTGCAGTGCAGAGTAGACAATACTAGTAAACCAGGCACTGGCTGCCATTTGGACACAAGCTCTCCGGTTCATCACTCTCTCGTAGTGAAGTGGTCGGCAGATAGCAACATATCGGTCATATGCCATGACGGTGAGTAGGGCAAGATCAGTTGTAGTGAAGACTAAAAAGAGAAAGACTTGAGTGACACATCCAGGATAAGAAATCACCCTGGTGTTCATGAGGGAATTGACCATGGATTTGGGGATGGTGACAGAGATGGAGCCGAGATCTAGGATGGACAGATTCACCAGGAAGAAGAACATGGGAGTGTGAAGATGGTGCTCGAGGGCTACTGCTGTGATAATGAAAAAATTCCCCATCAGTCCTGCCAGGTAAATCACCAGAAACACCCCAAAGTGCAAAATCTGAAGGTCTCGAACATTGGAGAATTCCAGGAGAAGGAACTCGTTCAGGGTGGTTTGGTTGGACATTTCCTTTCTCAGTTCATCGTGTGATGGCTGCGGGGGGAAAGACAAAGCCAACTATGAGGATTACACTGACAGAGGGAGTGACCCTGATTCCCCACAGCAATCTCTCATGTTGAGAGTGTCAACAATGCACAGTGCTTATCACTGCTATTATCTCAGAGTGGGGAGTTATCATACAGATGTAAATTGGTGCAGCATCCTTAAAGTGAATGGAGCTGCATCAGTTTGCACCATCTAATGATCGATCTGCCCCAGGATGTGGAACTAGATAAAATTCCGTGTGAAGGGTGGAACAAAGTCCAACCCTAATGCAACATTCTAGATGGACCCGTATTGCTACAAAGAGTAGGCTCTGGACTTGGGTGTGAAACTCAAATGCTAAAATCTCAACACTGCCTGATGTCCACTTTTAGTGGGAATATGAGATTGCCTTGCATTGTGTATGACTGCTCGCCTGTATCGATTTCACTTCAATACCACACAGAAGGGCAGCTGTCTGCAAATGTATTGATTTATGACATCAAATCATCACTGCCTTTCCATCTCTGTACTAATGGACTAGCAGCATCACTCAGCTAACGCTCTGCTGTGTCATTTTCCTTTACCACTTTTTGTCTGTGCGGGTCAGTGGTCATCAGGAGACTTGGTTTCTTTTCTTGGCTCTGCCTCTGACCTGCTCTGTGACCTTGGACCTGTCACTTCCACTCCCTGTACCTCTGTTTCCCCTCCATCCCTTTCTCTGCCTTGTCTTCCTGGACTGTGAATTCTGTGGCGGAGGGGCTCTGTCTTATTATATGTATATTCTATGTGACAGAGGATATGGCACTAGAGTAGAATATCTAGGTTCTAATCCCATTGCCATCCTCTATGTCCTTGGGCATGAATAAGAGAGACAGGCTGTGGCTGGGGGCTTCAAATCACTGTTCTCCATTTAAGGCACTAGTATATTTAATACCAATGCTGTTAGCTGCCAACTTTGCTGCTTACTCAGTTTTACCATTCAACAAGTATCCCTTTCAAACAGAAATAAACACCATTGCAATAGAGTGATTGGGTTCAGACTGTACTATTATTGGACAAATATCAGTATTCCCACACAAGTTTAAATGTAAATTTCCAATCTGGGGTATGCAGACATTTTCAGTTTAAATCATTTCAAAGGAAAACTGGAATTTACACTGAGAAATTTTTTAAGCGAGTCTTGCTTTTCTATGTATTGGAAAAAACTAAAACATTTTTTTTCTTCATGTTTCAGTGACAATGTTTCAGGTTGAAGCAGTTTACCTGAAATTGTCTGGTTCTCAATGAACCAAAAAAAAAGTTTTCTTTTTCACAATTTCTATGAAAAGTCCCCTGTTGTCTACTGGTCTGGAGAGGGGTGGTGCGGAATAAACTCTGAGGAGTTCTAAACGTTTGATTAAATTATATTAAAACTTTTGAGGAATTCCAATGGTAACTCATTGTTCTATTTCAAAATTTGCCCAGTATTTAAATACCCAGTGATATTTAACTGAAAATAGAAAACTTACTGTTTTGATCTGTGTCATATTCTGCAATTTGTGATCCATTTGATGCTCCACTGCCAGGATTCTTCAATCATTGCCTGTTTATATACCTGTCAATAATGCCCCCATTACTGATTTATCCAGCTGCTGTTGTCCTGCCCCTTCACCATATTTCCTGAGTTGCTGGGTCTCTGTGCAGTTCCCAGCAGACAGGGACCCACTTCCTGCTCCTCTCCTCCAACAGGCTTGGCGGCGAGGTGAAGCCTCTCCAAGCTGTAAAACAAATCACAGCTTCTGTCATCTTCAAAGATGGGCACAACTCAGTATGTGCTTGGTGGGCGCTGAACTCCTATTGAAAGGCTATAAAAGTTTCATGTCAAACATGGTCACAGCTCAGTATGTGCTTCTTTCTGGAGCTAAATAGCTGAATCCAGGATCCAGGACTGTGGGCTGAGCTCCGACCTCACCTCAGGAGTAAACTACCCTGACATCCTTCCCTAACCGACCCTAACCTCACAGAAGGGGAACGGCATCTGCCCTGGATCTCACACAATTGCAGTATATCTGGAAGGACCCTTGGCTAAAAAACAAGTCATGGCTGATGCTCCACAGGAGTCCCAAGGAGATTGCCGAATAGACTATATATTTATAGCTCAGACATATGACCTAGTATAGCTCAGAGCCAAGTGGCACCAAAGCCCCAGCCAGCCTGGAATAGCCTGTTACTTCATTAACACCACATAATAAGCTCCGAGAGAGCAGAGATTTTCACCCTCTATGTTGCACGAGAAGCTGGTAGGATCCAGCCACCAAAGGAACCCACAGCTCAGGCTACCTTGTCTGTTTGATCTTGGCCACTGAGAAGCAGCCAGAGGGAAACACTAAAAGCTCCTCGCTACGTCCTAAACTCATGTGACTTGATACAGTTCCACTGGGTTCCGAATAGTTAGGGCTATTTATACCAAATGCAGATGTGGCCTTTTGATTTCAGTGGAGCTTGTTTGTGAATCTGAACTGAGGAGATAAAGGTTCCAAATCCCTCTGCACTTTCTTTGATCTTTGACCTAAGGGATTAATTGCAAGAATGGATATTTTAGTGGTTACGGAGAGATTAATTCCTACTGGGGATGAATTCTGTGTTGCAGATATTTTCTCTAATTGTTTTTCAGCTTGCCCTACCTTCCTTCCTTCCTTTCTTTATTTCTTCCTTCCTTTCTCAGCAAATAGATCTGTATATATTTACTGCAGACAATATGACAATAAAATAAAAGGCACATTAGGATGCAGCTGCAATGCTACAGCATATCTTAAAAACGTTTAATTCATGCCAGTGGCACATATGTCTTAGAGACTGAAGAAACACAAAGGGTCAGATCTCAATCTCATGTATATCAATGTAGGGTCTTTGGAGTCAATTGAATCAAAATCCCTTCTGCCCCCAACTGGTGTAAATGTGTCATACTACCATTGGAATCAATGAGGTCAGATGCCAGATGGTGTAAATCTGCTGAGTGCTATGGAGTTATTCCAGTCAATGTGACCTGAGTATCTGTACCATGATGTCCAGTTGAATGTTTTCCCTGGATTTCAGTGGACATTAGCAGGGGAGTGAGTAGAAAACAGCTCAACAGACTGGGGCCAATGTATCTTGGGTACAAAACTGCTGATTTTCATGGAGTGGAACCAGGAAAGGGTTCGGCCCTATAGCAGGACTTGTAACTGATTCTACAGCATCCTGAGAAATTAGAGCAGAAACAAGGGGTTGTGAGTGCTGCAGAATGTGATACAAACAATACAGTGGACTCTTGCGCCAGTCCGTGAGCTGTGACTATGATATCCAGAGTGCCTTCCTGGAATTAGATGCCCAACTCGCATTGACTGCACAATGGGAGTTAGACACCTAACTCCCTTACACCCCTTTGAATAGGCCAGCCTTAATGCACAGAGATTTCTGTCTTATCCCTTTGAATTCAAGTTTTCTTTGCATGACCCTAACCCTGAGTGGCCAGATGATTACCTCAAGGGCCTGAAGTCTGACGTTTTTCAGTAGTACCTCTAGACACCTAAGAGGCAGCTGGGCAGTATTTGCAATTCTCCATTCCCTGGAAATGTGCTTCTACCCTGCCCTGGATGGACCCTTTCTATATATGACAGATGATTACTTCTCCATATACCTGGATAGCTCTGTAGTAACAGACCACAGTGGTGCCAATATAGTTCCAGTGATGTTGAAGTTTGTGTGGCAGGGTCATGTCATCTAGGAACTGGACAAAGATCCCCAGTCCATTTCATAGAGGCCACCATAAAGCCATCAGATAGTACTAACTTATCTCTGTTTATAAAGTGGTAAGTAATTTTGGAATCCTAGGCCCATGTCTGTAGGCCTCTCCTAAGCTAGCAAAAAAAAAGGAAGGCCATACAGATCATCATTAAAATCAACTGATTTGGGATGTAGCACAAGAAGAGAATTCCATTGTCAATGAACCACCAGTTGTTTGCTCATCTTATTCCAATTGCACTGGCAGCTAAATTACTAGATGAGAGCAGAGACTCTGTTGCATGATGTTTTAATAAGGCCTCACTTCCTGAGGTGTTACTCTTGTGTAGACAGGAGTTAGCCCTGATAGGCGATGGCCATTCATATTTACTGAAATCTCTCTATATAAAAGTCAAACGGTGTATGTGTGCATGTGTGTATGCATGTGTGTAAGTATGCTGCTACCTCCTTCCACGCCATTTGAGCTAGAGACTTGAAATTTGGTACAGTTATAGGCTTTAGGGTCCTTGTAACGAAGCGGTCACTCACCCTGGCAGCGCCCCCGTCTGGTCGTCTGGGAAATCAGCTCTTTCCAGCGTCCGGAGCGCCCTCTGCCGGCCGATGTCCGCTCCTGCTCTGGCCCCGTGTCCCTCCTGGACCCCGGTGCCCACGAACTGAGGGTGCTGCACCCTCCCAGAACCCCCCGAGTCTTAAGGTCTCCCCTCCCTGGAGAACCCTGCACCCACTATCCTTACCTTGCCTCAGGCTTTGCCTCTGCTAGTCACCATTTGCCTCCATGCACTGAGGTGGACTGCAGTATCAGGCTGCTCATCACAGGCAAGAAGGGTTTGGCCAGCTGCTTCTACCCAGCCTAGGGCTGCCTCCTGGCACCCCCAGTACCCAGTGGGTCGGGCCTATGCTAGGCGCGGCAGCCTGGGGCCCTCTCTCTAGAGCTTTGCAGCTCCCTGGCTCCCAGTTGCCTTGCCCTCGCCCTGTCCCAGTCCAGGTACCCTGTTTTAGGCTCTCAGCAGCTAGGCCTGTCTCCCTCTGCTTACGGAGGAGACTGCCTTATCCCTAGCCCTGGGTGAGGCCTTCTGCCAGGTCTTGCAGCCTGGGGCTCTCAGGCTAGAGCCCCCTCGCTCCAGGTACCTAGCCCCAGCCCTGCACCTCCCTAGCTACTCACTCACTCCCAGCAG
The DNA here is from genome assembly GCA_032164245.1 of Sternotherus odoratus. NCBI lineage: Eukaryota > Metazoa > Chordata > Testudines > Kinosternidae > Sternotherus > Sternotherus odoratus. The sequence continues at coordinate 33,181,196 of JAVMKO010000013.1, read as the reverse complement.
CTAGGCCTGTCTCCCTCTGATCACAGAGGAGACCTCCCTCTCTCTGTCTCTCTCTCCTCTTCTATCTCCTTCCTCCTCTTCTGTCCCTTTAGGCCCCTGCCTCTCAGGCTTTTATACAGGCCTGTGTTTGGGGCATGGCCACTCAGCTGAGTCTGCTTCCCAATCAATCTGGGAGTTTGCAGGCTCCCAGCCACAGACACCTTTCCCAGGGCTATCCCAGCCCTGGCCGGCAAGGAGTGGGGAGCACACTGCTACAGTCCTAATGACCGTAAGAGTCAAATTTTTTTCAAATCTCACCTCTGACACTCCCCAGGGGTGAAATTCTTTAAAGGCCAATCACATCAGTTGGGCAGCTTCTGTTTCTGTGACATAGTTATGATGTCATAATACCCCTCTCCAACGGACCCTGCACTCGCTCAGCTCTCTGCCCCCTTCCCCCTCCAATGGACCCCGCACTCGCTCAGCTCTCTGCCCCTCCCCACCTCCGATGGACCCGAGTTGGATTTGGTCGGAGGGTAAGTGAGGTGGGTGTGTTGGGTTTAGTCAGGGGGTGAGGTTGGGGTGTCGGGTTTGGTCAGGGGGTAAGTGAGACAGGGGTGTTGGGTTTGGTCTGGGGGGGTGGGAAGGTGTCGGGGTGGGTGGGGGGTGAGGGGTGGGTGTTGGGATTGGTCAGGGGGTGTTGCATTTTGTGGGGGGGTAGGTGGGGGTGTTGGGTTTGGTTGGGGGGGCAAGGAGGGGGGTCAGGGTTGGTCGAGGGGTAAGTGAGGTGTGGGTGTCGGGTTTGTTTGTGGTGGTAGGTAGGGGTGTGGGGTTTGGTGGGGGGGAAAGTGAGGTGGGTGTGTCAGGTTTGGTCTATGGGGGATGAGGTGTGGGTGTTGGTCAGGTGGTGTTGGGGTTGGTAGGGGGGTGACGTGGGGGTGCTGACTGGGGCAGGCAGCAGGACCCCGGCTGGCAGGAGCCTGGGGAGAGAGCCCGAAGCGGCGGCGGGTTGAGCAGTCAACCTGCCACCGCTTTGGGGTTTCCCCCGGTGGATCCCTTGCCAGCCGGGGGTCTCAACTTGCTGCCAGCCTGGCTGTAGGAAGCCCAGGCTGGCAGCGGTAGCTGAGACCTCCACTGACAGGAGCCTGCGGGGAAAGTCTAAAGCGGCAGAGAGCTGAGCAGTGGTGGCAGCGGCCGAGCTCTCTACCCGCTGCTGCTTTAGAGTTTCCCTGCAGGCTCCTGCTAGCTGGGGTCTCAGTTCCCGCTGCCAGCCTGGGCTTCCTACACCCAAGCTGGCTGCAGGCTGAAACCCCAGCTGGCAAGAGGCCAACGGGGGAAACCCCAAAGCAGTGGCAGGCTTAGCACTCAGACCGCTGCCACTTTGGGGTTTCCCCTCGCTGTCCCCTTGCCAGCCGGGGTCCTGCCTCCTGCCCCAGTCTGCTCCCGCTGTCAGCCTGGGTTCCCTGCACCCAGGCTGTCAGCGGGAGCTGAGTGGGGCAGGTGGCAGGAGCCTGGGGAGACAGCCCAAAGCGGCAGTGGGCTTAGCAGTCAGCCTGCCACCGCTTTGGGGTTTCCCCCGGTGGATCCCTTGCCAGCTGGGGTCTCAACTTGCTGCCAGCCTGGCTGTAGGAAGCCCAGGCTGGCAGCAGGAGCTGACTGGGGCAGGTGGTGGGACCACCACCATCCCTACCCCTCACCCCAGGGCGGCCGGCGAACCCTGCCCCCATAGACGCTTGATTATCTGGGATTTTATTAACCAGGATTAAGGTTTTCCTGATCATCCCAGATAATCGAGAGTCTACTGTATTACAATATCCTCCATTTTTCTGCCGTCTAAACAAGGCTTTCTCCATCTTGGGCAATTTTTTATTCCCAAGTCTCTCTCTCTGTTTAGAAGGCTGGGTTGGGAGTGGGAGGGGGAGGAGGTGAGGTTAGGTTCAGTGGGATGGGCCGGGCCAGGCAGGGGTGTGGGAGGGAAGGTGGTTAGAGATGGGGGAGGCTGGGCGGGGCGGGGGTAAAGGAAGATCACCCCCAACAGTGGGGTGGGCCAGGCAGGGATGGGTAGGGAGGGGAGGAGGTTAGGCTGGGGGAGGAGATTAGGTTGGGTGGGCCGGTTCAGGCAGCGGGGGAAGGAGAATAGGCTGGGGGGCCCCAATGATCACAGTAGGGGCCCCCCACGATCACAGTAGGGGGCCCCAAAATTTCTGTCACCGGCCCTGGGGCACCTACCCACTGTCATTTGAGGTGAGGTAAGATATGCCTCTTAGTGATGATCTTCCATGCATATTCTACCAGTTCAGACATGAAAGTTAAAGGAAACAGTGAACTTGAAGGAACTGGGAAGGGATTTATCAAGGGGACCAAGGATGCTGAGTGCTGAACTCCCAATGGAAGTCTATAGAAGTTTCATGTCTACTTACCATAGGCCCAGTTGACAGTCTCATTCATATGCCCAGATCCAAAAAAGCACTCACTCATGAGTTTATCTTTAAGACAGCAATAGGACTTCCTACATGTTTAGAGTGTACCAAATGTTTTGGGGTTTTTTTTTAGATCAGTGCCATAGTTCAGAATATTCAAATGGTATGACAATTTCAGAATCACTGTGTGTTTGGACAAGAGGCTATGACGATATACCCCGACTGAGAATCTGATTCTTCATTTTTAAGAATCTGGATTATAATTTGGCAGTGTCCAGTCAGGAAAGAGAATCAGAGTGTGTTCAAATGTAACCAGATGAAATGGCTCAAAAGTGAAAACACTTAATAGTAATCAAGACATATTTGTAAATGAGCACTGGAGTAAGAAATGGTCATAGAAATCCTGTGGTGAACAATCTTAGCTATTGAATACTTTAAAGAAAATCATGATCTGGACACTTGATAGTCAGGAAAGAAGCAGAAGTATAACAATTGAAATGCATGATCTATCTACCTTAACCCTTACATACCCCAACACTATCAATCTATCTATCTATCTACTCCTTTAATCTCACTTATATGTAGTACACAAAACTATGCACAAATATGGAAGTAATAATAACAATAATAACAATAAGTAGCCAGCTTCTATGATCCAAGGCACTTTTTGTCACCTTTGGATCCTTGTATGATAAAACAGCCTTGGCCAAATTCCAGATCCCTTTAAAGTAAATGGCTAAATATTAGTTGTTATGGTTACAGGGTTAGTTGCACTTCTGACCCCCTCCGGGTTCACCTATCAGGGATGGTCAGGGATGGTAATATTTAGTCCTGCTTTGAATGCAGGGAACTGGACTAAACCTGGACTGGACTAGAATGCAGGGAACTGGACTAGAAGACTTCTTGAGGTCCTGTCAAGTCCTACAATCCTATGATTCTTTGATTCTCTGGTCTCTCTGACTGCACCCCTCAGGTTTGGGACTCATGCCTGCATGTTTCATAAGGCAGAAACGCACAATTTCCCCACTTTTATACCAAGCCTATGGCTACAGCACCCAGTGCACCAAACGTGATTTCTCTGCTGGTCTGGTTAGGTTTTGGTCCTGCAGTTCTTCCCACAGGAGCTGTGACATGAAGCAAGTTTAGTGACCAGCTGGTCTTTTCCAAATTTTAATTTACTTAGCACAACATGAACAAAGAAAACTGTGCTCAAACACATCACTAATTACAGACTAAAGCCCCACCAGCATTAAAATAATCATTAGAAGAAGTAACTCAGCCATCCCTACCCCTACAGTAACTCTTTCCCACCCCTTCATCAATGGGGAAAGCAAAGCTTCAAGTCTCTCAGAAAATCTCTTCAAAGAGATTGATATTGATACCTTGAATAGATGAAAAAATAAATGGATATACCCATTTAATCAAGCATACTTTGCCCTCCTAAACTTCAACCCCCTCCAAAGCCACCTGGAACAAAGAAACAAGTCAAACAACGAATAAACAAGATGAAACATCATGAAAAAGAAACAATAAGGCAAACACACAAGTCAAACCTTTCCTATCCCAAGCACAATTTTTATCCCCAAAAAGGGAGAATGGCCTTCGTGAAATCCGCTAGTGACCTAGTTGTAGCTGTTGATATTCTGTGCAGTGTTCTCAGATAGTGTGGTGACAGTAGCAGTATAAATCACTAAGAAAAATAGATAGGTGTTGAAGTAGATGTATGGCAAGTTATTTAGATTCTGATCTTATATATACTGGTGTAATCTTAAACTAACTCCTTTTACTTCAGTGGAGCTAGTTCAAAGTTTACGATTTCCTAATAAAATTAAACCTTATGTTTCAAAGGAGAAAATTTTGTCATCAGTTGATTATATCTACAAAGAAACTCAGAATGAAATCACAGTCAAGGAGCTATAACAGACATTTCAGTTCTTGATAAATAACCTCCAGACAATTATTTTCTTTAATGCAGCTTGGATCTCTTTGTTCCTCATGCTGTAGATGATCGGATTCACCATTGGAGGCACCAGGGCATAGAGAACACCCACCATGAGATCCAGATCTGATGCTGAGCTAGTGGTGGGTTTCATGTACTCAAAGAAGCAAGTGAAAAGCAACAAAGAGACAACAATGAGGTGAGGAAGGCAGGTGGAGAAGACTTTATGCCGGCCCTGCTCAGAGGGGATTCTCAGCACAGTTTTGAAGATCTGAATATAAGACACAATTATAAAAATAAAGCAGTTTAAACCTAAAAATGAACTAAAGGCAATAGCCCCAACTTCACTGAGGTATGAGTCAGAGCAGACGATCTTGAGTATCTGGGGGATTTCACAGAAGAACTGGTTGATGACATTGGACTGGCAGAAGGGCAACCTGAAGGTGTTCCCAGTGTGCAGGGCAGAGTAGACAATACTAGTAATCCAGGCACTGGCTGCCATTTGGACACAAGCTCTCCTGTTCATCACTCTCTCGTAGTGCAGGGGTTGGCAGATGGCGACGTATCAGTCATACGCCATGATGGTGAGTAAGGAAAGATCAGTTGCAGCGAAGAGGAAAAAGAGAAAGACTTGGGCCACACATCCAGAATAAGAAATCACCCTGGTGTTCATGAGGGAATTGGCCATGGATTTGGGGATGGTGACAGAGATGGAGCCGAGGTCTAGGATGGACAGATTCACCAGGAAGAAGTACATGGGGGTGTGAAGATGGTGCTCGAGGGCTACTGCTGAGATGATGAGAAGATTCCCCAACAGGGCTGCCAGGTAAACACCAGAAACACCCCAAAGTGCAAAATCTGAAGGTCTCGAACATCGGAGAATCCCAGGAGAAGGAACTCGGTCAGGGTGGTTCGGTTGGACATTTTCTTTCTGAGTTCACTGTCTGATGGCTGCAGAGGGAAGGACAAAGCCAATGATGAGGATTACTTCTCTCCATTTACAGCATTTTTGTTTAGCGGGAAGCACTGAGAGACAAAAGATATGGTACTAGAGCAGAATATCTAGTTTCTAGTCCCATTGACATCCTCTATGTCCTTGGCAGGGATAAGAGAGACAGGCTTTGGCTGGGGACTTCTACTCTCCGTTCTCCAGTTAAGGCACTAGTATGTTTAATACCGATGCTGTTGGCCACCAACGTTGCTGCTTACTCAGTTTTACCATGCGACAAGTATCCCTTTGAAACAGAAATAAATATAGTTTCAATAAAGTGATTGGGTTCAAATTGTACTATTATTGGACAATATCAATGTTCCTGCTCCACTTTAAATCTAAATTTCCAATCCGGGGTATTCAGACTTTTCCAGTTTAAGTTATTTCAAAGGAAAACTGGATTTTAAACTGAGAAATTTTCCAAGGAAGTCTCTGCTATTCTTAAAAAAACAACATTTATTTTGGAACTTTAAAAAAAAAAATTCTGTGACAATGTTTCAGTTTTATGCAGAAGTAACAAAGAGTCCTGTGGCACCTTAAAGACTAACTAAAGTATTGAAGCATAAGCTTTCGTGGGCTAATACCCACTTCGTTAGATGCATGCATTTTTAAGCAGTTTACCTGAAATTGCTTTTTTCTCAATGAACAAAAAAAAAAGTTTTGTTTCTCACAATTTCTATGAAAAGTCCACTGTTATCTGCTGGGAGGAGGGGAGCCTCTTAGGAATTCTCAAGGGTTGATTAAATTATATCACACATTTTAAAGAGTTTCAATTGTAACTTGATGGTCTATTATGAATTTGTCGATTATATTAATACCCAAAGATATTTAATTGAAAAGAGCAAACTTACTGTGTTGTCTCTGTGGAATATTCTCCAATTTGTGATGCATTTGACACTCCACCAGCTGGATTCTTCAATCATCGCCTGTTTATATACCTGTCAATAATGCCCCGATTGCTGATTTATCCAGCTGCTGTTTCCCTGCCCCTTCACCATATTTCCCAAGTTGCTGGGTCTCTCTGTAGTTCCCGGCAGACAGGGACCCACTCCACAGACGGTTGCTCCCTGCTCCCCTCCTCAGACAAATCACAGCTTCTGTGGTCTTCAAAGATGGGCACAGCTCAGTATGTGCTTGGCGGCTGCTGAACTCCCATTGGAAGTCTATAGGTGTTCCATGTCAAACATGGGCACAGCTCAGTATGTGCTTCTTCGGGGGCTAAATAGCTGAACCCTGAATCCAGGGCTGTGGGCTGAGCTCTGATCTAACCTTAGGAGCAAACTACCCTGACACCCTGCCCTAGCCGACCCTATCCTCACAGAGCGGGGGCAGTACTTGCCCTGGATCTCACACGATTACAGCATACCTGGAAGGACCCTTGGCTAACAGCAAGGTAGGGCTAATGCCCCACAGGAGACCCAAGTAGATTGCAGAATAGAATATATATTTGTAGCACAGACATGTGACCTAGGATAGCTCAGATCCCAGTGGTACCAGAGCCTTAGCTGTCCTGGAACAGCCTGTTCTTTCATTAATGCCACATAATCAGCTCTGAGAGAGCAGAGATGTTGTTCACACTACGTTGCATCAGCAGCTCTTGGGATGCAGCCATCAGAGGAACCCACTGCTCAGGCTGCTCTGGGTGTTTGATGTTGGTGACTGAGAAGGAGCCAGAGGCAGACACTGAAAGCTCAGTGGAATGTCCTCAACTCATGTGAATTGATAGAGTTCCCCTGAGTTCTGAATAGTTAGGGCTCTTTAAGCCAAATGGAGATGTGGCCTTTTAATTTTAATGGAGCTTCTTTGATTTCCATTAGCTGGGGATCTGGCTCTGAGATGCCCATAGAGGAATGTCCGTTTTCACCAGCTGGGGAATCTGGCTTCATTAACTTTGCTGGTGCTACAGCAGATCTACACCAGCTGGGGATCGGGCCCATGAGCAGTTTCAAATTCATTTTCTTTGCATGTGAATCTGATCTGAGGAGACAAAAGTTCCAAGCCCCTCTGCACTTTCTTTGATCTTTGATCCAAGGGATTAATTGCAAGACAGAAACTTTTAATAGCTACAGAGAGATTAATTCCTACTAGGGACAGGAGGAATTCAGTGTTGCAGAGATTTTCTCTATCTGATTTTCAGCTCGGCCTCTTTCTTTCTTTCTTTCTTTCTTTCTTTTTCTCTCTTTCTCTTTCTCTCACCAATTACATGTGTTTGTCCTACAGACATCACTAAAATAAAAGACTCATTAGGCTTCAGGTGCAATGCTGTACAACATCTTAAAATTGTGTATTTCACACTGATTGTAGGTATGCCAGAGAGAATGAACAATTATGAAGCATTAGATCCTCATCTGGTGTAAATGAATTGTAGCTCCATTGGAGTTAACGGGGTCAAATCCACCCCCCCACACACACACCTAGCGTAAATCTGCCATAATTCAGTTAGAGTCAATAAGACCAATTCTCTGGATGCTTTAAATTAGCATAATGGTATCGAGCTATTCCAGTGGACGTGACCTCAGTATCGGTACCATGATGCCTAGTTTTATGTTCGTTCCAGTATTTCAGATTTTCATTGCTTAGAACCTCCATCCCATTTTAATAAACATGAAATATGCTAAGATCTTGAGACTATGGTTCATACACAGAAATCTGTGAGATATGCTCCCTGCAGGTAAATTCGCTGGTAAATATATAGACACTGGGTCTGTGGTCCCTAAGTAAAATGACAGGGATGGTGAGGGATCAGAGACTGGGAAAATGCCCAGGTTGAGACACCTAGACAGAGGAAAGACCTACTCCAGCCAGCGGAGGGCCACATCAGAGACACCTCAGGAGGGAGTTGGGAGAAGTGATGCCACATTTGTAAAGAACTAAGTTCCATCTCCCAGAATGGTCCCATCTGTCCACCAGTGGTGAGAGCAATCCTGGAGTTATCTTTGTGACTGGTTTCAGAGTCTCTGCAAATTCAGGCAGCTGTAGCTGCATCAGTCACACCCAAAGCAGTTTCCCCTCTCAGATCTATTGTCTCAAGCTGTCTGTAGATTTTTGGAGTGGGATTAACGTAGGGGTCCATTGGGTGGTATTTGATGGCCTGTGATAAACAGAAGGCCTGACTGTCCAATCGTCTGGTTAGGTACCTTGATATGTAGAATGATGATGCACTGAGGACAAAGGGAAAATTTAAACAATTTTATTGAACATTTAGTAAAGATACAAATGCTCCAAATTACATAAAAAGAGAGCACTAATGTGAAATTAAGATGATATTTTGAATCATCCCTTACATACAATCACACCATTTCTTGGGGTTCTGTTGGTAAGAGAAAAAAGGGATGTGGAAGGTGTGACAGGATCATCCAAAGTTTAGGGAACTAATCTGGCTCTGTCAAGACCTGTGTTGGTTCCCATCATCCTCCGGTGACATCTTCTGTAACTTTGGGCAAATCAGTTAATCTCTTTCTTCCTCAATTTCCCTTCTGTATAACAGGGACAATGGCATTTGTCTACTACACAAGGGGTGTGAGGACTAAGGGTTGTGAGGAGATCAGATATTCTGTTATGGAGGTAATATAAGAACATAAAATTGAATGACTGAAGATCTTGGGCAACAATTCAACCTCATAGAGCCTATAATCAAGTTATTTCATGTCAGTCTTCACCTGAAATTAAAATTAAAATAATTTCAAATTGAAGGCTGGGAATCTCAAAGCATCTTAAGGGATTAAACATACCTAATTCCCATGAAAATGAGATTTGAGCATCCATATATCTAGGCAAGCTTGGAAGTATTTAGAAAGTCACCATTAGCATGCAACACAGATCTGTTAGAGGTTCTCTTTCCGCCCTGAGCACAGGAACTTTCCCATTAACCTCTTGAGAGCACTTTTCATCTCGGTGTTCCTCAGGCTGTAGATGACTGGGTTCAGCATTGGAGTGATCACTGTGTACAGCACAGGCACTGTCTTGTCCACTGTGAACTTCTGGAAAGGCCGGTCATAGATGAAGACAAAAGCCCCAAAATACAAACTCACCACTGTGATCTGAGCTGAGCAGGTGGACAGGGCTTTGTGCTTCCCTTCGGTGATATGTGTCTTTATCTTGATCTAGATGGTGGTGTAGGATATGAGCAATGGGATGAAGGCTCCTGTGGTGACAAGCTCATTCTGGGAGACCATCAGCAGCTCCATCACATACATGTCCATGCAATCCAGTTTGATAACTTGGGGGACACCACAGTAGAAACTGTCTAGTGTTGGTCCCACAGAAGGGCAATTGGATGATCAGTGTAAACTGAACAATGAAATGGACGAAGCCACCAGCCATGACCCTGCCACCAGCCTCACACACCAAATTCTGTTCATGATAGTCAAGTAGTGCAATGGCTTATAGATGGCCACATGCCAGTCAGCTGCCATCACTACTAGAAGAAAGACCACAGTGACCCCAATGAGGTGGAAGAACAACATCTGGGTCAGACACCCATTGGATGAGATGGTTTTGCACTGGTACAGTAGGTCCTTTAGCATCTTGGGGTCAGTCACTGTGGACTCACAGGATGGTCAGCCATTTACCCCTTTTTCCAGATCATTTATTAATACGTTGAACAGCCCTGGTCCCACTGCTTGGTCCCCAACCCCAATCCCCTGCTATTTACCTCTCTTCATTGTAAAAACTAACCATTTACTCCTAGAATCAGAGAGGTAGCCATGTTAGTCTGGAATAGCAGAGGTAACAAAGTCCTGTGGCACCTTAAAGACTAACTATAAAGTTTTGAAGCATAAGCTTTCGTGGGCTAATACCCACTTCATCGGATGCAAGCAGTGAGTGGACCGAGAGAGACATCCCAGAGCCTTTAGTGAACACAGCACTGCCTCAGTACTGCAAGGCACTGGCTGCGATTCACCTGGTGCCCAAGGGGCAGTGCTGAGGCTTTCAGTGTGGCCTCCTCTTGACATCTTACTTGTCCTGTTTGAGGGGGGGTGGGCTGTGTGTGTCTGTTTGGTGGGGGAGGAGGGTGAGAAGGCTGTGGGGGGTGCTGAGGGGAAGAAGGAGTGGTGTCCCTGGCTGTGGGGTGTCCACAGGTCATTCAGGGATCAAAACCGGATCTCGCTGTTCTCACCTGATCTGGAGACCAAGTCCCAGGGACCCAACAGCTCGGAGAGCAGATATCAGCTCCCTCTCACAGACAAAGCAATGCCACATGGGGATGGCCAACCTGGCACTGAGGGGGGGGAGTGAGTGGCCCTGCTTCAGGGAATGGACCCTGCACCATTGGTGAAGAGAGCAAAAGAACCCAGCATCTCCTGGAAGACAGCAGATTGTCTTTGCCCAGGGGGGTGGCACTGGGGGCTTTCAACGTGGCTTCATCTAGACACCCACTGTGTCTTGTTTGAGAGCGTGGGCTGTTTTTTGGGGGGCTGAGGGAGCAGTAGAAGGCTGGGCGTGCAGAGATGGGGGCATTTCCCTGTCACTGTTCCAGGTGTCCACAGATCGTTCAGGGATCCAATGCAGATCTGGCCTAGTCCTACCCACCCCAGAGACCAAGTCCCAGGGACGCAGCGGCTCAGAGAGCAGATAACAGCCCCTCTCACCCCGCTCCCTTCACAGCAGAGACAGAGAGAGGAGGAGGCTGGGATCTCACGGCCAGGTGGGTTTTCACACACAGCTTCCTTCTTCCTTCCATTCTTCCCTGGCTGCTGCTCTGTTCTGCCGCCTGCTCCTCCCTGACCCAACCTCTAACCTGGCCAGGCACAAATTCAGCCTGGCAATTAGCAGGATGGTTCTAAGCATCAGAGGGGGGAGGTTCTGCAGCAGCCCCTCAAGAGGAGTTTGGCAGGGACACACCACTTCTTTAGTTTTAAGGGAGAGGTATTGAAACGTATGAGTGTGATTGTCTGATGGGGCTGTTTGTGATGGTGGGGACAGGGCTCAGTAGCCCATTCACTCACTTCCAGTTAATGTTCTGTGCTCCTAAAGCTCATGCTTCAGGGTTTCACTGGCCATCAGCAGGGGTGAGGAAGGGATCCCCCCACTAATATATTCTGACAGATTTTTTTTTTAAATCTCCTTCCTCTATTTTATTTAAATCTCGTTCAGAAAGGTAAGTGTGAGAATAGATAGGTAACTAGATCGATAGATATGTCTCAATTTAAAAGAAAAAGAAAAGTGCTTTAAAAAAGTGTGGATTTTTTTTCCTGTCTCTTTCCTAAAGAACTAAGAAAAGAAAAGGAAAAAAAATGAAAAACAAGAAACAATTCCTTGGTATATCATCCATGCAGAGAGATTCTGATGTGTTGCACATTCCTTGCACTTAGACGTTCAGAGCAGACACTTCTCTGGGTTTGTCCAGATCCCAGAATTAATGTAAGATTTTTAAAATCAAATTTAGAAATACATAAAAAATGTATTTAACATTTCCCAGCTATCAATTTGAATTTTAGCCTCTAATCTATTAATTAATGAAATATATATGTACTACTATAATCTTTGACTTTAACCTGCAAATTAGTGCAATATAGTGTTCATAACCTGATATTTCAACCAATTCTGGACAATTTGTCCAATGTAGAATTATTAACTCAATATTTTAATTGGCTCTGGAGGTTAAAAAAAACAGATCTACAAATGTCATGTTTTAACCAAATCTTAAAATATATGTAGTTCTTCATTTAATTTTTTCACTAAAGTTAGACATTTATAAACATATCAGATTAAAATGAAATACCATTTATCATTAATAAAATTTGAATAACTTCTAACAAAATATACTTGCCAAGTTAATATATAATCAAAGGTAGACATAACATATAATTCTTAATTTACTATTCTAATGAAAATAAGAATATATCAATATTAAATATATTAATGAGAATAGGTTTAAGATTAGTAGCCGTGTTAGTCTGTATCCGTATATAAGACAATGAAGACTTGTGGCACCTTAGAGACTAACCAGTTTATTTCAACATAAGCATTTCAGTGCTGTAGTTCACTTCATTTATTATGCTGAAATAAACTGGCTAGTCTTTAAGGTGCCACAAGTCTTCATCCTCTTATTAATGAGAATAGGAATTCATAGACTATATAATTATTAATGCAACATGTTTAACAAATGTGGAAATTGGCACACTATATCCTTATTCATGTAAATTTTAAGTCAAATCTAGAAATTAACATGATCTGTAAATATTAATTCAAAATGTGAAATAAATCTAGAAATCAATAAAATGGGGACTTAATATTAATGAGGCCTGAACACAATATCTAGTTCTTAATTATTATATTAATCAAAACAGAAACTCCTGAAATACATAATTATTCATTCATTATTGAAATGGAAAGTAGAAATTGACAACATATATTGTTATTAATGTATTTTCATTAGGTGTTTGAATTGATATCTTAGGCATTCATTTTATATCAAAATTATAATTAATTTTCATATTAATCAAATTGAGGAATTAATTTAGAAAACAGTTGTGAATTCTACATCTGCATCTCAAAATTAAAACAAATTTTAAATATTAATTTACTAGTTGAATGTGATTTGGAATATAATGTGTAACATGCTTGAGGCAGAGACTATATTTTTCTTCTGTGTTTGTTCTGTCCTGCCAGAATGAGGTCTGGTTAATGCCTTAGGCTCCTTTGAGTTACCTCAATAATAAATATCAGGGAGAAACCATGTTAGTCTCTATCCACAAAAACATAGAATCAGAGAATATCAGGGTTGGAAGGGACCTCTGGAGGTCATCTAGTCCAACCCCCTGCTTAAAGCAGGACCAATCCCCAACTAAATCATTCCAGCCAGGGCTTTATCAAGCCTGACCTTAACATCTAGGAGTCCAGTGGCACCTTAAAAATAATAGATTTATTTGAACATAAACTTTCACTGATAAAAAACCCACTTCTTCAGATGAAATCATTAATAAACACGAATATAATCCATAAATAATATAATTGTCAATTGACTCTATACATTCTTTTCACAAACAACAATTATGTATAGAATTTAATCAGATTGATACATTCATACAGATTTTCTCTATGCAATCTAGATTCTCCTTCTGAAGGGCCTTTTGGGTCAATCCATGCCTTATGTCATCCTTGGATCTATCCAAACTCACGGTAAGGAATTTGTAAAAGTCTTGTTAATTCAGTTCTGTGTCATTCACTTGGGATAATTTTTTCCAAGGTGATTTACTGGTTTAGGATTCTGATTAAGGGCTTTAGGGACAGACACTCAAGTGGATTTAGGTGCCCAAAGGTGCAAGCCCAGCCCAGTCAATTTCACATTAGCTTTGAAGAGTAATAAGGAGGGGCTGTTAAAAGAGGTCATTCTTTTTCTGTGACATCATCCACTTTTTGGCCAGCACAATCGGGGTTTGTGATCCTAGACAGGTCCATAGGAGCAATCCAGCTATGGAAGCAGGAGAAAGAGTTCATTGACCAAACAGGACAAATGGCTCAATACCTCTATCCAGTTTTGAGGGTTCCCAAAGGCAGAATAAACCCAGTTTGAGTGTCAGATCCCAGGCAGAACTGGAAATATGATGTGAATGCGAGAGAAAGAAAATGTCTGTGACTGTGTGCATGTTAGTTCCTACTACTGTGACCACTAGACCCCTCTCCCCTCCCAGTGCTCTGAGTAGAACGGGGAATCTTGATCATTTCTTTTCATCTCCAGAGCCTCCTGAGACATCCAGCCAACGGCACCAGCCCAGTGACCAACTTCATCCTGCTGGGTTTCGCCTCCATGCACTGGGAGAGACGCACCCTCCTCTGTGCTCTTCTCTCCGCCGGCTATACCGGGACGGTGGTAGGGAACATGTGTATTGTGTGGGCCGTGCTGCGGGACTCCCGCCTCCAATGCCTGCCCATGTACATCCTGCTGGGGAACTTCTCCTGGCTGGAGATCTGCTACGTCACAACCACAGTGCCACGGATGATCTCTGACCTGGTGTCTCCCAGAACCCCCATCTCCTTCCAGGCCTGCTTTGTGCAGTTCTACTTCTTCCTGTCCATGGGGGCGACTGAGTGCCTCTTCCTTGCTGCCATGGCCTTAGATAGGTACCTGGCCATCTGCCACCCCCTGCGCTACCCCGTCCTCATGTCCCCCCACAGCTGCTGGGTGCTGGCCTCCTCCTGCTGGCTCATCGGTTTCCTGTGGTTCATAGCCCCTGTCGTGCTCATCTCCCAGCTCTCCTTCTGTGGCCCCAACACCCTGGATCATTTTGTCTGCGACCCGGCCCCATTGCTGGCTGTCTCCTGCACCCCAGCTCCCCTGGCTGAAAATACCTGCTATGCCCTGAGTTCCCTCATAATCTTTGCCACCATCCTCTTCATCCTGGCCTCCTATGGCCTAGTCATCAGGGCTGTGCTGAGGCTGCCCAAAGGAGCCAGGCGGCAAAAGGCCTTCTCCACCTGCTCCTCGCACCTGGCTGTGGTGGGCCTGTTTTTTGGCTCTGGCATGGTCAATTATGTCAACCCAGCTGCCTCGGGGAGCAGCGGGAAGGTTGTGACGCTTTTCTACACAGTGGCAACCCCACTGCTCAACCCGCTGATCTACAGCCTGAGAAACAAGGAGATGAAGGGGGCTCTGAAGAGGACCCTGCTGGGGGAGCGGTAGTGCGTTCTGGTCTGGCCCCAGCCTGCACAGACTGACCGTTCAGGAGAGTGGGCGATGGAATATGGGGCCTTTTCCTTCTGGGGGTGCAGGCTGCAGTGCAGCAGGGGCACACACACAGCATTTTGCATTACCTCTAGGTCACACTATAAAAATGTCCATTTAATGATGTAACCAGAACACAATTTGGGGGACGAGTTGTGCTGGGGGGGGGGTGTCCTGGCTGGAGGAAATGAGTCCTGCTCAGCGTGTGTGTGCAGAGGGCAGGAGGGAGAAACGAGTGTATGGGGGGGAGGGGAGACTGGCTCACATCTCTGCCCTTTTGGTGTAGTTATATTTGAAGAGAGTGACCTGGATAAACACAGCATCACAGTTAAATACAGAGGGGAAAGTTCTGCTCTCCTTTTCTCAGCTGTCAATTGGGACCATCCCCGTTGATGTCCAGAGACTGACAGTCCTGGATCTGGGTCCACGGATCATGGTAACATCATGCTTGCATGTTTTGGACCGTACCCCTCTCCCACAGACAGGGGTTGAACCCAGGACGCCTCCCCCCCCCCCAGTCTAATTCTCTAGCTCCCCAATCCCCTTCCATAGCAAGGATAGAAATGAGAAGATGTTCTCCAACCCCCAGAGGTGTGAGATTGAGAGATCGGGAGAAACCAACCCAGTGGTTCCCTAGAGCTCAAGGGGAGGGGCAATCTTAGGGGAGGTGACATGCCTGGGTCAAATTGCTGCTCTGTCTGAGGCAGAGTGGGGATTGGAACCCACGTGCCTCATATTAAGGCTGAGTGGCCTAACTGCTGCTGCGTGTAAGGGGGTGGTGGAGGGTGCCACCACAGCCATGTCCTCCTTTTTTCTTGAGAAACAGCTGACCCAACTTAAGTGCATAACTTCAGGAGAAGTTCATGGCTCTGACTCTTGAGTGGAGAAGGGCACTGCCCTTCATTCTGGAGTTTGACGCCCAACTCGCTTTGAGGGGCAGGGCTTTGACCATACCCCTTTCCACAACATTTGCTATTGGATAGATTAGACTCCTCCCCACTCTGCTTGCTGTCCTCTTTTAGTCCCTTTTTGTTGTATCTCACTCTCCACATGCATTGCACAGGGATTCTGGGAACTAGAGACACAAAATAATGGAGGAGCCTAAATCCCAGAATGAGGGTCAACTGGGCTTAACAAAACTCCCACTCAGCTGCCTCCGAACTCTGTAGGCATCTAAAATTTTTCAGTGCTAAATTTTCACAATAAAAGTTTCCTAGGTGCTTATGTTTCTGCCTATGCACACGGCTGCCTCTCTCTAGGCACCCAAGACCTATGCCTTAGTGTGATGTATGAAACATGGGAGACAGACATTCCTCTGCCTAACTCACTCACAGGGCCTAGTCTGGTATGGAAGCTCTGAGCATGCTTACTGGATCAGGCACCTCTAGGAAAGCTTAGACAAATTTGTGGGGGATGGGACTGGCTTCCCTCATAACTTTCAGCCCAGATGCTAGCTACTCCTTGGGACCTGGGAGACTCCAACCCCCCCCCCATTGAAATTCCCCCTCTTCCAGAAGGTCTCTCACCTCTTAGATGAGCACCGGAGTGGTAGACACACTGATGCAAATCTTGGATAACTCTAATTGTGTCAGAGGCTGAAGAAAAATGCAGAGTGTCTTAAAGTCAACCTTAGATACTAGTGCTTGCTTCCTCTCTGCCAGTGCTGGTCAAGACAGGAGCTTTTTGCAACAAAAAGATACAAGCACATTGACATGACATAGAGGTTGAAGTTTGAATTGCAGTGGATCAGTTCATTCATCATCATTCAGATTCCCAAAGAAAATGTAACTCTGTGACCTTGCAAAGTCTCATGGGAATAAGACATTGTATTTCTTGACCAACAATAAATTTCTACACATGTCTTCTTCCCCATAAAAAAATGGATTATATGTGTTATTTTTACCTAAATCAAATTAATGTAGATTTGATGGCTAGTGACAGAGGTATATGATACACCATAATTTAATTAGAATGAGGATTTCCAAAGGGGCTTCTCACCCAATCACTTTGATTGTTAGTGATATTTGTAACTGAACTTTACAGTTGACTTTCACTGAAAGACAGATGCCTAGCTACCCTTTGGGTCTTTGAAAATGTCCGCTTAGACTGGCCAAGAAAGCCATACTCAGCCAGAAATGAGGGTGAGGATTGTGCCCATTGACGTCAATCCGAATACAAATTTTCATTGACAATGATAACTATCAGTATTGAGCAATATGGTGTCAGGCTGATATTTTCAAAATGACCTAAGGGAATTAGGTGTCCAAATCCCATTGTACATCAATGAAAGCTGGGTGGCTCACTCCCATGTCTGTTTTTGAAAATCTCCCCTTGTTATCCATCACAAAAATGAGTGGAAATTGACTAACTAACCCCCTCAGGGAGACTCAGGAAATCCAAGCCTGTGAAGTCCATAGGAGTTTCACTAATTACTTTGCATACTGATCTCAGTAGTTTAAACTCATGGGATGACAATTATAATAAAACACAGCCCAGATTTTAGAAATGACTTTGCATTCTGGGAGGCTTGTGTGTAGGCTGCCCTTTCTGAGACCCTTCTCCTGACCAGCAAGTGTGCCCCTACCCCATGGCTGGCCCAAGCCTCCCCTTCTCTTTGGGGTAGGATCCCATGAGTCACCCACTCTCTGACTGAATCTCGGAGTTACACCTTCTTGGGTACCAACTACACTACCTAGAAGGTCCAGGTGAACTTGGACCCCACCAGAGGTCTCTTTCAGACTCTGTGGTCAATACGAGTATGTAGAGAGACAGAAGCATCTGAAGTATCTCCAGAACTAAGTATGAGTGATTTGCCCTAATGCTACCCAGAGCCTCGGGAAATGAATTACCGAAAAAAAATAGCAAAGAGACCAGAGTGTCTATTATCTTCCCCATGCTTGGCATTCCCCTCAAGCTCCTAGGTAGACATGACTAATCCAAGGCATCTCCCATTGTCTCTGGGCTCAAAGTTACAGGTTGTTTCCTGCAGTTCCTGGCTCTCTTTCTGTCAGCCTCTGGCATGTTGATTCTGTGTCTCGCTTTACAGTTTTCATCTGAGAAGACCACTTCCTTTTTAAGCTCCCAGGGTCTCTTGATCTCAGCTCTACACTTGGGAAAGGAAAAATGTTCCAACTCGGATGGTGCAGGCAGGGTAGGTACTTAAACATGGTTGATGCCCAGCCATTGCTTTATTAACCCTTTTCAAGTGGATGCTGTTAGGGGGCTTTCTATTCAACTCCCCCCTCTCCAATCCGTCTCACTCAGACAGAAAAAAGAAGACCAGAAGTCCGAAGTGCAGGCAATGAGATGTTTATTAGGGTTAGTTTCAAGCAAACATATCCATAGCTCTGACACCTCAGAGTCTTTATCCTTGTCCCCGTTCCCCATCCTCCTTTTTAGAAGGCCCAAATATACCTGCAGTATATAATCAAGATATTTCATGTCAGTCTTCACCTGAAATTAAAATAAAAAGAATTTCAGATTGAAGGCTGGGAATCTCAAAGCATTTTAAGGGATTAAACATACCTAATTCCCATGAAAATGAGATTGGAGCATCCATATATCTAGGAAAGCTTGGAAGTATTTAGAAAGTCACCATTAGCATGCAACACAGATCTGTTAGAGGTTCTCTTTCTTCCCAGAGCACAGGAACTTTCCCATTAACCTCTTGATGGGGCTTTTCATCTCAGTGTTCCTCAGGGTTTAGATGATTGGGTTGAGCATTGGAGTGACCACTGTATACAGCACAGATTGACAAACCAAGAAGAGTACCCAGAAGACACCTACTACAGGACAGACCCAACAAAGACAACAACTGAACACCATTAGCCGTCATCTTCAGCCCCCAACCTAAGCCTCTCCAACTCATCATCAAAGACCTACAACCTATCCTGAGAGATGATCCCTCATTCTCACAGATCTTGAGAGACAGACCAGTCCTCCCTTACGGACAGCCCCCAAACCTGAAACAAATACTCACCAGCAATTGCACACCACACAACAAAAACACTAACCCAGGTACCTAGCCTTGTAACAAAGCCCGATGTCAACTCTGTCCTCATATCCATTCAACTGACATTATCATAGGAACTAATCACATCAGCCACACCATCAGAGGCTCATTCACCTGCACATTGACCAATGTGATATATGCCATCATATGCCAGCAATGCCCCTCTGCTATGTACATTGGCCAAACCGACCAGTCTCTACGGAAGAGAATAAATGGACACAAATCTGACATCAGGAAACATAACATTCAAAAACCAGTAGAACACTTCAGTCTTCCTGGCCATTCCATTAAACATTTGATGGTTTCAGTTTTGAAACAGAAAAACTTACAAAACAAACTCCAACGAGAAACTGAGGAACTGGAATTAATTTTCAAATTGGATACAATTAACCAGAGGCTAAATAGGACTTCTGAATGATTCTCTCATTACAGTAATTGATTGCATTTCCTGAGTTAATTTCACTGACAACAGAAATCCATTTCAAACGGTATTTTTTTCTCCAGAGCTAAAGATTATGAGGGAGGCAGACTCCTACCATCCGGGACACAGAGCTGTGGTTGTCCGCAGTTGGCATTAGCAAGGGGCTGAGTAGAAAACAGCTCAACAGAATGATCCCAGTGTATCGTGGGTACAAATCTGTTGATTTCCATGGAGTGGCACCAGGAATGGGCTTGGCCCTCTGGCAAGGCTTGTAACTGACTCTGCAGTCTCCTGACTAATTAGATCACAAACAAGGGGCTGTGGGTATGGCTGAATGTGCTACAAATGATACAGTGGACTTTTGCGCCAGGACGTGAGCTGTGACTGGGATATCCAGAGTGGCTTTGTCAGGGGAAAATTAATGGCACGTCTCTCCCCCTTATCGTACACTCCGGATAGTAGTGGCGGCAAGGAGCTCACAAGCTGTCAGAGACCATTGAAGAAACACACAAGTTAACTTTGATCAAAGGGGAAACTGAGTCACCCTCCTCTCGGTCCAGAAAGGGGGTTGGCAGCAGCTCCGTTTATTATCAGTACCAAGCAGCTTTTTATAGAGTATATTCAAAGGGGTGGGGGAATGGGTGGATGGAGGGAAAAGACTTACTTGAAGCATGCGCATTAGCAAAGCCTTACATCACGCCTAGGTCATTGCCCTCTTGAGGCACCTGGTGTGTAGACCTTGAGAACGCTTACATGATGCCAACAAGCTTATAAATAGGTGTCTATTCATTCCCTAGTGAAATCGTTACATACATATAATGCAATCTGGCGATATAACACATTAGCTCATCTCGTGAGGCCTACAGCCTGTGATTGTCTAGGCAAGGTCACATTCTTGGTATAGATAACAATACAGAAACAACTTGTTGTGCAGCACTATTACACTGAATGTCTAAAGCCTCAAGCGAATGCTTTGCAACTCTTGGGGGTTTAACTATGTGATTGCTGGTGAGGAAGAATACACGGGGAGAAGGAGCAAGGGAAACTGAGTCTGCCCTAACAGCTTCCTGGAATTAGATGCCCAACTCGCATAGACTGCACAATGGGAGTTAGACACCTAACTCCATTACACTCCTTTGACTAGACCAGCCTTAATGAACAGAAATTTCTGTCTTATCCCTTTGAATTCAATTTTTTTTTTTGCACCACCCTAACCCTGAGTGGCCAGATGAGTAGACTACGGGCCTGAAGTCTGACATTTTTCACTAGTATGTCTGGATACCCAAGAGGCAGCTGGGCAGGTTTTGCAACTTTCTTGGAAAGTCCCTGGAGGGACCCTTTCTATATATGACAGGTAATTACTTCTCCATATGCCTGGATAGCTCTGTAGTAACAGACCACAGTGGTGCCAATATAGTTCAAGTGATGTTGAAATTTGTGTGGCAGGGTTGTCAAGATGTGTCTCCCCAATCTGAACTCTAGGGTAAAGAAGTGGGGACACCATGTGAAAGAAGAAATCACCCCCCAAGATTATTTTACCAGCTTAGGTTAAACTTTCCCCCAGAACACAAACTTCCCTTATGTCTGGGCTTGGAAAACACTGCCACCATCAATTTAAGCCCCCAAAACCATGGGTTATGGTAAATTTTAATCTCCATATTTAACACCCCTCAAATCTCCTCCCTTCCCCTGGGAGTGATTTGAGAAACAGGAAATCCCTCACTTGCTGGGAGACGTTCCTGATCCAAACCAGGATCTATCCCATGAAAACAAACAGAATCTTAAAAGGAAGATTTTAATAAAAGGAAAAGAAGGAGAATAAACCCTTTGTACAGAAATCAATAGAAAAAACCCTTAACATCACTCAACTTCCTGACCCCCTCCCTTGGAATTTTTCCCCCTGCTACGACTTAACAGCAAGGAACACCGTGCATCAATTATCAAGTGACACAATTCAAGTATACAATTCACTTACTACTAGGCTTGACATGGTTAGAAGATTATAGAGAGATATGAAAGGACAGAGCTGTGGTTCTTCCCATCCAGGAGAACGACACAGACAGATGCACGAGCGGGAGAAAGTGAAACTAAAAAACACCCCCTTTGTTCTTGAGGTTGATTAGTCTTTCCGTTACATCATTCCCTCTCAGGTTCCTTCAGGTTAACCCTTCACAGGTAAAAAAGTAATTCTAAGCTACTTTATATTTATAACAAGGGTCACATCATTTAGGAACTGGACAAAGATCCCCAGTCCATTTCATAGAGGACACCAGAAAGTATTAACTTCTCTCTGCTTATAAAGCGGTAAATAAGAAAGGAAGCCTAGGTCCTTGTTTGTAGGCCTCTCCTAACCTAGAAAAAAAAAGTATGCCATACAGCACAGCATTGAAGTCAACTGACTTGGGACATAGCACTAGTAGAAAATTCCATTATATATAGCACAGCATTGTACCAAAGGAAACTTGGAGCTAAAGTTTTGATTGTCTCTCTCAGAAGCTCAAGACAGCTCTTACCCTGTTTCATTTGAAGAACTGAGTGACGGCAATAAACACACATTTATATGAATATTAGATTTACTTTTAAAATAAATTTGTCTCAAGTGAGTCCATGGCCCCTTTGCGGTTACATTTCATGAACATTCCACCAATGGAGGCATGAAGTTTCTTGGTAACAATGAACTTGAATCAAATGGGATGGATATTTCAAAGGGGTTCAAAGGAACTGGGTGCTGAATTTCCACTGAAAGTCAGTAGGAGTTGGAAGTGTAATTACCATAGGCGATATGGAAAATCACACCCATATCCCTAATCCAAAGGGGGGGAGAAACCACTTATGCATGAGTTCAGTTGTTAGCTTTCAGTTGGACTTCTCTCATGTTTAATGTTAAACACTGACTTATGTGGTTTTCCAGTTCAGTGCCTTAGTTCAGAATATTCAAAGGAGTTTGAGTTTTCAATTCATAATTGCTGAGTGTTTGGTCAAGAAGCTACGATGGTTTAGACCTCGCACAGGCAAACCTATTGGTCTGAAGGCCACATCAGGGATTGGATTTATTATTTGAGCTCAGTTTGTCTATAGGAAACATTGTAATACCATTCTCTTCCAAATACCTTTCTATCATAGGAAGAACAATACATAATTTTATTTCTTATATAAATAAATCAATAACAATAATAAATACAATAATATAAGGCTCTAGGTGCCCTAACCCATCATAAATAACATAATAAAATCCCATCACTATTAAAATCAACACTTGAACAGGAACTCAGCTATCCAGACACCTGTAGGAACTGTTTTTTCAATTCATTATGAATGGGGAAAGCAAAGCTTCAAGTTTCTCAGAAAACCCCATCAAATAGATTATCACATTGACACCTTGCATAGGTGACAAATTAATTGGAATCACCTGGAACAATGAAAAAAGTCAACCATTGAATCAACAAAATTAAACAAAATAAAAAAGAAACAAGTGAACATACACGCCAAACCTCTCATACCCCAGGCACAAGTTGTATCAGAAAAAGGAGAAGAGCCACTGACTTCATGAAGTCCACTAGTGACTTAGCTATGGCTGTGGATATTCTGTGCAACATGCTTCAATAGTGCCTTGACAGTAGCTCAGTAATTTCCTATGACAATAGATAGATACCTATGTAGATGTATGGACAAATATTTTTAGATTCGGATCGCATGTTGACTGATGAAATCTTATACTAACTCATTTGCCTTCTGTGAAGCTAGTCCAGATTTCATGATTTCATAAAGAAGATTGCACTCTATGTTCTCAGTTTTGTCATGAGTTGATTAGATCGGCAAAGAAACTCAGAATGAAAAAAGTCAAGGTTCAATGATGGACATTTTAACTCTTGAATAACCTTCATATAATCAGTTTCTTTAATGCAGCTTTGATCTCCTTGTTCCTCATGCTGTAGATTATCGGATTCATTACTGGAGGCACCAGGGAATAAAGAACACCCACCATGAGATCCAGACCTGATGCTGAGCTGGAGATGGGTTTCAGGTACTCAAATATGCCAGTGAAAAGTAACAAAGAGATCACAGTGAGGTGGGGGAGGCAGGTGGAGAAGGCTTTATGCTGGCCCTGCTCAGAGGGGATTCTCAGCACTGCTTTGAAGATCTGAATATAAGACACAATTATAAAAACAAAGCAATTTAAACCCAAAAAGGCACCAAAGGCAGCAGCCCAAACTTCACTGAGGTACGAGTCAGAGCAGGCGAGCTTGAGTAGCTGGGGGATTTCACAGAAGAACTGGTTGATGACATTGGACTGGCAGAAGGGCAACCTGAAGGTGTTCCCAGTGTGCAGTGAAGCGTAGACAATACCAGTAATCCAGGCACTGGCTGCCATTTGGACACAAGCTCTCCTGTTCATCACTCTCTCGTAGTGCAGTGGTCGGCAGATAGCAACGTATCGGTCGTACGCCATGATGGTGAGTAGGGCAAAATCAGTTACAGTGAAGAGCAAAAAGAGAAAGACTTGAGTGACACATCCAGGATAAGAAATCACCCTGGTGTTCATGAGGGAATTGAGCATGGATTTGGGGATGGTGACAGAGATGGAGCCAAGATCTAGGATGGACAGATTCACTAGGAAGAAGAACATGGGGGTGTGGAGATGGTGCTCGAGGGCTACTGCTGTGATGATGAGAAGATTCCCCATCAGTCCTGCCAGGTAAATCACCAGAAACACCCCAAAGTGTAAAATCTGAAGGTCTCGAACATTGGAGAATCCCAGGAGAAGGAACTCGGTCAGGGTGGTTCGGTTGGACATTTTCTTTCTGAGTTCACTGCCTGATGGCTTCAGAGGGAAGGACAAAGCCAATCATGAGAATTACACTGATAGAGGGAGTGGTACTGATTCCCCACAGCAATATCTCATAATGTGAGTGTCAATAATGCACAATACTTGTCAGTGCTATTAACTGGAGTGGTGAGTTATCACATGAATTTAAATTGTAGCGGCTCCCTTAGAGTCAATGGAGCTGCATCAGTTTGCAATAGCTGAAGATCTGGTTCATGATATCTATATATATAAAAGTCAAATGGTGTATGCGTGTATGTATGCGTGTATGTATGTGCACTTACTCCTTGCACACCGTTTGAGCTAGAGACTTGAAATTTGGTACAGTTGTAGGTCTTAGGGTCCTAATCAGGGTAAGAGTTGAAAAATTTTCAAATCTCACCTCTGACGCCCCCCAGGGGTGAAATTATTTAAAGGCCAATCACATCAGCTGGACAGCTGCTGTTCTCTGTGACATAGTTATGATGTCATAATACCCCCTCCAATGGACCCTGCACTCCTTCAGCTCTCTGCCCCCTCCCCCTCCAATGGACCCCGCACTTGCTCAGCTCTCTGCCCCCTCCCCATCTCCAATGGACCCGAGTTGGGTTTGGTCAGAGGGTAAGTGAGGTAGGGGTGTCGGGTTTGGTCATGGGGTGAGGTGGGGGTGTCGGGTTTGGTTGGGGGGTGAGGTGGGTGTGTCACGTTTGGTCGGGGGGTAAGTGAGCCGGGGGTGTTGGGTTTGGTCTGGGGGCATGGGAAGGTGTCAGAGTGGGTGAGGGGTGAGGGGTGGGTGTTGGGGTTGGTCAGGGGGTGTTGGGTTTGGTGGGTGGGTAAGGTAGGGGTGTTGGGTTTGTTTGGCGGGGTGAGGAGGGGGGTCGGGGCTGGTTGAGGGGAAAGTGAGGTGTGGGTGTCGGGTTTGTTTGTGGTGGTAGGTAGGGGTGTTGGGTTTGGTTGGGGGGGAAGTGGGTGTGTCAGATTTGATCTATGGGGGGTGAGGTGTGGGTATTGGTCAGGGGGTGTTGGTAGGGGGTGACGTGGGGGTGTTGGGTTTGGGTGGAGGGGTGAAAATGTGAGTTGGGGTTGGTGGAGGGGTAAGTGAGGTGGGGGTGTCGGGTTTGGTTGGGGGGGTGAGGTGGGGGTGTCAGGTTTGCTCTCTGCCCCCTCCCCCCTCCAACGGACCCCACACTCGCTCAGCTGTCTGTCCCCTCCCCACCTCTGAGGAACCCGAGCAACGCTGGGTATTTTCGCTAGTGGCTTAATAAAATGATGTGTGAAGGATGGAGCAAAGTACAGTCACAGTGCTACAATTCTAGCCAAAATGGATCTCCTCTTGCTACAAACAGCAGGCTCTAGAATTGGTCCAATACTGCCTGACATCCCCTTTTTGTGGAAATACAAGATGGTCTTGGCATTGTGTATGACAGCTCACCTGTATCGATTTCACTGCAATACCACACAGATGGCCGGCTGCCTGAAAATGTATTGATTTATGACATCAAATCCTCACTGCATTTCCATCCCTGTGTACCGATGGGCCAGCAGCATCCCTCAGCTACCTCTCTGCTGGGTCATTTTTGTTTTATCACTTTGTACATATGGCAGTCAGCGGGAAGCACTGAGAGACAGAGGATACGGTGCTAGAGCAGAATATCTAGTTTCTAGTCCCATTGACATCCTCTATGTCCTTGGCAGGGATTAAGAGAGACAGGCTTTGGCTGGGGACTTCTATTCTCTGTTCTCCAGTTAAGGCACCAGTATGTTTAATACCAATGCTGTTGGCCACCAACGTTGCTGCTTCCTCAGTTTTACCATGTGACAAGTATCCCTTTGAAACAGAAATAAATATAGTTTCAATAAAGTGATTGGGTTCAAATTGTACTATTATTGGACAATATCAATGTTCCTGCCCCAGTTTAAATCTAAATTTCCAATCTGGGGTATTCAGACTTTTCCAATTTAAGTTATTTCAAAGGAAAACTGGATTTTAAACTGAGAAATTTTCCAAGGAAGTCTTGAAAACAATATTTATTTTGGAAAAGTAAAAAAAAAATAATTCTGTGACAATGTTTCAGTTTTAAGCAGAAGTAACAAAGAGTCCTGTGGCACCTTAAAGACTAACTAAAGTATTGAAGCATAAGCTTTCATGGGCTAATACCCACTTCGTTGGATGCATGCTTTTTAAAGCAGTTTACCTGAAATTGCCTGTTTCTCAATGAACAAAAAGAAAAGTTTTGTTTCTCACAATTTCTATGAAAAGTCCACTGTTATCTGCTGGGAGGAGGGGAACCTCTTAGGCATTCTCAAGGGTTGATTAAATTATTTTACACATTTTAAAGAGTTTCAATTGTAACTTGATGGTCTATTATGAATTTGTCGATTATATTAACACCCAAAGATATTTAATTGAAAAGAGCAAACTTACTGTATTGTCTCTGTGGAATATTCTTCAATTTGTGATGCATTTGACACTCCACCAGCTGGATTCTTCAATCATTGCCTGTTTCTATACCTGTCAATAATGCCCCCATTACTGATTTATCCAGCTGCTGTTTCCCTGCCCCTTCAGCATATTTCCCAAGTTGCTGGGTCTCTCTGTAGTTCCCGGCAGACAGGGACCCACTCCACAGACGGTTGCTCCCTGCTTCCCTCCTCAGACAAATCACAGCTTCTGTGGTCTTCAAAGATGGGCACAGCTCAGTATGTGCTTGGCGGGTGCTGAACTCCTATTGGAAGTCTATAGGAATTCCATGTCAAACATGGGCACAGCTCAGTATGTGCTTCTTCGGGGGCTAAATAGCTGAACCCTGAATCCAGGGCTGTGGGCTGAGCTCTGATCTAACCTTAGGAGCAAACTACCCTGACACCCTACCCTAGCTGACCCTATGCTCACAGAGAGGGGGCAGTACTTGCCCTGGATCTCACGCGATTACAGCATACCTGGAAGGACCCTTGGCTAACAGCAAGGTAGGGCTAATGCCCCACAGGAGACCCAAGTAGATTGCAGAATAGAATATATATTTGTAGCACAGACATGTGACCTAGGATAGCTCAGATCCCAGTGGTACCAGAGCCTTAGCTGTCCTGGAACAGCCTGTTCCTTCATTAACACCACATAATCAGCTCTGAGAGAGCAGAGATGTTGTTCACACTACGTTGCATCAGCAGCTCTTGGGATGCAGCCATCAGAGGAACCCACCGCTCAGGCTGCTCTGGGTGTTTGATGTTGGTCACTGAGAAGCAGCCAGAGGCAGACACTGAAAGCTCAGTGGAATGTCCTCAACTCATCTGAATTGATAGAGTTCCCCTGAGTTCCGAATAGTTAGGGCTCTTTAAGCCAAATGGAGATGTGGCCTTTTGATTTCTATGGAGCTTCTTTGATTCTTTGATTAGCTGGGGATCTGGCTCTGAGATGCCCATAGAGGAACGTCCATTTTCACCAGCTGGGGAATCTGGCTTCATTAACTTTGCTGGTGCTACCGCAGATCTACACCAGCTGGGGATCGGGCCCATGAGCAGTTTCAAATTCATTTTCTTTGCATGTGAATCTGATCTGAGGAGACAAAAGTTCCAACTCCCTCTGCACTTTCTTTGATCTTTGATCCAAGGGATTAATTGCAAGACTGAAACTTTTAATAGCTACAGAGAGATTAATTCCTACTAGGCACAGGAGGAATTCAGTGTTGTAGAGATTTTCTCTATCTGATTTTCAGCTTGGCCTCTTTCTTTCTTTCTTTCTTTCTTTCTTTCTTTCTTTCTTTCTTTCTTTCTTTCTTTCTTTCTTTCTTTCTTTCTTTCTTTTTCTCTCTTTCTCTCACCAATTATATGTGTTTGTCCTACAGACATCACTAAAATAAAAGACTCATTAGGCTTCAGGTGCAATGCTGTACAACATCTTAAAATTGTGTATTTCACACTGATTGTAGGTATGCCAGAGAGAATGAACAATTATGAAGCATTAGATCCTCATCTGGTGTAAATGAATTGTAGCTCCATTGGAGTTAAGGGGGTCAAATACACTCCCCCCACACACACACACACCACCTAGCGTAAATCTGCCATAATTCAGTTAGAGTCAAGAAGTCCAATTCTCTGGATGCTTTAAATTAGCATAATGGTATCGAGCTATTCCAGTGGACGTGACCTCAGTATCGGTACCATGATGCCTAGTTTTATGTTCGTTCCAGTATTTCAGATTTTCATTGCTTAGAACCTCCATCCCATTTTAATAAACATGAAATATGCTAAGATCTTGAGACTATGGTTCATACACAGAAATCTGTGAGATATGCTCCCTGCAGGTAAATTCGCTGGTAAATATATAGACACTGGGTCTGTGGTCCCTAAGTAAAATGACAGGGATGGTGAGGGATCAGAGACTGGGAAAATGCCCAGGTTGAGACACCTAGACAGAGGAAAGACCTACTCCAGCCAGCGGAGGGCCACATCAGAGACACCTCAGGAGGGAGTTGGG
Organism: Sternotherus odoratus; assembly: GCA_032164245.1. Taxonomy (NCBI): domain Eukaryota; kingdom Metazoa; phylum Chordata; order Testudines; family Kinosternidae; genus Sternotherus; species Sternotherus odoratus. Next base: position 33,152,489 of record JAVMKO010000013.1, on the reverse strand, counting down.
AGAAGTGATGCCACATTTGTAAAGAACTAAGTTCCATCTCCCAGAATGGTCCCATCTGTCCACCAGTGGTGAGAGCAATCCTGGAGTTATCTTTGTGACTGGTTTCAGAGTCTCTGCAAATTCAGGCAGCTGTAGCTGCATCAGTCACACCCAAAGCAGTTTCCCCTCTCAGATCTATTGTCTCAAGCTGTCTGTAGATTTTTGGAGTGGGATTAACGTAGGGGTCCATTGGGTGGTATTTGATGGCCTGTGATAAACAGAAGGCCTGACTGTCCAATCGTCTGGTTAGGTACCTTGATATGTAGAATGATGATGCACTGAGGACAAAGGGAAACTTTAAACAATTTTATTAGAACATTTAGTAAAGATACAAATGCTCCAAATTATATAAAAAGAGAGCACTAATGTGAAATTAAGATGATATTTTGAATCATCCCTTACATACAATCACACCATTTCTTGGGGTTCTGGTGGTAAAAGAAAAAAGGGTTGTGGAAGGTGTGACAGGATCATCCAAAGTTTAGGGAACTAATCTGGCTCTGTCAAGACCTGTGTTGGTTCCCATCATCCTCTGAGGACATCTTCTGTAACTTTGCGCAAATCGGTTAATCTCTTTCTTCCTCAATTTCCCTTCTGTATAACAGGGACAATGGGCATTTGTCTACTACACAAGGGGTGTGAGGACTAAGGGTTGTGAGGAGATCAGATATTCTGTTATGGAGGTAATATAAGAACATAAAATTGAATGACTGAAGATCTTGGGCAACAATTCAACCTCATAGAGCCTATAATCAAGTTCTTTCATGTCAGTCTTCTCCTGAAATTAAAATTAAAATAATTTCAAATTGAAGGCTGGGAATCTCAAAGCATTTTAAGGGATTAAACATACCTAATTCCCATGAAAATGAGATTGGAGCATCCATATATCTAGGAAACGTGGAAGTATTTAGAAAGTCACCATTAGCATGCAACATGGATCTGTGAGAGATTCTCTTTCCGCCCTGAGCACAGGAACATTCCCATTAACCTCTTGATGGCACTTTTCATCTCAGTGTTCCTCAGGCTGTAGATGATTGGGTTCAGCATTGGAGTGACCACTATATACAGCAAAGCCACTGTCTTGTCCACTGTGAACTTCTGGAAAGGCCGGTCATTGATGAAGACTCAAGCCCCAAAACACAAACTCACCACTGTGATCTGAGCTGAGCAGGTGGACAGGGCTTTGTGTTTCCCTTCGGTGATATGTGTCCTTATCTTGACCTAGATGGTGGGGTAGGATATGAGCAATGGGATGAAGGCTCCTGTGGTGACAAGCTCATTCTGGGAGACCATCAGCAGCTCCATCACATACATGTCCATGCAAGACAGTTTGATAACTTGGGGGACACCACAGTAGAAACTGTCTAGAGTGTTGCTCCCGCAGAAGGGAAGTTGGATGATCAGGGTAAGCTGGACCATGAAATGGACAAAGCCACCAGCCATGTCCCTGCCACCAGCCTCACACACCAACTTCTGTTCATGATAGTCAAGTAGTGCAATGGCTTATAGATGGCCACATGCCAGTCAGCTGCCATCACTACTAGAAAGAAGACCACAGTGCCCCCCATGAGGTGGAAGAACAACATCTGGATCAGACACCCATTGGATGAGATGGTTTTGCACTGGTACAGTAGGACCTGTAGCATCTTGGGGTCAGTCACTGTGGACTCACAGGATGGTCAGCCATTTACCCCTTTTTCCAGATCATTTATGAATACATTGAACAGCCCTGGTCTCACTGCTTGGTCCCCAACCCCCATCCCCTGCTATTTACCTCTCTTCACTGTGAAAACTAACCATTTACTCCTACACTTTGTTTCTTATCATTTAGCCAGTTACTGCCGAGTTTGCTGCAAAGCCTGATTTTAGTGGCCAGCTTTTCCCATTTTCCGATATTCGCCCTCATCCATTGGGTTCCAGCCAGATAGGGGGCCAGGGACTGGCTAGACAGGGGACCCGGCCCAGCCAAGTGAACATGTTGGGTGAGAGAAGCAAGGGAGCATATGACATTCTAGTTAGTTAATAATAATGATTAACAAGGTGCTGGCAGAGTGTAGGGCCCAGGCAAGGGGGACCCTAGGCAGGGTTTTGCTCTTCCCATGGCTTGGCAAAAACAGAAACCCATCATCCACTCACAGCATGAGGTCTAACCTTGGCCTGTGTTTATAAAGCATCTGCACCTGCGGACTCCATGAAATGCAGCCAGTTCTGGGGTGGGGCATGTGGGTGATGGCCCCACAGCGACGCTGCATGGGGAAAGCTCTTCCAGCACTGAGATGCAGCCAGCTCTGAGGTGGGGTGGGTTAGGAGCATCTGTGAAGTGACAGCACATGGGGATGGTTAGCCTGGTGCTGGAGAGATGGGGCGTGGGGGTGAGTGTCCCTGCTTCGGGGAATGGTCCCTGCTCAGTGAGTGGACCGAGAGAGACATCCCAGCACCTTTAGTGAACACAGCACAGCCTCAGTACTGCCAGCCGCTGGCTGCGATTCACCAGGAGCCCAAGGGGCAGTGCTGAGGCTTTCAGTGTGGCCTCCTCTTGACATCTTACTTGTCCTGTTTGAGGGGGGGTGGGATGTGTATGTCTGTTTGGTGGGGGAGGAGGGTGACAAGGCTGTGGGGGGTGCTGAGGGGAAGAAGGAGGGTTCTCCCTGGCTGTGGGGTGTCCACAGGTCATTCAGGGATCAAAACCGGATCTCGCTGTTCTCACCTGCTCTGGAGACCAAGTCGCAGGGACCCAATGGCTCAGAGAGCAGATATCAGCTCCCTCTCACAGACAAAGCAATGCCACATGGGGATGGACAACCCAGCACTGAGGGTGGGAAGCGAGTGGCCCTTCTTCAGAGAATGAACCCAGCACCATTGGTGAAGAGAGCAAGAGAACCCAGCACCTCCTTGAAGACAGCAGATTGCCTTTGACCAGTGGGGTGGCACTGGGGGCTTTCAACGTGGCTTCATCTAGACACCCACCGTGTATTGTCTGAGAGGGTGGGCTGTGTGTTTGGGGGGGGGGGGTTGAGGGACCAGTAGACGTCTGGGGGTGTCCACAGATCTTTCAGGGATTTATTCCAGATCTGGCGAGTCCTACCCACCCCAGAGACCAAGTCCCAGGGACGCAGCAGCTCAGAGAGCAGATAACAGCCCCTCTCGCCCCGCTCCCTTTAGAGCAGAGACAGAGAGAGGAAGAGGCTGGGATCTCACGGCCAGGTGGGTTTTCACACACAGCTTCCTTCTTGCTTCCATTCTTCCCTGGCTGCTGCTGTGTTCTGCCGCCTGCTCCTCCCTGACCCAACCTCTAACCTGGCCAGGCACAAATTCAGCCTGGCAATTAGCAGGATGGTTCTAACCATCAGAGGGGGGAGGTTCTGCAGCAGCCCCTCAAGAGGAGTTTGTTGGGGACACACCACTTCTTTAGTTTCAAGGGAGATTGTCTGATGGGACTCTTTGGTGGAGACAGGGCTCAGTAGACCATTCGCTCACTTTCAGTTAATGTTCTGTGCTCCTATAGCTCATGCTTCAGGGTTTCACCTGGCCACCAGCAGGAATCAGGAAGGGATCACCCCACTAATATATTTTGACACCTTTATTTTATTTGATTTGATTTTAATCTCCTTCCTTTATTTTATTTAAATCTCCTTCAGAAAGGTAAGTGTGAGAATAGATAGGTAACTAGATCAATGGATATGTCTCAATTTAAAAGAAAAAGAAAAGTGCTTTAAAAAAGGGGGGGAATTTTTTTCCCTCTCTCTTTCCTAAAGAACTAAGAAAAGAAAAGGAAAAAACAAACCAAAAAACAAGATACAATTCCTTGGCATATCATCCATGCAGAGAGATTCTGATTTGTTGCACATTCCCTGTACATAGATGTTCAGAGCAGATACTTCTCTGGGTTTGTCCAGATCCCAGAATTGATGTAGGATTTTTAAAATCAAATTTAGAAATACATACAAAATGTATTTAACATTTCCCAGCTATCAATTTGAATTTTCCCTCTAATCTATGAATTAATGAAATATATATGTACTACTGTACTTTAATCTTTGACCTTAACCTGGAAATTAGCATAATATAGTGTTCATAACGCAGTATTTCAACTAATTCTGGACATTTGTCCAATGTAAAATTATTAACTCAATATTTTAATTGGCTCTGGAGGTTAAAAAAAACAGATCTACAAATGTCATGTTTTAACTAAATCTTAATTATATGTAGTTCTTCATTTCTTTTTTTCACTAAATTTAGACATTTATAAACATATCAGATTAAAAATGCAATACCATTTATCATTAATAAAATTTGAATAACTTCTAACAAAATATACTTACCAAGTTAATATATAATCAAAGGTAGACATAACATATAATTCTTTATTTACTATTCTAATGAAAATAAGAATATATCAATATTAAATATATTAATGAGAATAGGTTTAAGATTAGTAGCCGTGTTAGTCTGTATCCGTATATAAGACAATGAAGACTTGTGGCACCTTAGAGACTAGCCAGTTTATTTCAACATAAGCATTTCAGTGCTGTAGCTCACTTCATTTATTATGCTGAAATAAACTGGTTAGTCTGTAAGGTGCCACAAGTCTTCATCCTCATATTAATGAGAATAGGAATTCATAGACTATATAATTATTAATGCAACATGTTTAACAAGTGTGGAAATCGGCACACTATATACTTATGAATGTAAATTTTAAGTCAAATCTAGAAATTAACATGATCTGTAAATATTAATTCAAAATGTGAAATAAATCTAGAAATCAATAAAATGGGGACTTAATATTAATGAGGCCTGAACACAATATCTAGTTCTTAATTATTATATTAACCAAAACAGTAACTCATGAAATACATAATTATTCATTCATTATTGAAATGGAAAGTAGAAATGACAACATATATTGTTATTAATGTATTTTAATTAAGTGTTGGAATTGATATCTTAGGCAGTTATTTATTTTATATCAAAATTAGAATTAATTTTCATATTAATCAATTGAGAAAATAATTTAGCACACAGTTATGAATTCTACATCTGAGTCTCAAAATTAAAACAAATTGTAATTATTAATTTACTAGTTCAATATGATTTAGAAAATATATTGTGTAACATGCTTGGGGTAGAGACCATATTTTTCTTCTGTGTTTGTTCTGCACCTGCCAGAATGAGGTCTGGTTAGTGACGGGGCTCCTTTGAGTTATCTCAATAATAAATATCAGGGAGAAACCATGTTAGTCTCTATCCACAAAAACATCTAGGAGTTCAGTGGCTTTGACCATACCCCTTTCCACAACATTTGCTATTGGATAGATTAGACTCCTCCCCACTCTGCTTGCTGTCCTCTTTTAGTCCCTTTTGGTTGCATCTCACTCTCCCCATTCATTGCACACGGAGTCTGGGAAATAGAGACACAAAAGAACAGAGGTGCCTAAATCCCAGAATCAGGGCCAACTGGGATTTACAAAACTCCCACTCAGCTGCCTCCGAACTCTGTAGGCATCTAAAGTTTTTCAGTGCTAAATTTTCACAATAAAAGTTTCCTAGGTGCTTATGTTTCTGCCTATGCACACGGCTGCCTCTCTCTAGGCACCGAAGACCTATGCCTTAGTGTGATGTATGAAACATGGGAGACAGACATTCCTCTGCCTAACTCACTCACAGGGACCAGTCAGTTATGCAAGCTCTGAGCATGCTTACTGAATCAAGCACCTCTAGGAAAGCTTAGACAAATTTGTGGGGGATGGGACTGGCTTCCCTCATAACTTTCAGGCCAGATGCTAGCTACTCCCTTGGGACCTGGGAGACTCCCCCCCACCCATTGAAATTCCCCCTCTTCCAGAAGGTCTCTCACCTCTTAGATGAACACTGTAGTGTAGACACACTGATGCAAATCTTGGATAACTCTAATTGTGTCAGAGGCTGAAGAAAAATGCAGAGTGTCTTAAAGTCAACCTTAGATACTAGTGCTTGCTTCCTCTCTGCCAGTGCTGGTCAAGATAGGAGCTTTTTGTAACAAAAAGATACAAGCACATTCACGTGACATAGAGGTTGAAGTTTGAATTGCAGTGGATCAGATCATTCATCATCATTCAGATTCCCAAAGAAAATGTAACTCTGTGACCTTGCAAAGTCTCATGAGAATAAGACATTGTATTTCTTGACCACCAATAAATTTCAACACATCTCTTCTTCCCCATAAAAAAATGCCTTATATGTGTTATTTTTATCCAAGTCAAATTAATGTAGATTTGATGGCTAGCGACAGAGGTATATGACACACAATAATTTAATTAGTATGAGGATTTCCAAAGGGGCTTCTCACCCAATCACTTTGCTTGTTAGTGATATTTGTAACTGAATTTTACAGTTGACTTTCAATGAACGACAGATGCCTAGCTACCCTTTGGGTCTTTGAAAATGTCCGCTTAGACTGGCCAAGAAAGCCATACTCAGCCAGAAATGAGGGTGGGGATTGTGCCCATTGACGTCAATCCGAATACAAATTTTCATTGACAATGATAACTATCAGTATTGAGCAATATGGTGTCAGGCTGATATTTTCAAAATGACCTAAGGGAATTAGGTGCCCAAATCCCATTGTACATCAATGAAAGCTGGGTGGCTCACCCCCATCTCTGTTTTTGAAAATCTCCCCTTGTTATCTATCATGAAAATGAGTGGAAATTGACTAACTAACCCCCTCAGGGAGGCTTGGGAAATCCAGTGTTGTGTTTGGAGCAGGTGAGCCAGGAAAGAGGGGGATGTAACTCATGATTGTGATTTATTGGCAGTGTTGAGAAGTGGGTTCGGGCCAGGAATAGTAGGGGTATTACATGGTACCTCAGCATAGCTGTGAAGGGAACCAAGGACAGGGATAACAGAGGGCTATGGGTCAGGACTGAGGGGCACTGACAGAGCTCTGTGGGGGTGGGGGTCAGGACTGAGGGGCACTGGCAGCTTTGGGTGTCATGGGCAGGACAGCAAAGCCTGTCACAATCCGGGTACTTTGGCTGATCTCTGTCACTGAGGCCTAGACACCTGCAATTGCCTTTCACTCACTGCACCTGGGCCCTGCTGCCTGGGCTAACCCAGTGGGAATCTCCGCTTTGTTTACATGTCACTTTCACTGCAATCCACACACCCCACTACATCCCCCGGCTAGGTGAGACTCTGGTGGAATGTAGGAAGGGAGGGATCACCCCTCCCAGGAGCCGGTCAAACTAGCTTGACCCCTTTCACTTCACACATCAGGGGGATCCTGGCCAAAGGAACAAACCCTCCCTTTCCTTTGTCTAATATTAATCAGGGCCTCTGACTTTCCTTGCCAATCAGCCCCGATGGGACTGTCGCCATGGCCTGCATTTCCCAACAGTGTTTCCATTCTAATGGTCTCCCTGGGACCCATTAAAACAACAAGTAACTTTGTTTCTGCCTCTTGCCCTTAATTTCTTGAGAAGTTTGTCAGATCTCCAGGCAGTGCCCAGGTCTCAGCCGAGCGAACCATTTCTCAGAGTGCAGATTAAGACATGAGGAGTTATAATGACTTCAGTGTCCTCCTGTAAATCCCCATAGAGCCACAGATACTGCATGGCTAGTTGGAGAGATTTCTCTTTAGTAGCTGGGTTGCTAACAGGGATGATTTTAATGAGCACATACTGAAGCAGGGTTTTTTTAACTGATTATTATTTTTATCCTAAGCAAGAATAAATGAAATTAACATGTTTCAAATGACACTGCCCAGGTTCCTTTACACTCGGGATCTGTCACTGCAGATGTGCTATCAGACCTCTAGAAAAACCTCATGGTCAAGCACTTTACACCCCATGGACAGACTGTTCATTGCCACTTCTCCGGTCAGCCACCAGGGACTGAGACAGCTCCTGTTACAAGCCTGTGAAGTCCATAGGAGTTTCACTGATTACTTTGCATACTGATCTCAGTAGTTTAAACTCATGGGATGACAATTGTAATAAAACACAGCCCAGATTTTAGAAATGACTTTGCATTCTGGGAGGCTTGTGGGTAGGCTGCCCTTTCTGAGACCCTTCTCCTGACCAGCAAGTGCACCCCTACCCCATGGCTGGCCCAAGCCTCCCCTTCTCTTTGGGGTAGGATCCCGTGAGTCACCCACTCTCTGACTGAATCTCGGAGTTACACCTTCTTGGGTACCAACTACACTACCTAGGAGGTCCAGGTGAACTTGGACCCCACCAGAGGTCTCTTTCAGGAGTCTGTGGTCAATACGAGTATGTAGAGAGACAGAAGCATCTGAAGTATCTCCAGAACTAAGTATGAGTGATTTGCCCTAATGCTACCCAGAGCCTAGGGAAGTGAATTACAGGGGGGAAAATAGTAAAGAGCCCAGAGTGTCTATTATCTTCCCCATGCTTGGCATTCCCCTCAAGCTCCTAGGTAGACATGACTAATCCAAGGCATCTCCCATTGTCTCTGGGCTCAAAGTTACAGGTTGTTTCCTGCAGTTCCTGGCTCTCTTTCTGTCAGCCTCTGGCATGTTGATTCTGTGTCTCGCTTTACAGTTTTCATCTGAGAAGACCACTTCCTTTTTAAGCTCCCAGGGTCTCTTGATCTCAGCTCTACACTTGGGAAAGGAAAAATGTTCCAACTCGGATGGTGCAGGCAGGGTAGGTACTTAAACATGGTTGATGCCCAGCCATTGCTTTATTAACCCTTTTCAAGTGGATGCTGTTAGGGGGCTTTCTATTCAACTCCCCCCTCTCCAATCCGTCTCACTCAGACAGAAAAAAGAAGACCAGAAGTCCGAAGTGCAGGCAATGAGATGTTTATTAGGGTTAGTTTCAAGCAAACATATCCATAGCTCTGACACCTCAGAGTCTTTATCCTTGTCCCCGTTCCCCATCCTCCTTTTTAGAAGGCCCAAATATACCTGCTGAATGTGCAGCGGCAGTTGAAAATGCCAACAGAATGTTAGGAACCATGAGGACAGAGACCGAATGGCTCCTAATGGCCCTTTGTAAATCCATGGTACGCTCCCACCTTAAATACTGAGCTCAGTGCTGGTCACCCCATCTCAAAAGAGATACAGGAGACTCTCGATTATTCAGGATTGGATTAACCAGGATGTGGATTAACCAGGATGTTAAAAAAAAAAAAAAAAAAAAAAAGCACAACTCGCAGGGCCGGCTTTGGCTTCATTGCTGCCCCAAGCACACACACACAAAAAAAACCTACCAGGGCACAGGGCAGCCAGTGAACCAACACCCCCTCCCCCTGGCACAAGATGGCTGGTGAATCAACCCGCACTCCCCATATTTCCTATGGATGGTGATTATCCAGGATTTTATTAACCAGAATTAATTTTTTCCCTATCATCCTGGATAATCGAGAGTCTACTGTATTAGAAAAGCCCAGAGAAGGACAACAAAAATGATTAGGGAACAGCTTCCACATGAGGAGAGATTAACAGACGGGGACTGGTCAGCTTAGAAAAGAGATGGCTGAGGGGGGATCTGAGTGGGGTCTATAAAATCATGGAGAAAATGAAGAGAGGAATGATACTTATCCCTTCACATAAACACAATCCCCAGGGGTCACCCAATGAAATGAACAGGCGGCAGGTTGAAAATCAACACAGTGAAGTACTTCTTCACACAACGCACAGTCAACCTGCGGAACTCCTTGCTAGGGGAGGTTGTGAAGGCCAAAGCAATAACTGGGTTCCAAAACGAATGAGATCAGTTCCTGGAGGATAGGTCCATCAGTGGCTATTAGCCAGGATGATCAGGAATGTAGCCCCATGCTCTGGATGTCCCTACACATCTGACTGTCAGAAGCTGGGACTGGATGACAGGGAATATAGATCACTCAATAATTGTCCTGTTCTGTTCATTGCCTGTGACGCACCTGCCATTGGCCACCTTTGGAGGAGAGGATGCTGGGCTCGCTGGCCCATTGGGCTGACTCAGTATGACTCCTCTTATGTTCGGACTACTGATCACTGAACACCCTGGCCCGGATTTTTTGGGTCTCCTGTCTCCACGTTTGCAGCCCTGCCGATTAGAGGCAATCTCTAGAACTGCTGTGATAGTTTGTGCAGTCGGACCCACAATGGCAAGCAGAATATCGTCCTCCGCTGGGATTTCTGGGGGATCTGTCGGGCTCCCGTTCAGGATTCGAGGAGGAGATTTAACTGGGCGCGGGAAGGCGTGGGCAGGAGTGAACTGAATCTATCAGACAAAAATAGACTACGAAAACGGGAGGCCTCCAGTGATGTTACTTCCCAAAGTTGCAGCAAGAGCATCTGAAGCCGCCGAAAGATTTGGAGCCAGGTTCCCAGCTGGCGTCAGGGAGACGCCATCGATTTAACCCAGCTGAGAATCCGGCCCTGATCCTTTTCCACCCGGAGCAAGGGTGAGGCGAACCCCGCGGAGCCCATTGTGAATCAAAGCTTGGGCAGTCCAACCGGCTAACTCCTTCCGCCCCCTGGAAACCGGGCTCGTTAAAGAACGAAGTTCTGAGTGTTGGTCTTAGTCAGGTGTGTGTGTGTGGTGTTTGTGCTGTGTGTGGTGTGTGTGGTGTGTGTGTGTGTGTGTGTGTGTGTGCATGCTGTGTGCATGTGCATGTGTGGTGTGTGTGCATGTGCGTGCTGAGAGTGTGGTGTGTGTGCTGTGTGTGTGTGTGTGTGTGCTGTGCATGTGTGTGCATGCTGTGCATGTGTGTGTGCTGTGTGTGTGTGCGTGCGTGCTGTGCGTGTATGTGTGCATGCTGTGCATGTGTGCTGTGTGTGGTGTGTGCGTGTGTGCTGTGTGTGGTGGGTGTGTGGCGTGTGTGTGGTGCGTGTGTGGTGCGTGTGTGTGCATGTGCGTGCTGTGCATGTGTGGTGTGTGGTGTGTGTGTGTGTGTGCATGCTGTGCGTGGTGTGTGTGTGGTGTGTGTGCGGTGTGTGCATGGTGTGTGTGTGTGTGTGTGCGTGGTGTGTGGTGTGTGTGTGGTGTGTGTGCGTGGTGTGTGTGTGTGATGCACTGCTACTTCAATCCTCCAGCCCAGCTGTGCCATCCGATTTCTTGCCTCCTTTCCCCTGATCATTTACAGTGAGGTGAGAAGCCCGGGGCCAGCGGCGAGTCTGAGCAAAGTTTGGGCTTCATTCTGCGAAGCGTCCAGACTTGGGGTCCTTTAGTGCACCTGCCGGGGGGACTTGCAAACTGCGCGGGAAGGAACAGGAACGGCGGGAGAAACCAGGGCAAAACCAAGAGCAAGGTGCACCGGGGGTGGGGCCAGGTGGGTCCCCCTCTCCACCGAGGGGGGGGGATCACCGAGTCCAGAGAACCCCGGACAGCGCCCGCCAGCGCTCGTGGATGTCTGGGGAGTCAGTGGACCCCCCAGAGGAATCCGGTCGGACGCGTGATCGGAGAGGGGCTGGGAACAGGCACCAGAGTCCCAGCTCCCCCCCCCCCCTCTCCCCCATCCAGCTTCCTCTTCCTGGAGTGGGGGCCGGCTGTCTTGGCCAGCACCAGGAGGAGGGTGACACGGTCTCAGGACTTTGTGGGATCACGGATGGGGTGTAGGCGAACAGATTCATCCCGAAAGGGGGGGCATGAATCCCCTCCCCCTCCGTGGCCACACCCACTGCTTCTCCCTCAGGCCCCGCCCCCTGGCCAAGCCAGAGTCCAGCAGCGGAGCCCAGGCCCCTCCCCTCCCCGGGGTGGCGGGTCCGTGGCTTCCCACAGTTGCCCAAGCAGCTCTTAACCCAGCCTGGCTTTGGCTTCTGGCCTGGCTGGAGGCATGGAGGGGGCGGGGGTCTTGGGGGATGAACAGCCGAAGCTGGGCCAAGATAAGAGCAGTTTGGGCAGCTGTGGGTGGGGACACAGATCAGGGGCTGCTTTGAGGGCTCCCCAGGCAGGTGGAGGGGCCGTCGTTCCCCAGAGCTGTCCAGGCTCCCCGGGATGGGCCGCAGTTGCTGACCTGGCCTTGGGGGAAGAGGAGGAGCAGGGGGCTGGGGCCCTGGTGAAAGGTGGAAGGGCCATAACCCCCTGCCCTCCCCCGAGACCCTGATGCTAATCCAGGAGGTGTGGGGTGAGGTGCAGCTAGACCCTCAATGGGACGATCTGGAGGAGCAGGAAGGGGGTGGCAGCCAGTGAACCCTGCCAGATACACCCCCAGATACACCCCAAACACACCCAGATACACCCCAGAAACACCCCCAGACACACCCCAAACACACACCCCAAAAACACCCCCACACCCCAGATACACCCCAAACACAGACCCAGATACACCAAAGAAACACCCCCACACCCCGGATACACCACCAGATACACCCCAAACACACACCCAGATACACCCCAAACACACACCCCAGAAACACCCCAGAAACACCCCAAACACACACCCCAGAAACACCCCCACGCCCCAGACACACCCCAAACACACACCCAGATACACCCCAGAAAACCCCCCACACCCCGGATACACCACCAGATACACCCCAAACACACACCCAGAAACACCCCCACACCCCGGATACACCCCCAGATACACCCCCAAACACACACCCACATACACCCCAGAAACACCACCAGGCCCCCAGATACACCCCAAACACACACCCCAGAAACACCCCCACACCCCAGATACACCCCCAGATACACCCCAAACACACACCCCAGAAACACCCCCCACACCCCGGATACACCCCCAGATACACCCCAAACACACATCCAGATACACCCCGGGGCTGCAGGTCGGGAGTGAGGGGCGCCGGCAGAGCTGTGGGGGACCCGAGGGCTAGGCTGGCAGGGGCTGCGGGTCGAGAGTGAGGGGCACCAGCAGAGCTGGGTGGACCCCAGGGCTGGGCTGCGGGTCGAGAGTGAGGGGCACCGGCAGAGCTGGGGAGACCCCAGGCCTTGGCTGTCAGGGGATGGGCTGCGGGTCGGGAGTGAGGGGCACCGGCAGAGCTGGGGGGACCTCAGGGCTGGGCTGGCAGGGGCTGCGGGTCGAGAATGAGGGGCACCGGCTGAGTTGTGGGAGACCCCAGGGCTGGGCTGGCAGGGGCTGAGGGTCGGGAGTGAGGGGCACCGGCAGAGCTATGTGGACCCCAGGTCTGGGCTGGCAGGGGCTGCGGGTCGGGACTGAGGGGCACCGGCACAGCTGGGGAGACCTCAGGGCTGGGCTGGCAGGGGCTGCGGGTCGGGACTGAGGGGCACCGGCACAGCAGGGGAGACCTCAGGGCTGGGCTGTAGGGGCTGCGAGTCGGGAGTGAGGGGCACCGTGCACAGCTGGGGGACCCCAGGGCTGGGATGGCAGGGGCTGCGGGTCGGGAGTGAGGGGCACCGGCAGAGCTGGGGAGACCTCAGGCCTGGGCTGGGGCTGCGGGTCGGGAGTGAAGGGCACTGACAGAGCTATGTGGGAGCCAGGACTGGGCTGGCAGGGGCTGCGGGTCGGGAGTGAGGGGCACCGGCACAGCTGTGGTGGACCCCAGGGCTGGGCTGGCAGGGGCTGCGGGTCGGGAGTGAGGGGCACCGGCAGAGCTGTGGTGGACCCCAGAGCTGGGCTGGCAGGGGCTGCGAGTCGGGAGTGAGGGGCACCGGCAGAGCTGGGGGGACCCCATGGCTGGGCTGCGGGTCGGGAGTGAGGGGCACCAGCACAGCTGTGGTGGACTCCAGGGCTGGGCTGGCAGGGGCTGCGGGTCGGGAGTGAGGGGCACCGGCAGAGCCTTGGGGACCCCAGGGCTGGGCTGGTATGGGCTGCGGGTCGGGAGTGAAGGGCACTGACAGAGCTATGTGGGAGCCAGGACTGGGCTGGCAGGGGCTGCGGATCGGGAGTGAGGGGCACCGGCAGAGCTGGGGGGACCCCAGGGCTGGGCTGCCATGGGCTGCGGGTCGAGAGTGAGGGGCACCGGCAGAGCTGGGGAAACCCCAGGCCTTGGCTGTCAGGGGATGGGCTGCGGGTCGGGAGTGAGGGGCACCGGCAGAGCTGGGGGGACCTCAGGGCTGGGCTGGCAGGGGCTGTGGGTTGGGAGTGATGGGCACCGGCAGAGCCTTGGGGACCCCAGGGCTGGGCTGGTAGGGGCTGCGGGTCGGGAGTGAGGGGCACCGGCAGAGCTGGGGGGACCTCAGGGCTGGGCTGGCAGGGGCTGTGGGTTGGGAGTGATGGGCACCGGCAGAGCTATGTGGACCCCAGGGCTGGGCTGGCAGGGGCTGCGGGTCGGGACTGAGGGGCACCGGCACAGCTGGGGAGACCTCAGGGCTGGGCTGGCAGGGGCTGCGGGTCGGGAGTGAGGGGCACCGGCAGAGCTGGGTGACCCCAGGCCGGGTTGGCAGGGGCTGCGGGTCGGGAGTGAGGGGCACCGGCACAGCTATGTGGGAGCCAGGACTGGGCTGGCAGGGGCTGCGGGTCGGGAGTGAGGGGCACCGGCACAGCTGGGGAGACCCCAGGGCTGGGCTGGCAGGGGCTGCGGGTCGGGAGTGAGGGGCACCGGCAGAGCTGGGGGGACCCCATGGCTGGGCTGTGGGTCGCGAGTGAGGGGCACCAGCAGAGCTGTGGTGGACCCCAGGGCTGGGCTGGCAGGGGCTGCGGGTCGGGAGTGAGGGGCACCGGCAGAGCTGGGGGGACCCCAGGGCTGGGCTGGCAGGGGCTGCGGGTCGGGAGTGAGGGGCACCGGCAGAGCTGTGTCGGACCCCAGGGCTGGGCTGGCAGGGGCTGCGGGTCGGGAGTGAGGGGCACCGGCACAGTTGGGGAGACCCAAGAGTCCATCTTGCTGTTTCTACCAACAAGTTGCTCCCCTTAACTGCACTGGCTAGGTGAGTTAGATGGGGGAATCGATGCTCCGAAGTTGACAAGATCAGACCAGGGGTCCTCTGCAAGACACCTCACTTTTATAGCAGTTTCTCTCCTATGCAAATCTGTCCCAGAATCACTGGGTCTGTGTCACTTGGTCCTTTGTGTCTCTGGTTGTTGTCCCAATGCTGCAGACAGGCTGTCCCCAAAAGAAGGGGCTCGCTTCTAATCCCCCAGGCCCTCAATATGTCTGATCTTCTTTAGTCAGCCCACTTGACACATTTGATTTTCCTTGCATGTGGCTCCCATCCCCTCTAAAAGGGTTGCACTCTCAGCAGGTGCCTGACTTCCATGCCTTCCTCATTCACACATCATTCATTCAACAGGGCAATCGATTACAAAGTGGGATAAAGATCTTATTCTACTCCTAACAAAAAGACATTTTTCTTCTACCTTAATTATCCTACCTTAGGGGCTATAACATATCGCCAAAAGTTTAACACAGAGCTTCTAACACAAGGTTATATGAAAAGTTAACACAAAAGTCATAAAAGTTACACAGAAATGCATAGATTTATCTACATGAGTGTGGGGTTGAAGGAGCAACTTCCTGGCATCCAGGCTGGAGAATAAAGGCCTCTGGGCATGTAGCATGTTCCTCCCCTGCACACACTACACAACTACACCCAATAGCCCTAAGGAATTAGAATCACCTGCTGCCTTCCCCTGTCCTGCTGGATCCCCAAAGGAGAGAGTAGAGAGAGAGTGTCACAGAGATTGCTGTGCTGTGCTGAGCCAGTGAGAGAAGTGGGAGCTGATGTCAGGCTGTCCCTTTCTCCTTGCCTCAGGACTGGTTGCTTCCAGCAGCTGTCTCAACATAGAGATGGAGTGCCAACACATTCACTTTTCCACACCACACACACACCCTTTCTCTGTCTCTGTCCTGCCACACACACTTCAGTTGAGAAGCAGCTGGCAATCTAGCAGGATCCCAATGGAACAATGGGATAGAGAAACCTGCATCATGTGATGCTGTACCGGCTCATGAGCCATTGCAAACCCTTCCCAAAACACCCTGCAGCCAGTTGCACAGTGCTATAGGTACCCACCACTAAGTGATGGTTGGACGCCGTGTGTGCTCCTCTTCTAACTCTAACGTCCTACAGGGATCTTTTGAACTTCTTGCTAATGCAGACATTGAAACTGAAGCTGAAGAATCGGACAGGTGTGTCAGATAGAAGAGCGAAGTACAACGTCAGCCTTCTGAAGGACCATAAGACTAAGGAAGATTTTGGACTGACGGTGAAGAATAAGTTTTCAGTATTACAGGATCAGTTTGAGGAAGAGGAAGACAGTGTATTCAACAGCTGGCAGAAAGTGAGAGACATACTTAGGTCAGCATGCCAGGAAGTGCTTGGAATCAAGAAACATCAGCAGAAAGAGTGGATCACAGCAGAGACCTTGACTAAGATAGAAGACAGAAAGAAGAAGAAGGCAGCAGTCAACAACAGCAGGACTACAGCAGCAAAGGCCAAAGCTCAAAAAGAGTATGCTGAAGCCCACAGAGTAGTGAAGAGGAACATTAGGAAGCATAAGAGAGACTATGTGGATGTACTGGCAGCAGAAGCAGAGCAGGCAGCATACAGGAGAAACAGGAAACGGCTGTATGACACCACCAAGCGACTGTCTGGAAAGTTCAGCAAGCCAGAACGTCCCATCAAAGACAAGCAGGGAAAGTCTATAACAGGAATAAAACAACAGATAAATAGATGGGCGGAGCACTTTGAGAAACTCCTGAATAGACCAGCACCATCAAATCCACCAGACATCGACTCAGCTAATGAGGACCTCCAGATCAATTGTGACAAACCAACCAGAGACGAGATCAGAAAAGTCATCACCGTGATGAAGAACAGAAAGGTGGCTGGACCTGATGACATCCCAGCAGAGGCCCTGAAAGCAGACCTGGATGCTTCAGTGGAAATGCTGTATCCCCTCTTTGAGAAGATATGGGAAGAAGATGTGATTCCGGCAGACTGGAAAGAGGGATACCTCATCAAAATCCCCAAGAAAGGAGATCTCAGCAACTGTACCAACTACAGAGGTATCACACTTCTGTCGGTGCCAGGGAAGGTCTTCAACCGAGTCCTCTTAGAGAGAATGAAGGATGCTGTCGATCCACAGCTACGAGATGAGCAGGCAGGCTTCCGGCAGAACAGATCACGCACGGACCAGATAGCAACGCTCCGCATCATAGTCGAGCAGTCCATGAAGTGGAACTCCTCGTTGTACATCAACTTTGTTGACTATGAGAAAGCATTCGATAGCGTGGATCGAGAGACCCTCTGGAAGCTCCTTCAGCACTACGGCATCCCAGCAAAGGTAGTCAACCTGATCAAGAACTCATACGATGGCGTACACTGCAGAGTGATCCATGGAGGGCAGTTCACAAACAGCTTCCAGGTGCAAACCGGAGTCAGACAAGGATGTTTGTTGTCACCATTTCTCTTTCTCCTCATCATTGACTGGATTATGAAGACATCCACTTATGAGCATAGGAACAGAATCCAGTGGACTTTGTGGACCCAGCTCGATGACCTGGACTTTGCCGATGACCTTGCACTCCTTTCACATAGCAAACAGCAGATGCAAGAGAAGACCAACATAGTGGCAGCCACGTCATCACAGGTTGGCCTCAACATCCACAAGGACAAGACCAAGATCCTCAAGATCAACTCCTTTAGCAATGACCCAGTCACACTGAATGGAAGCCCCCTGGAAGAAGTGCAGTCCTTCACCTACCTAGGCAGTATCATAGACCAGCAGGGAGGCACAGACGCGGACCTCAAAGCAAGGATTGGTAAGGCAAGAGCAGCCTTCTTACAGCTCAAGAACATCTGGAGCTCCAGAGAGCTGTCTTTGGCAATAAACATTCGACTGTTCAACTCCAATGTGAAATCAGTCCTACTGTATGGAGCTGAAACCTGGAGGACAATTAAAA
This sequence comes from Sternotherus odoratus, assembly GCA_032164245.1. Lineage (NCBI taxonomy): Eukaryota > Metazoa > Chordata > Testudines > Kinosternidae > Sternotherus > Sternotherus odoratus. Next base: position 33,134,689 of record JAVMKO010000013.1, on the reverse strand, counting down.
CAACTACAGGAAGATCCAGACCTTCATCAACAGCTGCCTCAGAAGGATTCTCCAGATCCACTGGCTAGATACCATCAGCAACATCCACCTCTTGGAGAGGACCCATCAACTCCCAGCAGAGGAAGAAATCAGAAGAAGGTGGGGCTGGATAGGACACACACTATGCAAGCAGCCAACCAACATCACCCCACAGGCACTGCAGTGGAACCCCCAAGGAAAGCGAAAAAGGGACCGTCCAAGAAACACTTGGAGACGCAGCCTTCAGGCTGACATCACAAAAATGGGCTACACCTGGAACCAGCTAGAGAGAATGGCCCAGGATAGAGGACTCTGGAGATCTGCAGTTGGCGGCCCATACCCAGATTGGGGTGATGGGCATAAGTAAGAAGTATAGGTACCCTCAGTGCACTGCTCTCTGGGGTGATGCAAGAGTTGCTAGAGTGGATGCAGTCTGTGGTGATACCAGGAGATTCGTGTTGAATTAAAACACTTTAACTAAAGGAACATAACTCTGCTGTGTAGACAGTGGCTTTGCTTTGCATCAGCTTCACGTTCCTTTTCCTTCACATAGAGGCTCAAGAAATACATAGGGGAAACTGAGGCACACACACACAGTACTCCCACTTCATCACAGCTTGACCATGGCTTCTCATGACACACTTTTTTTTTCTCACTGAGTGATCACTTCCAATTGTTTCCTCAGACCAGGTTCCACAACACACTCACTGCTGTGCCATTGTGCAAGTCTGTCCATGGTTGAACAGTAAGAATTCCGGTCCCTTTACTGTCTGGCTGAACCATAATGAGAGCTTGTTTGTGGTTAATTACATTGCTGTAGAATGGACCTTAATGATTTGCACCAGCTGCTCCTCAGCTTCCCTGGGGCACCGATAATGTGTCTGAGGGGTCCCCATTCACCTACAATTCTAACACAAGCATCTATTTTTCCGCATTCTTTTTCGTCCAGACTGTTGTAAATTTTACACACCATTCTTCCCTCTGGTCGGCTGTAAGAGCCGCAATTGTCTCATTCTTCCCCTTCTCCACAATACAGTAAACCCTCGATTTAACGGACTTCGGATGCAACGCACAAAATTTCTGAGCAAGTCTGATGCATCCAAAATCCATTTCTCGGGGGCTGCCTGCCGGCTCCCAGCTGCCGCCCGGGTCCAGGCAGCGGGCGGGCTGGCTGCCGGCTCCCAGCTCCCACCCGAGTCCCGCCAGCAGGCGGGCTGCCGGCTCCCGGCTCCCGCCTGAGTCCCGCCAGCGGGCGGGCTGCCGGCTCCCAGCTCCCGCCCGAGTCCCGCCAGCGGGCGGGCTGTCAGCTCCCAGCTCCCGTCCGAGTCCCGCCAGCGGGCGGGCTGGCTGCCGGCTCCCGGCTGCCGCCTGGGTCATGGCAGCGGGCGGACTGGCTGCCGGCTCCCGGCTCCCACCCGAGTCCCGCCAGCGGGCGGGCTGGCTGGCTGCCGGGTCCCGCCCGGCTCCCACCTGTGGGCGGGATGGCTGCCGTCTCCCACCCGGGTCCCAGCAGCCAGGACCCGGGCGGGCTGGCTGCCGGCTCCCAGCTGCCGCCCGGGTCCCGGCAGCAGGTGGGCTGCGGAGCTGCCGCCCCGACCCTGTGGCAGGCGGGCTGCTGCACCGACAGCTCTGTGTTTTTTTTATTATTAAATAATGGATTTTTTGATTTAACGGACACCCCCTCGCCCCAATTAGTCCGTTAAATGGAGGTTTTACTGTACTGTTATATCTTTTTGTGGATAAATATGGGGGAAGATCTAATCTCCAGAGAGAGCCTCGAGGTAAATCAATGACATTTTTAAATTGCCAATCTGTGCACAATATGACTTGGTTGGTCATATACTTGGTTTGAATTCGATCCCCTGATGTCTTGAAGCATGCAACCAAAAAAGGGAAACCCTTCCCTGTAAATAGGACCTGTATCCATTCTTGTCCAGTACTGGGCTTTCCTTGGAATGATTGCAGGACCACTGGCTGACCCTTATTTCCTCTTTGAGGGGTTGCTTTAATTAAAGAAACCGAGGCTCCAGTGTTAATTAGGGCTAAGGTGGGTGCTTGGTTACCCTGCTGAACATAAATTTGGGGTCTCCACCTGGGTCCCAGGTTAATTTCCCTGTTTCCACTGCTGTGCGCCTCCCTTATCCAGCATGGACTCTCTGTTCAGTGCCCCCCCCAAAACTGTACCAGGTCCTACTCTACTGGAGGAGGAGGAGGAGGAGGAGGGGGAGGCATGCTTGGGACCACTACCTCTACATTTTTCTGCTGTTCTGCTTCTTATCTTGTAACCTCTTTCATAAGGTCAGTCATAGGTGCTCGGTCCCACTTTTGTCTATCTCCTCCCAACTGCATCAAAACTCTTCATACTGTGGTGTCTGAGTCATATGTCTGTTTACCTTCATCGTACCCATGAGATTTCAGTAACTCTGGATATAGTCTACCTTTTCCCCTGTTACTTCCTCTGCCCCGGGATCGTCCTCTAAAATAATTCCCACGGGATCCAGCTTCCCCTTTCATCCTGCTGTCATTTGAATAAGTGACTGTTGGTTCAAGCACAGCTATGAACAGGACTTGTTCCTTCTTCATATTGAGTGATGGTCTGGAATGGGTTGTTATTTGCTGGACCAGTCCCCAGAGTTTCCTCAAATTGGTGGGGTGCCCTGTCTTTCAAACCACCAATTTCCCGGAGTAATAAGGCTTCAGGGATGCCATGCAGTCCTGTAAGAACTAAACACTGTATGGTTGCTCATCTATTGGGAGTGCGTCATTAACAGTTATTAAGCTGGCTATTACCTGCATCAGGGCCCATCAGGTCAGATACTTGTCAGGATCCTCATTAGGCTCCTGAGAGGAGGCGACTGCTTTGGTGATGAATTTGCGCCTCCCGATTTGTTCCCCAAAGGTGGCCATCGTAGTCAGGGCACGATCAGTGTTGGTCACTGCCATCCTTTCTAGGGCAGCTCCAATCTCAGGGGCTGCACATATCCCCATTAGTCTGTGGATTTCTGTGGTGGTCAGTTTTTCCCAATGGGAAAGCTGTCAGGGTTCCCTCCCCAGTCTGAACTCTAGGGCACAGATGTTGGGATCCACATGAAACAACCCCCCTGAGCTTATTTTACCAGCTTAGGTTAAAACTTCCTCCCCATACACAAGCTTCTTCTGGACCTGGAGGAACAGTGAGCTGCCACCATCAAGGGTAATGCCAGAATTAGTGGTAGAGCCACTTGAAGCCCCCTCTTTCCCCCAAATCCCACCAAACCTACACCTCCCTTCCTGGGAAAGGCTTGAAAATAAACCCTTCACCATTTTTTCTAGGTGAGCCAATCCAAAGCCTGGATCTAGACAATGGAAAAACAGTCAGTCCTTAAGAAAGATTTTAATTAAAGGAAAAAAAGAAACAAATCTTTTATAAAAATCAATGGAATAGCACAGTCACATAAAGAGTCAGAGGAAAATCCCCACACCACAGAGGAATTCCCCGCTCTGCTGAGTTTTAAAGTTACAGAAAAAACAGGGATATTCCCCCTAAAACCTGAAAAATTCACAAGTAAAACAAATATAAACCGGATACACCTTGCCTGGCTTGCTTACTTGCTCCTTGCTGCTTAGAAATATAGAATTAGATGGGGAGAAGAAAAGCTGGGTGATTCCTTTGGCTTCCCAAACAAACAGCAACAGAATAAAGCACACAGACAAAAGCTTCCCTCCACCAGATTTGAAAGTAACTTCGGTCTCCATTGGTCCTTTTAGTCAGATCCCAACCAGGTCCTTTTAGCTTCATAACCCCTTAGAGGTAGCAGGAATTCTAGGCTACAGTATGATTATGACACAAGTATAACACCACTGGGAAAAGGTGTCTTAATTAAGGACCCCCAGGTAATCGGCCAGTGCTCTTAGGTCTGAGGCGGATGGTGGAACTATAGTGGTGGTTATGCACGTCCCATCTTCTGCAGTAGTCACGACCCCCACCTTGAGAACCGCAGTACTAGTTCTTATGTGGCCATCATGGGCATTTTGGTTTGAGACCCGTCCTAGAGACTTTTATGGTGTTGATCTCCCTTATAAATTCTCTGATGACCAATAAGGATTGAGTGTTAACTGAAGCTTTCCCCACACTCACTGCATTCATAGGGCCTCTCCTCTATGTGGATTCTCTGATGTTTACAATCATCTGACCTGCAAGTAAAGCATTTCCCACACTCACTGCATGCATAGGACTTCTCTCCTGTTTGGATTCTCTGATGTTTCCAAAGGTTTGAGCTTGTAGTGAAGCATTTTTCACACTCACTGAATTCATAGGGCCGCTCTCCTGTGTGGAGTCTCTGATGGGTAATAAGGGTTGAGCTGTGACTGAAGATTTTTCCACACTCACTGCATTCATAGGGCCTCTCTCCTGTGTGGATTCTCTGATGTTTACAAAGGTCTGACCTGCTAGTGAAGCATTTTCCACACTCACTGCATTCACAGGGTCTCTTTCCTGTGTGGATTCTATGATGTTTACAAAGGTCTGAGCTGCTAGTGAAGTATTTTCCACACTCACTGCATACATAGGGCCTCTCTCCTGTGTGGAGTCTCTGATGGGTAATAAGGGTTGATCTGCGATTGAAGGCTTTTCCACACTCATTGCATGCATAGGGCCGCTCTCCAGTGTGGAGTCTCTGATGGGTAAAAAGGTTTGAACTGCGATTGAAGGTTTTCCCACACTCACTGCATGCATAGGGCCTCTCTCCAGTGTGGAGTCTCTGATGGGTAATAAGGTTTGATCTTTGACTGAAGGTTTTCCCACACTCACTGCACGCATAGGGCCTCTCTCCTGTGTGGATTCTGTGATGTACAAAAAGGGTTGAGCTACGACTGAAGGTTTTCCCACACTCACTGCATGCATAGGGCCTCTCTCCTGTGTCGATTGTCTGCTGTTTAATAAGGCTTGAGTAATCAATTATGTTTCTCCCGCCCTCAGTGCATGTATTTTTTCTCTTTCTCATGAGGATTTCCTGCTGGGTTGTGGTTTTCTTGAGGTTCTTCTGAGTTCCCGGAGAGTAAATATATTTACCCTCTTTCTCCCCTGGCTGGTTTCCCTGCTCTCTCTCTGGTCTGTACTGAATCTCACAGGATTTTTCCTGCTCATTTCTCCTGGACGCATTCCTTTTTGATCTTTGCAATAATGCTCCATATTTATCCACTTGCTCAGGATCTTCCTGCTGAGAATTCTGCTCATTCTCACATACCACTGCATCACCTGCAGTGATAGAAACAGAAACCTTAAACGGGGATGGAAAGAGGAAGATCAAACCAAAAAAATTGCTGGAGAGATGTCAAATAAATGCAGGAAATTAACTCCCCCAAACTCCTCCCACAAATAAGAGACAGGAAGGGATCAATTCAGCTTTCAAATGCCATCCAAATTCAAAGGGGGAAGGGATGAAGCTACTGGATGGTGTCTGCTAGGATCTACAATACAGGAAGACATGAGCTATATTTACTCTGAGGATACAATGGGTTTATTTAATGCCTATGAGGGACAATAATGAACCAAGAGAGCTCCCAAGGGCTTTGGTGGGCATCCCAGAGGTTTCCTTCGGGCACTTACAGATTCTGAGTCAGTTTAATGTTTCCTCACCTGTGCAAGGATCTCTCAGGATCTCTCTTTCCTCTGAACCCTGGAGGTCTGAGACCCATGACTCTTCCCCTTGTTCCAGCTGGGAGATCACATCAGGTTTGGAAACTGGAAACCCTGCTCAGATGAAAGAAAACAAAGGAGTTCAGTTCATTTCAGAAGACTTGGTCATAAAAAACAATCCAGTAATTTGACTTCAGTGCTTAGTGGGTTCTGGTGTGCCTGGGGCAGTCCTCACTGAAAATGCTAAGGGCAGGGCAGGCTGACTCAATAGGTGTTTTCCTTTGGTCTTTTCCATGAGTTCATTGTACAGCTTAGGGATGGCCAAGCTGTGGCTCAGGAGCTGCATGTGGCTCATCAGAAGATAATATGGGCCTCCTGCTAACAGCAGACTCGGGGGGGGGGAGGGGTTCTCAGCACCCACTGCCATCCCTGTCAGCCTCCCTTCCTTCCCCCAGTACCTCCCACCCACGCAGTCCCCCTCAATCAGCAACTCCTGCTCCCTCATCTGTGCTCTTGCTCACAGAGATCAGTTGTTTTGGAGACTCTGCGGGGGGGGGGGGAAGGGTGGAGGAATGAGGATGTGTCATGCGGCCCCCCCTCCTGCCGCCATCAGCTGTTTCATGGCATTAAGGAGGCACTGGGAGGAGGAGTAAGGATGTGATGTGCAGCCTCACCCCTCCCTCCTCCCATGCACTGTGATCAGCTGTTTTGTGACATGCAGGAGGCTCAAGGGGGGAAGTGAGGACATGGCTCAATTAGGGGAGAGGGCAGGAAAAGGCAGTGGTGACTTGGGGAAAGGGATGGAGTGGGGTGTGGGGCCTGGGAAAGAGACAGAGGTCTAGCACTCCCTAGCTGCTACCATGGTGACTAGGACATGGTGACTAGATGGTGTGGAAATTTTTTATCAACATTTTTTACACCATCTAACAATGGAAGGCGAGTGCAAAGAGGAAAGAAAATACACAGCTGAAAATCAAGGCTTCCAACAGGAGTGGGAGAATAAGTACTTCTTCACTGAACATAATGGTAAGGCCAAGTGTCGTCTTTGCCAGATGTGTGTGGCTCAGTTCAAATCTTCAAACTTGCAGCATCATTTCGCTTCTAGCCATGCACTTATGAATCAAGAATTCCAACAAGATTCTGAACTCCGCTCTTTAAAAATGAAAACTTTGAAAAAACAAACAGATATAGAACCCCAGTTCTACCTAATGTGCCAACTGATCACGGACTGGAACGTTAGCCTTTTATTATGTGGCCTGGCACATAGCCCATGTGAAAAGCCCTACTCTGAAGGAGTAAAAAAACCTGCCTCACTGGTGTGATTTCAATCCTTTCATCAGAGAATGAGAATCTACAGAAGAAAATTTCTGGTCTGCAGCTTTCACACCACACAACAGAGCGCAGAATCGCCAACCTGAACAGTGACATCAAATCGCAACTGCACTCACAACATCAGCAGTGTGAGTATTTGAGGCACGGCTTTGGATGAGTCATGCCATACACAGGCTAAACCTTACTGGTATTTGTCTGCACTGTTTCTGATGACTGTGTTGTAAGGGAAGAACCCCTCAATATTGTGTCACTAAAGAACAGAACTCATGGACGAGATCTAAAGGAGGTGTTGATGTTGGTAGTTGCAAAAAGTCACTTGTGTTAACAGGTTCTCACTGTCAATGCACCCCATGTTGGAGAACTGAGGGGACACAGCTGTTCAACAGTCCAGATTGTACTGTGGGTAACATCACAGACACTCATTATGACAGAGCCTCTTACAACACGGAGAAGGAAAATCCATGTCCCAGAAATTGAACACTCCAGAGAGAGGGCAAGTCTCCCTGGCACTGCTTCTTACTGACAGAGAGGTCCAGAGACAATGAGAGAGTCCTGGAAAGCTGGGAACAGTAGCATGGGCTGGTGGGGTTCAGTGGAGAAAGATAACAGGAAGGACAGGGATTTTTCTGAATGCAGGTGTGATGTTATTAACATGAACTGTAACCGTATAGATCACTGTTGCACCCCAGGTCTTATAGTAGCCCGAAGTCTTGTACAGGGGAGGTCAAGCGCGGTGACTATGGAAAGGTTGTAGTTTGCTGGTTAGGATTATGCTGTCTGTTTGGATCGTTTCTGTATTTGAAGTGTAGGGGACGGTGTGGCCCCCTGCTGGCTTGGAGGGAGATAACCCCTGTCAGACGACAGAGTGGATGGACCCAGGGCACGCCAAGTCTGGCCACCGGGAGGTCAGGGGCTGGACAGGAAGTATAAAAGCTCTGCCTCAGAGCTCACTCAGGGGGGCAGACACTGGAGAGGCCAGACGCTCCCGGGGTGGCTCCAGCTAGAGGGCTGCTGAGCCTGCCCCTCGCCCGCTACCCAGGGGAGCCGCCGAGCCTGCCCCTTGCCCGCTACCCAGGGGAGCCGCCGAGCCTGCCCTCCCCATACTACCCAAAGGAGTCACTGAACCTGCCCCTCACCACCTATCCAGAGGAGCCGATGGTAGCTGACCCCCCTGTAGATGCCAGGTACCTCCAGAGGGGGAGTGGGGAAGTAGCCTGGGGACAGCTGACCCAAGTCGGACTGAAACAGAGCCCGACCCCATGTCAGTGTGCTGCGGCCAAGATCCCCACTGACACTCAGCAGGCACCGGCTGCTGCTAGGGCCCCAGGCTGGGATGTCGTGAAGTGGGTGGGCCTGAATTCCCCCACTCCCCCGGCTTTTGGTCACCCAACACATGGGCGACTGTCTGTCTTCCCCCTGGACCGGCCCTGTTCTAGGGCCTGGGCTTCCTGACTTAGTTTACCTGTGCATCCGCTCAGCCTCTGTGCTGAGAGCCTGAGCCTTGAACTGCTGCTGCCCTGCCCTGCTCTGCCCTAGGCTTATGGACTCTTTGTTTGCTCAGTCTCTGCACTGAGCCTGAGCCCTGAAATGCTGACCTAGGGCCTGGGCTTAAGCCCCGACCAACCCCCTCTACAGAAGTTATGAATACTGGCTATGTACTTGTATCTCAATGGGCTTGATTCTAAATAGCCTCGGTGAAGCATTTGGTCAGCTTCTTGAGAAAGGACTGTTCTCGGTAAGCACCCAGTCAAAAAACACTAAACTGACACTGGACTTTGGGAGATGCCAACCCACATCTGAGTTTTCCTGGGAATGTTCAAACTACATGTAAACAATGGTGTCGACCTGCAAAAAGCTAAATCTTTCGTGGACACATGACCTGCCCAGGTGGTTACAAACTCCATCTTGTCACTGAGATTTTGCACAGGAGAACAAAGGGGCTTCTGCCCACAAGTGAAAGAACATAAAAGGCCCTGGAAACCGCTCTATACTCTCTTCAGCTGGTTCAAGAGATGGCCTCTCCATCCCCAAGAAATGCCTGAAAGAAACTGGAACCAAGGACAGTTACAATGGGGTTGTGAGTGATTGCTGGACCCAGTGTACGAAGAAGTCCACTCTGTGAAAGAAGCTTATTTTAACATCTCTGGAAATGAGATGTCAACTGTAATCAGTTTCTTAAATGTAGGCTTAGACCTACTGGCAGAGAAAATGGGCTCAGAGGAAGTCTCAGAACAGCAGGTGACAGTCTGGGGGGGGGGGGGGGGCATGTGACAGGTTTTGTCACAGCAAGATCTCATCAGTACTAGATGTCAGCATAGCCCATATTGCAGCTGTGGTGGAGAGTCTATACCTTCCCACACCCTAAACACTAGGGAAACATAGTGTGGTTCTCTCCTACTTTGCAGACCACTAACTTTAAGCTATTTTCCCAGCCTAAGTTAAATCCTGTCCTCCCAAGTCCTCCAAACTTGACCAGTTAGGACTTGGGGTCTGCTGCCACCATTTGTGTGAATCTCCAAGACCCTGGAGGGGGGCACATGAACACCCCCAAACCCCCTTTCCCTCTCCCTGAGAGCCCGGGACACTCAGATGCTGCTTCACTTCCCCCTCACCCCCCTCCTTTTTGTACCGGGAGAGACGAGATACAATCTCTGAGCAACAACCCTTCTCTCCTGCTTTCAGGAGAGAGACTCAGACACACAGACTTCCCTTTACTCGGGAACTGGGTCAAATTTAAAGCTAGGACAATTTAAGGGAATAACTGTCACGGTACTGAAATAATTTGGTACCATATAGATCATTGGGGTACCAAATATTATATGAAGGGGGTCATAACAGGTGTCTATGGCCAGGTTATGGAGGGCTGATTATATATATATGCCATTAATATGTGTGTATCTTTTTTGAAACTAAAGTTATGAATACTGAATATATGGTGCCTGTACTTCAAACTTATGCTTGGCTTCTGGGTGAAATCTCAGACAAGCTGTTGTTAACTTGAATGGCGTGCCGGATGGCCCATTAAAGGGCCATCAACTGCACAATGAACTTTGTCCACACCAGAGGAGCTTCACCAGGAATGGGACATGCCTGGGCAAAAACTGAATCGTGGAGAATCTGGTAATTGGACCATGTGGCTATGGACCTCCATTTTGCAACCAGACTCTGCATAAGAAGGAGGAGGGTCTTCGCCCACAGGAGGAAGTCTATAAAGCCTGGAAGAACGTCCTCCATTTTGTCTTCTACCTTCAGCCTGCAGCCTGCCTTGCTTCCAGCTCTGAATGGACTTTGCTACACAGGTGAACTCTGGCCAAAGGTGCTGATCCATCCCTGGAGGGGATGCTTTCTAAAGACTTTAATTTAAACCTGCAGTTTATCTACCTTTGCTGTAAGCCTGAACCAAGAGATGTGCCATTACTGCATGTAATTGATTTATTTTAACCATTCTTAACCCTCGCCTATACCTTTTTCCTTGTATAATAAACCTCTAGATTTTAGATTCTAAAGGATTGGCAACAGCGTGATTTGTGGGAAGATCTGATTTGTATATTGACCTGGGTCTGGGGTCTGATTCCTTGGAATTGGGGAGAACCGTTTTCTTCATTTGGGGCATTGGTTTTCATAACCATTGGTCCCCAGGACAGGTGGCTGCTGGTGGTGATACTGGGAACCTGGAGTGTCTTAAGGGGATTGCTTGTGTGACTTGTGGTTAGCCAGTGGGGCGAAACCAAAGTCTTTTCTGTTTGGCTGGTTTGGTTTGCCTTAGTGTGGAAAACCCCCAGCTTTGGGCTGTAGTTGCCCCTTTGGAAGCAATCTGTCCTGATCTGACACTCTCAGTTGGATCCCACCAGAACAGCACCGTCACAATAACCAAACGCTTTTCATAACTAAAAAGATTTAATAAAGAAAAGAGAACAACTTACAGCTAATACACTTTACAGATATACAGCCTTCTAACCCCTCCCTCTCTGGGAAAGTCAGTGACACTCTAGATCCAGTACAAACTTATGAAATCAATGTTACTTACAGATAGTCTAATCTTTAGAAATAGAAGGGTGCTTCATCTCTCCCACAGCTAGGAGAGAGAAGAAGAGCTTTCATAGCTAGAAAAGATGGAGCCCGTCCAAGCTCTGGGCAGAACAGGAGAGACTTCCTGGTTCTTCCTCCAGGTGGGCTCTCTACATCACTCCCCCCTTCCCTCAGTTAACCCCTAACAGGTAAACCAACTCTCTAAGACTCTTCACACTTATGACAGCAGCACCTTGGAAAACAATCCCAACTGTATACACAAAATGATGGGATCTAAATTAGTTGTTTCCACTCAAGAGACAGATCTTGGCGTTATTTTGGATAGTTCTCTGAAAATATCCACTCAAGGTGCAGAGGCAGTCGAAAGAGTGAACAGAATGTTGGGAATCATTAAAAAAGGGATAGATAGTAAGATAGAAAATATATTGCTGCTACATAAATCCATGGTACACCCACATCTTGAATGCTGCATACAGAGGTCATCACCCCATCTCAAAAGAGATATATTGGAATTTGAAAAGGTTCCAAAAAGGGCAAAAAAATGATTTGGGGTACGGAACAGCTTCTGTATGAAGTGTAGAAGAAAAATAAAGTACTTAGGCCTAGTCTGTAGGTCACAGGGCCTCAATCAGGCCTCTGGACTGAATGCGTGTGTAAACTGCTTGAGGTCTTTCAAGGGAAGGGTAAGGAGGTGATGGACTAGATCACTGGTTCTCAAAGTGGGGGTCGCGACCCCTCTAGGTCTCAGGACCCGATTGTGTGGGGGTCCCAAGCCCTTTCTGCCAGCAGAGCCCCGAGCCCCAGACCCGACCCCTGCCGCAGCAGGCTGCCGGCAGCGCCCAAGCCCTGGCCGCACCGGCAGAGGAAGGTGGGGTGGCAGAGAGCCCTCTCCCCTCCCTCCTCTCTGGCAGAGTCAGGAGAAGGGGGCTGCGTTCCCCAGCCGGAGAGCTCTCTGCCACCCGGGGCATGCTGCAGGGGCGGGGGCCCACCATGCAGCCAGCGCCAGGGCAGAGCGCCGCTCCTCACAACCTGACTCTGGCTGCCCCCTACCCCCGTACCTCCCCCAGCCTCCCCTTGCTGCCTCCTTAGACCTTCCGTGGCCGGGGCAGTCAGAAGCCTCCCTTCTCTTCCCTGTTGCCTCCCTGCAGCAACTGTCGCCGCAGGGTCCTAGTGCCCGCCAACTTCCACTGTCAGTGACAGGGGTGAGTGAGTTTGCTCCTGGGGGAGCAGGGAAGGGGGGGGGGGCATGCCCAAGAGCTTGCTGCTGCTGGCAGGGAAAGGGATGGGGGGAGTCCTCTCTGGCCCCAGTCCCAGAGCAGCCTGCCTGCACCCATCCCAAACTCATCCCCAGCCCTGCCCCACCCCAGAGCCCACACCCCAGCCAGAGCTTACCCCCCCCACCGCACCCCAACCCTCTACTCAGGCCCTGAGCCACTCCAACACCCCAACAACCTTATCCCCAGTCCCAGCCAGAGCCCCCTCCATACCCCAACCCTCTGCCCCAGGCTACATTAAATTATCCAATTTTCATTTTAAAAAAATTATAGTAGCAATGCTCTGGGAAAAGGGGAGGGGGTGAAGGTAAAATTTTTGCCTAGGGTGCCAAAATATCCTTGCGCCCCCCCGCCCCCGCCCCGATCGCCCAATGTGTCCTGATATTTTGCTCTTGGCTGCCGGCGGTGCCCCAAGCTCCAGCCCTGGCCCCAGCGGGCTGCCAGTGGTGTTCCCAGGCCCTGATGCAGGGGTCTGCCAGCGGCACCTCAGGCCCTGTCCCGGGGGTTGCTGGCACCCTCCCCTGAGCCTGGCCCCTGCGGGGCTGGCACCCCTACACCCACACCAGCTCAGCCCCTGCCCTGGGCGGCTGCTGGCACCCCCCCCCAGCCCGGCCCATGCCCCACCCCTGAGCCCGACCCCTAAAGGGGGTCGCGCTTAGAGGCCTGGTGTCCAAAAGGGATCACCAATAGAAAAAGTTTGAGAACCACTGGACTGGATCCAAGTGATAAGTGCAAAAAACCAAGACCTGTAATGCTAAAACAAATGCTAACACCGCTCCTACTAACCGCAGAAATGGCTACAAATAACCTTAACTTTAGGATGGCAGTTAAACCACAGAACTGGCTGTAACTGGAAAACTTGTTTTTTTTATCAAAACTTGTCTTAGTAAAATATGTTTTTTATTAGAATCTGTCTCTGCTTATTCCTTAGAAAGTATTATTAAAACGTTGGGCCTCCCCCCACTGGAAAGTACCGTGCAGAAGTCTATTGTTTGCATGCTGGGAAAAACCTATATAATCCCGTAGGTAATTGTAAAGTGGGGGGGGAGGGGGGGCTCTGAACTTGCAGAGGAGAAGCCACAGCCCGAATATGCATCTATGCTTGTATTGACAGATCTGAAATAAAGTGCCTCAGGCTGATTCTGATCCAAGCGCAGCTGTGCGGTTCCGTGACAGAGGAGAGATTAAAAACACTGGATTTTTCAGCTTGGAAAAAAGAGATGACAAAGGGGAGATATAATAGAGCTCTATAAAGTCAAGACTACTATGGAGAAAGTAAATAAGGGAGTGTTATTTACTCCTCCACCTAACACAGGAACTAGGAGTCACCCAATGAAAGTAATAGACAGCAGGTTTAAAAAACCCAAAGAATTATTTCTTCACACAATACACAGTCAACCCGTGGAACTCTTTGCTAGAGGATGGTGGAAGGCCAAGACTAGAAGAGGGTTAAAAAAAAAAAAGAACAAGATAAATTAATGGAGGATAGGTCCATGAATGGGCATTAGCCTGGATGGGCAGGGATCACGTCCCTACCACTGATTGCCAGAACCTGGCTGTGAAGACCACAGTAAAATTAGAAGCGAGAATTCAGGAGCAACAGACTCTAATTAGTCTGGAAAAGTATAATGTGAAAAATAAGAGTCAGGGTCATGGGACTTTGGTACTGAGGGACTCCAAGATCCAAGGAGCCTGCAGAGAAGAGAGATTGTGGCTGTTATACATGGTGATGGGGGAGCAAGACTCTCCATGTCTCAACCAACCGAGGTCATTTTCACATACTGGGGGGCAATCCAGATCAGTGAGGAGTTGTGTCATCTGTAATCCTGGGTGTTTTGATGTTCTGCTGCTGGAGCTCCCTTGTCTGGATACCCCTAGCCAGCATTCAGGGATGCACTGAGTGTCTGTGTGATTAGTAACCCTAAACCAGCAGCTCGGACTTCAGATGCCTGCACAGTCTGGTCTGGGTGGAGCAGGCTCAGGGTTTGAAGAGACGGCCGGGGGTAGGAACCTTCTGTTACTTATGCTGCACCTAACCTCTAGTTTTAATTGTACAAACTGGAGATATTTGACACTGCGTTACTGCTCCTGTGCTCTGCTCCAGAGTATTTTGCAGAACTGTCTCTGACAGTGTGTGTCTCCTTGGCATATTGGGGTGATGCCAAAACAGGGCAGAGGAGAGGTGGCATTGTGGGGCTGGTTAACCGTAAGTCTTTCTTTCCCCTTCCAAGAACCGTGGGGACAGGAATCCTTACCCAGTGAGATCACATTCTCGTAGTTCTCCAGCATCACTTCTCTGTAGAGGGCTCTCTGAGGGGGGTCCAGCAGAGCCCACTCTTCCCTGGTGAAATACACAGCCACCTCCTCAAAGGTCACTGGCCCCTGAGAGAGCAAGAGTCCAACACTCAGTACATGCTGCCCCACTCACACTCCTAATGAAATGGAAGCACTGGGTGGATCGCAGTCAACAGAGTCCTGCCCCATCCCGCTCAGAGTATCTTGGAACACCCAGGGTGAGGGGGTGAAGAGACCCCTCCTCTCTCCCAGCAGATCCATCACACACCTACTAGCTACACACTGATACAGGAGATGGAGCCCCCAGCAGGGTCCAGCGTGAGTTCTCTGGTAGGAAGCCCAACACACTTCTCATTGTGAGAAGCTGGATAGGAAGGGAGGGGAATCTCCCTTAAGCATTTATATCTCACAGCAGCTGCTGGATAGTCAGATTAGGCCCCAGCACTGGGAGTCTGATCAGTTTTTTAGCCCCATGTAGCTGGATTTACACACACACACACACACACACACACACACACACACACAAGCATTTCCACCTCCTGATCTCATGGGTCTGTTCCTATCATCTAACCTACTTATTAAACAACTCCCAGCAGGTTTGCCCCACCCTGTCCTCCTCCCTTTCTCCACCATCTGCATGTCCTGCCCTGCTCCAACTTCCAAACCAGACTGTGCAAACCTCCCCATCTCCGGTGTATTTTCTGTCCCTCTCCCTCCAGTAGAAGCCCACCAGCAACCCCCTGATAATCCCTACCTGAACTGGCTCCTCTGCAGCCATTTCTCTCCCCTGTCCCATGGGAGGATGGGATGAGCCGCAGCAAAACATGGATGTCATTCTGGAACCTGGGAGGGTGAGAAGGGTAATTGTGGGGGTTTCAAAACAGGCTTTACTTAATTTCACATCATGATCCTCCCAGACCCTTTCCCTGCAGACAGATATCCTAGAGTCTGCCATGCTGGGAAAATGCTTAATCTCTTTATTACAGTGAAGACCTGGCTCCTCCTGCCAGGCTAAGCACACAGAGAGATTTTTAACCTCCCCTTTCTCCCTCCCCCACCCTATAAGAGAGTATCTGAACACAATGCTAGAAAGGAACAGAACCAAAGGAGTCACTGTGGGGGATTCCCTCGGACACTGACCCCACGGCAGCCACACCCCAGCAGGGGGGATATGGAGTCAGGAACTGGCTTTTCCTCTGTCTGATCCTTTTCTTGTTCACTGGAAAGTGATTCTGCCCAGGGATGCTGCATTACATGTGTCTGGGTGGACTAGAGCTGGAAATCTCTCCTCACTCATTTCTACCACTGCCCCTTTCAGTCTCTCCTTCCCCTGTCCGCTCTCCTGGCCTCTCTGGCTGGGAAAGTCCCATTCTGGGTTCTTTTCTCCCCCATGGCTGGATTTTCTCCTGGCAATTGCTACTGGAAGGAGAAATGGGGGGCTGTTTGTGCAGAGTCACTTTCTTGCCAGTCCTCAGCACTTTCCCTCAGGTCTTCCAGTTACATGGAGTCCATGGCTCTGAATTTGTATTTACAGAGCCCAGGGCTGCCCCAGGGGCCTAGTACCAGCTGGAGAAACTCATCACCTGGGCCGGGCAGAGAAGAAGCTTTAATTAAGGTCACTTTCCAGCACAGACCTTCCACTAGGGTAGCAGAAGCTGCTAAGCCTGGTGTCCCTGATCAGAGTGGAACCTGAACCCCAAGATCCTGAGCAGAGAGGAACAGAGTTTGAGCAGCCTTCTCTTCTTTCACTCTCTGGGGAAAGCAGCTAATGAGAGCACCTCCTCACCCCCCCTGCAACTCTGTCTTCTCCCCTCCCTGACACCTCACCCTCCCCTCATACCACAGGGAACCCCCACCAGGCCCCAGTCTCTGTTCCCCCCTTTCCTTACATGTGTTTCTGGATGGTACATGGCTGTGGACAGATCAGTTAGGTCTCAGCTGGCCCTGATAAGAGGGTTGTGGGCCAGAAGCTGGAGAAGTCTCACTCGGGGCCTGGAATGAGTGGGAAGGGAGGCAAGATAGCTGAACTGGAGCAGTGTTGGGGAAGGGCAACGGGAACTGGGGAGCTCCAGCCTGCTAAACCCTCAGGCTGCAGGCCTTGATGAAGCCTATGAAAAGATACTGGGAGTCCAGAGGGGCAGTGCGGTGATAGGCAAAGACAGCAGGTCCTAACCCCTTGCCAATGATGAGTGGCCATGACAGACTGCAGTCTGCCCCAGTGAGAGGGGGTGGATGATGACTGGCAGTAGCCACTGAGGCAGGGTGGGTTTAGAGGGTTGAGGAGTTATGCTGGGAGGGAGAACCCAGCATAAGGGGTTATTGCAGGGGCAGCACCCCAAGGTAAAGGGGACTGGGATCCAGCAGGGATGGGTGTCACACCCCACATGCATGTTTGCTGATCTGCAAATAGTATAGGAGCATGCACTGGATTGAACAAAGAATTAGATCAGTCACTCAGGATAAATACCTTGGCTATTAGTCAAGTGAATGAGGGGTGCAGACCCTGCACCCCACTGGTGGATTGACAAAAGACAGAAGTTCAGTCAGAGTGAAAGTCAGATCATCCAACAGAATAAACATCTGCTCTAAAAATGAGAAGAAAAAAATAAAATTAAAAATTCAGGGAATCCCAGCAGCAGATAGGACAACTTGGGAAACTGCTCAGAGACTCTGTGCAATCAGATAAAGTGATAAGGGAAAATTTGTTTCTGAGGGGATCTGTGTAAAATGTTTCACTGAATTAAATCTCAGGGATTATCTATACTGGCAAGTTAAATTGCTCTAACCTGCTTGCTCAGGGGTGTGAAAAGTCACCCCCTCCTAGCACAGCAAGTTTGAGCACTTTGAAGCACTAATGGGGACAGGCTCAGGTCCCAGTGTTCGGAGCTAATCCCCCCATCGAGGCGGATTACCAGGAGCACTGGCACCCGCAGCAGTGCTTTGAACTTTGTAGTGTAGACAGAGCCTCAGTAGGTTAGATCAGACAAAGAGGAGATGCAGAGGATTCCGGTTAACTGGGACACACGGGGACCAGAACAATTTGGCCTGATAAAGCAGCTGCCCCAATTAACCGAAGCGAATAAAAAGGGATGCTTAGTTTCCGTTCTTAGCCATGTGTCCCAATTAAGTGGCTGCCCCATGTAACCGGTGGCCCGATTAACCGGAATCCACTGTACATTGACTAGGCATTGGGATGCCTGTGCCTTTAAGAACCCAGCCCTGGGAAACCAAAGCCCCGCACCAATCTGCAAACACCCCCCCCCCCCCCGTCTCCATCCCGGGGGGTCCCTGCTACCTGCTGTGCTGGGTTTTGCTGGGGGGGGGGTCACCCGCTCTCCTCCCCCCGCCAGGACCGCGGGGAGCCGGGATCGAGGCTCCGACCCCCGACACTGGGTCAGTCACCGCACCCGGGCTCGCGCCGGTACCTGGAGGCGGCAGCTCCAGCGGGGGCCGGGGGGGGGGGGCGCCGTCTTCTTAAGGTCTCAGGAACCGTCCCCGATCTGCGCATGCCCAGAACCGGGAGACAGAACTCCTCGGCTCCGGGAGAGGCTCTAACGGCCCCGCGCGCGTTCGCAGCTCGACTGGTCACGTCCCCTCTCCAACGTCACTTCCGCTCCCGGTAGAGTCAGGAACTACATCTCCCAGCCTGCCCCGCGGCGCTTCCGCCCTTTTCAGCCCAGGTACGGGAGACTTTCAGCCAGGTGAAATTGCGCATGCTCAGTGTGAGCCCCAAGGTTAGGGGAGAACAAAGCCCAGAGGCGGGTGAGTGGGGGCGGTGAGTGACTCTCGGCCCCGGGAACCGGGAGAAACCTCGGAGCTGCCGCCGGGATCCGCCCCCGGAGACGGGCCGGCGGGGCGGGGTCGGGCGGGGTGGGGGAAGGTCAGTGGGACGCGGGGGGGTTGAACTGTCTCTGCGCAGCCAGGAAATCCCGGGGGGGGGGGGGAAGTGACGGGCGGGGGTGGAGTTGCCCCCAGACCACAGTTCCCAGCCCCCTGCCCATCCCCCACTGCTGCCCCCTCCCCTCCCCCAGGGAACCTGCCAGCTCCCCCTCCCCCACCCTCTTAAAGCAGCTCCTCAAAGGGCTCCCTGCCCCCCATGTGAACGGTCGCTGTGGGGGAGTTGAACTGTTGACGTGTTGGACAGTCCGATAAAATCCAGTCCCATCCTCTCGCTTTTCCTCCAGTGAGTGAAGAGCAACAGATCATCCCCTCCGATCTCCGTGTTTTTCTCTCATGTTATCAGTGGCGTAGTGACGAATATTGTCTGCACATCTCCAAGGTTGATTTTTAAAAAAAGAGGAGGAAATCCGGTGGGGGGGAAGTGGTTGGGGGGAGTTAATTGGATCCGGTCCCTGTTTGTGTCACTCGCCTCCCACCCCCGATACAAATTCTCTCCAGTTCCCCCCTTTTCTCTCCGTATCTCACACGTGGCTGTAAAACCCGGGGGGATTCCCCCCATTCCCCCCAGCTCGCTCCTCCCTCCTCATTCCCCCTGGTCTCGCTGTGATCCTCAAATGGCCATTTCAAATCCCCTCCCATGTGGGGGATTTTCCCTCCCATGTTATCTGCGGGGATTAGTCCTTGTACAGATCAGGTGGGAAATTGTTGCCCCTAGTTATTCCCCAAAACGTGACTGTCCCTGGATGGGAGAAGGGATGAGGTGCCCGTTCTCTGCCAGGGCGGGGAAGGGAGGAACACGTGTCCCCCATGGAGACTGTCCAGACATCGGTTTCCCAATCCCAGTAGCTGCCCCCAAACTGCCAACACAGTTGCCCCCAGCCCGCAGTTGCCTGTCAGCTGCCCATCCAGCTCCCCCTCCTCTTCGCACCGCCCCACGGCAAGCAGCCCTCCTTCCCCTGCCCCTGCAGCATGTGAGGTGGCTGCAGAGAGCTGTCCTGGCTGCTGCCGCCTGCGATGCAGGGCGAGGGGGGGGGCAGTGAGCGTGGGGCTGATATGGGGCTGGACTTGGAGCTGGGTTGGGGGGCAGCGGCCGGGGGCTCTCTGCCCCTCCCCCTCTGCCCGTGCAGGCTGCAAGCAGCCCTCCTTCCCCCTCCTTGCAGCATGTGTGGCGGCAGAGAGCCTCTGCACTGGGGCAGTGAGGCTTGCTGCCTGCTCCTGCCAGCAGGAGGGTGCTGCGGCCACCCCGGAAGGAGCGGTTAGTGAGGCATGAGTCTGGTCCTGGCCTCTGAAGGTTCCTGTATCGGGACAAAGGGCATCCCGACCAAAGTATGATCGGGTCGCAGGACAAGTCCCCGAAAATCGGGAGTGTCCCGATAAAATCGGGACGTCTGGTCACCCTATCTCTGGGACACTGAGATTTTTGGTGAGTTGGTGGCTCCATTCTTTCCTCACCCCAGAGTAAATTCAGCCTTTTATTCCATGGAATACCAACGGCAGCATGAAGAAAGAGGAGAGTGAATATCTCACTGACGGGGGAAGGTGGCCACGTCCTCTCTGTCTGATTATTGCCACTGGAGGAGAAAAGATTTCAATGGAACTGAATGCTCTGGTTCAGACAGGAGACACAGGAAAGTTTTCCTTTACATATATCTGCAAAGAAAATTGTGTCCCTGTGTGACAATGAGGAGGGAAATGAACCATGTTGGTGTCTAAGGCAAACAGGAACCCTACAGGGTGTGAGTCAGATACCTTCTCAAGCAGCATGTTTCTTATTTTGCCCATCTGTCAATTTAGATTGTTATTGATGGAAATATTTTGCCATTGGGTTGTGTGTTTACACAGAAATTGACATTTAACAACAAATCTGTCCTTCTTCCCAGCCTGCCTAGTCTGCCGGTGGTGAGTTTAGAAGGGCACAGTCACTCTTCCCTGTCCACATGCTGCCCACTTCCCACCATTCTGGGATCCTTCCCTGATCTCCCCCAGACCTCTGCCCCCACCCCCACTTCTCAGATCCCCTCCCATAACTGTCCAACTCCCCCCTGGCAGGATCCTTCCCTCTTCCTTCCATTTCCTGCCTCCCCTTGGGGCAAAAGCTCTGCACAATTCCCACACTGGGAATTGAACCCGGCCCACCTGGGTGAAAACCAGGAATCCTGACCACTAGACCATGTGGGATTGGGAGACCTATGTTTGTTTAAGGGCAGGTCTACACTATGTGCTGGATTCGCAGGCAGTGATCTTTCTCTGGGGTGTCACTTTATCGTGTCTAGTATAGACATGATAAATCGATGCTTTATTCCTGAGCACTCTCCCGTTCACTCCGGTACTCCAGCCCCACGAGAGGAGTGAACTTACAGAACAGCCTTCCAAAGAGAACAATGGGGGCAAAAAACCTCATTGGCCTCAAGACTGATCCTGATCAATGTATGTATGGGGCATAGGCACCATCTTTTCCTGGTGCCGGTGGGTGCTCATCCCTGACCTGGCCCTCATTTCAACCCCTTCTCCAAAGTCCCCACCCCAACTCTGGCCCCTCCCAGCCCCTAATCGACCCTTCCCTAAATACTCACCCCAGCCCCACCTCTTCCTGGAGTGCATTGCATTCCCCCTCCTCCCAGCGCTTGCTGCCATGAAGCAGCTGTGTTGTGGTGGTAAGAGCTGGGAGCTAGGGGGAGAAGATGGGTCACAGTGCACTCAGGAAAGGAGGCAATGTGGAGGTGAGATAGGGTGGGACGTGAGGCAGGGAGCTGCTGGTGGGTGCATTTTCCCCCATAGGTGCTCCAGCCCCAAAGCACCCACAGAGTCAGCACCTATGGGATGGGGTGGTGTGATGGGAAGCCTACAATGGCATTTGGCCTATCTCTGTTTGCTAGCAGAAAAAGTCGCCAAAGGGAGGAGATGGGAGAATAGGCGAGGAGGCTCAGAGTTACTGCAGAGAATTCTTTCCCAGGTGTCTTCCTGGTGCATCTTGTCCACATGCTCAGGGTCTAACTGATCACCATACTTGGGATTAGGAAGGAGTTTCCCCCAAGGTTAGATTGGCAGAGACCCTGGGGATTTTTTCACCTTCCTGTGCCCCATGGAGCATGGGTCACTTGCAGGTTTCAACTGGTGTAAATGGTGGAATATCTGCAACTTGACATCTTTAAACCATTATTTGAGGACGTCAGTAACTCAAGCAGATATTGGGGGATCTGTTTCAGGAATGGGTGGGGTCTTTTGGCCTGCAAGGTGTATGAGGTTGGACTAGATGATCATGCTGGTCCCTTGTGATTTTAAAGTCTCTGAGTCTAAAAGGGAGAGGGAAGTAAAGGGAAGTAAAGGGAAAATTAAAAAAATAAATTGATAATTGTGACAAGAGCATAACTCCAACAGCTCACTGACTGCCCTGGCCCCCAGCCCCTGACAGAATCCCCCCACCCCCTGACAGAACCTCTGATCCATCCAACCCCCGACTCCCTGTCCCTTGACTGCCCCTCCAAAAACCCTTTCTGATCCTTCAACACCCCCCCCCCCCGCCGCCGCCGCCTCCTTACCGCGCCGCTCATGTTGCTGCATTCCCATGCACAGCCAGTCCTCGCCCCCCACACTGGGAAGCAGGGGAGAAGGATCTCTAGAGCTGCCCCAGGCCCCCATACTAGGACCAGCAATCCAAGTATGCAGCAGAGCGGGTGAGGGCAGTGCTCTGAGGAGGAACTGGCCAGTGATCCAAAGCTGTGGGGGAGGGGTATGCTCTGGCCAAGGGAGCTCCATGCAAGCAGATGAATCCAGCCAGCAGGGCTCTGCAGGGGGGAAATCTGGGATATTTTTAGATATTTATAAATTCACCTGGACATGTCCCGGAGAATCCGTATGAAAGGTAACCCATGCTGAGACCCCCCTCTCCCTTTGGTCCTCCAGCTACTGTGACCTCCCTCCCCTTTGCTCCTCGGGCCATGCTGCAGGGACACTCACCCCTTTGCTCTTCCAGCTGCTGGAAGCAATTCACAGAGTGGGGCAGCACAGCTTCTCCATGTGCCTGCTCAGCATGACCCTTCCCCCTTTGCTCCTCCCCATGACCCACCGCAGGACTTTTCTCCTCCAGCTGCTGCCACACCCCCTGCTTTGCTCCTCCAGCCTCTGGAAGCTAGGCGAGGAAGCTTCTCCACATGCTTGCTCAGCTGGCTTACCTGCTCAGCTGAGGGGGCCTGATAAATCAAGACAGCAGGCTGTAGTTCTGAGATGCCCGGCCTGGGGTCCCAAAAGCCTCCATCATGTTCTCCCACAGCAGCCACCTGCTGCTGTGGTGGGGAACATGGATGAGGAAGCACTGCTGCCTCAGACCAGGCCAGGAGTGTTGCACAGGCCATTTCTTATGGGAAGCCAGACCTGCCACTGCCTCAGCCACCTCTTGCCTCATTACCTAGGCTCTTGGTGCTCTGCTGGTCATGGCCTCGCTTGAAGACCCAGAGCAAAAAGGAACAAGTACCTGCCTAGCAGAGGATGGTTTTGATCCATTGGCTTCTGGGCCTAGCACGCGTCTGCTACACCACTCTGCCTCTTCTTGAGTGATAGTGTCCAGCACCCAGCCGCCAGCATCCACACTAGCACCTTGAGAGCTCCAGCACAGACAAGCAGCTTGTGCAGGCTACTAGGCAACAGCCCTGGCACTTGCAGACAGGTGTCTGTGGTGTAATGGGTCAGTGGGTTTGGCTGTTAACTGAAAAGATGGTGGTTTGAGTCCACCCAGGGAGGGTTGTCACCCTATTCTCTTCAGGACTTGCTGAGAGACTCAAAGGCCCCATTTTGCTGCTTCTAAATCATCCCTCTTGGCTTCAGTAGGTTCAGCTGAGACCCAAAGAGTTTGCTCAGCAGAGCCATGCAGTGGCAGTATGCCGACCCATAACTTTAAGTCTGCGGCTTGAATCCGTTCTCTGCTAGGCACGTGCTTCTTCCTTGTTGCTCTGGACTTCAAGCAGGTGGCAATCTGCCAGGGATCTTCCCAGTACATCTGGCTGCCTGGGCTGAAGATAAGACCTTTGAGCAGCCAACAGGGAAGTGTGAGCAAGGCAGTCCTTGAGCCAGCGTGTCTCAGCCTCGCTTGCGGGGAGGCGGGAAGGGAGTAAAATGGGGTTATCTGAAGATTTTGCACTTGAATTAAGCCAAAGTCCATGGTGTGGCTGCTTGGAAATGGGCTTTTGTGGAGTGCCCCTCCCCCCCTTCCACCCAGCAGCTGAACCTACAGTGTCCAAGTGCCTTTGTGGCAGCAAACGGGGGACTTCACAGCTCTCAGCAGACTGTGAGGAGCCCACGAGGAGCATGACTTTGGGGGCAGCCCTGGGGGAACTATAGCCCACTTCATGTAAGCTTATGCTGAAATAAACTGTTTAGTCTCTAAGGTGCTACAAGTATTCCTCACTTTCTTTATGGATACAGACTAACACGGCGGCTATTCTTGAATTTGTGGTTAATGATGTTGCTGTAGATCAGGGGTGGGCAAACTACGGCCCGAAGGCCAGATCCAGCCCGCGAACCTGTTCTGACTGGCCCACCAGGGCTCGGCAAGGGAGGCTGCTCTCGGCCCCTCCCTCACCCTCCCAGAACCCCAGGATCGAGCGCCAGAGCTCCAGTGGGGGAGGCTGCTCCCAGCACCTTCCCCTGGGTGCCGCTGAGGCTCTGGGAGAGCTGAGTCCCTCCCCTTACCTCCCCTGGTCTGCCGGAGCCTCAGTGACACATGTCTGAGCTCCCTGCAGGGGAGGCTGCTCCCAGAGCCTTCCCCCACACTCCCAGAGCGTTACTGAGGCTCTGGGAGAGTGGGGAAAGGTGTTGGGGAGGTAATGGGAGGGACTCCTCCAGTGGGGGGAACAGCTCCTTGCCCTCCCCTGCTCTCCTGGAGGCTCAGCAGTGCACACCTGAGCTCCCAGTGGGGGAGGCTGCTCCTGGCCCCTCCCCCGCTTTCACCACTCTCCCGGATCAATGATCGATACAGTCCTAGTTCATATTAATAACATCCCAGCAGCCTACAAAGTGGGAAGAAGACAGTTTTGGAGCTGGCATCTCTCGTCCAGTTCTTCCTTGTGACTTGAGAAGAACTGGGAATGGAGCAAAATGTGCCAGGCAGAAGGTTTTGTGCTCAGCCTTGAAGATTAAGCCTGAGCCTACACCTGCAGCATGGGGCTGGATTTCTGAGGCATGTTCACCGCACGCTTCGGGCCATGAGCTGAACCCACTGACGGCAACAGGGATGGTTTTCATGCAGCAAAAGGGGCCTTTGAGGCTCTGAGCAGATCTTTGAGAGCCAGGGATCATTGAGGTCCCTGGGTGGGCTCGAACCACCAGCCTTTTGGTTAACAGTCAAAAAAAGCTGACCAATTGCACTACAGAGACACACATTCACTGGTGCCGAAGTTGCTCCCCCCCCCTGCACATCTGCCTGGTAGCACTAGAGCTCACATGGTGCTAGTGTGTATGCTGGTATGAGCAGCAAATTATCTGGGCCCCTGGTGCCTGGCTCCAGCAATATTCAGGGCCTCAGGACCCAGCTTCACCAATGTCCAGAGCTGGGTCTCTCCCCCGGCCCCGCCTGTCACCCCACCCATCTCCCCCAGGAGTCCCTGGGCCCCCCTTGCTGCCGCAGCCCCTCCCTCTGCTCCAGAGGAGAGGGTCCCTGTCTCTCTCCTGCAGCTCCACGCTGCCTCCCTGCATCAACTGCCATTGCAGGGTCCTAGTGCCCCTCAACTGCTACTGCCAGGGCAGGCTGACCCTGAGCCTGCCCGTCCCCCTCAGACCCTTTCATTTTCCAGTGGGACCCTCCTCCAGCACAGCCCCCCCCCCCCCAGGCAATCATCCTGCCCCATGCTGTGCATGCTATTCCTCTGACCCAGGCTGACACCAGCCGCCAATGGGGTACACCAGGAATCGCACTGACCAGATTTCCGTGAAGGAGAGCACGTTGACAGCCCAGTGCAGGGAAGTGCCAATGGACTGTTTGGATCACGCAGTTCTCACCGTGCGCCTCAATTCCCTGACCAAGGCCAGAGGTTACTGGAAGCTGAACATCCAGTGGAATTGGCTACTGTAAGGATCGGAGTCCCCCACTCCCTGATCCAGATGCCTGTCTGACCACAAGGACTCTCTTCCTACCCTCATGTCTGCTAGAGTCCTCAGAACCCCAACGAGACTGGGCCCAGGAATCCAGGGGGTCTTGACGCCCAACCTTGTCATGGTCACTTAGAACAGGGGCTGAGGTGTCTCCACTCTGGGTGTCTGAATCCCTGGGAGGGAATCCCAGGGTAGTTGTAGGCATGTCCAACCCAAGAAATGAGAGAAACAAGGTAGGGGAGGTAAGATCTTTTATTGGCCAAGTTCTGTTGGTGAGGGAGAGAAGCTTTGGAGCCCCACAGAACTAAATCACCTGCAGGTCTCTTTGTGGCTTGAAAGTTTGTGTCTCTCCCCACCCCACGTGTACAAACACTTGTCTCTACCCACTCTCACCCCACTGAGAATTCTTTGGGGTCACTCCTTGCCTTTATCAACCTAAGGGCCTAAGAGAAAACTACACAGGTGCTCCAGTGGTGGAATGGGTTAGGGCACAGTACTTATAGAGCAGTGCTGAGGAGGATATGCTGAGGTTGTGAGTTTAAGCCTCACCTGGAGCACTGGGTATATTAACTAAATGGCTTCACCCCTCATTTGGCCCCTTGGAATGGAGAATTCCAGCCCAGGGACACTGGGGAGGGGAGGAGTCAAAATGCCCCCTTCAATTATCACCTCCTCTCCAGAGTGCAGGTTGGGATCCACAACCCTTCCCTGTGCCATGGTCCCTCATGCAGAGGCCTGCCCAGCCTTTGACAGTTGACTCAGAGCTGGGGGAGGGAGAGGAGCAAGGTAGCCATTGGTGGAGGCTTTCCCTTCCCCTGGCTACTTTCCTGGTTCTTGTCACAGACAGAAAGCAGGAAAAGACCAGAGGTCTGAAGCACAGACAATGGGATGTTTATTGGGGGTTAGTTTCCAAGAAAGCACCTTCCGAAGCCCTTCAAACCAGTCGGGCTTATCTCTATCCACTGTCGCTGACAGAGTCTGTTCCCTTCCCAGACTCTCTGCAGAGCCCACATCGCTCTGCTGCAGGAGGGAGCCCTCAATAAGAAGCAAAAGCTCCAAAATTTCCTCCCATCCTGTTTCAGCCAGGTCAGCACAGCACGTGAAGAGCTTCCACCTCCACCACGGGAGAATGCAGCCATCTGGAAAGAACCTGCTATGTGCCCAGAGGCCTTTATTCCTCCAGCCTGTGAGGACAGAGGGGACATGAGGAAATTTCCCCTTCACCCCCCCACACGAAAGGCCCCTCTAGGAAAGGCAAAATCCTAAAGAGAAAAAGTAACATCATAAGGGACCCTAACAACACAGAATGTAAGACCAACCAGGGACTTGAACCCTGGACCCTCAAATTAAAAGCTTGAGAATCTACCAACTGAGTTAGCCAGGCTCCCAAAGGAAAGTGGAAGTTCATGCAGGGGAGAAATTAGTCAAGAAAAAGGGAGCAGGAAACACTAGACGAAACATGCTGCTCTCTCTCTTCCCAGCCCTAACCCTGGCACCAAATTGCCCCAAATTTCATGATGCCCTTGGCAGCACCAGCCCCGGCAACCAGCCCTATCCTTTGGCTGTCCCCACTGCAAGGGGTAGGGCCCATCCCGGGGGTGTGGGACCCCAGTCTACTCCCTCTACCTCATCCCCTGCCCCCACACACACCCATTCCACCTCTTCCCCCAGCAACCCCGCACTCACTGGCAGTGGTGGGAAGTGGAGAAACCCAGCCCCAGCCAGCTCTTTTCCACCAGCTCCCAGCCCACTCCACTTCCCTTTCCCCGGCCGCAGTCATGTCACTCCAGATGAAGAAAGGACCAGCGCTGGCTCCCAGTGGCTGGACACTGGTGGAGTAGAGCTGTCTGGGACCAGGTTTCTTCACTTCCCACTACTGCTGGTATGTTGGGAGAGATCCCTTCCCCCAAGCCTCCTCCCCCAAGCAACATGGCTGGGGGCGGGCCAAGGGAAGTGGAGTGGGTCCTCCTGCTTATCCCCTGGCTACTCCGGGCCTATGGGGCCCAACAGCTCCTCCCATCAGACCCTGCAAGGGAGGCCAGGGGCCCCACACAGCCCTCCCCGATTGGGGGTCTGCATAGGGCACCCAAATGGCTAGGGACAGCACTGCCCTCAGGCATTTTGTCAGCATCATGCCCCAGTCAACTAACTGCAACTCCCGAAACTCCAGAAGGCCCAGCTCATCAACCTGGCTTCTCCTACAGGCTCCTCTTCAACCTGACTAATAGGGAGGAGTTTTAAGTCTCCCTCCCTCAGAACAAATTTCACTTGGGGAGAGAGACAAAATTTCAAGCCACAGCAAGACCTATGAGTGATTCAGTTTTTTGTGGCTCCATAGCTTGTCCCTTTCACCAACTGAACTTGGCCAATAAAAGATATTACCTCACCTTCCTTGTTTCTCTCATTTATTGGGATGGACATGCCTACAACAACTCTGGGATTCCCTCCCAGGGAGTCAGACACCCCAAAATTGTGCTGTGATATTTTCTACATCAAAAGAGCACTCTGGAATGGTCATAGTCACCACCGGTTCCAGTGGGCATCAATCACTCATTAGGAAGGAAAATATTTGTTCTTGTAGGAATAGGGTCAGGGGAGCGGAGCACGTTGGTCTTCCAGGCTTTGCAGCAAACCAACCCTGGGTGTAAAATCAGCTGTTCTTAAGGGGGGGTAGGAGGCAGCAATTGTTAAATAAGAAAATCTTCATGGAAGTTGCTGTAAGTGGTCAAAAAAAAGTTTCTTTGTGCTTACTAACAGAAAGAACTGATTTATTTGTTGCTGAGTAGGCTTCTTCCAGCACATTCCTGGTTTCATCTCTGCCCCAGTCACTGCTGTAAGAGGGTCTTATATGCACTGAGTCAAAGCCTTTCGCAAGCCTTCTTAGCACAGTCGGCAGTGTGTCAGTCTCATAATCTGAAGGTCCTGAGTTCAAACCTCAGAGAAGGCAACTGGTTTTGCTTCTTACCTAAAAGACCAGAGGAGAGCTGTTTCTAGACACCCTCCCATCCAGACAACACACAGAGAGACTTTTCCGAGGCATTGACTTTTGCTTCTCCTTTAGGACTCTTTAATGCAACTGGAAATACCCATCCCTATAGGCCCCTTTGGGTTGTTGTGGGCAACTCATGAAAGGGATGCACTGAAAATCCACTAGGTCCATTGCCCCCCTTGCTCACCCCCAAGCAGCTTTGACTCTTGCTGACAGTGATGGTGAGACTCCACTGCCTCAGCATCCTCAACCTCCACTGGAGGCCGGTACCTTAGACCCCTGTTTATATTTCAGCCTCCAGCCGGTGCTTCCCTGCCCAAGCACTCACCTTCTGCCCCAGGTGAACCAGCTGGTGGGCTGCACCCACAGGCAGACACTTATACCACTCCTGTCAGAGCAGCAGCTGCAGCTGTTGGCAGCTAATCCCTACCTAAGTCTCAGGGAAGGAGCTGGGATCACTTGTTATTTCTCCCACACATGATGTCACACTGGGTTTGGACACATTTCTCTCCCCACCTGATTTCAATTCACAGCCCCTCCCCCCATTTCTGCTTTATGCCTCATTCCTGGACAGATGTGAACACAAAGAAACTTTTGGTGACCACTCTCAGCCACTTCCTTGAAGAATTTTTAATGTCATAATTGCTGTCTCTGACCCCACTGAAGAACAGTTGATTTTATCCCCAGGTGCTTCATCCTCCTCCATAACCATGTCATCAAAATCACCTGGATGATGCTTGAAACTTCTGACACTCCTCACTTGGCTGGTGTGATCCATTTCCTCCCAGTTCTCCTACCTTGGGTGTTTGCCTCCCCTTCCTGGGCCTCCCCAGGCCCTGTTGCCAGCACAGAGTGCCCCTCCCCCAGCCCAGCAGTGTCCCTGTTTCAGGCTCTCCCAAAAAACTCTTCTCCAGCTTGGGGAGAGGCTCAAGTGGCCACGCAAGAGTTACACCATCCAGGGCATGGTTGCAGCCCAGCAAAGATAACTGGGTCTGACTTTGCAACCAGGATCCTGTGCCCATCTGTCCTGCAGCTTTGGCTGGGGGTGGAGCCGGAGCCCTGTGCCCCGACCCTGTGCTTTCTACAGGCCTTTTTCACCTTCCTAGGGCTGTGTGCCCCTTCTCATGGCTCCAATCAGGGCTCTGCACCTGTGCCTGTCATGCCCCGCCCCCCACTTAGGCCCACCCCCTGCTTCTCCAACTCCCCCCCCCCCCCCTCAAAGAGTGTGTCCTGATATTTCACTTTTCCCAACTGGTCACCCTATCTCCAGCACCCCAGTTTTCCTGGTGGTATCAGTTGGGTTTTCCCTGAGGCCCTGAGATTTTCAGGGTACTTTTTTCCCTCCCCCTGGAGTGAACTCAGCTTTCCCCCCCATCACGGACATTCCATGAAATAACAACAGCAGCATGAAGGAAAAGGGGAGGGAACATCTCACTGCCGGGGCTGGATGTGCCCAGGGCCCCCTGCTCGTCCATTGTTTCCATTGCAGAAGAGGAAGGTTCCATGGAATTTGACACCCTGCTTTGCACAAGGGATAGAGAAAGATCTTGCTGTTCCTGTGTCTCTGCAAAGAAAATTGTTTCTGTATGAAAGCGAGGTGGGACATGGCTCCTTGTTTGGACAATATCTTCAGGATTAAGATCAAAGGAGACCCTGCTTTAATCAACACACACGACATTGACGAAACTCTCTAGTGTAGACTTGGCCATAGTTAGATCAGCTTTAGACACAGCTAGGTCTACAGAACAATTCTTGGCTGGTCACATTCAACGTAGCGCAGGTAACATAGACATGCTTTTAGTTCCAAGAGAGCTCTCTGGGTGAACCCGTAAGGGCCTGTCACTCTGCCAAGTGGAGGGAGGCCGCTCGGGCCAGGTCGAACCAGCCGGGCCCAGAGTAGATACGGCAGTCCAGTGTCCCTCAGCAGCACCAGGCAGCCACTTAGGCCCAGTCAGGCCCTTAGTCAGGGATGGGGTAGTGCCACGGGGTAACCTGGAACAGACTCTTGGGTTGCTTGTAGCCGGGACAGAGCCCAGAGAGTCAGGAAGCAACCAGTTTCTCGGGGCAGTGGGGGGAGGAGAGGGCTGGCTCTGGCCTGGGCATGGCTCAGGCAGCCAGCAAATACACTCCAGTCTTTAGGGTGGCTGGGGCCAGGGCTTACAGGGGTGTAGACAGCCAATACAGCAGTCTATAGGGGGCTGGCTATAGACTTGGCGTGGCTCTGGAAGTCAGCGCAGACACTACAGTCTATGGAAGGCTGGGGTCTGGGCTCGCAGGGGCGCAGCCGGTGGTTGGGTCTCCCCGGGTTGCTGCCCAGCAGAGAGAGCATCCTTCCCCTCATCTGGTCTTCCCCCCACTGGGCTGCAGGGAGCGCCATTTATACTTCAGGCCACACCCCTTGTGACGGTGCTGTTCCTGGTGGGACCAACTGAGAATGCCAAATCAGGACAAATTATTTCCAAAAGGGCAACTACAGCCCAAAGCTGGGGTTTCTCCACCTCTAAGGCAAACCAAACCAGCCAAATAGAAAAGACTTTGGTTTCGCCCCACTCGTTAGCCGAAAGTTACACAAGCAATTCCCTTAGACATTCCAGCTTCCCAGTATCACCACCAGCAGCCTCCTGTCCTGGGGACCAATGATTATGAAAACCAATACCCCAATAAAGAAAACAGTTCTTCCCAATTCCAAAGAATCAGGCCCCAGACCAATATACAAATCAGATCTTACCACAAATCACACTGTTGCCAATCCTTTAGAATTTAAAATCTAAAGGTTTATTATACAAGGAAAAAGATATAAGTGAGGATTAGGAATGGTTAAAAGAAATTAATTACATGTTGTAATGGCAAATCTCTTGGTTCAGACTTGCAGCAAAGGTAGAAAAAACTTCAGGTTTAAATCAAAGTCTCTGGAATACATCCACAACATGGATGGGTCTTTTGTTTCAAGCTTCTGTGTGAAACAAAGTCCCATACAGAGGTAGGAGCAAGACTGAAGACTGGAAACTGATGACCAAGATGGAGGATTTCAAGAAGCTTTTATACCTTTCCCAGGTGCAGGAATTGTCTTTGTCTTTTGCTGTGCAGCAACATGGAGTATGGAGTCACATGGCAATCCCTGCCCCCTCGCTAAGACACGGGGTGTGTCTGCCCTCTCTAAATGAGTCCATTGTGTAACTGATGGTCCTTAATGGGCCAACCATGCCAGCCCAGCTAATAACATCTTGCTTGAGATTTCACCCAGAAGCAAAGCATAAGTTTGAAATACAGCCAATATTCATAACTTTAGCTACACAAAAGATACACACATACAGATAATCATAATCAGCAGACCATAACCTGGGTGTAGACACCTTATATGACCCCCTTTACATAATATTTGGTGCCCCTACAGGACCTTGGTTGCACCAATGAGCTATATGTTCCCAGATAATTTCAGTAACATGACACCCCTGCACTTCCCGCAAGAGGGGCAGGGCAGACTGGGCTCCGCCCTTCCAGGGAAAAGTAAGTGACCCTCACTCTCCCAAGCAAAGGGAGACCCCTCCAAAGTCCTCCCAAAAAAACAAAAAAATCTTTGGGCAGCCTACTGAATACAAGTATAGTGTTACTCTCCTGCGTGGATTCTCTGATGTGGTATAATCTGTGAACTATGATTGAAGCCTTTCCCACACACAGGCCATGACTAGGGCTTCTCTCGTGTGTGGACTTTTTGATGTGACACAAGCTCTGAGCTCCGATTGAAGCTATTCCCACACTCATGGCAAGTGTAGGAGCAAGTGTAGGATTTCTCACCTGTGTGGGTTCTCTGATGAACTTTAAGGTGCCAGCGCTGAGTGAAGCTTTTCCCACACTCAGAACACGTGTACGGTTTCTCTCCTGTGTGTATTCTCTGATGACATTTAAGGTTCCAGCGCTGAGTGAAGCTTTTCCCACACTCAGGACACATGTACGATTTCTCTCCTGTGTGCGTTTTCTGATGTTTAATAAGCTCTAAGCTCTGAATGAAGCTTTTCCCACACTCAGGACACGTGTAGGGTTTCTCTGTGTGGGTTCTCTGATGATCTTTAAGGCTGGAGCAATGACTGAAGCTTTTCCCACACTCAGGACACGTGTATGGCTTCTCTCCTGTGTGGATTCTCTGATGAGTTTTAAGGTGGGAGCACTGACTGAAGCTTTTCCCACACTCCGGACACGCGTATGGTTTCTCTCCTGTGTGGATTCTCTGATGACCTTTAAGGCTGGAGAGCTGAGTGAAGCTTTTCCCACACTCAGGGCATGTGTAGGGTCTCTCCCCAGTGTGCACTCTCTGATGTACTGTCAAGACTGAGTTATGTTTGAAGGTTTTCCCACACTCCGGGCAGATGTAGTGTTTTCCTCCACTGTTGATTCTCTCATGTCCAATAAGGTCGGAACCTCCACTAAACTTTTTCTCTGGTCTGTGTGGACTCTCACAGGTTTTTGCCTGTGCACAACTCCAGGAAACATTCCCTTTGGATCTTTCTGATAACGTCCCATATGCTTCTATTTGCTCAGCATCGTCTTGTTGAGGATTCTCCTCCTCATTCTCATTCACCATACCATTATCTGATAGGATAGAGAAACCAGAGAGAGGTCACTCCCTTTGCCAAAGAAAAAGAAAACCTCACAGAGCGGAATGGAAGAAACAGGGGGAACAACATTCAATAAGTGATGGAAAGGTCAAGCAAAGAAAGAGCTGAATCTACCCCAAACCTTTCCCCAGAGGAGAGAGAGGAGGGAATCAATTCTGGGTCTAAATCTCAACCAAACACTCAGGGAGAAGGTAGATTAGGAAAGGACCTACTATCAGGCACGAATCAGGACAGGTAGGAATCAGAGAGTGAAGTCTGCCATGAGGATGCCACATCTCCTGAAAACAATCCTGAACTCAGAGAGCTCACAAGGGCTTTGTAGAAATCCCAAATGTTTCCCTATTCAGGGACCCATTTTGTATTGGTTCAATGGATTCCTCACCTGTGCAGGCATCTCTCAGGGTCTCTCTTTCCTCAGAGCCCTGCAGGTCTGGGACCCAGGGCTCCTCCCCTCGTTCCAGACAGGAGATCACATCAGGTTTGGAGACCAGGAACCCTTCACAAGTGACAGAAAACAAGCAAGATCAATTTAATTTGTGAGGTACTTGTGTAACGTTCTGGGGGTGCAACCCAGACCCCTGAAACATTGTGTCACCACCTGCCCTGGATCCTGGGGGCCTCACAATGCTTTGCTGTTGTAGCTCCCAACCTGGGATGCTGACAAACAGCTGACCAAAGGAAGGGCCATGCTGGGTCAGACCAAATATCCATCCAGCCCAATCTCCTGTCTACCAACAGTGGCCAATGCCAGGTGCCCCGGAGTGAGTGAACCTAATGATCAATGATCAAGAGATCTCTCTGCTGCCATCCATTTCCACCCTCTTATAAACAGAGATGAGGGACACCATTCCTTACCCATTCTAGCTAATAGCCATTAATGGACTTAACCTCCATGAATTTATCCAGTTCTCTTTTAAACCATGCTATAGTCCACATGTGTCAAACTCAAGGCCCGCGGGCCACATCCGGCCCGCCATACAATTATTTCCGGCCCGCGAAATCGTTTTATATATCTGTTTTTAATGGCCCTGTGACAGGGGTCGGGAACCTTTTTGGCTCAGAGAGCCATATAATAGGCCCCCCCGCCGCCGCCGCGCTCTCCTCTCCTCCCCCCGCTGCCGCCGCGCTCTCCTTTCCCCCCCCCGCCACCGCTGCCGGCGCGCTCTCCGTTCCCCCCCGCCGCCGCCGCGCTCTCCTTTCCCCCCCCCGCCACCGCTTCCGCCGCGCTCTCCTTTACCCCCCCGACGCCGCCGCTGCCGCCGCGCTCTCCGTTCCCCCGCTGCCGCCGCGCTCTCCGTCCCCCCCCGCCGCCGCCGCGCTCTCCGTCCCCCCCCGCCACCGCCGCGCTCTCCGTTCCCCCCCGCCACCGCTGCCGCCGCGCTCTCCTTTACCCCCCTGACGCCGCTGCTGCCGCCGCGCTCTCCGTTCCCCCGCTGCCGCCGCGCTCTCCGTTCCCCCCCCGCCACCGCCGCGCTCTCCTTTCCCCCCGCCACCGCTTCCGCCGCGCTCTCCTTTACCCCCCCGACGCCGCCGCTGCCACCGCGCTCTCCTTCCCCCCCCCACCTGACCCACCCAGCCCGATCTCTCCCCCACACCACAGATTTTGAATGTATTGTATTGACAGGATATTTTTTTATGAAGAGCAAAATATTTTAAGTTGAAATGTATTTATTTTGGAATGATATCCTGTATTTTGGTTCATATTAATGGTTAAAAAACATAAATATTTAGTCTGTTAAATAAATGGTTATACTGTTCGGCCCGCGAGTTTTGAGTTTTGGCCCCCTGTGCAATTGAGTTTGACACCCCTGCTATAGTCAGAGTCTTCACAAGCTCCTCAGGCAAGGACTTCCACAGGTTGATTGTGTGCTGTGTGAAGAACTTTCTTTTATTTGTTTTAAACCTGATGCCCATTAATTTTATTTGGTGGCCCCTAGTTGTTCTATTATGAGAACAAGTGAATAACTTTTCCTTATTCACTTTCTCTACACTCCTCATGATTTTATAGACTTGCATCAGATCCCCTACATAGATCAGCTCTTTTGGAGGAGGGGAATAACGTACTAGACTGTATTGCCAATTGAGTAAAGTTCGTAGGATATAGAGGCAATAAGCACACAAGTGAGGAAGAATTCAGGCTATTTATTGCGTAGCAGGCAAATAAAAGAGACAAGCAAGCCAATTCTACTAAGCAAGGATATAATCTTACACTCCTCCTTTCAGTCTTCAGGAAGTCGGGAGGAGACAATTGAGGGACCCCCCCCCCCAGGCCAACATGCTGCACGCTGCACCCGTCTCAGGTCTGCATCGAAGTTCACTGTGTTTCTGGGGCTTATTTACACCTAAAATCCACTTAGGCTATGTGGGAATTAGCAGTAAAGAAGCCCATTAATTATGCCTGTTTTGATTTTAGGTACCCAACTCTTATCAATGCTTACAACTTCCTTTCTAGTGTCCCATAGATTTAGAACAGGGGTGTCAAACTCAATTGCACAGGGGGCCAAAACTCAAAACTCGCGGGCCGAACAGTATAATCATTTATTTAACAGACTAAATATTTATGTTTTTTAACCATTAATATGAACCAAAATACAGGATATCATTCCAAAATAAATACATTTCAACTTAAAATATTTTGCTCTTCATAAAAAAATATCCTGTCAATACAATACATTCAAAATCTGTGGTGTGGGGGAGAGATCGGGCTGGGTGGGTCAGGTGGGGGGGGGAAGGAGAGCGCGGCGGCAGCGGCGGCGTCGGGGGGGTAAAGGAGAGCGCGGCGGAAGCGGTGGCGGGGGGAAAGGAGAGCGCGGCGGTGGCGGGGGGGGAACGGAGAGCGCGGCGGCAGCGGGGGAACGGAGAGCGCGGCGGCAGCAGCGGCGTCAGGGGGGTAAAGGAGAGCGCGGCGGCAGCGGTGGCGGGGGGGAACGGAGAGCGCGGCGGTGGCGGGGGGGGACGGAGAGCGCGGCGGCGGCGGGGGGGGACGGAGAGCGCGGCGGCAGCGGGGGAACGGAGAGCGCGGCGGCAGCGGCGGCGTCGGGGGGGTAAAGGAGAGCGCGGCGGAAGCGGTGGCGGGGGGGGAAAGGAGAGCGCGGCGGCGGCGGGGGGGAACGGAGAGCGCGCCGGCAGCGGTGGCGGGGGGGGGAAAGGAGAGCGCGGCGGCAGCGGGGGGAGGAGAGGAGAGCGCGGCGGCGGCGGGGGGGCCTATTATATGGCTCTCTGAGCCAAAAAGGTTCCCGACCCCTGTCACAGGGCCATTAAAAACAGATATATAAAACGATTTCGCGGGCCGGAAATAATTGTATGGCGGGCCGGATGTGGCCCGCGGGCCTTGAGTTTGACACATGTGATTTAGAAGAAGCAGCTGTCCTCTCTAATTAGATAAAGGCTCCTCCAACATTCCAAAATCACGCTAGCTGAACATGCAGGTGTTTAAACAAAAATCTTTACCAGGCAAAAGTAAACCAGAGGTCTACTTGACCAAAGCCTACATGGAAGTCCAGGCATGAAAAGGGCAATTGTACATGCCACTTCTCGGAACAATGTCTTCCGGTATGTTTCCACTACACAGAGAAAGCTC
This sequence comes from Sternotherus odoratus, assembly GCA_032164245.1. Taxonomy (NCBI): domain Eukaryota; kingdom Metazoa; phylum Chordata; order Testudines; family Kinosternidae; genus Sternotherus; species Sternotherus odoratus. Next base: position 33,097,959 of record JAVMKO010000013.1, on the reverse strand, counting down.
CTTTTCTTCTTCGAATGATGGTCCCTATTGTATTCCACCAAAGGTGAGTAACAAGCAGTTCCTAGATAGGTGGAGGAGAGCAAGATGACAGAACTGTGCAGCAGAGGAGCTTTGCACCGAATGAGCTGTCAGCCACAGAACCACGCTCTGTCACATAAGGAGAAGAAAAGATGAGTACCCAACTCCACGTGGCCGACTGCTGGCACTCTCGTAGAAAGGGCTCATATCCCACTGGTTCGGACCATCCTCATAATTGATAGCAGAGCTCAAATCACCCTGAGACCCACTTCGAGATTCTCTGGGTGGATACAGCCTGCCCTCTCATTCTCTCCACTATGGCAACAAATGGCCTGGCAGATCTCTGGAATGGCTTTGTCCTTTGTAGGTAAAAGACTAGGGCCCGATGTACACCAAGGAAGTGAAGCTGCCCTTCCTCATTCAATGCATGTGATCTGCGATGCAGGCCAAGCGAGACAGCTCTCTACCTGCATTCAGAAATATAGCTTATGCACAGACAGTGTTGTGCAGAGGACTGCACTGTCGGAACAGGCGGAGGGGCTCTGTGGACTACAGAATGTTTCTGAGGAGGTCATAGGCCTGTTGGTAAAACGGGAGATTCTGTAACACTGTGAGAAGACAGCAGGTGATCAAAAATATAAATGAAGCCTTTAAGTAGGACTTTTCTACATGCATATTATTCCTCATTAAAGAAAAATATGTAAAAAGGCCATTGGTATTTGTCTTTGGTGCTGATGTATACATGCCTAAAGATCGCAGAGTGGCTCTGGAATCTTTCAGTGAGTGCAAGGAGTCATCAGTCTTTTGATTGAAGAGCTGTGATTCATCAAGAGGGAGATCTTAGATTGTATTCTGCACTTCTCTGAGGAAACCAGGATTCCCTCCTCATAACGACTGCAGTTGCCAAAACACGCAAGGATGCATCTGCTGAATCAACTACAGCCTGGACTTGATAGGAACTGGACACAATGCTGCTGAGGTAGTTCATTTGCCATATGTCCAAACTGTAAGAAGTCATATTTGGCCATCACGGTCAGGCAGTTCGGATCCAGTCCAAGGAGAAAACCTTTCAACCTGTAAGATCCAGTCTCTTGGCTGCCTGACTGTCAGCTGGGGAGGAGCATGGGGACTGTTTAGCTCACTCCATAGGAGACTGAATCACTAGGGAATTCAGCAGAGGATGAGAGAATAGACACTTGGAACCCTTGGGAGCGGGGTGTCACACACAGTCTGTGTCTGTTGGAGAGTGTCCTCGTGTGCTAGGGCCACCCTGGTACCAATGCGTGTGTGCAGGTTGGATATAGGGGACGGGGCCTCTCAGTAGGTGAGAGAACCGGGACACATGGAAACGTCATCCTTTCCAGTGCGAACACTGCATGAGGCTCTGGGGGGAGCAGCTGTGAGTCTCCTTGGAGTCAACGGCGCCAGGTCTATGGATGGAAATGGGGCCAGAAAGCGGACATGTCTCGGAAGTGGGGATTCACTAGACGTCGGCAGAGGCCATGCCGGGGCGGGCGGGTCCGTAACGGGACCTGGCAGCTCCAGCAAGTGATGCTGCTTTTTGTGGCTCTTGGAGAGAGGTGCCTCTCTTTGGCCAGATCTTATGGACAGCAAGGCATCTTTCTTCAACCTGGAGGAAGACTTACTGCTATGCCGATGTGCGTACTTCTGTGACTCATGGCTCAGCCCCGGATCACTGGTGCCAGTGGAGCCAGACTGAAGCTCCGCAGTAATGTTATGCTCTACAAAGCACATGGGATCTTTTAGAAGAGAAGGCAATATGCCATATTTAATAAAAATTCAACAGTTAGCATGTGCTTTTCAGTCACACACACACAAGTCCTGCCAGTTGATGGTTATAGTTACCAGTCTCTTCTAGCTCGAGTCAATCTAATGGCCAGTTAGATTGAGCACCAGTAAGGAGCTGGGCTCTGTCGGTCGCGATCCAATGCTCCGAGGCTTTGCAGGACTGGACCCAGAGTTCCAATGCAAAACACCCCATCTTTATAGGTGTAAATTCCCATTTGAGTCCATGCATTTTGCAATGTCATCCTGTGATCATTAGCCCTTAAGCGGTGTTAACCTTGGGGTTTTCAGCTGTCATTAGTGGATGGTTATTGTTGGGTTTCCCATCGTTATCTCCTACTTGTTGTCTCGCCTTCAGGGGGGTGGGGGGGAAGGGGGTGCTACCTCACCTCTGAGGCCCTCAGTGCTGCTAACATGCTTAGCATCCAATACAATAGATGTTTTCTGATGGTCTCCTGGTCTTTTCAAGTCTCTCACTTTTTCTTGACCATCTGGACATTTGTGATGGCTTTCACATCTTAGCTTTTCCTGATGCATTCCTCATTCACACAAACAATCTCTTACAGAAACCTTCAGGGTATACAGACAGCAGTATTTTATATCCAGCAGAATACATCGTAAATCAAGTCTTGCTAAATCTTATAAAACAATTCACAGTGGGGCTTCAGGCCCTCAATACTTCTCTAATGTCTTTATCATAGACACTATACAAAACCCTGTCTCACTAACTAAACTTTAGAACAAGTCCTAATTGTAATGCGTTTGGGAAACAGGATCCCAGTCTTAGACAGTCATTCCTTTCTCTTAATCAGAAAGGGTGGCCAGCAGAAGGAAATCGAAGTTTACATCAATTCTTATAACAATTAGTACAATTACAAAATCCTGCTCCTACAGTACGATCTACACGCTTGGACTGTTCAGTCCCATGTAGCAGGGGGCTCCGGGACCAGGCTTCAATCCCAGCCCAAGGTGACTTCCATGAGATTCTTCTTAAGACAGGAGGCGGAGGCAGGGAAGCAGAGACAGATGCTGCATCTGGATGTGGTGTGGGCTTCCCCCAAGCAGTACAGAAAGTGGTGTTGAGGGAGAACAAATGAGGACAGGAAATGCAGACTTTGAATCCTGTCCTCTTAGTCATAATCCAGCATCCAGACCTGGGAGAGATGGGGCGGGGAGGAATGAGGGGGGAGGGTTTGTAGGGGAAACCTACACATTTCAGAAACAAGAAAACTACTACATAAAAACAACCAAGTCCTTCTAATGAGGGGCTTGGACTTGACATAACTCGCAGCCATATTGTGTATGAACTTTGCATAACCCACAGCCAGTTTGCATAACCCACAGCCACCATATGTTGGAAACAAAACTCGAGTCAGGGGAATTTGGCTTAAGCAAACAAATAGAAAAGAATTAGCTGCAGCTACAGCCCTATTAATTGGAGATAGATAGATATTCACAAAGTCATGAGAATGGGGAGAGAATGGATAAGTTAGCCTGGAGTTCCTACAGTTTCTCTCTGATAACGAACAGTGGGATGTTTTCTTGTAACTAAAGCAATTTTAACTAGTTTAAATAGTTCAAAAGTGTACTTTAAATATGCAAAGAGTTCTGGTCTACTGGTGGTTAAGCAATTCTACCCTGACAGTGTATTCCAATAACAAAGCATAAAGATAAATAAACCTTGAGAACTTTTAACTAACTTTGAAAAAATACAAAAGCAAATGTATAGGCGGTGTAGGAGATCCGCTTGTCGCCCACTTCAAAAATAGGCAGGAGAGTCCCTTGTGGCTTCACCAGTGTCCTTTTATTCAAGTGCAAACCCCCACCACCTATTTACAACAATACACATTAGCTCTGGTTTAGCTCAGCTCCAGCCCTCAGCTGGGCTGGCCTCAGGAACGGTTAGCTCTAACAGGCACCTAGCCTCAGTTACCTTCCTCCCAGCTCTACTTCCTTCCCTGCACCTTCTCTCTCTGTCACCTTCTCTCTCCTCCTCCTTCCCCACTCTGGGCTTCCTCCCTGCCAGGCTTTTATATCCCCTGGGGAGGCTACCAGGTGCAACTCATTTGGCCCTAATTAGCCCAGGGCTGCACTCTGCTAGGGAAGCAGCTTCCCTAGCTTAGGGAAGCTGCTAGCAGAGGCTTTTGCTCTCTTAAAGGGGCAGCAATGCTGGCTCAGTCACTCCTGGCCAGCACCCTGCCACAGCAGTCTTAGGCAGGTGAACCCCTGTGTAGTGAAAATGATTGGCTAGTGTTTTTGCATCGCTATGGTTGGTTGAAGCATAGAGGAGAGAAATTCTCATTTTAACTATGTAATGGGGGTCAGAAGACAGGCTCTTTGGAACTTAACTCCGAGATACAGCTCAAGACAAAGGTGTCAGGACTGTTACCCAGCCCGACCGTATTGTGCAGATGCCAGAACCCAAGACGAGAGCAGATCCTGATTGGCCCACCGGGAGACGTCCCGCTGTCTTTGCTGGGAGGGGTGAGCATTAGATGCTTGGCATGTGTATTCTGTTGATTTGTAGGTAATACACACACATGTTTAAGGATAGGACTGTGTAAGGCTCTTTCACTGGGTAAGGGCCCTGCAGAGCTGTAGCACCCTGAGTATACTAGGAAGGAATACTGGCCCTGAGCCAGGGAGGGGTAAAGTTGGGCCCCTTGTCCCTGCGTACCCACAAGGATGGGGGAGCTGGTGGGAACTTTAAATTGTGTGGGTTACATGCTGACTAAACAAAGAAAATGTGTCACCATGGCTGAGGGACAGCAGAAGCTCTGACTTGGACCATGCGGCGTTGAGAGGGCACTGAAGACGCCAGCAAAACCGCAGGGCAACGCACAAGCACACAAGTGAACCCACTGACACCACTACTTTAAAAAGCTCTGGCTCTGGGAGGATGGCGCCTGCAGATTAGCCTCAGTGGAATTCAAGAGGGATCATCACTCAAAGAAGACCCTGTTTTAATCAACACACCCGACATTGATGAAACTCTCTAGTGTAGACATAGCCATAGTTAGATCAGCCTAGCCCCCACTTTAGACACAGCTAGGTCCACAGAACAATTCTCGGTGGCCACTTTCAGCTTATCGCTTGTTCTGTAGACATGCTTTTAGTTCCAAGAGATCTCTCTGTGTGAACCCCATGACAACTGTGTAACAAAAACACCTCCTGTGTGTCCTTGTCTTTATACTCTGATTATAGTAATGCCAAGCAGTGAGGGAATGTGAGGTATGTACTGGAATCATGGAAATATTAACAAAATTCCCACATCCAATGGTCACAGCTTTGGAGAGGAAGCAAAGGGTAGAGGCTGCACTTTAATACATCCAATAAGGATAAATTAAATACATTGTTTAAAAAGATCATTTTTAGTGCCATTGGTCATTTAAAATTTGTGTATGTCAAATATGATCCTGGGATGGGACGTAAGCCCAGGTGGAGGGGAGCAGGACACAGAAACCAGTCTACATATATATGAGTAGTAAAGGTAGAGAGTTCACAGCTTCCAATAACCAAGGGGACGGGAATCCTTACCCAGCGAGCTCACATTCTCATAGTTCTCCTGCATGACGTATCTGTAGAGGGCTCTCTGACTGGGGTTCAGCAGAGCCCACTCTTCCTGAGTGAAATACACAGCCACCTCCTCGAAGGTCACCAGCCCCTGAAAGAGCAAGGGCCCCCCCTTAGTACTTGACTACAACCACAGGATTCACAGGAGAGCAGGAACAGGAAAGTGGAAGCTTGGGGAGGGACATGGTACCACAGCCCCACTCCCACCCTGAGCAGCCAGGTGCACCAGACTGAAGGGAGAAAAAGAGAGCCCCTCACACTGCCCAGTGGAGCGAGGGGTCTTCATGTTCATCACACAGTGACTAGCCAGAGACTGATACAAGAAATGGAGTCCCCAGCAGGGTCAGGGACAGTCCTGGCAGGAATCCCGATACCTCCCCCCACCATAAAATAGTATTTAAACAAACCCCAGGAAGGAAGAGGAAGTCGACAGGAAAAAATAGGAGAAGCTGGAAATTGTAGAACATTAATAAGGTGAAGCAAGGAAAGAAATGGAAAAATCTCTGGCCAGAAGAATTAAGGAAACAGGAAGGAAGGATTTTTCACTATATCAATAAAAAAAACCCTAACACTTTTAATGGTCCATTACTAGACAGAAAAGGAAGACACATCAATAATAACAATACAGAAGAAATAAAAATGTTCGGTGAGTATTTCTCTCCTGGATTTGGGGAAAACAAGCAAATGATGTTGTGATAGGTCTATGATGACAACAACTTTTTTCATTAAAATAATAATTCACAAAGATGTTAAACAGAAGCTACTAATGTCAGACATTTTAAACTCAGCATTTCCAGATATCTTCCATTCCAGAGTTTTAAAAAAGCAGACTGAGGAGCTCTCTGGACCATTAATGCAGCTTTTCAATAGCTCTTGGGACACTGTGGAAACTCCAGAAGACTGGAAGAAAGCTAAAGTTGCCCCTAGATCTAAAAAATTTTTTAAAAAAGAGATGACTAAGATAATCGGACTGACATCGAACCAGGGCAAGATAAAGGGGAGGGGAGGGGAGGGGGAATATTAATAAAGAATTAAAAGAGGGTAATATCATTCATTCCAATCAACATAAATTGAGGGAAAACAGATCCTCACAAACTAATTGGATGTTATTTTTAAGAAGATCAGAAATGTGGTTGATAAAGGAACAACATTAACATAATAGATTTTGATTTCTCCAAGGCAGGGGTCTCAAACATGCGGCCCGCAGCCACATACAGCCCGCTGAGCCCCTCCCTGTGGTCCGCCAAGCTCCCCGGCTCCCCTCCTTCCGCCCCCCAAGTTCTTTCTTTCTCTGGTGGCATAGCAGTTTCTGGGAGGGAGGTGCCAGGAGAGGCAAGCCTCCCCCAGAGGGGAGGAGGCCTGCCAGACTCCCCACAGCCCTCCCACCCTCTTCGGCAGGAAGTTTACCGGTGCTGGCCCCCTTCCTGGAAAGTGCTGTGCTGCCAGAGAACTGCCTGGGGGTAGGAAGCAGCACGAGGGGAGTGGAGGATGCGGAGAAGAGAAGCGGGAAGCAGGGAGCGGGGGAGGAGGGAGGAGAAGAGGTGGGGATTTGGAGCAGCACGGGGAGGGGCTTTGGAAAGGGATTTGGAGCAGCGTAGGGGGGGAGGGGAGGCAAGGAAAGGGTGAGATTTTGGAGCAGCGCGCTGGGAGGGGAAGGGGGTCAGGGGAAGGGCTTTGGAGCAGCATGCCTTGAGCGGAGGGGGGATATTTGGAAAAGGGATTTGGAGTAGCGCACCGGGGAGAGGATAGATTCTATAAGGGCAGAATCCATACTAAGAAGGGCGGAATCCATATGTCCGGGTTTTTGAGTTGTAAATAGTGTCCGGGCGGAAACTGGAAAAGGTCCGGATTTCCCTCCCCTCCCTGTGCAGAGCGTGGCCTGGCTGACAGAGGCCGGACAGATTGAGCCTGTCCTGCAGCGAGAACCCCTCCCCTGCATTCTCAGATGGCCGGGGGTGCAGATCTAAAACTCTTCCCCATTCCCTCCTCCTCCTTCTCCCCTGTATTCTCAGATTCCCCAGCCGGGGGTGTCTCTAAAGCTCTTCCCTTCCTGTCCCCTCCCTGGTACTCTCAGATCCCCGGCTGGGTGCAGGTGCTGGGAAACGTCCCTGGCAAGCCAGCCTTTCCCCTGGAGTCACATGGATCTCAAAAGATCGGTAGATTCGAGAGGCTGAAAGCTTTGCTGCTTCTACAGAAGACAAATTCCACTCTACTGGATTGAAAGGAATCAGATTAAACTACAGAATGGAAAGCTTTCACTGTTGGCAGAGGTGATCTAGTCAATAAAGGAGAAGCGGATTGTTCCAGTAACATTCAAACCAATCATGATTGCTTAAAGTACATAAGCAGAATTGCTGTACGTGATCTATTAATAACTACTCTACTTTGAACTTAGCTTTTTATAGATGCCTGGAAGCACTTTTTTCTTTACAAATGCTGTTTTGGGGAGTAATTTTCACTGGGCTGTTACTGACCATACAAGGTGTCCTGTGCTATCTTATCCAGTTGTCAGGCATTGGTAAAATACTGCAATCCATGAAGCAGGTGATAATCTGTCTATTTTCCCGCCTACAGGCATTCCACATCATTTGCTGATCTTAGATCTTTTCTGAACTTAGAACTTTTCAAACTCTAGTAAAGTGGATTTTGGAGTTCATGTACCAGTAATCCAACAATGAGATAAAACGGAAACACAATGTATCTATATATATATAAAAGTCAAATGGTGTATGCGTGTATGTATGCGTGTATGTATGTGCACTTACTCCTTCCACACCGTTTGAGCTAGAGACTTGAAATTTGGTACAGTTAGAGGTCTTAGGGTCCTAATCAGGGTAAGAGTCGAAAATTTTTCAAATCTCACCTCTGACGCCCCCCAGGGGTGAAATTATTTAAAGGCCAATCACATCAGCTGGGCAGCTGCTATTCTCTGTGACATAGTTATGATGTCATAATACCCCCTCCAACGGACCCCGCACTTGCTCAGCTCTCTGCCCCGTCCCCCCTCCAACGGACCCCGCACTCGCTCAGCTCTCTGCCCCCTCCCCACCTCCGACGGACCTGAGCAACGCCGGGTATTTTCACTAGTTTAAATATATTGTCCATTTCTAGAAGCTGGATCAAATAAGATCGTGGATTAAGTAGGCACAACTCCTAGTGAAATCAGCTCCAGAGCTGAATTTGGCCAAATGTCTTTAAAGCCTTTGGCCAAGCTCCCTGTGCCCCCCTGCTGCCTACCTCCAGGGCTTTCCCACTGCCAAACAGCTGTTGGTGGTGCTTAGCACTTTCCAGGAGGGAAGGGGCAGGAGCTGTGCACTCGGAGGAGGTGGAGTGGGGGCGGGGCTGGAGGCAGGGAGTGGGGCGTGTCAGTGATGCGGCCCTTGGGCCAATGCACTAGTCCTCATGCCGCCCTCATGGTCACTGGAGTTTAAGACCCCTGCACTAAGGTATTTGACCTGGTACAACATGAGACAAACAACTACAAGACAAAATTAACATTATAAACATTAACTAGATTCAACACCAGCTGATACATTTTGAAATGTAACAGTAAATGGTCACGTGGGTGTCTTTCTAGTGGGGTCCCACAGGGATCGGTTACTGGCTCTCTGCTATTGAACTTGAGTATTAATGACGTGGAAGAGAACATGAGATGACTGATGACGTTTGCAGAGGACACACTTTGGGAGAGTGGTAAATAATGAAGTGTGTCAGGGGGTTCGGGCTGCAGCCCTGGGAGTCTGGGAAGTTTTTGCAGCCCTGGCCAGGGGGTTATTTCCTGTTCCACAAAGAGGGGAAAGTTCCACGTTCAAACCCAAGGAGTCGGCTCCCTCAATGTGGGGCCGAATCCGAACTCATTCCTGCAGGTTTGTCCAAAGTTTGTCCCCTCCCCTTCCCCAGCCTGGGTATTCCCTGCCCTCTCCCACCTCCAGCAGCTCCCACCCTCCTGTACTTTTACTGCCCATCTCCCTCCAGCCAGACCCCACCACCAGCCCCGTGACAATCCCGTACCTCCGCTAACTCTGCTGCAGCCATTGTCTTTCCCCTGGAAGGACGGGACGATCCGGAGCGAAACACGGACATTATTCTGTAGCCTGTCGGGATGAAAAGAGCCATTAGAGAGATTTCAGAAGAGGCTTTTCTCCATTTCACACACAGGACCCACCAGACTTTTTCCCCTGAAAACTGATTTTCTAGGCTCTGCCACTCTAGAAAACAGTGACTTTATTCGAGGTCGGTCTTCCCATCAGGAGTAAACCCTTCCAGGCCTGCTCTACGTTACGAAGACTTGATCTACGCTAGATCAACATAAGCTGCAGTGCACTGACTTAGTTACGAATCAGAGAGGTAGCCGTGTTAGTCTGGAATAGCAGAGGAAACAAAATCCTGTGGCACCTTAAAGACTAACTATAAAGTTTTGAAGCATGAGCTTTCGTGGGCTAATACCCACTTCGTCGGATGCAAGCAGTGGAAATGTTTAGAGGCAGGTCTGGGAAAGTAGGTAAGAACCAGGTGGGAGGTGAAAAGGTTAGTCCAAATAAGCTGAACCAGTTGCAAACTGGTTCAGCTTATTTGGACTAACCTTTTCACCTCCCACCTGGTTCTTACCTACTTTCCCAGACCTGCCTCTAAACATTTCCACTGCTTGCATCCGACGAAGTGGGTATTAGCCCACGAAAGCTCATGCTTCAAAACTTTATAGTTAGTCTTTAAGGTGCCACAGGATTTTGTTTCCTCTGACTTAGTTACATCTGTCTCTGTCTTAAATTTAGCTCCCACCGTGTAAACTATCCTTTAAGCCAACACGGTAATACCCGTTCCCCAGGCAACATTAAGCCAAGGTTGATGCACCGAAGTCAACACAGTGCATGTGTAAACACCGCGTTACGTGTGCCAACCTAAGAGTTCTCCAGCAGCTATCCCACAATGACTCAAGGCCACCATTTCCCACCTAAACAACAAGAAACTGCTGTAGATCAAATGGGTGGAAAACACCCCAAATCTGAGGAGATTTTAAGTTGACAGTGGACAGAACATGGGGAAAAATCTGAAGAGAATTAGCCAATCATTTGAGAGAAAAATAAGAGAATTGACATGGATTTCCTATCCACATTGGATAGTTAGAGAAAGGGGGCAGAAATGAGGAGATTTTTGCCAATTCTGGGTGGTAAGGGGAAGCAGCCTCCCTCCCCCCCCCCCCCCCCATTCCTGTCCTTTTGAGAGTTGGTGAAATGTGCCATGTCACACTGTCTCTCTCTCCCCTCCCTCCATCTCTGGTCTTCCCCCCTTTCCCTTCCTGACACCTCCACTCTCCAGGCACACAAAGAGCCAACCCCATTGGGGCCCAGTCTAGGGTGACCAGAGAGCAAATGTGAAAAATGGAGATAGGAAGTGAGGGGTAATAGGAAGCTATATAACAAAAAGACCCCAAAATTGAGACTATCCCTACAAAATCGGGACATCTGGTCACCCTGCCCCAGTCTCTTCTCTTCCTGAATCCCCCACTTTGCTCCCTGAGCAGGAGCTGCGGCCAGCTACATCCACACTCTCAAGGCAGCTCTCGGTCCTCCCTCAGGGACAGTCACAACCAGAGAGCAGATTCCCAGGGGCTGTGAAATCTCAGGTTCCCGGGAGATTTGGGCCAAGCCCAGCACTTTCCAGGAGGTCTCCGGCTCTTGGTTTGTGTTGGCCAAGCCCAGCGCTACTCTAGGGGGCTAGTTCCAGGCACTGGAGAAAGTCTCTCCCCTCAGCTGGGCACCCGAGGTGTTTTAACGAAGGTCTTTCCGAGGCACAGCCCCTGCGGGGGCCGAGGAGCTGCTCAACCCAGGGTTCCCAGATCACCCCGGAGGCAGCAGCAAGCGACCCAAGAAACTCAAACCTGAGAGAGCAGCCTGCCCTCCGTCAGGAACAGCCAGAGCCCCCCGGGGGACAGTAGCCAGGGACCCCACCTCCCTCATCTCACTGGCCCCCATGTTAATTCAGAGCCAGAGCTGCCATCCCAGGAGAGGGGAGGGGATGGAGGAGCCAAAAGATTCAACAAATCCCCACGTCCTGTCCCTGGCCAATAATCGTCCCCAGATCCCACCCCCTCCCCAGGTCATTTATCCCGGCACTTCACCCCCAGACAGGTGGGACCTTTTCCAACCTAATCCACCCCGGCTGCAATTTACGCCCCGTTGCTTCTTCCCCACCCGCAGCGGGTCAGGAGACGGGTGTTTCCTCCTCCTGCTTGTAACGCCCTGGGATGTGCCGGACAACGGTCCTCACGTCCCCGCTCGGCTTCGCTTTTCCAGCTGTCACTCCTGTGGGGGAGTCACTCCGCTCTGCACACGGGAGGCTGTTAATGGATATAACGTGGGGGGGAGGGGGAGCGGGGCCGTTAACGGATATAACGTGGGGAGGAGGGGGAGCGGGGCCGTTAACGGATATAACGTGGGGGGAGAGGGGGAGCGGGGCCGTTAACGGATATAACGTGGGGGGAGAGGGGGAGCGGGGCCGTTAACGGATATAACGTGGGGGGAGAGGGGGAGCGGGGCCGTTAATGGATATAACGTGGGGGGGAGGGGGAGCGGGGCCGTTAATGGATATAACGTGGGGGGGGGGAGCGGGGCCGTTAATGGATATAACGTGGGGGGGAGGGGGAGCGGGGCCGTTAATGGATATAACGTGGGGGGGGAGGGGGAGCGGGGCCGTTAATGGATATAACGTGGGGGGGGAGGGGGAGCGGTGCCGTTAATGGATATAACGTGGGGGGGGAGGGGGAGCGGGGCCGTTAACGGATATAACGTGGGGGGGAGGGGCAGCGGGGCCGTTAACGGATATAACGTGGGGGGGAGGGGCAGCGGGGCCGTTAACGGATATAACGTGGGGGGGAGGGGCAGCGGGGCCGTTAACGGATATAACGTGGGGGGGAGGGGCAGCGGGGCCATTAACGGATATAACGTGGGGGGGAGCAGGGACATCGGCAGTGCTGGAGCCGTTAACGGATATAACGTGGGGAGGAGGGGGAGCGGGGCCGTTAACGGATATAACGTGGGGGGGAGGGGGAACGGGGCCGTTAACGGATATAACGTGGGGGGGGAGGGGGAGCGGGGCCGTTAACGGATATAACGTGGGGGGGAGGGAGAGCGGGGCCGTTAATGGATATAACGTGGGGGGGAGGGAGAGCGGGGCCGTTAATGGATATAACGTGGGGGGGGAGGGGCAGCGGGGCCGTTAATGGATATAACGTGGGGGGGAGGGGCAGCGGGGCCGTTAATGGATATAACGTGGGGGGGAGGGGCAGCGGGGCCGTTAATGGATATAACGTGGGGGGGAGGGGCAGCGGGGCCGTTAATGGATATAACGTGGGGGGGAGGGGCAGCGGGGCCGTTAATGGATATAACGTGGGGGGGAGGGGCAGCGGGGCCGTTAATGGATATAACGTGGGGGGGAGGGGCAGCGGGGCCGTTAATGGATATAACGTGGGGGGGAGGGGCAGCGGGGCCGTTAATGGATATAACGTGGGGGGGAGGGGCAGCGGGGCCGTTAATGGATATAACGTGGGGGGGAGGGGCAGCGGGGCCGTTAATGGATATAACGTGGGGGGGGAGGGGGAGCGGGGCCGTTAATGGATATAACGTGGGGGGGGAGGGGGAGCGGGGCCGTTAATGGATATAACGTGGGGGGGGAGGGGGAGCGGGGCCGTTAATGGATATAACGTGGGGGGGAGGGGCAGCGGGGCCGTTAATGGATATAACGTGGGGGGGAGGGGCAGCGGGGCCGTTAATGGATATAACGTGGGGGGGAGGGGCAGCGGGGCCGTTAATGGATATAACGTGGGGGGGGAGGGGGAGCGGGGCCGTTAATGGATATAACGTGGGGGGGAGGGAGAGCGGGGCCGTTAATGGATATAACGTGGGGGGGAGGGAGAGCGGGGCCGTTAATGGATATAACGTGGGGGGGAGGGGGAGCGGGGCCGTTAATGGATATAACGTGGGGGGGAGGGGGAGCGGGGCCGTTAATGGATATAACGTGGGGGGGAGGGGCAGCGGGGCCGTTAATGGATATAACGTGGGGGGGAGGGGCAGCGGGGCCGTTAATGGATATAACGTGGGGGGGAGGGGCAGCGGGGCCGTTAATGGATATAACGTGGGGGGGGAGGGGGAGCGGGGCCGTTAATGGATATAACGTGGGGGGGGAGGGGGAGCGGGGCCGTTAATGGATATAACGTGGGGGGGAGGGAGAGCGGGGCCGTTAATGGATATAACGTGGGGGGGAGGGGGAGCGGGGCCGTTAATGGATATAACGTGGGGGGGAGGGGGAGCGGGGCCGTTAATGGATATAACGTGGGGGGGAGGGGGAGCGGGGCCGTTAATGGATATAACGTGGGGGGGAGGGGGAGCGGGGCTCTTAACGGATATAACGTGGGGGGGAGGGGCAGCGGGGCCGTTAATGGATATAACGTGGGGGGGAGGGGCAGCGGGGCCGTTAATGGATATAACGTGGGGGGGAGGGGGAGCGGGGCCGTTAATGGATATAACGTGGGGGGGAGGGGGAGCGGGGCTCTTAACGGATATAACGTGGGGGGGATGGTGTTGAGAATGAGGGAAGGGGTCGGGAGGGGCCCGAACCTACATGGTAGTGGAGGAAGGGACGGTGCGGGGCGGGCTCTGCGGGGGGGGGCGGGGGGGGCGAACACGGGGCCGTTAACAGACCGAGGGGGGTGACTTGGGGCTGTGAATGGGGGCGGGGCCTGGCCGGGCGCTCTACAGGGGGCGGGGCAGGCTCCGCGGGGGGGGGGGGGGAGATGAGGGGCTGTGAAAGGGGGCGGGGCTCGGCCGTTCGCTCTGGGGGGGGCGGGGCAGGCTCCGCGGGGGGGGGAGTGACGTAATGCTGTGAATGGGGGCGGTACCTGGCCGCGCGCTCTACGGCGGGGGGGGGGGCGGGTCCCGCTCCCCGCACTCACCCGCTGTCGGTCCCCGCTCACGGCTCTGCCAGGGGGCGCAAGGCTGGCAGCGAGGAGACGCCCTTCCCCCCCCCCTCGATCGGCGCGAGCGCGGAAACTGCTTCGGGGCGGCGTGAGGGGCCTGCTGGGAAATGTAGTCTCCAGTGGAGCTCGCACAGTGACACTCCAGTAGCTGAGCTGGAGAAAGCGGAAGCGCCCCCGGGGCAGGCTGGGAGATGTAGTCCCTGACGCTCCTGGGACCGGAAGTGACGTTGGGCAGGGGGCGGACGAGCCGGGTCCCCCCCCCCCCCCCCCCCCCCCCCGTTCCCTGGCGCTGGGGGGGGAGGGGCAGGAGGGTCTGTGCCCGGGAGACCTTCATGACCCCCCCCCCGTGCCCGGCCCGCCCCCCGCTCCTGCTGGGGCCGCCCCGGGCTCTGCCCGCCCCTCTGCTCCCGGGGGCCCCGCCCGCGGGGGGGGGGGTCGGAGCTGCTGTCCCTGCGGGAGACCAACGACCCCCCCGGCCCGGCCCTGCCCTGCGGGGGGGGGACCAGCCCCCCGGGGTCCCTGCGTGGGGCGGGGTGGGAGGCTGCCGGGCGGGGGGAGAAGTGAGACTGGGCGCGGGGAGGGGACTTGGGGAAAGGGGCGGGTGGAAAGTGTCTGATCAGCCCGGACATAGGGGGAGAAGAGCAGGTGACCCCCGAGGGGGGGGGGGCTGAGATCCCCTCGGATTTACCGCTGCCCCCCGCCCTGGAGACCCCCCCTCCCATCCTGCCCCCTTTCTCCCTAGAGAGACACGAGCAACATCCAGGGTGACCCCCCCCCCTTCTCTCCCACCCTGCCCTGCCATTCCGCCCTGGGTTCGGGGCTCAGGGCTCACAGCCCCGCCGCTCTACCCTGCGGGGTTCGCCGCCCCGCCGCTCCTCCCCGGGGTCGGGGTTCGCCGCCCCGCCGCTCTACCCTGACCGGCGTCAGGGTTCGCCGCTCCTCCCTGGGGTCGGGGTTCGCCGCCGCGCCTCCCCGGGGTTGGGGTTCGCCGCCGCTCCTCCCCGGGGTCGGGGTTCGCCGCCGCTCCTCCCCGGGGTCGGGGTTCACCGCCCCGCCGCTCCTCCCCAGGGTTGGGGCGCTCCGTCTCAGGGTCAGGGCTCACTGCCCCACCCCGGGGTCAGGGCTTAGGGCTCACCGCCCCGCTGCCCCACTCCGGGGTCGGGGCTCACCGCCCCGCCACTCTGCCCCGGGGATCGGGGCTGGAGCGACAGCCCGCTGAAGGGGCCGGGTCACCCGCTGCGGGTGTCAGAGCTGGAGCTGGCAGCCTGCCATGGGGGTTGTGGCTCATGACCCCCACAAAAGCAGGCCGCGACCCCCCGAGGGGTCACGATCCCCAGTTTGAGAACCAATGGGCTAGACACAGGCAATGGCTTGCACTGGGAGTCACACTGCTGAGGTTATGAGCTCAGGCCTCACCCAGAGCATTGGTTTTCATGATCCCTGTAGCTTTCCCCACTTACTTCATCTAGTTCACATGGGAACTGACATGCTAAGGTGATGAGAGTAAAGTCTAAACTCTGGTATGTTAAATGTTTAAATACCTTTTGATTGACTTTGTAGCTCTTTCCATGCACAATTTGGATGCCTGATTTTCTCTGTTCTATAAGATGATAAATTTCCATTCCTTTCCTCTAAGCATATAGAAACTTTTTAATTTTAACAGTTATTGAAATGTACTAACATCTAGCAATTGAACTGTCACCAGCAGAGGGTGGGACCTTTATTAAACAGAGTTACAATGTTCAGGCTAGTGATTTACTTCAAAAGTTGCTTTTCTCCCCTTTCCACTCATGAACTGAAGTGACAGATGGAAACACTGGTCAATCACATTTCCAAGTGATATCAGTCACTCATTGGCCATTATCAATATGTTTTAATGAGCCTGAGCATCAAGACAAGGGTGTTTTTCTATCTCCTCCCATTACACTAGTGGGCCTCAAGTCTCTGGCAGCCAGTAGGTGAACCTGGGACAATGGGGTGGGGTGGCAAGTGGTGGCGGGACTCCTGCTCCTGGGGGGGTCTAGCTGTCTTCCTCCCCATGCCACTGGGCCCCAGTTGCCTTCAGCCACCAGATAACCCAGGAACTAAGGCAGGAATGGGGTGAAGAAGCAAGTCAAGATGAACAATACAGGCAAAAAATCATCTTGGCTTTGTGGGCCACTCACAATGACATTCTTTTAGTGTCCATGGCTGACAAAAACATCTGGGAAAGAGAAAAAAACAGGCCAAAAAGTTTTCCTGTAGGTGCCAAAGTAGCTCAGTTAGGGGAGCGTTACCGTATTTTTCGCCCTATAAGACGCACTTTTTCTTCCCCAAAACGGGGGGGGAAAAGTTGGTGCGTCTTATAGGGCGAATGTGCGCCCCGGTTCCCCCCTCCCCGCCGCGGGCGGGCTGCCGGGAGCGTCCCGGTTCCCCCCTCCCCGCCGCGGGCGGGCTGCCGAGGTTCCCCCCTCCCCGCCGCGGGCGGGCTGCCGGGAGCGTCCCGGTTCCCCCCTCCCCACCGCGGGCGGGCTGGCAGCCCGCCCGCGGCGGGAAGGGGGGAACCGGGACGCTCCCGGCAGCCCGCCCGCGGCGGGGAGGGGGGAACCGGGACGCTCCCGGCAGCCCGCCCGCGGCGGGGAGGGGGGAACCGGGACGCTCCCGGCAGCCCGCCCGCGCGGCGGGGACGGGAGAGCGAGGCGCTTTTTTTTTTTTTTTTTTTTTGTCCGGCTTTTTTTATTGAAAAACGAGGGGGCGTCTTATAGGCCGGAGCGTCCTATAGGGCGAAAAATACGGTAGATTGAAGCTCTACAGGTCCCTGGTACACTCCCAGGCTTTGGCATGCTCCCTAGAGAATCCATTCTGGTGCTTCACTAACCTCCTAGAGAAATAGTGTTTCTTAATGTCCAACCTTAAACCTCCCCCACTGCAATTTGAGACCATTGCTCCTTGTTGGGACATCAGCTACCACTGAGACCAGCTGAGCTCCATCCTCTTTGCAACCTGCCTTTGGGTAGTTGAAGCCTGTTCTCAAATCCCACAAGACTGGTGCTCTAGATGGGGCTTGAACACCCCCACCCGAGCATCACTGTATTATAATTACTGTGTACAAATCCTTTGCACCAGTGTAGGCCACACTGACTGAACGTTGACCAACACTTTTGAACCTTGACAGAAGTAATGCCTTACCCCTTAAGACTGGTATTGTTACATTCCTTATGTCCTGGTCCCTAATGGCCATTTTCTTTCCTTACTTTTGGTTAAAAGCTTTGGTATTTGGTGTAGAAACTTTATTTCCTTGGGATAGACCCAGGAGTGGGGGCTGCCTGCATGTACCCAGCACCCTCTAGATTAGAAGGTGACCGACAAACACCCTTAAGATGAGGCAGCCATCCCTGTCAAAAAAAATCATCTCCTTTCTCCACTTGAGTGACAGCCTGAATCCTTCCTTATCCGGGCGAAGCTCAAAGATTGGAATGAGAAGCAGCAGGAAAAAACATCTGAATGGAGCAGGAAGCAGCTGCTTTAAAAGGAGCTGTCTCCTTCCTTCAGGAGTAAAAGTTGTCAGTAAAATTTGGGCTGTAGAGCCCATGGCCCCATCTCTTAGTCTCTGTAGGAACCTGCCTCTGCTCCAAGCTGACAGGCTGCCTCCAGTGAGCTCCTTTGCTCTGTGGGAGTGAGTCATTTGTCAAGCATAAGTGATGCATAGGAGAGCTATTTTCTCAGATGCATTGGTGGTATAGTGGTGAGCATAGCTGCCTTCCAAGCAGTTGACCTGGGTTCGATTCCCAGCCAATGCAGTGATGGGATGTTTTCCTGCCCAGGGATTGGTTTAATTTCAGTCACATGGTATCAGTTTATCAATGACAAGAGAATGAATGTTCTGAATCCCAGCAGGTCATTCAACACCCAGCCGAGGAACGGGTGGGGGGGGGGCAGACTGTACAGTGAGCTGTTGGGAGTTATGCTCTTGTTACAATGGTCAGTTTATTTTTTTAATTTTCCTTTACTTCCCTCTCCCTTTTAGACTCAGAGACTTTAAGATCACAAGGGACCAGCGTGATTATCTAGTCCAGGGGTCTCCAAACTTTATGAGACGAGGGCCATATTAGATTTTTGAAGGGGCTTTGCGGGCCGAAGCAATTGAGAAAAAATTCAATATATGCAAATATATGCAAAATCCCCCCCTTTGCTCCTCTGGCCGCGGCTGCAACACCCCCACCCCCCACCCCTTTGCTTCTCCGACCGCTGCTGCATCCTCCCCTTTTCTATTCTGGCCACTGCCTCAGGGGCACTCACCCCTCCGCCCATGGGGCCGCTGGCACCAGCTCATGGGGAGGGGGAGCATTGGCAGCTACTCCACTTGCCTGCTCAGCTGGGGGGGGCGGACAAATCAAAGCCAGGGGCCGGATCCGGCCCCCGGGCCGTAGTTTAGAGACCCCTGATCTAGTCCAACCTCATACACCTTGCAGGCCAAAAGACCCCACCCATTCCTGAAACAGATCCCCCAATATCTGCTTGAGTTACTGACGTCCTCAGATCATGGTTTAAAGATGTCAAGTTGCAGATATTCCACCATTTACACCAGTTTAAACCTGCAAGTGATCCATGCTCCATGAGGCACAGGAAGGTGAAAAAATCCCCAGGGTCTCTGCTAATCTAACCTTGGAGAAAACTCCTTCCTAATCCCAAGTATGGTGATCAGTTAGACCCTGAGCATGTGGACAAGATGCACCAGGAAGACACCTGGGAAAGAATTTTCTGCAGTAACTCTGAGCCTCCTCACCTATTCTCCCATCTCCTCCCTTCAGCGACTTTTTCTGCTAGCAAACACAGATAGGCCAAATGCCATTGTAGGCTTCCCATCACTCCACCCCATCCCATAGGTGCTGACTCTGTGGGTGCTTTGGGGCTGGAGCACCTATGGGGAAAAATGCACCCACCAGCAGCTCCCTGCCCCACGTCCCACCCCATCTCACCTCCGCATTGCCTCCTTTCCTAAGTGCACTGTGACCCATTTTCTCTCCCTAGCTCCCAGCTCTTACCACCGCAACACAGCTGTTTCATAGCAGCAAGCACTGGGAGGAGGGGGAACACAATGCACTCCAGGAAGAGGTGGGGCTGGGGTGAGTATTTAGGGAAGGGTCCATTAGGGGCTGGGAGGGGGCAGAGTTGGGGTGGGGAGTTTGGAGAAGGGGTTGAAATGAGGGCCAGGTCAAGGTTGAGCACCCACCGGCACCAGGAAAAGATGGTGCCTATGCCCCATACATACATTGATCAGGATCAGTCTTGAGGCCAATGAGGTTTTTTGCCCCCACTGTTCACTTTGGAAGGCTGTTCTGTAAGTTCACTCCTCTCGTGGGGCTGGAGTACCGGAGTGAACGGGAGAGTGCTCAGGACTAAAGCATCGATTTATCATGTCTAGACTAGACACAATAAAGTGACACCCCAGAGAAAGATCACTGCCTGTGAATCCAACACATAGTGTAGACCTGCCCTTAAACAAACATAGGTCTCCCAATCCCACATGGTCTAGTGGTCAGGATTCCTGGTTTTCACCCAGGTGGCCTGGGTTCAATTCCCGGTGTGGGAATTGTGCAGAGTTTTTGCCCCAAGGGGAGGCAGGAAATGGAAGGAAGGGTGAAAGATCCTGCTGGGGGGGAGGAGTTGGACAGTTCTGGGAGGGGATCTGAGAAGTGGGGTTGGGGGGCAGAGGTCTGGGGGAGATCAGGAAAGGATCCCAGAATGGTGGGAAGTGGGCGGGATGGGGAAGAGTGACTGTGTCCTTCTACACTCACCACTGGCAGGCTGGGAAGAATGACAGATTTGTTGTTAAATGTCAATTTCTGTGTAAACACACAACCCAATGGCAAAATATTTCCATCAATAACAATCTAAATTGACAGATGGGCAAAATAAGAAACATGCTGCTTGAGAAAGTATCTGACTCACACCCTGTAGTGTTCCTGTTTGCCTTAGATACCACCATGGTTCATTTCCCTCCTCATTGTCACACAGGGACACAATTTCCTTTGCAGATATATGTAAAGGAAAACTTTCCTGTGTCTCCTGTCTGAACCAGAGCATTCAGTTCCATTGAAATCTTTTCTCCTCCAGTGGCAATAATCAGACAGAGAGGACGTGGCCACCTTCCCCCGTCAGTGAGATATTCACTCTCCTCTTTCTTCATGCTGCCATTGGTATTCCATGGAATAAAAGGCTGAATTTACTCTGGGGTGAGGAAAGAATGGAGCCACCAACTCACCAAAAATCTCAGTGTCCCAGATAGGGTGACCAGACGTCCCGATTTTATCGGGACAGTCCCGATTTTCGGGGACTTGTCCTGCGGCCCGATCATACTTTGGTCAGGATGCCCTTTGTCCCGATACAGGAACCTTCAGAGGCCAGCACCAGACTCATGCCTCACTAACCGCTCCTTCCGGGGTGGCCGCAGCACCCTCCTGCTGGCAGGAGCAGGCAGCAAGCCTCACTGCCCCAGGCAGAGGCTCTCTGCCGCCGCACATGCTGCAAGGAGGGGGAAGGAGGGCTGCTTGCAGCCTGCACAGGCAGAGGGGGAGGGGCAGAGAGCCCCCGGCCGCTGCCCCCCAACCCAGCTCCAAGTCCGGCCCCTCATCAGCCCCACGCTCACTGCCCCCCTCTCGCCCTGCATCGCAGGCAGCAGCGGCCAGGACAGCTCTCTGCTGCTGTTGAGTCTGAACTATTGATTAAGCTTAATCTTATCCCAGACTTGATGTCTCTGTCTGAACTTTCAATCAAAGCTCTGACCTGCAAACTACTCATGACCCCCCTTCCCCTGAAGTAGCCTTCTCCCCTTATCTTTTTGGAATTTACATTTTAACCTGTTTTATCCTGTAGAATCTTGATTGATTATGCATGACCATTATGATCTGTAAATCACTTTGTTTCCTTCTGTGTATAAATATTGATGCTCACCCCTAGTAAATTTGCCACACTACTCTGAAGCTTTTTGAGCTAAGGATAGTGTGAGCCCGTTGATCAATGAATTAATGTCTGTGTAAGTGGTCTCTGACAGTTTGTGGGTCCAAACCAACTCCGCACGAATCCTCGGGTGCTGGAGAGGTGAGTAGGGACTTGCTTTTTACCTAACACTGCCACCTCACATGCTGCAGGGGTAGGGGAAGGGGTGCTGCTTGCCGTGGGGCGGTGCGAAGGGGAGGGGGAGCTGGATGGGCAGCTGACAGGCAACTGCGGGCTGGGGGCAACTGTGTTGGCAGTTTGGGGGCAGCTACTGGGATTGGGAAACCGATGTCTGGACAGTCTCCATGGGGGACACATGTTCCTCCCTTCCCCGCCCTGGCAGAGAACGGGCACCTCATCCCTTCCCCCATCCAGGGACAGCCATGTTTTCGGGAATAACTCGGGGCAACAATTTCCCACCTGATCTGTACAAGGACTAATCCCTGCAGATAAAGTGGGTGGGAAAATCCCCCACATGGGAGGGGATTTGAAATGGATCACGGAGAGACCGGGGGAATGAGGAGGGAGCTGGGGGGAGAGGGGGGAATCCCCCCAAGTTTTACAGCCACGTGTGAGATAGGAGAGAAAAGGGGGGAAATGGAGAGAATTTGTATCGGGGGTGGGAAAGTCCCATTCTGGGTTCTTCCCTCCCCCCCCCCCCCGGATTTCCTCCTCTTTTTTAATTTAAAAAATCAACCTTGGAGATGTGCAGACAACATGCGTCACTACGCCACTGATAACATGAGAGAAACACACGGAGATCGGAGGGGATGATCTGTTGCTCTTCACTCACTGGAGGAAAAGCGAGAGGATGGGACTGGATTTTATCGGACTGTCCAACACGTCAACAGTTCAACTCCCCCACAGCCACCGTTCACATGGGGGGCAGGGAGCCCTTTGAGGAGCTGCGTTAAGAGGGTGGGGGAGGGGGAGCTGGCAGGTTCCCTGGGGGAGGGGAGGGGGCAGCGGTGGGGGATGGGCAGGGGGCTGGGAACTGCGGTCTGGGGGCAACTCCCCCTCCCCCCACTGGGGACTTCCTAGCTACGCAGAGACAGTTCAACCCCCCCCCGCCCCACAGGGGACCCCGCCCCGCCAGCCCGTCTCCGGGGGGGATCCCGGCGGCAGCTCCGAGGTTTCTCCCGGTTCCCGGGGCCGAGAGTCACTCACCGCCCCCACTCACCCGCCTCTGGGCTTTGTTCTCCCCCAACCTTGGGGCTCACACTGAGCATGCGCAATTTCACCGGCTGACACTCTCCCGTACCTGGGCTGAAAAGGGGGAAGCGCCGCGGGGCAGGCTGGGAGATGTAGTTCATGACTCTCCCGGGAGCGGAAGTGACGTTGCAGAGGGGGCGTGAGCAGTCGAGCTGCGAACGCGCGCGGGGCCGGTTAGAGCCTGTCCCGGAGCCGACGAGTTTTGTGTTTCCCGGTTCTGGGCATGCGCAGATCGGGGACGGTTCCTGAGACCTTAAGAAGACGGCGCCCCCCCCCCCCCCCGGGCCCTGCTGGAGCTGCCGCCTCCAGGTACCGGCGCGAGCCCGGGTGCGGTGACTGACCCAGTGTCGGGGGTCGGAGCCTCGATCCCGGCTCCCCGGGGTCCTGGCGGGGGGAGGAGAGCGGGTGACCCCCCCCCGAGCAAAACCCAGCACAGCAGGTAGCAGGGACCCCCCGGGATGGAGACGGGGGGGGGGGGGTTGCAGATTGGTGCGGGGCTTTGGTTTCCCAGGGCTGGGTTCTTAAAGGCACAGGCATCCCAATGCCTAGTCAATGTACAGTGGATTCCGGTTAATCGGGCCACCGGTTACATGGGGCAGCCACTTAATTGGGACACATGGCTAAGAATGGAAACTAAGCATCCCTTTTTATTCACTTCGGTTAATTGGGCCAGCTGCTTAATCAGGCCAAATTGTTCTGGTCCCCGTCTGTCCCAGTTAACCGGAATCCACTGCATCTCCTCTTTGTCTGATCTAACCTACTGAGGCTCTGTCTACACTACAAAGTTCAAAGCACTGCTGCGGGTGCCAGTGCTCCTGGTAATCCACCTTGATGGGGGGATTAGCTCCGAACACTGGGACCTGAGCCTGTCCCCATTAGTGCTTCAAAGTGCTCAAACTTGCTGTGCTAGGAGGGGGTGACTTTTCACACCCCGAGCAAGCAGGTTAGAGCAATTTAACTTGCCAGTATAGATAATCCTGAGACTTAATTCAGTGAAACATTTTACACAGATCCCCTCAGAAACAAATTTTCCCTTATCACTTTATCTGAATGCACAGAGTCTCTGAGCAGTTTCCCAAGTTGTCCTATCTGCTGCTGGGATTCCCTGAATTTTTAATTTTATCTTTTTCTTCTCATTTTTATAGCAGATGTTTATTCTGTTGGATGATCTGACTTCCACTCTGACTGAACTTCTGTCTTTTGTCAATCCACCAGTGGGGTGCAGGGTCTGCACCCCTGATTCACTTGACTAATAGCCAAGGTATTTATCCTGAGTGACTGATCTAATTCTGTGTTCAATCCAGTGCATGCTCCTATACTATTTGCAGAGCAGCAAACATGCATGTGGGGTGTGACACCCGTCCCTGCTGGATCCCAGTGCCCTTTACCTTGGGGTGCTGCCCCTGCAATAACCCCTTATGCTGGGTTCTCCCTCCCAGCATAACTCCCCAACCCTCTAAACCCACCCTGCCTCAGTGGCTACTGCCAGTCATCATCCAGCCCCCTCTCACTGGAGCAGACTGCAGTCTGTCATGGCCACTCATCATTGGCAAGGGGTTAGGACCTGCTGCCTTTGCCTATCACCGCACTGCCCCTCTGGACTCCCAGTATCTTTTCATAGGGCTTCATCAAGGCCTGCAGCCTGAGGGTTTAGCAAGCTGGAGCTCCCCAGTTCCCGTTGCCCTTCCCCAGCACTGCTCCAGTTCAGCTATCTTGCCTCCCTTCCCACTCATTCCAGGCCCTGAGTGAGATTTCTCCAGCTTCTGGCCCACATTCCTCTTATCAGGGCCAGCTGGGACCTAACTGATCTGTCCACAGCCGTGTACCATCCAGAAACACATGTAAGGAAAGGGGGGAACAGAGACTGGGGCCTGGTGGGGGTTCCCTGTGGTATGAGGGGAGGGTGAGGTGTCAGGGAGGGGAGAAGACAGAGTTGCAGGGGGGTGAGGAGGTGCTCTCATTAGCTGCTTTCCCCAGAGAGTGAAAGAAGAGAAGGCTGCTCAAACTCTGTTCCTCTCTGCTCAGGATCTTGGGGTTCAGGTTCCACTCTGATCAGGGACACCAGGCTTAGCAGTTTCTGCTACCCTAGTGGAAGGTCTGTGCTGGAAAGTGACCTTAATTAAAGCTTCTTCTCTGCCCGGCCCAGGTGATGAGTTTCTCCAGCTGGTACTAGGCCCCTGGGGCAGCCCTGGGCTCTGTAAATACAAATTCAAAGCCATGGACTCCATGTAACTGGAAGACCTGAGGGAAAGTGCTGAGGACTGGCAAGAAAGTGACTCTGCACAAACAGCCCCCCATTTCTCCTTCCAGTAGCAATTGCCAGGAGAAAATCCAGCCATGGGGAAACAAAGAACCCAGAATGGGACTTTCCCAGCCAGAGAGGCCAGGAGAGAGTCCAGGGGAAGGAGAGACTGAAAGGGGCAGTGGTAGAAATGAATGAGGAGAGATTTCCAGCTCTAGTCCACCCAGACACATGTAATGCAGCATCCCTGGGCAGAAAGTGAAATCCCTGCAAGCTGCATGGACTCTCTTCAAAGATACCATAATAAAGGCCCAACTCAAATGTATACCCCAAATTTAAAAACAACGCCAGAAAACTAAAAAAGAGCCACCGTGGCTTAACAGCCAAGTAAAAGAAGCAGTGAGAGAGAAAAAGGCATCTTTTAAAAAGTGGAAGTCTAATCCTAGTGAGGTAAATAGAAAGGAGCATAAGCACTGCCAAATAAAGTGCAAGAATGTAATAAGAAAAGCTAAAATGGAGTTTGAAGAACAACTAGCCAAAAACTCAAAAGGTAATAACAAAATGTTTTTTAAATATGTCAGAAGCAGGAAGCCTGCTAAACAACCAGTGGGGCCCCTGGATGACAGAGATACAAAAGGAGCACTTAAAGATGACAGAGTCATTGCAGAGAAACTAAATGAATTCTTTGCTTCAGTCTTCACGGCTGAGGACGTTAGGGAGATTCCTAAACCTGAGCTGTCTTTTGTAGGTGACAAATCTGAGGTATTGTCACAAATTGAAGTATCAGTAGAGGAGGTTCTGGAACTCATTGATAAACTTAACTGTAACAAGTCACCGGGACCAGATGGCATTCACCCAAGAGTTCTGAAAGAACTCAAATGTGAAATTGCGGCACTATTAACGAGGGTTTGTAACCTATCCTTTAAATCGGCTACTGTGCCCAGTGACTGGAAGATAGCTAATGTAACGCCAATATTTAAAAAGGGCTCTAGAGGTGATCCTGGCAATTACAGACCAGTCAGTCTAACGTCCGTACCGGGAAAATTAGTTGAAACAATAGTAAAGAATAAAATTGTCAGACACATAGAAGAGCATAAATTGTTGGGCAAAAGTCAACATGGTTTCTGCAAAGGGAAATCGTGTCTTACTAATCTATTAGAGTTCTTTGAAGGGGTCAGCAAACATGTGGACAAGGGGGATCCGGTGGACATAGTGTACTTAGATTTCCAGAAAGCCTTTGACAAAGTCCCTCACCAAAGGCTCCTACGTAAATTAAGCTGCCATGGGATAAGAGGGAAGATCTTCTCATGGATTGAAAAGTGGCTAAAAGACAGGGAACAAAGGGTAGGAATAAATGGAACTTTTTCAGAATGGAGAGGGGTAACAAGTGGTGTTCCCCAAGGGTCAGTCCTGGGGCCGATCCTATTCAACTTATTTATAAATGATTTGGAGGAAGGGGTAAACAGTGATGTGGCAAAGTTTGCAGATGATACTAAACTGCTCAAAGTAGTAAGGACCAAAGCAGACTGTGAAGAACTTCAAAAAGATCTCACTAAACTAAGTGATTGGGCAACAAAATGGCAAATGAAATTTAATGTGGATAAATGTAAAGTAATGCACACTGGAAAAAATAACCCCAACTATACATACAATATGATGGGGGCTAATTTAGCTACAACCAATCAGGAAAAAGACCTGGGAGTCATTGTGGATAGTTCTCTGAAGGCATCCACGCAGTGTGCAGCGGCAGTCAAAAAAGCAAACAGGATGTTAGGAATCATTAAAAAAGGGATGGAGAATAAGTCGGAGAATATCTTATTGCCCTTATACAAATCCATGGTGCGCCCACATCTTGAATACTGCGTACAAATGTGGTCTCATCTCAAAAAGGATATACTGGCACTAGAAAAGGTTCAGAGAAGGGCAACTAAAATGATTAGGGGTTTGGAACGGGTCCCATATGAAGAGAGATTAAAGAGGCTAGGACTTTTTAGCTTGGAAAAGAGGAGACTAAGGGGGGATATGATAGAGGTATATAAAATTATGAGTGGTGTGGAGGAAGTAAATAAGGAAAAGTTATTTACTTGTTCCCAAAATAGAAGAACGAGGGGCCACTCAATGAAATTGGCGTGCAGCAGGTTTAAAACAAATAAAAGGAAGTTCTTCTTCACACAGCGCACAGTCAACCTGTGGAACACCTTACCTGAGGAGGCTGTGAAGGCTAGGACTATAACAGGGTTTAAAAGAGAGCTGGATAAATTCATGGAGGCTAAGTCCATAAATGGCTATTAGCCGGGATGGGTAATGAATGGTGTCCCTAGCCTCTGTCTGTCAGAGGGGGGTGATGGATGGCAGGAGAGAGATCGCTCGATCATACCTGTTAGGTTCACTCACTCCGGGGCACCTGGCATTGGCCACTGTCGGTAGACAGGATGCTGGGCTAGATGGACCTTTGGTCTGACCCAGTATGGCCGTTCTTATGTTAATCACTTTCCATTGAACAAGAAAAGGATCAGACAGAGGAAAAGCCAGTTCCTGACTCCATATCCCCCCAGCTGGGGTGTGGCTGCCGTGGGGTCAGTGTCCGAGGGAATCCCCCACAGTGACTCCTTTGGTTCTGTTCCTTTCTAGCATTGTGTTCAGATACTCTCTTATAGGGCGGGGGAGGGAGAAGGGGGAGGTTAAAAATCTCTCTGTGTGCTTAGCCTGGCAGGAGGAGCCAGGTCTTCACTGTAATAAAGAGATTAAGCATTTTCCCAGCATGGCAGACTCTAGGATATCTGTCTGCAGGGAAAGGGTCTGGGAGGATCGTGATGTGAAATTAAGTAAAGCCTGTTTTGAAACCCCCACAATTACCCTTCTCACCCTCCCAGATTCCAGAATGATGTCCATGTTTTGCTGTGGCTCATCCCATCCTCCCATGGGACAGGGGAGAGAAATGGCTGCAGAGGAGCCAGTTCAGGTAGGGATTATCAGGGGGTTGCTGGTGGGCTTCTACTGGAGGGAGAGGGACAGAAAATACACCGGAGATGGGGAGGTTTGCACAGCCTGGTTTGGAAGTTGGAGCAGGGCAGGACATGCAGATGGTGGAGAAAGGGAGGAGGACAGGGTGGGGCAAACCTGCTGGGAGTTGTTTAATAAGTAGGTTAGGTTATAGGAACAGACCCATGAGATCAGGAGGTGGAAATGCTCTCATTTGTGTGTGTGTGTGTGGGGGGAAATCCAGCTACATGGGGCTAAAAAACTGACCAGACTCCCAGTGCTGGGGCCTAATCCGACTATCCAGCAGCTGCTGTGAGATATGAATGCTTAAGGGAGATTCCCCTCCCTTCCTATCCAGCTTCTCACAATGAGAAGTGTGTTGGGCTTCCTACCAGAGAACTCACCCTGGACCCTGCTGGGGGCTCCATCTCCTGTATCAGTGTAGCTAGTAGGTGTGTGATGGATCTGCTGGGAGAGAGGAGGGGTCTCTTCACCCCCTCACCCTGGGTGTTCCAAGATACTCTGAGCGGGATGGGGCGGGACTCTGTTGACTGCGATCCACCCAGTGCTTCCATTTCATTGGGAGTGTGAGTGGGGCAGCAGGTACTGAGTGTTGGACTCTTGCTCTCTCAGGGGCCAGTGACCTTTGAGGAGGTGGCTGTGTATTTCACCAGGGAAGAGTGGGCTCTGCTGGACCCCCCTCAGAGAGCCCTCTACAGAGAAGTGATGCTGGAGAACTATGAGAATGTGACCTCGCTGGGTAAGGAGTCCTGTCCCCTCGGTTCTTGGAAGGGGAAATAAAGACTTAAGGTTCACACCAGCCCCACAATACCACCTCTCCTCTGCCCTGTTTTGGCTTCACACCAATATGCCAGTGACACACACACTGCCAGAGACCCTCCCCTCCTGCCGAGCACTTTGGAGCAGAGCACAGGAGCAGTAACGCACAGTGTCAAATATCTCCAGTTTGTACAATTAAAACTAGAGGTTAGGTGCAGCATAAGTAACAGAAGGTTCCTACCCCTGGCCGTCTCTTCAAATCCTGAGCCTGCTCCACCCAGACCAGACTGTGCAGGCATCTGGAGTCAGAGCTGCTGGTTTAGGGTTACTAATCACATAGACACTCAGTGCATCGCTGAATGCTGGTTGGGGGTATCCAGACAAGGGAGCTACAGCAGCAGAACATTGAAACTCACCCAGGATTACAGATGACAGAACTCACTGATCTGGATGCCCCCCAGCATATGAGAATGACCTAGGTTGGTTGAGACATGGAGAGTCTTGCTCCCCCATCACCATGTATAACAGCCACAATCTCTCTTCCCTGCAGGCTCCTTGGATCTTGGAGTCCCTCAGTACCAATGTCACATGACCCTGATTCTTATTTTTCACATTCTGCTTTTCCAGACTAATTAGAGTCTGTTGCTCCTGAATTCTCGCTTCTAATTTCCCAGTGTTCTCCACAGCCAGGTTCTGGCAGTAATTGATTAAGGACATGATCCCTGCCCATCCTGGCTAATGGCCATTCATGGACTTATCCTCCATGAGTTTATCTTGTTCTTTTTTTGAACTGTTTTCTAGTCTTGGCCTTCCAACATCCTCTGGCAAGAGTTCCACAGGTTGACTGTGTATTGTGTGAAGAAATAATTATTTGGTTTTTTTAAAAAACCTGCTGCCTGTTACTTTCAGTGGGTGACTCCTAGTTCCTTTGTTAGGTGGAGGAGTAAATAACACTTCCTTATTTACTTTCTCCACAGCACTCTTGACTTTATAGACCTCTCTTATATCTCCCCTTTGTCATCTTTTAGCGGGGTGACCACCTGCTCCCTGCTTCAAGGGGCTTGTGATAGCCTGGGAAGGTGTTGTGGCCAGGAGCCAGCAAACTCCCGGCCTGATTGGGAAGTAGGCTCAGCTGGGTGGCCACACCCCAAACACTTGCAGGCCATATAAAAAGGCTGTGACTCAGCTAGACAGAGAGAGTCTCCTTCTCTAGGGGGAAGGCAGACAGGCCTAGCTGCTTGGGAGCCTAAGTAGGGTCCAGGGTGGTCCAGGGCTGGGGCTAGGCACGAGGAGCTGGGGAAGTTCCAGCCTGGGAGCCCCAGGCTGTAGGGCCTGGAAGGAGGCCCCACCCGGGGGTACTGGGGTGGCAGGGGACAGCCCATGGCTAGAAATAGAAGCAGTAGGCCACCCCCCCCTTGCCAGTGATGAGTGGCAATGATACTGCAGATTGCCTCAGTGAGCTGGGGCAAGTGGTGACTGGCAGTTGCCTAGTCGGAGGCAAGGTGGGGATAGGGGGTGGAGGGTTCCCCAGTGAGGGGAGACCCTTAGACCTGCGGGGGTGCAGCACCCTCAGTAAGAGGGAACCGGGGTCTTGGAGGGACACGGGGCCAGGGCAGGAGCGGGGCATCGGCCTGCAGAGGGCGTTCTGGAGGCTGGGACACTAATTCCCTGAAGAACCAGCAGGAGGCGTCGCAGGGATGAGTGGCCGCCCTGTTACACATCTTCTTGCAAGCTGAAAAATCCAGTGTTTTTAATCTTTCCTCTGTCATGAAACCGCACATCTGCGTTTGGATCAGAATCAGCCTGGGGCACTTTATTTCAGATCTGTCAATACAAGCAGAGGAGAAGAAACAGCCCAAACATGCAAGTTCAGAGCTGCCCCCCCTTTACAATTACCTAAGGGATTATATAGGTTTTTCCCAGCATGCAAACAATAGACGTCTGCACGGTACTTTCCAGTGGGGAGGCCCAACGTTTTAATAATACCTTATAAGGAATAAGCGGAGATGGATTCTAATAAAAACATATTTTACTAAGATAAGTTTCAACAAAAAACAAGTTTTCCAGTTACAGCCAGTTCTGCAGTCAACTGCCATCCCGAAGATAAGGTTATTTGTAGCCATTTCTGCGGTTAGTAGGAGCGGTGTTAGCATCTGGGTTAGCATTACAGGTCTTGGTTTTTTGCACTTATCATTACTTGTATCTAGTCCATCACCGCCTTACTCTTCCCTTGAAAGACCTCAAGCAGTTTACACAAGCATTCAGGCCAGAGGCCTGATTGAGGCCTTGTGACCTCCAGACTAGGCCTAAGTACTTTATTTTTCTTCCACACCTCATACAGAAGCTGTTCCATACCCCTAATCATTTTTGTTGCCTTTTTCTGAACCTTTTCAAATTCAAATATATCTCTTTTGAGATGGGGAGATGACCTCTGTATGCAGTATGCAAGATATGTGTGTACCATGGATTTATTTAGCAGCAATATGATATTTTCTGTCTTACTATCTATCCCTTTCTTAATGATTCCCAACATTCTGTACACTCTTGACTGCCTCTGCACATTGAGTGGATATTTTCACAGAACTATCCACAATAACGCCAAGATCCTTCTCTTGAGTGGAAACAACTAATTTAGATCCCATCATTTTGTGTGTAGAGCTGGGATTGTTTTCCAAGGTGCTCCAATATGGGCTATGCTGACATCTACTACTGCTGAGATCCTTCTGTAACAGGTGTTGTCACAGAGACACCCCCCCCAGGACTGTCACCTGGTGTGTGGAGACTTCCTCTGAGCCCGTTTTCTCTACCAATAGGTCTAACCTTAATACATTTAAGAAACTGATTACAGTTGAAGTCTTGCCCCCAGAGATGTTCCAATAAGCTTCTTTCACAGAGTGGACTCCTTCCTAGAGCAATCACTAAAACCGCATCGTAACTGTCCTTTGCTTCTTTCAGGCATTTCTTGCGGGTGGAGAGGACATCTCTTGAGCCAGCTGAAGAGAGTATAGAGCAGTTTCCAGGGCCTTTTATATTATTTCTCTTGTGGGCAGAAGCCCCTTTGTTCTCCTGTGCAAAGTCTCAATACAATGAACTCATGGAAAAGACCAAAGGAAAACACCTATTGAGTCAGCCTGCCCTGCCCTTAGCATTTTCAGTGAGGACTGCCCCAGGCACACCAGGTCCCACTAAGCACTGAAGTTAAATTACTGGATTGTTTTTTATGATCAAGTCTTATGAAATCAACTGAACTCCTTTGTTTTCTTTCATCTGAGCAGGATTTCCAGTTTCCAAACCTGATGTGATCTCCCAGCTGGAACAAGGGGAAGAGTCATGGGTCTCAGACCTCCAGGGTTCAGAGGAAAGAGAGATCCTGAGAGATCCTTGCACAGGTGAGGAAACATTAAACCAGCTCAGAATCTGTAAGTGCCTGAAGGAAACATCTGGGATGCCGTACAAAGCCCTTAGGAGCTGTCTTGGGTCATTATTGTCCCTCAAAGGCATTAAAAAAACCCATTGTATCCTCAGGGTAAACATAGCTCATGGCTTCCTGTATTATAGATCCTAGCAGACACCATCCAGTAGCTTTGTCCCTTCCCCCTGTGAATTTGGATGGCATTTGAAAGCTGAATTAATCTCCTCCTGTCTCTTATTTGCAGGAGGATTTGGGGGGGAGTTAATTTCCTGTATTTTATTTGACATCTCTCCAGCACTTTTTTGGTTTGGTCTTCCTCTTTCCATCCCCGTTTAAGGTTTCTGTTTCTATCACTGCAGGTGATGCAGTGGTATGTGAGAATGAGCAGATTTCACAGCAGGAAGATCCTGAGCAAGTGGATAAATATGGAGCATTATTGCAAAGGTCAAAAAGGAATGGGTCCAGGAGTCATGAGCAGGAAGAATCCTGTGAGATTCTGCACAGACCAGAGAAAGAGCAGGGAAACCAGCCAGGGGAGAAAGAGGGTAATTATATTTACTCTCAGGGAACTCAGAAGAACCTAAAGAAAACCACAACCCAGGAGGAAATCCTCATGAGAAAGAGAAAAAATATATGCATTGAGGGTGGGGAAAACATAAGTGACTACTCAAGCCTTATTAAACAGCAGACAATCGAAACAGGAGAGAGACCCAATGAATGCAGTGAGTGTGGGAAAACCTTCCATCACAGCTCTACCCTTATAACCCATCAGAGACTCCACACAGGAGAGAGGCCCTATGAATGCAGTGAGTGTGGAAAATACTTCACTAGCAGCTCAGACCTTTGTAGACATCAGAGAATCCACACAGGAGAGCGACCCTATGAATGCAGTGAGTGTGGAAAAAATTTCAGTCACAGCTCAACCCTTATTACCCATCAGAGACTCCACAAAGGAGAGAGGCCCTATGAATGCAGTGAGTGTGCAAAATGCTTCACTATCAGGTCAGACCTTTGTAAACATCAGAGAATCCACACAGGAGAGAGGCCCTATGAATGCAGTGAGTGTGGAAAAACCTTCAATCGCAGCTCAACCCTCATTACCCATCAGAGATTCCACAAAGGAGAGAGGCCATATGAATGCAGTGAGTGTGGGAAATGCTTTACTTGCAGGTCAGACCTTTGTAAACATCAGAGAATCCACCTAGGGGAGAGGCCATATGAATGCAGTGAGTGTGGAAAATGCTTCACTACCAGCTCAGGCCTTTGTAAACATCAGAGAATCCACACAGGAGAGAGGCCCTATGCATGCAATGAGTGTGGAAAATGCTTCACTACCAGCTCAGGCCTTTGTAAACATCAGAGAATCCATACAGGAGAGAGGCCCTATGCATGCAATGAGTGTGGAAAATGCTTCACTAGCAGCTCAGTCCTTTGTAGACATCAGAGAGTCCACACAGGAGAGAGGCCCTATGCATGCAATGAGTGTGGAAAATGCTTCACTACCAGCTCAAGCCTTTGTAAACATCAGAGAATCCACACAGGAGAGAGGCCCTATGCATGCAATGAGTGTGGAAAATGCTTCACTACCAGCTCATGCCTTTGTAAACATCAGAGAATCCACACAGGAGAGAGGCCCTATGCATGCAATGAGTGTGGAAAATGCTTCACTAGCAGCTCAGCCCTTTGTAGACATCAGAGAATCCACACAGGAGAGAGGCCCTATGCATGCAATGAGTGTGGAAAATGCTTCACTACCAGCTCAGGCCTTTGTAAACATCAGAGAATCCACACAGGATAGAGGCTCTATGAATGCAGTGAGTGTGGGGAAAAGCTTCAGTTAACACTCAATCCTTATTAGTCATCAGAGAAATTGCAAGGGAGATCAACACCATAAAAGTCCCAAGGACAGGGGTCTCAAACCAAAATGCCCATGATGGTCACATAAGAACTAGTACAGTGGTTCTCAAGGTGGGGGTCGTGACCCCTCGGGAGATCGCTGAGTGCCTCCCGAGGGGTTGCGAGCCCCTTTGGCCACTGTGAAGCTACCAAATTGATTATTTCTGATTTCTCCAGCTTTTCAGCCGACACATTCACTCTCCCAATTCTCCGCCCAAGTGCTGGGATTTGGGAACTCTTGAAATGTACGTTGAAAAGTCCCGGAATGTGGAATTAATTAATTTGGTGGCCTTTTGGCAGACACACAAGGGTCACGCTGAGAAGCTGCTTGTGAAAAATGGGTCACGGTTCTCACAAATTTGAGAACTGTTGGAGTAGTACATTGGCCCAAGGAACACATCACTGACACGACACCTTGCTGCCATGGTACTCCCCGCACTTCACCCCTTCCATAAGGCCCTGCCATGCCTCTTCCCACCCTTTTTCTGCCCCCATTCCAACCCCTTCCAGGCTGCATATTTGAGACAACTGATCTAGGGCTATCAAGATATTCTTTTTCTTTAATACCTTGGCTGATTCCCACATAGTAACTTTTAAAGCTGTTTGAACTGTTTACAGCAGTGTTATCCCTCACTTGTCCAGATGAGGGGCCCATTTTTGCCTTTTATAGTTACCCATGTTTTAAGGTTGACTGTGACAAGGTGGCTCCTCTGCTCCCCTGACTCAAGTCCTTTGGGGTTCTGACACCGCACTGGCGCCCTGACCAGACTGAAGCAGACCCCGTCTGTCTGCTGCTCCCTAGCAGCCCGCTCCCTGTCGCTCTCTCAACTTACTCTGCACACTCCTCTGCTTTCACCAAATTCACTCCTCTGACTCCTACTGCCTCCAACTCACTCCTCAAACTCCCACACTCCTCCCTGGGGAGGAGTCTCTTTAAAGGGCTCTGGCAGTCTCCTTAACTGGCCTCAGCTGGCCCTGCTCCTGGCTGTGGCAGCCTTGCTCAGCTGGACCTCATTCCCCTGTAGTAACCCTTCTAATTACAGGTCCTTCTGGCAGCTGCCTGCCCTGGGTCTACCACACGACCCATTTGTCCCTTCTTTCTACTCCATTGTCCCATGAGTAATTTGAGTCTGCCGCTCCTACTGGGAACCAGGGTACGTCACATTTATACTATTCCTTCTATTGCAACGTTATTGTTAGGCCTGGTCTACAGTGTGAGTTTAGGTCGACTTTAGCAATATTACATTAATTTAACCCTGTACCCATCGTCACATCAATGCCATTTCTGTTGACTTATGGGCCTCTTAAAATTGATTTCTGTGCTCCTTCCTGACGAGGGGAGTGGTGCTGAAATAGACATCTCCAGGTCAAACCTGAGTTAGTGAAGATTCATTTGGACGGTATTGGCCTCCGGGAGCTATCCTACTGTGCTCCATTGTGACCACTCTGGACAGTACTCTGAACTTGGATGCACTAGTCAGGTAGACAAGAAAAGCCCTGGGAACTTTTGAATTTCACTTCCTCTTGTGCCAGCATGGTGAGCTCATCTTCACAGGAGACCAAGAAGTCCCTGACTTGCAAAAGAGCTCCGGCATGGACCACACAGGAGGTGCTGAATCTGCTCACCAGATGGGGAGACGAATCTGTGTTGGCAGAACTGCCATCCAAAAAAAGAAATGCCAATACATGACAAAATGTCCTAAGGCCTGATGGATAGAGGCCATGGCAGGGATGCATAACAGTGCCGTGTTAAAATTAAGGAGTTGAGGCAAGTCTACCAGAAAACCAAAGAAGCCAATGGACACTCCAGGTCACAGCCCAAGACATGCCACTTCCACAGTGACCTGCATGCCATTCTAGGGGTGTGTACCACAACTACCCCACCCACGGGGTCATTGTCAGCATGGCAGAGGATTTGCTGGGTGAGGAGGAGTATGACAGTGAGGAGTCTACAGAACAGGCAAGTGGAGACACCTATATCCCCAAAAGCCCGGAGCTCTTTATCTCCCTGGAGCCAGTAATCTCCCAATCCTCCCAAGAAGCTATCCCAGATGGGGAAGGTGTACAAGGCAGTCCTGGTGAGTGTCCCTTGTTCAATGAAGTCCCTGCTTGACAAGCAATCATTTTTTAATGATTACTTTGCTCGGAGGACTTGGAGTGCAATAGTGGACAGTACTGCTACTGTCTACATAGGTCTGTTAACTTGTCTGGGGATGGAGCGTTAATCCTACAGGGTCATCTGCAACAACCTCTCCTGGAGCTGCTGTAAAAGTCTGGCAGCTTATGGTCTCAGTGTTTGCAACATCCATTCTGTAACTGTTTGTGTTATGGGGAGGTGGCTGTTCCTAGCAGAATGGTTGTCTGTTTCTTAAAAGAAATCCTCCCAGTAGTTCCTCGAACTTGAGGGGGAGTATGAATCTTGCTAGTAGGTAGCATCTGGGGTTGTTTGTCCATGCCTTCTCTTACCACAGTGGGGGAGGGGGACATAGACATTGTGCTGTTTGCATCTGGCTAGCAGGGGTCTTCCCCAATACCAACCATGCACTGGGTGATGGGGTGCAATGGTCATCACAGAGAACTGTTTATTTAAATTTTTTAAAAATACTATTCTTGCTTTTTTATCCCACAGCTGAAACTGTTTCCAGCCTCCCCCTCCCATCCGCTTCCCACAGGCTTGCACAGATAAGACGGCGAAAAAAACGCATGCAGATGAGTTGTTCACGGAGCTCATGCAGTCCTCCCAGACTGAAAGAGCAGAGATTAGGACTTGGAGACAATCAATGCTGGACTGCCGGAAAGCAGCAACTCAGCGTGAGGAAGGAAGGAATGAGCCAGAGCAGAGAAGGGAGGAAAGGGAGCAATGGAAGGACAAGCGTGAACAAAAGAGGGATGATAGAGATTAGAGAAGGCAGAAAGTAAGGCTCAGTCTACTGGCGGATCAAAATGAGATGTTCTGGTATCTGGTGGAGCTGCAGGAAAGGCAGCTGGAGCAAAGACTGTTGGCTAAAAACTAGATGTAATATATAGGAATGAAGATGTTGGAATAATTACCACATGAGGGAAAGGAATGTAAAAAGAGCTCTGTTTCCCCCAAACCAGAACAAGAACATCAGAGACAGTGGTCATTAAAATGCCTATGCCTGCGTAGCAATCTGCAAGGCCAATCTCATTGTACCAGTACCGCCTAAGACAGAAAGTCTGTTTTGAGAAGAAAAGAGGCTCTGTAAAACATTCTTGTATGGAGAAGCTGCTGTTCTTGCTGTTCTTTGTTGCCTGTTGCTAACTTTGTGTGATAAAAGGGTCAAATAGACCAGTGGTCCCCAACCCCTGGGCCGCGGACCGGTACCGGTCCGTGGATCATTTGGTACCGGGCCGCGGCCGCCTTCGCTTCAGCAGCACCACGGGGCACTAAGCGCCGCGGGGACTTCCCGCCCTTGTATGTTTGCCGAAAAGCCGCCTCCGTGATAGCTGCCGTATCGGAGGTAATGTATTCGGCGGCTTTTCGGCGGACATACAAGGGTCCGCCGCGCCGAAGAAAATAAAGAAGGGGTCGCGCCGCACCGAGGAAAAGGGTTCGCGCTGAGCCCCGGGCCGCAGTAAAATTGTAAAACCGTTGACCGGGCCGCGGTCATACAAAGGTTGGGGACCACTGAAATAGACTATTGTGATCTACCATACCCTGAAAGTAGATGTGTTAAAGAATACCTGAAAGAGTAGAGATAGTGGAATATATGTTAAGTAAATCAGTTAGAAGAATGCATGTGAATGTATGCATTGTCTAGAAAGAAATGACACCTTTTAAACAAATACTTCAAACATTCGGTCACAGTCCTTTGACTGAACAAGCTCTGGCTGATGTTGGCACTATTTCTGATTTGGAGGAAAGATTGGCCCAGTATATCCTCATATATGATGCCCATACTCCTGCCAAGAAGGATGCAGCAGCAATTTGGTTTTTATGGGAAGAATGTAATGATTGCTGTTTCCATTTAGCTATTAGCAATGAAGGGAAAGCAAACTTACAGGCCAAATTGATCCAAGCAGAAGGGCAGACAATTTGAAAGTTTTGATAGTGAACACTTGAGACCAATTAGAGACTAATCCAGGGGTGGGGAACCTTTTTTCCACCAAGGGCCATTTTGACCCTTATAAAGTCGTCCGCGGGCCATACCCCCCTCCCCCCGAAGCCCAGGCTGGCAACGGGAGCTGAGACCCCAGCTGGCAAGGGGCCAGCAGGGGAAATCCCAAAGCAGTGGCAGGTGGAGTCCTTAGCCCTGCACTGCTTTGGGGTTTTCCCCCACTGGCCCCTTGCCAGCCAGGGTCCTGCCGCCTGCCTGACCCGCCCAGCCCAGTCTCTCCCCCCCAAACCTCCTTCCCTCCCACCCCCCCAACTGACCCACCCAGCCCGGTCTCTCCCCCCCCCAACTGACCCACCCAGCCCGGTCTCTCCCCCCCAAACCTCCTTTCCTCCAACCCCCCCCAAATGACCCACCCAGCCCGGTCTCTCCCCCCCAAACCTCTTTTCCTCCAACCCCCGCAAATGACCCACCCAGCCCGGTCTGTCCCCCCCAAACCTTCCCTCCCACCCACCCCCCCAACTGACCCACCCAGCCCGGTCTCTCCCCCCCAAACCTCCTTCCCTCCCACCCACCCCCAACTGACCCACCCAGCCCGGTCTCTCCCCCCCAAACCTCCTTCCCTCCCACCCACCCCAACTGACCCACCCAGCCCGGTCTCTCTTCTCCCCCCCCCCAACCTCCTTCCCTCCCAGCTCCCAAATGACCCACCCAGCCAGGTCTCTCCCCCCCCCCCCCACTGACCCGCTCAACCCGGTCTCTCCCCCCCAACCGTTTCGCCGCCTGGCAGTGGGTGGCTCCTTGTTTCGCCACCTGGCAGTGGGTGGCGGGGCGGCGTGTCCCGACCCCAGCTCTGAGCCATCCCCGGCCGGCGGCGGCAGCGGAGCACGCGGCGCATCCCAGCTCTGAGCCGTCCCCGGCCGGCGGCGGCAGCGGAGCACGCGGCGCTTCCCAGCCCCAGCTCGGAGCCACCCCCGGCTGGCGGCGGCGGCCCACGCGGCGCTTCCAGGCCCCAGCGCGGAGCCATCCCTGGCCGGCGGCCGCGGGCCGGACGGAAGGCTTTGGCGGGCCGTATACAGGCCGGAGGTTCCCCACCCCTGGACTAATCAAAGCCAATTAGAAATGTTAAAAGA
Organism: Sternotherus odoratus; assembly: GCA_032164245.1. Classification (NCBI taxonomy): domain Eukaryota; kingdom Metazoa; phylum Chordata; order Testudines; family Kinosternidae; genus Sternotherus; species Sternotherus odoratus. Next base: position 33,058,880 of record JAVMKO010000013.1, on the reverse strand, counting down.
GGCACTTCAAGAATTCAAAGAACGGGAAAGAGTCCTAGGAGATCAGGTTACAGCCATTAAGGAAATAGAAAAAGAGAACCAGTTCCTACAAGGCATGGTAAAGAAACTTACATTGGAGCAAGGATGGGGTCCAGAAAACCATGGCTGCTGTGATTCAGTTATTAAGCCCCTAAGGCAGAAATTTGGGTTTTGCCACCTGACAAGTGGCAGCAGTAATGAGAGGAGAGAAAGAAGAGATCTATTCTAAAGGCGATTTGTATTGGGAAGATGAGTCATCGGACCCCAGAGAGAATTGGGATGCAGATATTTGGGGCAATGGATCATAAGGATACTCCCACAGTAGTTGTGTTCCCACTCTCACAGCCACCCTTGAAAAATGCACAACAATCACTACTGCAGAAGATGGGACGTGCATAACCACCACTATAGTTCCACCATCCGCCTCAGACCTAAGAGCACTGGCCGATTACCTGGGGTCCTTAATCAAGACACCTTTTCCCAGTGGTGTTATACTTGTGTCATAATCATACTGTAGCCTAGAATTCCTGCTACCTCTAAGGGGTTATGAAGCTAAAAGGACCTGGTTGGGATCTGACTAAAAGGACCAATGGAGACCGAAGTTACTTTCAAATCTGGTGGAGGGAAGCTTTTGTCTGTGTGCTTTATTCTGTTGCTGTTTGTTTGGGAAGCCAAAGGAATCACCCAGCTTTTCTTCTCTTCTAAGCAGCAAGGAGCAAGTAAGCAAGCCAGGCAAGGTGTATCAGGTTTACATTTGTTTTACTTGTGAATTTATCAGGTTTTAGGAGGAATATCCATGTTTTTTCTGTAACTTTAAAACTCAGCAGAGCGGGGAATTCCTCTGTGGTGTGGGGATTTTCCTCTGACTCTTTATGTGACTGTGATATTCCATTGATTTTTATAAAAGATTTGTTTCTTTTTTCCTTTAATTAAAATCTTTCTTAAGGACTGACTGTTTTTCTATTGTCTAGATCCAGGCTTTGGATTGGCTCACCTAGAAAAAAATGGTGAAGGGTTTATTTTCAAGACTTTCCCAGGAAGGGAGGTGTAGGTTGGGGGGGATTTTGGGGAAAGAGGGGGCTTCAAGTGGCTCTACCACAAATTCTGGGGTTACAGTTGATGGTGGCAGCTCACTGTTCCTCCAGGTCCAGAAGAAGCTTGTGTATGGGGAGGAAGTTTTAACCTAAGCTGGTAAAATAAGCTCAGGGGGTTTGTTTCATGTTGATCCCAACATCTGTGCCTTAGAGTTCAGACTGGGGAGGGAACCCTGACAACTTTCCCATTGGGAAAAACTGACCACCATAGAAATCCACAGACTAATGGGGATATGTGGAGCCCCTGAGATTGGAGCTGCCCTAGAAAGGATGGCAGTGACCAACACTGATAGCGCCCTGACTACAATGGCCACCTTTGGGGAACAAATCGGGAGGTGCAAATTTATCATCAAAGCAGTCGCCTCCTCTCAGGAGCCTAATGAGGATCCTGACAAGTATCTGACCTGATGGGCCCTGATGCAGGTAATGGCTTAGTCACTGTTAATGATGCACTCCCAATAGATGAGCAACCATACAGTGTTTAGTTCTTACAGGACTGTATGGCATCCCTGAAGCCTTATTACTCCGGGAAATTGGTGGTTTGACAGACAGGGCACCCCACCAATTTGAGGGAACTCTGGGGACTGGTCCAGCAAATAACCCATTCCAGACCATGAGCCACTATGAAGAAGGAACAAGTCCTGTTCATAGCTGTGCTTGAACCAACAGTCACTTATTCAAATGACAGCAGGATGAAAGGGGAAGCTGGATCCCGTGGGAATTATTTTAGAGGACGATCCCGGGGCAGAGGAAGTAACAGGGGAAAAGGTAGACTATATCCAGAGTTACTGAAATCTCATGGGTACGATGAAGGTAAGCAGACATATGACTCAGACACCACAGTATGAAGAGCTTTGATGCAGTTGGGAGGAGATAGAGAAAAGTGGGACCGAGCACCTATGACTGACCTTATGAAAGAGGTTACAAGATAAGAAGCAGAACAGTGGAAAAATGTGGTAGAGGCAGTGGTCCCAAGCATGCCTCCCCCCTCCTCCTCCTCCAGTAGAGTAGGACCTGGTACAGTTTAGGGGGGGGGCACTGAACAGAGAGTCCACACTGAATAAGGGAGGAGCGCAGCAGTGGAAACAGGGAAATTAACCTGGGACCCAGGTGGAAGACCACAAATTTATGTTCAGCAGGGTAACCAAGCTCCCACCTTAGCCCTAATTAACACTGGAGCCTCGGTTTCTTTAATTAAAGCAACCCCTCAAAAAGGAATTAAGGGTCAGCCAGTGGTCCTGCAATCATTCCAAGGAAAACTCAGTACTGGACAAGAATGGATACAGGTCCCATTTACAGGGCAGGGTTTCCCTTTTTCGGTTTCATGCTTCAAGACATCAGGGGATCGAATTCAAACCAAGTAGATGACTAACAAAGTCATATTGTGCACAGATTGGCAATTTAAAAATTTCATTGATTTAACTTGAGGCTCTCTCTGGAGATTAGATCTTCCCCCATATTTATCCACAAAAAGATATAACAGTATTGTGGAGAAGGGGAAGAATGAGACAATTGTGGCCCTTACAGCCGACCAGAGGGAAGAATGGTGTGTAAAATTTACAACAGTCTGGACGAAAAAGAATGCGGAAAAATAGCTGCTTGTGTTAGAATTGTAGGTGAATGGGGACCCCTCAGACACATTATCGGTGCCCCAGGGAAGCTGAGGAGCAGGTGGTGCAAATCATTAAGGACCATTCTACAGCAATGTCATTAACCACAAATGAGCTCTCATTATGGTTCAGCCAGACAGTAAAGGGACTGGAATTCTTACTGTTCAACCATGGACAGACTTGCACAATGGCACAGCAGTGAGTGTGTTGTGGAACCTGGTCTGAGGAAACAATTGGAAGTGATCACTCAGTGAGGAAAAAAAGTGTGTCATGAGAAGCCATGGTCAAGCAAGTAGTTGTGGCTGAGTGGTTGGCGATGGACTAGAAATCTAGTGGGGTCTCCCTGCACAGGTTCAAATCCTATCGACTTCAGAGGAAAACCTGGTTCTTTAGTTTCAGTGCCTGAGCATCCTTTGTGTGAATGGGAGCTAAGTCTTGTCTCATTCTCAGGCTATGTCTACACAGCAGAGTTATGTTGCTTTAGTTAAAGTGTTTTAATTCAACACGAAGCTCCTTGTATCACCACAGACTGCGTCCACTCTAGCAACTCTTGCATCACCCCAGAGAGCAGTGCACTGTGGGTACCTATACTTCTTACTTATTCCCATCACCCCAATCTGGGTATGGGCCGCCAACTGCAGATCTCCAGAGTCCTCTGTCCTGGGCCATTCTCTCTAGCTGGTTCCAGGTGTAGCCCATGTTTGTGATGTCAGCCTGAAGGCTGTCTCCAAGTGTTTCTTGGATGGCCCCTTTTTCGCTTTCCTTGGGGGTTCCACTGCAGTGCCTGTGTGGTGATGTTGGTTGGCTGCTTGCATAGTGTGTGTCCTATCCAGCCCCTCCTTCTCCTTCTGATTTCTTCCTCTGCTGGAGTTGATGGGTCCTCTCCAAGAGGTAGATGTTGCTGATGGTATCTGGCCAGTGGATCTGGAGAATCCTTCTGAGGCAGCTGTTGATGAAGGTCTGGATCTTCCTGGTAGTTGTTTTAATTGTCCTCCAGGTTTCAGCTCCATACAGTAGGACTGATTTCACATTGGAGTTGAACAGTAGAATCTTTATTGCCAAAGACAGCTCTCTGGAGCTCCAGATGTTCTGGAGCTGTAAGAAGGCTGCTCTTGCCTTACCAGTCCTTGCTTTGAGGTCCGTGTCTGTGCCTCACTGCTGGTCTATGATACTGCCTAGGTAGGTGTGTGACGGTGCTGTTCCTGGTGGGATGCAACTGTGAGTGTCAGATCAGGACAGATTGCTTCCAAAGGGGCAACTACAGCCCAAAGCTGGGGGTTTTCCACACTAAGGCAAACCAAACCAGCCAAACAGAACAGACTTTGGTTTCACCCCACTGGCTAACCACAAGTCACACAAGCAATTCCCTTAGACACTCCAGCTTCCCAGTATCACCACCAGCAGCCACCTGTCCTGGGGACCAGTGGTTATGAAAACCAGTCCCCCAAATAAAGAAAACGGTTCTCCCCAATTCCAAGGAATCAGGCCCCAGACCCAGGTCAATATACAAATCAGATCTTCCCACAAATCACGCTGTTGCCAATCCTTTAGAATCTAAAATCTAAAGGTTTATTGTATAAGGAAAAAGGTCTAGGTGAGGGTTAGGAAAGGTTAAAAGAAATCAATTACATGCAGTGATGGCAAATCTCTTGGTTCAGGCTTGCAGCAAAGGTAGAATAAACTGCAGGTTCAAATCAAAGTCTCTGGAAAGCATCCCCTGCAGGGATGGGTCATCACCTTAGTCCAGAGTTCACCTGTGTAGCAAAGTCCATTCAGAGCTGGAGCAAGACAGGCTGAAGGTAAAGACAAAATGGAGAATGCTTCTTCCAGCTTTTATAGACTCGGTCTTCTGGGCCAAGACCTTCCTCCTTCTTTTGCAGAGTCCGGTTGCAAAATGGAGGTTTACAGTCACAAGGTCCAATCACCAGACTCTCCAGGATTCAGTTTCTGACCAGGCAGTGACATTCCTAGAGCAGCTCGGGTGTGGACAGGCATATACAAAGTCCATTGTGTGGCTGATAGTCCCTTAATGGGCCATCAGGCAGCCCAAGCCAAGCTGATGCCCAGTATTCAGGAATCTTCTTCCCCAGCAGAGCACAATATTTGTAAAGACAGACAGTCCAGAGCCAATATTATAGCTCTAACTACAAAATTGATACACACATATCACTGGCATATTCATAATCAGCCATTCATAACCTGGTTGTAGGCATCCATTATGACCCCCTGTACATAAGTTTTGGTGCCACTATAGGACCCTGGTTGCAGCAATGATTTATAGGGTCCCAAATTATTTCAGTAACGTGACAGGGGGGCAGAGAAGAGTTTTGTGGGAGAGCCTGAGACAGGAACACTGCTGGGCTGGGGGAGGGGCACTCTCTGTTGGCAACAGGGCCTGGGGAAGCCCAGGTAGGGGAGGCAAACCCCCGAGGTAGGAGAAGTGGGAGGAAATGGATCTCACACCCACCAGGTGGGGTCACACCCATGAGGAGTGGAGAGTGTCAGGAGTTTCATGCAGTCACCCAGGTGATTTTGATGACATGGTTATGGAGGAGGATGAAGCGTCCGGGCTTAAAATCAGCTGTTCTTTATGGCGGGTGGAGGCAGCGATTATTACATTAAAAACTCTTCAGGGAAGTAGCTGTGAACACAAAGAAACTTTGGGCGACCACTCACATCTGTCCAGAAATGAGGCATAAAGCAGAAATGGGGGGAGGGGCTGTGAATTGAAATCAGGTGTAGAGAGAAATGTGTCCAAACCCAGAGCGACTCGATGTGGGGGAGAAATAACAAGTGATCCCAGCCCCTTCCCCCAGCCTTAGGTGGGGATTAGCTGCCAACAGCTGCAGCTGCTGCTCTGAGGGGGGCAGTATAAATGTCTGTCTGTGGCTACAGCCACCAGCTGGTTCATCTGGGGTTTGCAATGGCTCAGGGAGTGGGACAGTATCACATGATGCAGGTGTCTCTATTCCATCTGCTGCCCCTTGAGTGAAAGTATCCAGCACCCAGTCTCCACACTAGCCCCCTGCGAGCTCTAGCACAGGGCCAGCAGGTCCTGCCAGAGGGTGCTGGGGGACACTGGGCATCATCCCACTTGGCCAGGCTGGTGCTGCAGGACAGCGTCTGGCATTGACTCTCTTTGCTGATGATGGCCGGTACATCTAGTACAGGGGCTCTGGTGGGAGATGGGGTCAGGGGGAACTACCCCATCCACCTCCCCAGTCTCCTACACCCCCTCCCCCCAACCTCCCCCGCCTGGGTCTGTAATCTCCTCCCCCAGCCTCCTGCCCCCATGGGCCCTTCCTGCCCTGATCCCATACCCGGGTATTCCCCCTGGCTTTGTCTGTCTGGGTACATACCCTGCAGGGCTTCTCCAACCATCCTACCCTGCAGCCCCTCCTTCTACCTCCTCGACCACTGCTCCCCCGGGCACAACCCCCTTACCATCCTGCAGGGGCAGCCCCCAGCCAGGGCCCTTCAGAAACACGCAGCACCTGTGGGGGAGGGGGAGTGAGATCAGAGTGGCATGGACAGAGGGGGAGATGGGAGGGAGACAGATGTCACTGCACTCCCCTTCTGTTGGGGAGGGGGAGTCTGGGAAGTGGAGGGCAAGGGCGGGGGAGTCTGAGAGGGAGGCAAAAGGGGACGGCAAAGCTTGGATGGGGGCAGGTGATCATGCGAGTTGGGGGGGGGAGGTGGTAGGTTACATGGCTTGGCAGGGAGTTGGGATAAGGGGTATGGTGTGGCAGGGT